>OY743112.1:11413804-12800109 GCA_963555685.1 Acrobasis consociella | reverse complement strand
TGTTTTAAGGTTATTTTTACTAAGAAAAGAGAGGAAACATTTGGATTATTTATTCTGAATATATTGAGCAATAGACACTTAGATTATTTATTTAAAACATGAAGATAACTTAAATATTACAAATAAATAATAATACTGAGATTAAACTAAATAACTTAAAACTAAATATAACCAAGTATAATTGAGTAATGTATTTTTTTTTAACTAAAAACCCACTTCACCTTAGACTTTCCAAAATTTCTAACCATTCATTTTTTTTTTAAATCCCTCAAGGCGTCTTCAAATAATAATCAGGGAACATACATAAAAAATACAAGATTATGGCGAAATGATAAACTCCTCTTTTTTTTGAAAATCGGGTAAAAAATAGCTGTTAAGAACTTAATTTTAAATCTAATTCGAAATTTAAACATTAAGAGACACTAGTTATTTTTTACCAACTAAAGCAATTCATTTACGCGTTTTACAATTTTTGGTATTACTTAAATACAAACTCCATATGTAATGTACATTAAGCTATATCATTTGTTTTAAGTCTAAACTTAAACGGAGCGCTTTCGGAATTTGTCCTTCGGAAATTTCCTCTCTCTGACTTCGAGCTCAAGTTAAAAAATTACCTTATGCCCACATTATTATATGAACACGCGTCACTGACAACATAAATGTCTTTGCAAAATTTCTGTCGCATATTGCCATTAACCCAAAGCACGTGTGATCGTTTGATGATGTCTTCGTAACCGTAATGAATTCTCATCTAAATTAATGGAAATACCTCGCGTTAGATTAACGTGTTATCTCCTATGATGTCGTGAGATACTAAAGACGCGGCAATATTATCCACGCCCGTCAAAGTGGCAATGATTACTTGAATAAGGAAGATTTGTTAGGCGTATTCGCTTTATTCAAAGTGTTGTATGAAACAACGCTTTTGTCAAATTGGTTTTTGTTTGTTTGTTTTTCGTGTGTGTAAGTGGCCAACTTTAACTGCCTCCGTGGTGTAGTGGTGAGAGCGTTCGGCTCATGCCCGGAGGTCGCGGGTTCGATTCCCGGTGGGGGCAACGACTTTGTGTTGTTGTCCTAGTTTGGTTAGGACATTGCAGGCTGATCACCTGATTGTCTGATAAGTAAGATGATCCGTGCTTCGGAGGGCACGTTAAGCCGTCGGTCCCGGTCACTGTCTTTGACATTGGTTGTTATCTAAAACCATGTCAGAGGCCTTTAAGGCGGTTTAAAAACTTTGACACTAGTGTTAGTCACTAAAACACTCGATAAGAAAGAAGTGGCCAACACTGTTGACACTGACATACAATGATGACAGCCGGGACCAACGGCTTATACGTGCCTTCCGAAGCACGGAGGAGCTCGAGAAATGTTTGTGCCACTTGTGGTCACCCATCCAAGTGAAAACCACGCCCGGCATCGCTTTACTTGCGAAAGCGCTAGCAATGCGCACTCCCGCCAGGCCACCGAGCTCCTCAATCAGTAAAGTAACAAATCGGTTACTGTGATTGATAAAAAAATTGATCTTCATCATCATACGAAAGTATTCCCTGTTGCATCCTCAGCGATAATGCTACATAGCCCGGGATCCGCTACCTAAACCAAGTTGATTTGACGAGGTTCCCGTTTTTTACACAGAGACACTGCCGTCTGCCCTCCGCAACCCAAATGATAGACCAGCACCAATCCTTGGACAGGTTTGAGCAAACGCTAGATAACGTTCGGGACCCACAGTTTATACGTGCCTTCCGAAAGACAAAATTATCTTTCTTTTCGGATAATCAAGTGATTCAAGCCTGCAATATCCTAACCAGATTGGAAACAACTTTTCTCAAATTATGCTTCTCAGTGGGATTCGAACCCATGACACAAAACACACTTACAAGTTATGATTGCTGTTGTGATGTTGACATTCATACAGTCAGTTCTTTAATCTACAACTTACCAATACTTTTGGTGACTTCGCTACCGCAGAGTAGAAATACCTGTATTATCCTTTTTTTTATCAAACTATATGTTTCAAAATTATATTCCTGAACTTAGTAAGTACATTTTCAGTAAGTTTATTTATTAATTTTAGTACATACACCAACTGCCTCCGTGGTGTAGTGGTTAGAGCGTTCGACTCATACCCGGAGGTCGCGGGTTCGATTCCCGGTGGGGGCAACGACTTTGTGTTGTCCTAGTTTGGTCAGGACATTGCAGGCTGATCACCTGATTGTCTGATAAATAAGATGATCCGTGCTTCGGAGGGCACGTTAAGCCGTCGGTCCCGGTCACTGTCTTTGACATTGGTCGTTACCTGTAACCATGTCAGAGGCCTTTAAGGCGGTTTAAAAACTCTGACACTAGTGTTAGTCACTAACACACACGATAAGAAGAAGTACATACACCCCTTTATACTTTATACCTACAAACATTTGACCTTAATAAAGAATACTCTAACTTCGCTCACTCAGATATATTATTTATTCCGTTTTCCAAATATCCTATCTATTTTCTAAAATCATCGTATGCAAGGTACGCTAATCTTGACAATCTGTTTTGAAATTTGGTAACAAGAAACTATTTTAGTGCTAGAGTAGATGCTCGTACGTGGGTCTTTAATATAACTGCAATCAATCTTTGGATGTGGATATTGATTCTTATCACATAACATTTTTGAATACTAAGGAGAATAGTTAAAACATTTTTAAATAAGAATAATAATAAAAATTGATTTATAGTAAAATCTTTTGTATTAGTTTTTAGGGTCCCCTACCCAAAGAGTAAAAAGGGACCCTATTAGTAAGACTCTGCTGACCGTCCGTCTGTCTGTCTGTCACTCATGAACCGTGATAGCTAGACAGTTGATTTTTCTCAGATGATGTATTTCTGTTGCCGCCATAACAACAAATACTAGAAACAATAAAACAAATATTTCAGTGATGCTCCCATACAATAAACGTGATTTTTTTATATATAATGGTACGCAACAGTTCTTGCGCGAGTACGACACGCACTTGACCGGTTATTTTTCATATTATATTCTCGCGTTCTGTTCAAGTCAAATAAATAACTTAAAATATACTAACCGCTTTTTACCTAAAGAAAATATATGTTTTTCATGGATAAACCAATAGAAAATTGCTTAAATATATTTTTCAATAAGCGGTTAGTTTAGTAACCTAAATCTATTTTTGGTTTCCTTTTTTAACCCTCGTCAAAAAAGAAGGAATGTTATAAGTTTGACTGATTGTAGTCCGATTTCAATGCGGTTTTTTCACGAGAAAAGAAGTTCTCTTGCGGTGGCTCTTAGCTATGTTTGATGAAAATTGGTTAGGCCGTCTAAAAGTTATTAGGTGACACTTAAAACTCGTGCTAATACGTATGTAAATAGTTTTATTTACGATTTATTTATTAGATATTAATTATTATTATTGTAGTGCCCTACCAGAGTTCCATGTAGTGCTTCTATTTATTATTAACATCTATTTATATGTTACATGGAAACAATAAATAAATACAAATAAATGAAACATTATAATATCTACATACATAAGCAATTTAACAGTATCAAAATTCCCACTTGACACATATGTCAAGTGGGATACTGTTAAATTATATATCGTTATGTATACAAAAGGATCAATACAGCGATTCATTATTAATGATCCTCCGTAATTTGACCATCATTCTGTCAAGTTCCCTTCTTATTAGAGGGCCACTCTAAGGGGTACGCTTAACACATTAGGCATGCTTAATTTATAGGTTGGCATGCAAATTTTCAAAGGGACACTTTCACCCCTATTATTTTAAAGTTCTCCTCTCGAATATCAGGGAATCATTATGGAGTAGAATCTTTTGTGAATAAGATACGAGTACGTTTGATCCCGTGTGTACAAAAGAATTTCCATAGCAATAATGTTCACGAACCTGTGCTCTCGACAAAAAGACCTTTTGGAGGGATCCGTGTGCCGGTGTAATATAATAAGCAACGTTTCCATATAACGTGTATTTAGATTTTGTACGTAAAAATATATCAATTTAGAGAGAATATTTTTTGATATTATATCCTACTCCTACTAATATTATTAATGCGAAAGTGAGTTTGTATATTTGTTTGTTACCTCTTCACGCTTAAACTACTGAACCGATTTGCATGAAATTTGGTATGGATATAGTTTGAGACTCTGGGAAGGACATAGGATAGTTTTTATCCCGAAATTTCCGCGGGGAGCGAAGCCCGCGGGTACAGCTAGTTGGATATAAATAAAAAGGAAAATATTGCTTATTTTATATTATTATTGCTGTTCTTATTTAGTTGGGTACAAATGAAAATAAGAGATTTAGAGATTGACAAACGATGTGACCTAATTTTAGTTATGATTAACACTACACAAAGGCAACAAAAACGAATAAAAGCAGATGGGATCCAGCAGAGTGATAATGCTGGTTAAACAAGCCAGGCAAGTATAAAATACCTGACTTTCAAACGTTTTCTCTAATTACTTTTGAAAAGCTGGGCCGATTCTCATTAAACTCTCATTTCACGTAAAAAAAACGAAATTGGTCCATCTGTGTTAGAGCTACGATGCCACAGATAGACAGGTATTGAAGTCAAACTTATAACCCCTTTGCATCGGGGGTTAAAAACTGGGTTTAAGTCAGTATGTAAGCGCTAATAAACGCTTATGCCCTCCGTACTTGCAAATATGCGTCGGAAAATGAGAATAAACCTTTGTCATCAAATTGCACGCACCAAATTCACAAACAAATTCGACGATTTTGGCGTCGGAACGCAATAATTAATCCACAATTTAACTGGAATAGCTTTTAATTAAGCCTACTGATTTTGGTGCTATTTAATTTCGTTCGCGCGTGTCCTATTGTCGCTTTTCCAAGAATATAAACAATTGGAGGGAATTGGGTCATAAATATAAACTGATTACCTCAAAGAATGAACTTAAACTCAGATGGTTATGACACTCACAAAATAATTTAGACTGAGCGAAATAGTATCTAGGTGTGAAATAAGCCGCATGCAATATTGCTTCATCTTCTTGTCGTGTGAACTCGTGTGTGTTAGTGACTAACACTAGTGTCAGAGTTTTTAAACCACCTTAAAGGCCTCTGACATGGTTTTTAGGTAACGACCAATGTCAAAGACAGTGACCGGGACCGACGGCTTAACGTGCCCTCCGAAGCACGGATCATCTTACTTATCAGACAATCAGGTGATCAGCCTGCAATGTCCTAACCAAACTAGGACAACAACACAAAGTCGTTGCCCCCGCTGGGAATCGAACCCGCGACCTCCGGATATGAGCCGAACGCTCTAACCACTACACCACGGAGGCAGTTAGCAGGAGGAGCAATATTGCTATAAATGTACTATTAAGTAGCTTAGTACTATTAAGTATCCTGTGGCAATGCGAATAAAGTATTTCAGTATTTTGCTATATTTTCCTTGGAAAAGTCCATCAGTATCATGGTCTGAATTTAACTTAGAAACGATTTCGGTAGGTAAATTTAGTACAAATTTATTTGCTACAGGCAAATTGAAAAACCCTTGACCGGTATAAGTGGCGCAACTACATGATATATTGATATCGTAGCGCCATCTATTATTTTTCAGGTAAATTACAAAACCCCAAATTTGAAGCGTTATCACCCAAAGTTATTTAAACGACTGAACCGATTTTTATCGAACATGGCTGTGAACCGCCGTAAGGGAAGTTGGTTCCACGTAAACAGCCATTAGTGCCACAGACTGACACACAGACAGACATATAGATAGATACTAGCACTAACCTATACACCACCGCTATATTTTGTCTAGAGTTACTAAAAGTGATACTTAGAAATTTAATTTTGAATTAAATACACAAAAAGTTGCATAGTTAGGTTTGAAAAATAACGACGAGTGAAGCTAAAAAATAGCAAAGATTTGTTGCTGCATTGTATTTTTTGTATTTCCAAAAACATAACAAAAGCCGAGTTAAACCTACCGTGGATTTGTAGATAAAAAAGCAGCAATTTTAATTTTCAATAGCCTGAAGGCGCCGCAAACAGTCGTCGCGATACAATGTTTTGAAATTTTACTGTGGTACAAGTGAGAAGCTACGAACTAAATGGCACGAATATATAAATAAAGCACGAATAATTCAGACTATTTAATACAGATACAGATACATTTTCACGGCCGTTAGGCCCAAAGGCCACGCTTAGCGTGGTGGTGGGCGTTAAGATGGAAAAGGAATCAAAATAGTTTTACTATTTACTAGTTTCCTCAAATACTCAAAAATTCTAGGAATTCGTGTAAATGTAACAGTCTCCTTAAAATAAATAAGATAAAAAATAATAAGAATTTGTGTAAGTAGCGGTCTACTTCTTTATTATTAATTTTTCATATAAAACTATCAAATATAATCATATTTAAAAGTCAGGGGTCTTTTTAATTTGCCTAGAAAATAAACTTGTGTATGAATTAGTTTTGATTTTGAAAAACAATGTTTGTATCGATAATTTTATACGACTGAACTCGATTTTCTCTAAAAATTTTTCGTCTCGAGCCACGTGGATTTGGACAGTTCTGTTTCTTCTGGCGTTTGTCTTAAACCTGTCTAGGATAGCTCTCTTTACCTTTACAGGGTTTTGGATAGAAACCGGACCCTATCACTAAGACTCCGCTGTCCGTCCGTCCGTCCTAAAGCCCGCTCACCCGCAAAATAAACAAATAAATATTAAAAAGGAGTTCCCATACAACAAACATAATATTTTATAGATAATGGTACGGAACCCTTCGTGCGCGAGTCTAACTCGCACTTGCCTGGTTACTTCACACTTATTTAAATTATTTCTACATCAATAGAACTAAGAACCCGCTAAGAAAAAATAAGCGGCCAAGTGCGAGTCGGACTCGCCCATGAAGGGTTCTGTAGTAGTATTTTTTTTTTAATTTTTATATTTGATTTGATTGACTGAAAGGTAAATTGCAGTTTATGAGATATTAAAAAAAACTTCTTACTAGATCTTGTTCAAACTAATTTTCGCTGGTAGTTTTCATGGTAATGAACATCATATATTTTTTTTAGATTTATCATTCTCTTATTTTAGAAGTTACGGTGGGGGGGACACACTTTTTTCCATTTTGGAAGTGTCTCTCGCGCAAAGTATTCGGTTTAGAATAAAATGATATTAGAAACCTCAATATCATTTCTGAATACCTATCCATAGATAACACGTATGGGTTTAATGAAAAATATTTTTTTGAGTTTCAGTTCTAAGTATGGGGAACCCCCAAAATTTATTGTTTTGGACGTGATAACGTCTTTAAAATCGTTTTAGTCGGGTGACATGTTCAGAAACTTGTGTCACACCAAAACCTCACGAGCGCGATCGCAGGTATAACGAGAGAGAGACGGACCGATCTCCCGTCTCATCTCGAGCGCTGCCAGTCATTCCGTGAAACGACGTTATCACGTAAACATCTCGATCGTAAACCTACTTTACAAACAACCAATTTTTTTTCTATTTTTGTGTCAAAACCTTAATGCGGTTCACATAATACATATACTTACCAAGTTTCAACAGTATAGGTCTTATAGTTTCGGAAAAAAGTGGCTGTGACATACGGACGGACAGACAGACAGACAGACATGACGAATCTATAAGGGTTCCGTTTTTGCCATTTGGCTACGGAACCCTAAAAAACATCATAATATTATGCTTGTGCTGAGAATTCTATTAAGTAATCCCGATAATGACTTTGTTTAAAATACTCAAAAAACAACATTTGTCATTTTTGTACACAAATATTTTCTCATATCTTGCACCATCTTTGTGAATTGAAACGCACCGTAACATTATTTCGCGATCCAAAACTGACTTTATTTTAACCTTTTTTCAAGCTTTCCTCCTTTATGTGCTTAGCTACCCCACACCTGTTTGCTTCGGGGCATTGCCCTTTTATTTTGCTAAGTAATATAGCGGCAAATAGAGATTTATGCGTGAATCAAAGCGGTTATTTCAGAGATCCTCATTTGCAAATTAATGGGAGAATACTGTATTTACAGACTTAATAGGAGTTATTATCTTGGTTTAAGAAAATGAAGCTATAATTGTAATTTTGGAGTAATAACATGTAATTTTGGAGTTATATTCGTCAAATTTTATACGATATCACAAATGTTTTATTAAGTTTATCTCATGCTGAGTTCAAAGTGCTTGAATGCATCTTGAAAATAAAATCAGTGATAACTATTTTATTTTCACATGTTAGTACCTCTGGTCTACTATCCATGCAAGGAACCCGAAAAATAAATAGCTGTGTAAGCTTAAAAAATACTGTTTACTAATTTTATAATTTACTTTTTTGACGACCTCCGTGGCGTAGTGGTCACCATGCTAGTCCGCCACACAAAGGTCCCGGGTTCGATTCTCGGTCAGGGCAAGTTGGAAAATGGCCTTTTTCAAATTGTCCTTGGTCTTGGATGTTTATCTATATATGTATTTGTTATAAAATATAGTATCGTTGAAATAGAATCCAATAACACAAGTCTCGAACTTACTTTGGGGCTAGCTCAATCGGTGTAATTTGTCCCTGTATATTTATTTATTTACATAAATAACTTTATATAGTGTATTTTAAATGTTATTTTTTATATTTCAGTATTTGTATCAAATTTTGAAATGTACTTACACTTAAAGAAAATATTGATGTCCATTGCCGCTGTGGTCGTTATTATGTGGTTGAAATAATAAGGTACACAATAATTTATGTATATATTCAAAATATACTAAACCTTTTACAATCAAAAACGATATCTGAGTACGGAACAACTGCAAACTGAGTTTTTTAATATTTTTTTTATCCTTGATCATACTTATTTCTTTCCCTTCACCATCGGATTTACCCCTTTACATTCTGATTAGCCTAAACAAATACAACATTGCAATAATTTTCTGCATGTGTTTACTTTTCAAATAGGTGGTATCCATATCGTAAAAAGGTAGAACACCTACATTAAATATTAAAACGTTTCCACCGGGAAAATATAATTTGTTCCGTCCGATTTATTTTCTAATGCATATTAATACAAAATTATGATTTAACAAAAATAGCCATACGAGTACGCTAATTTGATTTAGACATTTATCGTAAAAAATACTTTAACGACCTCTGTGGCGTAGTGGTCACCATGCTAGTCTGCCACCCAGATGTTCTGGGTTCGATCCCCGGTAAGGGCAAGTTGGAAAATGGGCTTTTTCAAATTGTCCTGGGTCTTGGACCTTTATCTATATTTGTTATAAAATATAGTATCGTTGAGTTAATATCTCATAACACAAGTCTCTAACTCACTTAGCTCAGTCTGTGTGATTTGTCCCTATATATTTATTATTATTTTAGTCTGAAAAACCATATTCGAGAAACATTGCTTTTTAATTGTTTTTTTAAAGTTTTACTATAAAAAGAAATTACGATTATAAAATAACACTAAAGGGGCACGGTACATCTTAAAACAGCGTAACTAGCAAATAAGAGCTTTTATGGCAAAAAGTTTCTCACTTGTTTGACACTCGCAGTTTTTAACATTCTTCCATGGAGTATGAAGTATTCCGCCCACACCATAAGTTAAGGGTACGTGTTCTTTTTCTAATTTATGATTTATAAGACATTAACCTAAAAGCTTCGGGAAGTCAGACCACGACTTACGAAATTGTTCACAAGGGATGCTAAGAGAAGCTTGGGAAAAGTACCTTCGTTGAATTATAAACCTTAAAAACAATAAAAAATGTTACATGAGTAGAATTTTTTAAAATAGACCTTTTTATATAAAGCTTGTGTCAGTATTCAAAGAATCAGTATCGCTTTACATCGACGAAATGCATCTGGCCATTGCATTCTCGTCTACATTACGAGTATTATAGGAGAAAATCAAATGCTTTTTTTTTTTTGTACCTGAATTATTTAAGTATTTTTTTAAATTTGTAAATTATATCAGCATCATCATCAGGTCTTTTTATCTCCACTGCAGGAGCACGACCCTCTCTGAACTACCAAAGCCATACTTGGCCAGAGCAGACAGAGGATTTCGGCCTACCCTCGCCACGCTGGCCAGACGGGTTGGAGAGGTCTCATTGATGTAGCTTGTGTTTCGAAAGTCGCCTTCTACGACATCTACGGGAGGACTTGGAGTGGCCCTATTCTAATCTGCCGGAAACCACACGGCTAAATTGATATATCTTTCTTTAAACAAAACTATTTTGAACATTCAATATGAATTCTTTTTTTTAAGTATTACCAAAAATTTGCTTTTAATATGGTTAATCAAATCATTAAAATTAGTCATAGGTTGATTGTATGATTTCAAACGGCAGTATGGTGGTTAAATGTAGACTCTTCTTAAATTTCACTTCTTTTTCTTTAGTTCATGTACAAAATCTTAGTTTTATTAAGATCAAAAATGAAATCTTCCATGCTGTTCTGGGAGAAAAGAAAAAACGTAGAATGTACCAGCTGCTTCTCTTCCCGCGCAGAACGTAAGAGCCGATCGAGGGAATGGGCGAGATTTGAATCATGGTAATAGGCGATGCGGCTAGCAACCCATCACTATTTTGATTCCTTTTCCATCTTAACGCCCACCACCACGCTAAGCGTGGCCTTTGGACCTAACGGCCTTGGGCTCTGTCTACCCCGTCAGGGATATAGACGTGAAAATGTATCTGTATCAAAAATGAAAAAAAAGAAGCTAGTAAAATGCTTAAGCTTTGCTGCATTCAACGTATTGATCCTAAAAGTAATGAATATTAATATCCTGAGCTCTTTGAGCAACATCTTATACCTACCTAACTTTGTTAAAGTTGCACACTTTGATTTACTATTTACAATATTCACTGAATAATAGACAGCCAAATTAAACTTGCCTTCCGATGCGAGCGTTTGTACGACTGCTATGTAAATCGTTTATCATTAAAATTAATTTTACTCGAAGCTGTGTAGAACATTGAGAATAGAGAAGTTAAGAGCTTAAGTCATAGAATATGTTTAAATGCTTCTAAGTGTAGTAGATAACATTTGCGGTTTTTTAAACTAAGATAAGGCAATTTATTTGCATGTAATTAATTTACAATCAGTACCAAAATATTTAACATCATCATCTTAGATGTTATAGATACATCTTCCCTGTCTCTGCATTTTTCTTTTATCAGTTGGCTCTTGTTTGATTTATTTTTATTTAAGAAGATATTTTGTTTCAAAAGATATCAGATCATAAAACGTCTACATAAATCTTATTTTTGTGATTTTTTTTACCTAAATAAAAATTTATAAACCTACGTTAGCAGACGTTGTTAGTAAAATCTTTATTTCTGTACTACTCTATGATCGGAGTTTCAAACTCGCTAAACGCTCCTTATTCATTTCGTTTCCTTAATTAAGCAATCTGTTTACAATGAAGCAATTAATTGGTTGCTCCATTGTTTGAAGTCGCGACCGAATTTTAACCTCCTATTGCGAGGGCCCATATTTTAAAATTTGAAATGAGACCCTCAGTTTATAAACGTTCCTTTTTACATTCAATAATATTACGCTTATTTGGACCTCAAAGAAATATTTTTGAAATATTTGTAGATATTTCATAATTTTTAAGCTCTTAGCGTTAAGTCCGCCAATTGTAAACAATTTTAATTGTGCATCAATAAAGTTTTAATAAATAAATAAATAAATAAACGCTAATTTGATATTCCAAATAAAATAAAATACTAAAAATTAAAAAAAAAAAACTATTCAACGCTTATCTCCATTAACCAGCTAATGTGCTCAAACCCGTATAAAATTGTTTATTCAAGGTCTTATCCACGGCAATTTTTCCAGGCTTGCATGTTAGTCGGTCATTTATAAGCCGGTGGGTGAGAGCCCTTAATAGACTGTCGACAGCTAAATGTCGCAACGTTTATTTGGTTACGTTTTGGATGGTATTTTTACGTGACTTTATTATCGGGTGAAGACAATATCGTTTGTCATAGATAACCTTCCTCTAGAAGTGGGTTATTAGGTATTTTCGTTTTCGGGAAAAAGTAAAAACTTCTTTTAGAAGACTGATAAAATTATGTACAAACTAAATGTTGTAACGTTGATTTGGTTGCGTTTTAGATGGTATTTTTAAGATATAATAAATATCTTAAAAAATACCGTTTTACATGCATTCCAAAATCTAAAGGTATATTTAGAAACTAGGGTTAAGGATGAGTCAGGTCTTTCCCCAAAAGTAGATGTTTAGTTCGATACTCTAACTCTTAAAAGGTCGTTGTTTGCTTGGTTATCATCATCATCATCATTTCAGCCGTATAATGTCCACTGCTGGACATGGGCCTCTCCCAAAGATTTCCGAAATGACCGATCTAGAGCGGCTTGCATCTAGCGCCTTCCAGCCTTTTCTTTTGCTTGGTTATATTTGGATTTTATTGGGTTAGTTTTTTTGAAACTGATTAAAAAATTATCAAAAGATAAAGTAAACTCAAACAACAATTAAGTGTTGTATTTAATTAAGCATGTGATGTTTTACGTTTAAGAGTTAAAAATATTATAATTTTAAATAAAACATTTAACAATAAACGTTACCACGGGGCAGCCATTTGCCAGGACTTTTTTATTTATAAGTAATTTATTGTATGACACATTTAAAATAACATAGTTTCAAAAGATTCCCAAACATCGTAGATCCAGTTCCCCACTTCTAAAGTTTATTGTGCCAACAACGACTGCATAATTTAAAACCTGCATTTTATGACCTAAAAATGGCCATTTAAATTATACCACCTATTTCCCCAATAAAGTAAAGAGGGCGTATAACCAACCAAATTTAAAAGGTCGCGTGC
This sequence comes from Acrobasis consociella, assembly GCA_963555685.1. Lineage (NCBI taxonomy): Eukaryota > Metazoa > Arthropoda > Insecta > Lepidoptera > Pyralidae > Acrobasis > Acrobasis consociella. Next base: position 12,787,248 of record OY743112.1, on the reverse strand, counting down.
CAAAGACCAATCCAGTGCGTTTTAGCGTCGTATAAAATATATTCCGCCGGCCGCTGGTACGCCAATTACCTTGATCTACGACGGTCGCTTTCGTATAAAGTATTTATAAATTACCGTCTGTTAATAAAATGCTCAAAAGTGTTATTATTAATGAAGTGAAAACGACTGCTGCTTAATCATTCACGCTATAAGGTGCTCGTATTTTTTTTATCGCCTGTTATTTTTCCTTTCGTTTGCGACCTCGGATTAAGGACGTGCCGTGATGGAAAGCGTTAACTTTGGGTGTAATCGTTTATTGTTTTTTTAGTATTTAAAAGCTGTTAGAAAAATGTAATTAAATATACTTATGCATGAAATTATGAGTCATTAAAGCGTAGTTAATTTAATTTATAAGTTGGTTGATTACTATTAAGCGTAACCTGTGGATGTTGACACCCGACGACTATCTACTCGTAAGGTTTGAATTCGTAGTAGGAAGGTATTATTATATTATTTGCTTTCTATTTGATATTATTCAATAGTTGACTGACATAATAAAGTCGGAAAGACTGACCACACAGAGCGAGCAGCGATACATTCGGGTCGCCGCTCCTAATACTTGCACTCATGCAGATCTTCTAAATCCATCAAAGCCTGATTGGCCTTTCCGAATTCATACAATAGTTAACCGTTTAATTATTTTAATCATTAATTTTTCTTAAATTAGTTTTAAGAAAATAGTTGTATTTGTAATTTTAAAATTTTTATTTAGTATAATAAAAGTGGCGCCAATGATTTTATTTATATTCTTAACGTCCTAATGTATCAAGCATTGAATCACAAATTTATTACATTATCAAATAAAATACATACTATATCATTCCTCTCACAACCCAATTAAAATCCAAAATAAACCATCAAACGTATAAATTCAACTAACAAATACTTGTGTGCATCTCCGTTGCATATTAAGTAAACAAAGAATGTGTTAGGAATGATTCCTTTAATGTGCTTTGTGATTTACGGGCAGGATCAGAAGCTTCCTGTCGGTGTTATTCTAGAGGAACTGGTGGCGCCAGCCCAGCCAGGACAATGTTTTTCTAAAGCCACGATGCGATGTGCTATCATTTGGTGCAAGTGACAAGCTGTAAGAAGATTTTTTGTGTGTCTCGAGGTCAACATCGTGTACGAGCGTCCTCTAGTCTCATTCACTCTGATTAAGATCACGGATAAGGTCGAACTATGTTGGACAGTAACTTACTCTCTACATGAGTAACCCCTTTAATTCGTGCTAATAATGTATGAAGATTTTGTATCTAAAAAAACATAGACAACACTATGTCATATGTCCATTTTATAACCTAACGATCTATAACTAGATCTTGCTCGGTTTTCGACAAACTGAAGCATGAATAGCAACTCTATACATGCTTCAGTTACTTAATTAAGTAATCTACAACTTCTGTATTTAATATTCCGTTACAGATTTTGTTTCTAGTTATTTGTCCGTCTAGTTTTTATTTTTGTTTAGTTCATTCTTATTTTTTTCACCATCAAAATAGATAACTTCATGTTCATACGTTAACACAATATTAGTGACATTACATATGAATAATAATGTATAATTTCTGTATTGGGAAAATAACGCTACCACTTATGATTTACCCAGAGGCGTGAGAATTCGAGCTGTCATTAACTAAGCCAAATTAATGTCAATCACTTTTATCGGCGGGTAAATAAAAACAGTAGCAGTCGTCCACCGTCCAACTATAAATTTAACTAAACGGCGAAAGATAATTATCTAAAAGTTCAACACCACCCCTAATTTATAACTTTCGTGCCGCGGTCAGCGGTTTTATAAGTATTTTCGGATTAATTAAAATATCACAGATTTTTACCCAAGTATTGGAGATTTTGTGAGGAAGTTATTAATTTTATTAACTATTCAATCTATGTTAACTGGTGGTTAATATTGATGAAGTTATCAGAATGTTATATGAAATATTTTAGGTAGACATATTTGGTTTTGTTATTAGTATAAGATGTGGGAAAGCATTTGTGTAAGACTAACCTTACTAAAAAAATGTATCAAAAAATTACTTCATTTTTAGGGTTCCGTAGTAAACAAGGAACCCTTATAGTTTCGCCATGTCTGTCTGTCTGTCCGGCGCGGTCCTAATCAGAAGCTGTAAGTACTAGAAAGCTGTAATTTGGCATGGATATGTATATTAATCATGGCAAAAAAGTCGTGAAATAAAATATGGAAACAAATTTTTTTTAGGGTAGCTGCCATACAAGTAAAGAGGAAGTCAATATTTCTTTTTCTACAAAAACATTGCGTGGGTTATCGTTGAATAGGTCTTTCAAAATATTGTGAGCTTGGGAACACCATTTTTTGATTTAGGGATCCGTGTCTGAAATATTTAGGTTTTAAGTGATTTTTTTTGTTAAAGTCACGTGTCCCCCCATCTATCTACTAAAGGGTTATATATGGACACGTGAAAAAATCACAGATATAGTTGATATAATGTAGTTTATAGGAAAACTATCAGAGCTAAGTAGGGTTAACAAATTAAAAAGTTATAGGTTGAGTTTTCGAACACATTTTATAAGTTGATCGACTTATAAAATGTGTTCGAAAAGGAAAATTTCATACAAATTCAATAGATAATTAGACGTTTTAGTGGCATGAACTCAAAGTTGGCATTTACAACTACGGAACCCTACACTGCGCGTGGCCCGACACGCACTTGGCCAATTATTATATGTACAAGAGATTTTTTTTAAGATATAAAATTTTACTGACACTTTATGTCACATCCGTTTCTTGTATCTACAGTCTGTAAAAATATTGAAATCTTTATGATATGTTAATGTATGTAAGCATCACAACAGTATTATGTATAAAATAAAAATTAACAATGTTTTATGTTATCGTTAGACGTAAATCTATAAAGACTTATAGATTTACTATACAGTTATTCCAATATATTTGCCCATTACTATGACAAAGATAAATCTTAAGGTCCTTAAGTTAGTCAGTATTTATTATGGTTCGTGCATTCGTTTTGATTATCTTGAAATTTATTATATTGGTAAAGATATAATATGATATAACATATTATTGGAGAATTTAAATAAGCATCTTTTTTTTTCATTTATTTAAAGAGTCGTGAGTTATATAAAATAAAATAAAAATACAGCACCAAGAAGTCTTTTAACACTTATTGTCCCTATCTAACTAGACATAGTTAAAAGGAATGTTATGTTCCAAATCTATGGGTACAGTTTTTCTTAGTATGTAGATAACTATACGGGTTGTGATATGCCCCATATGGCACTATCAAATAACAAATAGAACACGATAGTAATATTTATATCTCGTTGTTCAATTATTATTTATGATTAAGATAATGTATATATTTAGTTTGCAAAAATATATTTACAAGTCTATGAAAACCACGTAGCAAATAGTAAAGATAATGATAATTTTCTTCGTATTTTATCCCAATTAGTCTTGTGAATGTGACAGACTTTTGTAATGAACATTTATTCTAGCTAATAATATATTTATGAACGCGCCTAATTAGGTTCTTAGTGATTTTAAGAGTGTTTTTAAAGTTAATATAATTAATTATAAGTAAAAAATCCTTTTTAAACGATGACTTATCAAAACTTTCTTGAACACGCTTCACTCTTTATAATTAGGATAAAAAGCATATTAAGTAAAATTTAAATTAGAGTTCAAAGTTAAAAGTCTAAAATTAATTAATGAAGTTTCAAATAACAAATTTTCGGTAATGATCCGCAATAAGTTAAGGGGTAAATCTTTCAATTTAATTCGTGTTTGTTTAAATCAAATGTAATATTTTAATAGTACTTAAATATAAAAAAATTGTGGAAGAAAGAGGAATATGGAAAGCATTCCACCGACGAGAGTCCAGCTCTTAAATATAAAAAGAAGAAGATTTGTGTCGGTCAGTCCATTTTTTTTAGTTTTTCCACAGCTGGGCAAATGTTATATTCAATATAAATTCCATCCTTCTTTTGAGCCTTTATCAGTCCAAGGCTAAAGCATCGCGAATCAAAGATAAATAGAATAATTTTCCAGCATTTTAATATTTATTTCGAACTAGCCGAAGCCCGCGACTTCGTTCGCGTGGACTTTATGTCTCTGGAAAATGCTCATATATCAGGCTAAACAACTTTTACTAAGGCGGCATTTTTATATCTCTTATAGTTTAGCTGGACCATTATGGTTCTGCATCAGGCGTTCCATTTTCCAAAATCATTTATACCCCATATGTTGCCCAGGCTTAATAGCTATATAACAAAAAAAGTTTCATTCGAATCTGTCCAGTATTTCCGGAGATTAGCGTGTATTAACAGACAAACAGACAAACAGACATACAGACAAACAGACAAACAGACAGACATTTTTTTTAAATTCTTACTCTATTACTACGTCTCCATCGCCCCCAATATTTTTTTTGGAAATATGTATATTTAATGTACAGACACACTTTTTTTACTGTTTTATTATATATATATATATATAGATAGATATTGTATTTGCAGTTTTTATTACAATGTTACCTACCTATTTATAAATAACATCGCACTGATGTCATTATTTCAAATCTCGGATGTCAAATAATATAAATTATAAATAAAGAGATTACTCATATGTTCGCCGTAAATTAAGTAAATCTGGGCACGGACTTAAAACGGATTAGTGCAGACATACTATTTTTCAAAACGTCTCAAATAAATCAATTGGTTACTCGCCCCTAATTTCAAGCGACTTCAAAGTGAGATCTTGTGGTAGGGTTAAGAAAAGGGTAAACTCGTAAAATGTTAGTGGTTTTTTAACATGAACATAAACTGTGACGTGACGTCTAATGTTTTTATTTTAATTGCTCCAGAAGGAGGTTTTAAGTTTTAGAGCAATGTCACCGCCACTCTAAGATAGTTTGGGGATGCTTTAATTAACTTATTTTTTTATTGTACTTTAGTCAATGGACAGAGAAATACGAATATTTTCAGCAGCATTACAGTGCTCAAATATTGAATTTGGACAGGTACCTATATATATATTTCAAAAATCACTCTATTATGAGCGGCAAAAATATTTTATTATATCTACTACATAAATTATATTATTTTACTTAAAATATAATTTTTTTTAACTACACGATCGCCTAGTTTTTTACGAGCTACAGCGATTATCCGTCATTTCTACAAAAAATAATCTGAGATAAAAAAAAAAACTAAAGATATATAAATTAAAGTAAAGATAGAGAAACTTCTTGTAAGAAGAAAGTCACAAACATGAAAATACAGTAGAAGAGGAATTCCTTCATACAAGTTGTATGAATGTAGTCGACCAGAGTTACAGTAGTAGATTATTATTTCATAACAGTTGAATCTTAGAGTGCCTTTACGGAACCTCAGTTAGAAGTTTCTTTATCAAATAGAAACTTCGAAAACTTTACTTGAGATATTGTTATTTTACTAACTCTGCTATTTGAATTTGAAAATGTTTTAATTAAGCTACTATCTTAATAATTGTAGTAAAATTGATTCGATTTGGTTAATGTTAACTTATTATTGCTGCACAGAGGGCCAAAAGAGACCTTCGCTTACCATCAGGTCGTAGGTCTGTTTGTCTAACATATGCAAATGCAAGTAAAATTAATTTGATAAAATCAACCTTGCTATTTCTATAATATATATACTACCTCACTAATGTGGCATTTAGTTTGTCTTGTCAATGGCACATTATTGGTATTATTTACCCGTTAAGATTTAGAAAATGGCAAGATTTAAGCATTTAATAAATCATAAAGTCACGAAGCTATTTAAAAATACAGAAATTTCTATTTATTAAGCTTTTTTATTTAAAAAAAACACACACAAAAAGCTAAATTAATCAATACGACCACGACACAACACCAATCTAAATTAAATAATGCGTGAAATAAAGCTGAGAAGTTAAAGTTTTTAAATAAATCAAGAATATTTTAAAACACTTCTTACATTAAGCGAGTGGTTGAAGCAAGTTATTTCTGCTTATGTTTTCTTAAAGTATTTCATCAGATCTTTTAGTCTCTACTGCAGGGGTACGACCCTCCCTGTACTACCAGAACCGTACTTGACCAGAGCAGACAAAGGACTTGGCCTACACTCTCCTCGCTGGCCTGACGGGTTGGAGGTCTCATTGATGTTTATTAACTTCGTTTACGACATCTCCGGTAGGACTTGGAGTAGCCCTATTCTACTCTGCCCGAACAAGACGGTAAAGTATTTATAAAAGATTAAATTTTCTAGCTTTTTGCACTACTAGATGTAGTCTATCTGTCAAAGAAACTACACGTAATTATATTATTATTCATTAATAGTAGACCAACAGACTTAATAATACTTATAAATTCAGTTCAGTCATAAACATGTACAATTCATGCACATTTGTTGAGGAGTCTTGAGCAATTGCCGAATGCAGTCGAAATTGGGGTCCATTCTACAGTTTTCAACTCGACTTCTCAAGGTATATATATGACTTACAACATTTTTCTGGTGTTTTGTAAGGTTAACATAGTAATTTAAGGTCTTTTTGTAATACTAACATTAAATGGATCAAAGTTATCTAAAATAAAGTTTTATTATTAATTTGTACGGGTATTTATTAGTATTAGTGTATATTACGGGTGCAGTTGGAGCCGAGACGTATCAGTGGATAAAAAACTAATAATTTTAATTAAAATAGTTGTTAGATGCTTTTTAGAATTATTTCAGGTTTAATTAGCGCAGAAGAACTATCAATCAGATTTTTCGCACTTATTATTATTTTGTCCAGCACATAATACGAGTATCTATCAACATATAAACTACAAATAAATTTGCACCGTAAACATTAATAGACTTATTTAAACACAAACTTACATTTTAATCAGTATTACGAAATGGATCACATTTACCAATGGGTACTTATATATTCTGTTTTAAAACAAATAATTAAAATTAACGTAATAGTTGGTTCAATGATTTTTACATCAGTTCAGGTTTAATCAGCATAAAAGAACCGCTTAGTCAGATTTTTCGTATACTAGCTGCACCCGCGGGCTTCGCTCCCCGTGGGAACTTCGGGATAAAGAGTACCCTATGTTCTTTTCCGAGTCTCAAACTATATCCATACCAAATTTCATTCAAATCGGTTCAGTAGTTTAAGCGTGAAGAGGTAACAAACAAACAAATATATAAACTCACTTTCGCATTTATAATGTTAGTAGGAAGTAGGATAGGATAATATGTCCTGCACATAATACTATGAGCTACGAGTATATTTGCATAGTTTACTCGACCAATTTGAAACAGACTTACATTTTGACCGGTATCATGAAATGGATCACTTAGTTTCGATTAACTTTAAGGCAAACAATGCGACGCCGGATATTACTCGTTGCCGGTTTTGGTCCTTTTTCACGTTCGATACGATACGTTTGCAGTTAGGTGGCTTGTTCATTGTTAGTGAACAAAAAATAAAAAATATTTTGCTAACTTATCAGCTACAGTTCCATTTTTTTTAACTAACAGACGCACATACAAAAAGGTATTGGTAATAATATTTATTTATTTTTAGAAGATAATACTACTGACATAATCGTAAATGTGACCTTGCGTGATACAGAAGATGGCCATATAGTATGTAGGTAATTAAAAGGTTTACATTCTGATCTTAATCAGCCGTATAAAAACAAGTAGATAAAATTATTAGTCTTAAAATTAAAAAATGATTGAAAATAATAATTGGCCAAGTGCGTGTCAGGCCACGCGCAGTGTAGGGTTCCGTAGTTGCGAATGCCAACTTTGAGTTCTTGCCACTAAAAACGTCTAAAAACTAATATCTATTGAATTTGTATGAAAATTCCTTTTTTCAAGTACATTTTATAAGTTGATCGCCTATAACTTTTTAATTTGTATACTTTACTTAGCTCTGATAGTTTTCCTTCAAACTAAATTATATATACTATAATTGTGATTTATTTCACGTGGCCATTTATAACCGTTTAGCAGATAGAGGGGGGGGGGGACACTTGACTCGAACAAAAATTTGAACTTTAAACCCAAATATTTCAGAAACGGATCCCTAAATCGAAAAATGGTGTTTACAAGCAAACAATATTTTTGAAAGACCTATTCAACGATGCCCCACTCAATGTGTTTGTCGAGAAAAAAATATTGACTACGTCTTTACGGCGGCTACCCTGAAAAAACTTTTTTTTCCATATTTTATTTTACGACTTTTTTGCCATAATTAATATACATACATATCCATGCCAAATCACAGCTTTCTAGTACTTATAGTTTCTCTGTAGGACCGTGGACGGACAGACAGACAGACAGACAGACAAACAGACAGACAGACAGACAGACATGGCAAAACTATAAGGGTTCCTTGTTTACTACGGAACCCTAAAAAGGCCTTATTAATTATTTTCAAAAAAAAAATTACATTTGTTTTGCTATAATTAATTGTAATTTGCAATGAATATATTTTTTTTTATATATATTTGATCAGATAAAACAAATTCTACTACTATGCTGATCTAAAAGAGAAGATAATACTTAGAATTAACCAGTTGCTTCCCTTTTCGCAAGAAACGTAATCAATCGCCTCATTAGGGATAAAAACCATGATACTGTATATTAAGTATTTTTAAACTACGCGGGCATTTTTAATAATGTCCTGTTAATCACTTATTTTCTATTTGTTACAAAAAAGTTAAACAGGATTTCATTCTTGTAATATAAAGAATATACTATTTCCTAATCGATTTTTAATAAGACAGGAAGGACGACCAACGAATATCTTTACAACCGTTGACATTAAAAAATAAGCTGTCTTCTGCCAAATGAGGCGTTTCGCCGTTTCATTTGCTCCCTCGGTTATAAATCAATCGATACTGCCTATTAAACAACATATTTCACGGGCTAAAGATACACTAATTAAGTTTGTTTGACTATTTGCTTTGTAAATTGTTTGAGTTGAGCCGTTATTAAGACGATGTTTGCTGTACCTCGTACCCCAATTTTCCCATTCTCAAGCTTTGCCCGGATAATTTTAATATCCTCTATAATTATGGTATTATTACTACGTGGAGGTATTTTTTGGATCGTGACTGATGGGTTTTGTTTAAATAAAGCAACTAGCGTAACAACCTTTAGTAAGATTGTGTTTTTTTTATTAGGTTATTCAGACCATAATTATTACGTCCAGTATCTAAACATCTTGTTAGTTTATGATATCTGAAATATGATGCGACATTTTGGCAGGTATTTGGATAAACTATCACCGTATCACACAAATTAAAGATTTAATTAAGCAACTATATTAAAGAAAACATTTTATATTCCAAAGTCATAGTTTAATAATGAAAGCGGTTAGTAAATTATTCATAATAGGTACTTACTTTATGTTTAAAACAATAAAAAATTTAGAATATTTTTTCTAGAATTCACAATCTCTTTTCAGAGACAAATGATTGATAATGTTTTTAAAAAATCTGACGTACTGTAATGAACGATAACTTATTTTTCTCAAATGTCACCTTAAATCAAGTCAATGAAATAAAAATTCAAAGTGTTAAAGCAAAGAGTCATCCAATAAAGCTAATAATATTTTAATAACAAAGCACTCCGCTAAAAATATATATTTTTTACTTTCTTAAATCCATCAAAAAAGAAGTCTTATAAAGCAAATGGACATTCCCAGTGAAATTCTCACTAACAATATTATTTTAACCCCGCCGTGGCGCGGTGTCAATTCGCCTCGTGTCATTTTATTTAACTTTGTCTACACTTTTTTTAGTAACACTTTTTATCGACACTGAAAAATAGGGTTACTTTGTTTTAGTGCAACTTTTGTGATTGTTTAGGTAGTAACAGCCTCTAGATTATTTCTTGCAATAATTATAGGAGGTGTTTTGTAGGAAATATGGGTAGTTTTTATTTATAATCATGTTTAAGTTAATAATTTTAACTTAACGAAAACTTAAAAACGTGTATAATTTTTTACTTAAGAGTTGCTGTAGATATCCTATTGTTGAGTTACTTAACACTAGAGTACACGCGCGGGCTACATATGTAGCCCAGGGTAATATTTTTGTTAATAACTTCGTGAAATCGCGTGATTTAACTTCGAGTCCCAAGCTAAGCTTTGATTGGTTATTGCTCGACGCATTCAGTGTGGTGTGAGCGGTCAACGATGACGCACGTGCGACAAATAACGATTTAAAGTCGTTGGGCTACGTAAGTAGCCCACGCGTGCACTGGCGTAACTTCTTAGGAGCGAAATATTTTTTTAAATTAATGTAAGTATTTATCTTTTTTTATTAATTTTTGTATTATGTATTATATTGGTGTACTGTAAACTCACCCTCATTGATATTTTATTTACAAATTGCTAAATATGGATCGCAGAATGGAAGAAAACTTATTGAGTTGGCTAGAAGAGGAGTGAGATCAGGATGATTTAATTGAAAGCGAACAGGAAGAGGATTTGAGAGAAAAAGTAAATATAGTTCATTCTCCACACGACAGTGATATCGAGCAAGAAGATCATACTGATGAAAAGGGGGGTTGTAGACTGTGCGCTTTGTAGCAGAATGCGCGATCGCAGCACAAGAAAATTCTGCTCGAAATGCTACAGGCGCATATGAAATGATCACCCAATTTTAATTTGTCCTTCGTGTAGTAAAAATTTAAAAAATATATATGTAAGAAATAAACCAAAAGTTGATTGATATCAAATTAGTAAAAATTATGTGATTTTTTGAGAAGTCGGAAGTGTTGTTAATATTTTTAAGTTTAAGAAAGAGAAGATATTTTTTTTACTTCAGTTTACTAAATAAAGGTCATTTATAATAATAAATGTGTTTTATTTAAAAATTAAACGAATATTTTTTAGTATATTTTAATTTAAAATGGGCTACAAGTGAAGCCCACGCGAGCATTCATGAACGTTTTAGAGGCGCGTGTACCGTAGTGTTAATTATTCTGAGTTTGAATAATTTTTTTCTCTCTTTTTTGTTCTGTTTTGTCGTTTCTCATGTAAACTATCTACAAACATTTAAATGCAGCTGTATGAAGAGGTTTTTTTTACAGCCTAGAAACAAATCATTCTTTAAAAAAGTCTCAACAATCGTTTCTTTGAATTTTAAAGGAAATCTCATAATTAAAAGATGCTATCTCACATCCCTGACCACATGCGTAAGCCTTGGCATTGCAATGATGCTCAAAAATTTCAAACACACAAAACAAACTAATTTGAATTCTAAACATCAAGTATTTAGGTTAAAAATTCTTTGCAGACCATCTTCATACGAGTTGCGATGTCCAGCTTGTGAGAAAAAAAAGTAAGATGCCACCATGTCTGACCATTTCCGACGGCTATTATTCTGTCTCCCTCTATATCCGGTTCCGCCTGTCGCGAAAACAAAATACTACTGCAGACAAAACAGAGACGTTGCGCAGTTCCAACAATTGTAATTTTTACATTGGATTTTATTCGTACGATTTCCGATCGTGTGTAATTTTTTTTTGGGCCAGACCGTAACTAAGTCTTTACTTTTATAATGTGATACCAACTTAAACATAAACGCCAACATAAGCAACTTTATTTTACTAGTGTTACCCTTTAAGAATATATTTTCGGTCCAAATAAAAGCCCCAGTTTTATTAAAAGTAATAAAACTATATTCATTTATAGCAAAAAACGTAATTACCAAAACAGATATAAGTTTCAAAAATTAAATCTTGTCCATTTAATTTTGTTGATTAAATATTTTTTTAATTATTCTTTTAAGTTATTACTTATTGTATGTACGAGTATAGCCATTAGGCAGAGGTATCTCAATTTGTCTGCGATGTTATCTATATGATTTTGCTATGATATATAGTATCGTTGAGTAAGTATCCCATAACCCAAGTCTCGAACTTACTTAGCTGAATCTGTGTCATTTGTCCCTGTATATTTATTATTTGTATTTTCATTTGAAACGAACTACTTACGTTTTATTCTCAGTGCACGTTAGATTGTTTTGTTGTTATTGTAAACAAAAAATCCATCCAGCTCTGAATCGCTCTAAAGTACATTTAGAGATTTTTTGAACGTGGGAGCAAACAAGCGCATGTAAGTGAAAAGTTACTTGTTTGTGCTTTTAACCAGCGAACAAAAAACAGAATATTGACCGTAGACTAACTGTCTAATAGATAAAATGTAATAGAGAATTGTATCATCATCATTATCAGGTCTTTTTGTCTCCACTGCAGAAGCACGACCAGAACTACTAGAGCCTTTTAGAGGTCATAATGATGTTTATAAGCCTTGTTTAGCTAGTAATTCCTAAGTCGCATTCTAACGACATCCACGGGAGGACTTGGAGTGGCCCTATTCTACTCTGCCGGACACCACATGGCATTGACACAGAGAATTAATTGTATGGGTCTGCGCAATTTTTTTTTCATTCCTATTTTCTCTATAGAGTTATACCTTCACCTAATCCCAGGGCTTTTATATTATTTCTTATGCATTCCTTCCATCTTTTCTTTGGTCTTTTTTTTGCCTATGCCCACTTTACATTTCTAATTTATTAAATATCACCTACTTTAGTTCCAATATGCTAATTCTAACTGTCTAGTTCTTACTATTTCAAATATAAAAATGTAAGAATAAAATATGTTTTATCTAAAATAGGTACTTATAGCAAACGTTGGACATTACTAAAGAAATATGAATATGAGAGTACGTGTTTACTATGCTCCTAGAATAGAAAAAAGCATTACCTGATAAAATTGTAATTGGAAATAATTTAGGAACACCTATACGTATAATTTTATATTTTCGTCATCTATTTCTTAGTTTATCAAAGATATTGACGTTAGAAATCATAATTTAATTTTGTTTACATATGAAGTGGCGAAGTTTGTATAACTTTGCAAAATTAGGAGTGCTACATAAATCACTTAGCTATATTTACCTAATACTGCTATTTACCTTGCCATTATTCTATGGAAGTTTTTACCAAACACGCTATCCTGTCACGATAACTTGGTTATTTATTGTGGAATTGATAAGTTAATTTTAATTTAATGCAGTTTAAAAGACAATAAATTTCGTTTTCTGTATTAATTTTGTGTGGTAATACAGCGTTTTAGCTATAGTGTTGGAAAAGATATGAGTGTAGATAACTGAAGATTTACTTAAGAAGTTTTTTATTATTATAAATCTTACAAGTAAATTATAACTTGCATAAAATTACATAAAAATACTTTTTGCTACCTATGAAATGACACAAAAAGTCTTGATAAGTTTGCCTTAGCGCAATATTAATTTTTTCTTTTAGTATTTTTTTTATTTTACATGTACTGTATTGTGTTTTTTAGTACAATAAAGATACAAACAAATGAGGACATAGCCCCCAAATACTTAATTAAACTTTAGACTTACAAGGTTTACAATTGCTCAGAAAAAGGAAGCCCGTAAGCTCACTCACGTGTTATAACCTCTTTCATGCTAATTTGACCTTTATTTTCACACCGCACTAAACTCCTCATTAATATTTGATGTTTTGCTTCACCCTTTTTGCAAGAATAAATTTTACGTATTTTGCTCTGTATGACAGAAAAGAAAAGACTGTGGTATTGCGTCGTTTTATTACTGAGCTTCATCGAAAATCTTATACCCGGAGGTCGTGGGTTCGATTCCCGGCGGGGGCAACGACTTTGTGTTGTTGTAATAGTTTGGTTATGATATTGTAGGCTGGTCAACTGACAGTCTGATACGTACGATGATCCGTGCTTCGGAGGGCACGTTAAGCCGTCTGTCCCGGTCACTGTCTTTGACATTGGTCGTTACCTAAAACCATGTCAGAGGCCTTTAAGGCGGTTTAAAAACTCTGACACTGGTGTTAGACACTAACACACACGATAAGAAGAAGATCGAACATCTTCTGTCTCCGAGATCAGACACAGTGCTTATGAAGACAAATTAAACGACTCCTACTCAATGAGGTTTTTTGTTTTATAACTGAGCTTCATCATCAGGACAGCTCATTGACTCCATAATATTGTACTGTCATCAACATACACAAGTTTACAAAATTTCACTTAAATCGGTTGATAATAACTGCTTGAAAATTGCATATAAACAAAAACATTTATATATACATACATACATACAAGATACATTACAAGTTAAATAAAAGCTTGTAAAATATAAGGCAAGACCTGTTTCACACGATTGACGCAATTTTTTTTATAATTTATACAATTTGCAACAACACACATAATTTTCAATTAACAAAGTTATATGTTATATCGACTTAATACTAAATATCCTTTTTTCCATTTCGTTTTGATTTGGCAATAATATTGACCTATATAAGAAAAGATTTAAGTACCTACTTGAGTATGTTACATATTTGAGGTGTAAAAATGTTGTCACTAATTACTAATTATCTACTCACTAAATACAATAATTAGTTAGTAATTTGAGATATATAATTTCCCTTAATACTCAGCCACAAATCCGCATCAACTTATGCAAATTACTAATTAATATCAATAATTATTATGTTAACAGAACACACATTATTAATCCTAATCCAAACGCGATAATTGAAATTTATCTCATATAGTGTTTGAGCGGAAGTATTACTGCTCATTGTTCAGTTTCGAAGACTTGTTTACGTATATGGGTGCTTTACATAAACTTAGTCAACTTTATATTGAGTAGACCGTCAGATGGATCGATGATTATTCGGAATAGTCGATAATTTTATTGTTACTCAAAATTGGACTCGCTTACGTGTTTACCTTTTTCATCATCATTATCGTCTTTTTGTCTTCACTGCAGGAGCACGGCCCTTTCTGTACCAGACCAGAGCCATAGTTGGCCAGACCAGGCAGAGGATCTTTCTTCAAAAATGTTAAATTTAGTACACTTTTTGCCTTCTGTAAAAAAGAAATGAAATTTTACGTTTACATTTACATTATGTATGATCATTACAGCCATAATCATCTTAGCTTTCAGAATTCCACTAGTAGATTTAAGCTTTCGCCTGTCAGTGTCGTTATTCTATGCCTGACTTCCGGAATAAATTTACTAAACTACAAGTAAGTTTCATCACGTATAAGTTCATGTGAACAAATCATAACACACGTGATAATAATTTATCTTTGCGCCTGTCCCTCTGGGTTGGAACAGATATAAATGTATATATAGATAGTTTCCGCAATCAAAACGTTTATAATAATTATACGCAGTCGTGTAGGGATACATCATCAAACAATCTAGCTAGTAGGATTGATACATCGAGTAAAATATTTTCAAAACTTCTTTTTAATTTTACCTTTTTCATTTCCCAAATATGAATGAATTATATTTAAAACTTAAGAATCATATTCGTAGTTAATACTTTATATTGATTTGCATATGACTTTATCTATCAATGAATAAATGAAACGTTTATTAAAATAACTTATCATTTATTTTAATAACGAAGTCGGTGACACAGTATACATTTTTAATATTGATGACATCACAGAACCATACTTTCGAGTCGAAATAGTGTAACTTTGAAGACACAAACTTTTTAATTGAGACATAAAACAGTCTTCACCCTTTTAATCATATCAAAAGGGCAATCTTCCGGCCGGATGAACTACCAACGAACCTTGCAACCTAAAAATTAATCTTTATTTCAACGTCATAAAGTATAATTTCGTTTGGGTTATCCGCAATCAGTTATCGTGGAGTAATTTCAAAAGTTCCAAGAATAACGACTCTATCATATTACGAACAAATTCGTTTCTGATTTGTGAAATCTAATTTAGTAAGTTGGCCTTTCATGTTTGTCGAAGCCTTTAATCTTGAAATGTTTTAGGTTACCTAGGATCAAGTAACATTAAATTAAGCACTTCATTTTTTTGAACAATTTTAAATTTTATGTCCGACATTTTCTGTCAGATTCCTCTCATCTCTATTATCATTAAGGCATTTCGGCATACTAGCATTGTTGTCAAAGAAATATGTCGTCGCAGTTGAATCGTTTCCTAGTTAAGTCATGTTGAATAAACGCTTAGTTGCTGTATAATAAAACTGCAGTATTGAGATATTTCGAACTAATGTATTGACGAAATGAAGGCGTATCGGAGTAACATATTGTCGAAATAAAATGTTACCGTAATACGGTTTGTCGAAGTTCAATTTCGTAGTCCATAGGAAGGAATGAGCAACAGTTTATAATATGAAGAACTTGTGTGAAAAAATAAAAAAGATAAAACTAAACGTTTAGGTAAAGTCTTGCATAAAATATAGTTTTGAATAGTTTATTAATTATATATCTTTTGTGTCTTTTATATTTTTTATATATGTACTTATAGTATTTGTTTTTTAGTTTAGTGTGCGCCCGGTCTGCTATCGTTTGACTATAATTCTCTCCATTCATCGATTGTCTTGAAGAAGTATAACTTTTAGCGAAAAGACCGCCCATTGTACATTTAATTTTTTTTTCTGTATGTGTATTTAATTACCTACCTACACTTTTTTGGTGTACAAGAAAGTATTGCTTAACTTAACCACCGAAAAAGAAATAAGTGTAACATCAATACAAAACTAATGTTTATTTTTAACACCACACCATCTAGTTCACTTTTCATTATGACGAGTAACAACTTTATTTAACACCTACGTAGTCATTTCACTAAAAGGAATGAAAATTCGAGGCCATTCTAGTTTATAAAAATAGCAAATTTATTACGTGTTGAAAGGGTTTCATAATTCACAGACAGAAAGATATTTTGGATATTTTTAAATATGATGATATTACTTTTAGTCAAAGTGCTTGGGTTAGATTTTCAAGGTGCACGTAACATAATTGTTTATTTTATAACCTTCAGGATCATAATAGTTTTAGAATGCCTAAATATAGATACCTACAATATTTTCTCTTTTTTTAAGCACTGTAAAATCAAAAAATCTTAACGTTGGCTTCTCTAGTTCTTTGGGGTTTGATTCCTCGTGTAACTTTTCTTTGTGTTATGTGTATGTTCAAAAACATGCATTAGTAGTGGTTTTACAAATTTTAAATACATTATCACTTCAAACAAATATATATTTTCTGAAAAAGAAATCTCGCACTGGTTCTAATAATTTCAGAGTTGAAACGACAATCTCAGTCGTAACATTAAATTTTACTGCAAAATACCGTCCATTACTATAAACGGGTTAAAATTAATTAGGCAATAATACCCGCGACAAATAATCACCTAACAATGATCCTATACTACCACTTTCCATAATACTATTCATCTCTCTCTCAAATTTAGTATGAGTAAGTGAAAGGTCTTTATCCGGTAGAAATTCATACGCAGTGTAATACGGTTTTATGACGTCATAAAATTTACTTAGCATTTTATCATGCGTGGCTTACAATGTACGTCTAGACATTAATATTTCATTTAATATAAGTGCATTAATTTTATGAAGGTGGAAACAAGCATAAGAATATTTATTGCTTGATGTTCTTCCGAAGTACAAAGCGGAATGAGGAATGTGGTAGTCCATTATGGAGGAATTTTACATGCGAGGTAATAAATTTTATTTATATTTATTCAATTTATTACAAAAGACGAATTCAGTCATATACCTTTAATATAAACAAAACCTAATAAAAAATATTTAGGTTACCAACGTTAATGAGTACATTTACCTTTATTACGCAGACTTGTGTTTGAAGTGCGTTGCATTATACCAAAAAAATATATATGCTTATAGTTTCCAAAGTTTGGCCAATTTTCAGAAATATATGTATACATTCAGGTATATTGAAGAAAACTACATAGTTAGTTACCATTAATGCAGCTAGCTTATACGATATTTTAATAGTGTAATTAACTGCTTCTGACTTTAAGATATTTATGATACAAGATCAAAAAGTTTTATATAATAGAAGAAATTGTAAAACAATTTGCGTGGGCAAAGGAATAAAATTCAATCAATGCTATAAGTGAAATAAGCGATGTTGATGCCTCAGACAAATTCGAGTCGCCGATAACATAAAAAAATAATTCATTCGTGTCAATAAAAGGGGACGGTGAAGTTTGTAACTGCTATTACAATGATACCCATAACTCAGAGAGAAAGAAACTAAACAAAAATAAAGGCATGTTTGTAAATCGACGATTCGATAGGGTCACTACAAAAGTAAAATGTCCGTTGAAATATATGGGACACTCAATTATGTGTTCTCTTCTATATAATACCTGTGAATAAAGGACATAGAGCACAGCCCTAGAACGTTTAGTTTTTTTTTTTTTTGTTATTTGATGGACTTCGACTTATTATATGTAGCATTGGAGCCTGTCACTTGAGGTGTACATACGTTACATTTTAGTGCTCTTGTACTAGGTCATCTGCCCGTTGCTGCTTTTTTAATGTAATGATTTTGTGTGAGTAGAATAATGATCAGATTTATTAAAAACTAGCCGAAACCCGCGACTTTGATCGTATGGACTTTATGACTCTGGAAAATGCTCATAAGGCTGAACAACTTTTGCTAGGCGTATTTCTATATTTCTTATAGTTAAGCCGGACCACCAGGTTACATAAAGGTTATAATTGATTTTGAAAAACAGAAGTTTTTCAAAATCAATTATAACCTTTATGTTGCCCAGGCTTAACAGCTATATAACAAAGTTTCATTCGAATCCGTCTAGTATTTTCGGAGATAAGCGTGTACAAACAGACAGATATTTTTTTTATTTCTTACTCTATTACTATGTCTCCATCGCTCCAAATATATGGAAACCTTTTGGAACTATATTTTTGTACAGACGCTTTGTTTTACAGTTTTATTATATGTACATAGATAAAACACTAACATGAAATTGCCTTATCCTAGGTATTTTGTCGTTTACATTTCTGCAATATATTTATATAATAATTAAGATTAGTTAAAATTGTAACTTAAAAATAAATATTAATATTTACTGACATTTAATTATTTAAACTCTAAATCTGTATTTATACCAAAACAGTGTCACTGTGTTCTTTTCTTTTCGACAAACCTGGTCACCCCATTTTCAAGTTTATTTTCAAAGGCCATAATCATCGAGAAGCGAACTTTATTACGCTTTACGAGTCGCTTAGATGTGAAACGTAAACATAGCACGGGGGGATATGCAAAATGTAAACAAATTAACGAACGAGATACCTCCGGGTGCTGTATGTAAATTGCTGCAGTAAACATCCTTTTAATTTCATTTTTTCCTTGAATTGTTTGTTATTATTGCGAGTTTTAGGTGACTGTTTGATTTTATACGCTGTTTTAATGACGTATAAACATGTGATGCAGCTTTTTAAATCGTGGTTACGTCTTCTTCTTCTTATATTTAAGAGCTGGGCTTTTATCGGTGCAGTGCTTTCCATGTCTCTCTTTATTCATTTTTTTATTTATTAGATAAAAATCTAATGAATAAAACAGTTATGTTTTAGGAATGCGAAATGCGTTTCTTTCAGTTGAAATAAGGAGATAAGAAGGATTAAAGATTTTTTTTGCAATCTGATAATTTTTATTAATTTTTATAATCGTCACTATAGAACCTGACCACAAATCTTTCTTTTTTTATATTAAATTGTATCAAAAAGGTTTAGTCACCTACAAAGTGACGAAAGCATAGCGTAAAAAACTTAGGAATATATACTTGTCAATTATTTTATGTGGAGATTATTAAGTACTTACATGAAAATGAAAATGTTTGAAAATTTAAGGAAAAATTCGGAAACAAATGTAATATCATGTTGTTACACATGTTTTGCTAATAAGACATCTCTTTTGAAATATGTACCTAGTGCTTTTGTACAAATTTTATTTTATATATTCTCTATATACAAATTCCGTGTACATACATTGGTAAATAAATAAATTATCTTTACCTCTTACATAGGTAAAACAGAATCATCGCTTTCTTTTCTGTCTAACAATTACAAATTACAGGCATTAGCTGACTCTAAACGTGAGTTAACTAATTTTAATAAATGACATATCACGTCTTTATCCCTAATGGGGCAGACAGAGCATTTTGGGTCTTGCGGTTCTATACAGAGCCCAGGGCCCAAAAGCCACTTTTAGCGTCATGGTGGGCGGCGTCAAGATGGAAAAGCAATCAATACAGTAATGGGTTGCTAGCCGCATCGCCTGTTAACATGATTCGCATTTTTGCCCATTCCCTCATCCCATTCATTCATTCCCATTAAATTACATATACTAACAAAAACATGTTTATGTCTGATTTATCTAATAACATTTGTCCCCTTTAACATTTTGATTTCTTTCTTATTAGAAAAAAAACAAAACCAGCTAAAATAGAGGTATTTTATGCAGTTATGCATACCTAGTTCAACCGAACAAAATGTACTTTTAATATCCAACAAGAATACAAAGACAAAGGAGTTCAGTAAGACCAACAAAGAGCATCTAAACGTTATATTAATTTTCCCCGGAGCTTCCCGGTAATAAACTCATCGCAGCCGGGTAAAAAACGCTAAAACATTATCTATGTCTACAAAATGAAGATTATATGGAAGTGGGGATCACTTTATTATTACTGTGCACTTTCAACTAGCGCTTCTTCTTTTAACGAGGGGTGTTATAAGTTTGACGCTAATGTCTGTCAGTCTGTCTATCTGTGGCATCGTAGCGCTTGAACGGATGGACCGATTTCGATGTGATTTTTCCATGTGGTAGTTCTTAGCATTTTGATGAAAATCGGTTCAGCCGTTTAAAATTTATTGGGGGTTAACGCTTCAAAGTCAAAGGTTTTCCGTATCAAATAATGGAGGTAGGTGCTGCTACGGATATCAAGTTTTATGGATAGTTCCACTATTCGTCACTAGATGGCGTTGTTAAAAGTCAAAGCTTTTTTAATTTGCCTAGAAAATAAACTTGTGTATGCTGTTTTGATTTTTCTTCTTGTAATATTTCCTGCCTTTGTTGACCAATCTGGCCACTATTCCAATTTTCTTACGTGCCTGGATAATAATTTTGGAACATTTAAGTAAAACTGACATACAAACTCATTATTTATTTATTATATTTTTACTCAAAAGGAAAAGTTTTTTTTAGAGACTCGTCAATATTTTTATTAATTAAGTAGAGACCTAATCCAACACACGACTAAGCCACTTGATCCTATATATGTTTAGGAAACAACTTAATGGACCAATGTTTATCTATATCTATAACCACTTACTGTAATTCTTTAATTTAGTAAATATTATTGCCAAGGTTAATATAATTACTGCGTTTAACCATAACAGATGCTAATCCTTACTAATATTGTAAATGCGAAAGTGAGTTTGTATATTCGTTTGTTTATTTGTTACTTCACGCTTAAACCACTGAACCTATTTAGATGAAATTTGATATGGATATAGTTTGATACCCAAGATAGGACATAGGATAGTTTTTATCCCGAAATTCTCACAGAGAGCGAAGCCCACGGGCACAGGTATTATATAGTTAATGTAGTTTAATGTTAGGGCTTTCGTTTAAAGTTTTGTACTGTCGCTAATTTGTAATCATACCGCCTCCATCCATGTGTTGACTAATGGCGAAAAGGCGCCAAAAGATATGCAGATGTATCCCTGTTGTTATTACTTGTTGTACTTATTTGGAGTTCCGTATTGAAATATGAAATGCAAAATAGACAGTGCGCTTTTAAAATAAAAACAGTGAATAAACGCGAAATTTTTTGAAAAAAAAATAGACAATGATAGGTACAAGCCTTTTTTTTGGGAAACTATGTATGTTCTAAATGTTTGAATTTGTACCATCATATACATATTCATGCTGACCAATTTTTAAAACTAACTATAGTTGCGTAGTCACGTAAATATTAACATAACTATATATAAAAATTCTAATAAAAGCAAAAAATTATGATTGATAAAGATAAAATAAAGAAATTACTTCTAATAACCTAATTTTTTACCTTATATAAGTAGATGTAAAAAATATTTCTTACTTAGTTATTCTCATAATAAAAAAAACATTTATCTGTAGGGAACACTACTGAGACAAGTAAACGTATTTCTTCACTCAACAGAATTTTATCTAAAAAGTAGAATGCTACACTTCGTTGACGTTTTTATGCTAAAATATGGAGATCAAGTCATTAGCAATTTTTACTTTAATGAAAAGATGTCGCTTTGGCCCCAATGACTCCCCTTCATGGTCAGCGAAATATTATCATACAAATCTCCCTATCTTCAGCCAAACGAAATAATTCTTCAGACATTTTCTGAAATGAAATTGGATTTACTTAAATAACGTCACCCTTTAACTTCGGAATGTTTTCGCTCCAAGTTTTATTAAAATATCAAATGTAAGCGAATGAGTTAAATGTTGGAGTAAGACTAATTACGCAGTTTATGAGTACACGGCAGAGTTTATCATATCTATTTACAGCGTTTCAGGAACTTAGCGAATATTTTATAACAAATCTGAACATTTTTTTAAATCCAATATTCTAATTTATTCTAATTTATTTATAAGAATAAATATTTTTACACGTCAATTGCTACTCTTTTTGCAAACTTACTATCTATTATTTTTGTCCGGGTTACTTTTTAAGCCGAACTTAAAAAAATAGCGTATTTATTTTTTTCACTTGAGATAGAGTGCACGATTATTTGGGGGTTGTTTGCTTTAGTACGCATGCTATAACTAGTATTTTTTAACTATCACCTGATCTAGGCAGTTTTTTTTACCAAACGAATCAAACATATGCTTACTCTGATATTCTAAAAGAATGTTTAGTGAACATTTATATAAATTTCCGACGCCATCAAACACGTCAGGCACGTTAAGCCTTCGGTCTCGGTCACTGTCTTTGACATTGGTCGTTACCTAAAACCATGTCAGAGGCCTTTAAGGCGGTTTTAAAACTCTGACGCTAGTGTTAGTCACACACACACACACGATAAGAAGAAGAAGAAGCCATCAAACATTTCTCACAGCATTCTCCCCACCACATGTCGACAAATCTGTATTTGATTTGGGCTACACTTACAACGAATAATCATAATAATTCATGTCAGTTCTCCCACATGAGGACTTTATTTTTACTCTTGACGACTATTTTCGTCGCTGTTATTGTAGTCCCGAGTTCCCGACAGATGACGGCTTTCGTCCTCTTAATTTCCAGTAAATCGTACTTACTCCAGCGATGGACCGCATCTGAATAAACATTGAGCGAGCCGTGATTAAGGGCAGCTATAGACGAATGAATCGACAGATTTGCTTTTCCGACTACCAAAACTTTAAAGAACCTACAAAGTTTCATTCGAAATTTTTGACGATCGATTTAAGATAAACCGTGAAAGTTCATGACCATTATTGACAAAAACTACAATCATCACAAAAACTTCTTTCCTTTTTTAGTTTATTCTGTTTTATTCGGTACTTATCCCAATATATTACTTTCTCAGCATCACTTGTTGGTTGACAGGTAAAAAAGGTCCTTGATTCCACCATTTACAAGTATATAGTAATAAAGAAATTAAAACTTATTGACCTTACTCAGCACGCTATTGCAAGAGGGTTGGTGATTGCAATAGATGGTATACAGTTTTTGCCGAGGAAATTGCTGGCCATTCTATTTTTTACCTATACCCCCCTTAGTCGGCTAAGAAGGCTAATCAAATAACGTATGCAAGTCGCACGCGTGTAGATCGCCTTACAGGAATCAGATGTGGATAATCTCATCGATATATCAAGAGCATTGAGCTGTCGGTTCGAAGTCATCAACTTTGGCCGGGAAGTGACTAATAAATACAATACTGTTTCAATCTGGAGCAAATTGAAATTATACATACTCATTTAAAATTATAAAAAACATCCTTTTTAAAAGAAATTTCGTAAGATAGGCTCAATTGAATAAATAGAATAACCGTTTAGTTTCGTGAAAACATTTGTTGGAGACTAACATTTATTTTTGAAGATATTTTGATTTCTATTCACAGAATTTTGAAAAAACTTACTGTCAGCAAAACAAAGGTCTATTTATTATATACAATAGAATAGGCACACATTGTTCACAAGACATTAGGAAATAATGTTTTATTTTATGGGTTTAAAAATAAATCCACATAGGCAGAGACTTACAAATCTAGGATTTCAATATGTCGCAATTTAACCAACATTAAATAAAGGCGGAAAAGCTAAACTTTTTAGATAAAAATTGATTGTTTTGTTATAAAAAGTTCATGCAGAGATGTGAAGTACAATCTGTATTTAACAGTACAGGCTTCCTGTCCTGATAAAGTAATGACTACACATTGTTACATAGTTTCGTAATCTGAGCTCCGACATTTACACTACTTTGTTATGAGTCACCTATTTGTCACTATTTTAGGGTTGTCTTCGATATTATATGCTAGCTTAGTCAGTGATTCAGATTCAATTCAGAATTGAAGGTTTACGAAAAGAAATAATATTCGTTATCGATTGCATTGTCCTCTGTACTGCTTCAGAGGCTAGAGTGCAATTTTCTTTCCCAAATATATAACATATATATGTTAAATATTTGGGAATGCATCTTTAGATGACCATTAACATGTGTCTAAGGATTCTAAAGACCATGCAAATTTGAGAAGAAATTGCCAAAACAAATATATACATATAAATATATATGGCCAAATCACACAGATGGAGCAAAGCAGGTTCAAGACTTTTGGGACACTAACTCAGTGATACTTTATTTTATAACAATTACATATATAAATAAACACCCAAGCCCCAGGTTAATCTGCTCTGAAAGATCATTTTCCATCCTGATCTGACCGGGAAACGAACCCGGGACTTCCGGTGTAGCAACCTGGCATGATGTTGTAAAACAGTTTAATAAGAAAATTAAGGAAATAAAATTATTAATAAATATTAGAAAACAAAGCATTTAGCTTTGTTTTTCTCACAAATACTATTCTACTTGGCAATCATCTAAACTGTGGCATCCCTAATAACATCCCATCGACAAAAACGTCCTCGCTTATCCAGCAGATAGTTTACTGGCACTTTAGGTAATGACCGATTTCATTAAACGCCCCCTAACATACTACTCAAGCACTATGTTGTGTGTTTGATAACGAAAGCCCGTCCAAATGGTATGTTAAGGTACCTTGTTGAGATTATATGAGTGAGTACTTTCCGATATAAGTAGAATATAAACAGGACTTTGTACTGTACCATAATGTTAAAATTAAAGATATAGCATAAACATTGATTTACCCTAGACATAAGTATTTGACGGCTCTGGTATTACTGAGAGGGTCGCTCCTATAGAGGAGACAAAAAGACCTGGAAATGAGATGATGATTATAGGAAATCCTCGTACATTCAAACTAAACTAACTATGGAAAGTAGCCAAAATAAGGGTGGATTAGGTAGAAGAGAACCATTAAGTCCGGCCGTCCGAAAAGATCTATAGTTTGAGAGAAGCATACAAGCTTTATTATTTAGAGATAAAGATTGCACCTTCCAAACTATGAAATTCAATTTTAAACAGTTTTTCAATTTACAATGTCATACAGAAAACTAAAAAGATTTTTTATAGTCAGCCATCCCATCAGTGAGTTTCTCTGTAAATTGCCACAAAAGGCATAAAAATCCTATTCAGATCCGAAATAATCCGCGCGTGAATTAAAAGCGCCTTTGCACTGTAAATGAACTTTGATATGCAGTGTGTAAAGCTCCGTATGACTTGAATCAAAGGCCAGCGAGTGCAGGGTTATTCAGTAACTGGACACACAAATCTGGACACACGTTTGACCAGTCATGTACTGGATCAACAAAAAAAAATGCTTTAATTTATTAGTGAATATCAAGTAATAACATATTTTTAGTAAGTCAGGAAGGCCCTGACTTAGTTTACAACTGGATACAACCTTCTACACTAATGTAATTTTTAGGGAGACATGAAAAATACTCCACCGACCAGAATCTAGTTCTGAAATTTATGTTTAATCTTTGGGTACTTTATTATTTCATACGTTCAACTTCTTACTAATATTAGAAACGCGAAAGTTTGTAAGTATGGATGGAAGGATGGATGTTGTGCTCTTTCACGTAAAAACGACTTAATGGATTTAAATGAAACTTTACAATAATAAAGCTTATACATCAGAATAACACGTAAGCTACAATTTATAAAGATATTGTGTGATTCTGCGCAGACGAAGACGCGGGCACCAGCTAATTCCTGCTTTAATTCAGACTTTGACAGGCCTTACATTTTTTCTTTTTCCATTAAACTTTAAAAATAATATATTAGGTACTATGGTTATTTTCGTAACAGATTTAAAACCTACCATTTCAATTTTGTATTTATTTTTTGGACTGGTTTCGAGCATTTTTTCGTGTAAGTATGTATATCACACTTTACAACTGGACATATTTTATTTATTCATAAGTGATGCAGTTACTGAATAACCCAGAATTCATGTCAAAATATTTGAAAAATGTGCCCCTAAAGCATCAAAACCTCGTACTTTTATGTGAGATTTAATGTTGCATATTTAAAACTACTGCAATTCATCTAGTACAGGGGCTGGTATAAAATACGGTCGGATTTATTTATTAGTCGTAACTCTTGCCCGTTCTCTGTTAAAATTTCATTCAGCCTAGATTGGGCTAGTTTAGAATTTTGCCTGTTTGTGCTTTAAAGTAGTTTGCTCTTTGAAGTGGTAGAAAATTATGAAAAGAAATTGATTGACTTTTGTGAATTGTTCAAACCGACATGCAACGTTCACTCAGCTGACACTAGATAGTAGTAACTTACTAATAGTTACTCCATTTTGTTTTTTTAGGGTTCCAGACCCAAAGGGTAAAACCGGGAACCTATTACTAAGACTCCCCTTTCCATCCGTCTGTCACTCCGCTGTCCGTCCGTCTGTCTTTCCTTTTGTATCCAGGTTGTACTTATCTCATGAACTGTGATAGCTAGACAGTTAAATTTTTGATTGGTGATGTCTATTAACGCTATAACAACAAAACTAAAGATAGAACAAAATAAATATTTAAGGCTCCTGTACAATAACCGTGTATAACTGCGAGTCCGATTCGCACTTGGCCGTATATTTTACTAAGTTGTGCAAATTTACCTCTCGCGGAGTTCTTAGAATGTTACTCAGAAAATGAACGCAAACATCAGATCTATGGAGCATGAATCCTGTTTTACTCAAATTCTACAAAATTACTTGGCATTTGAATACGCATCTAAACCATGTTTTTGAAAGTATCTATATCATCATAAATTACGAGTCAAAATCTAAAAATATGCCCAAGAAAATTATCAACCACTTTAGACAATAATAAAAAAAATACCTATTGTAAGATATTTTGCGAAAAAGAGTATCAATAACCATGTAACTTATTTATTTAGAGCCCACTAGATCCCATTGTTGGGCAAAGACCTGCCTCTCGGCTCTCCATTTATCTCTGTTTTGTCCTTTTGAGTGCCAGTCCTTCGAATAGGCGTCTAGATTGTCACGCCATCTGCGCCTAGGTTTTTCAGAACACAGACGTCCATTAGTTGGGGTTCACAAAGTTAGTATTTTGGCCCATAGTTCGGTTAGCATGCGGCTGACGTGACCGGCCCAGTCCCATTTTGTGACATTCTCGTCTGTAATGCGGTAATTTTACTCAATTATTTTTAATATTCATATCAATAAGTAACTTAATCTGAAACCGAAAACCAAAAGGTTTTTTTTATCTGCTCAATAATAAGTAAGTTATAAGCCTTTAAAGTCTGATGGAAGAGGAAACTGTTAAGTAAAAGAAAAAGGATGCACGTACAGCACTTTTAACGTCACGCTATGAGATCTCGCGCGAACGAAAGATAATATATTGAGATGTCCCCGCCACGCTCCTACTTTTATATTTGAAATGCTTATTACTACTTGATTAATTAACCAATTTCCTTGCTGTTTTCAAAAAATATTTCTTTTCTGTGGTAATTTTTGTTTTATATAAAATATTAACCAAAAAAATACACAGTAAAATAGTCTATTTTTGTTATGGTTTGCAAGGTTGTGTTTCGGACTCTATAAATTCTCTTTATGTTAAGCATGCTGCGCTCCATTGTCGGCAAACCTGAAACTAATTTTTAATAATTTTTCCTCATTGGTTCAGCTCTAGGGCTACGTATCCATTAAACCCCATCTGTGCCCGTGCACATGGATCCGTACCATGTAAACATTTTTGGTATTATTTCGACCGTATCGGAACTCCGTAATACGCACAATAAACATTCGTTAATGAACTTTGGGCTGTAATTAAAAGTACGAAAATATACGCACGAGACTTGCATGTTATTATATCAGTTTGGCAGTAGATAGAGAATATAAAAACAGTGTGAGGAAACTCAAATGATGATCAAGAAAACTAGTAGATAGACAATAAAACTATGACTGAAAAATGTTATTGGATATTTTTCAAAATCATAAAAAGATAACATTGAATCATTTTATTACTGAACTGTTTTTTTCTATGTATATTGCCTTTGACCTTTGCCCAGCAGTAGGACGAAATAGGTTAACTAAAAAAAATGTATATTGCAAAAACTTTTCATACTTTAAAATATGTGAGACCTTTATTTTTGTAAAAGCTTTATTTAATAATGTTTTCAGTTCTAACCATAACAATCACATATTTTTTTTACAAAAATAACCTGACAAATAACAAACATGAATATCGACTCCAAACCCGGAACGCAAATAACATAACCTACTAATTTTTAATACGTAAAAAGGGTCATGTTTATGGAGTAAATAATTGACGTCATTAATTCAAAAGTACGCCATCACGGGTCGAAGGTATCAAATGCTTAATTAAAATTTATGAAGCATTCGTTTGGTATTACATAACACAGTAATATTAACCCCTAATAACCGGGTATTATAGGCCCTTTGTGTTTAGAATCGCCGGATATTATGCCAGATTTCGATTAGCCGGGATAGCAATCAGGCCCTTGGGGAATGTTTTGATTTGACTATTGGTAATCTTGTAATGAGCAGAGAGAGGATTGTTGTTGGGCGCATAAATTATAAAATGGAGACCGGTCATTCTGCAATTTTTTCGCTACCTAATTAACATATTTTTCTAACTTGGTTTATGACAAATTTAACACCAAATATTTAAAAAAGAAAAACTATGGACTATTCTTTGTTTTGTTCTTCAACTTATTAACGTATCGCTTTTTTTAAGTTTAAAAAACTACTCGTTGGTGGTAGAAAAGAACAACTGGAGAGTGACCGAGACCTAGATCTCGCTGAAATTCTTTAGAAACCGATTTAACTTTAGCCCATTTTAATTATTTTTAGTGATCGACATTTTTATAAGAGCTATACGACTGGCCCTAGGGACATATGACCCACTGGCCATATTCAGCAACATGGTTGACGTGGAGGTGGAATGTGGAAAAGAAACCAAATAAGAAAATCTGCTTCTATTTGACTTATTTTCCAGTCCATTGACGTGACTTCTCTTTGACCAACTGCATATTGACATTATTCTTCAAATTTTTACACAACATCTCGATCAGCTTTTATAATCGAAGGAGCAGCTTTTATTCTTGGATTGGTGATATTTGTAATTGCATTCCTAGACACTCAATAATTAACAAACGATCAGGAAGACAGACTTCTAAGGGAGTGAAGCTATTCTCGCAATTTTAAGCTTAGGTTACAATGCGCTAAACGACAACAAGTCAAATCTTTCTTAAAAAAACTTTTTGCAGTCAAATATTATTGTAATTAATAATTAGTTTATTATTAATAATTAGTTTAAGTTTAGTTTATTATTAGTTTTTTCTGCATTAATAAATCTTAAATCTTGTTTAAAATAGATATTATCAACGTAAAATGACACTTTTTTGTGACATTAATTATTTTACTACCTATACCGAATAAATTTTTTTTTACCCCGTTGGAAATATTTGCTTATTACTTATTTACTATCTTCTTCTAACACTTAAGAGTTCCTGGTTGTCTCTGTTATCTGTCTTACGCCTAATCCTGGGAAGTACTTCTTATTTTACTAACACCTATTTAGTAGTTTAATCTCCTCGACACTTTTATTAAGGTTGTTGAGTGTAGGTGAAACTGTAATACATATATAACCATATTGTAGATCCAAAAAGGTTTTGCAATCTTATTAGGAGACCGACATCAAACCTCAAAGATTTACCGATAAGCATGAACTTACTTTTTATTATGTTAGTTATCACCTATTGATAGAAATATTTTACGAGATTTTTGAAGATTTTAAAAAGGCAATCATTAATGAATGTTGATTATTAGCTTCCCAAACTCTTCTCTATTCATTGTCAAGCGGAATATTTTTTTGACTGTGGTCATTCCAGTCCACTCTCATAACTTACTCATCCACGAGTCTTTGTGTTTCCCAATGTGTCTTTTACCTTTGACTTTGCCCTTTGACTTGAAGCAGCTGATATTGGTCATGTTGCAGAACGTGGACCAAATATTGTGTAGTGAAAAATATATTGACTTTTAACGAGATCCTTCGATATACACTAATCTATTAGTTCCGACCTAGTGTACTCTCATCTTAAACCATGTACAGATTTACAAGCCAAACTATTTTCGTTCTACCGCCTGCGTCGTCTCCCAGTGCGGAATTTAAAAAAAAAATTGACACGGTAATTACACAAGTCAGGCAACACTAAATTTGGCCGGTCGGTTGTCGAGTTGATAGATAATGTAATTAGCAAACTGAGGTCATCATACGAATGGATATTTTTGTAGTGTATTAAGTACAGTTTTGAGACAGCCAATTGATATATAGGTTATAAAGAAAAACATGTAAGGAATGAGATTAAGTTTCTTTTTTGATACTTTAACATTAAAACTAATTATATTTCATAATTATTGATGACTTTACATTAAATGGAAATTAAGTAATAACATCATGTACTTCAGTAGACCAAAAAAAGCAAGAATAAATAAGTTGTGAAATATAAACATAAACAAAAATGCATTTGAAAATTTAAAAATTAAAATGAGGATAAAATATGTTTAAACTTTTGATCATTTTCTGAATTTATCTTATCATGCGGCACCAAGCGCGGTCTTATTAAAGTTTTTTCCAAAACTTATTCCAATACCATTTAGTAATTAAGTAGAGCTTGAATAAGTAGATGAGTTATATAACGACTTAAAATGTACTATTTGCTTGGGCAACTAGTATGGACAGCATTACATTTAATTTCGTATTTTGTTAAATGTTCAATGGAGATTTTTTTTAGTATCGTGTATATTTTGTTTTTTTTTTTTCGATTGTTTGAAAAATTTGGATTAAATATAATACAAATAGAACCAATCAAATCAGATGCATATCGAAACAGTGATAGACCAAAGAAATGGTAGATGAAATGTGTAAAAGAGGATATGAGTAAAAAGGGAGTGATGGACTAGTTGACTGGAGATAATAGAACACAATGGAAAAAACTTACATGCTGTTGCGACTCTACTTAAATAGTAGGATGAGGATAAGGTAGAAGAAGAAGAATAACAATTTAAATAAAACAGGTACCTACATGGAATGAAACATAACATCACTAAGGAAAACAATAGTCAATAACTTATGGCGGAAGATGCTAAAAGAAAACATTAAGGACGTCTCTAACAAACGTTAATGGAATGAAATGAGAACAATAAGGAATCTGATATAAGTGGACTGGAGCGGTGTTGTTTCAGGGAGTTGGTTCAGACTGTTTGTTCTGCCTTACGTGTGAACCGTGCGATATGAAATCGCGCTTCGATGAGGGCGGGAAAAAATACACGGGAATATTGGAGAGATATTTCCTGCAGGAATTATTTGATCAATGTTTGGAGTGACGTGATTTTGTAAGTAGAATCAATCACATCACACTAATATTAAAGATAGAACTAAGAAAAGTTTAATGGAATGTGTAAAAGAGGATATGAGTAAATAGGGAGTGATGTACAAGTTGACTGGAGACAGAACAAAATTAAAAAACTCACATGCTGTGTTGACCCGACATAAATAGGATAAGGCAGAAAAAGAAGAAGAATAATTTAAATAAATATAGGTACCTATATGTAATGAAACATAACATCACTGAGGAAAACAATACTCAATAACTTATGGCGGAAGATGCTAAAAGAAAACATTAAGGAAAGTGTCTCTAACAAACGTTAATGGAATGAAATCAGAACAATAAGGAATCTGATATAAGTGGACTGGAGCGGTGTTGTTTCAGGGAGTTGGTTCAGACTGTTTGTTCTGCCTTACGTGTGAACCGTGCGATATGAGACCGCGCTTCGATGAGCGCGGAAAAAAACACACGAGAATATTGGAGAGATATTTCCTGCAGGAATTATTTGATCAATGTTTGGAGTGTCGAGGTTTTGTAAGTAAAATCAATGACATCAATAATATTATAAAGGCAAAATTATCTAAGTGTGTGTATATTTGTTACTTCTTCGCGCTTTAACGACTGGACCAAATTTGATAAAATTTGACATGCAGGATTGGATTAAAGTATAGGCTTACCTTATACCACATTTTAAGCAATAAACTTTCATTTCATTATAATTTCCGATGAGGCAGGAAAGTTATCGAACGGCTGCCTCGTACCGGCAAGCGCAGCGTAGGACACTCACCTGCTAGGTGGTCAGACGACCTGAGCAAGGTTGCAGAAAGTCGCTGGGTGCAGGCCAGTTCCGATAAGTTGTTTCCCATCCTCGCGCAGAGTCCAGCAGTGGACTTCCTGTTACTGATTTCTGATTTGATAATAATGATATACAATTACCTTATTTCCAGAAATGGTGTTATTAACGATAACGTCGATAACCTATCTGGTAACAAATTTACAGAATAACAAATGTTTTGATCGCCTATAATTAGCATAGCAGATCAAGATTTATTGCTATCAGTGCCTTTTTTGGAATATTTATAGTCCTAGATTAATACGTTAGTAGAGTTATCTCCCCGAGCCTTAACAAGGGAATTATGGGTCATTTTGTAGTTCGAAAGCCCACCTACGGATAATGAATCAAATTGTGGGCCACCCGCGTTACAAAATAGTTCAAATCTAGTTTTGACTGATTATTTTTTAATCCTTTGAAGAAAATATTGTTGTTGTATGAGATTACAGTTTTGAGTTACGTTAATGTAATATTTCTTTATTAGATTAGGTCACGCTCTCTAAGGCTGTATGCATAATAATATAAGCTATAAGAAAATAATTTTGTAGTATAAATGTTTTTTTTGAGAATACAATGTTTTAAAAATAAAAAACATTGTACTACATTTGATGAGACATTCAATCATTACGTGTTTTGTATAGGCACTTTACAAAATAAAAAAGTTTAGCCAGAATCTTGTTTGAGCTAGCCCCAAAGTAAGTTCGAGACTTGTGTTATGGGATACTAACTCAACAATACTATATTTTATAACATAGCCTAATGATGATTAAACAGAACGATTATCAAAGTCCATTAACAGCTTCAACTAGCTTCACTTCAACTTGAAACAAGCTGCAACGTTCGATATGCGTTTTATAAGGTCTCTGTTTGCAAGTTAATATGCCACGTTGTAACTTTGAAGCTTGAGTTACCTTAATCACGACCTTATTAGTCTTCATAGTTTGAGTAGCGTACATGGTTGATTGATTGTTGGCACTTTATTAAATTTATGGGGGTAAAATTAATTCAACTTGGTGTTGAAGTTTTATAAACATGGTATTTTTTTTGTGTAAAATACGTACTTCAAATCTTTGGTTTGATAAGATAGAATCAACTTCAGTCTGACTAACCACTTTGTAGAATTTATTTGAAATAAATCTTAATTAAAATCTAAATCAAACTAAACAAATATAAATAATAATTTAAAAACCTTGCAAGTAAAAAACGTCTTATAAGTCACTGCCCTGCGATAGAGTGCCTAAAAGGCTGGCAGCATTGCCACGTTGGATGGCAATGCTTATTTAAGTTGGGTGAAATAATAAATTAAATAAATGTTGACACAATAAAGTATCGAATGTCCTTTAACAAGGTTTCTTTATCAAGTTGTTATATAAAAGCATTACAATGCCGGTGTCTATTTTTTTACTATTCACACCTAACCCTTTATTGACTTAGCTTTAACTTATTGATTTCAGTATTTTTACACTTATGTTTATAAAAGATAAAGTTACAGAAGATAGTCTTTTGTGTTGTATACTTTATAGGCCGTATTGTATAGTTAAATAATAATACGTAATATAAAACAGAGCTGATAGAAAAATTGCGACGAATTGATAACCTCCGCTACTTTTTTGGAAGTCAGTTAAAGTACTAATTTTTCTCTATGTGCATTAAATTCACAGAGAACAAGCCTGCGCTATCAAATAATAAGGAATAAGGCTCGTTGCACCCTAAACATAGCAATATCCTGTGTTCCCTCAAAATAAAAACAAACAAAGAAAACAGGAACCGGTCAGGTTGGTTGCTCTTCCTCAATTATTTTTAAGGGCAGGTAGGCTCGTTCAAAACGTAGTTTTTTTTAACATCATTTAAAATTAATGCGTTATTTTTTACCCAAAAATACCAAATTCAGTGGTTTTTTTTTTGTTTTAGATAAAATAAATAAATGTTTAGGGACAATTACACTGATTGAGCTAGCAAGTCAATTTCAAACTTTTGTTATGTGTTACTAACTAACTGAAGGATACTTTATTTTTTAATAAACAATTTAAAAAGGCCATTCTCCTACTTGCCCTGGCTGGAGATCGAACCTTGAACCTCCAGATTGGCGGTCTAGCATGTTAACGATTAAACCACGGCACGGAGGTCGTCAAAAAATAATACCTATCTAGATTTTTATTAGGTAACCACCCGAACGAAAATACAATACTTTTCGCACAAATTCATTCAAAAGGAGTTTTGACTTCCAAAAATTCGTCGTGATCTTTAATTTAATGTACGCTTACCGATTATTCGAAGACGCCTGCCTAATTTGGAAAATCCCTTTTAGGGTTCCGTAGCCAAATGGCAAAAACGGAACCCTTATGGATTCGTCATGTCTGTCTGTCTGTCCGTTCGTATGTCACAGCCACTTTTTTCCGAAACTATAAAACCAAAACTGTTGAAACTTGGTAAGTAGATTTATTATGTGAACCGCATTAAGGTTTTGACACAAAAATAGAAAAAAAAAACAATAAATTTTGGGGGTTCCCCATATTTAGAACTGAAACTCAAAAATTTATTTTTCATCAAACCCATACGTGTGGGGTATCTATGGAAAGGTCTTCAAAAATGATGTTGAGGTTTCTAATATAATTTTTTCTTAACCGAATACTTTGCGCGAGAGACACTTCCAAAGTGGAAAAAAGTGTGTGTCAGGTGTCCCATAGAAATTATATTAAAATCGGTTGTGGAGTTTGTCGGAGAAGACAGATTTTAGTTTTGAAAAAATATTTTAGTTCTGTTTTTTTGCAGCATTCTTAGGCTAACCGACTGATACACTTGATCTTAATAAAATACCATTTTTAAATTTCCTGATGCTATTTTATTTCATCTCTTCAAGCTTTAGGTGACTTTTGACGTGCATGCCTTCTCTGGAAAAGAAAAAGCGAGAAAGTGCACCCGGAATATAAAGCAGTACAGCTAGGGATGCACCAGACTAAGAAGAGAAGAAGACTTACATACATACTATCACGTCTTTATCCCTAATGAGGCAAAAGGGTTTTGCGGCTCTAAGCAGACGGAGCCTAAGGTCGCAAGACTGTGTATTTTAGCTTTTTCCACTTTCTTTCTGGGCAAGAAAGTGGAAAAAGAAAACAAAATAGTGCTGAGTTGCGCTGCATCGCCTATGAACGAAGAATTACTGTGAAAATCAACTTATTACCCACTCATTCCAAAAATACCAAACTTTGACAAGTGCACCCTCCTCCACACGAGAACATACTCCTCCGATAACACATTCCGCTACAAGCACCCTCGTTAAACTTCGAGATCCCGATCCTGTTGCTATTTTATTTGATCTTGTCGAGCTCATTAAATATTAAGGTCGTTTAGACTTGAGTGAGGCGTGTAGATGCGCTCGAAGACAAACAACATAACATTGATAGGAACAGAAGGCAGTCTTCGTACGTAATAATGTTATCTTCTTTCTTGAGTGTTGAGCATGGATGTATGTAATGAGCCTTACCGTGGCGCACCTAGAAACAGTGTCGGTGGTTCACTCAGACAAGGCTGGCCAATCCTGTCATAATGATGGTATCCCTAATTATATCACAACTAAATAAGATTATGATTCAAAAGACACGATAGAAATACCAATTGTGAAAGTAAGTCTGTGGAAAATACTTTAGTAAAACAATAGGAGTTGATCTCAGCGTGTCCGCTATCATTTCAAAGGATGACAGTAGCGTGCATTTCATACGAACAAATAGATTTTGTCTACTATGTACCATCGCAATATAATAATATTTGATTCTAGCGAACAATGTGTTTTGCTTTGATATGCAGTGGTTCTCGTAATTTAAGTAAGAATAGTGCCTTGTCAAAAATATTTTTGTGCGCGTCACTGAAGGATGATGCAATACCAGGTTAAAGACAACCTGTGGGTTTAGCTTAGACCAATAATAATTATTCCAAAATGAAGTGAAACGTGTTTCGGCAAAAATGTTAGTTCATACTCCCGCTTAATGTTAAACAAGTCCTTCTGGGACTTCTTTGTTATGTTACGCTATCGACGTACCACTGCAGTGACTGTGTGAGTAGGGTTTTACAGGTTATTTATTTAATTTGCCTTTGAGGTTTATCGGAGAGTATTTGTAACTCTGGATTTAGTACCTAGTTCTTTTAGATTGCCTGAGTGAATAATAGCCCTGTATTATAATTATTGCATCTTACGTAGTATATTTTCTATCCTTGTTCTATTTGCGATGTCTATTATAGGAAACTTTATCGTATAAACAGTAATAATAAAATAGGAGAATAAAGTTGACAATGCCTGTTTTAAAATATTGAATATAATGGACTTTTTTAGGTGATTTAAGTCATGAAAAGCAATAAATAATAATGATTTATTTTGATGCCCTTTCCTTATATGTACTTTCACGCTTAAGAGTCCGGCGACCCTAGACTTCTCCATACAAACGTAGTACACGTTTAATTTTGAAACCACATGTCAGATTCCGGTAAAAATTGGTAATTGTAAAGAAATTGCAATTATCTAGGGTTATATTGGGTTTTCTATACTAAAATTATAAACTGGAAAGAAAATATAACGATTTAGAAGTTTCCCATACTAATGGTCAAAAATGATTTAAAACACTATATTCTATTTCAAGTTCATATTTTGACTGTCGGAAACTAAATATAAACCTAGATAATTGCAATATCTTTGAAATTACAAAATTTTGCCCAAATCGGACATGTCGATTTGAAATAAAACGTAGACTACGTTTGTATGGAAAGTTGTATTTTGGTCTAGGGTCGGGGGACCCTTAACGCTTTGAGATGTTACTCTGGCTTTCATAAAAATTAAAGACGTGATTAATGTTATGTATATATTGATTGCATCTTAGTAGAACAAGTGGTTTAATTTAACTTATATATTTTCAGATACTAGTGAAAATAAACTGGCCAAGTGCGAGTTTAACTCGCGTGGAGAGGATTCCGTACAATGCCAAAGTCAATCACATTTGAATTTCTCACAGTTAGACGCAAGTTTACTACTCCTAGCGCTATCTCGTGGTGTTTTAGTGAACTATTTCCGTGAGTGAACGTATTGTATTGAGTTTACCAGTTTATTTTTATTTTATAGAATTGTTATAAGATTTCCTGTTATCTACAAAAAATGTTATACTTTTTACTTTTTTAAAATTTTAGGCTCATTAATTTCGGAGATGAAGGGGGCTTGGGAAAAGGTACATTTTCATCTTCTTTCATGAATAAAATCAACAATATTTATTTTAAAATAATAACAAATATTTATTTAAAATCCTCATAAGGAGCCCTTTCATATGATATATGTATGACACAGTAAGGATTGCAAAACTTTTTAAATTTCCTAATTTGTCCCCCGAAATGACCAAAAAAGATGTATTTATTTTGCACATCTGTATTTGGGTCATAAGATTACACCGTCCTACCAAACTTCACCTGATTAGGTCCAGTAGATTCGGAGCACATTGACCAGCACACAGACGGACGAGTGATCTAATATAGGTTCCAATTTTCCATTTTTTGTATGGAACCCTAAAAATCAGCCGCCTCCTTGCCAAATAAAAAAGAAACATAAAAACGAAAAATTTACTCTAAAAAGTGTTTCTGTGGAGATGTGAGTAATGCGAGGGCATGGAATACGGGTTAATTAATTACATATTAAACAAAAGAAAATCTTAACCCATTAATGCGAGTCGCCGAGTGAGTAAATTTGTTAACCCATCGTTAGCCCAGCGGGTTACTCCACACTTTATTAGGCTAATTGCGACATTTGCATAGCCATCGTGAGGCCCAATTGTGGACTCATCGTCACGGCATCCAATAAGTTTAAAGCAAAGATTGTAGACAAATGTAAGCATAGCTATCGTCAAACAAAGTAAAACGGGAAAATATAGATTTTTTTATGTTAGTAGTAGTGTAAGTACTTAAACTTCTTAATTTTTTTAAATAATTAATAGAGCCACTATTAACGGCTATTGCCATGATTGTTCGATGATCTATTACAATTTATATAAAGTTTATTAAAGGTATCACAAAACGCTAACATTATATTGTAGTCACCGATAAATATGTTAGTTAAATGATTACAAACTTTTTCTAGCGGTGGAACTGAAACTAGGACCTCAAGTTCCAATAAATACCTAGTAATCAATATGCCATGGAGGCTGTTTATGTGGTGGCTAAACCCTGATCTAGCTATATTAAAAGCATCAAATTTATTATTGGAGCTTTCCTTGACAGGCCTCAAGGTTAGCTAAATCATGGTATAATAAAACAAGGTATTCTCTTCTTCAAGTAGATGGAACATGAATACGTCATCAGTTTGATGTGTTGCCACCGTGTGAAATTGAATAACCCGAGCGTAATGTATTTTTGAACTTTATATACCAATTTCGAATTAATAATCCATTAAATTAATTTATAAAATATTAATGAATCACGCGAGATACTAAATAGCTAAGTTACTTAATATTTTATTTAATATTCATGAACTAATTGAGAAAGCCTTAAATTAACTGAAAAGAACAATAGTGGCAACAATTATCGTGACGTAGTCAAGTTCCATCTCGGGAAGAGAATACCTTGTTTTATTATACCATGAGCTAAATAAATTAATTACCTGAGATAAAATTACCTATAGTCTATGGCTATCTGGACACGACTCCACTAATGCTTTTAAAGTTAATAAAAGGTGCAGCCAGAGCTGTTCAGTTGCCTCATTAAAAATATCACACGGGGAATAAAAATAAGGCTGGTCCGAATAAATAACAACCAACTTCATATAAATCTTGGTTTGCAGCACTTAGGGTTGTCGAAATTTATATTTGCACTAGTTAATGCAACAGTGTTGTACCTATTTCTAATTAGATTTTAGTTGTATAAGACTCATATAGTTCTGAACAAGCATTTAATTTAACTAATTAGATTTGACAAAATTACGGCCTTACATCGTAAACAAGCAACTAAGACCTCGTTCTTTACTTAAGTATCATTAAAATAAAGTAATGCTCCAGAAAGCAAGAATAATATAATTTCTATTTTAAGAACTTGAAATTTAATGTAAGCACGAATTTTATTTAGGTAAGAGGCACTCGGAGGTTAACCTAGAAATATTGCGTCGTCAACCCTTGCCAGAGCGGCTACCCGCAATGAATACTCGAGTTTTCTACCGCAACTGAGGGGTGGAAACGTACGGCGATATGGGAATAAAATCCTGGATTTAATCTTCGCACAAGTCGTCGTTTAATCTTGCAGTAGATATGGCAAGGGTAAATAATAAATGTATTATACGCAATCAGGTGGAATTGCATAGCGGGGGTGTGGTCGACCGGACTGCGCGTTTGAGGGTTATTAGTTGGTAAGCTGGGATTAAAATTCGCGATATTGTGCCATGTGGCCTTTTATAGTACTTTTATGACCTCAGTAATGGTTAATGTGCTATGGTTCATTAGTTTGTTTGAATATGTAAATCGTGGTTATCCAGCTGATATGTAAGCTCTTAGTTACAGTTTACGTATAAATACTATGTCTGTAGTCTTCCTCATTATTGCATTTTTGCTGCATTTTCTTTAAAAAAAAAATCTCATTTTATAATTATTACATTTCACACATACTTTAGACATACGAGTATATTTTTTACTATTTTAACTAATAAATTCATTTTTTTGTCAGAATCAAAGTTATAATTATATTCATAGCTAACATAGCTTTTAGTTTGCCCCGTTATGTATAAAGACATGACAATGCACTTATCTGTAATATATTAACATTAATGCAATGTTCGTAGAACCTTAAAAATTAAAGTGAAAATTATTGTTAACTTCAACTTGTGTTACTTACAGACCGAAAAAGTAAATAATTCTTTAAATATCATATAATAGAAGTTTAGTACCTTTTCATATAATAGAAGTTTAGTAACTTTTATATTGAAAAATAAGCCAAAATTAATCAATATTGCTTAGCCTAATAAATTAACTTAATCAGTGTATTTACGATTCATTGCAGGGCACCCTCGGACTTTATTAAGGAAGCTAAGGGCTCATTATTTAGACAAGTTAATAAGAATTCCTAAGTCGTATTTACGTCAAGAAAAGACTTAAGCGCGTCTATTCGACAAGCCAAGAAAAAAAGATTAGAGAAAACGGAAAATGTTTTGGGTGTATATTTGTGTGATTACGTTGATTAATTTTGGAGAATGTATTAGTGACTCTATTTCTTTTGTCCAGAAGATAATTTGTTTGTTATTGTGTACGCTTCTTGGGTGTTAAGTACAATAAAATTAATT
Organism: Acrobasis consociella; assembly: GCA_963555685.1. Lineage (NCBI taxonomy): Eukaryota > Metazoa > Arthropoda > Insecta > Lepidoptera > Pyralidae > Acrobasis > Acrobasis consociella. Next base: position 12,746,167 of record OY743112.1, on the reverse strand, counting down.
TGCTAACCGAATTAACTTTGTCCAAAACTGAACTCAAAATGGAAAATATAATATATCATCTCTTTATTAAGCTCAGTACCTATAAATATAAATAAAATTTAAATTTGATTTTTACATGTACATTTAAAATGCAGTATTCCTCACAAAAATAAAGAAAAGCAGTGTGATACTAATAACAACTAACTTAAAAAAAAAATTTAAACATACATTAATCTTTAATTATGATTTAAAAAGGTTGAAGTGCTCCTCAAGACAAATTAATCGAGCCCAAACTGGGTGGGGTCATGTGATATTATCACAGACATATCATTACCACCTTCATGATCAGATCGGCTCCATTTTCATCATTATACTGTGGTGTTTCGGAAGGTGGGTCAAAGTTTCTTACAGTGATTTGATTACAGGCAGACAGACAGACAACGGGACATGTGAAACAATAAAAGCTTATAAAAATAAATTTATTTTTATCATACCTTTCTCAAATAATTATAACGATAAAGTGACTTACCTACGTTCGTTAGCTGTTTACTAACTCGTTGCGTGTGTGTCATGTCATAAGCATATAAAAATGCAGTAACTCATATCACAAACAATTACATTAAAGAAATACACTACCTACACAGTCAACAATCTTTCAAATCAAATTACAGTTTCCATTCAAAAATCATTGTCGATTGCTCCAACGTATTGCCGTACATCTTGTATCTGATCAACGAGGCCATTAATAATGTAGTAAACATAGATGTGTTAAATAATCAAAACTGAGTTTAGACTTTGTTTCGGTTATAAAGCAGAAGCGGATGCTGACGCGGGTTTCGTGCTGCCCAAGCACCGAGCCGAAGGTATGGAAAGAAGGAACCTGCGTTACCACGGCAGATACTGATTTTTAAACCAGGTTGAAACTTTTAACGGATCATATTGAAGGATTACCCTCTTTTAATATTGATGATTGTCTTTATAAGGAAGTTACTTATATTCCTATGGTTACCACTAGCTTCATATACAGAAAAAAGTTAAACGGTCGAGTCCCGATAAAAATATAATAAGTAAAATAAATTTATTAATCTCTATCGCACTTGCACCCTATTGTACAAACGTTACCTTTTCCAAGAAACGTATCATTCAATCAAGCCAAGAAATCATACTATCTATGATCATTTGCCTAATCTTTTAATTATTATATACTTATTATTTGTGATAGAGTTATCAATGGAATATTGACAGTAGTAGGATTTGTTCTATAAAAAAATTATGTTTAAACGTTCTATGAACATATGTCAGTATAAAGTCAGAAAATCAACGAAATACTTACATAAAAAAATAATATTATTAAAACTAACGTGAGATGATATGACTATATAAGTCAGCTCGCCCTGAGGATGATCGTCTAAACCGATTGACACTAGTCGGCCTTTTTCGACTACACTACTTACGTGAGAAAAACCAAGTTGAATTTTATTTTAAGTGGTACATAAAAAATATTTAGATTAAAAAGTATTTAAGTACGTACTTAGAGCTGCAACACCTAAAATTCTCTATCTGCCCCATTAATAATAAAAATGGGATATTACGTACATAACTTATTAAAAATAATTTAAATCATTATGCCGATTATATTATTTAATAGGAATATATTATTAAATTATATATTCTTAATGTAAAAATGAAACAAATGTCGAGTCTGTTATCAATCTTCACAAGAGGATTATTAAAATTATGCAACTTAAGAGACTGGCATTCTATTTAGCATCTATTTAGCGAGATCTTCTTCATCTACCGCTTCAGCTTTTATAATGTGCGCATATCCTTAATGTAATACGCCCACGACTACTGAAGACAATACTCTATTACCTGCCCACCTACTGGTACAAATTGTTCGTACATGGTAAAACGGTTTTCTAATTGATAGTTGCTTATTTCTCATCTCATAATTAGGTTACAAAGCTTCTGAATATAATTATTTCTTTTTTTAAAGTGAGTTCAAATTACTAGTGGCTATTTATATGAGTCAACTGTTTACCTAACTACTTGAGAGGATTATGAATTTAGTTTTTTATAATATACATTGGATTTTTGCAATTCGCTATTTTCAAACAACTGACATCATCAAAGAAATATTTTCAATGGGATTTGTATGAATTATTTACTTATGACGTCATACATTTTTGGAGTCAAATAGCGCTCTTAATATCAGTTTTTCTGCAATAATAAAGCTAAAATCACGTTAAAAATAGATATGATCATCCGAGTAACATTATTTTGTGACGATTTATTTTCTTAATTGTACCAAATAAGTTATTTTTACAAGGTTTTATGTTTTTATTGTTTGTTTAGGTCAAATCTTGCAACTCAATTTTTAATTAGCTTCCTCAACCGATTGAGCTGAAATTTTGCATACTTGTGTAAGTCGAATGAAGAATACAATATTATGGAGCCAATGATCTGTTCTGATGGTGGGGCCGGGATATTCGGCGGAACTCAGTTATAAAATAACATAACCTCATTGAGTAGGACAGGACTCATTTGATTAATCTTGACGAGCACTTTAAGGTAACGATGCCTAGGGTATGATCACGGAAACGGAAGGTGGCCGATGGAACTCAGTAATAAAACGACGCAATTCCATCGAGTTTGGGTTTATGTCTTGGCCTCACAAAAAAAAAACAAAAAAAAGTAATCTTTTTAAAAACTTATCCAATGAAAAAAAAAAAACAATTATTTATGTACAGACTATTCACCTACAGATTACTTTTATTTGAAATAATGATTCTGGCTATTTGGGTTAGTCTCACTATTCCCATTGAGCTTTCCTATTGATGGTAATTGGTTCCCAGTGATAAAACTTGTATCACTATCCCCATTGCGTTTATATACCACTACTATTCGCGACCAATAAAACGCTCGATATTTTAACACAAAGACTATATCAAAGGATAATTATTATAATAAAACTTGTCACTTTATACTCTTTCACCTTTCCTTATCGTGATAATCAAAGCTCGCCTCTATCGGCTTTTATTTCGTATGACTGAATTTAGGATTGAACACGTAAAACGAGATCTATTTTTATTGTCCGCCCTAATGGATTTCTGTAATATGATCCTTAATTTGGGTGTTCTTTTTTAACTATTGCTTTTAGGGACATGTACTGCACACGGTTAACTTTAAACTTATCGAAGGAAAGATAAATCTTTATATGGTTTATTTAACATCACCTTTTCGATTCAAGCTATAAAAGGAATACGCTGTTTCCTGTTGTTATTTTCATTTAAAAAAAATATGTTTAAACAGTTAAATTCAATTTGAAATTAGACAGTAATAATAACACAGACCGAAAGAACTTTTATGCAAAGAAATTTCGATCAAGATTATTATACATGAAAAAAGTGCACGTAATTTTATTTTTATTTTTAGTTTTAATTTGCCTTTTACATACAGAACTTTGTTTATTTTTCGTGTTTGTTAGTGGCCAATATTGTTGTCAGATATTTCAGGCTGCCTAAAGGCATCTGACATAACTTGATGACTGCTACAATGATGACAGTTGGGACCAATGGCTTAAACTAGAGTATGCATAAATAATCTACTCATTTTATATCGTACGTTTCTTTCATAATGATATTTGGCGATAAGAAACAAAAAATCTTATCTACATTATAGCCTAGGAATCTAAATAACATTGCCTATAGTCAAGTATCGGTTAAATAAAACAGAAATTTATGAAAATTAATACAACTAGCTTATGCACGTTTGTTTCTTTCTGAAGGTTTAAAGCAGCATGTACTCAGAATGTTATTACTTGATGTCCATTACCGAAGCCTTATTCTGGGTAAAACAAAGCATTTGAAAAAAATCATGACGATTTTTTTAATATCTTAGAAATATTTAATGCCTATGTTACTTGAGTTGATGAACTTATACTCTCTGATCAGAATTTAATACATAATTATTGAAATGTATTATAGGTAATGTAAAAAAGTTATCATGGAAAATAGAAACTCACAACCGTTTTTCTCTACAAACATGAAGGTCAAAAACTAATTACACTATTATTTTGACCGTCGTATAAAAGACCTAGTCAGGTTCTATAAAAAAATTGATTTACTTTACTAAGTTGATTCGACATTTTCAAAGTCTAGACTTGTCATTAATTGGATCAAATCACGTAAAAAGTTTTTATTTGATTTAAACTCTCGCATGACTTCGTTTTTAATCATATTTATGAACAAAGTTATAACAGGTTTTGCATTTCTAATTTGTTCGTTTAAATCATTGCAAAACAAACATTTTTGTTTTTCTTTTCTTCTTTGGTTATGTTTTTTGTGTTTGTTTGTAAAAAACTAATCTACTTAATATAGAGTTAAACTTTAACTCTCAATTAGAATTTAGAGTTTTCTTTTCCATCTGAGACCATGGGAAGCTATGTTAAAATAACAATAATAAAATAAAATAACAATAATAGAAATCTTACTGAACATGACTTCTGCATTTTGCATTAGTTAGCTCTGTCTAGCTCGTGAATGATATTATGTAATTATGAATGGATTTGTATAAATTGCATTCGTGTTTTCCCTAAAGACTGAGCGAGTTCATAAAGAGCTTGCAAAGATTTCTTCATGTTTAGCAGCCTGCATCTGGCACCCCTAGTATTGATAGGTCTATTTATAGACCTAGCCTCTAATAGGCTACGATACCAACTATCAGGTAGGCCATATGGTATACTTACCTAACCTCTCTCTCTTTACAGTCTTTTATCAATCCATTGCTGGACCAAAGGCCTTTTGCAATTAAGGGAGAATTTGCCCATATTTACCACGTTGGGCAGACGGGTTGGTAATCGCAGTAGATAATCCTACTTCCTACTAATATTATAAATGCGAAAGTGAGTTTGTATATTTGTTTGTTTGTTTGTTTGTTTGTTTGTTTGTTTGTTTGTTTGTTACCTCTTCACGCTTAAACTACTGAGCAGATTTGAATGAAATTTGGTATGCTTATAGATTGAGGCTCGGCGAAGGACAGTAGGATATTCTTTATCTCGAAATTCCCACGGGGAGCGAAGCCCGCGGGTACAGCTAGTATTAACATAAACATGACATAAAAACTGTGCTCTATTACTTAACTATAGCTGCTTTAATCGCCTTATACGACACTTGGAGGAGGAAAGGGGTAGTAACAAATTTGTATTTTATTCTGCGTACCATTCAGCCGTACTTTCCTATTTGCTCACTAAAAGCGGATTTGCAAGTATAACTATTCCAGGAATAATTTGAATTTTCGAATAACTTAATTGACGTTTTTCCGTCCTATTTCTAGAGTTAGTAATCATTGATATTGTTAATCTATGGTTAAGGAAGTGAATGTATAATCCGACAAAAATCCGTGTATTACTTTTTCCATAGATTTGGCTTATATTGCGGAGACCATTTAATTTGACTTAAGGTAAATGTCAAATACAAAAACAAATTGACCATGCGTTACAAATTTTATCTCATCGGCTGTTACTATTAGCAGCCCATCATTAAAATACTCCCAGATAAGTTTACTATTCCTGAAGAATTGACGGTATAAATAGCTTAATCTGGATTTCTGGAACAGACATCTTATTCATCTCATTATTTCTATTGCAAAATGCAGTTATTATTCAGTATTTAGCACTGATTCTCAGAATAAATTTTAAACTAGTTTGGTGGAATCCACCCTAAGTTGTATAAAAAAAGCTTCACAGAATAACACCGTACAACGCTATCTTAGGAATCAACATATCGCCGCCCACCTCAGACATAATGTCCCAAACGAGATTCAAACCCATGATGGGGTACTAAATTAGCCATGTTGACTTTTACGACTAGCCGTTAGCGAGTTGACAGTGAGTTTTGAAGACAAAAACAGCTTTGAAGACATGTTACATTGAAACGATGATAATACTTAATCGTTTTGAGATAAATCATGTATTTGCAGAGAATATTATTTTATATTTTCATGCTATATTAGTTAGGATATTATATCAAATCAAATGTAGATGTTTAGCATCATCAAAATAACGTTTAATGTATAAACGAGTACAATCTAGAAAGAAGAGATCTGGAGGACTTTAATACAGGCGCTGCTTACTCCTGCATCAGTCTCCAGTTTCCCCCAATCTAAATTGAAACATAACACACTTATGTGTTAAGTACACATTATCCACCCATTTATAGAAGCCTTTATATTATCCTCCTCCATGTCTTTCTAACTTTATCTCTCCCTTGGCTCCCTTGTCACCTGCATCCAGTTGCGGCCTGCGTATCGTCCACCCAGCGCTGGGTGCCCTCTTTGGTCACCCCTCCATTATCCTTCTGATTCACCGACTTGAGTCCATTCTGGTTGTGTCCTATCCACTTCCATTTTCTTTATTGCACAAAAAATACACATACAACAACATACTAATGTACTTAATTTCTTTTAGATTGTATGAATAGCAATAAATACATTTTGATTTTTTATTATATTGTAGATAGTTATAAGAAACTTTGACTATAAAAACCAGCAAACGATTCATCTGAATCATTTGCGAATGGACATTTTAAAAATATGGTCCTACTTATGGGAAAGTAGATTTCTCGGGAAGAGTATTATACTACGTCAGAGCAACGCTGTATGTGAGTATTTATGAGGTTCTATCCCAGAGGAATTCTTGTTCACTATATCCAAAAGCTTCTTTCAGCTGTTGAACGAGTCTCTTCTTCCTCTTCCTTGCCTTTTTCCTATTTGGGGTCGGCTCTGTATGTCAACTCCCTCCATAACCTTCTATCCTTTGCCATCTCTGTGCTGACCCCCCATTCCCCCATGTCCAATCTTACGCATTCTTCCCACGTCTTTCTCGGTCTTCCTCTTCCTCTATACCCGTCTAATTTTAAGTAGACCATTTTTTGTGCCAGGTGTTCGGCATCCCTTCTCATTACGTGGCCATACCAGGTCAGGCGATGGCTTTTTATTTCTTCTTTAGTTGTTGCTGTTGAACGAGTACCTAATTGAAGATAAATAATGATCTCCGATAAAAGATCTACCAAAACAGGTCAACTGTGATATTTCTTGATGCTGATTACCCTAAATAACAACGACAAATAATGGAAAATAACGATGCCTTTCCGCTAAAATTGTTTGATGTCTATGCGCTCAAGCGGTAAAAGTTAAGGGGCAAATTGCCATAAAAATATATTTTTTATATTATAGCGATCTTTAGATTGCCCGATAAGGCATGATACGAAAATATTTGTCTTCCTTATATTTTACCTTGGAAATATTCTCTTGACGACATAAAAAACGTCGACGTTTTATTAATTTTGTAGAAAAATAAATCATAAAAACCAAGATCATTTTTTTTATTCTTCGACAGTTTTCAGTACTTGTCATATTGCCATTATGGTTCTGCATATAAACATGCTGAAGGTCTGCTAGATTTTTTTTTAGTTTTGCTTAGTTTTATATAACTAAATCACATAAATGAAAATAATAATCGGCCTGCCTCAGAAGCTCCAGATTCTATGCTGATTTATGATTTTAGACTTTCGCGGTCACAATTACTGTTATACCGCGATTAATATCGTTTTTTGCCAGATATTTTGACGACCCTTCTGCCGTCATGGTTGCTGGCTGACTAGTCGGCCAGTCTATGCTGACTATTGAAAAATTGTATAACTTCAAAAACCTTGTAAAGTCTAAAAATGTTTGTTGCCTTCAGACGGGTAGGCCTCACGAGCGCGCAGTCCATCACATAGGATTGTGCCGAGGTTAAGAATACGAGGGACGTGCAGACAGAGCCTTATGGAACACGGTTAACTTTATTTTTCGCACATATTGAAGTTAAGAATATTTTCTTGTAAATACACCTTTATATCTTTACTTCTGGCAGAGCAAAGGGTTGCAAAATCATGCTTAGCAAGTTAGTGGCTTATAGATCATTGATAAAAAACCTTTTTATAGTCTATATTTAAAAAAAAAAAACAGGTATAGCTATGGTCTGGTCATTTCCTTGGTTAACTTCTACGACCTGCAACGTAAGCCAATGAACGTAACAAAATATAAGCTGCACTTATCTTTATTAATAGGTATCACCTGGAATATTAACAACTAGTATTGTAGTGAAGCTTTAAGTTCACACAAGCCAAACTTCTGTATAATGTAGACTTAGCAATAGCTATATACAATTAGCAATTTAGGGCATGTCAAACAATTCAAAGTATGGTCCTCACTTGGATAAGTAAACCGCAAGTGGCATAAAATCATCGCGAGCTCCAACTTTCCGGGACAATTTTACCAACGTTTAACATGCATTTAAACGTTGGTAAAATTGTCATCTCATACATTACAGGGCCTTTTTAGATTAAAACTAACGTGAGACACAGACATTATAAAAGTGTGTCGCGAGCTGGTGTACCTTTAGTCACATTCGCCCTGATGAAGACCTCCGCATAAAGTCGAAACATGTCGGCCAGTAGCTGACTCTATACGTGAGTAACCCGTTAACTCTTTTAAATTAATTTAGGGCATGGTCCACACTTGGATGAGTAAGCCGCAAGTGGCATAAAATTATCGCTAGCTCCTCCTTCCTTTAAAATTCTATTAAAAATTTTGCAAATTGAAAACTGACACAAGTGTTTGCCACCGATGTGCTAAAATACACAAAAAAGAAACCACTATATGCATCGTAGCAAAGCTATGACTATATGATAATATACATAATATACCGTAATAAGTCAATTTGTATGCTCTCGCGCATCATGGCGGAGTGGGTGTGCCCGGCCGCTATTGGCTGATATCGTTAATTATAAAGATGGAGCGATTACTATTACCGCTACTTTGTGTTTGCTATGCCTTAGCAAAGGTGTATTAAAATATGAATTACGGAGTGTGACCAAACTTAATTCTTCCTTTAAGATTTTTGGTATTTTATTGAAATTATCTACATAGTTACACATTCATCATCATTCTCTGAATCGGTCATTTTGGAAATCCTTGAGAGGTATATGTCTAGCAGTGGATGTATGTGTAACATAAGTCTAAAAAGATTTGATTTCTCAACATTTGCGAACATTTATTTTGTTGGCTGAAGAGATCCCTTCCTGGGATAAGTCTGCCTTTGTGTAAATCATCAGTTGTACAGTTATCAGTCTGTCTATATGTTGTTATTTGTACGTTATATTACAAACAAACAAATAAACATGAGGTAAATAAAGATTTATTTAATTTTTATTATTTACCATTATTTATTTTTATTTATTAATATTACCAATGATAGACCCACACTTATAACTCATTACTAGCATTTGGCTAGTTATTGTATATATTTGCTCAGCAAATTGCTACTTTATCTCTAAGGATTCTAAAAACATTATAATGTTTTGTTCAGTATATTTATACACCTTTATAATCACATACCATTGTATGTTTGTAATAGATTCGCAAAGATATTCATGGACGTATTCAAATAAAAACATAACTATGTCAGTGGTTCAGCAGTTACCAGGATTCTTTAGAAAAGTTTCCGTTGCAATAATAGTTAAAAGTTGGAAAACGTTAACAAGAACATGAAGGGGTCGAAAACCTCCACGTTTGCTTTCGTGTGACGTTTGAATATAGGCCGCTCGACTTAGCAAAGTTGCAAATATACTTAGTAAAGAAATAAACTCTTGTATGTTGTATGGACTTCAAAACTTCGAAAATAAGAGATTCGTGATCCAATATTGCCGTGAAGTTACTACATATGTATACAATCCTTTATTTTTCATGCCCATTAATGGCATATCTCAACATATAAATCAATATCGAAATGACATATCATATATCTTTCTTGGGTCTTTCCAAGGGGTCCAGAAGCACATTCAAGATGTATTAGATAATTGAAAAAAATATTATGACATCAGAAGTAACTCCTTAATTACACATACATACACACAAAAAAACGGAGAATATCAAAGTATAAGGCGATCAACACACTGCAACGCGCCCCGTTGCGCCCGGCGCCCGGTGCGGGGCCGCACTGTATGCAAGTAACTCCATTTGTGTAGAAAACACGCATAGTACAACACACTAACACCGCGTCTACGCGCGTCGTTTTTGTATGGCGGCCCGCACTACGCAGCGGGGCGCGGTGCAGTGTGTTAATCGCCTAATAGGGCTGACGAAAAGGTCATAAAAATATAATTGTAATTAGTCAGTCTTTTAGATTATCCAAAAACAATGAATGGACCCATACTTTTTAATTTACCAAAAAATCTAAGTTCAGGAGTGTGGGCTTGCGACGTCACCGCTAAGTAAATATCGTACTTAGCCGTGACATCATGCGGAATTTAAATGCACTCTATGTTTGTAATTATTAACTCAGAAAAAAGAAAAAATACGTGCACAATATTTAATAATCTCAACAATGGGTCCAAAATGTTTTTCCATTTCTCAATCCTATTCTCTGTACGAATTAAATAATTGACTTTGATCAAATGAAGTTACATTTGTATTGTGCTTAAATGAAGTAACATCTGAACTATTTTTATATTGTCACTATGCCAAGTTTTCTTGATACGTGCGCAACATTACTGCAACGTTCTTTCTCAGTAACGTAACTGTTTTCTTGTTAGAATTCTTAATTGCTATAATTTTGAGCTTGTCGACAAATGGTCAGAATGATTGATTTATTGCTTCTTATTTACATATTTTGTTACGAATCAATAACGATGTTTAATGCCGACGTATAAATAGAAGATGATCGACATACACTCGCCTTGTGTTGTAGAGCTCAAGTGATAAAGCTAATTACTTTAATTTTCTATTGATTGACAAACCTACCTCTTATGATGTCATTTATAGCTGAATATACAGCTTGTAATGTTAAATTAGGTTTGTTATAATTTTCCAAAACTTGTAATTTTATTATTTATTTTGTTTCAGAATTAGATGAGAGTTTAAAAGCCACTTTAGCAGGTAAAACGGAAAACTCGTTAGTTCCATAATTTCCTGATTCACTGATTTGACAAATCGAAACATGAGTCATATCCACACATTCGTTAAACGGTTCAAGGTTAGTTTAATCAAATATTTGGTTTATTTCTTTTGGGAGCGAACTGGTTATCCTAACTTTTGATGGATTGCACAAACAAGCGAATTTGAGTCTAAATATGGTCAGTTTTAAAGATGTTAATGGTGTAAGTTTGTTATGATTCAAAGAGAACAGATGATAGGCTTGTTACCGCTCTCCAAAAACAAGGTTTGGGCCCTCGGGCCGAATTGATAATTTACTCGTTCTAAGGGCTATCATTAGGCGCGTTCCGTATAGAATGATTGCTGGTTGCATACGTTTACGAACATTCCGGGTTAGACGAGTTTTGGACGAAGAACAAACAATGTCTCGGGTCGTTAACAACAAAAATTGATGGGGAATGGTTATTAGATGTTTTTTTGACGGAGTTCGTCCGATGGCCCCACGCATTTGCAGCCGTGTTATTTGCATTTTCAAAGTTATAATGAGATTTTTTGTTTTATTTATATAATGTCAGCTTGTGCGTTAAAAGTGGCCTAGTTTTAGTTTTTTATTACTAATAATATTCATAATTTAATTAGTATGTTGTTACGCGTGTTGCTAACGCGTTCTAAAAACATACATACAACTATCACATCTTTATCCCTAGTGACATAGACAAGGCATTTTAGATCTTGCAGACAGAGCCTAGGTCTAAGAACCAGACAATAGAAAAAACAATGACATAGACGTAGGTATTTAGTCGGGCGAAAGAATTTAAAAGTTGGTCCTAGTCGTATCAACTGAATACGCCTGAAGTGACCGATTAATCAGAAGTAGAGGTTTTAAATCTACTGTAAGAATATAACTACAGTACTATCTATTGTTCTATACAGAAAAATAACAACATTAAATAATGTAATTAGATAAGTAAATAAGACCATATTTGTATTTAAACTAGCAGTTTCGAGTGACGAAACATTATATGTATAAAAATACAGCGTTATCAAATGCAAGCTTTTTGGTTCAAAGTTCAAACTGGTTTTAGTTTTGCAAAAAATAATAAATATGAAATATCAAAAGCACAGACCCTGTGTGCTTAAAGCTATAATGAAGGTTGTTAAAATAGGCAGTGGTTCGTGGAAAAGTTTTTTGCTGGTTTCCTTCGGTAACTGCAAGTGATTAAATTTTTTGTTCCAAGTAAAAAATGTTTGTATTTCATCATTATTAAGGTGTATTTTTTAGTAATTGACAAAAAATTTAGGCCATTGTAATAGTTTTCAAAAAATGAGAAATACTAGCCAAACGACTTTTTGTCATTAAGTGTTAGTTGGAAATAATGATTTTGCTCCTATATTTGTTATATTACAGCATTATAAGCAGTTTTGTAAAAGCATCAGACTTAGATATTTTTTTAACTTAGGTACACTGTCAAAAATAATATCTGATATCAGCGTATGTAATAGATTGAAAAAAACGGTATACAATACATTTACTACAAAAATCTGTTAACATTTACAATAATACTTTTCGATTTTTTTTTGGATCCTTACAACCAAGCAACTGTCAATTGTACGAAATCTTTCTAATGTTCCGATCGCCATTTGTCATTTTGTTTTTTTTTTTCTTCCGGTGTGTTATTTTTCGAACTTAAATGCTTTTTATTTCTTTGGCGATAGAGTTTGAAATCGTTTACCTTTTTTATTGCAATCTTGTATCATGCAATTGTTAACCACTGGTTTCCTGTAAAACGATACTGTTCGGTTCTGTGGTAGTCTTATAATATATCAAGTTACTTATATGGGGTCGAATCGAATTTTACAGTGGGTAAAGCTTGCACTATCAATTTAGGTGCGAATGTACGTAAATAGTAAAATTAGATACTTATATTTTCTTTTGAACCTTACCTTTGATCACACAGAACCCTAATAAATTAAATTTCATGTCAATATGAAGATTTCAGGACACAAACATTTAAATAAAAAATGGTTAGAAAATTTGGAAACAGACAACGAGAGTTGAAAACGTATACTTTTTACTTACTCTACTATCATTCTTGTTTATTATTACAGTACATTACTATGTTTCGTAACGATGCACTTTGATGCAACTAGGTGCACGAGCGCTAAACGATATGCATTTGACGCTAACAATGCTCATCGTTAAGCAGCTGTCAAAAATCTCCAGATTTGGTAATCGTTGAAGCCAATTGATTGTATGGGATGCACCGTGACTTGTCGTATATCATATAGAGCTGATGATTAAAGTTAAATAGATATTTTTGATTCCGAAGTTGTTGGTATTAGAATTTATATTTCATAAGGTTTTAATGTGCATGGCAATTCCAATGAAAACGTCTATTTTTGATGTATTTGTCTATATAAGCAATATTATTCGGTATGTTCATTTTAACAACCTATTAATAAAAAATTGATTTACCAGTTTCGTTTGCTTACCTATTATTTGTAGACGAAAAAATATTTGTCTTATTTGTATTATTATTAAAAAGTATGGTTTACGCATTTTTTCTGATTACTATAGATTGGTGAAGATACAGCGCATTTAATACTTCGCGTGACGTCACGTTCAGACCATGAGTGCGATTTTCACCAGAAGATGACTCCCACTCCGAAATTTCGATGTGCTGTACCTTAATGATTTTTACTACCTACTTTACTATACAAAAAATATAGGTCCATTATTCTTGTTTAACTTAGTTGACAAACTAAATGAAATAAGTAATATATATTTAACCCAGTCTTCATACCTATAACAATATTCCGAAGCTGGGATTTAATTACGCTCATAAACGAAAAATACACGATGAGCCAGCAATATAAAAAGAAAGTTAAATAAAAAAATACCACACAAAGGTATTCACTGTCACACGCACACCACCCGATGAATCCAAATCGTTCCATCGTATCTTACATAATACCTATAGTTATGCAACAACATTTTGACGGCATTTAAGAAATGCATTGAGAATGGCACTATTCATGATCTCGCTTCGACACAAGCCTCTTTATAGAAACCGGAAGTTGACATTTGTGATGTGGCAACATCGAGTTATCTTCCTTTGTTCCCTTTATAAAACTTCCTTTGCCGCAAAAGAAAAAAAATATATTATGGGTCAACGGAATCCTTAGTATAATGTTGTGGTTGTGAATTTTGTTATATTCGGAATAATAGAAAATTGTACAAGGTCTTTCCTATGTTTGAGTCTGGTTTATTTGTATAAATGACATAGGAATGCTGTTGTGTTAATATCATGAAAGCGTAGAAACTTGTTCTATGCAATGAAAAAATAAGAGTGAAGTCTTAAAAGCAACTAGTTGTATTTACAGCTGAATGTCTGTTTTTTTTTTGCCAAAACAATGAAATCTTGGTTAGCCGTAAAAAATGTTCATCAGTCAGCTACCTGCTTACAAATTTTATTTAAAGTCACTTATATAGATAAACTACATTAAATGTTAAAATAATGTCTTTTTTAAATTACATACCCTGACTATCAGATAGATTTTTTTGGTATTCTGCCGTGATCAGACACGTTTTAAGTGCAAAGGTCTTGTAAATATATTTAACATAAACATGTTCTTATCACTTACGGAGAAGATAGAAATCATAACAACGTTTTACTGACCGCAAGATTTTGGACCATTTCAAATTGGCCTGTACGTTTATTCTTTTTTCCCAGACCAGCGTGAAAGTTCATAATTTAATGCAAATGTTTAAAGGGGATTTAAAAAAATCTTCAAAACTGCCGCCCATCAATCTATGATTCAACCATCTCTTCTGTCAAACCGACACAAACCTCACTCCCAATTTGACACACCTATCGCCCGTACCATCTTTGGCAACGCCAAGTTATTGAAAACGTAACTGCAGAGGATTTTCAACCGTATGTAGACAAATAATAAAGGTTTTTAAAAAGATTTGCCTGGCTTGTAACTCGTACACAAGTTTCATTCATCGAGATTTGTCTAGAGATTGTGGTTTAGGGTTGGCACTTATATTGGGATCCCGTTTCAGAACTTTTCTTAACAAACGTTCATTAGGTAGTTTATCTATAACTAACACGACTTTAAAAATATATATTTAGAAGTACTTTATTATTTAAAATACTAGTATCTCAACTTCCAAAGAGTACTAATAGAAAAATTTCCCATGATGAAGAACATAAGCTGCCTATAGATTTATCACATAAGTTTTTTTGACATAAGTACGTATATCCTCAGTTTTAGTGCATTTATTTAACACAATTTAAAGTTTTACGACAAAGAGATAACTGACCTCTCTAACCCGTCTGGCCAGCTTAGAGAGTGTAGGTTACGTCCTCTGGCTGTTCTGGCCAAGTATGGCTCTGGTAGTAGGTACAGAGAGGATCTGCAGTGAAGACAAAAGGGCCTGATGTTGAAAGGGATAATATTTAAATTGAACAGGGAACGGAGAATTACTCCTTTACTCTTAATAATAATGATTTTGAGTACATATCAGAACAGACATCTAACAATCTCCAGACAACCCTATTATCCATCCATCAAGCCGAATGTCAAAACTAATACGGACGAGGTCCCGTGAGAGATTCTGAATCGTAATTATGCGTTTCGATGCATCGGACATCATCCGATTAAAATTGGCAGGCGATAGGGGAGATCGATCGGCGAATCGATTCTCGTTCAAAGTAGGGAAGAAATTAAATTGTGATATGATCAATTAATTTTGTTTACAGCGACACCCCTATTGTTAAGAAGAGTTAATCGAATTATCGTTGTTAATATTTGGATATCATTGTAATTTGATTAAGTCTAGTTTAGATTATACACAAGATGCCGAGTTGATCGAATTTAACATTTTATGAGGAAGATAATAAAGATTTTATATTCGTTGAATAAATATAATTGATATTCTTAGAACGCTATTAGTAAATAAAACTATTTTTTTTTTGAAAATTACAATTGTTCATTCTAGCTAAAAGTAAGATTTTATTTTTTTGGGTTTAAGATAATAGAAAGTAAAGTCTACAATTTTAGAATCGTTTCATTTTATTTTATATAAACTTTGACTCACACAATAAATAAAGAAATAGGTACAAAGCATACGTGTGATGTGATTTCTAGTATTTTACACAACGTGTTTACTATTAATTCACATTTTCCTAATAATTGTATTGTTAGCAGTAAAAGTAGACTGAACAAATTGACATCTTCCATTTGCAGCTGTTTTCTCAGTGCAATGCGTCATTTCATTTTCTTTACAAACGCCCACATTTAATTACATAAAAATGAAAGGAGAAATCTTACATTACAACTGAAATTTTAATTTTAAGAGAAACAAGTAACATGAGAATCTATAATATCATAAAAACATTATCCTTTTTCAGTAAAGTATTGACTAAATTCTAATTGCTATCATACTCGAAAAAGAATAAGGTCTCGGTATTCTTACAAGAAGTTAGGCCTTTTATGACGCAAGCTGACTTTACTTTCTGTTGAATTTAATAACGTGGATTATCTGATTAGAATTTGAAACATGAACATAACTAGTACTATATTGCTTTTTGGAATAAAAAAAAAACTTAAAAAGGGTTTCAGAATTATAATACTATAATATCGTATAGCTATTTTGTGACTAAAAATAACTGCAGCAAGATTTAAAAAAGTTACTGTTCTTTTCAAATCTTTCGGCAATTGGGTATTTTCCAAGGTCAAAAAAAATCAGTTATGTTGCGAAAAAAAACCGCAAAATAATGTTACTTGTCATATTCATTTTTAATGTAATTTTAAAATTTATTATTGCAGAAAAACTGACATAAATATCGCTTAACTCCAAAAAACTATGTCTTTTGAAGTAAATTTCATACAAATCCCAAAGAAAATTATTGTTTTGATTAACGTTTAGAAAAAAAAAACTGATCTGAGCTGTTGGAAAGTAGTGAATTAACTTCGTAGAGAAAATGAAATCTCGAAGAAATATAAATGTTCGTATGCATTTCCAATCAGAATTATAACGTACTTACCTATTTCTAATTGCATCTTATCATGTGTTCTATTTTCTATGTAACTTTATATTAGGTGCCACAATAATATAATTTAAATTAGGTCAAATTACAATGTTATGTTATTATAACAAAATGATGAACAGAACAATACTGCGTTTATCGTAACATCGCATATAATCTTGTTTTGATTGGCTTATGCAAATATTAATTCATTATTGGTGTATGTTGATGATAAGTAGATCAGAACTATAGAGGAGTCAAAACATGACTCATGTTTATACGGTCGTTATGTCAACTAATGTTAGCTTTTGTTACGACTATAAAGTACTATTGGACTCATATACCCTTATTGGTATAAAATGCACTAGGTACTATTTACCTAACTGCGCCAGAAAGAGGGTTATATTTTTTTAACACGCTCTGCAGTCTAAATTACTTGATGGATTTAGGGCCTCCGCTAAGTAACGCGGGCGCACGCGGCGGGTTCAGTCTATCTCTGTCACAAACGCTACGTGCGACAGAGACAAGTGCCCGCGACAAATTCTGCTGTCTCTTTCGCATTTAGAGTTTGTGACAGAGATAGACCGAAATCGTCGCGTGCGCCCGCGTAACTTTAACGAAGGCCCTTATGCTTGAGATGTGTCATAAGATTGGTCATAATTATAGGTGAGGCAATGGATACAAACAAAACATTTTTTTTGCGTCTCCTCCTTATAATAAGTATGTCTTATTTTTTAAATTCAAAACTTCTTGTCTGGTGTATACAAATACTGGATTTGATAATGAGAATAATAAAAATATATGCAATTTAAATTGACAACCGCATTTTTTTATTCACATAAGAAATATTTACAGTTCAATAATCATAAATAATAACTAAACTAAATGACAAGTGGAAAAAAAAATATATTTCACCGACAAGAGATCAAAACTAATATACTACGTGAGATAATAACTAAGTGTTAATAATAAAAAATATCCCGCAAATACTTATACAAAAGAGTGCCCATAAGGCTGGCAGCATTACTACAACGTATAAATTGCATACAATTTATAATATGTCTAAATTTAATTGGGGAATGAGAAATATGTACTAAAAAACGACATACTATATTTAATTTATAACGTGGCTCCAAGCATACTCCTGGCATCCTTGAACTACTTTTTAGGGTTTCAAAGTCTAGACTGGAACCCCTATTATTACCCGTTATATAATATTTAATAGCAATACAAACATTTTCTACGTAAAATGATTTCTTTTTTCTTATAAGACCTTTGAATTGATTCACAAATATATTAAATAAGGTACGTATTTATCGCGGTAACAAACAGTATAAGTAAAAGAGTATTCGTGAAACATATTGGAAACTTCTATTTTTAATACATCCATCCATCAAACGAATTCAAAACAGTTTACTGCAAAAATCTCGCAATCACGCTAAGAATTCAAGTAACAATTTCGCTTCCATCCAAACCACATTTGCAGATAATTTTAAAACAGCCAAACAATTACCACCAACGTTCCGTTCAGGCCATTTCAGAATTGTTTTGGAATCGGCTGTGCGATAAACCTGTTATTTTTATGTTCCTCACGACCGTAACGTCGACGTGAATGTTCCTTAGGAGCTCAGAATTTGTTTAACTGTAATAAAGGCGGTGGCATAAATTGAAACAGATTTAGACGGCACCAAATTAGAAATCTCGTGAGAATTTGCCACGATTGTTTTTTGATGTGTTTTATGAAGTCGTAGGTTTTATTATGATATTCTTATTTGGAGCCCACTAGATCTTATGTGTAGAGGCCTCCCTTTCGGTTCTATATTTATCTTTGTCTTGTGCTTTTGTGTGCTAGTCCTCCGAGTAAATCTAAGTCATCGTGTCGTCACGCGCCTCTTTTTAATTATGATATATAAGCTATTTTTTTAAAAGCTGCAAAAGTATTGTTACTTCAATAAGAACTTACAATACACTTTTATTTATAATATATTTTATAATTTTTTTATAATCTGCGCTAACAAAATCTTACGAAATTAAGATGCAGTTTTTGTAAAAAACAAAACACTTTTTCCTCTTCCAACTGATTAAACGCAGGCTGTGAAAAAATATCAGTCGGAAATAAAAAGAAATGCTCAAAATATATAAGTATTTAATATGTTCGTTAATTATTAAAATATTTGAAATCTCTCAAGATTTGATCCTATATAATATCTATGCAAATTTAAACTCCCGTCTATTTTTCTTTTATCATTTGTTTTTATAAGTACCCATCCCCTCTCATTACAATGCAGCGAAGCAGATGGTCAAAGCGAAGTTGGTTGATAAGAATGAATACTTGAACGCTTGAAGTATAAGTCTGTTGATACTAATCCTAATACTTTCCAAGTTACCCAATATTTATATCAGACTTGGTAATAAGTTTACGAAAAGTATGTAAGCCCAGTCCTTGGGTGACACAGATGGTTAACAAGGATAACTTTAATTCATAGATTTCTATTCATGAAAATTGCATATCCCAGTACAAATTCAGAACAAAAATGTTCTTTATAGAAATATTAACTGCTCTTTATAGTTACGATTATAAAAACAACGTTATACCTATAGGTATTGTCACAAATATAACAGTTTTTTTTTTTGTAGAATAAATGTGATATTATTCAGTATAGAGTGCCCTGCAATTCGAAAAAACACCGACTTTCAAATATTTGGCCCCCATAATTCATTAACCGTTGAAGCTACTTCCAATTCGATATTAGTTTCTGGATAATGTAAAGTAGGATATGAGTCAGAAGAGTGACGGACGTGTAGACTTGAGATAGAACTAAATGGAAAAAACTCACATGCTGTTTCGATCCTACATAAAAAGTGGGAAAAAGGCTGAAGATATGAATTTTAAAGTACAGTGTATTTAATTTCTTTTAGACTAATATATTAATCACTGGACCATCTTCTGTCAAGTCAGAGCCCTACTACATGTACCATAGAACACCTTAATAAAGCTAATGAAAGAGGGATCGCTGTGGCCACATACTGGTCAACGATACTTGAAATTGAAGCTACATTGAAACCTTTTCGACTCGATGTAGTTTGTTTGTTTGTTTTTCGTATGCGTAAGTAGTTTCAGGCTGTCTAAAGCCATCTGACATAGCTTGACTTCTGCCACACAATGATGACAGTCGGGACCAATGGCTTATATGGTCTTTCGAAGCACGGAGGAGCTTGAGAATTTTTTTTATACCACTTGTAGTCATAAATCCAAGTTCGGACCACGCCCGCTGTCGCTTTACTTGCAAAAACGCTAGTAATGCGCCCTCCCGCAGGGCTACTGAGCTCCCGTCTAATACTCAAGACGACTCGTTAAGAAAAAGAATACCTTTAACGATCTTCTTCTTCTTCTTATCGTGTGTGTTAGTGACTAACACTAGTGTCAGAGTTTTTAAACCTTAATTTTAGGTAACGACCAATGTCAAAGACAGTGACCGGGACCGACGGCTTAACGTGCCCTCCGAAGCACGGATCATCTTACTTATCAGACAATCAGGTGATCAGCCTGCAATGTCCTAACCAAACTAGGACAACAACACAAAGTCGTAGCCCCCGCTGGGAATCGAACCCGCGACCTCCGGGTATGAGCCAAACGCTCTAACCACTACACCACGGAGGCAGTTATAACGATAAAAAAATAAACTATAGCCTCTGGTATGGCAAAAGTTTATTTTTTTATCGTCTTATAATTATCATACCACTGGTATGATAATTATCTTAAAACGCTAACAGAATAGAGTCAACGACTTTTAAATAGAATAAAAATATAATTGGTCCATCGATAGCATCTTAACGACCGTAATTACGTATCTAATACAAAGATTCAATGAAAATATAAATTCGTCCGTACGTTTATCCGTATTTCTTATCAGTTTATCTTTACGGGCATAACAATCGACCAATTAGAGTGTCCTCACTATGCATTGTCACTTGTCACTTGCAGTAACATGAGATAGTGCAAGTTAGTAAAATAAAGTAGTACGTGGACGTGCTCAAACCAATATACTTGCATATTCAAATCTTTGGCTCAAACTCAATAGATAAAAAACCAAGATTACTTATGTCATCGTCATTAGTAAAAAATAAAAAAGGTCTTATGCCACTCTATAAATATAATATTTATAGAGTGAAAAAAGACTTTGAAAACCGGCTTCCACACCAAAAATACAAAATCGGTTTTGATAAAATGTCTACGCGACTTTACAAGTATGTCCTTTCAAATAAAAAAAATATCTAAAAAGTAGTCCAAGCGTCTTTGAGTAATCAGGAAACGTACATGAAAAAGTAATATATATGTATAAATGTAATATTGGTAAGTTTCTTCTTTTTAAAGTCGGTTAAAAAAGCAGGAGAGTTACTAATACGCAGGTATTTGTTTCCCAGTTTTTAGTTTAAGGCCATACCCAAATTTTCCGGGGTCCAGTGGCGCCGCCATTTGAAATAAATCATTTAAAAGGAAACGGAGATATCATTCAAAATTGTGTCTTGGTCAAGCCCTAGATAACCTTTAAAACTATTTTATGAACTACTGTTTATAATTTAAAGTGCGAACGTGAAGCTTTTCTACGCACATTAGCTAAAAGTGGCCGTTTTTCGCAAATGTGCGTAGAAAAGCTTCACGTTCTCACTTTAAACTACAAAAAGTAGTTTAAAAAATACTTTGAATGAGTATCTAGAACTTGACCAAGACACAATTTTAAATGATATCTCCGTTTCCTTTTAAATGATTTATTTCAAATGGCGGCGCCACTGGACCCCGGAAAATTTGGGTATGGCCTTAAGGGTATTTTGTTACAGGTTAAATAAAAAAAAATGTGGGGTTCTCTATATCAATTTATTACGATAACCTTCTCTTATTTTTCGCGACTTATTTGAAAAGAATTTTGATATATTAAAATAACTAATAAATAATAGTTATCCACTATTGTAGAACAATCGTCAATTGTACTCGTATGCAATATGATTGCGGTGATAAAAGGCGCATTCCGGCTGATATGAACTGAACTCATTACAGTATACGGCATTGATGACTTTCAGTGAATGATACTATTCAAGATAGTGAAATTATAGCATTAACTTTAAGTGATTTATGTAGTAATAGGCAATATACTGGTAATGAGTGTATCTTTACCAGACTATATCAGGCCACTGACGACCTCTCCTAACAAGATGTGCCTAAAATCATCAGGTTGGGCAGATGGGTTGGTGATTGTAGTTATATAGTATATGTCACAGCGGAATGTGCTGTCAACTTTCTTACCATCATTACTCACCTTTTAAGGCACAAGTGAAAAAATACGGGTATCCTTTTTCCATTTTTATCCTATACTGTCCCAAATGCAGTGCAAAAGCCTCCCTTTCAGTACTCTAATTCTCTCGGTTGAGGGCCTTTGAGGCCAAATCCCCGCAGTAGGAGCCAAGCTCGTACCTCCACCTCTTCCCGGACCTACCAGGCTTCTATACTTAAAGTGTAAATGGGCTACATGTTTCCGTATGCCCGACGAACTCTGGACCAAATTAGTGACAAAATGGAAAGCGGAAATAAGGTTAGACAAATTATATTCCACTGTTCCCTCACCATACGGCAATTAATGTAACTATATACGTTAACGATTAATCAAAGAGTCTTAAAAATAGTTACTTTTCAAAATGGTAACTGAATGTGAGTTACATCACCAAAATCATAATAATGAGTTCTTCCTATCTGTCAACGCAAGAAACTTAGGTTGCTGTATGCACCCTTTTGTATTCCCCATTAAACCCCGACGGTTCACATGTGAACCGCTAAACAATAGAAAATCTATTGTGTCTGCGATTCCGGTAGTTGACAGTTTAAGAATCCTATCCTGAATATTTAAAAAGTAAATTTAAGTATCTTTCAGACACTTATGATTGACAACTATGTTCTAAAGGGACACGCCAACTCTTTATTACCCTTTTCTGGACAAGCTTTATATCTACCTTTTCTCCCTCTAAGCTTCTCTGCTCTGCTCTGAAATGATTTACCCGTTGACATCAGAAAGATTTCTAGCATATTTTTATAAAGTTGACTCTCACCTTTTATAATCCTTTGCTCCGCAACGTCATTATCATTTACTTAATTTCTCAATTTATATATCTATATACAATGTATTAGTTATTTTGCAAGTGAGTGTATATTAAGTTTTAATAAATATAATGTATATATTTATATAGCCGCTCTAGATCGGTAATTTTGGAAATCTTTGGGTGATGCCTATAACCAGTAGTGGACGTTATGTGGCTGAAATGATGATAATGATCATGATATATTTATATAGTATGTAAAGTTTAAGTCATATTTTAAGTAAGTAATGGCATTTAATGTAAGTGTTCAAAGTATTTTCAATAAAGTACCTACTTATTTATATTTATAATATCTATTGTTTATATCATAATCATGAATAGTACTTCATTGAAAATACTTTTAAAATTAACATTAAATTAATAACTAACTAAATATGTTAAGAGCTGGCCTTTCGGGAGAGCGGATAACTAGCGCTCTACCACAAGTGGTATAAAAAATTATCGAGCTTCTTCGTGCTTTGGAAGGAGACATTGGTCCCGACTGTAATCATTGTATGGCAATCGTCAAGCTATTTCAGATGCCTTTAGGAAGCTTAAAAAATCTGACACCAGTGTTGGCCACTTGCATACACGAAAAGCAAGCAAAGCATCTATTATTTAGCGTTTAAATGGATATTTTGCTTTCTGCGCCGCACTATTTTGCCTGTTTTTCCCTATGGCTGACTGTGTTCAAATGCTCTTCGTTCGTAAGTCGGCCATTCGTTAAAAGTATTTTTTACTTAAGAACTATTGTTCCTAAGTAAAAAATACTTTAACTTAGGAACTGTTGTTTCTAAGTAAAAGTATTTTTTACTTTTAACGAATTTAAGATGTATTAAATAAATAATTAAATCTTGGCAAATATAAACTGACACAATTTTGAACAGAAAGAATAAATAACAAAAGACAGCTGGTCCTAAAATATACTAGGAATAATCCTAGAATCTTGTGGGGCTAGCCATGACAGTCCATGCTTATGCACGGACAAAGATGAATTTGTGAATGTCATGGTGTAGGTGTGTGTAGGGTACTATGCAAAATTGTACAAACTGTGTATATTATATTTATCATTGAGTCTCCAAATTATATCAAAACGTCTTAAGTGTTTTCTAAAACTGTAGATAGATTTTAATTTCCAAATCTAAGATAAAAAAATCTTAGAAGAACATTATCATTCCTAAAGTATTTTCAAAAGTTTATCGAATATGATAACATTTTTAACTAAGCACTTATTATCTATAAATTGAAATGAAATAACTTGTAATCATAATATCATATTGTTTTGCTTCGCAGGATATTAAAAAGGTTTTGAATACAAGTTTTGAAATAAACAAAAAATTGTAATAACTAAAGTTCAAATAAAAGACAAGGATAAGTATCAAAACGTCAGTATAATTTTATTACATTTTCAAGACAATTTGTACATTTTTATACAAAACAATAATTTCCGTTTAAGACTAATAATTACAATCCAAAAATTACATTTATTTTCAAGTTTATAATTATTAAATCTAATATCACGATTTAGCTTAACTATAATAATAGGTACTCAAGCGTTACTTCTATGCCCAGAAAAGATAACATAGCAAACATTCATATCATTATATACAGTTTAAACACTTTATACCGCACAGTTAACAAGCACATTAATAAATGCAATCATTACACATACTTATGTTTCCATATATGCGAAAATATTGAAGAAAAATATAATATATCATAAACAAATCAAGTAACAATTATTCCAAAAACATAAATGATATCAAAACAAAATAATAAATAGCAATTCCATAATTTTTAATAGTGTTGTGAATTTAAGTCTGTTTTATACACTTAATAAATATTAGTAATTGGAAATATGGTTATGTTATGTACCTTAACTATTTGGTGTTGTATTACAGTGACCGCTTTGTGAAATACATTCACAGCTATAAACTATTTTAATACAATTAATAATATCGTTACTATTACATGGAAAGTTTCCGTAATCAGACTCAACATTTTCATACGATCTTTGTACAAAATATTGTTTCATATAATATCCTAACGAACTTCACAATCGCACGGCTTAGATTACGTATGTGAAAATTGACAGTAACATTTAAAAGTACAGTTTATTTACATCTAAACAAAGGTGGTATTAGTGAGCAAGCGTGGAAATGATTAGTCATTCAAACAAAATATGTCCGGCCTTTACCGGACGCGCTGCCCGTTATAGACCGAGGAACAGTCGGCGAAATATCGTCTACCCTAGAATACACGTGACCGCTGTTAGGAGATAGCCTGAGGTCATAATTAAACCGAGGACATGTCCTGTTGTCAATCGACATGTAGCTATTGTTCGAGTTGTCCCCTTCCCCATATGTGTTGTTGTCGGACGAAGGAGAGCTTTCATTCTGAGAAGACTCTTCGTCGCTTCTTCTATACTGCAAAGAATTTGTAAAATTCTGCTTTGAGCAACTATCGTTTGAGACCGGCATTGTAGTGTATCTCAGCGTTGGAGTCTGGCGTAACGACTTTTTGAATACGCTCTTTTCGGAACTCTTTACTGTAATAATAGTGTCGGTCGAATTCAGTAAAGAAATGAGTCTCTCCCAGAAGCGAGCATCATTCCAAGATATATTTTTGAATTTATCTAACAAGAAACTGAGCTCATCGTTTATTTGGTTGTTGTCTACTATCTTAATGAATATTACCTTGTTCAAGTCGCTACGATTAAGAGATCTCAAATAACTATAAAATATATTTTTGAAATGAATATCGCAGAGATCATTACAAATGAAATTGTTCGTGAGAACAATAAGGAGACGTTTAGATAATTTTGACGACTTAGAAAAGCTGTCTAAAGTTAAAATATTCAGGGATGGCTCGTTTGGAGAGAATTTCTTAGTTGCCATTTTCCTGTACTCTATTTCAGACATTATATTATTGTACACGAAATGTGTATCTTTGGTATTACATATCACGTAGTAGTCGTACATGTGATTAGGGTTTCCCTCTAGGACATGTTCGACGTTAGGACAAGACTGTTCTTTGAACAATGGCATACCGTACTTCGTGTATAGCCAATCACTGACTTCATATCTGAAAGCATAAAATATAGCACCTATCAGGCAAATAAATACAATAATTATTATTACACCGCATATAACAGCAAAGTAATTATCTGGAAGAAATATAGACTTAGAAACCATTTCGTCTTTAGATACTGCCGGGTCACCAATTGACCCCATATATTCTTTACAATGACTAAGTACTGAAGCAATAGTAATTTTCGTGGGTTTTCCTTCAGTATCTGTACATAACATTTTTTCCGGATCCCCAGGATCCCTCCTAAGCCACGAATCTAATTCGGCTATACTTTTGCAGTCGCACGAATATTGGTTACCTTCAATGGATACGTGTGCTAAGCTTTTGGAAGACGAAGCTAATAATTTCCACGGGAAGAAGTTAACGAGTTTATTATCATCAATTCTTAAAACAGAAAGTGATTTTAATGACGAAAATGTATTGTTTGCAACGTGTACAATGGCATTATGATCCAAGTATAATTCATTTAAATTATTAAGGTGCAAAAATTCATCACCTTTTAACTCAACCAACTTATTATTTTCCAAGTGAAGGACTCTCAAAGAGTCTACGCCCTTAAATGTTTGGTTATTTACTTCTTTCAATTTCGTGTTGTTCAAATACAAAACTTGCAGTTTTTTCTTACCAATAAATACGTGATTACCTAAATTACTAATATGGTTCCCATCTAAGTATATTTCGGTAGCATCCATTGGGATTCTCTCCGGTACTTCTGTATACCCAGCATTAGAACAGTCAACCACATTCGCATTCCAAGTTATGTCATGATAACATCTACAGTTGTTTGGACAAATCATTTCACAGTCACAAGCAACGAAGTAACAGCACTGACAAAGAGCAAAGCAATGACTCTCGTATGGACAGAGAAAGTCGGAAGGTGACATGTCTATTATTAACTTTTTCTCTTTTGCTCGTGAATGTACTAGCGAACACAAAGCTTTATCTAGATCCAACACACGCGGGTATTGTCGACTGTGGCTCAAATAATTAATGCGCTGAATCCATTCCATTGAACAGTCACAAACAAATGGGTTTCCGCTTATAAAGAACTCGGGTAAATCACTATCTTCATCTATTTGATCTAACCTAAACGCATTCACGTCAAGTTGAACTAGATTGTTATTATTTAACGTCACGATTGAAAGCTTTTGTAGTTTAGAAAATGTACCAACTTGGATGTGTTTTATCTTATTATCATTTAAATGTAATTTTTCCACAGATTTTGGTATGGAAGTGACAGTTAGTTGACTTATATTATTGTGACTTAAATCTAACAATTTAATATTTACATTTGGATTCATATCATCATTAACAAAGTGTTCAATATAATTTTCGTGTAAATCTAACCATTCTAAACTATCTGGAAAACTTTTGAAATCGAACGACTTAATTTTATTAGATGACATATTGAGCCATACTAAACTATTTAGAGTATTAAAAATACCATCAAAAGTTGTTATATTGTTGCCATCCATTCGAAGCAATTTGAGGTTTATGTTTTTGCGGAAACATCCCGGCGCTACATATTTAATTTTATTTGATGCTAAATTCAGGACCTGCAGCTGTGGTAAATGCTCAAAAGTGTCGTCGCTCAAATGTGTAACTTTGTTATCAACTAAACGTAAACCAAAAAGTTCAGAGAGACCTCGAAAGTTTTCACGATTTAGATGAGTTATATTATTATTTCCGATGTCTAATGACTTTAAAGTTCTAAGTTTACGAATAGAAGCAGGTATTGACGATAAAAAGTTATCATTTAATCCAAAGTCCTCAACAGTCGTCATATTATCAAAAGCATTATCGTCTATGTGTTTAATTTTATTGTTATCAATAAACAACTCGTGCAAGACATGCAAGTCTGTATATAGATCAGATTTTATGTGAACCAAATAATTATGTGAAAGTGTCAAAGAGTGTAAATTTCGTAACTCTTCAAACGCGTGCTCATCAATAGAAGTGATCTCATTATGCTCTAAATTTAACTTTTGTAAACTGTACAAACTTTGAAACGTATAACGTTCTATTCTAGTGAGTTTATTATAAGAAACATTTAATATTACCATTCTTAATAATCCTAAGAACGTACCTTTATTTACCCACTGACTAGTAAGATCATTATGAGAAAGGTCCAATATCTGAAGTTGCTGTAAACCTTCAAAGAGGCCTGGAGGCAAAGTGTTAAGTGTATTGTTATTTAAATAAATTTCAGTCAAAGATTTAGTCTCTGCAAATATGTCTGGAGGAAGCGTATTCATAAAGTTACTAGACAAATTCAGAACTTGTAAATTGAGCAGTCCCTCAAAGGCACCGTCTTCTAGGGTAGAGATCGCATTATTTTGCAGCATCAACTTTGACAACGAACGTAACTTTGACAAACTACTATCAGTTACAACAATCAAATCATTGTATGAGATATCAAGTATTTCTATAACTAAATTACAACTTCTTACGCTAAGATTTTGTTCTCGCAATGAGTCGGAGAATCCAATAGTCTTTATATTTTGCAAGTGGTTTCTAGTTAGATTCAAAGTTTTCAAACTGTACAACGAACAGAAAGTTTCGGTCTTAGTGCTCCAGATGTTGTTGTCGCTAAGGTTTAGTTCTATCAACTCGTTCAAGCCGGAAAATGCTTGTTCGTGTAACTCCATCGTCATGGCTGACCACTCACTGTTAGAAGTTGTCACGTGCAGCCTCTTCAAGTCTTTGAAGTTTTCGAAAGCGCGCGCCGGTATTTGCCGAATCTTGCACTTGTCTATAACGAGATCTCGTAACTTAGCCAAATTCGCTTGCTTAATTGGTACTTTATCAGTTTGAGCAACAAGAATGCTCTCAAAAAATAAAATGTCACTGCACTGGACGTGTAAAGATATCACGTCGTCGAAATGCGTCCGGGTGATGTTCTGTAACAGGTGGTCCAAACTGTTTATGGTACGAATCTTGCAGAAGAGTACCGCATTCTCCACCGCTTCGGTTTCGGAGCTGCGGTAGGCGCACTCGTGCGGCATTTCAACCGCGGAGTATCTTTCGATAACATGACAGTAGAACAGCACATACACTATAATTCGATTAAAAGTTCGGCGTTCGAGTCTTTTCACAAAAGTTTGTTTTAGCATTTTACGTGTGTCTGCGAGCTTCGTTGAGGCATGGATGTCAGCATTGCCATTTATGGGGTGAGTTCGATCGCGTCATAAATATTTACGCGGTTGAAACGACATCGCGGTTAGCGTGACATGGGAGCTGGTACCGCGGCTTTGGCGGGCGAGTGGCGCGAATGGCTGCTGCCCACCGACTGAGCGGCGCTTGGAAACTCCGCCCCACGGCACACGACGCCCGCCGACGCCCCGCGCCGCCGCCGCCCTCCCCGTAAGAAACTTCATCTCATATTATCAAGGGTGCATAAGCCGTTGAATTATTCCCGTGCGGGTGTATCGAGCATTAATTATAAACAAACACAGATCGAGTTTCCTGAAGTTTACTGACCTAATACAGTTCTTGGGAAGAATATTTATTCGCATAAGATTGAAAACATTTGTTGCACATAGTCAGTTGATAAAGTTTTATCAGAAGGATACGTCGACATGCGATTTTGCGGCAATTTTTTTAGGAAACCTCATGTTCTTTATCTACTCTATCATAAAACACCAGCAAAAATTTATTTGGACTAGATACCAATGGTGTTACGAATCCTCAGTTAGGTTAAATTTTTAATTAAATCTATCTGAAATAAGAATAATCCTTTTTTAAACGTTCTTACTTTATTTAGTAACATATATTTTAACTTGAGAGACATTCACGTGACTAACAGTACACAAAGTTCGAGAATAAAATTTAACGACAGTTTTTTCCCACGTTAAAAATTCACGAGCACTTTCATGAAAAGCTGAGTTCACTGGGTACCATGTTGTTTTTTAAACGTTTCTCTCTCAAATATAAATTGTAAAAAGTGTAAAATGTGTAAAAAGTGTACAATATTATAATACAGTTACTTATATGCTTATTATTTTTATTTATGCAAATTATTATTATTATTTTGTTTTTATTTGGGTGCAAAGAAAATGTATGTTACGCTACATACACGAAAAGTAAAGGACGAGATAGACGAGTTGAAAGCATTCGAACAGGACTAGAAAGTTAAGACAGAGGCCTTTGCTCAGCAGGGAAATACTAACGGATAGACAAAAATTAAAGTCAAAATTCATTTATTTATTTTTGGATATTTGTATCACTTGACAGATTATATCGATTATCGATTTATCGATTTCATAATAGCTTTTATGAAATCGAAAGCCGAATCGAATATTTAAAAATATTTAAGAAAATTTAAATAGCTGTAAGTAATGATCTGACGGTAACAAGTGTTGACGTCAGATCATTTACTTAGAGCTAAGTTTACTGCCGCTTCCTAAGTACAGAAGAAGCGGCATGATGTCAAATTTGAAATTAATGTCAATTTGTAAATTAACGACCAGCATGAAAGAATTAAGAGGCTAGATCGCAAAAACGAACTTTTTTTATCTTATAATGTTTTTTTTACGCCACCGAACTTTAACCGCTAATACTTTAACATGAAGAACACCTGTTGTGGAACTTCGCTAAACTTTTTACTCAGCTCCGCGAAAATGAGATAAAAGCCTTACAAAATAGTTTTCTGGGACACCATATGGTCCTACAGTTAACGTGTTCCTTCGTGCCATAGCCGATAAAATCGCTAAGCGGTGTACCAACTTTTGTATGGATTTTTTCAACTTTGAGTATGAGTTTTATGGGTATTTACAGATTTTTGTATTTGAAGAATGATATTTACTAGGTGATATCCACGTCGTTTCCACGAGATCAGATTTGCGCAAGTATTTTAAGGGAATAAAAACTATCCTATGTGTAAATTTATGTAATAATCTATCTACATGTCATACTTCGTTCCAATCGGTTCAGCCGATTTGACGTGAAAATAGAAATAACATCCATACAAACTTTCGAATTATAAACAACATACAAACTATTAGACCTTATAAAAAAAAAAATATATATATTATTTAACTTTCGAATTTATAATATTTCCTATCTGCGCCCCACGGTGTTACCAGTAACTGGTAATACCCTGGACTAACACTTTAACTGTTAAAGTGTTAGTCCAGGGTATCAGCTTCCTGCATACCAAATTTTATCAAAATTGGTTGCGCTTAAAGACGTCACAAACATATACACACACTCACAAACTTTAGCCGTCAATATTAGTGTGATAGGATTTTGACTGAACCATCATGAACACTACACATCATGCACTAAACATTACTCAGTATCAAGGATCTATCCCTAAAGAGGCAGAAAGAGCTACTACACCCATAAAGCTACCCTTAACATGTAGTACTAAATGGCTTTACTAGGCGATTCACATCCATTCCCTGTATAGGTTCAGATTGCTGAAAAAAGCTGATAGTACATAATACTTTTACAATCATTTTCACCACTGATAGGTAATTTTGCTAGAATAAACGTCAAAATAATGTAGCAATTATCAATTTTGGCATAGATTCAATTGGTGTCCCTGGTCTTTTCTAAAGTTATTAGCCAGATTGGTATCATTTTATATTATACTTATATGTTTATAAAATTGTAACAAGTATTTGCTAGGCAAGTAAAAAAATCCCCGACTGCCAAGAACGCCATCTCGTGATGAGTAGTGGAACTACGTATTCTAATCGATATCCGTAGCGTTACTACATACATACATACATACTATCACGTCTTTATCCCTAATGGGGCAGACAGAGCAATTTGGGTCTTGCGGCTCTAAGCAGATAGAGCCCAGGGCTGCAAGACTCAAAGGCCACTTTTAGCTTGATGTGGGCAAGAAGGTGTATGAAGAAATCAAAATAGTGATGGGTTGCTAGCCTCATCGCCTATTAACACGATTCTAATTTTCGCCCGAATTCCCTTGATCGGCTCTTACGATCTGCGCGGTAGCGTTACTAGCTAGGAAAAATCCTGACTTTCAGCGTTAATCCTCAATAAAATTTAAACAGCTGAATCAATTTTCATCAAGCAGCTAAGAACCACCGCAAAGGAACTTGCTTTCACGTAAAGAAAAACAGCATCGAAATCGGTCCATCTGTTCGAGTTCCACAATGCCACAGACAAACAGACCGACAGACATTAGCGTTAAAATTATAATACTCCTCTTTTTGATGGGGGTTAAAAAAGAATTAAATTTCTACAGGGTCAGAGACCCTTTTAAAATATGGCTCTCTTGGAGGTGCAATATCTTTAAGGTTCCAACTTACCATCAAGGTCTTTTTGATTAGTTGCTCTTTTAAAATATGTACCTAAAATGTACCGTGTGGTTCCGGTAGAATAGGACCACTCCAAGTCTTCCCGTGATGTCGTAGAAGTCGACTTAGGAAATACAAGCTTAACAATGCCTATGAACATCATGATACCTTTCCAAACCTTCTAGCGTGAAGAGTGTATGCCAAGTCTTGGCTGCTCTGGTCAAATAAGGCTCTAGTAGTACAGAGAGGGTCGTGCTCCTGCAATGGAGACTAAAAAGTCCTGATGATAACGATGATGTACATAAAAAAATCAAAAGAACAGCAATCATAAGATATACATCTAACAGGATAATTATATACCAGTTATGCATTGAAGTGCATACCGGGGAATTAGCCCATGGGAAGAAAACACGCAATAATTGACTAAGCGTAATAGAGCTGTGGCTGCTGAGTATAGAGCACGGCGATTGGACCACCCAAGGGAGTTCAAATGCTGCTACATTCCCAAGGACGTGAGTTAAGAGTGATTTAAAAATGGAAATATTAAAAAAGAGGTTTTGGTGTATGTTTGCACAAGCTTTTATTATGACGCCAAATAAAATAAGCCCAAACTTGATGAAGCTACGTCGTTTTATTACTAAGTTCCATCGACTACCTTCCGTCTCCGTAATCAGATACTAGACATCGTCTACCATGAAATGCTTGTCAAGAAAATTCTAACAAGTCCTACTCAATGAGATTATATTGTTTTGTAACCAATTTCTGTCGAATTTCTTCCGGTTCCATCATCATCATCCATTAAGGCTAACTGGTTAAAAATTGAGTTGCAAGATTTGACCTAAACAAACATACATACACACAAAATTCATAGCATTTAAATAAAAACTTGTAAAAATAATTGGCCAAGTGCGTGTCGGGCCACGCGTAGTGTAGGGTACCGTAGTTACGAATGCTGCCACAAAAAAACTAATTATCTATTGAATTTGTATGAAATTTTCTTTTTCCGAGTACATTTTTAGGTTGATCGCCTATAACTTTTTAATTTGTATACCCTACTTAGCTCTGATAGTTTTCCTTTAAACTACATTATATATACTACAGCTGTGAATTTTTTCACGTGGCCATATATAACCGTTTAGCAAATAGGGGGGGGGGGTTACACTTGCCTCTTTAAACCCAAATATTTCGCAAACGGATACCTAAATCGAAAGATGGTGTTCACAAGCTTATAATATTTTTGAACGACCTATTCAACGACACCCCACACCATGTGGTTGTCCAGAAAAGAGTAGTGAGTTGAGTAACACTTTACTTGTATGGCAGCTAACCTAAAAAAAAAATATTTTTGCAGATTTTATTTTACGACTTT
The DNA here is from genome assembly GCA_963555685.1 of Acrobasis consociella. Lineage (NCBI taxonomy): Eukaryota > Metazoa > Arthropoda > Insecta > Lepidoptera > Pyralidae > Acrobasis > Acrobasis consociella. The sequence goes on along the minus strand of OY743112.1, from coordinate 12,712,322 downwards.
TTTGCCATGATTAATATACACATCCATGCCAAATTACAGCTTTCTAGTACTTATAGTTTCTGAGTAGGACCTTGGACGGACAGACAGACAGACAGACAGACAGACATGGCGAAACTATAATGGTTCCTTGTTTACTATGGAACCCTAAAAAACACCAAAAAACTTCCATACATTGCTTCTGTTTAGCTTGGAAACCGCACGGGTTGACCCCCTTACACACATGAAAAATATGTTTTATATGTGTATTCTATTAAACTAACAGTAGGCGATACCTAGTCAATTTCTATCAAACGGGCTCATATCGCAAACAAGAAAAATGTACCAGGGTAAGCGCCGCGCCGCGCCGATTTACACTAGGACGTTCACATAGGTATTCTATTAGGTAGCGGCGCAACACATCGCATGATAATTTTTAGAGTTCCGTACCCAAAGGGTAAAAACGGGACCCTATTACTAAGATTCCACAGTCCAGTCTGTCTGCCTGCCTGTCTGTCTGTCTGTCCGTCTGTCTCTCTGTCCAGAAAAAAATCAATATTTAATTGGGGCTCCCATACAACAAACGCGTGATTTTTTATAGGTAATGGTACGGAACCCTTTTATGCACGAGTCTGACTCGCACTTGGCCTGTTATTCTCACCTGTGATTATTTCACTCTTTCTTGTAGTAAACCAACGATATTCCTCAAAAACCATACTCGTAAGTGGGTGGGCGTAATCGTACGCATCGTTGCCTCGAGAGCCGAATTTAGGAATCTTGATTTATTTTCCCATGAGTTGGTTTTAGGTAATTATGTTCTCCGCTAGGAGGCTATAAAAGGCAGTTATCGGGTGAGTCCGTCCCGCCCATAGCAATAATCACCTTGTTAGTAGAGGATTAGGGATGCGATCTGTTTTATCGATAATGCTTGTTACGGTATACGCATTGTGTGAGCCAGTTAATATATTTGTAATGAGGTATTGCCCGTTACTTCGTTTGCGCGATTTTCAGTCCTTATTATAATAATTTAACGTCAATTACTAGTGTCTTATGTACATCGTGGAAAGGACAAAGCCGTCATAACTCGAATCACGGCCTACAGTAAAATAACAGTCAATTTTTTTTAATTTGCTCATATGAAAGTGAGCAGCCGCCCGGGGAATTTGTACAGGAATGTCGATTTTTTTTTGTTTCTTGACTGGTAAATTATTATCATTATACTAGGTGAGCTAGTATAGCCTGTGGTTCTAATTAATTACGCGTATGCGTATCACGTTGTATGAATGCTTTATTTTTGGAACGAAGTTCCTTATCGCGCGTTGCGAAAAGAGACTAGACGGAAAAAATTAAGACCAAAAGTTGTAACGACACTTTTTGCTATAGTTGTAAGCCGTGCGGCGTGCGCGTGTTTCTCTGTCTGTCTCTCTCTCCTAATTAATCGAATGGAACTTTGATCCATCCGGGTGTCCCTTGACACCTCTCAAGTTCTTTTTTTATATAAAAATGCCTAAATGTTTTCTAGTTTCTTCAAATTGAACATGTTAATTATTTAATATTTGGAACGCGCGTGTGTTATGCATGTAAGTACTGCTTAAAATTAGATATGAAGTCGTATGGCATGCCTGTTTGCCTCTATTGAAAACTTTTATTCTAAAGCCCAAATTTTTTATTCTATAAAGTCCATAATTCAATCAATTATGATGAACCAGCTGATCAAATTTAAGTAAGTCGAATTTTAAAACACATTTCACCAAATGTTATTTCAAGGACACAATACTAATACGGTATATAAGTTTCTCTTAAAAAATATTGTTTTCCTATATCCTTTTTTATTTACATCTACAATAAAATTGTTGTCACTTTACGCACCTAAGTGGTATGCATGCATATTTAATTCCAATCTCGGGCTTTCTTTTTTACAACACTGTTGTAGCTTTCTGAAAGGTGTACTATTAAACGAACTTCGGCGACAAGCTTCGTTATACCACCCCCGTACCCAAAACAGTATGCATTTTTAAATACAGCTCAAGTTTTCCACTTGATATATACTCACACAAGTGAGTTGAAAGATGGTATAAAAGAAACAAATTGGTTTCAGTTTATTAGTACTTACATTCTAAAGAATTTTCGCAAGGTGTACAACGCAGTACAAAGTGGGGGAGTTTAGAAGTTTAACACAAGGAATCGTACGTAAAGTTGTTTGTTATACTTTTAACAAACAAATTAACTAAAAAATAAGTGCTGCTCTTGTTTATTGATTAGACTTGAACTAAAAATAAAACCTTAAAATTATATCAGAAACATCAAAATTTGAAAGGATCTCCAAATTCTATACTATTTATTATTTACTAAACTATTTGAGCGGGAATATTTATTTTTGCGAATTCAAACGAACACGGAATTGGACTTGATGAAACCGCACTGTTTGATAGAATGATTGAAACATACAAGGGAAGACTGATTTTTGTTGGACTTATTGGTCAGAATTGGCTTAGGTGGAGCCTAAGAAAAAACCACAAGACAAAGCTAACCAGAAGCTGCAGCAGCAAAACAAGGCGTTTAAATTATGTTTTCAGAAGCATCAGAACCATGAGAAATAGCCGAGATGAGCCAATACATCTTCACACGTCTAGACTTGTTTGTTTTCATTTCAACACATTTTCAAACTATCACAACTTCTTGCGAATCTCCTTTTTACGTGTCACTTCCAAAGAAACGCTAAAAACAAAAACAATCTTCGAAATAGTTCGCTTCCCCTCCATTTCATTTTGTTTACTTTCTTCTTGTGACGATGAAAAATTGAATTTTATGTCTGAAACGACAGCCCATGTGAAGAGATCTTCTATTTTCAACCATAATAAATAGCTTACTGCGTAATTTTAACATAACTCTTAATCAATAATGCAATAAGGTAGATTTTCGAATAGGTTTGCAATGGTAATAGTATTATAGTGTTGGGAGCTTGTAAAATAAACATGGTGTGAATTAGTGTTGGGAGTATTCGGTACAATTAACATGTAGAAGACTTTGACATGTCATTAGTCATGTTAGGCGATAATCTTTGAATAACACCGTTTGTCATCCTGAAACCCAACAGCTGTGGAAGCGCTCTATGACTACTAATAACGCTGTTAAACAAAGATATTTTCCTTAAGTGTATTTTGGTCCGTAATATGATGTAATACATGCGAGAATACGACATATCTTCTTGTATATTTTCTTATTTTTCTGAACTCATAATGAACATGTTATTATGGCAACATTTTTATAAATAATATTGTGTAGTAAGTATTTATACCGTCATATTATCTTTTGTCCAAATATGACTTCACAATCAAAAATATGTTCGTAATAAAAACTCTTAGCCAAAACTCAAAATTCTTAACTTTATTCTTGTTATTGTGTTTTGTCAAGTAAAATACTACATATCTCTAATTTTACACATTGGCCACAAAAGGGAAACTGGCTAGCAATTGGACAGTTGGAATGGGAGAATAGGCCTGAAAAAATATTTGTGGCCCATCGGCTTGATTATTAAAAAATATTGTACATAACATAATACAATGTTGACACGTTAACATGTAATGCTTGCCAACGAGTTAACAAACATAAATTACGTAAAAAGAAATAATAAGTAGACAAAAAAGTCCCTCCTGGTTGTTCAAGAGTTGGTCTACATAGAACCGCAAGACCAAAATGCTTTGTCTACCTCATTTGTATATGTGCACCGTTGAAAACTAACTATAGCAAAGCCGATTTAATTCGAATTCATTTCCTAAAATTTGCACTATTCCCACAAAATATTGGAACACACCCAACTATGTACCACAAACTAGTGTACAACAATTTGAATAAATTAATTTTAAATTGCAAATACAAAATTAACGTGCTATTGCTTTCCAATAGTAATCTGGTTCGGGTTTAACAGTAATAAAGTCAAATTTAATAGTGATAAAGTTGAATTGCGGGCTTATCCGTTTGTCGACAATTCATTGATAATTTAAACGCAGTTATTGCAATTATTGGAAATTAAGTGAGCTGTTAAGGATTTCAGCAAACATAACTTTCAACCTTTATTTATAGGAAAATAAGGGTTGAAAATTATGTTTGCTGAACAAGAGACAAAGAGACATTCTTGGAAAAAGAGATTTTATGACAAAACATTCTTAAATACATAATTTTATTACAATAGCTGTATATATTATATAAAACTATTCTACTACTTTCAAAATATAATTGTATATTTTTTGCAAACTGTTTTTTTTATCTCAAGACGTGAACAATAAATTTATACGTAGTTATATTTTGTTAATGTCACAACCAGAAGTGCTAGAAATGGAGAAGAAACAATTGGAAGGTGTACTCTGGGCTTTGACTCTGAAGAGAGATAAGTTTAAAAAAATAATTTTTTTGTATAAGCTTTTTATGTAAGGCTCAAATGCTTAATAAGATAAATGAAATAAGCCTCAATTAGATGGTGCGTCGTTTTATTACTGAGTTCCATCAACCACCTCCCGTCTCCGTGATCACACCCTAGTCATCGTCTACCATAAAGTGCTCGCTGAGAAAAAATCAAACGAGTCCTACTCAAAGAAGTTGTGTTGTTTTATAACTGAGTTTTGTCGAATATCTCCCGGCTCCATCATCAGAACAGCTCATTGAACTCCATAATAATTTACTCCATAATATATAGTCATCCGACTTACACAAGTATGCAAAATTTCTGTTTGAAAATTGAGTTGCCCGATTTGACCCAAACAAACATGGCTACTTAAAAGATACAAGTTATAATGCAAGTTATATAAAAGCTTGTAAAATATAACCACGAACAATAAGACGTAGAGAGCGACACTTATCTTATTTTTTCGAGAACGTGTTAAGATTTGAATTACAAAAGTAGGTACCTAATTAGTTTTTTTTTATAATATATAATGGTTAACATTAAGGTGAACTTTGTTAACAGTTGAAGTGACATGTAAGTATGTGACTTTCAAACATCCGTGTCCCAAGAAAGAGTCCTAGTAAAGGAGTTCCCAGTCACATTCTGCAGCCTCACGGCAGTATTCCAACAAAGCCGTGTAATCTAGATTCAATGGCTATTCAAACAAGTCTGCACTACGGAACATCACAATGAAATCGTTACGGACGCGAGTCTTAAATTAACATTAAAACAAGCTTCTCTCATTCAAGATAAAACCTTTGTAAGGGGGAATAAATTGGATGAAGTTATGCAACGATAGCTGCTGTCCCATAATAGTTTTCGTAAGTAGGTCTCGATGACGTTCTACTGCATATTTTACTCATGTGTTCGTTACTAATATACCTTAGGTATAAACTTATGATAGACTACGCTCTGTTTTTAGGGTTCCGTAGTAAACAAGGAACCCTTATAGTTTCGCCATGTCTGTCTGTCTGTCTGTCCGCGGTCCTACTCAGAAACTACAAGTACTAGAAAGTTGTAATTTGGCATGGATATGTATATTAATCATATCAAAAAAGTCGTAAAATAAAATCTGGAAAAATATTTTTTTTTAGGTTAGCTGCCATACAAGTAAAGAGGTAGTCAATATTTTTTTTCTCGACAAACACATTGTGTGGCATGTCGTTTAATAGGTCTTTCAAAAACATTGTGAGCTTGTTAACACCATTTTTCGATTTAGGGATCCGTTTCTGAAATATTTGGGTTTAAAGTGAAAATTTTTGTTGGAGGCAAGTGTCCCCCCCTCTATCTGCTAAACGGTTATATATGGCCACGTGAAAAAATTCACAGCTATAGTATATATAATTTAGTTTAAAGGAAAACTATCAAAGCTAAGTAGGGAATACAAATTAAAAAGTTATAGGCGATCAACTTATAAAATGTACTTGGAAAAAGAAATTTCATACAAATTCAATAGATAATTAGTTTTTAAACGTTTTTAAGTGGCATAAACTCAAAGTTGGCATTCGGAACTACTGAACCCTACACTGCGCGTGGCCCGACACGCACTTGGCCAATTATTATTGCTAAGACACTGATTTTGCAGTCCAGGTTAAAGTATGATCAGAAGAGAATATGGTTATTTGCGCTTACTAAACATATAACAAAAAATGTACCAGTTTAAGGAATACTGACACATTTAGTATAAATTTGACAGAAAAATCAGCGCTCCTAAAATTGGTGGCATTGTACTACCATTGATTTAAGGAGTAAAATACTTATGCATTTTTTTAAATATGGTGGATAACGGAAACCTAAGTTGGACAAAGAAAATTGCGGAAACCACCAAAGCAAACCACTAAAGATTCGGATTTTCTTAAAGATTTCCAAAATTATTAATTCGAAACGGTCTACGAGAGTTTCATGTTGAACCTCTTAATGAATTTATTAGCACGTATTAAAATTTGTAATAATTAAAGAAATCACGAGTGTGCTGTGAAAACCCAAAAATCAAAAAAGGTGAGCAAAATTGTTAAACGCGATATTGTATAAAGCCATCCACATTGTTGGTGTATGATATTCTTAAGGTCTCTTACAAAATTGCCCCCTAACTCGAGTCACGTTCTAGCTATTAGTCCAAGGTACTTATGTTAAAGTTTCATCGTAAACGATCAATGAACCAGTCTCCTTTTCTGGCTGAAAGTATTTTATAGGTAGAAGTAGCCGTCGCGTCTTTGGTTTGTCTAATTTGTACTAGGGCCGGTGAGAAATAGCAAATTAGGAATACAGTTAAATTTGTTTTTTTTTTCATGTTCGTAAACGGACAACACTTAAGAGCGCCCAACCCGCCTCAGTTTTCATACAAACGCTCGTACGTGATTATGGCATTGTAACAAAACTTTCTTAGAAACTTTTGATCTAACATGAATTTTGTGCGGCATAAAATTTGGAAAAACAAACTCAGTATTAGTCTCCAAAAATCTGCTTTTTTGTACAAATTTTACCTGAATTTCGGTCGATCATATAGTACTCATGAATTGTAAAAGTAAAGAAAATATTTGCATATAAACCTTGCAAATGTAATGAAGATTCTAAATGAAAAACATTTATTTCACACACTCGTAAGGCTTTCTGAAAAACACGTATCACCTGGAACAAGTTTTATGAAATTTTCGCACCCTATGAAAAGTTAATATTCGTTAAATGGATAGTTAATAATAATACTAATTTCGCACAATAGAATGCAAACTGAGCGCTCAGGTGATATCTCTCTCTTTTCACTTTGCTTTTTTTTCTATCATTGCGCTGGATGAAACAACAAGCATTTCCAACCATGCTCGCGTTGACGATAGACGGATCGGGAAGGGCCCTCTTAAGTCCGTACACTTAAGTACAAAATTTTAGGTCTATCGATGGAGGATAACTGGTTGAAAATTGAGTTGCAAGATTTGGCCTCATAAAAAAACATTGTACAAACAAGATAAATTGCAAGTTAAATAAAAGCTTGTAATAAAAATATTCAGAAATCACTGCCTACTACTAAGTAAGCAGTTGCCATGGTATTTGAGTAAATGAAATATTTCTTTTATGCCTTCGGGGCGTTTTGTGATGAAAGTCGAGGGATAAGTGAAAGCAGGATTTTGTTTTGACCAAAAATATTAAAAGACACTGGTTTTGACAGTATTTTTGTTTTGCAATATCATCTCGGATTAACTATACGATCTCTGTAGTTATATGAGTATAGTTTGTCCTACTTTAGGGCTATCTTAGTGTGTGATTCTACATATTTATTCATTTGACATAATTTTAGACTAACCTTGTACATAATGTTCATTTTGTTAGATTATACACAAGATCTCGTACATAGCTATGCTAAATAGCTTTTGACTTTTCAATCGACTCATCCTCATTACTATTGATACTTAACTTTAACACTCGTTTTATCACGCGTAATCCCCAAATTTTCCGTCTAGCAGTGCACAGGAACAATACTTCATGATATAATCCTATTACCCGTATGTGTAGGCTATATAACGAGCTTGCTGAGAACGATGAATTCGACATCTTTGGTTCAAGCTTCGGCAGTTTCAGATTGACGGTTGTCAGTCTGGTCCACTAGTTTGAAAACCCTCATTGATCATAACAGTTTTATATGTATTCTAGTATTTTATATTAAGTAGGTATATGTTTAAGTAGGTATATTATTTTTGATTATATTAATTTTTGATTTAATTTTATATATTATTGTAATTTAATTTAAATGTTTAATAATCTTTATATATGTTTACGTTAGGTCATTTGTAATCTTGCTGTGTGCGTATGTTTTGGGCTACAGTCCAGTCTTTTAATATTGTATGTATTTATATTTGCGTTTATGATTGTTACCATCATCTTTATAACACAAGTTAATATTATTTTTATTCTTAGTTTCTGGCATTAGTGCATTAAAGTTACGATGCACCTTAATAAAAGTTAACTTTCTGAAGATTTTAGCTATATAACACATTCGTAGAAAATCTTTGGACTTATTTCATAAGCTAGTAATAAATTAATTTCCACGTAAGTTTCCTTACGATGGTTTCCCAGGCTGGTGGCAAGCCATACATAAACCACTTTAGAGTATAAACTTAAAGCATACGAGTAGTAGTAAACTTAGTGGTTTGCTTGCAATCTACTGTATCGATTTCACTGAGTTTGAGACCTTGTATTTCATTTCTATTGATAAGTATAGTCAACAGCAGGGTGTATAATATGTAATAAAATAAACTAAAACTTTTTTTAGGGTGAATTTAGTCCACGATATTGAACAACTTTTCCCAAGGAACATGTATAGAAATATGAAAAATATTTTTTCAATTACCATACAAACTTAGTTCAGCCAATCGGTCAACTAGTATCAGAGGCCAAAAAATATTTTTCATATTTCGATATATTTTTTATTTATTTATTATACTAACATACCTATTACAAAAATAGATACAACAGAACATTATAAGACATTTACATAAACCACTGAGGTTTGTAGTGAAATGTTTAGAAGTTATTCTACGTACAATGTAAATTCTAAAACAAAATCATACCATATATCGTACTTACTAATAGATATAACAAATACCTACACAACTTAAAATATTATTGATATATATTATGATATTACAATGTAATTATTTTAGCTGGGCATCCACGTCAAAAATTAAAGGTTAGTTTATTAATGTTTTCCAAAAGGTATTTTTTTTATTTAAATTTAATGTTTTTTTCGGAACGTTGTTTCTTTATGTCACCTGGCAATAAGTTGATATGTTCCTTGAGGAAAGTTGTTCAGTATCATGAACTGAATTCATCCTTTAAATAGTCAGTATATTTTGTTAGACCCTGTATTTCCCTTTACGATTCTTTTTATGTTAATAACTCTGGCAAGTACTATGTAATTAGTGTAGCTTTATGTGTCATTGCTTATATCAGGTATAGTGAAGACGACGGAAGAGAATAAAAGCTTTATAATATGATAGTCATAAAGTAGTTAAAATATTCGTTTCACTTCCCATCTGCCCAGCGTGGTGATAATGGGAAAATTCTCCAATTATTAAAATAAACTTCTAGATCAGCAGTGGATTTATATAAGCTATGAATAACCGGCCAAGTGCATGTCGAGCCAGTAGTTGACGCATATATGACAGAAAGATCCTTAGCTACTGTAACTGAACGATGACGCAATGGATAAACATAGTTGAACATGAACACGACTAACAACTATAACTGATTAGACAGTAACATCGACATCCCTTCAGCTCTTTATCTCAAGTCCCAACAAATCTGCGCCGTGTTCTCCCCAATTATACGGCATATCGTGGTTCCACCGCTAACTAAGTTCCGTATCGTGGATTCGCTTCGGGCGATTTTAGGCGCAAATAAATACTTATTACGTGTTTCGATAGCAACTGTGTCTGTTATAATGTTGGCCTAAAATATATAAAAAATTGAGAAATATTCAATAAAGATTATTCTTATTCTTATTCTTATTCTTAAATACGAGTATATTATTTGTACGACTTTATTTTTTAGTGTAACTACTCATAAACACTTGCACACTATTAGTCAGTTAAAATCAATCTTACGTTTTTAAATGTTTATAAATCAGTAATAAAAACATGTCCTTTAATGAATTAATTTATATCTTTAACCTTTTTAAACCCTTTAAAAAGAAATCTTACAGTTTTTTTTGTCCTGATGCCTTAAGTATTTATCTTTTTTCTGTTGACCTAGCCTCCTATACATATGTAAGTAAGTAAGTACGTGTACAATGGTTGGTCTTTTATCGCTAAGAGCGAAGTACTATTTTAAAAATAATTGAATTCTTTGACATGGTATTTATAGGTATTTTGGTTATTCAATTCCACAGTGCTGATCTGGGGAAAAATAAATCATTTTTTTAAAGTGGCCTTTGAGCTTTGCTGCCCTAGTTCTTATCTGCTTAGAGCCGCAAAACCCATAATAGATTTACCCCATTAAGGATAAAGACGTGATAGTATGTATGTATGGTTATTCAAAAGGCAATTAATGATCATAGAAATTAATCTCTCAATTGTATATGTAATACGACTAGACATTGTCTAACCCCTATAACCCCATAAGAGACATAATATTACGAATGCATACATAATATATTCTCTCATAAAAACAACCGATAAAAGGGAAAGCCGACATATTTTTGTACTTTGCGTAAGGAGGGATGGAATTTGCCATAAGAGATTTTGCTCAAATATGTAACGAAACTTTCTTAAACCTAATCTTTATTATTTTTTGGGTCACAAGTTTATTACTAAAACTATAAACAGTTATTGCTTACTACATAGGTTATTCTGTTAGTTTATAGTTTTACTCAGAGCATACATTTTAAAGAAAATGGGCATTATGATATGTTTTGTTTACATTTCAAATCATGCTGTATGCGAATCTGGAAAAATTTAAAACAAAACAATGAGTTCAGTAATTAGTAAGTTTATTTTTAGTTAATTTTATTGATTTTAATCAAATTGTTTCTTCTTATAACTAAAATACTAATTGATATTAAAATACATTAAGACAATAGATAGGTAAACATGTATTGAAAAATTTCCAATGTACTATTTGATATATATCATTTTTTAAAATACCATATCAACAAAGACATACTACTATTTTTTATTTTAGGCAGAAAGCTAACAAAATACCTAACGTGTATAACGATTTTTTAAAAACGCACAATAATAAATTTTAGATTTATTAAGAAGTTATTTTTATAACATCATCCAGATATTTGTAAATGACAAAATAATTTACATCTTATTATTAATTTGCTAATACATTCCCCTTCCTAAGCAAGACGTCTCATTAAGAAATTGCATTATAAGTGCCGCAAAACGTCACCTTAACAGCCTCACCCTGCTTTTAAATTATAATTATTGTTATCAGACAACATCTTTCGTCGGAAGCGCAGTTTGCAATGACAAAAAATAGGGTGACACACCTCCGGCTCCGGGCGAAAAAGGGCTGTTTATTTTATTACTTTAAATATTGTGAAAACCTCAGTTCGTCGAGTTTAAATACAGCGACTCGATTGTAAAAATGTCTATTTTTTAAATTGTATGAATATTATTTACTAATCGATATCAATTAAGTACTAAATTCTATATATAGCCATTAATTTTCTGTTTCTCTAAAAGTTGCTAGGAAGAGAATGCATTATGTTCATCTTTTGGACCATCATCATTATCATCATCATCATCATCAGGTCTTTTTGTCTCCACTGCTGGAGCGTGAGGAGCCTGAGGACTTGGCCTACACTCTCCTCGCTGGCCAGACAGGTTGGAGAGGTCTCATTGATGTTTATAAGCTTTGTTTAGCTTGTATTTGCTAAGTCGCCTTCTACGACATCCACGGGAAGTTGGAGTGGCCCTATTCTACTCTGCCGGAAACCACACGGCTTAATTTTAATTTACCTTTTGTACCATTATCGCCAAATCAAGATTAAATAAATAAATATAGTACAACATTAAAGTAAAAATACAAAATGTGGTCGATATAATTTTTTTTGTTTTTACCCTAAATTTTCAATATTTCTAATCCGGTCAAAAAATACTTTAGATCTTTTCTTACCATAAAGTCAATTTTTTTTTTCACAAAAAATAATTTGCAAATGAAATAACAAAAATTAGGGTGACAAAGCTCCAGGCAACGGAGGGCCCCGTTCATTTCACGCCACGCGAATAGATAAGTTTATGTGAATGCGCCCTAATACACATTCATAAAGGGACCAATCTTCGGGTTAATTTTTGCCCACAGCATTTAAGGGTTAGTGTTGGGACTTTTGTTATTTGTAGAAATAAATTTTATGGCAATATGACAAAAAGAATCATATCGAAACAAAAACACATCGACCATATTTTTGCCTCGTTAAAAATTTTTGCTTATATTGTAAACTAGCTTATATTGCAATTTCGCAAAAAGAGTATCCTATGTCCTTCCCCGAGTCTCAAACTATATCTATACCAAATTTCATCCAAATGGGTTCAGTAGTTTAAGCGTGAAAAGGTAAAAAACAAACAAATATACAAACTCACTTTTGCATTTATAATATAAGTAGGAAAGTAGGAAGTAGGATTTTAAACTACTGAGTTGAATCTTCATGATTTGAAAGCTAGGTGAAACACATTTTAATTTGTTGTGCGCAAATAGAAGAGAAAATAACTTCCTTCCAACAAAGTAAGGTTCTCAAATTACAAATTAAGCGATTTCAAACAATAATAACAATTAGATTAAAGGGTCTTTAAACGAAACTTTAAAGAACAACTGCTTTCAATAGCCATAATAAAATTCACTGGCTTTCTACCAATGATGTATTTTAAAGTTTTGTTTTCATTATAATTACATTGTAGAAATGTTGCATGTTCAAAATTTGTAATTGTGAAATATTTTGTAACGCTATACACAATAATAATATGTTTCAGTACCTACTGAATCTTGAGTATATTTTGAAATAATAGCTATATAATGACGACTTTCAAAATTTATTAAATGGTAAGAAGAACATACCAATATTGTTGTTAAAATTCCTGTATTTTTATTAAAAATATTTACTTAATTTTAAAATTATATATTCCTATTGCAGTAATGCATCCAAATATCATTATAAAAGTAAATAAACAAGGATATAAACGCAAATAAAAATTACATATGTAATACCAACACTGCGAGATAGACACATACATACATACAGAACATTTGTTGCCCATATAACCAAGTCCCAATTTGATCTAAAGCACATAATTTTCCATCTTGACTCGGGATCACAATCGTTGAGTTTGTATATATATTTGTTTGATCTAAATTATTTTTATCATTTCTCGAAAGTATCGATGTATCAATTACATCACTATCAATAGTGAGTGTTTTTGTCATTCTGCCATCGACAGTCTGTATGCAGATTTATGCAGTCTCAAGCTTATCGCACGCTCCGTTTGCTCAGCTTGGTCACGGGTCATATCTCGCTGTCAATAGCATAGCTTTTGATGTGCACTGACATGTCAAATATAGGGTTAACATCTCTTGGCATATTATGTTGAAATTTGTTTGAAATAGAAATGAGTCAAGCTTTACCGGGTTTTTTTTTTCTTTACTATATTCGTTAAGACGCTTGCAGAATTTTCTGCCGACAGTAAAGCGCTTCTGGCTCGCTTATTATTGCTCTCTCTCTCTCTCTTAGATTATGTAGATTTAGTCTTACTGGATCTCACGGAAAAACACTGTGTTCGTCATGTGTTTTGGTCTACGTAAGTTCGATTATTAAAACTCCTGCAGAATTCTCTGAAAACACTTAAGTGCTTCTAGCTCGCTCGTTAGTGCTCTTTATCTTAGATTATACGAATATAGTCTTCCTGGAACTCACGAAAGAATTGGCTGAAAAACTGGAGCAACTTTAGAACATGTGTGTTCGTCATGTTTGGTCTACGTAAGTTTGATCATTAAGACGCTTGCAGAATTGTCTGACGTCACTAAAGCGCTTCTGGCTCCCTTGTTATTGCTTTCTACCTTAGATTATGTGGATATGGATTTGATTCATGGAAAAATTGGCTGAAAAGTTAGAGCAACTTCAGAACATGTATGTTCGTCATGTTTGGCCTACGTAAGTTCAATCATTAAGACGATTGCACAATTTTCTGCCACTAAATCGCTTCTGGCTCGCTCGTTTTTTCTCTTTATCTTAGATCATGCGAATGTAGTCTTCCTATAACTCATGGAAGAATTGGCTGAAAAGCTAGAGCGTCTTCAGAACATGTGTGTTCGCCATGTACATGTTTGGTCTTAGTCATGTACATGTTTGGTCTTCGTAAGTTTAATCATATAACGTTCTTGCCTGAGTATAACTTGTCGCATTTTACAAGTTCTTACTTTTCCTTTAAACGTGTTTCACAAACCTTTCTTAAATAACTTAAAGACTAATTCCAATTTTGAGTCATTGATTCGCCTTCAAACCGAAAAACATTCTTCACAACCCCACTTTCACCTCTCGAGCTTATGCAAGTCTTTTGCTGTCATCATCATCATCAGGTCTTTTTGTTTCCACTGCCGGAGCACGACCCTTTCTGTACTACCATAGCCATACTTGACCAGAGCATCCAAAGGACCTGGCCTACACTCTCCGCGCTGGCCAGACGGGTTTGAGAAGACTCAATGATGTTTAGAAGCTTCGTTTAGGCTGTGTTTCCTAAGTTGCCTTCCGTGACATCCACGGGAGGACTTGGAGTGGCCCTATTCTACTTTGCCGGAAACTACACGGTATTTTGCTGTGATGGCTGCTCATTAATGGAATAAACTAACATCTAGTATTATAGTGTTCACTACCTTGTATTCCTTCAAGGCAAGGGTAAAAAACTTTTGTGATGACTCCTGACTGGGATTGATTTATATGTATATTTTACGTATTTATATATTTATACGTTGTGGTTGTATTATAGCTTGTCAGTATTGCACAAGTTCCACCTTCTTTAATGTAATAGTATTAATGGTATTTTCTCCTCTGGTTTTAGATTAACTGGAAATGGACTTTGTATTGTTTTCTGTTTTTGTAAAATAAATAATAATCATAGTTATACGATCCAAATGATTGCATGATTTTAGCAACTTACTCTTGTGCAGCTATGTATTTAATAGTATCGCCTTTAGAAAGTTTAGTAAACAAAATTGTTTAACTATCAAGACAAACAAAAGAATATGCAATCATAGATATATTTTATAAAATTAATAAATATATAGGGACAAATCACACAGATTGAGCTGGCCCCAAAGTAAGTTCGAGACTTGTGTTATGGGATACTAACTCAACGGTACTAAGTTTTATAACAAATAAATATATAGATAAACACCCAAGACCCAGAACAATTAGAAAAAGGGCATTTTCCAACTTGCCCTGACCGGGGATCGATCCCGGAACCTCTGGGTAGCGGACTAGCATGGTGACCTCTACGCCACGGAGGTCGTTCATGCGTCAAGTTTCTTTCTTCACTACTTATGTAAGAAAGATGTGATCATCATTCCATCTAACGCTAAACGTTTTCGGCGTAATAACCGCAAAACCGTTCCTAAAAGCTATAAAAGATCATTATCAATTCTAGAATCGGAAACAAAAGGAGGGTTGTATACAATTAAATTGTACCTTATCCCACGGGATATCACTCTTTGGAACTACTTCGTTAATTTATCTAAACCAATTACACAAGTGCGCCGCAATACCGTCGGGAAAGGCAATTCTATTATTTTACGCTTAACTGAAAAGGTACGGTGGACAAAATCGTCCATGGGTTTCAATGCAATGCAATTGCGAAACTTAAAAGGGTTGCGTAGTAAATGTCTGACCGTATATAGAATGAAATTGAAGTTTAGAAATCTCTAGTAAATCTTATAAATCATCACAATAACTTTCCTATGTGGAGAGGTAGAAATTAGGAAATGTTCGATCTCCTATTCAGAATGTGACAAAAGCCGTAGCATCTTCACTCTTTTTGTATTAAGTACCTACATAGATGATAAAAATTAATAGGTGTAGTTTGAGATTTACTATTTTGGTAAGATTTAATAACTTACCATTTTAAGCTTCAATAGTTTCGAGTAACACAATCCCCGTCGAGTCTATGCTTTTAAAACCTTTAGGTTTGAAGATTTTATGCTTTTTAATTAAATTTTAAATATAAAGGAATTCAAACTCATAATATTTATTTTTCCAAATATAGAAATACTGAACGTAAAAATACCAACAAACATTGTTGGCATGTTGTTTGATAAATTTTATCATCAAAACTTAAAATAAAAATGTAGTGATAATTTTTTTTTTCCACATCTATGTCATCACATCTGTTAAAACTGATAACAAAATTAGGCTTGTGGCGCCACCTATGTTTTGTAGAGTAAATTGTTGTCTATGAATAAACGTCAGTTACGATCTACCAAAACCGTGTTTCACTATAGGTTATGTGCCGCACGCAAGTTTAATTTAATTTTGGTAGAAATAACAGTGTAAAATGTCGACAAATCTAATTGCAAGCATCACAAAGCTCAAGGGCAGAGAAAATTATGAAGATTGGGCGTTTGCCGTGGAGAACTATCTCGTTTTGGAAAACATGCAGCAATGCATCACGACCGGCGGCGATGCAAACGACGCGAAAGCAAAAGCCAAGATAGTTTTGACTATTGATCCCAGTTTATATGTGCATATAAAGAGTGAATCAACTGCTATGGGACTGTGGATGAAGTTGAAAAATCTTTTTGACGACAATGGCTACACGCGGCGCATCGGCTTGCTTCGTAACCTCATATCAATTCGTCGTGAAAACTGTGAATCTATGTCTCAGTATGTGACTTCAATGTTGGAAATAAGTCAGCGATTAAATAATACAGGATTCAAGATTAGTGACGAGTGGATCGGCTCCTTACTGTTGGCCGGATTGCCAGAAAAGTTCGAACCTATGATAATGGCGGTGGAGCATTCGGGTATATCATTGACAGCGGACGCCATTAAAGCAAAATTGTTAGATATGGAGGACGGAAGTGAAGTAGGTACATCCACGCAGAATGCGTTTGCGACGAAAGGTTGGCAGCACAAGAAAAGAAACCAAACGCATAGACAAACGTCATCATCACAAAATGTCAACGTCAAATCAAATGTCAGATGTTTCAAGTGTAAACAATTGGGGCATTTTATGAATAAATGTGAAAATACTCCAAAAAGCAAGGAATCTAATGCATTCAGTGCAGTATTTCTCAGCGGTAACTTCAAACAAACGGATTGGTACGTAGATAGCGGTGCTAGCTGCCATTTGACATCTAAAAAAGACTGGTTGTTGAACACATCAAAACAACACCAAGTTCAAGAGATTATCATCGCTGATAAAACGAAAGTTCCTGTTGAAGACTACGGAGATGTTCAGATAACTACAGTTGTTGGAGATACTGAGCACGAGAATACAGTGAAGGGAGTGTTTTATGTACCAAACTTGGCTACAAACTTATTATCTGTGAGCCAATTAATTAGCAAAGGAAACACAGTGACATTTGACGTTAAGCACTGTTATATATACAACCAAATGAATAAACTTGTAGCCACTGCAGATTTGATTGGAGGTGTATACAAACTAAACATCAAGCAAGTTGATTGTTTGTTGACTTCAGTGTCCGGAAGTGTATGGCATAGAAGATTTGGTCATCTTAATAGCAAAGACCTGAATGTTATGAGAGATAAGGCTGTGCAAGGAATGTCATACACGGACAAGGCTCATGTTAGTAAAACAAATTGCATCGTATGCTGTGAAGGGAAGCAGGCCAGGTTACCGTTCACACATGTCGGTAACAGAGGCAAGGAGCTACTTGAGGTAGTACATGCAGATGTTTGTGGACCTATAGAAGCCAGATCTATCGGAGGGAAGAAGTATTTTTTGCTATTTGTAGACGACTACAGTAGAATGGCATTTGTTTATTTCTTAAAATCGAAAGATGAAGTTTTCTCCTATTTCAAGCAATTTAAGGCATTAGTGGAAAATCAGACAGGCAGAAAGCTTAAAGTATTAAGGACAGACAATGGAATGGAATTCTGCAGCAAGGTATTTGAAGAGTATTTACAACATGCTGGCACGATTCATCAGAAAACTTGTCCTTACTCGCCGGAACAGAACGGTCTATGTGAACGTTTTAATCGTACAGTGATAGAAAAGGCAAGATGTTTGTTGTATGATGCAAAACTGCCTAAACGTTTTTGGGCTGAAGCAGTGAACACTGCTGTTTATTTACGAAACAGATCAATTGCATCGGGATTGAGCAACAAAACGCCTATAGAGATCTGGACCGGAGCTAAGCCAGATGTCAGCCATCTACGTATATTTGGAAGCAAGACCATGGTGCACATACCAAAGGAAAAAAGATTAAAATTAGATAGAAAGGCAACTCAGTGTATTCTAGTTGGATACTCAGATAATGTAAAAGGGTACCGAGTCTACAATCCCAACAATGACAGTATAACAATAGCAAGAGATATTGTTGTGATTGAGGAGGGGATTAAGCAAGATGTGATACACATTGACATTAGTGAGAGCACTAATGATATTTTTCCAATGAAGAAAGAAGGGACAGAAACAGAATATACCCAAGAAGTGGGGGACAGGAAGGAAACAAGAACACTAGATGATCAGAGGCAGAAAGAAGAAATGCTGAGCGATGAAGAAGAAAATCCTAATTCTGAGGAAAAATATTTTGAGGATTCTAGGGACTTGACAGTGGCCGAACCTCCAGAAACTGAGAGTGAAGTTCCATCGCAGCATGGACCTTCCACTGAGGTTCCTGTGGAGATTCCAGCCAAACGTATGCGTAAGCAGCCTGATCGGTATGGTGTTAGTAATGTGTGTATGTGTCAAACCAGTGAAATAAGTGCTAGTGAAATAACTCTAGATGAAGCGTTGAATGGACCCGAAAGTGAACAATGGAAATTAGCTATGCAAAGTGAATTTAAATCATTTGAGGACAATAATGCTTGGGAATTAGTAGACGTCCCGCCCTCTGGAACAATTGTGAAATGTAAATGGGTCTTTAAAAGAAAATATGATAGCGAAAATAAAATTAGATATAGAGCAAGATTAGTTGCTAAAGGCTACACTCAAAAACCCGGCATAGACTTTGACGAGTGTTTTTCACCAGTTGTCAGACATTCCACTTTAAGGTTACTTTTTGCGTTAGCAGTTCAACTAGAGTTAGATATTTGTCATTTAGATGTAAGCACTGCATTTTTAAATGGTTTTCTAAAGGAAAATGTATATATGATGAAACCACCAGGCTTTCAGGGTAGTGATGATGATGTAAGTAAGGTTTTACGCCTAAAACGTGCAATTTATGGCTTAAAACAATCATCGAGAGCATGGTATCAGCGAGTTGATGTATTACTACAATCTTTAGGGTATAGAAAATCTAAACTGGAACCGTGTCTGTTTACAAAGATTAATAAAGATGTAAAGATCATTATTGCCCTGTATGTTGATGATTTCTTTGTTTTTTCGAATAATGAAAAAGAAACTGTAATGTTAAAGGAAAGTTTGTCATCAAAGTTTAAAATCAAAGATTTGGGATGTATTAAAAATTGTTTAGGTATGAGAGTAAATGTAAATAAAAGGGAAGGTACTATTACTATAGACCAAGAAAGCTACATTGAAGAGTTACTGTCAAAATTCAATATTTCTGAATGTAAATCAGCCGAGACACCAATTGAAGCTAAGCTGAATTTGTCAAAAAGTGATACATGTGATAAAAGCATTCCTTATCAGAAACTAATTGGTTCACTTATGTATATAGCTGTGCTCACACGCCCTGATATTGTATTCTCAGTAAATTTCTTAAGCCAGTTCAATAATTACTGTTATAGCTATGAACATTGGGCATATGCTAAGAGAATCCTAAAATACTTAAAGAAAACTAAATCATACTGTTTAAAGTTTTCAGCTAGTGGAAATGAGCAATTGGAAGCTTTTGTTGATGCCGACTGGGCCAGTAATGCCATAGATCGAAGGTCTTATACTGGATACTTCTTTAAGCTGTCAAATTGTGCAATTTCTTGGGAAACTAATAAACAGCCAACTGTGGCATTATCTAGCACAGAAGCGGAGTATATGGGAATCTCGGAATGCTGTAAGGAGGCTGTATACTTGCGTAATCTTGTGTTTGAAATAACAAATGAGTTGTACCCAATACCTATTTTCAATGACAATCAGTCAGCCCAAAAGTTGTCAGCTAATCCTGTGTACCACAAACGATCCAAGCATATAGATGTGCGGTATCATTTTTGTAGAGAAAAAGTGGCTAGTGAAGTTGTAAAAATTCAATACTTGCCCACTTCGGAAATGCCCGCAGATCTATTAACTAAGGGATTATGTAAAATTAAACATTATAAATTTTTGCCAATATTTGGTTTATTTCATAAGTGATATTTTTTTTGGTTTGTAAAATTGTATCTATATATATGCATAAACAATGCTGGTATGTAGAATGTGTAATGAGCACAGTATGGGGGATATACCTATGTATTTTGTTAAGTGGGGGTGTTAAAACTGATAACAAAATTAGGCTTGTGGCGCCACCTATGTTTTGTAGAGTAAATTGTTGTCTATGAATAAACGTCAGTTGCGATCTACCAAAACCGTGTTTCACTATATCTCTCGCATTATAATAATTAGAAAAAAGAGCAAATGTATATATTATCGTAATAAATGCCTAAAACAATGCCTTACTCCAAAATCAATTACTTATCCAATCCAATAATAACCTTATCACCAAATCATGTATATAAAAAACATACTTGGTAATATTTAGAAGACAGGGTATTTACTAGGTATTCAGTGTATTATCAATCGTAGTCAAAGTTAATACGAACTTTGAGGATGTTTGAGTTTTAAGTATGCGGTCAGAGCTGTGTTTATTATAAGCTGTATTAATAATAGTTATAATAACTTCTGAGAATAGCTAGTATAAGATCATTTTACCGTTTAATAGTTATAAATTATACAAGTTAGTTATAAACTTACACAAAAAAAATTACATATATACAGTACAATATATTCACTTCTGTAAATATAACATGCATTTTAATACAACAAACATATATTTTTTACAAAATGTGTCAATAAATATGCCACTAGTCAAAAATGCCACTCCGAACTGTATCTGGCTCAAAGGTGCCCATTATACTGGCTGCATTTCCTCTTTGGATAGCGATGGATATCCTTTGAACCAAATACCATCCGGAGAGGTGGTCATATCCTCGATCCTTCAAATGACGTCCTATCTCATAAATAAAGCTCTTTGCTTCAGGACACCATGGGCCAGCCGTTTCAACGGCGACTGGAATAAACTCATACTGCGAAGATAACATTGAGTATTTCAGGCATTTTTGTCAAGCCGCCGCGCGCGCAGCTGACCCAGGCGAGCGCATGGTACCATTGAGATAAGACGCCGCGTACGTACACACGCAGGTTGCGTTCCAGAGCAAACTGCGTCCTCTCTGCCAGGGCACCAAAGTTAGGCCGTCAGGTCTTTTCCCGTCCGTCCTTGACAAGCCGGGAGGCTCTAACTGACACGGTATGTTAGCTGTGATTAGTGCTCTGCGTATTAAATCATTTAAAGCGCTATGCCGCGATAAACGACCTGCACATCGAAAATAGCTCAGGGCGTGATGCCCATTTGCTTCCACCATTTTTCCACAGATACATCGATGTGGCTCACAAACTGTGGAACCCAACCTCAAAGCTGCAGCTATTCTGAGGGAATCATTATCTAGTAATGTCCCCATGAAAGGGGAAGGCAAAGCGTGTAGCCAAGCACCTGATTCTGGTTCGGCAGATGCTTTAAGGCGTGCCAAATCAGCGCCACTCGCTCGGCTTTCTAGCTCCTTCTTTATAACTAAAGACCTCTCCTCATCCCACACCCTTTGTAGGTGAGGCCTATCTGGAACCGCTGCATCCGGACATAGTTAGTTATTACTAAACAACTTTACCCAAGGTATCGAACATAGGCAGTTCATAACAACATCAAAATACGAAAATATAACTTGAAATAGGAAGCAAAATCACTATATTTTGTCTTCATTGTCATCATTTCTCTTTTTACATTCTTCTTTTTAAGTGCAGTAAGTCTCCTTCATTTTATTTTGGAAACATTCATAAGGGTAAAATTTACATGAAATGACTGCTTCTTTCTGATTAAGTTATGTTTACTTTATTATAGAGACGTTTAATACGAGTTAGTCGCGAATGGTAGTCTATGCAGCAACTCGTCTAAAACGCTCATTATCTAAATCGCATGTCGTCATAATAGGAAGAGGTCTAAAGATTAATCTCGTCCAAAAATGAGGTGGTCTAAAGTAATATTTCGTCACCGAAATCTGTTATGTCAAAGGTATTATGCTAGACCTTTGATGGTCCAAAAACATTCCTAATTAAATTCCTAAATCCGAATACAATACTATACATCATGTAGAAAAACTAATTTGAGAGCCCGGAACTAGAAACGGGAGAGGAACGTCGTTTGGGAATTTTCTAATTACGTTTTCAAAGACACCTCGTTTGTTGAATGTGACATCGGGGTGGAAAAGGTCACGTGTAGAAAATTAGAAAATTCGGACTTCCAACAAGTCAAATCAGATACTTTTTCCAGACGTCAAAATGATTATTTTATGGGATTTGTATGAAATATAGGCAGATGACGTCATATATTCTTGGAGTCTAATACCGCTCTTAAATCGTTTTTATGTAATAATAAATCTAAAATCACATTGATTGATAATTACATGTGATTAGGACAAATGACATTATTTTAGAACGTTTAATTTTTTTAACACTACCAATAAAATTATTTTTGATTTAGGAAAGTACCCAATAGTTTTTTATTAGTAGTGCTTTTATCCATTGACTTCTCCTTATCGCGTGTGTTAGTGACTAACACTCGTGTCAGAGTTTTTAAACCGCCTTAAAAGCCTCTGACATGGTTTTAGGTAACGACCAATGTCAAAGACAGTGACCGGGAATCGAACCCGCGACCTCCGGATATGAGCCAGACGCTCTAACCACTGCACCACGGAGGCAGTTATTTTTTTGTCCATTGACAAAACAAAGACTTGGTATAGTATAGATATCTCTTTTGTTATTTATAGCATGTAATGTGCAATTTGAGACATAATAATATGTTTTACATTTATCACGGTGTAAATATGTTTATAATTAATGCTACTTTTCTACTGTACATGATAATGATAAGGATAATATTTAATTAAAATTTAATATTTAATATTAAAGCATTAAATATCAAAATCAATACTTTTCATAGTCTAATAGAATAACTTTTTACATTTCTCATTTATTTTATTCTTACAACAATGCGATTTAATAATGAATTTTCAAACAAAGTTGGCCCTTAAAATTTTCTTAGGCTAATTTGAATTCAACATCTGCACTCCCCTATTGCAAAATAATTACCTTAAAGCAAATTATGCACCCTTTAAACTGCATCAAATTTGGGCAAATAAAGTCTCTTTAAAATATTATATCAAGGGGCTTGCAACACATGGCGTCTATATTCAAAGACATTTTCCTAAAGCCTTAATCCAGCAGAAAGATAGCTTTTGAATTTTTTTTAATCCATTAAAATATAACTAGTAGTTCGCCACGAACTTAGACCTCGCGATTATTATTTCAGAATGATGTGCCTGATTTGGGTGAATTATCGGTGCAGGTTTACCGATATGCGGATTCATGGTTGTGACCCAATTTCCGAAATAGTTACCAATCACAGCCCTTTCTTCAAATGACTTTCGATCTAGCTCTGAAATGTCAGGAGCACCTTTCAACCATACAATCCCATGGATATGAGGTCTACCGTGATGCTGAAATTCAGTTCTGTACCAGTAGTCTTTAACCGAAAAATGACCCATCATTTTTCAAATGACAAAGTCAGCTCGTTGTTGGACAAACCAGAAAATAAATGCTTATTTATATTGCCATGGCTCTATGCCGCTGCTCATTGGTTTCTTACTCTCTTCGTAAAGCTACTTCGCGGGCTTTGGTTGCTCATGATCTTTTGTTAGTTCGTAGCATAATTACTAATACCACTACAGAAGCACTTTTTTTTAAGTCGGTTAAATATGATAAAATTTATAGAACTACTTATAAAACTCAAAATAATAACCATAATAGTTATTCAGAGAAATTATTTCGTGGACCCCAGGGGATATGTATTTTTAAGAAAGTTGTTCAGTAACCCGGACTGAATTCACCCTTAAATAGTTTCAGTATATTTTGTAAGAAGTTTTGTATTGTATATCCGTCACGGCTTAGTCAGCTAGACTTCGCGATTCACCCTAAACCCGTTTAAGTATAACGTATAAAAAAGTTGTTCGGACAAAAAAGTTGTTCCAATAAAAAAATATCGTTTTTATAAAGGCAACAAAAAAGTCTAATGACATTTTTGAAAATATTTTGTAATGGCGGATATGTGACCGTTTTAAAATTTAAAACCCCCATATTTCCGCCATTTTGGAAAATTTCTAAAAACTGGCTCGACAAAAAAATTCTATTTAGTTGCTGAACCTGCTTACAAAATTTCAAGAGAATCGGTTAAGAAATGCGACCTGTGGGCGAGAACAGACAGACAGACAGACGGACAAAAGAATTTTTGGCTAATCTCGAAACTGAGAATCTTAGCTCGCTTCGCTCGCTCGGTCAATAAAACCTAATGTATTATTTATTATAAGTTATGAAGCCATGATTATTAATAAAAGTTGGAACTTAGCCAAACCAAATAGCAATACAATTATGTCATTTGTAAAGATTTTTAACTGACATACTTAATGATAAAACGAACTTACCTGTACGTGAAGTTCTATCATAATTATGCGAGCTACTCAATTCGAAACGATTATATTTACTTGTAGTACTGTTTCGTATTTCTCGGCCTTCGTGAGAATTGAGTAGCAATGCATAAATTTATAAAAACTTCATCAGGATAATAATAATATGCCAAACTATCAGAATATAGTTGGACACATTATGTTAACAATTAAATAAAAACCTAATTGGTGCAAAAAGAAGAAAGTAGGTACTATAAATGTTCCATTTTTAAAGTAGGTTATTTAAGGAAATCATCTATTTACTTATAAATCAAATCACATTTACAATGTTTTATATTCTCGTCTTGTCCATGACTATCGTTACGAAGTACTATTATGTATACTGTGCTATCGTATATTTTTCTACGTATTAATATATATGTTAGGTGACGTGAAAGGCAAAGCAGTACAGCACATCGTACTTATACTATACACGTATAGCATCTTATAGCTTCAAGTAGCACGTTCCACAGTGCATGAGAGCCTTAATACCTCATCACATTCTAAGTCAGGGGATATAAAAATGTGATATTCTGCAGAGCGCCTCTGTCGGTTTTTATTACACGAGCAATTATAACAGTAATATTATAAACACGTTTTTTCCTGGGCGTGGAAAAAACGTGGAAAGCGTTTTGAAACAAATGTAATTAACCAACTCCTTTGTTCTTTTATCTGTTAGAGACACTGTGGTAACACAGATGTTATGCTGGAGTACACTGTTACCTTTTCGAGGGTTTGGTTTGAATTTTAATTAGGCGAAGATTTGTTATATTGTTTTTTGGACTCGAATTTTGACGGAGAAAAATTATACAGAAATATTTTACGGTGCTGTTTACACGTGTGACTAGGCACGAGTAAAATTGTAAGTTTTTTAGATTATTATTTCTGTCTTTATAATTTTATATTTAAAACAGTAAAAGAAATATGTTTAGTTAAGCTTGCTTCGTAAGATTTTGATAAATAGATAAGTCGTTTTCATTTCTCATTGATATATAAGAAAATAGCACTTACAAAATAGAACACAAAATTTTAATATTTTATATAAAGAGAAACACGTTTTACGTTTTTTTCTTTGCTACCAGACTGTGCTACAATATTTATTTAGAAATCTTGCTGACTGTTGGACCGTTCTTTAAAAGCAAACAACTAGATATTAAATTTATTACATTCATGTACATAGTGTGACCATAGCTTTTAAACACGACGTTTTGTGTTTATGACAAGGACTTGGCGGATGACAAAGGAAAACACGAAGAATATGGTAAGATTACCATAACATAAAATAAATATGATTAAAAGGTGGTTTCTAGTTTTTCCTTTTTTCACCTGTTAGGTTAGCATCAATACCAATTGTTATATTTTAACTTTTTAAACTTTTTTATATATTTTAAGCTTTATATATGCAAACTATGAGTACATACATACTATCATGTCTTTATCCCTAATAGGGCTAAAGGCGTTGTATATTAAATAACGCGCACTAAGGGTTCCGTACCATTATCTATAAAAAATTGCTTTTGTTGTATCGGAGCCCCCCTTAAATATGTATTTTTTTTTTGTTTTTAGTATTTGTTGTTATAGCAGCAACAGAAATACATAATTTATGAAAATTTCAACTGTCTAGCTATTCTTGAGATCTACAGCCTGGTGACAGACATCTGTCCAGATGGACAATCAGCGAAGTCTTAGTAATAGGGTCCCGTTTTTACCCTTTGGGTATGGAACCCTAAAAAACGTAACTATTTTATCAGGAAATATATTATGCTGTCAGTAATGTAAAGTAAAATATTTTTCGATAAAAATATAATAAAATCTTAAGTGTAAAATAATACTTACTTTGCGTAAAATAATATCGCTGCCCATACTGCAAATTCTAGCAAATAATAGTCTAATTTCATAAACCCGAAATTGCATCTATCATAATAATTGCAGGCAAAACACTCGTGTCGGCACGCGGCCATTGTGCCTTCACAATATTGCGGAAGTGGGACCCTGACTGGAAATAAAAGTAACTGCAATGGCTGTAAATTAAAAACATGATAAATATGAAGCTCTATGCCACTCTCGCCGTGTGGTTTCCGGCAGAATAGAATAGAACCACTCTAAGTCTTGCCTTGGATGTCGTAGAAGGCAACTTAGGAAATACTAAACAAAGTTTATAAACATCATGGAACCTCTCCAACCCATCTGACCATTGCGGAGAGTGTAGGCCAAATTGTCTGGCTGCTCTCACCAAAAACGGCTTTAGTAGTAAGCACAGGCAAAGAGGGTTGATGATAATGAAGCTATATGGGGATAGAAATTACTACTTCGATACGGAACCGATCAGTTTAAAGTAATTTCTCTGTCCATATACAAAACCTAAGTACCTATTTAAGGTTGAGTTATTTAAAAATAAACAACCTATATTTTTCATTTTTTAAATGAGTAGTCATATTTAAAAAGATACAGCGCATTGACGTTTCAGTGTCTTACCCAAAAGTCGTACGCGATCCTGACTTCGTGCAAAATTTAAAAGCGCTGTATCTTCATTATTATTTGCTGATCAAAGACAAGTAATAAATAGTATAAGGTACACTATTTTATTTTATCATTATTAATAATATACTGAACTGACAATGCATTTTGTTGTCTATCTCCACATTTTAGCCAAAAATAGCCTAATTTCAAAAAACCTTATAGTCCCAAAGCGGGATCCTGGCTGGAAATATAATATGCTAGCTTTTAATTATTTTTTTAAGTTTAAGTTGCAATTGAACGTTATTAAATCGATGGAAAAGTCCCTGCCGAATACTAAACTTTCAAAAATAAGCCTTTTTCCTACCCTTTATGTCAGTTATACTATTACGCACAAGCTTTTCATTTCTGTGCTTTAATTTTTTTGTGACAGAAGTATTTGCCATGGCTTTTGGCAAAAAAAGAAATATTTATTCACTGAATGCAATGGTCGCGAATAAAACGATTATAGTCCTATTCTAAAGCCTCTATTGTAGACAATAGACGTTTAGGTGCAATGTGATGGAACCATTTCTACATTTTGGAATATATTTTTATTCTTACATTCAGAAAGAAAAAGAGCTAAGCGGAATCTAATAAATAGAATTTTCTTCACTCAGAAAAACAAACAAGGAAATATTCAGGTAAGTTTGTAGGTTAGCACCTAATTTCCATATGCTAGGCAAAATCTAAGCAATTACTTTCCTTTTAGGCAAATTAACAGGCTGCGCGTGAAATTCAATCCGAACGGATTTGTATGTAAATGTATTGTAATTGTGGAGGCGATACTCGTATCACTTCTATGTTGAACTAGATAACTGAAATGAGGAGATAGGTACAGGAATATTTTTAACCTGTTCATAAGTGATTACAAGTAACAAGGTGAGTCACAATTTTGACTTACCTTGTTACTTTGATATTTTTTTTAGAAAGATTAGTTTTATGACATAGAGATAAAACTCGTTTACGAAAGAGGTAAATCACATCTTCACACTAGTATTACAAAGGCGCAAGTGCAAAATCTTCACGTGCAAACGGCTGGTCAAATTTTGATAAGATTTGGTATGCAGAAAGCTGACACCCTGGATACATACGCTACTTTATCAGCGCAGCTGTTATAATATAAAACTTGACTTAAACTACTAATGGATCATTCTAGATTTTAAGATTTTATTTATCGAAGAATAATAAACAGGTACGTCAAGCAAGGCATGGAAAAGTATGGAACCTATTTCTCAAATTGATGAATGCGGAAAAGATATAATATTACTCTATCAAAAAGTTAACATGGCAGTCATGTTAAAAGTGTACGAACTTTAATTAGATTATTAAGTACATAATTTTTATATCTGTAATTTATCTCTATAGATATGTTACAGGAGAATTCATGTGGCTGGTTATGTGTGTTTCTGCAGCATAATTTTGTTTGTAGAGTTATGTCAACTGATGCGTGTTGTAATTTAGGTAACGTAGGGTAGGTAGATAAACAGGATATGTGGTTTTAGGTATATTAGTTACTTCTTAAATAATTCTATTAACTAAGATTTTACTAATAAAAAGTTATCTGAAAAATAACTAAAATATCTAAAATATTTAAATACCTATTTGTTCAGTTGGGTTTTTTATAACATCTTCAATTAAGAATTTTATTTTATATATAACTTTTGTACTCCTTACTTCATAAAGTCATCATCATCAACTGTCCTTTTCTTAGCTATATATTGATATGTTAGGTAGTATAATTAGATGTGTGTATTGTTTAATTAAATATTAACTGAGATATGTATTCCAATCATAGCAACGAAATAAAGTTTATAGCAAGTAAGTATTATATTTAGACAAAACCATGGTCACAAACTCACTAGCCAGTGCCATAAAACTGGCTCGCTGTCACGCTTACAATAAATTACTGCCCTCGCGCAATTTCACACCCTACCCCTCTAATTGAACCAAAATACACTTAAATTTTCTTTGTGTCTAGTGTAATTTTAGCCTCAGATGGGGACAGAACACCCAAAATCACACCCGTCCTACCTTGGATCTCATCTTTGAAATACAATTTTAATATTCGTTTTAATCTTTATTTGGTCGAACTTAGGTACTACTGAAAAGATGGAAAGGCTAGGAAGTTTTCTGAACACAAAGTTTACAAAAACGACGCGCGTAAACGCGGTGTTAGTGTGGATTAGTCGCTGTTCGTGCGTCCATAGTTTTATGTAAACAACAGCGTTGGTTGCGGTTCGGGCGTTCTACAAAATGACAAAAAAAATGTGATCCTAAGATGGTAGCGGTTCGTGCGCTCAACAAAATTACATTATTGCAGTGGTTGCGTTTCGGGATCTCTTCGATAGACTATCCTCGCTAAGTTTATTAAAGAGAGATCCCGAAACGCAACCACTGCAATAATGTAATTTTGTTGAGCGCACGAACCGCTACCATCTTAGGATTACATTTTTTTTGTCATTTTGTAGAACGCCCGAACCGCAACCAACGCTGTTGTTTACATAAAACTATGGACGCACGAACAGCGACTAATCCGTTAGTGTGTTATACTATGCGTGTTTTCTATACAAATGGAGGTACTTACATACAGTGCGGCCCTGCACCACGCAGCGGAGCGCGTTGCAGTGTGTTAATCGCCTAAGTCATAAACACATCTATATAAAATAATTATTATCATCCGTATAAATATTAACAAAATTATTATACTTTAAATTTAGTTAAATTAATTTAGGTAGGTAAGTGTATAAAATACATGCATGCTATTTCTCAAAAGCTTAGACAAGCTGACATTTTGTATTCTTTTAAGATAGAAAAATATTATACATTAGTACATACATTCATAATATCACGTCTGTTTCCCACAGGGGTAGGCAGAGACTATCGATCTCCACTTGCTTCGATCCTGACAAACCTCTTTCGCTTCACCTACACTCATCATTAAAAAAAATTATAGCAACATATAAAAAAATCTGTTTTATGGGAAAAAAACCTCATACAATATATACATATTATATTATAATAGACGATCAGAGGCTTTGATGTAGACCATTTGCAATAGTTATGTGGGAAATCTTTGGAAAAAGAAATATTAAGTTTTAGTTTTGGAGTAACATAGTTACAACTTGATAGATAAACACGCATGCGTACGCCTGCACAAACGATCCTAGAAAAGTAAAATATAGGCCTATATAATAGAGCTAGAACTTAGTAACTAGTAGTTCGCCACGAACTTAGACCTCGCGATTATAATTTCAGAATAATGTACCTGATTTGGATAAATAATCTGCAGGTTTACCGATATGCGGATTCATGATTGTGACTAAATTTCCAAAATAGTTGGCAATCACAGCCCTTTCTTCAAATGACTTTCGATCTAGCTCTGAAATGTCAGGAGCACCTTCCTACCATACATGACATGGATATGAGGTCTACCGTGATGCTGAAATTCAGTTCTGTACCAGTAGTCTTTCACCGAAAAATGACCCATCATTTTTCAAATCACAAAGTCAGCTCGTTGTTGAAAAAACCAGAAAACTATTAATGGGTTTTGTTTAAATGTTTATTGTATTGCCATGGCTCTATGCCGCTGCTCATTGGTTTCTTACTCTCTTCGTAAAGCTACTTCGCGGGCTTTGGTTGCTGTTGATCTCTTGTTAGTTCGTGGCATAATTACTAATACGACTACAGAAGCACAGACAAGCAGCGATAGCGATTGAACGAAAGGTCGCTCAACAAAATTGCTAAATTTAATAAACAAGCCAACAATCAATCAAAATAGGCAAAAACTGAAGAAAAAAAACTAATCGTAAAATAAGCAAAACCCTTTTATTTTAAAGTCGGTTAAATATGATAAAATTTATAGAACTACTTATGAAACTCAAAATAATAACCATAATAGTTATTCAGAGAAATTACTTCGTGGACCCCAGGGGAGATATGTATTTTTAAGAAAGTTGTTCAGTAACCTGGACTGAATTCACCCTTAAATAGTTTCAGTTTGTAAGAAGATTTGTATTGTATATCCGTTACGGCTTAGTCAGCTAGACTCCGCTAGTCACCCTAAACCCGTTTAAGTATAACGTATAAAAAAGTTGTTCAGACAAAAAAGTTGTTCAAATAAAAAAAATTGTTTTCATAATGGCAACAAAAAAGTCTAATGACATTTTTGAAAATATTTGGAAATCGCGGATATATGACAGTTTTAAAAGTTTAAACCCCCATATTTCTGCCATTTTGAAAAATTTCGAAAAACTGGCTCGACAAAAAAATTCTATTAAGTTGCTGAACCTGCTTACAAAATTTCATGAGAATCGGTTAAGAAATGCCATCTGTAGGCGAGAACAGACAGACAGACAGACAGACGGACAAAATAATTTTTGGCTAATCTCGAAACTGAGACGCTTCGCTCGCTTCGCTCGCTCGGTCAATAAGTTAGTTGAGTGATAGAATATATGGGGTGAATGGGTGCACGATAGACCAGAACACCCTAGCAATTTAACGGGTTGAAGATCTGGATGTCAATTTGGAGTTCCTTAATTATAATGAACTGAATACTTGGCATACACTTATACAAGTTACACAAAGGGTTCCTGCTGAAATAATTATGGGCTAATTACTTCATTGAAGTAAGTGCATTTGGTTGTAATAGATTTTATATTGAATTATCATGTTAAAAACAAAATTCAGTAAATTTATAGTATCGTTATCTCAATGTTGTTGTATTTTCTCAAAAACCAAACAGGTTTTAAAAATTTAAACTTTAAAATAATATAGGTATATATATAAATATATGAAAACAAATATATGTATAATATATTTAAATCTGGTTTAGCATTTATTAAGTACCTAACTTACGCTTATTTGTTCTGTACCTATATGATACAAGTTAATACAAAATTCCAACCCATCTGGCCAGCGAGGAGAGTGTAGCAAAAGTCTACTGTCTGCTCTGGCCAAGTATGGCTCTGGTAGTACAGAGAGGGTCGTGCTCCTGCAATGGAGATGATACATTAATAGTAGACGTGGTGTAAGTATTTACGTACAATTTATAGATCTTATGATACTCAAATTCAGAATCTTTACTTATGCCTTCCCAAGTTTTGTGACTAAGGAAAGACGTATAATTGACCGAGCGAGCGAAGCGTCTCAGTTTCGAGATTAGCCAAAAATTATTTTGTCCGTCTGTCTGTCTGGCTGTTCTCGCCTACAGGTCGCATTTCTTAACCGATTCTCATAAAATTTTGTAAGCAGGCTCAGCAACTAAATAGAATTTTTTTGTCGAGCCAGTTTTTCGAAATTTTTCCAAATGGCGGAAATATGGGGGTTTAAAATTTTAAAACTGTTATATATCCGCCATTTCAAAATATTTTTAAAAATGTCACTAGGCTTTTTTGTTGCCATTATAAAAACGCATTTTTTTTAAGTGAACAACTTTTTTGCAGGACAACTTTTTTATACGTTATACTTGAACGGGTTTAGGGTGACTCGCGAAGTCTAGCTGACTGAGCCGTGACGGATATACAATACAAAATATTGAATTCAGTCCAGGTTACTGAACCACTTTCTTAAAAATACATGTCTCCCGTGGGAATTAAACCCGCGACTTCCGAGTTATTAGGCCTATGTCTTGACCACAATTTTTAAGAAAAAAAGAAAATTGACAAATATTTGTTGCGTACATTCAATACCATATAGTTTACAAAAAGCAATAACTATGTAGGTAGATGTCCAACAAAAATTTTAAAACTCTTAGAACTCGCTATGGTTATTTTTTCATAAGTTTACAAGATTGACTTGATTTTTTCTTAATCGTATGACTTTTTGTTGTTTTGCTTGTTTAAAGTTTTGTTTAATTTGTTTAGTCGGTTAATTGTGTTCAATAGTCGTGTATTGGATTGCTTGCTTGCTTTGCTTGGTAGTAGAAGATATAATCGCGAGGTCTAAGTTCGTGGCGAACTACTAGTTATACTTACTACTGAATTATGCACTGAAATTTACAAGCTTTGATCAAGCACTAATCGTCATAACGTGATAACGAATGTAAGCGGTATGAATCCTAGATTCCACAAAATGCATATGTAGATCTGACGGTGCATTCCTCGTCATGTATGCCCCACTTGCATAAATTCGTATTGTTGGCAGTGAGCTTGTTGACAAAGAGACGACATCGTATTACCGTCCGTACGAGAAGAACCTATTGATTTCGGTATAGTCAACAACAAAAGTAGATTAGATTGATTACAGAGATTAATTTTTCGGCGTAAAAATTTAATCATATTTCTCTTTCAGTAGTACATCTTTATTTTTAATTATTCAAGCAAAAGTGTTTAGTCCATTGATCAGTTGAAATTGAAACGTCAATTAAAAGCGAAAGAAAATGGAAACGATACAGCAAAAATTTTTCTGTTTAACTTTATGAAACATATTACAATGTAAGAAAAGTAGGTAGTTCATATTGGTATGATTTAAGTTACTCTTGTTTGGATCTACTCTGCATTTTTTTACTAGTATACACCATGAATTTTTTTTATAGAAAATTCTTATATACCGAAATAATTAAGCTGGAAGGGACATATCCATAATAAATCGAACCACGGGCTATCCTAGATCACTATAGTATAATGGAAATAAAACAACAGTAAAAAATTGGCATTTCCATTTTCACGTGGGCTGCCATCCGAGCAATTTGTATAGGAATGTCGAATTATTTATTTTTTTGGGTTCTTAACTATTATTTTAATTTTATTATGCCATAGTGTGGCCCGTGGTTTGCCGCGGGATTTATTACGGGTATGTCCCTTCCACTTTGTATATTATATGGAAGTATTGGACGTGTCACGTGAACAGCTATATCCCGGAAGGTAAAAAGACATTCCTTACTAAAAACTCTGGAGTCAGTTGCTGTCATTTTCATCAGTGATAAAAAGCGATGATTATACGCGCCGTCACGCTAGACTTGTCAGGAATTCCCATTTTTCGCCAATGAAATGCAATTATTTATTGTAATGGCGTTCAGATATTTGCGTGTTGACTTCGTCGCGACGTGTATGGGAAAAATACGATGGCGGGAATGCGTTTCGTACCTATTTTGAATAGGAGACATTTCGAATAAAATATTGTTTTATTTTGGATTCTATTTTTGTTGTTTGGTAAAATGAATGTATATTTTACAACACCATTAAACATTTGTTGACCTCTATGCTAATCCGCCACCCAGAGGTTGCGGGTTCGATCCCCGGTCAGGGCAAGTTAGAAAATGGCCTTTTTCAAATTATCCTGGATCTTGGATGTTTATCTAAATATGTATTTGTTATAAAATATAGTATCGTTTAGTTAGTGTCCCATAACACAAGTCTCAAATTTAATTTGGGGCTAGGGCAATAAGTGTTTTTTTTCCTATATATTCAATTTTTTTGTAACCAGCGAACCAATTCTGCTGACTGGTCAAATTTAAAAGTCTCTTTTTGGGATTTTTTATTTGTATTATTACAATGCTTCAACAATTTGGCTGACATATAAGTTTTTATTTACACGTATAAAACTAAAAGCAAATTAGAATCGGTATAAATAATTTTATTATACTAAAAGCAGGTACGTAAAACAGTTATTCTGAGAGCAGTAGGTCTTACGAGTATCTTTGTGTGTTCAAAAAATATTCAGTGCAATTGTTAATCGCGCACAATCAGTTAAAATGCCATTAAAAAAAAAAGAAAAATGTTAAATTAAAAAAAAATCCCTAAATTATTGCACCTGCAACTCACAAAATTCCATGAGACGCGGTTGAGAAAGGTTTGTTAAGGAAAACAGACGGACTTACGAAAATATATTTGTCCAAGCTGAAACGGAGATAATTTGCGCTCGCCTAGCTAACATTTTGATAAATTGAAACCAAACAACACGAAAAATTTCATTTTAGCAACAGGAGAATATTAAAACTAAAATTCTTCTGTTCCTATAACTATTACTGTTAAATAAACATGAAACAATCTTGCTGCGAACTGAACGATCACTAAAACCACTATAAAGTTGTGCGCGGTTAAACCGGCTGCCTGGACGTAATTGCGCGTACATTGCTGCATTGTTATATAAATGTTATGTGCATCGTTTCTTTATGTATTTAATTTGAACAGCAATGGACGCGTAATGGCGGCAGCATGTCGCCGCGGTTTGGCGAAATGTGCGATATCGGTGTGAAATTAAATTCTTACTGGAAATGGTATAAATAAGACAAGAAACTAGTTATTACCTTGGCTTAGTAAATTAATATTACGTCACTGCAGAGGCCGGGAAGTGAGGCATTGCTGGACAAGTAGTTTTTAAGACCAGTTAGACCAATATTGGCCGACCCTATGGATCATAGACGTCAATTAAGGAAATAAGCACAACCCTAGGTAATCTTCTAAATGAATTGGTAACATGTCTTTTTGTAAGGGATAAATACTTTAAACATACAAAAATTTTCCTGTTTTTATAGTTTGACGCATTTACTAAGATAAACAATAAAAATGTACAATCTAAGTACATGGATTCAGCATGCATAGGCTTTCGTGCTCTGCCTACTTATCACAATAAACTCTTTGTGTATACTACATTTAATACAAATTTACATTTTAATTCTTACGTAAGTACACTTAATTTTGTAAAACCTTATATAGACGATAAATAAACCCTTATACTGGTTTTATGACATACTCGTAACGCGAAACTACGAGTAGTTAGCTGATTTATTTTTAAAGAATTGAGCGTAGTATATTATTACTCTGTGATTGAGCATTTCTAGCACGACCTAGTTCCGTGTACATCATTATGTTTGTATGGTAGTATTACAGTATGAAAGCCGTGATGTAATGCACCGCAATATCTATTAGTAAGGTGTGAACAACGCATTGCCAACTGTATAATTTGTAGTTTAATTTCATTTGGGTTGGCCTGGCTGGCGGGAGAAAAAATTAAAATAGGCATTACGTAAATACTGATGGGATTTTGTAATACGTTGTCATGTAGTGTTTTATTGTCTTTTTTTCTTGAGAAAAATAGAATCTTAAATATTTTTGTAATAATTAAAAATGGTGTAATAATATGTAATGAGCAACGCAACGGCACAGCTTACAATTTAATTTCTGTACTTTAGTAAAAAAAAAAAAATAGTATGGTAGGTATTTTATTTTAGTTTAATCTTATTTAAATGAGGTTATAATTAATCTACTTAACATTGTATTAAAGTGTTATACTAAAGTTTTCATATTAAAGGCACATATTTCCAAAATTTTCGCATGTCGACAACACCTATAGGTTGAATGACAGAAAAGGCCTACGACCTTAAGTCTTAACTTACAATAATTACAATTTATATAAGAAAGTTAAATAAATAAATATATCAGTAAATGTTTATCAAAACCTTTTAATTAATTTTAATTTTAATGAAATGAAATACGATATCATGAGCTTCCAATCCCATTTTCCCCATTTAAACACTTATTTACGAAAACCGAAGTGGATATTTAAATAAAGCCGAGCCAGACTTAACTTTGGTGGACAGGCGTAAACATGAAATTAATTAATTTTGTTGCACTTTTGTATTTTTTATCTTGTTTTCCCGCTGACCGTGGAACCATTTCGATTAACGGTTCAATTAATTGGTTTAAAAATAGTGGTAAGGCTTCTGATTCCAATAAATGCATTTTACGGGGCAATATCACCGATACAGGGGGATGTGGAGAGACAAGGCATTCTGCGCCAACTTCATAATGGAAAACTAGGAAAATCATGAGACCATGATCGCGTTCAATCAGTCGTAGCATGTTTTGTGGTCCTTTATTCGCGTCTTACGACATCCACAGGAAGACATGGACTAGGTCTATTTTAGGAATATAAAAACATCATAATTTAAGTACATTCTGTACACGTTTTAGTACTTAATTTGCATACATTTTGCAACTTAAGTTTTTAACAAATTGACATACATTTGAAACTTGACATCATGCTTTATTAATAATTATGACATTACAATGTATTCTCAGTCCACATATCATATTATAATATCAGTATATTTGTATGTTGATGTTTTTGAAGAGAGTGTTATATTACAGTTTGTTACCGCTTCTTCTGTACTTGCTCTTAGGAAGCGGCTGTAAACTTAGCTGTAAGTAAATGATCTGACGTCAACATTTACCTTTTAGGAAATGGAAAGAAAAAAAAGAAAAGTGACAACTATCAAGTGATACAAATATCCAAAGATAAATAAATGATTTTAACTTTGACTTAGGACGGAAACTACACGGCTCAAGGCTAATTGCAATGGAATTATCGAAATAGCTCCTTAACAGATATAGTCTTAGGTGTATCTATTCAGTTGCCGATTGTTATGGTTTCTACTACCACTTTATCCTGCATCAGTTCACTACACTACCAAATGACGTGAACAGACGTAACCATTCCACGTACAGTCATAAAGGCTATTTTTATTGCTCACAGTTAACATAAAGTTCATCCGTTTCATCCCCTAACGTCCCTAAATGCAATCTAAACGCAGTAGAAGCAGAAATTATGTCAGCATTTACTTTCAACGATGCACTCAAGATATTTTCGAGTAGAGGCTAAGCGCGGAAATATTTTTATTACAAGTTTTTATTTTACTTGCAACGTACGAAAAAGTCTGGGTCCACACTTGCAATTCTTTGCAATTGTCATCTGGTTTCATCATTATTGGATAAATTTGAAGAATTGAAGAACCTATAAACAGTATCAACTATCTATCAACAGTATCAACTGATGGTCAACAATTCATTGGACTTATCGTCACTGTGCTGCCATAGAGTGTCCCATATTTATGAAAACCCTCAAAGCAGATGCGTTGATGCAGCATAGATAATAAGGAATAAAAATTCTTGGCAGCAATCGGTAGAAATATTGAATTTGTTG
Organism: Acrobasis consociella; assembly: GCA_963555685.1. Classification (NCBI taxonomy): domain Eukaryota; kingdom Metazoa; phylum Arthropoda; class Insecta; order Lepidoptera; family Pyralidae; genus Acrobasis; species Acrobasis consociella. The sequence continues at coordinate 12,674,064 of OY743112.1, read as the reverse complement.
TCAAAGAAATAAAGAATAATACAAAAGTTAATTTTTTGAAACTTGAATTTCAATAATTTAATTTAATTTATTTAAGAATTTCTTTTGTAACCTGTGAGTAAACCTTCCTATCTAGATGAAAAGGCCCTGGGGCTTAAATCGACAGTAAAATTTTTGTAATAAAGTTTAACAAATATTTTTGAAATAAGTATTAAGCATACTGTTTTGAAAATCAAAAATGATATTTTTACAGTGATATCAATATTTAAGACATTTATTCAATAATTATCTCATATTGGTAACTTTTTTTTACATTGCTAAAATGCTTTAAGATATTTAGTATAGTACTGAAATGAAAGCACAAACAAACGAATACCCAAGGCAATATTATTGAAATATTTTCAAATCATATAGGAAAAAAGTTTAATAATCGCAAAAAGTAATGTCTGCGTTACCTACAGATAACAAATTCTTTATAAACGAGACCGTAGGTATAACGACTAAAAACGTCAAAAAACTAATTTCTATTGAATTTGTATAAAATTGTAGTTTTCCGAATACCTTTTATAAGTTGATCGCTTACAACTCTTTAATTTGTTAGCCTTACTTAGCTTTGATAGTTTTCCTTTAAACTTCGTTTTATATAAATACTACTACGTGTTTTTTCACGTTTCCACATACAACCGTTTAGCAAATAGACGGAGGGACACTTGACTCTAACAAAAATTTAAACATAAATATTTCATGAACAAATTTCTTTTGAAAAATAATGTTTGCAAACTTACAATATTATCAAAAAAATCTATTCAGTGATGCCTCACATGATGGGACAGTCGAGAATAAAATTACTCTCACTTTACATGTATGGGAGCTAGCACAAAAAAATATAATTCTATTTGTTGTAGGCATGATTAATATACATTGACATGCTAAATTACAGATTTGAGAAGTAACTATAGGAGCTACTTATTACGAAACCCAAACAAGAACAAAATATGAACCAAATGATGAACAGAAACAAATGTCCATAAGGCGATCTAAAAAGCACAATTGGAACTCAAAATGGTATTTCTATTGGTTGAATAGATAAAATGTGTCATTTCATAAGTGTTACCTAATTAAATGGTTACCGTTAATGCAAAAGAGCTTCTGAAGATTGAGTTAAGATCTCACAGTAATATTATTTTCTTTTAATGGTTACTTTATATGCAGGACTGGTAGCTCGTGTACTCGTTTCACCTATTTCTACATTGGACCCCACTAATTTTGTTTACTTATTCATTAAAATGGAGAGTAACGGGCGGAAATGCTGCGTCTATTAGATTTTTATGGAAAGCCTTTTAGAGAAATGTTATTTTTTTTTAGTTCAAGGTTCTTTTTAATGGGGTAGGTTGTTTGAAGGTGCCTTACGTCTGAAATACTGAGGGCGATGTAATGAAGCCATTCAAGGTAATGGAAATTGAGTTAGTCATTGATAAAAGCTTTATTATGAAAAAGCATTTAGTGCCCGATAAAAGATTAACTAAAAGATAAATGTATCATAAAAACAGATTAAAAATGGGTAGACAACTAGTTTTAAAATAGATTAAAAATGTACACCAAAATAAAGATACAGATACATTTTCACGTCTATATCCCTGACGGGGTAGACAGAGCCCAGGGCCGTTAGGCCCAAAGGCGACGCTTAGCGTGGTGGTGGGCGTTAAGATGGAAAAGGAATCAAAATAGTGATGGGTTGCTAGCCGCATCGTCTATTACCATGATTCAAACCTCGCCTATTCCCTCGATCGGCTCTTACGATCTGCGCGGGAAGAGAAGCAACTGGTACATTCTACGTTTTTTCTTTTCTCCCAGACCAGCATGGAAGAAGACCAAAATAAAAGGTGGTTTTATTCAAAATTATATGTATTTTAAACGTGATGCAGATGCTGTTAACAAATGACGATCATTTTAATTTTTGTATTCACTATCTTTTAAGCACTTTTTTGTTTGTAATATTTATAATGTGATTAGCTCTAGTTAGTTAAAATGTCATCTAATATTATGTTTAAGAAATAAATTATTAAAAACCCAAAGTTACTTAAACAATAATATTTTTAGACGCGCTTTACTATTACTGAAGTAAGATCATCGAATATCTGGTTATGAATTACATTAATCGTGGTAAGGCCCGAATTAATGGGCACAAATTATCCCATAAATATAAAAATATGGGTAAATATGAAAGATCAATATTAAAGGTAAAGTCAAACATTTACATCACATCCAAAAGTTTTTTTTTGTACATACATACATACATAATATCACGCCTGTTTTCCGCAGGGGTAGGCAGAGATTATGGACTTCCACTTGCTACGATCCTGACAAACCTCTTTTGCTTCATCTAAACTCATCAATCTCTTCATACATGCCCTTCGGTTACGGGTACTTTTTACCTCTCCTTTTTTTAGAACGTCTGCAATTTGGTCGCAGAAAGTTCGCCGAGGCCGACCTTTTCCTACTGTTCCCTTCACATTCGTCATATAAATATTTTTCGTCAATCTCTTTTCATTCATCCTTTCTATATGCCCAAACTATCTTAACATCCCTTTCTCTATTTTTTATATATATCCCTTTTTTTTTGTGTCATAGTATAAACAATTGTGAAACTAATAAACTACACGAAAATTATATAAAATCAATCATACCGCTTAGTAATGATGCTATACTTCTTAATACGCCAGACGAATATAAATCAGCGAAAGATGAAGGATATTGTTCATGAACATAAGATATTCGTAGTTATTACTGCAGATTTGCGTACAAAATGCAACGATCCAGCCCCATTTGACGGACTGCCGATTCGTATCCTGAATTATTCATTCACCAACCCCGAACTTTAACCGCGAAGCCGCCGGCACCATTGAGCTTTGTTTTATAGTTTATAAAATATTTGCTCTTTTGAATAATATTGAACAAGTTTTGATTTACCCAACGTTTTTTCCAGAAACATTCGGAATATGAAAATGTATTTGTCAGTTACATAGTTTTATTGGAACTAAAATGTAACTCTTTATTTGTCTGTTGTTCTGGATTTGTTTTGAAACTGCCGAAAGGCATTTACCTAATGAATTGAATCTCATTCATCAAGTTAGCCATCAACATTTTTTATTGGTTAAAAGAGCATAGAGAATTTAACAATAGGACTTGTAATTTGATCAAAATGCTTGTACAGTTGTTGCTAGTTTCATTTACTTAAGTACCTAGTAAGTACCTACTAAGCATTGCTACACACTTATTTGGGCCGGCATTTATCGGCACAGTCAGGCGGTGAAATAGGATATACGAGTATGTAGATAAATGTTCGGGAATCAGCTGACAATGCCGGCCCGCTCATCTGTGTAGCAAGCCTGACTGATGAAAAGACGGCAGCCTTATTGACTGAGCGAGCAAAGCGAGAGAGGTCTCCGTTTTAGCTTGGCCAAAAATGCTTTCGTATGTCTGTGTGTTCTCCCCTAGAGGTCGCATTTCTCAACCGATTCCCCTGAAATTTTGGAAGTAGGTTCGATAAACGTATGAAAATCGATAGTCGAGCCATTTTTTTGAAATTTTTTAAAATGGCGTAGTTGGCACAAAGGGCCTAAGCGCCTTTGGATTATATGGCTCTTACGACCATTTTTGTTTGTGTGACAACGTAATAACAACGGAATTTTATTTACTATTATGAAAAACAATAGACGAATATTTTCACCAGCATTGTCAAAAGATTAATAGTCCGATTTGTTTTTATAGAGATCTGATTGATTTGAGCGTCTAGAGTTGGAATCCCTCTAGAAGGCGTTCTATTTTTATTGCGATTTTTTATTTTATTTTACGCCCGGTATTTTGAAGTTTTTTTAAAGTTAAGGTACTTATTTGTATTCTTGAGAATGATGTAATTGCACGAATCATTCGTTTAGGGTACTTACAATAGTTATAGTCTACAAAATTTTCAGAACTAAACTAAAAATCATTATTTCATGAAAACCATAATTATATGGTGTAAAAAGTTTCTTCGCTCTGCAATCTCTTTAAGCTTGCGAGGTCTACAGCTCACAGAGCCACTAGTAGTAAGATGTTTTAAAAGATATAAAAAAGTAGTAGAACCAGTGCGCATTTCCTTTACAGAATATTAACTCAAAAGCTCATCTTCAACACCCAGCATCTTATTTTTTTTACTGAAAACAAATACAATGCACTAAAAAGTAACGTTTACTAAAACAAAAGTATAAATAAAACCCCAGATAAATAGATACTAGGATGTAGACCACGTACAGTGCCGGCCCCCACTAAGTGGACATAAAACCAGTGGAGTTTACACCCAACCGCAGATTCTATGTCTCTTGGAATCGTGGAGGTTGCACAAATTTGTGCTAAATTCTGGTTTTCTTAAGATATAAATAGATTGTGAATGTGAGTAATTTAATTTTCAGAATTTTAACAAAATTTCTTAAATATACGCGGAATCATATTTTTCATTCAACAAAATTGCGAGATCTACTGTTCCCAGAACCACTAGTTATACATTTCTCTTATTTTCAGTAGTACCATTCAAATTTGTACCATAGTTACAAGCCTTCTAGCGGGCCCGCTCTTCATGTAAATTTTGGGATAAAGAGTACCATATGTCCTTCCCCGAGTCTCAAACTATATTCATACCAAATTTCATCCAAATCGGTTCAGTGGTTTAAGCGTGAAGAGGTGACAAACAAACAAACAAATATACAAACTCACTTTCGCATTTATAATATTATATATATATATATATAGCAGGAAGTAGGATTTATGTTGGGTGTATCAGAAATTTATAGTTGGCCAATGAAATTATCTTGCATGATATTTTACCTACCTAATAAGTTCGGAAACGCATATTTTCTGCGTTTGTTGGTAAAATAACTAACATTTAGCAGTTAGGCTCAATGAAACAAAATGTTTATTCAAAAATATACCTTAAATATACTGCTGCTCCAAGATTAAATTTCGCACGATATATCCAATGCAGCCATTTGTAAATGTCACGCCGAACATGCAATTTTGCTAACATCACAAAGAAAGTACACAAACTGTTAATAGACGCCAATGAGCGTTCCAATAAGTCGGGTAACCATAAGTCAAGCCGGACACGTGCCTGGAACGCCATCCGTTACCATTCGCCGACGCACAAATCGGTTCGTTTGTAAAGACAAATGGCAGCCGTCTGCTCGCCAGAATATACACAGATTCCATTTTCAAAAATTACGCGAAAAAGAGTTGAAAATCCAATATCGCCTCCTGGCAGCATGAGCGGCGCATTCATTTTTTCTTCTATATCAAAATTCTACTTTAAAGCTCTATGTTAGAGTTGAAATTTTGTAGTTGATAGAAGGATTTGTCGGTTGCATTATGATGAAGAGTGATGCTATGATATTGATATTCGGATTCGCATTGTTGGCAAGCTTCGGTCGTGTCGCCCTCAGGTCTGCTGCCATCTTTTTTGTTAGTCCACAATGGAATTTCACGGCTGTTTTGAAGCGGTTAGGCATGTGAGCCCATTGTTTGATTAGGGATCGGCACCCGCCGCGTTTCAAAGTATTCGGTTTGTGATATTTAACGCCGTCGGTGGCATCGCAAGGCGCTTCTAAAGGGCCCCGTTTAGAATCTAAATTGCAATATTAAGTCGGTAATTAAGATAAATTATCGGCGATAAGAGTTCGAAACTACGTGTTGGCAATGTCACCCTACCAAAAACCGCGCGTCGATCGAAAACAAGAAACTGCAATCTGTGGTATGATGTTAGCATGAGCAGAGGTTTATTTTTTACACGATTAATAAATTAAATTAACCTATTGTTTTCGCAGAAGTGATTATGATAGTACGTTTGTTTCAGACGTCTTAGCCATTTATATAAGACTAGCCGAAGCCCGCGACTTCGTTCGCGTGAACTTTATGTCCCTGGAAAATGCTCATCAGGTTGAACAACTTTTACTAAGGAGACATTTTTATATCTCTTATAGTTTAGCTGGACCATTACGGTTCGTACTGCATCAGGCGTTCTATTTTCCAAAATCATTTATACCCTATATGTTGCCCAGGCTTAATAGCTATATAACAAAAAAGTTTCATTCGAATCCGTCCAGTATTTCCGGAGATTAGCGTGTACAAACAGACAAACAGACATACAGACAAACAGACAGACATTTTTTTTTAATTCTTACTCTATTACTACGTCTCCATCGCCCCCAATATTTTTTTTGGATATGTATTTAATGTACAGACACACTTTTTTTACTGTTTTATTATATGTATAGATATAGATTTCCGGTTTGAAGTACAGTACTAATGAGCATTGTCTTACAAGACTATAATAAAGTATTATTTTCTAAATAAGTTGCTTTTATTTATTGTTACCATGCTGAGATACGAAAGTAATTTATCTTATATTGTATTTTCCGTAATCCAATACAATATATTTTTGAACTGAGAAAATACAATTGGTCAGGAGCCAGTACAAATTACGCAAATTATTTTAGACCAGAGCTCTACCTGCTTGGTAGCTTTACCAACCACATGGCGCAAATCAATTCTTAATTTTAATAAATCAGTATTTTTAAAAAAATAAATACTTAAATAAGACTAATGTACAATCTTTATATCAATTTATTATAGATGTATAGATTAAATGTTGACTCCTAGGTAAAATTTATCAGCAAGGAAGTACGTAAAATAGTTTCTTCTGCCAACAAAGTCTTGGAGGGGAAAATGAAAAATATTTATCTTTTCTTATAAATCACCAGCAACTCTCGGAAGGGAATTGAGGAGAGTACAGTCATCTCAATAAGCGGCTTGGCTCTGGACGCACCTCGTAAATTCCACGCCAATTGTTTTACGCAAAATGTTGTACGGTGTAAGAAGTAACCATTTTTACGAAAGTTTAATGTGGATTATGGTAAAATATATTATTTTTTAACCAATGTATTATCTGCCATCGAAGGAAGGAGTTTATCAATTTGGTTGAATGTCTTATTTAATGTGTTACCTTGGAACTCCATCATTTTAATAACTAATTTGACTTCAAAAATCGGTTCAGAATTTAGTTTAACTTTTCCGAATTAAGGTTTTTGTTTTGATTTATGTGTTTACACCCAAACCCATTAGTCAATTGGTTTCGTTGCACTACTAAAAATATTTTTTTTTAAATATTATTATACTACTAAACTAATTCTATAATTTTTGGGCTAAAACTATAGGTATTATTTAATACTCACCTTCAGTTGAAACGCTTAGCTAAATATTAAATAGATTTTGAATGAAATGAACGAAATGAATAAAAAAAGTCAATGGATCAAAACACAACTTAAAATAATTCAAAATTTAAAAATACTGTGGTAATGAAGTAAGTATATGAATAAATACCAATCTATATAATCAATAGTAATCTAGTGCCTTTCACAATTTTTTTTACAATTTCATGGTACTAGGTATATCAACGTTAATCTTTCTTTACCGTCAGTTTCCGTCCGTAAATCTCAACTTTTGTCGGATATTTTGGCGTATAAAATTGTTTAACGTAGCAACAACAATGCAGCTACTATTCTATCAATCTTGGCTATCGGTGGTGGTTCAAAACGCACTATACTGATTTATACGTCTGGTACACTTAAAAATATTCTGCTATTTTGAAGCAACGAAAAAATCACTTTGATGCACTTACCGTAGTTTTTATAAGTTTTTAATTGTAAAGGCGATTTTAACATGATATTTTGTTACTTTCTTGGCTACAAGGTATGAAGTTTTTGAGCTTAGAGTTCCTCGTTCCTCAGTAGTTAGTTGTTTATTATTTGGTGGTTTGCCTTATGAAACATACTGGTAAAGGTGATAGTATCGTTGCCCCATTTTTTTTTTCATTTGATCTTTTGGTTGCCTGACGCACCTAGGTAATATAAACTATTTGTATAAGGTGCTCTGTAATTTAAGTTACATGATGAATAAAATTTGTCTTTATTATCAGACTTTGGTGGACCAGGAAAAGCTTTTCATTGATTTCCAAAATAATATCAAGTAGAAAATTTGATTGATTACCAAGTAACATTAATTATATTAATGTATATTATATGATTACTTACGTATGTGTTTATAACATTCCGGTACACGAAAAATCTCATCTACCCCATATATTACATGTATATAAAAAATACATGATTTAATGAAAGCATACCTAATCAATAGCAGAACTCATCGTTTATTACTATTTTCAATACAAATGTCATATACATTTGTATTGTATGTATGTATGTATATTTTATTTATAAATATGTTATGTATTAAATATGTATTTGTGATAATTTTAAATATTTGATTCTGGCTTTATATCTTTTATCTATTATTAAGACGCCAACCTTCTTAACTATTTTCTTTTCGTAAAGGTTGACAGGAAGAGAATATTTGCCGTATGGTTTCTGGGAGAGTAGAATAGGACCACTCCAAGTCTTTCCGTGGATGTCGTAGAAGGCGACTTAGGAAATACAAGCTAAACAAAGTTTGTAAACATCAATGAGACCTCTCCAACCCATCTGTCCTGCGTGGAGAGTGTAGGCCAAATCCTTTGACTGCTCTGTCCAAGTATGGCTCTAGTAGTACAGAGAGAGTCGTGTACGCCTGCAGTGGAGAATAAATAATCCTGATGATGATGATCGTGATGATAAAAAAGCTTTTAAATAAAAAAAAAATTATCACTTGTATGTCGAAATACCAGTCACAAGACAATAGTTTAACAATGAATTGTTTTGTAGGGTTATAATAATGAGAGGTTAATAAAATAAAATATGTATGACTTTTAGAATCTTAAATAAAAACTTTATGCATAACTAATACGATCAATGCCGTGGATCATGCGGGCTTCAATATATATTGACAGTAACTATTCAAATCACCCTTTTAGCTATAAATCTAAGTTAACACGTTCCGCCTTGGTTTCCTCGTGATATTTATTGCGCGTGCAATGCACGGTGCCACCATGGAAGTATGTGAGATGCTCCATCATGAGAATTCCTTACACGGGACGATTCGGGCACAGAATTAATAATAGTATTACATACAGAACGGAAACTCGCGCCGTCCCCCGCAATCTGGTGTCCCCGCAACCCTTCCCCCGTTATTGTGAGTTGTAAGTGGCAGTAAAACAGGGTTATTGGTAGTCGCACGTTGGCATTACGCGAGTCACTTAGGATTATTGAATTATAATGGTGAGAAACTGCGCACATTATCATTGTTTATCCACGGAAAACACTAAATAACCAAAATTTTATAGACTTCCGAGTGATGAAAACAGGTAAGCAAAGCAACAAATTCTGTGGTGACGACCCTGATTGTTCAACTCACACATTTGACGTGTACACGGACGGATTGTTTCGTTTGTAGTAGTACTAGGTATATATGCTGCTCCGTTTGTATGAAGTGCCATACCTGTGATTCGGGGTTAGTAATTGGTTTAAATGGAGCTTAGATTGTTTCGGTACCTAATACTGAGTTGGTTGAAATATTTATAATATAAGAATGCTGTGTAGTTACTTAAATTGGTGGGAGTCAGAAAGCAATGAATTGTCTCTAACTCAGAAGGAATCTCTATTAGAAATAACTTCGAATAATCTTTAAGAGGTATTTAAAAATATAATTTGTACCCTTTCTTACTAACACCTTAATTGATATCCAGCATTTCAGACAAAATAGATTTTTAATTGTTTATCGGACACCAGATGACCATCGGGGGGTTTAAAGACTTAAAAATATTATAGGAAACAGTTGCCTAAAAATAGAGGTGACCATAGGGTCAGAAAAGCAAGATTATCAAAAAAAAATGAAGCCGTGTTGTTTCCGACAGAGTAGAATAGGACCACTCCAAGTCTTCCCGTGGATGTCGTAAAAGGCGACTTAGTAGGAAATACGCTGGAAAGGCTTATAAACATCATGGGACCTCTCCAACCATCTGGCCAGCGAGGAGAGTGTAGACCAAATCCTCTGGCTGCTCTGACCAAATATGGCTCTAGTAGTACAGAGAGGATCGTGCTCCTGCAGTGGAGACTAAAGGCCTGATGATCGTACCTAGCCGCGACGTCATGCGAAATTTAAATATGCTGTATCTTTGTCATTATTTGTTTCAAAGTGAAAGAAAATATACGTGTACAATGGCTTTTAATAACCTAACCAATAAGCCATAATTATTTTATTATTCGTCATACATTGAGACATTACAGGCTAGAAAAAGAAATAAAGAGTTTTGAACAAATATTTAGACTTTTGATTGTTAGAGTCATATATTTTTATTTCGTATTCTGGTAGGGGAGCAAAGAGATTCAGTTTAAAACTTTAAATTATTATCTATAAACAATATTTTTAATATTTTTGGAACAATTTACATCTACGAAACACAATTAAACCACAGGCAAACGATATAAATACAATGTCCTTTTTTATTAAGTACAAATATTTTAAGGGTCGATTCAGTCCATCATTTTGAACTACTTTTCCCAATAAATATATACAGAAATACGAATTTTTTTTTTAAGGTTCTCATACAAATCGAAGTAGTCACGTAATAATTTCGTATTTCGATACTGTTCGAAATGATGGACTCAATCACCTCTTATAATATTTGTACTTAATAAAAAGGGACATTGTATAAAACTTACCGTAAAACACAAAACGCCAGATACCAATTCAAAAACACTGTCCAGACACTTTAAGCGATCATCTGATCGTTCAAATAGTTTGATATTCAATTACGCTTTAATCGAATCGGCTCATATCGTGTGGAGCCGGCTTCAGTAGAGCCCAGAAAATTTGCACAAAATACAGAAACTACAGAATTTTCTCACGAAAAATATCCGGCACATTTTATTTTATTAATCGAAATTTTTTAAAAATATTTAAAAAGGTTTAGCCAGACAAGGCATTTTAAATTGTTATTTAACTATCATTAAAATAATAAAATTCAAAAATACACCTTCTATATGTAAAACAAGTAATAATTATTTATATGAATTTAGGAACCGGTTTCCCAAGATCTAAAATTTTAACGCAACCAAATTTTATTTTTCCCTTGCGCCAAAATAAATGAAAATATAATTACTGCAAATCTAAAGGGTGTTAAACCGCAGAAGGGTGTTGAGCAGCACTCATGATGAATATGACCTTATGATTATATAGCCTCAAAACAGAACTTTCATGTAAATTTATTTAGATGAAAAGAAAAATTACATATTTATGTAATTTTCTTAAAACTAAAATAAAGATAAAAATACTACTTACTACAATACACTACACATTAATATTTACAAAAAAGGCCCATTAATTGTTTTAATTGAGTTAATTTTATTTTATTTAGTGTAACCTAAATTAAACTATCTCAATTATTAAAAATCTTATTCTAAGAAACAATGTTTGCGGTGAAACACAAACATGACTAGATAACTTTACTTTTGCACTCTTTTTATTTTACAGTAAGCAGAGCGTTTTGGCAGCTAACCAAGTATGGTGTCGCGATACGGTGAGGGAGATTGTGAACAAAGCATAATGGTAACTTTATTTGCAGTTTGCATTAATATACTGGCTCTTACTGCGGTTTCTTCATATTCGCAACTCTGTCACTATAATTTAAGGCTAACGTAAAATTTCCAAACATATCATGAATCTAGATGAATAGAAAGAGATAAATAGATTTCTCAGACCTTTTTTTTATTATTAACATAATTATTAATTTACAGGGGGTTTGGATCACATAACGTACACGTACGGGTTGGTTTAAGTCAGGCAATAATTTTTGGGATCTGAATAATGTAATTAATCAATCTGGGACAGTTATAGTTGATAGTAGAGTGCCATAAAGATGGAATCTTTTCAGATGAAATGCAACTGATAAATAAAATTGTCTACTTGCAAGCTGAAAATTTCTAAAAATTAAAAGTTGATTTAAAAAAAATATTAACACCTTCTTCGTTACTATTTTACAATTTGAATAAAAATAGTTTCAATATAAAGAACATCAATCATTGACGAAATAAAACACGCATCTTTCATTCCCAAATTGACAATTTGAATTTCTAATAAGAGTCTAATTTGAGGGGATAAAAGTGAAATCTCGGGTAGCATTAAGGATATTTCCGAAGCTAAGCAATCTCGTGATCCTTTGGCCTCTGCCCGCACCCTTGTGTCATATATTTTGGAGTGAACCCGATCTCAAACGAATCCGTCACGGTGTCGACACGAATTCTGTTGTTTCATCTACAGCTGATAGTGATGTTAAGAGACAGAGTTAAAAATCGTTGATATCGACACTTTTTTCGTCACTGTGCACTTCATCGACTGCAACTTTACTTGACTTTGCTAGTTTGCTACACGTAGACGTACAAAGTTTAACTGAAGCACAAAGCTTTGTTTCTTTGAATAAGTCCTAGGTCTCATAGATGTGAAGAAAAGCCAATAAATAAAATGAAGCTTTTTTAGGAATATCAAGAGTTTATTAGGAAATACCAAAATTATATGCCAGCAATCGTCATATAAGTACCAAAGTCTTACACATTTTAATATATATAGAAATGACTCTTAATACTACCAATTCAGCAGTCAAATTGTCTACACTAAGATGGTATAATATAAAAGCAAAACTGTAATTATATTATCTATGTATATAAATAGTAAGTAAAATGTGAATTAGTCAGCAAGATAAAAAAAACTTCTTTCATGTAGAGTATGGAGAGCTATCCGCAATAAAGATATTTAATTAAAATAATAATTTCCAGCAATCAAATTTTATAATTTTTAAAAATATGTCAAACAATGTGCTGTACACAAGTGGTATACCTTGTGGATTTGAAACTGAATTCCGTTTTCCTTAACCCCTTATCGATATGCGGATGCCCATCACTACTGCATCGTCGATCCTTTATCATCAAATGCTAGCTTTAATTTGATTAGAAGCCTCGTCCTCCAATCGCAGCGAGTGACGGAGGGTCAACGGTCAACGTAAAAAATTTCTAATTTACGAGCTTTAAATTCGACGAGTTGAAATTTAAATTAAATTAAAAAAGCCTTGAGTATATTTTATGGATTATTGTTATGTTTGAGTGGGAAGTGTTTCATTGGTTTATAAAATTACTACTTATTTTATTAGATTTTTTTTACTAGCCTATAATGTCCAATTGCTGGGCAAACGCTTCTCCTCCAAACTTCCATGTGACTGGATCCGCAGCGGTAGTCTTTAGCAAATTTTAAAAGATCATCCGACAGTCGCGTTATAGGTATGAGTTATAAATTAGATTAATATTACACAAAAATATGGTAACTGGACCACTGTATAAATATATTTTTTTCAATATCAAATCAAATATCGCGTTGATTTTTATATTTAATCGTATATGGTGCTTCTAATAAACATTTATTTAAAAATATACACCCAAGTAATGATTGGCATTTCCAACGTTATTTGTTTCTTTTTGTGTGTAAATGGCCAACACTTGTGTCAGACTTTTCAGACTGTCTAAAATGCATCTTAAAAACTTAATCACTACCATACGATGATGACAGCCGAGACCAACGGCTTTTACGTGCCTTTTGAAGTACGGAAAAGCTTGAGAAATTTTCATGCCATTGTGGTCACCCATCTAAGTTCAGATCATGCCGGTTTCGCTTAACTTGCGGAAGCGCTAGTAATGCATACTCCCGTCGGGCCACTGAGCTCCTCCAATAATGTGGAAATTTCATAATGTACAAAAGTTTCTGCAAAGAAAATATAGCAAAACAAATAAACAATTTCAAATAAAAATATAAAAGAGTTTCGAGGAAACTATAAACACATTTTATGACATGTTGTCATAGTATGTGATACACTAGAAAAACAATAAAAATATCTCACATTATTCTCAAGCCATACAGAAACAACTTACAAACATACGTGATAGAATAACACAATATTTCAACCACTAAGCAGTGATACATTTCTACCATATTAATTTATTTACGGCGTCTGTCATGCAGGTAATGGCATGAAAACACCGAGAAAAATGGTGACTTCCTCTTGGCCCTATAAAGTGTTTTATAGCTTTTTTTAGACTTATATTATAAATGCGAAAGTTTATGTTTATGTGTGTATGTTTATCACTCGCAAACGGCTGAATCAATTTTGATAAAATTTGGTATGCAGGAAGCTGACACCTTGGATTAACACATAGGCTACTTTAGGCGCGGGTAAAACCATGAGGTGCAGCTAGTTTATTATCATTCTTATTCGTTTTTAGGGTTCCTTACCCAAAGGGTAAAAACGGGATCCTATTACTAAGACTCCGCTATTCGTCTGTTCGTCCATCTCTCTGTACGTTTGACCGTCTGTCCGTCTGTCTGTCACCAGGCTGTATCTCATGAACCCTGATAGCTTGACAATTGAAATTTTCACAAATGATGTATTTTTTGCCGCTATAACAACAAATACTAAAATCAGAATTAAATAAATATGTATGTGCCCATACAACAAACGTGATTTTTAGTACATTGTAGTATGGTATGTACCGACTGTGTATGTATAGAGAAATTCATTTACTTTACGACATTTTTTTTTTCCAATACCAATGAAAAGTCAGCGTGTATACCTAGGCATTTTTAACTCAGCACGTACTATAACTAGGATCAAAGGGAAACACACTGCAAAACGTTACTCCTAGCAATAACTTTTGACGAGAAAAACACAAATAAAAGTGAGGGTCCTTCCCCACTTGCATAATATAAGAGGTAAAGTAAAGATGTCTGAAATGCATTCAGATAGAACCTAATAAATCTGTGTGCCTATTAGCTAAGTAAACCAATAGCTCTATCACGTAAGTACACATTTGTAAAATACTACCAGATTCTGTGGGTTTGTGTGCGTAATTGATAGTATGTCGTTAGGGGAGCACGGGTGATGTGAAAAGATTCATTTCTATTGAAGTTTTACGTTTTGAGATCAAATAGATTTTTTTTTCAATTTAAGTCCTTTTGAAATTGTTTTTAAGGATCATTAATTACCTACTTAATAAGTTATGTTTAAAGTAATTGGTTAAATACCCATTAATTTGTTTTTTTACCCATTTTGTGCAGGACGCTAGCCTTGCCTTGGCTGGTCTCTCAAGATCAAACTGGTGGGATGAACTAGCTAGTTTCATACAAAACCTAAAGATCTATCATATACCTCAGACCAAATCTGAGTCATATACTATGAAGAGTGGTAGTGGAGTGGTAGTTTTTTGTTGGTCAATGAGGTTCCATTATTGAGTAAAAGCCTTTATTTTTCTTTATTCAATAAATTTAAATAATAATTAGACCATATACCTAAATAAGTTTTCCTTATAACACGGTTTCCCGTTAAGATAAGTGGAATGCCAATATTTTAAAACCTATTTTATAAAGAAAGTATGACAACAATTTGCCATTCGAAATGTAAATTATACGTTCTTCATTACTTATCTTCAAACGCATCGATACGCAACATTTATTACGCTGAGAAACACAAACTTACGATTGACTTGTCTCTATTTTCAAATGACTCATATTCAGACGAAATAGATTTCAAAATTGAATAGCAAATGTGTTATTGGTTACTGATTTAGGATTGTCAACAATGTTCTCTCGTGTCAAAACAAGGAGCAGGGGAACAATGTATTGCAGTTGGCAATCTTAATGCCCTTTCCACAATATCTTTAGTGTGACACCCCTCGATATGAATAATGTGTCATACGATCGCGCCCTTTTATCTGCTTGAGGGAAAGCCCCTAGATTCCGTAGAATTCGATGAAAAATCTCCGTAACTTTCTATGATAAGGAAATGCGTGTATTACTTATGACGTCACCGATAACGGTGAAATATTTCATGTTTGTGCCAATTGAAAATGATTTGTTTCTGAAATATCTCTATTCTGAACATATTTTAGAATAGTCAATCGGTAGTCAACCGTACTTAAGAAAGCACGTTAAGACAGTAAAGGCACGTAAATATTTTGCATAGATAATAATTAAATAAATAAATAGGGACAAATTACACTGATTGAGCTCCTAAGTAAGTTCGAGACTTGTGTTATGGGATGCTAACTCTACGATACTATATTTCATAACAAATACATATATAGATAAACATCCAAGACCCAGGACAATTTAAAAAAGGCCATTTTCCAACTTGCCCTGACCGGGGCTCGAACCCGGGGCCTCTGGGTGGCGGACTAGCATGGTGACGACTACGCCACGGAGGTCGTCAATAGTCGTCAGACTATGTCAGACACAATAATAGGTACCTTTAAAAATAACAGTGTTTGCTCCAATGCTCAAAAATAAGTCAGCCTGCTAGCTTAAAAATATTCCAGTGATGTAAGATCTAATAATGCCCGTTAGATCTGATATGGTAATATCCCTAAAAAGCTCTATAAAGTTGACTATGTTTGCACCGTATCATTATGCCATTACAAAAACAATTATGAAAATAATAAAAACTACCTACTTACAAATAAACGGTCTTAAAAAATACCCACCTAATGAAAACCATTCCCAGTCTGCCATTGTAGGGAGACACTACCATATTATGACGTATTTAAATGAGAATTCTCTCCCTGGGGCAAAAAAAACGTGAGTACAAATACTTGTATTAGGGGTGATGTTTAGGGCTGGAAAAGCCAATGTTTTGGCTCGATGCACGGACATAAAAAAATGCATGGGCTTGCAGCAATATTTTAATATTAACTGCATTATGGGGTGCTCGGTGCATTCTCAGTTATTACGAGATATGTAGGGCTTAACGTGGATTTTGCACCCGGAAAGCGGGACTGTTATGAATATTAACTTTTAATTTTAAAATAGTAAGATGTATTTTTGTAATAGGTATATTAACCAACTCTTTGTTAAAAATAATTTAAATATGAGATTGCTATTAATAATTATTTTCTGACTATTACGCAAGGTTACAAGATTAATGTATAATATACTGATAAATTATTAAGGTATAGTTACTGACTAAACATTTGCATTTTGAATTTGTAATTTTTGTCATTTTGTTGAAAGTCAATGAAAGTATTCATAACCAAGAGGCATGCATGGAAACAATAACTAGTAAAGATGAAGACGTCATTTTTTGGAAACTTCTTCTCTCGGGTAGTTTATAACCGTATCTATTAATTTGATGTCTATAGTCCCTGCTTATGAATAATCGCTGATACTGAATATGTAAGAAACAGGTGTAATAGTATTTGACATGTACTACTTACAGTCTAGATGCTCACAATCTGTGACCCATCGTAGTTTCTTATCAAAGTCATCATCATTTCAGCCGCATAACGTCCACTGCTGGACATAGGCATCTGCCAAAGATTTCCAAAATGACTAATCAATCAGCGGCCTGCATCCAATGCTTTTCAGCGACTTTGGTCGTCGTTGGGGGGTTACTCTATAAAATAGTACGTTCGTCCTACGATAGTGACGTCTTGTGTTTATGTCAAACCAAATTAGACTTTATCATCACAAGTTAGTGCTCAGTGTTGCTTGACACTGAAACGCGGATACGCAGTAACGTCAGTCTTGCGTACTGCTTTTTGAGCAACCCCTGAGTACCTTGTGGGTGTGTTATCAAAGTATACTTTAGAAATATCTTTATATGCAACCTTCGTACGAGATATTTTCTAGTATAGCCGTTATTTTGCTCCGTTCAATTTTTCCTACAATTTTCCCCACAAAGTCCATGTTATGCCGACATTTCACCCACATTTTGTAGCATAAAAAACTCGGATGCACGCTGGGAGGGCAACATTGGTTTGCACTCCTGATATTGAACTAATATTCAGCTACCCCCGCTTTATTAAAAAACCAAGGGCCATTTGTATGTATTTATAGTGCCCACGCAGAGGTTCCTGTCAACGGAACTCCCCACAGATTAATTTTGTTAAAACATTTTGCCTATCAATACTTGCCGGCTTTTTATGAAAAGAGGGTAGTTTTGAAAATTTCATTGCATTTTAGAATTTGTAGTAGGCTGTCGGTATTTCTTATGAATAATATTTGTTTTACTTATTATTTTCGTAAATATTATATTTTTTTACCCAAGGTTCTTAAAAGTAACTTTGGTTCAGAACTAAAGTAAGCACTGATTGATTTTGCACTTAAACATAATGCAAATCAGAAAATAAATCCAAAATATGTCATCTATAAAAAAAAATTAAGGATCGTGCAATAACCGTAAAAAAATATCTGCTCTATATTAATTAAATATATTTCGGTATTTTTGGGCAAAAAATTGTAACTGACTAAACAAACCTTATTATACATAAGTATACTACTATATTTACTGGATGAAAGTACACGCGCCAATGCCTCAAAAACGAGTTTGTCAATTTTAATGTTTATTTTTTAAGTTATGATGTTCTAGCTGTGCCCGTGGGCTGCGCTCCCCGTGGGAATTTCAGGATAAAGAGTACCCTATGTCCTTTCCCGAGTCTTAAACTATATCCATACCAAATTTCAGTGAAGAGGTAACAAACAAGAAAAAAATATACAAACTCACTTTCGCATTTATAATATTAGTAGGATTATTTAATTTATTTCATTAATTGTGGTTAATTTTGTTTTATGTTTTTAAAATTGTAAGGATAAATAGTCTGAAAATAAAAGGTTTATTGTAACTATTATAAGCTTCTTTCCCTGCATAGATACTTAGCTATCACTTGACCATTTATAGCCACTATGATATCGCAACATAAACATCAGTCACGGCCATGCTATAACTCTGTGGATGCAATAACAGATAAAAACCTACGAAAACACTACGAAACATAAAATGTCTGGCAGTTTATTGCAATTCCGGAAGCCTCATTCTGGGATAACTCGACTCACCGTGTGATATCACTTCGCTTGCTACTAAATTCACTTCACTTTAAATCTTAGGCACTTAAACAACGTGGAACGTATGGCATTTCCATGTTGTATGTCAATAGCATCGAATGCCTCATAGTAAATTAAAATTATTGAATTCGCTAGATCAGCATCATGTCGTATGGCATGTTACTACACGAATCTTAAACATTTTATAGATGTCATTACACGAAGAACACCGGGGAGATTCGCAAATCACTTGGAGAACAGTCCGGTGAGCCAGTTTTGGGTCGAGAGCGTTTAGCTGGATTTCGATTGTAAGCTAATAGATGACAACTGCGTATTATGCCTTTATATCGCTCAAAAATCTGACTACTGACCAATCTTATACCTTTAAACGAGCAATTCTTGTATATTTATTTATTTATATGTAAGTATATAAATTTTGTAATCTCGAAAACGGCTCTAATGATTTCGTTGAAAATTGGTATATGGGGATTTTCGGGGGTAAACAATCGATCTAGAGTAGAATTTTCATGCGTTTTTCTTTCCACGCAGAATATGGTCGCTAATTTGGTCGCACCGGCCGCTATCCGTTTGGCTCAGCGGTTTAAGATGCGGACCGCTAAAAAGAGTGTTACGGGTTCGAATCCCACTCGGTGACTTACTTTTGTTTTTTTATGTTCAAGTTTATGTACCTATATTATTTTGTATTGTTAGTTTTTAGACAAGTTTTAAAAAATGTAGTTAATGTTTGAGATGTAACCGAGCAAAGCTCAGTCGCCCAGGTACTGTTAACTAATATGTGCAATTTTCCCAACAAGAATGACTGAAGTCATATAGTGGGTGATAGATTCGGTTTAGATTAGTGAAAATGCTTTATCAGAATAGGCACTTTGTGAAGTCTTCTGATGCCTATAAATAATAAATGTTTAAGCAATTTTATGCACATTCACGTATTTATTATTTGAACAGTAAGGTCGTTATTGCTATCGGAAATCGTATTTGGTTGTAAATATTGCAACGAGTCGTATTGATGAGTATCCAGTAGTTTTCTGTTTTGTACGTTTCGTTTAATTAGTTATAAAAGATTTAAGTAGAGACTTATATTTGATTTCGTAAGTACTTATTTTAATATAAATACCGATTGAAAATAAATAACTTGTTTTCATACTAAGTGAAATATTTAATTACATTACGTTACTACTGTCAAGTTTGCTTGATAAGAAAATTAAACATTTACAAAAAAAAACTAATTTCTTAAGTACAAAACACTTGTAATATTTTTTCAAAACCGACTTCACCCCCAAATTACCTAACCAATTTTGATAAAATTTATATCCTTTCAAATGCCCTTTCAAACAAAAAATATCCAAATCGGGCCATACATCTTTGAATAATCGGTGAACATAAATACATAATTTTTTTTACGAATTGAAAACCTACTCCTTTTTTGAAGTCGCTTAAAAAAATTGTAATGAGTTTGCAAACGTAAATATAAATAACTCCTTAATAATATTAATAGCAAACGTTTGTTGATTTTGTTGATTATACCTACGCATCTACGAATTATTCAAAAATGAATTAGGAAACTATGTCTGCTTTAA
The DNA here is from genome assembly GCA_963555685.1 of Acrobasis consociella. Lineage (NCBI taxonomy): Eukaryota > Metazoa > Arthropoda > Insecta > Lepidoptera > Pyralidae > Acrobasis > Acrobasis consociella. Next base: position 12,653,614 of record OY743112.1, on the reverse strand, counting down.
ACCTGATAAATGTAACCCAATTTCAACTCGTCTACAACAAGTCACACGTTTAACCATACTTCCCTACAAAATGATCATAGCAGTCCCCAAAATTTAATAAAGCGCTGATCCACAAAAAAGGTGAAAAGTCCAATGGAATGGCACTTAGAGCCTCAGTTAGCTGTTGACAAATCGGCCAATTCTTTCGCCCCAAGACAAAGGCTTTCATAACTGGCGTCCGAGAGCTTATTACTCTCCCTTATTGACTTTAATTTTCTACGTTGTTGACGTTCCAAATGATATATATCTTCAGCCGAAGCGAAAATGGCTCCGCTTTTTCAAATAACAAGCAAAGCCCCATCAATCCAAGCTGTCATTCATTTGCAGTCGTTTGAAATATCGCTGTTATCTATCCGGGAAAATCACTCCAACAAAAACTAAGTCCGAAAACAATCTTTCATTTTCATTTTTCTATTGTAAATAAGTCGGCACGCGTACCTTGAGGGTCCTTTAGTTTTTGTCCTCCCAATATTTGTCTGGTATTGAGACCTGCGACAGTTTCATTTTCTGGTAATATTGATCTATCAACTGCTGCGTGAAATAATACGAGGGTATTATTTTTGTGGTGGCTGCTCTTCGGTTTGATTCCACTATCTGAGCCCCAATAATAATACTTAATAGATATTATTAGACTTTCTATTAAAGTTGTAAATAAGTAGCAAGTTACTATACTTTTAATTATCAAGTAAGTACCTAACCTATTAATATATTTTTATGAATATATTTAAATCAAATGGTGTTTTTTAATTATCTTAGCATTAAGTCTGATATCAAATCTAGCAAAAGCAAAAAATACGATAATTACGATAGATTTAGTTACCCTACTTACAATTAAATACGTAATATTTTATCTTTCAAAGTGCCGTTAATCTTTGCAAGTACAACATACCGATCTAACAGAGTCGGCATTCCATCGACATGCCTCAATGTCACTGACAAAAGGGAACTCAAACGTCCCCAAACTGTGTAGCATGCCTGTACAATGTACCTACATGCTATTGATCTAATTCAGGGGTGACAAACCTATGTCACTTTGACTGCAGGTAAGGACAATCCGAACCAGCTCTAAGTAACAGGAATTTGTACCTATGTCATCATCATCATCATCAGGTCTTTTTGTCTCCAATGCAGGAGCACGACCCTCTCTGTACTACCCGAGTTAAACTTGGCTAGAGCTGCCAAAGGTCTTGGCCTACACTCTCCACGCTGGCCAGACGGGTTGAAGAGGTCTCATTGATGTTTATAAGCTTTGTTTAGCTTGTATTCCCTGAGTCGCCTTCTACGAGATCCACGGGAGGTCTTGGAGCAGCCTTATTCTACTCTGCCGGAAACCACACGGCAACCGTGTATTCCACCTAAATTGAATTTAACAAACAAAAGTGTCCTAAAAAATTGATCGGTATAATCAATGACGGACTGAGCCCTTGTTATGCTATATGCACTGTACACTCAGTTTACTTTACACTAGTATTTTTCTTGACATGGACCGCCTGCCTAATTTCGCTAATTAAATAACAAATGAATGATTCCGCTATCGAATTTCGAAGTACACAATTCCGCAGTTTACGAGATCGAAAACTGTCATGCCTCACTCCACATGAGCCGACCCCGAAAAACTGGTCTATGCTTATAACAATAATACTAATTTACAAGTTGGGGTTCGGACGCTAAGCGCCTTATAAGGGAGATAGGTCAACAAATTGCAGAAAAGACTGAGGACTCACGCTCTAGCTCGTTTCTGGCGCAAAGAATGGCCATTGCTATCCAGCGCAGTAACGCGGCCAGTGTTCTGGGCACTTTTGCACGGAAAACAAGTATGTAACTCGATTTTGTACTAGCTGTACCCGCGGGCTTCGCTCTCCGTAGGAATTTCGGGATAAAGAGTACCCTATGTCCTTTCCCGAGTCTCAATCTATATCCATATTCATCCAAATCGGGTCAGTAGTTTAAGCGTGAAGAGGTAACAAACAAGCAAACAAACAAATAAATATACAAACTCACTTTCGCATTTATAATATTAGTAGGAAGTAGGATAGTAAAGATTAGTAGAATTTGTTTATTTTATTTTAATTTACAAGTCCAACAGATCGTTTCATACTAGTCATTAGCAGCATAAGGATTTTTAAACTCATTTGGTACCCAAGGTTCGACATCCCTTTCTGCTATATATCGGCTTTTACCCTTTAACTAATGTAATAAGATTACAAAGGGTTGCAGACGGCAGCCAGACGCTAGGGCCGGATTTGGGGCTATCTGCGTATTTAACATGAGATAAACGAGGTAATGCGTGTTTCGGTTACTAACTTACCATGTTCTAAGGAAGACGTATGTCGTACAGTTTAGGGATTATGGGTGAGGTGCTCGGGTTTATGAGGCAGATTAATTATTGGCATTTACGGACAGTTTCAATAGTCTTTTGTTATTAAAATTTTTAGTGTCACTTTTGGAAATAATGTATCATCAGACTAAAGATTTTTGTAAAGGAAACTCTTACTTATAACATAATTCAATTTTATAGATTTTTTAATAATCCAAGATTATAAAAAAATCTTAATTTTTACTTGAAACATGGACTAAACAGACGTCTTTCTTATTTATTTACATGTAATACATATCTTATACCTTTAAACGAGCAATTCTTGTATGTATATATATATATTTATCTTATACCTTTAAACGAGCAATTCTTGTATGTATGTATATATATTTATTTATAAATTTCTGTGATCTCGAAAACGGCTCTAACGATTTCGCTGAAAATTTGTATATGGGGGTTTTTGGGGGTAAACAATCGATCTAGATTAGTTTTATGTTTGGGAAAACGCGTGTTTTCGAGTTTTCATGCCTTTTTCTTTCCACGCAGAATATGGTCGCTAATTTCGTCGCGCCGCGACCGCCTTGATTTAGCTCAGTGGTTAAGGATAGCTACCGCTAGAAAGAGTGTTACGGGTTCGAATCCCACTCGGTGACTTACTTTTGTTTTTTTTTTATGTTTAAGTTTATATATATTTTTTTATTTTGCATTGTTTTTAGACAAGTTTAAAAAAAAATAGTTAATGTTTGAGATGTAACCGAGCAAAGCTCGGTCGCCCAGGTACTATCTTATACCTTTAAACGAGCAATTCTTGTATATTTATTTATATATTTCTGTGATCTCGAAAACGGCTCTAAAGATTTCGCTGAAAATTGGTATATGGGGATTTTCGGGGGTAAAAAATCGATCTAGATTAGTCTTATGTATGCGAAAACGCGTATTTTCGATGTTTGAGATGTAACCGAGCAAAGCTCGGTCGCCCAGGTACTTACTAGTTTTATAATGTAAACAGTCGTCCTATGTAATTAAAAATTGTAGTGTCACACTTTTGGAAATAAAGTATCATCAGACTAAAGATTTTTTAAGAGAAACTCTTACATATAATATAGTTAAAATAAATAGTTTTTTTTTAATATCCCAGAATTTAAAAATATTTTTTGAATTCGACTTGGGAGATGGGCTAAGCAGGTGTCTTACTTATTTATTAACTTGTATTAAATATACTAGTTTTATCCGTGTACTTCAATTTCAGAGCAAGCTGTTGATTACGCGCAATAAATAAACTACAAACACCTCAGATTAGTAGTTTTGTAACATAAACTCGAGAAATTATATTTACTTAATTTCGAGATAAATAGAAGACATGTAAGTTATTTTTTTATACAATCGATAAATAACTATTATTTTCACAACTATTTTTAAAAGTGTTAGGTAATTACATAATTTCGTTTAGCCTTATTTGAAATGAATTATATTCCTCCCTGCCTTGCACGTGTGGAACGAATCACCTCTGACATTGCTGGCGAAGCGCTAACTGGCCCCCTAAGGGGTTAGCGTTATATTATACCCATTATACGGACAATCGTTTAGTCTCCGAAGTGACGTATTTAAGGCATGGAGTAGAGGAACACGGCCCGAGTGCGTAGCGATACCTGCGCCCTGAATCTTGAATGATAGGAAACTAAGGCATTTATAGTGAAGGGCGTAGTCGTAATTTAATCTATAGGATAGTTGAAATACCTTAATTTAACCTTATATTCCTATTTGTCTATAGATATTACCAATTTATATGCATGGATAAGTATACAGAGTATACATAAAATAAAAGTTTTGCAAAGAACGGAACAAAGGTTTTCTCTGTTCCGTGGTTTAAAGAGACTACCTACATCAAAAGAGAACTCTTCCAGTAGGCCTATGAGAGGAGATGTCTAGGCATACAGATACCTATTAGGAGTATCACACTAATATTGTTGTACTAGTGTATGTTTGTTACTTCTTCACGAACAAATAGCTCGACCAATTTCTATAAAATTTGGTATTCAAAGAGCTCACACCCTGAGCACACTAGTAGTGTACAAAAAAAAGACTAACCCAAACAAAAATTAGCGATCCTTGTTCTTTCCTAATTTTTGTCCTAAGTAGGAGTAAGTTAAGTTAAGTTAAGTAAGTTAAGTAATACTTTATTGTACACCAAAAAAAAATAAAAATTATACAAATTTACACAAAAAAAAAAAAAACAAAATGTACAATGGGCGGTCTTATCGCTAAAAGCGATTTCTTCCAGACAACCGATGGATGGAAAGAACATAGTGAAACGTTAGCGGACGGGGTGTACACTAAACTACAAAAACTACTATACTAGACTACAATAAAAATAAGAAATAAAATAATAATAAGTATGTACATATTTAAAATACTTATACATAAAATAATTAAAAATAAAATAAAAAATACTACTAAATATATAAGTATATATATATATAAATATGTAAAAGATACATAAATAATATAAATAATAATATACATAAATATATTATACGAAAAATATAATATAGGAATCACGTAACGAGGTTTGACGAATAGCCTTCCAAATACAGCTGAAAAACTTTCTTTTTAAAAACAAAAAGTGATTGCGCACGTTTAATGGACTCAGGCAAGGTATTCCACAATCTTGCCGCTTGTACAGTGAATGAGTTAGCGTAAAAGGAGGACCGATGAACTGGTGTACACAGTGTGAGATTAAAAGATGATCTTAATTGACGGGTGTTTAAATCCTTAAAGAAAAGAAAATGTTCCTTAAGATATTGTGGGGAATTTGGGTTGAAAAGAATATGGTGGAGGAGGGTAAGAATGTGAGCATTCCGGCGAAGTCTAATGGGGAGCCACTTGAGTTTAGTTCTGAATTCAGAGACATGATCATATTTACGCAAGCCAAATATGAATCTGATACAAACATTTTAAAGTCTCTCAAGTTTATCTAGCTGATACTCAGGTAGATCAAGATAACAGGCATCGGCGTAGTCTAACATTGGCAATAAAAGGGATTGAGCTAGCGTAACTTTAGTGGCCGTAGGAAGGAAGTTACGGAGCCTTCGAAGCGATGCCATGGCCCCAAAAAGCTTGCTACCAACACTTTTCATTTGAGGACCCCATGAAAGGCTTTCATCCATGATTAAGCCCAGGTTCTTTAGGTTCTTGCTATATGGAATTGTAACCCCTTCAAATACCACACTAGGCAGTGATGTCCAGTCAATTTTAGGAAGCATTCTTGAACTGCCAACTATCATCACTTGAGTTTTTAGCGGGTTGACTTTTAACCCATGAGCATTACTCCACTGAGATATATAATTTATGTTCGTATTAATAGTACTTACAGCGGTATTAAGATTTTCAACAGAAGATTGGGAGTAAATTTGCAGGTCGTCAACATATAGGTGATATGAGGAAGAAATGCTTTTAGAAATTGAATTAATAAAAATTGAAAAAAGAAGAGGAGACAAGACGCCTCCCTGCGGAACGCCAGCGGAAGTATTGGACCACTCTGAATAAGAGTCACCAAGGCGAACCCGCTGACGGCGGCCATGGAGATAGCTACGAAACCATTCAATCGCTGTTGGAGATACGTTAATAGAGCTCAATATTGCGAGAAGAATATCGAAATCGACGGTGTTGAAAGCATTACTAAAATCTAATAAACATAAAACAGTTAGTAACCCTTCGTCCATGCCAAGGCGTATGTCATCAGTGATTTTAGTGAGAGCGGTGACTGTACTGTGCCCCGGAGTATTAAGGAACATATTTATTTGTAAGAAATACTATGACTATGCTGGGCCATTATGTATATCAAGGCTCTGTTTACTCAGCTAAGGATAATTAAATAAGAGGCCCACAAATTCTTGGGTAGGAATATACTTATATAAGTATATTAGTATATTCTTACCCAAGAATTTGTGGGCCTCTTACCAATTTAGTAGGCCCTGGGCGCATAGCTCTGAATACGCCCCTTTTCCAAACAAAACTCGATAAAAGCCGATCAGTCAGCGCCAGATAAATGAAGCTCCTTGTAAGGAGCATCTCCGCGCCCAAAAGGGTGAAACCGAAGCCGATGTTGACTTTGAGGTATGATTATCATTTCTAGTGCTATCAAAGGCTTTCGGTATTTATATCTGAGTTTAAATTTTATTAGGATATTATTTCTGTAGGTTTTGAGTCAGGTTCTGCTAATTAGCTTGCATTTTAATTGTTTTGGGACGTTTTATTCAATGCAACGCCGCTATACATACATTTCTAGTTCAAACACAAGAAAGCTGGCTGGGTTTGTTACTGAGCAAATCGTCAAAGCCGATCAAGGTAAAAGGGTAGGAGAGTGCGTAAACATTCACAGGCTTACACTACCACCTACACTTATAAAAATATATATAGTAAAACGAGGTATAACTAGCCGCGTGTACTAACTGGCCACTCTGTACTTATTTCGATAAAAATAAGACTTTTGTTTGCTTTACTCCATCTACGTATTTAGTTTAGAACTAAATAGTTATCCCGCCATCGTTTTAGTACAAAAAAAATCCACTGTGGAAGTTAGCGCCAAAGTTGGCGGTTATTTTTTGACACTCGCCGTTCGTGTCTCGACGTATAAGGTGTTTCCTTGATGAATCGTTAAGGTTAGTTTGGTTGAAAAATAGTCATTTCTGATAATTTTAGCCAGATCAAGTATATGAAATATGTTAATATAGAAGATAAAACGGCGAGCAACACATATTTAATGTCAAATGTAGTAAACATACATTAAAAAGCTGAGATCGAGGGGGTGGTCAGTAACTCAAAAATGTAATTGCAAAATATTAATTACTGGCCGACTATGCCAGTTACTAGTAAAATTGTCAATGATCGAATTCGATGAATAATGACTCTTATTTGCATTGTGCATAGGACGTATTATGATATGAAAAAGAATCAGGTCTTTTTATCATCATTTATCAGAAACTGGCATAGGTGGCCAGTGAGGTGGCCAGTAACTAATTAGGGAAGTTTTCATTAAATATATTTGGTGCAAGAAGTTAAATTATGTCAAAAACGAGGCAGTATAATACAGAAGCAATTTATAATACTATACAATTTGTTAATAATAACGAGGGCTCCATCAGAAGGGTATATAAAAATATTAATGTACCGAGAAGCAGTATATACAGTAGAAGCTACAAAATCCAGAGACAAAATTTAAGTCAGGGCCTGATCCAGTGCTCAAAGAAGTTGAAGAAGAAGCGTTGTGTGATTTTATAATCAACTAGCTGGTGCCCGCGAACAGTATAAATTGTAGCCTATGTGTTATTCTGATGTATAAGGTCTATTATTGTAAAGTTTAATTAAATTCCAGTCAGTAGTTTTTACGTAAAAGAGTAACAAAAATCCATCCATCCATACTTACAAACTTTCGCGTTTATAATATTAGTAGAAAGTAGTATATTAAGATTTAGCAAAGCGTGGGTTCCCAAGACAGAAAGAGAAACGTGTGATCAACACTTTCTGAAAGAAAATCCAAGACCAAATCCGTTTCGTGACGGAAAACCTGGAGACGTACCTATGGTTTAAAGCGGAATCGTTACATAGCAATTCCCACTTATGAAGAAGTTTCCAATGCTAGTGCTTGTGTGTCCAAAAAAGATATTCGGACGTGGTTTCAGGAAATTAATAAATATATTGAAAACGAAGGTCTTACCGATTTTATACAGGATTCAACTCGAGTATTTATTGCAGACGAGACTGGTTTTAACATATGCCCAAAAACAGATAAGTAAATATTATATTTTGTATTGTAATAAAGCCCTTCAGGCAGGGGGACCTATACTAAATTGGGTTTCTTTCGGCGTTATCTTTCTAGCAGCGGTCGTTCCGAAACGCCTCGTAGCTTTCGCTTTTACACTAAAAGACTTTAAATAAGAGATAAATTTATCCTACATTTAATAAAAACATTTGACTTTGACTTTCAGTCTAGTTTTGGCTGAAAAGAGTTGCAGAAACGTGTACGAAGTTGAAAAAGCAAGCGAAGTTTAACAAGTACTAAGTACTAGGTAAAAAAAAAACTTAATAACTACCTATGTTCCTATTTTAATGATCTAAGAAAAAAATACGTTCTTTATAGATATACTATAAATAAAAAATAATATGATTATAAGATTGTATACTGATCTGTACCATCCATTCTTTGTGTTAGAAACAAGTTTTATGTTATTGTTATATCTAAAGATAAGTATTGTTTCATTAGGCCAGTTACTAGTTTGGTGATTGACAGTTACTGAAATTTTGTGGCCAGTTTCTACTAAAATGATAAGTTGATTTTCTTTTAAATTTATAAAAAATCAAGGACTGTCCTAATTTGTTTTCTTGTCCCCAGAAATTGTTTATAGTGAAGTAGTTAATCGATTGGTGGTACTATAAAAATCATATGTAAATAATATAAAGACAAAAAAAATACTTGAAGTAGCCAAAGCGCTTAAGTGGCCAGTTACTACTCGGTTTACCCTATGTATATTAGATAGGTGCTTAAGTAGAAAACGTGTGAAAAAAATATTTATTAATAGGATTAACAAACGCGCAAGTTGTTATAAACTGTAATTTATACGATAACTAAAATGAACATCGTTTACCAGTGAAGCTGAAGACAAAGGCGATTGATCAAAAATTGATGAAAAATCCAATACTTTAGTAAGAATACGACAGTGTAATTATAGATAATGCGTTTAGCATTATATTACCCGTGTGTCGTGGTAACTAAAGTCAATAAAGTGTAATAAAAAATAAATAGGACCTCATATATTTTGCCAGATAAGGTTTCCTTAAGAAGCGCCATCTACGTAAAGAATAATGAACTATCAAAAGTAGACACCACTGCCATCTCTCAATGTTTCAGTGTACCACTACACCAGCTGGTTTATAAGTTTTAGTACTCAAGCAATATGATAGGGGGCGAAAAGTTGCACACCATTTTTTATAGATGGCGTTTGGATAGCAAAAAGCAGGCGCACAGAAGTAGGAAATAATTAAGTTCTTCCTATAAATAATAGGTGGCGCTGTTAGAAATTATAATAAAATGGTGTGATACTCACTAGGTATTAATAACATTCATATCTCCGTTTATGTTATAATCAAATATTGAGATACAAGCATTGTATCAAACTTAGTTCATTACCTAACCTTATATTTTCTTTTTTATTAGTTTTATGATTCTTCATCATTATCATAGAAAATTTTACAAGTATGCAAATAGCATACTTGGGTAATATAGGTACCTACCTACCTGCCCACGTATCTTGTTTGCTGCTCATAGAGTAGCTGGATAAAGCCACTCGTAATAGTCGTAATTCCAAGTTACTTTATTTGTTGGGGTAATTTTTATAACAAAAGCGCAGATGTTTACTGTTTTTTACCGATTTTCAAAAAAGGAGGAGGTTATCAATTCGTCCCGCCAAAGCTTTTATTTTTTTATGTATGTTCACCAATTATTCGAAGACGAATGGACCAATTTGAAAAAATCTTTTTTGTTTGAAGGGGTACACTTGCGAGGTAGTCCCATAGAAGTTTTGCAAAATCGGTTGTGCAGTTTTGTGAATGAAGCCGGTTTTTAGTTTTGAAAAATTATAATACATACATACATACTATCACGTCTTTAAAAATTATAAGTAGGTGCCTAAATAGGTAAATAGTGATTTCCATTAGGGATAGGCAGAGACTATGGATCTCTACTTACTTCGGTCTTTGCAAACCTCTTTTGCTTCGTCAACACTCATAACTCTTCATGCATGCTCTGTATGGTTATAGGTAGGTGTACTCCTTACATCACCTTTTTTCAGAACATCTGCCATTTGGTCGCAGAACATTCGTCGAGGTCGACCCAGTCCGGTTCTCCCATCCAGGCGTAAGCAATTGAACATAATATACGTATTGTATGTAATAAATGGTAATAATAATCATCAGGTCTTTTTGTCTCCATTTCAGAAGCGCGACCCTCTCTGTACTACCACAGCCATACTTGGCCGGAGTACCCAGAGGACTTGGTTTACACTCTCCTTCCTGGCCATACGGGTTGGAGAGGTCTCACTGATATTTATAAGCTTTGTTAAGCTTGTATTTCCTAAGTCGCCTTCTACGACATTCACGGGAAGACTTGGAGTGGCCCTATTCTACTCAGCTGGAAGCCACACGGCAATTGTATGTAATATAATAATGATGAAAGTTAAATAGTGGTAGTATATAAAATAGGGTGGGTTGTAGTCTGTACCTACATAAGTAATGTCTTGCATGTGTCTCGCAGTCTTTGTTTGTAGGCTAACCCTTGGAGCTAATTGTCGTATCCCGTTTAATTAACGGTCGTGTAAACAACATTAGGACCGACCACAAAGGTCCAAACTTGGTAAATGGCAGAAGCTGACAGATGCGTTTATTTTATGTGTGACTGACCATATAAGTAGTTTTAAAAGGCTCTTAGGCCCGGAGCGGGCGTCTGATGTATTGTTTTACTATTGTGTCTGCTATGACGACGTTTGAAGGGTTAGATAAAAGCGGCTACTGTACTTTCTCGATAGGTATCTCGTTTTGCGGTAGTGTTACTAATAAACAATGTCCTTTTTTATTAAGTACAAATATTTTAAGGGGTGATTCAGTCCATAATTTTGAACGACTTTTCCCAGTAAATGTATATCGAAATACGGAAAGATAATTTTCATTTTTCATAGTAATGATATCACGTGACTATTTCGATATACATTTATTGGGAAAAGTTGATCAAAATTATGGTCTGAATTACCCCTTAAAATATTTGTACCTAATAAAAAAGGACATTGTATAACGTCTAACAAAATGAACTGAAACTATTATCAGGGTGAAGTTAGTCCATGATACTTAACAACTCTTACAGTTTGAAAAGGTATACTCGATTCTCGTTCCAAATATACAACGTGGACGGGACATATCCGTGATTAATCGAACCACGGGCACTAGACCACTATATTATAATGATAATAGATAAAATAACCGTCAAAAAAAAAATTACATTCAAGTAAAATAAAATATGGATATCCACGTATTTTATGACGTACATGGTTACGTGTGATTATGTTTTAATAGGTATCTTATACCTTTAAACGAGCAATTCTTGTATATTTATATATTTATAAATTTCTGTGATCTCGAAAACGACTAACGATTTCGCTGAAAATTGGTTTATAGGGGTTTTTGGGGGTAAACAATCGATCTAGATTAGTTTTATGTTTGGGAAAATGCGTGTTTTCGAGTTTTAATGCGTTTTTCTTTCCACGCAGAATATGGTCGCTAATTTCGTCGCGCCGGCCGCTATCCGTTTTGGCTCAGCAGTTTTGGATGCGGACCGCTAGAAAGTGTGTTACGGTTTCGAATCCCACTCGGTGACTTACTTTTGTTTTTTTTTAATGTTCAAGTTTATATATAATTTTTTATTTTGTGTTGTTTTTAGACAAGTTTAAAAACATATAGTTAATGATTGAGATGTAACAGAGCAAAGCTCGGTCGCCCAGGTACTGTCCTTTAAGTGTGACACGTGATTTACCAGTCAGCATGTACAGGTGTCGAAGTATGAAAAATAATGTTGAATTTCCATAAAAACCGGGTCAACTGATCGGTCAACCTGGGAGGCCAAAAAATATTTTTCATACTTTGACATTCTGTTTCTTGGGGAAAGTTTTTCACTATCACTGACTGAATTCGCCCAAATAGTTTCAGTATACTATTTTGTTAGACCTTGTAGTGGCCAAAATACTGCAGATTCTAAAATGAATTAAAATGATAGAGTATAATATAGTGTTCGGCTAACATGGATTAACAAATCTCTAAACTTTTCTAGCGGCCTTCTATCTTATACCTTTAAACGAGCAATTCTTGTATCTTATACCTTTAAACGAGCAATTCTTGTATGTATATATAGGTATATATATATTTATTTATAAATTTCTGTGATCTCGAAAACGGCTCTAACGATTTCGCTGAAAATTTGTATATGGGGGTTTTCGGGGGTAAACAATCGATCTAGATTAGTTTTATGTTTGGGAAAACGCATGTTTTCGAGTTTTCATGCGTTTTTCTTTTCTCGCAGAATATGGTCGCTAATTTCGCCGCGCCGCGACCGCCTTGATTTAGCTCAGTGGTTAAGGATAGCGACCGCTAGAAAGAGTGTTACGGGTTCGAATCCCACTCGGTGACTTACTTTTGTTTTTTTTTATGTTTAAGTTTATATTTTTTTTTATTTTGCATTGTTTTTAGACAAGTTAAAAAAAAAATAGTTAATGTTTGAGATGTAACCGAGCAAAGCTCGGTCGCCCAGGTACTATTTATTTATATATTTATAAATTTCTGTGATCTCGAAAACGGCTCTAACGATTTCGCTGAAAATTGGTATATTTTTGGGGGTAAACAATCGATCTAGATTAGTCTTATGTTTGGGAAAACGCGTGTTTTCGAGTTTTCATTCGTTTTTCTTTCCACGCAGAATATGGTCGCAATTTTCGTCGCGCGGGGTGCCATCCGCTTAGCTCAGCGGTTAAAGATGCTGACCGCTAGAAAGAGTGTTACGGATTCGAATCCCACTCGGTGACTTACTTTTGTTTTTTTTTTATGTTCAAGTTTATATATAATTTTTATTTTGTACTGTTTTTAGACAAGTTTATAGAAATTTAGTTAATGTTTGAGATGTAACCGACCGAGCAAAGCTCGGTCACCCAGGTACTAGTATCGTTAAATTGAGTTATACAAGGTTCAATTAGTTTCGGGCAATCTGAATCAGTGTGATTTAGGTATCCTTATATAATATCTAACAAAATATACTGAAACTATTTTAAGGGTGAATTCAGTTGTTGTTCACTATTATGATAGTGAACAACTTTCCCCAAGGAACACATGTCGAAATATGAAAAATAAGTTTTGGCTTTCCTCACTAACTCTGATCAGCTGATCGGTCAACTTTTATATGAGGCCAAAAATTACTTTTTATATTTTGATGAGTCTTCCTTGAATATTTTGAAAGTTGTTCAGTATAATGGACTGAATTCACCCTTAAAATAATTTCAGTATATTTTGTTAGACCTTTAGAGATTAAAGGTATATTAAGTAATCATATTTTATAGAACTACCTATTTGTTGAGCACGATATTGACGATGACGCGCTGAGCCATCGGGTAAAGTTACAAGAATGTATGAGTAGATTGTAGGTTCTCTAATTACTTACTCAATAGTTCCAGAACAATGAGGCTTTGAAGTTGCTGCCTCAGGAGCTTTTGCGCAGCTTTCCGATCTAGTCTCGAGCTGAAGCAGGGTTGAAAGCAAATACTGTGCGATGATGTTATTATTGAGTTCACTCTCTAAGGGTTAAACTGTAGCTCTATCGATACGTTCACTATTACTTACTTAGTTATGCAAAATTCTATGTCTGTGCAAAATTTGATTGCCTTGAACGTGCTTTTATGCTGGTGTAGGAGAAAAGAAAACGGAGAATGTAACTCCTGATTATATTCCTGTACAGATCGGAAAAGCTGATCTAGAGAATGGGCGAATTTAAAACATGTCAAAATGTGCAAAATAATGATGGCCACATCGCCAATTACGCATTTTCACCCATCCCCGTCATTGGCTTTCGCCATGCGGGAAAAGATAGCCGATACATTCTTAGTTTTTTCCTGTTACCCAAAAATCTAAATAAAATATAGACGTATTGTTATCTGTCTAAAGTTGTAAACGCGCGTCGATGGACCTCTGTATAGTGTTGTAAAAATCTCGATTCTGAGAGTCTTAATATTCTGACTCGACTGTAAATCACAAGACTCGACTCATAAATAGCGACTCCGCTGCTCGATGTGCTAGTTATACTCAAGCTCCCGTACCGTAATAGACTCGAGTTCGGTATAAGTGCTCGACTCTGTTGTGTGCTCGGAGTCTAATTATGGACTGAGTCGCGCTCATAAAATCATAATTGTTTATTTGTAGTCATACCTATCACTAATATTAAGTAAAGTTTTAAATGATTGTAATGCTCTGTAACTTGTTGTAACAGTTTAGTTGAGTTGAATTTGCTTCGAATTTTGTATTCGGACTCGAGTTGGTTCTGCGACTCGGAGTTCTTATTAGACTTGAGTTTTTATTCGACTCCGAGTCTAGGCTCCGACGAGTCGTGCTCGACTCGACTCTGACTTGTGAATTGAATTTGAAAACGTGAATGTCTTAGTCTAGCAAGCATGCAAAATTAAGTCGAGTTTGCAAATGTAGACTCTTAGACTGGAGTTTTTTACAACACTACCTCTGTATGTAAGTACTTCTGCATATATGATTCGACAAAATGGTAAGTTTTGCTAAAGCGATAAGCTACAGGCGTGCTCAGTAATTTTTAAAAGTGCATTTGCAACAATAAATTAATAACACTCGCAAGTAATAAGAAGTGAAATATAGACTCACGGGGAGCCCTCCTTTAATCTGCGATACCTTACAGATAAGGTAAAGTTAGCATAGAAAAAATTACTTACCCAATCGCTAGATGAAAATTTTGAAAACACTTGTACATTTTTCTGCTGTTTTATAATACAAATAACATTCCTCTTTACTTCAAAAAAAATATTTTTTTTCTGTTCAGGCAATTCAATGTAAAATCTAATTAATTTTAAATCACGTAAAACGAAATAAACTCTATTATTTTGTGTTATGCATGGCCATTTCTTTCATACGTAAGTTAGGTAGGTACCTACTACATTCTTACCTCCTTAAATCTGTACTGTCCCTGTAAAAATACATTTTTCTTGAGATGAATAGCTAAAGATTTAACGTAGGTACCTACTATCTATACGAGTACGAGTTTATGACCCTAGGCTCTGTCTACCCTGCTAGGGATAAAGACGTGATAAGGTGCTTCGGGGTAAGAACAGACGGAATTTCGTCAAGTTTGAAGACTTTATGCTTTACATTTTTTTAATGGCTTAATTAAAACAATTATTGACAGCTCATCATTTTTTTAAATTAAATAAAGTCTTTTCTATCGTATGTATATTTTTATCCTCTCGAAACTTTAGAATCACCAATAAAAAGTATGTTTAAAAATAGGAAATAACAAAATCTCAATTTTTTTTCGTCCGGGAAAGACCAGACTAAACGGGGTAAGAACAGATTATTGTTTAATTTGAATCTTATGGCTTTAAACTTACGGCTCCTACAATCATTTGATCCGATCTTTTCCGGAAATAAAATCTGAAAACGTCATCTCGTATTTTTGGACCTAAAGAAAGTTATGCCAAATAATATTTTTTTGACAAAAAATAGTCCGATGTTACCCCAAATGAAATAAAAGAAATTTATGGTTCTCAAACTTTTATTATAAAAGGCGGCTCTATCACAGGCTCAATAATTTTATAGGCAAAATAAACACTGTATTTAAACAAAAAAATATTAAATTGTTTTTTTTTTTTTTAACATGACTCTTTTTCTAGCCTAATCTAAACATCTGAACAAAAGCTTCTTAAATAAAACATTTGCACAAAAATCTTATAAAAGAGAAAACACAATAGCAATCTTTGGAATACATGTAGAAACGTACCATAACAAAGTATTTTTTAAACTTTAATGATACATAATAACTAAAATAATAAAAAGTCGTGAGTAAAATAAATCAAAAGCGGTTCTCGGGCTTCTCAGCGTTACAGCTGAGCATGCAACTGGGAATACACTGAGATGAGAGAGAGAGAGAGCAAAATAAATCAAAAATAGTTTGTTATACTCTTTTAGCTAGTTTTATCTGTTCAGCCATACAAATATTTTTGTAAAGGCTATGAATTATAACATATTCAAAGACAAAAAGACCTATAGTAAAAACCAGAACAATATAATCTGGAGGAACATCACGTTTAAGGTTCGAAAAATATAGATGAATCATCTTTATCGTTAAATACGTAGTTTTTTGAATTTGCAATCAGATCAATTTTTTTCACAATGGATAAATAAGGGACATCATCACGGTCCACTTTTCTTGTTTTTATAAAATGTAAATAAGGTTTCTTTATAGTTTTTAAAAAAATTACCGTATACAGATGTTCTTCGTTGCGATTTATAATATTTTCAATAAACCCAACATAATACTTCCACATATTTTTATTAAAATATCTAACTAAAACCGAATCTTCTACTTTGTACTCATCGTTTTTGGCTTGTTCAGTCTTTTTTAAATTCTCAGTCTTAATATGAGGAACCCTTTGGTTATTGATTATAGTATCATCTCTTTTATTTGCACATCGTTGCTTTAGAATTCTATTATTTGTAGTAACAGAATAGTTGAAACTTTCAATATCTGATTCTTTGGAATTCTCAGATCCCCAGTTTTCAACGTCAGAATCACTGTATGTGCTAAGAGTCCCTGTTATATCCGTATCATTAGAGTCGATAGAATATTTTCGTTTTTGTGGACGTTGTGTTTTACCAGAGACTTTTTCAGAATTGTTCCGATTGCTTGATTTAAAATTGCTAACCTTATTTTTATGAATATGAACAGTTTTTTTCCCTATACCTTTTCCTTTATTTCTCATTGGTTTAGTGTCACACATTTCTTGTAAATTTGCTTTGGCTGTCTCTATTTCTATCATTTCTAAATGTTCTTGTACATCTTCAATATTTTGGTCTGCTTTAGTATCTTTTTTAACATTTTTCTTCTTTTTTGTGATTCCTGAGGGTCCTGGTTGGCTATCATTTAAATCTGTTATTTCTTTTCTAACCACTTCTGCTCCTTTAACAACTTGTCTAGTTTTTTTTTCAACACCTTTCCCTTTTTTTAATGTTGTTTTAGTTTCAGTTGTACCCTTGATCGTATTTGTACCACATATTTCTTCTAAAAGAATTGCGTCTGTCTCTATTTCTGTAATTTCTAACTTATCTTTATTATTTTTTATACCTTTAGTATTCTTTCCTATTTTTTTTGCAGTTTTCTTGTTCGTCGTTATCGCTGATGGTCCAGGATGATTTTCATTCAATCCTATATTTACTTCTGTCAAATCTTTTCTTGTTACCACTTCTGCTCCTTTGGCAACTTTAGTCAGTTTTATATACTCTCTTCTACCAGTATTAGGCTGTTGTGCCTGGAGGTTTTTCAGTAATAATTCTTCAAAAGTCATTGTCTCTTTAGGGGTTTCTATTAAAACGTTTGATAAAATGTGTATTTTTGGAGCAAATTTCGGTCCTGTTGCTGTTGTTAATAGTGTTTTATTAATTGATTCGAGACAGAGCTGTTTAAGTGACTTCGTAGTACTTTGTTTGCTAATTAACCACCTCTTATATGCAGCAGGATCATAAATTTCTTGCGGTATAACTTCGGAATTGAAGGGATAGATACCGGCTTTTCGAAACCCATTTACAATTACTTGGGTTTCAGTTTGGTGCCAAGTTTCAGCAAACAATTCTGCAAACACAGCTTTTTGCATCTTTTTACCATAATTGTCACGCTGCCATTTTACCAATTTAGCATCCCATTTAGTTTTAAGTGATTTGAACACAGCCAAATCTAGTGGTTGCAGAAGATGTGAAGTATGGGCTGGTAATTTTAAAATAGTAATATTATTTTTTATTGCCAGTTCCACAACGCGGGCATCGACATGCGTGCTGTGACCATCATATATAAAAAGCACAGGTCTTTCTCTTCCAATATTGGGGATCACAATTTTCTCCATAAAACTGTAGAAAATGTCAGTTTCCATCCACCCTCGCTTACTAGCGGCGTAAGCTATATCCAAATTATAATCCTTTTTTGCCATCCATTCTTCGTAAACGTTTTTGCCCTTAAATATTATTAAAGGGGGCAATTTTTCACCACTGGCATTCACACACGTAAGTACAGAAATATTTTCCTTTCCCGTTCCTGTGGTCGTTCTTGTGCACGCTGAATTCATACCCCCGACTATTTTTGTCTTTGTTGGGTCCAGACAAACCGAAGTTTCATCTAAG
Source organism: Acrobasis consociella (assembly GCA_963555685.1). Lineage (NCBI taxonomy): Eukaryota > Metazoa > Arthropoda > Insecta > Lepidoptera > Pyralidae > Acrobasis > Acrobasis consociella. The sequence goes on along the minus strand of OY743112.1, from coordinate 12,635,271 downwards.
TTCCATATTCTTGATGGTTTGTCTGTTAAATTTTGCTCTTCAAGGGTTTGTTTTAAAAGCTTAAAATAGTGGTCAATGACAAAAGGGTCAGTCATCCGCTTTCGAAGATATTCGACAGGCTGAGGTTTTTTTATTGAAAGTTTATGGCGCTTTCTGAATCCTACAAACCAATCGTCGCCTAATCTACCTTTGGTATTAGGTGTTTTAAGTTTGTTTTCTTTTACATATTTTGCGACTATGTCCAACACTTCCGTTTTTGATAATCCGAATCCCCATTTCTCCATTGCCCTAAGACATTCAGCCAACATGGTTTCATCAGATAAGGATAACACTGGCGGCCTTCCTAGGGTTTTGCTGACTTTTCCAGTTTTCCCGCGAACTCTGTCATTTAATGTAGCTTTGGGTATGTTGTACATTCGTGCTGCAGCATAGTTACTAAGTTCACCTCGTCTTACTTTTAATACTGCTGTTTGTAAATCCTCTTGTGTGTATGCAGTGGCTCGCAGAGAAGTTCGGACGTAATTTCGTGGCATGGTCTAAAATAAAAAAGGCCTTTTCATGCATATTGAAATAAAGCTATTGTACATAAAAAGTTTATTTGCTAGGCAAATTAAAAAAACCCCCAGGCGCTATATATTATTTGACAGGCAAACTCAAAAAACTTCGACTTTCAAGCGATAACTTAATAACTTTTAAGCGGCTGAACCGATTTTTATCGAACGTACCTAAGAACCACCGCAAGGGAACTTGTTTTCACGTAAAAAAGCCGCATTGATATCTGTCCATTCGTTTGCACAGACAGACACAAACAGATGGACAGACTCTCTTTTAACATATAACACGAGGGGTGTTATATTTTGTCGAGGGTTAAAAAATACGAAAGTAAGAAAACTATGATCAATATTTCAATCCCAAACATTTTTAGGTAAGTATAAAAGCAACGTTGTAAGTGTTGTAACAAACAAAACTTCGTGTGTATGTATATCCATTTCTTAGACAAAGTGAGACACATAATTTATTCCTTCTTTGCAATTCTAAGAATATTTAATAATCAGATCATTAAATCAGGGAGTTATGTATCTAGTTTGAGAACCTATGGTCACTTTCATACAAAATAAACGGGGGGAAGAACAGACTATTTTTTTACCGATTTCATCCGATCTTTGCCGGAACGAGAAAGATCGGACTAAGTATCTACAGCCAAAATTACCGGTTCCCATGCTTTCTAACCTCAAAAATAAACGTTGCGATGGAATTTTATACAAAAAGCTTCTTGAAAATCATGAAATACTTACGTAGTTTCCAAGATATTCAACTTGGGGGAAGTACAGATCTCGTTCTATTCAAGAAAAGTATATTTTTTTCTTTATTTATACAAAAAAACTGTAAAAAAAAGACAAACGTGGCTCGATCCAACGATATCAGCAGAAGACTAAAGTGACGTATCAGGCGGTGTTACCATTATTAATTAATATTGTGTCGTTTGGTAGTTATTTGAATTATCTGTTCTTTCCCGAAATTTGATCTTACCCCGAAGCACCTTAGTATCTACTGTACCTATCTAATTTTCAACCAAAGCTTTAATAATCTATTAGATTAATATCTAGCCTATCATTTGTTTAGTTTTCCGCAAAAATGCAATTTCTCATAAATGCATATTTACAACTCTGTTAACTTTGCAATTTTTGCCGACGCTACAGAAGACGACTTCTAATTAGCAAGTTGAGAGCTAAATATTACATTTATGATATGCAAATTTTCCTTAGCTCACTAAAATAGATGTAATCTGAACTATACTGTAGAGATAACAGGGTCTAATTTACAGTGGAGCTGTAGAACCGGCTGAGTTTTCTTTATAAGATGGACTCATCTTGCATTACATTATAGGGCTTGTTTTATTACGGTAGGTATGGTTCGCACTCAGGTAATTCTGGTAGAAGACGTTTATTTTTTTTCGACCTAGTATTTTTAGAGTTTTGTACCCAAAGGAACGTGCTGCTATCAATCATAACATTTAGTAATCTTTAGGCGACTAGAAAATTATGTTTTTAGTTTGTCACTTGTTTTCTGACGATACAAATAGATATAAATAAATAAAATAAAAAATATATAGGGACAAATACCACTGATTGAGCTAGCCCCAAAGTAAGTTAGAGTCTTGTGTTATGGGATACTAACTCAACGATACTGTATTTTATAACATTTGATAACAAACACCTCTTAGCAAAGACAATATAATACGTAGTAATTATTGAATCTATGCTCTTAGATAAACATCCAAGACCCAGGACAATTTGAAAAAGGCCATTTTCCGATTTGCCATGACTGTAATATAATAAAATTCTAAAATCATTTATATTAATTGGGATATGAAAATTTGTGTAACATGATAAATGATAATTGTTCATTTTTTTTTAGATTTCATAATAGTTGTGGCACATGAGATACCTAAAAAGAACTAAAACTAAAAAATGAAAATTTGTAGTCCTACTAAAAGTTAGTATTTATAAGTTTTAATTTAAATAAGTTTGTACAGTTTGAACCTAATTTAAATTTTATTTTTTTCAATAAAATTTTCATATTTCTATTTTTGAAATGATATTGTTACCTACCAGCCTACAGCTAAGCTTATTGCCGCTTACAAAGCGCAAGTGCAGAAGAAGCGGCTAAATAACCTGTTATGCTGTCATGCATGTAGGATAAAGTAGATACTTATACTTATAAAATTATCTACGTAAATACAGACTGTATTTACAAACAGAATTCAGTTAGCAAAATACAGTCGAATAAACGTTTACTGTGCCTTTTAATCTCACACTCCGTTTTCTTATCCAAATATGCGTGAAAAAAAAAGAGGAGCTCATAAAGTGAACCGGATCGACCGTAAACTTTGTTTGTTTTTCTTATCAATGGAACATTATTGAAACAAAAGCAGGATAATAAATAAGAACGTTAGAAACCTTTTATTTTTATATGGGCTTGTTACTTTCCTGGGTGAAAATAAAGTATTTGCTTCTGTTACGAAAATATAATGTCTCAAAATAATTTCACTTGTCATGATCACACTCATTTTCAACGTGATTTTAGATTTATGATTGCAGATAAACTGATAATAAGAGAACAATTTGACTCCAAGAAACTATGACGTCACTAGTCTATATTTCATACAAATACCACATAGAAAATGTTTATTTTGACGTTTAGTAAAAAAATATCTGATTTGAGTTGTAGGAAGTAGCGAATTTTTGATTAGATACCTACATCGCACCAAATTTTTTGTAGATGTGGTCTGTTTATTACAGTTCATAAAGTAAACAACGGCTTTAGGCTATGCGTATGTATCTTCGCCTGTGGTGTTAAACGCATTTATGTTAGAGCTATAACTTTGCTCATAATAATCTCAAGGCGTTGTCGAAAACATTGATTTGTACATTAAGTCGTGAGAGGGCGCTGCGTTTTTACTGCAAGTATAAAATAACACTGTGCTACAAGCATGGGTATTCAGTGCGTTGAGAGCAGGTTTGTTTGTGACATTTTTATTTATTTTTATATAGATGGCGCTACTATTTAAGATTTTACGTATGTAACAGTAGGCATTTTTTGGTTCATTTTCAATAACGTAATATTAAATTAGATACTTTTTTATTTAAAAACTTTTACGATTGCTTATATTCTCATTTAGAGCTCAAATCCTAGATAATGTTATTTTATTAATTATTATATTAATTAGCACTATGTACGCAAAACCAACGAAATCAACTAGATCAATCATCTTGGAAATCTTTAGGAGAGGCCTCTGTCCAGCTGTGGACGTGCTGAAATGATGACATAAAACCAATAAAAACAATTTTTTGTGTGTTAAAATAATAAGTATGTCATTTCCGACGTACCTACCTAACTATATCAGGTTAGTTAACTCAAGGAAAGAAGCTAAAATGTGAATCAGGAATTTTGGATTTAAAATACTGTGGTCTGTACGTCACTTTACAAAGAAATCATTTAGCTTACAATAGAGTGACACTGCGGTTTAATAATGAACCCTTTTGAGGGTATTTCATCCAATTAGTGCTAATTAGTCTTGTTTAAAGCCTGATTATGGTTTCGATTGGTGAATCATTCGATGCTGCGATGCGTAACCTATGCGTAACTTGAATGACAAAGATAAAGGCGCGACAAATACATAGGCGTTAGCGACGAGCGAGAGCGTCAAATAAATAATTCTTAGTATGTATCTTTCTGTCATAATCCTTATATATTTATTCTTAGGCAATGTATTGGTGTTGAATTTGCTGTAAAAAAAGTATTTATACCTTATGGCTGTAAGTATCTATTTTTGCACTTATTTGACTGTAACTGTCCGTCTTTACCTACCCCGGATGTACAGAATACATCTACCTATTTAATGACTAATTAATGACCTGTGGATACTTTATTGTAGCCAACGGTGGATCAGACTTTAATTAAAATTAAAACAGATACGATATGTAAGTAGGTACTGGGTTTAAGCTCAATGCTAGCAAAAGCAAGAATATAACTTATAGGTACTTAATTATATTTAAATTATGTATACTTCCAATGCTTACCTATATTATATTATAATATTAACAAGTCCGTTCCCAAACTTTTATCATTGATAATCTGAAATATTTAAAATAATGTGGCGATATTGAGACCGAATCCTGTGGAATTTTAACAATATTTCCGCTCCACATTATACTCGCATTACCTTATCCAGGTATCAGAATTCACAGAAAAACCAGCAGCATCAACACATTAACATTACTTATTTAAAAAATGCTCGTTAAAATTTTTCGTCTATTACTAAGAATTCTCGAAACTATTTTTTACGGTGAATGCGTTTTGTGAGTTAAACAAAGGTGACACTCCATAAACATTCAATATTAACTCTTAACCTGTTGGAGCAAGGTCTAATATTCTTGAATTGCGTAAAAAAAGGTAACTTTAATGAATGGTTTCGTGTTACGATCTCGTGTGTCAAAAGTGACATCTAACGGCAAAAAATGAACTACAAATCTTATCTTTTGTAAAGATCGGAAGGACAACGATTCATTCAAAACAATTAAAGTTATCATCGGGTCTATTCATTTATAATACTTTGAACAAAAAATGGACACTTTGTTTACATTTATTAGTGAAGTGGCGAAGTGTCATCCATCAAGAGAAAGAAGATGAATTGTCCGGGCAAAGTTAGGACGAGACTTAGTTTGACTTGGCTGTTAGTAAATCATTTGTTTTTGTACGTAAGTGAATTAATAAGAAGACTTTTGACCTTGTTTTTGCGATGTCGTTTTTATATTGCTTTATTGTTTTAGCGTGTGATTCATGATAAAATTGAATTAAATTGGTACTTTTGCTAAGATGTTTGTCAAGATTTATATTTTTAAGTAAGTACAAAACTTATCTAAACTTATTTTGAGTTGGTTTTTTTTATGGGACCTTCGATAATAATTACCAAATTTGATTATTTCAAGTATTATTTAGCTTTTCCGTGATTCATCTCACTACGTCACACTTTATATAACATTTGATCATATTTTACAAGAATTTGTACGTATAAAGATATCATCATCATAATTCGCATAACTTCCACTGATGGACATATGCCTCACTCAAAGATAGATACATATATTTTCATGTGTTGTGTGTAAATCACTTTATTTGAGTACCTATAACTAATTACTTTTAACTAAAAGATTGAAAATTTAAATTCTCTTTGCCCCAATAATCATAAAACCAATCTTTATATCACACATTATGATAAAAGGAAGTTATAAAATGTTGAGAAATTCCTTTTTGAAGATGAAATATTTTTAGCTCGCATCTAAAACGAAAGAAATTTCAGAAATTCTTAATTAAAATTTTATTGAAGATTTATTACATTTTAGAACAAAAGTCGGTGGTATACTTGTTTTTTTTTTACCTTAGATTATTAAAGATACTTAAGTATTACTTTTTAGGGTTCCGTACCTAAAGGGTGAAAACGGGACCCTATTACTAAGACTTCTGCGCGATAGCTAGACAGTTGAAATTTTTACAAATTATGTATTTCTGTTGCCGCTATAACAACAAATACTAAAAACAAAATGAAATAAATATTTAAGGGGGGCTACCATAAAACAAACGCGATTTTTTGCCCTTTTTTGCTGATAATAATAATGGCAACAGGTAGGCATTTGAGATATTTACAAAATACTCAGTTGTATTTTTATTTTAATAATAAATAAAAAAAATAAAATAAAATACATATTTCGGGGGTATTCTGGTACGGAACCCTTCGTGCGCGAGTCTGACTCGCACTTGGCCGGTTATTTGGGTTTTGTACCCAAAGGGGAAAAATGGGACTCTATTACTTAGACTCCACTCTTACTTTTACTTAGACTATTAATTATTATTACTTAGACTCCACTTACTTCTTCTGTCTGTCTTTCACAGGCTGTCTCATGAACCGTGATAGCTAAACAGTTGAAATTTTCATAAATGATGTATTTCCTATAAAACTAAATAACGAAAATAGAATAACGTAAATATTTAAGTGGGGCAACCATACGTTTAAAAGATAATGGTACGGAATTCTTCATGCGCGAGACCAATTCGCACTGTGCCAGTTATTTATCTTCTTTTCATCCAAGTGCGTTCTTAATCCTAATTGACCTATGTAATTTTTTTAATAAATAGGTAAATACTTTTGTCTATGTGCTACTTTTTTGCAAAATGTAGGTGCATTTATGCAAAACTACCTAATACCATTCATTGATATTCAGGTTTCACAAATTAATTGTAATAATGATAAAAAAAATCACTTCCCGTGCAACATAAATATGCCCTCTAAAAAATCACCCCCGTATCGGAAAATAGGAGTCACATTTCTAGCGTACCATCATTACGAGAGGGCATATGCCTCTTAATGCCTAAAAAATGTCCCTTTTTGTAATCAGTTGTCGACAAAAAGCGCCAAATTAACTTTTTTAAAGGAAACGATCTGTTTTTGGGAATGCCACGTGTGACAACGTACCCGGGTTTGTTCCTCATTGAATTACGCTATTAAACCCACAATCACCGCTTTCAAAAAACCTTGTGCTGGCAGTTACGTACCTATGACCGAAAGTTTATCATCCGTACTTTTAATGTTTAAATAAACAAAAATTTATTGTATTAGACGTAAAACTATAGTAAGTAGGTTTTCGGTTTCAACTTACTATATTGAAATGTACAGCGACAAACACGTTTGCACCCGAACCAGGGCAGTGATATGTTGTCTTATATTTACTTTCATTTCTTACCTACTAAGAATATGCGAAATAAAATAACCAACATTTAATAAGCCTCATTAGTTATTTATTATAGTGTGATCAGACTTGTGGGTCTAAATGGAATACACTCATCTTTCCGTCGCGTCGAGTAGGCGTCAAATTCTATTTCAGGGTGTCGCCACATGGCACCATGATACTTTGTCGTCGAATGATCCCTCATCATTGGGGATGCACTATTTTTAGAGAGACGGATTGATGACACCAACTTCGACTTAACTTGACTTTAATGCCCCGTGATGTATGGGTCGTTACAAACGCATAACAATTAACTTTATGAATTATTCTTTACAAGAAACAATAAAACGGAATAACATAACCGAATCTCAAAATGTAGTCAATCTTTATTTCATTCTACAAACTAACGTATTCAATAGACGGGCGTGAAGACAAAACTGTGTTATTTTGTTTCTTACAAAAAGCCCTCGAGGAATATTCGTAAAATATTACGCGTACAGAAATGGGGAAAAAACTGGCGAGTGTACAGACAGATAAAGGAAAAAAGGAACGGTCTTAACTGGTTCCGACATTATATTCGCATTTGAGGAGATCAAAGAGCATGTTGTGACACACGGGGAGAAAAACTTCGCTGCGGCCAAGAACCGAACGATGCTGGAGGGCTCTCAAGTAACACCATCCTTGAGGGAGCTAGGCTTTGAAACAAAATGCGTTTGCATACATTAAACTGTAAGAATGTTGGAGATAGGGAGGGTAATACTGCCAGTTCTCTTGGGAAGTGTGTTTCGGCGATTACGCGGGCGGAATTTCGAGAGTTGCTCCTTGGCGAGATAGTTTCGCACGTAACGCTGGCCTTTGCGAATTTTCGCGTCAAAGCGCTCAAATTCTTCGCTGTTTAGAACTCTAAAAGGCAAATTAGGAACATATCTGTAGTTTCAAAGGTTCGCCGCACGTCCGTAATGATACAAAGAGGCCATCAGGGGTACACTTTCCACGTGTGAGGATTTCTAACAATGGAGCACGAGAGCAAATAAAATTAACGATACAACAGTTAATCCCATTTACAAACAAGGAAGGTAGATAACATGTAGGGAACATCGCACACAATCTCGGGGCAAATATATAAGGTCCCGAGGGATTGTTGGGGATGTGCGGTGCACGAACAAGCGACTTTGATTTGATTCAGTTCTCGTAACGCGCTCCTAAAGTGCTGTTTGAAAGCATCACATTCTTATCTTAGTGCACGGAATTTAATTACACATCCTTAAACCCTTAGTCAGTCAGTAACAAAGCATATCTTGCAGTACCTGTAAAAAGAATAAAAAAAACTATATTATTCGAAAATATTTTTTCTACCTGTGATTTTTAATCACCGACAAAAAAGAGGGGTGTTATGAGCTTGACGCTAGTATCTGTTTTGTCTACCTGTGTGTCTGTCTATGTGTCTATCTGTGTCATCGTAGCGCTTGAACGAATGGATGAATTTCGATGCGGTTTTTACGTGAAAGCAAGTTCCCTTGTGGCAATCCATAGCTATGTTTGATGGAAATCAGTTCAGCCGTTTAAAAGTTATTAAGTTATCGCTTGAAAGTCATAATAGATGGCGCCACGGTACGTTACATTGGAGATACGGATTATTCTAATTTTTAGTTTCTACGCTCATAACTAGATGGCGTTTCCATATGAAACTATTTAAAAGTCGGGGTTTTTATTTAATTTGCACAGCAAATAAATATTACATCAATTCCATAATTGGATGAAGCCACAGAACACACAGAACTGGGCAACCTAGATATTAATTATAAACAATTATAAGACGAAGATGAATATTTTTTCTTTTTTCTTATTTGTGTATACGAATAAACTTTTAATATGTTTTTTAGCTGTATAGCACCAATTTACCTTCCTTGAAAATAAAACAAAAATAATCGAAATATTTCTTCATGTGTTTAACGGATTATCTCTTAGTATTTTGTTCATGTTCCATACTATTAGTTAGATAGGTATAATTAGTACCATAATGAGCAATAAATAACGTGGTAACCTACCTAGTAAGTACCTTCTAATGATGAAAAAATTATGCCTGGAAGATACGAATTTGCAAACCTGCCTCATTAAGTCTTTAAAATACATTGCCATAATAAAAAGCGCAAAAGTAGCAAAGTATTGCTTTTAACTAGATAATGTAGTTTTAGCGTGTATTGTGAACCATATATGAATAAATATTATCAATAGTAATCCTTTCCTAGTAAAACAAGATTTGCTACAACCAAACCAAATATTACAAAACAATTGTTAGGTTTTGGCAAGAGCCTGGTATGTATAATCGTTTAGTTATTTTTTCTTTTTCTCTTTTCGTTCTCTTTATTGAGTTGTATTCTTATGTGCTTATACTCCATTTGGTTAGGTATTTAAATAAATGTAACAATCATGACATGTATTTTTATTGAAATATACACTTTATTAGCCTTAGTCTCGCTTTATATTTATTTATTCCAATTCGCGCGATATTTAGCATAACTCGTTTAATTTTCTATCAAATTCATAGTGTAAAAACCTTAATTGATCCTGATTTTCGCTCAATTTTATTTAACCTTCGACAACACGAAACAGCTTGTCTCTACTAAGAATTCTATTTACAAATAAATATATAATTCCTTATAATCATTTCCTCCAAAAACAATACGCTCCTACTCAAAATTAATCCTTGTCAAGCATCACGATACAAAATCCTGTTTTCCGCTTCTTTGTTCATACTTACTCGAATAACATGTAACGCGCCTTTAGGGTAGAATTAAAGACATTAAATTCCCATTAAAGCATTTGTCTCAGACCAGTACAGTAACTGATAAGTACGGAATAATCCTTTAAACGAACATTCTCAAGGAGGTAGCTACTTTTAGAGTTCACCGCAATTATATCATACCTTGTTTTCTTAAGAGTCCCCCGACGTTTAATTTTGAAACCACATGTCAGATTCCGGTAAAAATTGGTAATTGTAAAGAAATTGCAATTATCTAGGGTTATAACTGGTTTCCTATTGTAAAATTATGAACTGGAAAGAAAATATAACGATTTAGAAGTTTCCCATACTAATGGTCAAAAATTATATAAAACACTATATTCTATTTCAAGTTCATATTTTTACCGTCGGAAACTAGTTATAAACCTAGATAATTGCAATATCTTTGAAATTACAAAATTTTGCCCAAATCGGACATGTCGTTTTGAAATAAAACGTAGACTACGTTTGTATGGAAAGTTGTATTTTGGTCTAGGGTCGGGGGACCCTTAACACAACTCAGTTAAACGAAAAGGAATACAGCTCATCTGTAGTGAACTAAACATTTTTGCTCGTTTGTGTGGTATAAGTATACAAAAAAGGTTATTTTGGAATGCATAATAAGTTTTAATGAGACTAAAGCAATTGTTATTAAAACTTGAAAGGTATATTTGTATGTGTTTAAACATAGAACATAATGTTCTTTAAAGACTGAAGAAGAAAAAGCTTGTATGCCTTTACAATTTCATTTAGAGTCACGTACGTACATATTATACATATTACGTATTCTTCTTGCCTCTTGAAATAATCAAACAATCCTACTACCGTACTAATATTATAAATGCGAAAGTGAGTTTGTACATTTGTTTGTTTCGTTGCCTCTTCACGCTTAAACTTAACCGATTTGGATGAAATTTGGTATGGATATAGTTTGAGACTCGAAGAAGGATATAGGATACTCTTTATCCCGATATTCTCAGGGGAGCGAAGCTACAGCTAGTTTTTAAATAAAAAAAAAACCTTTTGTAACGTATTTTATTAAATCACACTCTTTTTTTTCTTTCTCTTTTTGATCTCCTTTTTTGCCGAGTTTCTTGCAGAGAAAAATCCATCACCATAACATATTATTTCAAACACGTCTACGCAATACTCGTAAATATATTTGTCTCTCGATTGGCCTCATCTTTATATTGCCAAGGGTGCGTTTATGCCTCGCAAGCGCAGTAGAACGCAATAAGTAGTAGAAGTCTCTGCGATAAACCTGTCCGGCCGACGTGGGACAAAGGATCTCGGACACGTGCAGGGCTGCCACTTAATCTATACATATAATAAAACAGTAAAAAAAGTGTGTCTGTACATTAAATATATTTCCAAAAAAAATATTGGGGGCGATGGAGACGTAGTAATAGAGTAAGAATATAAAAAAAAATGTCTGTCTGTTTGTCTGTTTGTACACGCTAATCTCCGGAAATACTGGACAGATTCGAATGAAACTTTTTTTGTTATATAGCTATTAAGCCTGGGCAACATATAGGGTATAAATGATTTTGGAAAATGGAACGCCTGATGCAGAACCACAATGGTCCAGCTAAACTATAAGAGATATAAAAATGCCGCCTTAGTAAAAGTTGTTCAGCCTGGTGAGCATTTTATAGTACAGAATTCCTATGGTCACCTTCCGGCTCCATCATCACAGCTTCGTGTTGTCATAATATTGCAGTGTCACGCGATATACGTATGTGTGCAAAATGTCAGCTAAATCGAAAACCGTGAAATGGGTCAAACTTAACTACAAGATTTTATTACTATGGGACAGGTGAAGCTAAATAAATGTTTGTCAGCAAAACAATGATGCGTATATATTATAACCCTAAAATAGTTTCAGTATACTTTGTTAGATCCTATACCTATTATAGATTTTTACACATTTACTTGTAAGAGGACTAGAAAATTATCTGGCAATATAATTATCAAGATTCGGATGAGTTCATATATTTTTATTAAAAAGAACTCAGATAATAGCGGTAAGTACTTTTCAACATAACATTTTAAATTTTCTATTACAAAATGTTTCATCAATAGATCACATCCTTTTAAATAATTTCAAAGACGTCGTCTTTCAAACTAAACAAACTGCGCTCGCTAAGAGCTCAACATATCTCGAAACTTTCTACTAGCATTGATAGGTGCGATCCAAAGTCTTCAAGTTGTTGAAATACTTGTGCTGAGTTTCTATTACTTTGGAGTCGACATAAATAACTTTACAATTTAATAGGACAGCACTTTTAGTAATAAATGAAAAAAAAATGGAAAGCATTTGATATTCTTCTATTGTAGTATTGTCCGTAAAGAACTTAATTAACCAGCAGCATTTAATAGATATTTAACTATAAAAAAATTCTATCGATATGGGATAGAAATTTAAAAAAAAAAAGTTAAGAGTTTGTGCAAAACTAAGCATTATTCTTATAACGCCAACTTTAGTCAGAATATCTTTAAAAACTCAATATACTAAAGTTGAAGACAACGTTCGATCGGCGTCATGCGGTATACCGTCCAACTGGGAAAACTTTAAGAAACTCTTAGCGACAGCCCTGTCTGAACCAATTTAAGCTGTAAATCCATAGGGCACACTTACCTCCCTTCAAACTCATGCGATATTGCGTTTTTTTCTAAACCGCAACGAAGGGGATATGGTAACGCTTTATGGAGTCACGGACGGAAAATGCAAGATTAAAAAATTTCGTTTCGTGATGTGGACACATTTTGCGTCGAATTTTAAATTTAAAGCAGATTTATATTTTAGCTCATGTTTTAATTAAGTTTTTATGTTAGAAATTTATGCCGGTATACTTGTCAGAAGAAAGAACTAGTTTCATTACAGGTTTCAAAATTTTCAAAATTTTCTCTTTATGATAATTGAGTAGGTATTAACTGTTAAACTGTTATTCGGCCAAGGTTATTCTGGTCTATTGTTGTGAGCTCCTTTTCTTTACCTGTAAGCCTGTTACGTTTGCGGACTTTTCCCTTATAGTAACATTGGCTAACATTAAATTAACAACAAAACAGAAGAGTATCAGATTACACATTCCGTACAAAGATAATTGAGAACAATAAATAAATCTTGCAATATTAAAAAGCTTGCGCTTAGGGTCACATGACAATTTGAGAAATAGCGCATAGCTCTCACGGGAATTTTCTTAATTTATATTTTCGTCTTAAAACCATAACAAATGCCCAGATTACTATACGGGAGTACCCTTGCTATCTCATCTATTTATTGCTACCCTAAGCTAAGTTATCGAAAATATAATCCCTCTTACGCAAGGAAACTTCCACAGCTGATTACTACTTGCGATGATAAGGATAGGCTATATTTTATGGACATACCTACATTTAATGTTATTGCCCCATTCTTAAAGAAAGCTGAGTTTTCATTTTGATTTTAAAACAATTATCTACAAATTAATTTGTTGATAAATAAAATCAAAAAAATAATTTGACGAAGCAAGTTGCGGTTTTTTTCTGTTTGAATTTTTGTCGAGGCGTGTTGCAGATATTTTTCTGTTTACATTTTTGACGAAACATATTGCGGATGTGTAATTGTATCTTTAAATCTATATCTATACATATAATAAAACAGTAAAAAAAGTGTGTCTGTACATTAAATATATTTCCAAAACAAATATTGGGGGCGATGGAGACGTAGTAATAGAGCAAGAATAAAAAAAAATGTCTGTCTGTTTGTCTGTTTGTACACGCTAATCTCCGGAAATACTGGACGGATTCGAATGAAACTTTTTTTTTATATAGCTATTAAGCCTGGGCAACATATAGGGTATACATTATTTTGGAAAATGGAACGCCTGATGCAGAACCATAATGGTCCAGCTAAACTATACGAGATATAAAAATGCCGCCTTAGTAAAATTTGCTTAGCCTGATGAGCATTTTCCAAAAACATAAAGTCCACGCGAACGAAGTCGCGGGCTTCGGCTAGTTTTAAATATATTGTTGAGTATCAACATAAATTATTGTCTAACGAACTATAGAAAACCACGGTCAAAGTCAAAGATAGCCATAGGATATAGGTATAGATACCTATCTTAAGTAAATATTTAGTAAATATTACCTTACTATTTGCCGTAGATATTTGCCGCAAAGTCGTATAAAATTAAAAAGATATTAAAAAAATTACTGAACAACTTTGTTTCATATAATTACACTTTATACTGAAACAGCTATGAAATTATTCAAAACTTCAGACAGCGATAAAATTAAGTAGTATTTAATCTGTAATTATTCTTTTGCCGCGAAGTCTTAAGTAAGTTCCATTTATCGCATAACTTCTTTCGCATTTATATGAAAAGCTGCCATCAAACAATCGTTATACTTAGTTACATCGCCCAATGTCTTCTTGTTCTTGGTAAATCAAAATGTTAATGAGTGTGTAAATGTCGAAAAACTAAATTGGAAACAAAAAAAATGTTTCTATAGGAAATATGTAAATATTTATACTAAAAATATTATCCAATGCAGAAAAGCCGCCAGCCTTTTGAGTACTTTAATCTGTGACGACAGCGATTTGGCCTTTTTTGTACGAAATATAAGTTTTATTCTTAAATATTTTTAGTTTAGTTAGTTTTGATTTAGATTAAAAGTTTTGGTTTAGTTTATTATTCGTTTTATGTTATATTTAAAATAACTGTATTTGTTTATGAATAATAATTCATAAAGCACAATTTGTACACTTAGAAAAAGTTAGTTGTGATTTTTATTTTAAACCTTGGATCAATTTGTAATCTTATAATCTTTGATCTCGAAAACGGCTCTAACGATTTCGCTGAAAATTGGTATATGGGGGTTTTTCGGGGTAAATAATCGATCTAGATTAGTCTTATGTTTGGGAAAACGTGTGTTTTCGAGTTTTCATTCGTTTTACTTTCTACGCAGAATGTGGTCGCTTATTTCGTCGCGTTGGCCGCCATCCGCTTAGCTCAGTGGTTAAGGATGTGCTGATCGCTAGAAAGAGTGTGACGGGTTCGAATCCCACTCGGTACCTCACTTTTGTTTTTTTTTTATGTTCAAATTTATATATAATTTTATTTTGTATTGTTTTTAGACAAGTTGAAAAAATGTAGTAATTGTTTGAGATGTAACCGAGCAAAGCTCGGTCGCCCAGGTACTGCTTTTTTATAAAGTATTTAGTAGCATAAATAGTCTATACCTTTGATAAAACTAAGTTACTAAGCAGAAAGTGGTTTATCCATACAAATCCATACGTCGTCAATAATCTGGGGTTATTCTCGAACTTCCGAGTTGCGGGCAAAAGAATAAAATCCAAGTGTTATCCCCTCGGGATTAATATTATTTTATCGCCAACAATAAATAACGAGAGAATTCAATAGCCCAACTAAGCTGAATTATAAGTTTTTAGGGCCTGCAGCCAAATCGAAAAACCTACGCTTAACAGTGTGTCTGTTGTTTATCTGCCTTTATAATTTTGTTCGGAATCAAGATTTTTATATTGTATTAAATAATATTATCAAAACTAACGTGAGATGTCATAATTAAATATTCTACTCACGTAGTGTAGCCGGAAAAAAGCCAAGTGTTATTGAGATTTTATTAAGGATTGCAAAACCGTCGGGTCACCGCTCATCCTAACACTCGCCTTAAGGGTAAAAGTCAAAACCCATCGAAGCTAGTCGGCCTTTTCGACTACACCACGTGAGTAAAACCATGCCTAAATATTTAGTTGTAAAATAAGTATTTTTAGAATTATGATTTTTCATTTGTAAGACATATATGTAAAATTTTTGTACGGACTTCGTTAGGAGCATATAAAGTAGATTTTTCTTATCAAAAATTAAATATATATTTTTACACAATAAACACCAAGACGTAAATTGACTACACACAAAATAATTATGCTGTTGAGGTTCTTTCTTGGAAAGTTCTCCAACGGAACCCTAAGTAGAGCATAGCTCAATATGCTCCTGGCCAATTTGTTTGACGTACTAGTAGAAAAGTTTCACAGATTCAATCTTGCGGGGATTTGGCACAATCGATAGTGTATTCTTTGGAAGTCTTGGGAATAAAGTTATTTCAGTTACTGAATTCGTTTCAGGTGTCCATAAAGTTGTTTTTTCTATAGAATAGTCCTGATATTCTATTTAAAAGTTTTTGTTAGTACATCATTTTAGTTGCTAGTATTGCTACCCTAGAGTTTATACTTTTTAAATAGTACTTTGCATTGCAGTCCGTTGTTTTCTTATTAGTGTTTTATTTGACAATGTGTCCAACAGCAAAAAATAAAATAGACTTATTTATGATTATTTTTTTAGGCCTCCCTCTATCCATTTCAGTCAAAAATACTTAATGTACAGACAAATTATTTTTACTGTTTTATTATATGCAAATATTTTGCTGTCAAGAAGTATATATATCGTTAATGTTTGACAAAAAGTTCTATTAATTTATATTACCAAAAGAAAGGAACGTGGACGAAAATAAGCAGGAAGCCTTTGTCTATGACCTGTATGACACATTAAAGCCAGTAAAAGAGGCAGCTACTCGTATATAAAAAAAACTTGAGAGGTGTCAAGGGACACCCGGATGGAACGAAGTTCCTTTCGTTTAATTAGGAGAGAGAGACAGACAGAGAAACACGCGCATGCGTGCAAATCTTTTTTTTTTCAACGAAGTAGATAGATTTTGGAACGAAGTTCCTTATCGCGCGTCGTTACAACTTTCGGTTTTAATTTTTTCCGTCTAGCCTCCTTTCGTAACGCGCGATAAGGAACTTCGTTCCAAAATCTATCTACTTCGTCGAAAAAAAAAATTTTTTTCCACATCTGTCTAGGCATCTTCCAATAATTGGTGAACATAGATTTAAAAAAAAGATTCCGACAAATTGAGGACCTACTCTTTTTGAAAGTCGGTTAAAAGACAACTCGAATAAAACATGTGCTTGATACAATTCAAACGAAAATTCAAGTAGGGTTAAAATAATTATATTATCTATTTCAGTGGTTTATTTCCAATGAAGCAAAAGCCATAAATAAAGTTAAGTCGAAATAATGCAATACTGCTGAGTAAGGGTTCGACAGCACAGTTGATATCAGAATTTATCGTCATTTGGACGATGCATTCGCAGATAATGCAAGTAAATGGCGAGGAAATACTAATGATTAAAATTAATTTGAATTTGCCGTAACATTATTGATATTGAAGCAATATTCGCTGTGCGTCATGAGAAACCGTCCGCGTCGAGTCAGTTGAGGAATGATATACATTTACACTAAATTTGGTGACATTGAAAATAAAAATTGATGTTCATGGATTTCTGTTATATTAAAACTAGAATTTGATGTTCATGGATTTCTGTTACATTAAAACTAGAATTTGATGTTCATGGATTTCTGTTACATTAAAACTAGAATTTGATGTTCATGGATTTCTGTTACATTAAAACTAGAATTTGAGGTTCATGGATTTCTGTTACATCAAAACTAGAATTTAATATGTGGATTACTCAAAAATAAAAATGAACTTAAAATGTTGGATTAGAACATGACCCTGTGGATCCGCGCTTTTATTTGCTAGACATTTGTTGCAAGAAATTGAAATTTTAAATGCATTTAGTTAATGTAAAATTTAAAGTTTTATTAAGTGTGTATAATTATGGCATTATTAACGCATTAATAAAATTACCAAGTTAAGGGCTAATCAAAACTTTTTTAGATACTTATATGAGAATATTACACCACATTTTTATCACAACACTGCAAGATTTACTTACATATTGCTCCTTGTTTATTGTTCGTATTACGTATTTGTTAAAAAATATAGTATCGTTGAGTTAGTATCCCATAACACAAGTCTCGAACTTACTTTGGGGCTAGCTCAATCTTTGTTCCTATATATTTATTTTATTACGCAAAACACTTTAGTTCAAGCTTTAGAAATCTAAGTCTGAAATTCACTTTGGTCATTAAGATTACGACTGTGAGATATCACAATTTATGCCATGAAATATTCCAGGTCGTTCATCAGTTGGCTTATTACGAAAAATTGGCAATTTTCACGTGTGTCTTATTTTATGTAGCCATAAGATTGGGCCATAAATTCCGACGCACGTTCATTTGTACTTATCGTCTAAGCGGAAAATGGCGTCATTCCTTTTAAAATCTGAGCAATTTTCAAATATTACGTAATTTATTCACACGCTTTAACAAATAAGATGTTTTATTCTTATACGGGGATATATTTTTGTAATGTTTTTTGAGCACAAAATATATTAACACTGAATTGATACCGAGTGTAAGAGTTGGGTATATTCACTTCGCTAATCTGAACAACTTTTCGTCTGGAATCACCACTTAAATCTTTAAAAGAAAAACGTGTTAAGCCATGCGAACAGTTTTAATGAGATTTTTTTTCCAAATCCCAGTATTGGTTCAATTGAAAGTGTTTCATATTAAAGTTCTAAGTAATCCCTTCAAGTACTTTTGTGTAGGCGTTACGTTTACACCCAGTACAATATGACAAACATATTAAAAAATATATTTTCTCTTACTCAGCTGGTTCTAGGTACAGACTAAAATATACTCGACTTAGAAGTAACACATAAATCTCAATGCTCGTAATAAAATAAACCAGGCCTCCTTTATAGATATTAGTGCTCTGCATCACGTAGCCTATATGTAACTTTAGGAATTCTGTAAAAACTTTGGCTGGTATTAGGAGTTATGGCTGACTTAGGCGAGATGAATCTATGTTACCTCAATCTTGGAGGGAATTCGAGACATGGAGGCTTTATTTAAATTCCTCCGTAAAAGTTATGACAACATAATGATGCAATTTGATCAAGAAAATGACTGTATTTTTACTACAAGCTTTTATTTATTGTGTCTGTCTGTAATAAAATCTTGCAAGTTAAATTTGACCCACTTCTAGATTTCCGATTGAGCTGAAATTTTGCACGTTACGTATTTTGCATGACATTGCAATATTATGATGACATGAAGCTAATCTGATGATGGAGTCGGAGGTGGCCGCAGGAACTATGTAATGACAGGATGCAACGCCATCGAGTTTGAGCATGTTTTATTCGTCGTAAGAAGCACTTTAAACTTTCAAGTCCATTGTTTTAGATAGAAGCTTGTTGTAAAAATATTTTTTAAGCTATTGCATAGCTTCTATCGCGGGCCTTGAGCGCGGGAACTGAATCCAGAAATTCCGTAACGAAAAAACCTCACGCTCTCCCCTCTCCGCCTACCATGTAGATTGCCGCTTCGTCTCCGTCGTCCGTTTGCGACGTTGCCGTCCTTCCTTGTTTGCAATAGCTTTACCGCGGCAGTCCCCGAGTGCCACACGTCTTTTTTTTAAATATTTACTTGTTTGATTCACGTTTTAAATCAACTCAGTCAATCAAAGTAAATAGTAGTAAAATTTTTGCTACTCAGATTAAGAACGCTCAAATTTAGATTGTTAATCAAGTAATTGACTGTATAGCTTGATATGCCGTGTGGTTTCCGGCAGAGTAGAATAGGACTACACCAAGTCTTCAAATGGATGTCGTAGAAGGCGACTTAAGGAATACAAGGTAAACAAATCTTATGACTATCGATGAGACCTCTCCAACCCGTCTGGCCAGCGTGGAGAGTGTAGGCAAAGTCTTCTAAGTCAAAGTCAAATTTTCACATAAATACAAATTTCTTTTCACCATTATCAGCTTTCAAGATTCGGCTGGCCATAACTATCTCTTTGTCTGGAACATCCTGAATTGCTTTTATTATGAAGCAACTGTATCAGTCGTTTTGGAAATCCTTGGCGGAGGCCTTCGTCCTGCAGAGGACTTCTTTTGACTGATATGATGATGACAATGAACCAACTTCCCCAAAATCCGCTCTATACATATTTGTACATAATATAGCTAATTATATGCATGTCTATTATGATAGACAATGGTAATTTCATGAAGACCATCATTGACATACCGTGGCGATAAACACTCAGGTTAAGCGACAATCGACGTGTTATCATAAGCATAACGATCAAATTTGCTGTATTATATCGCCGGTAGTTGGGTGGGTTCTCGCACTCCTTATTCTTCGAATCTCATCCTCGACATATTTTTAGATTAAAATCTTGGATGATGGAAAGTATGTACTATACTATAAGTGGGTAATATAAATAGGTTTATAGAGATTAAAGAGACTTATACCTCATAATTTTCATCATTATTTTAGCCGCATTACGTCCGCTGCTGGACATAGGCCTCTTCCAAAGATTTCTAAATTAGTCTTATAGCTAGTCGAGTCTTATTTACTTGTTATATTATTTGTGTATATATTATCCTCTAAACTGGCACTGGGAGGAATTCCTCCCGACTTCTATTGTTAAACTATTGTGTCTGGTATTGGTGCAGCTCAAAGAGTTATATTATTGTGTGTTATATTATTTATCATCATCAACATCATCATTGCAGCCGCATAACGTCCACTGCTGGACATAGGCCTCTCCCAAGGATTTATCATATTTTTTATTTATTTATTCATATAAATTATACAATTTTTTGAGTACCCATTTAAGCTATAATAGGTAGACTTAATGCTAAAGAATTCTTTCATTAATATTTATTTGATTGTGTTCACAGAATCCAAGATAAGTTACTGACCAAATTACTTAATTTTAAAGTCTTGTAATAATGAAAATAACTGTATTTAACTAAGTATTTCTTCGATAACTCTTGAGTTGATAAGTAGGTGGGACACCTTTGATGGGACCTGCAGTCACGTATGTCCCGTCCCGTCGTTGGGAAATGAAATAATTTGTCTTAGTGGGGTGCATTTCATATTTACAGGGGTGAACGAACTGAGCTAGCACGCGTGTGCGTTGTTTACATTTGAAATTGGCGAAAATATTGTATAAAATAATGTTTTCGTAACTGGTATTACTGGTAATATAGAATCTTTGGTGCGAGTCTTAACGTTTATGTAAAGTTATTAGACTGAAAGTACTCGAAAAATGTAGATGCATACTATACTAATAGTTCACACACCGAATGGTGAATTTGCGAACCCCATATCTTTTTAAGCCTTTAACCGATTCAGTTCATTTTCGATTTTGAAAACTTTTTTGGGTACTTCTAGACGCTGACAAAATTTCATGGAGATCTCATCAAAACTACTCGAGTTATCGTCAAACAAATAAACATGCATACAATTGCCGGATTGTTAAAGTAGTCTCGGAGTTTTTCGCTCACTTCGCTCGCTCGTTTCATCAAAGCATAGAAGTTGAAAGAGGGAGTTATTTTACATAGGATCTAACCAGTCATAATTATTGAAATCTAAAACATTATCCTTTATTTGTATAATAAACACTTTTTAAATTTTGGTTAAAATAAAATAGCAGTAAACTCTTTAAATGAGATTTTTAATATTCTGTCCATCACTTTCTCAAAATATAAATAAAAATATTATTCTTTGATTAAGTGATAAAAATTCATACTCAGGCTATTGACATCGTCTGCATTTTTATTGGCACTAATTTGAAGTGATGTTTGTTGTTACTGATGAATTTTAATTTTAGGTTCACTGTAAAATGGATTTTGTGTAACGGGTACTTTCGTCTAGACTTCTATGGGATGTAATAAATAAACTAAAGAATATGAATTACGCCGCGCAACAAAAATATAAGTACTGTTCTCAATTATTTATTATATTTTTCCGCCCTACATCTTAAGAAAATGAGAATTTTCCATTTTCCACTCGTTAGACCACTTTGCTAGCCAAAACGAATGACTTTTTCCTATTTTTCAATCTATTCAACGTTTTGTTTGCGATCTGAATATTTTCATTAGAAAATAAAAGCTTGTAAAAAATCGTATTGAACCATTTACTCAATCGACTTTAATGATCTGTGCCAGAAACCGCTGTTACATTCTTAGTTTTTTATGTTCTCCTACACTAGCCTGGTAGACCATCCATGATCACTACTATGATCCGAGCGAGCGAAGCATCTTCGAGATTAGCTAAAAATGCTAATTTGTCAACCGTTTCTGGTGAAATTTTGTGAGACGGTTCAAAAATAATATAGATATTTCTATAACTCAGTTTTTAGATATTTTTCTAAATGGCTAAAATATTGGGGTTGCAATCTTTAAGTATTCACTTAAGAAATTCTCGATGTCATCCCGCCATCTCTTCCTTAGTCATCGAGAATTTCTTAAGTGAATGGCAGCAAATTGCTCGGGATAGAGCTAGATGAAGAGGAGCAGGGGTGGCCTTTGCCCAGCAGTGGGACATAACATGAGGCGATTAAAGCAGTGGGACATAACATGAGGCGATTAAAAATCTTTAAGTATATTATATTACAACCATTTCGATTTTTTTTTCAAAAACCCTTATCCCTATTAAGTCGCATCTTTTTTATCCAATAAACGTGAACAGGTCATGTTGACACGAGAGGTCAACAGCTCACAGAGCCATCCTATCATACATAGCTAAGAAGAAAAGCGTTGATTTTCTTAATTAAATTCAAGTTTTTGAAGTCCGATAACGACTTGAAAAAAATTTAGTTATATTTTTTTATCGGGACCCTACAGGGGATGGTCAGTCACGTAATATTTCAACCCCTAATGTCTTATGATAAAAAATAAATTTCGTGCGTCAGTCACCGCGCAGGGTTGGTTCCTTGGGGAGTTTATATTATGCTGATGAACCCTTTGGTCGAAGCTAACTAGTTGGGGTTCTTGATTCGTTTAAGGTTCAACTCGGAAATGTATTTTACAAAAATATTCTGTACGTGGAAACACTTTTTACATACATACATACATACTGTCACGTCTTTTTCCCTAATGGGGCAGACAGAGCATCTTGAATCTTGCGGCTCTAAGCAGATAGAGCTCAGGGCTGCAAGACTCAAAGGCCAGTTTTAGCTTGATGTGGGCAAGAAGGTGTATGAAGGAATCAAAATAGTGATGGGTTGCAAGCCACTTTTTACCCGTGAAAAATATTACCCAATGGCAAATAAGCACTTACATAAAAAAGTTTCTGGGAGATAGGGGGGAGTTATTTAAATTAACAATAATTTGAAAGACTAACTAGTCTGATTTCTAATTATTATTTTAAATTTAAAAAACATATTTTAAAAAACATAGATAGTAATAATATATCATTACAATCGGAATTGTATAGGTGAGTATTATAATTTCTCCATTATTTAGCAGTGGGAAAATGTATTCAATATTCTTGATTTGTACGGCAGGAAACAAATCATTTGTACCTATTTCATATTGTTAGCATTCAATTGTACTGAATTTAATTTAAGTAGTTTGAAAAATTAAATTAAGTATTTATAAATACCTATGCAATGTACAAAATATCTAAGTATGAGAAATTACTTGTCATGAAAACTTAAAAAAGGTTATAAAGTGGTGATCTCGTAGTGAAGAGCGTTACTACCAAAAAATACGGCTCGATCCTCGCTTGACCCAACTTGTACAATAATGTATAATCTAAGCCTGCTTATGTAGTACAGTGGGAAACCTCGGAAAGGCCTGTGTCTAGCAGTGGACTTCCTGTGACATAAGATGCTCAAAATCTGACATCAGCTGTGTGATCCATTTGCATAAGCCGAAAATATTGAATAAATTCGTTTACTGCAGGTAACAAAACATAATAATATAATAAGCCTTTTATTTCAGATAGATGGTTACATTTTTTACATTCTCTATAATTTTAATACTATTTTTCTAAGTTTCTTCCAGCTGTCTGATGCTCTTTTTCGGCAAAAGCCTCCTCTAATAATTTCCAGGTGTCACGGCTGCTGGCTGTTCTAGGCTATGTCTTTCCCGCCACAGCCTTTAACAGTAACAAAACATACAAGTATGTTATTGGCCCATATTTATAATGTGCCTTACAAAGTAACATACATTTAAAACCTAAAATTTTGTACGTCATGTCGGTGACGCACTGTATGATGTCGCGGTGTCCGGTAGCCTTACGCGTTAACGCCGGAACGACACCTCTTGGCCAGAAATCTTCTTGAGTTAAGGTTTCAAGCTGTGAGGTTGGAACACGAAAATTCACGTTGTGACGCCATTCCAACTTTACTAATATCAAGGTGACCTTGGTCTTGATTCTCATGTTCTAACATCAACTCTTCATAGAATAATGAAAGCGGGACACGTAGAGTAAATTATGAACATAAATGTAATGAACATAAATATTTTCTACAAATTTCGGTAAAAAGTGATAACCACTGCAAATAACATATGTTATCAAAACTTAATTTTCAGAACACAAATATTTCTAAACAATGACTAAAATACATCAGCATTTTCAACTCATTTATAAAAAATTGTTTCACGCAAAAGAACGTTAAATAGCTTTGACCAAAGGACGAATGCATTTTTCATCCTAACCTCGAGAGAAGTGTATCCAACCGTGTAAGTAGTCGTTTATTTAGTGTCTTATTTCTTTTTATGCGCCGCAAGAAATGAGACGTTTTATGAAATTGTTTTTACGGGACATTACGCAGTCCTAATTGTAATTCCGGGAGTAAGGACGGTCAGAAGGAAATCTTGCAGTATTCTTAGTTGGTATCTTTTTTTTCTCACTGTATATTTGTTATTGATAAACTTTATTGTATATAGAGTACAGGTGTTTCTCTCCCCGTGCAGATTGTAAAATCCTAAAGGGCGAGAATATGAATCATAATGCGATCTTTGGTACAGCAACACTTAACAGTGACGTCAAACGCATAGGAAATGGTTGAATTGATAAAAATATCAGGATAGTGTTTATTACTATGCTTTTATATTTAATAAATATATACGACAGAAAAAATACCGGTGCGTAAATGGTTCCGTACCATTTTTTATTCTGTACCATTTAACTATAAAAAATCTTGTGTGTTGTATTATGGGTTAATATGCCACTGTTCATGAGATACAGCTTGGTGACGGACAGATGGAGTTATTATATGTAATAGGATCGAGAGAGACTGAGAAAGGGAACCCTTTTGTACCCTTTGGGTACGAAACCCTAAAAACTCTCAGATTGAAGCTTTGCAGATGATGACATTCTGGTGTCGCAACTTTTCTACGTCCCTGGACATTTTCCGTTGACTCTGACAAAGTGTGTATCGCAAGGAAACAATTCTGCGGACGTCTCTCAATTAGACGGCTGGAAGTAACGTGAATTTAGGACTGAGACTTGACACATGTAATTGTAACTCCGTAATGTATGAGCCTCGTTGGGGAAAAGTCGTACTATTTTTTCTTGTAGGAACTGAGGACGTTAAAGATGTGGATCACTGATACGAGTATGTAATGAGTGTTGTTTAAAATGTTGTCTCTAAGCCTCTGTTTCAGGCTAACTAACTTAGTTGTTGATTGACTTACTTGACTTATGGTCCTATGTCCCCTATCTGGGGCAGAGGGCGTCCACAAAGACTCTCCATCTCGATCTGTCTTGAGCTACGCGCTTAACTTCACTCCAGGTCTTGCCGATTTTCTTTAGTTAGTTAGTTGTTGATTAATACAGTATTAATGATAACATTATTATGTACAGCCTTTCAATTATTAAACTTGAACTGCACTAGACACTTACATTGTAAAGCAAAATATGTTTATAGCACTTCCCTTTTTGTTAAACAATAAAAATTGAATCTACATATACTTATGTAGAATGAATAAGCGCACTTAGAATTTTTTACGATTTTGCAATTAGACTTTGCATATTTGCATGTTCTGCTTTGACGTATTGCTCCACAATTTGTAAACCTTTGTTTTAAGTCGAGGTCAGCGTCGCTGAGTTCACTGTTATAGTCATTTAGTCTTAATTTCTTGAAACGTATATTTTACTTTGAACTTGTTTATTGTCTAATTTAATAAATGAAAAAGAAAAAGAATTATAGTCAGTCGTCAACTATTTATTTGTATCTATTTATTTATATGCAGATTTTCTGTCTCTATTTTCTATTCGGGAAAAGAATACCTAGTTAATAATAAAAATAATCCAGTACATAACTCTCAAAAACTTAAAGGTCGGCTTCTTTTTTATGTATATTAGTTATTAAAAGGTTACTTACCGACAAATCACACAGATTAAGTAAGCCTCAAAGCAAGTTAGAGACTTGTGTTATATTCACATACGGAAAACAACAAATAGAGTTACAAAATGTAGAAAAAAAAATAACGTACCTACTTAGTGGAAATATGATATCGTTGTGCCTATCATCTAGTTTAAAAAAGTAGATCAGTAGTCAGCATGCGCCCATTTTCCATTTTAGATTCACTTTTCCAGTCCCTAAGGAGGCGTAAAATTACCAAAACGCAAAAACATATAATTAATTTTTATCCAATTAGACTTCATTCGCATAATGTTGGAGGCTCAGTAATTATGCTAAATACGTCAGATGATAATTTTAACGAGGACTCAGAGAGGCACTAGTAATTACATTTAGTAGTTTACATAAAAAATAATTAGGTCGTTGGAATATTTGCTAGATTTCTCGCGCAAGTGTTTTGTATCTTTTAGCATTTTTGTAATGAAAATTTTATCTGCTGGAACCTAATTTTTAAGCTAATTATGTGTCGACGTAAGATGTGCCACGCAACTTCTGTTGCGTTACGCACCTACATTGCATTGCATGAAAAAATTACCAACCATTCTCACAAGCGTTTTTAGCACGCGCAAGCTTGCTCACCATGTGCAAGCGTTCTCACCACGTGCAAGCGTTCTTACTACGAGCAAGCGTGCACACTATGCGTAAGCGTTCTCACCACATGCAAGCGTGCTCACCATTTGCAAGCGTTCTCACCACGTGCAAGCGTGCTCACCACGCGCAAGCACTCTTACTCGAAATGATAAGAATGAATCAAGTTGCGTTGTGAATTTTACGCTTTGTGTGGTCGGACCCTATTATGTAGCGATTGCCTGATTGTATAATTGTATACATGCAAATTTTCATCACTAAAAACATGATTTTTTATGATATTATTGTAAATAAATGATTTTAAATCAATTAACATAAATTTAATTTAATTAAAAAATAAATTACTGATTTATGATTTTTTTTATATTTTCTACTATACCTCAGTTTCTTCTATTTAAAGCACGTTTTGTTATATTTTATATATTTCTTAGTGAGCATAATAATTTATTTTTCCCTGATAAATCTACCTACTTACATTCCGTAGATTTAAGACAAAAAATATTGGAAGTTTTAATAATAAGTTAATTTTCTCGGTATTACAAACCAGTTTATAAGCTGGAACGAGCCCTAAGCCCAGATTAGTCTGCAATTGAAAATATAATCTGGATTTGGGCAAACTCCATAGAGCTTAATAAATGTCAGCCGCTGTAATTTTACTGTGGCAAATGTTTCGAATGACATTTTACGCATAATGAATTCGCTATTTTGACGTTGTTGTGACTATAAAGTTAATGAACCACAAGACATAAGTGTTTTGATGCAGCTTCGTGTGAAATTAAGGGTTGATGTTGGTGCTTTAATTAAAATTCTTAGGGACAAATTACATCTTTTTAATTTAAATTTGGTTTTGATTGCATCGATGCAACTATACAAACCGGTAGTGCTGAAAAAGTTAATTCAACACTATCTACTATACCTCTTACTTTTAAGTAGAATTAGATTGAAAAGCAGTTATAATGAGCAAAAGAAAAAAAAAAGAAATTAAAATACTTTATTTGATTCAAATTCAAGAGCGAGATAGTGCGAATTGTTGTTTTTTAAGTCACAATAAATAACCTGTAACGTAAATAAAATAATGTTTTTTAAATTTACGAATCTGTTGTTTTATCAATTTTTAACATTTTACTTACACTCACACTTGACTGTTGAGCATATATTTTCAAATTCCTAAAAAGAAACGGGCGCTTGCTCTGTTTTTAACGTGTCGAAAGAAAGACCCTCCTAAAATTAAGATTGAAGTTATAATTATACGATAGTAGATAACAAACAACCCCTTCAGTCCTTTCAGAAAGATTGACACATCAATTTGCTAAATTAACAGTAACAAACAAAAGCCAAGGTGCTTGTATCAACAAAAACTAAACAAGTTTTAAATTATACGTTTCAAATCGCGAATGTGTCATGGTAATTATGCTTCACTCAAGGAATAGAGCAATTTTTTGCACGCGAATGGGTAATGCACGAAAGCCTTAACTTTAGTTAATTTTAGGTAAGTATAGTTTTAACTTTAATTAAAAACCTTTACTACATTATAATATTTTGTTCTTTTTTATTATTGATGAATAATTTTTAGTAAGTTTATAAAAAATTGCACAAGAAATACATATAATAGGTACAAATAGAGAGAAGGCGAGTAAGATTATGATGATGATAAATAAAGAGTTTTCTGAATATTTGTCATCTAATGTCAATAAGGCAAATTAGTTGTATATTTTTTTATTTTACTTTTTATTAATATATTTTACAAACCCAGCTAATAAAATAAAGTAAAAAAATAATTAAAGATATGGTTCAATTAACGAAATAATATTAATGTGTCAATGTCGCTGCAAATGTTGTGCTAAGAAGTGCCTGCTCATAAAATAAAAAAATGAGATCAATTTCGCAAGCTGTTGAATCAACTGATATAAGTTTCCAAGAACTTATGTTACGAAACTTTGATCAGTTTGATCATGAATTTGCACCAACACGAACTGAAAATACTTACTTCCTATCTTTAATCTATACATATAATAAAACAGTAAAAAAAGTGTGTCTGTACATTAAATATATCTCCAAAATATTGGGGGCGATCGAGACATAGTAATAGAGTAAGAATTTTAAAAAAAATGTCTGTCTGTTTGTCTGTTTATCTGTTTGTCTGTTTGTTTGTACACGCTAATCTCCGGAAATACTGGACGGATTCGAATGAAACTTACTTTGTTATATAGCTATTAAGCCTGGGCAACATATAGGGTATAAATGATTTTGGAAAATGAAACACCTGATGCAGAACCATAATGGTCCAGCTAAACTATAAGAGATATAAAAATGTCGCCTTAGTAAAAGTTGTCCAGCCTGATGAGCAATTCCCAGAGACATAAAGTCCACGCGAACGAAGTCGCGGGATTCAGCTAGTTAGTAAGTAAAAGCTTGAATTGGAATGTTTCTATAAGTTTTAGCCGATTTTCATATGATTTATAAAACGTCGCAAACAGGGGTAAACTTAACTACTAGAAACATAATGTTCAAACAATAATAAAAGAAAATGGGGCCATATAGACTGCACAATTTCCTGTCCAAACCATGCTGAGCATAATGGAATTAACACAATTATACCTATACATTACACCGATAGCGTTATCTACAGGAACTTATTAAGATAAGCCTTCACGAAGATGATTTCCTGTTAGATCCGTAGGGATAATCCCATTAACTTTTGTAAAAATTGTTGGTGGAGCTGACGTTTGCTCTGACTGAAATACACACAAATCAGACTGTTTTATTTATATTCTTAAATACATTAGTCAAGATATCTTCAAGTGAAACTCATTACAGCCTAGTAAATAATTATTATAACATGTAGATATAGATTTCTACAGTTTTTAGCTGCGATAAAAATATTTTTTTCATATTTTTGAAGTTACTGAGTGTTGAATACTTTATACTTTATTATGATGGCTACTTTATTATTAAAGTTTACAAACTTGTGGTCTCTATTTCCCATTTATTTATTTGTTTCATAAGGGTATTATAAAGTCACAAAAGGAACATATCACACATGAGCCCGCTTCGATGGATAAATTGCCCCACTATCGATAGGGCTGATGGACAGCCCTAGATTATGAGTAATCCCATAAAGAAATTAGTTCCTTTTGCCTTTGTTTTCGTTATTTAGGTACAAAAGAATCTGAATATCGAGGTGTACGAAAAATATATGGGACCTCCCTTACTTCGGGACTTTGTAAATCCAAATAAGACACGCATTGGAGAGACTCTTAACTTTAAATTTACTTAGGCCTTTAGGCTTATTTTCCAGAAAACATTCACCTCTTGTATCAACTTGCTAAATTAAATACAATGTTACTAAAACTTCAATTAAATCAAGTCTCCAAGTCCTTCCGTGGATATTGTAGAAGGCGATTTATGAAATATAAGCTAAACAAAGCTTACAAACATCAATCAGACCTCTCCAACCGCCTGGCCAGCGAGGAAAGTAGGTCAAGTCCTCTGGCTGCTCTGGCCAAATATGACTCTGCTAGTAAATGAGACCCCTCTAACCTGTCTGGCCAGCGAGGAGAGTGTAGGCCAAGTCCTATACCTTTCTAGCCCTCTAGCCAAGTCTGGTAGCACAGAGAGAGTCGTGTTCCTGCAGAGGAGAAAATACCTGATGACGATCTGTATAAACAAACCACCAACAACGTATACAAACGAGGATTGCAGCTAAACTAAACGCAGCAATTTGCCCGCCATCAAATTCACTGCACATCTGACTGAATATTTCAATGTTAGTCACGCGAGTGTTTATGTGCTATTTTAATTATAGGGTGCAGTAATTAGACTTCGCCATTCATGACTGTTACAGCGTCAGACGAAAATTGCATCATACTGGGAGGGGTGAATGAACAACTTTTGATTTGGGACCGATGTACGATACCTACATTTTGTGACTTCGAGTGTTGTTTGTTCAAATATAATATAAGGCCAAACTAAATGTTGTTTGGTTACAAGCAGAGTATAATAAGACCACTCTAAGTCCTTCCGTAGACATCGTAGAAGGTGGATTAGGAATTACAAGCTAAACAAAGCTTATAAACATCAATGTTTCCAACCCGTCTGGTCAGCCAGAAGAGTGCAGGCCAAGTCTTTTGGCTGCTCTGACCAAGTATGGCTCTAGTACAAAGATGGTCGTGCTCCTGCAGTGGAATCAAATAGACCTGATGATGATAATGATGATAACATGTTATCTAATGTCGAAATTATGTTACATGTGAAAAACACTTAATACTTTCTCCAAATAACATTTACGAGTATATAGAATTTTTTTATGAAATAAAAGTAACTGGCCTGTTATAAAAGTCAGCCAGCTTTTCTGAGTTTGTGTAAAGAAAATTTTAAATTTTAAAAAGAGGAAGAATGTTTGGCCACCTTATGCGGCATGACAACTTCATAAAAACATAATGGAAGGGGAAGCCAAGAGAGGAAAAGGAAGACCAAGAAGGTCGTTCATGGATGAAGTTAAAAAAAAGGCAAAAGTTGTGTCGTATAAGGAACTCAAGCATTTACTAGAAAATAGGGAGACATGGAAAATACTCCACCGACAAGAACCTAGTTCTTAAATTTATTGATGATGGAAAGAAAATTAGAAAAAAATTATTATTTTTTTATATCATGCAACTGAGGAAAGATGTTCAGACTCATAAACTAAACATGCTCTTATTATAGTTCCTTGTCAAACGAGTTAAATACACATTAATTATTAAAATAAGTATAATATCTGCCCTCAAGCTGATAGTATGTTTGCGTGGTTGTGTTTTCGTGTAATAAGTGGTGAATATGACAAAAAGATGTTTAACCTAGCGTCAAGGCGTAAATTTTTATAATTAAGAGTCCGGCGACCCTAGACTTCTCCATACAAACGTAGTACACGTTTAATTTTGAAACCACATGTCAGATTCCGGTAAAAATTGGTAATTGTAAAGAAATTGCAATTATCTAGGGTTATAACTGGTTTCCTACGGTAAAATTATCATATATCACATATATCAATAGAAGTTTCCCATACTAATGGTCAAAAATGATATAATACATATTTTTAGTGTCGGAAACTAATTATAAACCTAGATAATTGCAATATCTTTAAAATTACAAAATTTTCCCCAAATAGGACATGTCGTTTTGAAATAAAACGTAGACTACGTTTGTATGGAAAATTGTATTTTGATCTAGGGTCGGGGGACCTTTAAGTAGATGAGCATGTAAATACATAAATAGTTTCTTACTACAACCTCTATGTAGTAATAACCACCTTAAAGACGACAACCTCCGATAATAACTAAGTACTCATTCGACGTAATACAACATATTCACGGCATATAAACGAGTGAAGTCTATATTTGCTACGTACATTTGACTTTTGCCATCATACTTTATGGATTATTTAGACACGATTACAAAGTGAATCCCTTAAAATATTGAAGAGTTGCATAACTTTTTTACAAGAATATAATATCATAGTTTAAGTAAACTTGTCACAAAAATTTACTGATATTCACTTATGTGAAGATTATACATCTTCTAGATAGATAGATAATACGTTTATTAACGGAAACTGCATCTTATGACAACATTCTTACTCAACTCTTTATACAATTTCATTTCCTGTATGTTTCCAAAAGACACGAACTAAATCGACAAGGGAAAAGACGCTGGAAATCACATGTTAAAATTAAAAATGAAATTAAATATGCACCAACCTGTGCGTGACTAACATTGAAATATTCAACTGTCAGCGATAGTGATGCGACTAAATTGCAGTGACGTTTAGCTATGGTGCCTGTTCTGGTTATATGTTAGATTGGGGTTGCTCTTGTTCATATTAAGAGACTACAAAATGGTAAAGACCTATTCTTCAGGCAAAAATGACGCGACTAAGTTTGCAGTGACGCGAATGACGCGACTTTTAGTTATGGTGTCAGTCCTAGTTATATGTGTAAGCCTGCGATTTAGATCGCGTAGACTTTATAAAAATGCTCATTAGATAGAACTCATCACTTTTTTTTAAAAGTATATTCCATGCACAGACACATTTTTTACTGTTTTATTAAATATATATAGATATAGATTAGAGATGGTACTAAAAGACTACAAGATGAGTAAGTTTTTGAACGTCATAACTCACAACTCCTTCTATTTTGGTCTGGGAGAAATAAAAAACGTCAGACTTTTCTTATTTTTTTTATTTCCTGCATTTTGTGCTTTTCCTGTACCGGACATAAAAGCCGATTAAGGAAATATGTGACAATCGGTATTATGGTAGTTGGCGACGCGGCCTGTAATCCGTTACTATTTTCAATCGTTTTCTACTTACCTGCCCATTGTTAGATAGAGTATGAATTGTTTCTACTAAGCATAATAAGTCCTATTCAGTGCATATTTGGGCCGACTTATTTTTTTAATATCAAACTATTTTTCTGTATACCGTACTGAAACAAAAATCATTATATACCTGGTATTATTTTTCGAGTATTTATTTACAAAAACATTTTACTTTTTTAATGATCGTTCGGTATGCCAGTATGAACAGTCCTTCATCCCCTTTTAGAGAAATAAATTACGCAAACAATTAAATATCGGCAATAATGCGAACTCGGGGTGCGACAATTTGTCTGGCCGGTCCGTTGGGGTGGCTTTGTGTACTTGTTACTAAGTGTACAGGGTGTTTTTAGAATTTAGATATTATACTAAATCTTCTAACATTACCATGAGGTGATATAGTGTATAAAGAAGCTAGGAGTTTTTCATATAAATACTATCACATCTTTATCCTTCATGGGCACACATAGCATTTTATGTCTTGCGGCTGTAATACAAAGCCCAGGGCTGCAAGACACAAAGGTTAGCGTAATGGTGAGCGAGAAAGTGGAAAGGAATCAAAATAGTGATGAACTGCTAGCCGCATTGCCTACCCAGGTAACCTGATTAGCATTTGCATTTTCGCGATCGGCTTGCATGCTCATGGTTTTGATATGACCTGACTTTCGAATTTCTCTGAGTATAGTCGAACATGATGTCACGCTATAATTTTTCTCATGTATACATATAATAAACCAACAACGAAATGAGTCTGTACTTTGTATATAATACCAAAAACAATATTTGGAGCGATGGAGACATAGTAATAGAGTAAGGAATAAAAAAAACGACGGGTTGCACTCTGGGAGTGCCGGCAGAAGTGAAAACTTGAATATTAACGTTGTGCATTTTTGATATACGAAACAGCAGGCGCAGGCATACATTTTCGCCGCGCCGTAGAAAGAGAGGGGTCGCCAGCTGTCTACTCTCCATCCGTCTTACGAATTTTCGATCAGGTCACGTGTCCTGACGCGAGCGTGTCCTGGCGCGAGTTTAACATTTTTACCCATTCCAAAAAAAGTGCACAACGCCGCTAAAGAAGTTTTCACTTCAAAAATACTCTCTTTGTCTGTTTGTACACACTAATCTCCGAAAATACTGGACGGATTCAAATTAAACGTTTTGTTACATAGCTGTTAAGCCCTAGCAATTTAAAGCGTATAATTTATTTCGGTAAATGGAACACCTGATGCAGAACCACAATGGTCTAACTTTACTATAAAAAATATAAAGATGACGCCTTAGCAAATTTGTTAATGCCTGTTGAAAATTTTCTGGAGTCAAAAAGTCCACGCGAATGAAGTCGCTTGCTTCGGCTAGTACTAAATGAACCTAGGCAAAATATTATTTTCGAGAGTCGTTGTAGG
Source organism: Acrobasis consociella (assembly GCA_963555685.1). Taxonomy (NCBI): domain Eukaryota; kingdom Metazoa; phylum Arthropoda; class Insecta; order Lepidoptera; family Pyralidae; genus Acrobasis; species Acrobasis consociella. The sequence goes on along the minus strand of OY743112.1, from coordinate 12,600,712 downwards.
TAAAATATTTAAGTTTCGATTTTGACTTAAAGAAATTAAAACTTGATTAAAAAATATCTATTCAAATAGTTATAATAGATCAAAATAACATCATTTTAATTTATTAAAAAATTAAGATCAGACTTCCGATTACTCTAAAAGTGCACAACCTGTATAGCAATGTCCTGTAGCACATGCAATGCGTAGTTAATGTAATTATGAGCCCGTAACATAAACGGGCCTGACTTGTTGCGATTAAGGACTGTCTTCTATGCAGGGGAGATAAACATTTTATGAATTAGTCACAGAAGATGACTTTCAAAAGTAAAAAAAAATGTATCTAATCAAATGTTTTCAAATATGAATTAACTTCTTTTAGAATAAATTGAAAATTTTTAGTTACATGTTATAAATAACCGGCTAAGTGCGAATTGGATTCGCGCACTAAGGGTCCCGTACCATTATCTATAAAAAATCGCGTTTGTTGTATATTTGGAGCCCCCTTAAATATTTATTTTATTTTGTTTTTAGTATTTGTTGTTATAGCGGCAACAGAAATACATAATTTTTAAGATACAGCCTGGTGACAGACAGACGGACAGACAACGAAGTCTTAGTAATAGGGTCCCGTTTTTACCTTTTGGGTACGGAACCCTAAAAACCACTTGTAGTAATTGTAATTAAAAATAAAACATTGGAATAACACATTAGTGAAGAAAAACTTATCTTAAAACCTAAAAGAATACATTGTTCATAATACATACATACATACATATTTTCATTGTTTATAATAACGTGATTTATGGAAAGAAGTCTCTACTTTTTCTTCGAACACAAAGGAATTTTTGTAAAATAAAAGGGCCGAAAAATTTAGAATCATCTATACATACGAGCTGCATTGTTTTCACTTGTTGCTTTTTTCACGTTATCTTGCAATATTGCTAAGTACTATATTTAGTGCATGACCTTTAAATCTTATTTCATCATTAGAATTTGTGTGCTTTTATTTATTAAGAAAAAAATGTCTTGACTAAAACTGGTTACTGCGCTAGCCTAGCTAGCTAGCTAGTTTTTTGTACGATACAACAGATCTAAACAATAGGACCAAAATAAGAAATACGAGCCAAAGGTTGGCAACCAATGTCGCAAATTGGAGGCAAATGCCTGTATTCATCGGAAAAGTTAATGAAACTCGCCCCAAGTCAATGAAATAGACCCACTCCAAGTAACGATCTCGAATTACTTACGACCAATGTTTATATTTTGTTGTTTTATTATTTACTAGCTGAAGCCCGCGACTTCGTTCACGTGGACTTTATGTCTCTGATAAATGCTCATCAGGCTGAACAACTTTTACTAAGGCGACATTTTTATATATCTTATAGTTTAGCTGGACCATTATGGCATCAGGCGTTTCATTTTCCAAAATAATTTATACCCTATATGTTGCCCAGGCTTAATAGCTATATAACAAAAAAAGTTTCATTCGAATCCGTCCAGTATTTCCGGAGATTAGCGTGTACAAACAGACAAACAGACAAACAGACATACAGACAAACAGACAAACAGACAAACAGACAAACATTTTTTTTTAAATTCTTACTCTATTACTATGTCTCCATCGCCCCAAATATTTTTTTTGGAAATATATTTAATGTACAGACACACTTTTTTTACTGTTTTATTATATGTATAGATATAGATAGATATAGATATGTATAGATTCCATCGAAGAGAAATTTTATGGACAAACAAAAGATTAGCCAGTATGAAAGTTAAGCAACCTCGGTGTGGTTAGTTTGGTTTGGTGACCATGATAAGTAGCGTAAAACCTTTAAAATTAATTTGTCTGCAGTACATTAAGCTTAGGACACGTTATGGTTATGATAGACCAGAGGTGTTAGAATTTACTTATTTTCCCACTAATCATTTATGCGGATTTAAGTAGTGTTAGAACCTACCTTTACCTACCTACTTTTAATTTACACATACCTACTCGCTAGTTTGAAAACAGGGCCGATTTGGAATTAAAGATAGGTTCAAACAGTAACTACTAACTTTAAACAATTTGACATTAAGCTATTGATCCAACTCCACTGTTGTCATTGGTGATAATATTCAGCGTCTAATAATTAAGTACCTGGGTGACCGAGCTATGCTCGGTCGGTTACATCTCAAACATTAACTACATTTTTTTAAACTTGTCTAAAAACAGTACAAAATAAAAAATTATCCATAAACTTGAACATTAAAAAAAAAAAGTAAGTCACCGTATTAACACTCTTTCTAGCGGTCAGCATCCTTAACCACTGAGCTAAGCGGATGGCGGCCGGCCGGCGCGAGGAAATTAGCGACCATATTCTGCGTGGAAAGAAAAACGAATGAAAACTCGAAAACACGCGTTTTCCCAAACATAAGACTAATCTAGATCGATTGTTTACCCCCAAAAACCCCCATATACCAATTTTCAGCAAAATCGTTAGAGCCGTTTTCGAGATCACAGAAATGTATAAATAAATATATATATAAATAAATATACAAGAATTGCTCGTTTAAAGGTATAAGAATAATTAAGTACCTGGGTGACCGAGCTATGCTCGGTCGGTTACATCTCAAACATTAACTACATTTTTTTAAACTTGTCTAAAAACAGTACAAAATAAAAAATTATCCATAAACTTGAACATTAAAAAAAAAAAGTAAGTCACCGTATTAACACTCTTTCTAGCGGTCAGCATCCTTAACCACTGAGCTAAGCGGATGGCGGCCGGCCGGCGCGAGGAAATTAGCGACCATATTCTGCGTGGAAAGAAAAACGAATGAAAACTCGAAAACACGCGTTTTCCCAAACATAAGACTAATCTAGATCGATTGTTTACCCCCAAAAACCCCCATATACCAATTTTCAGCAAAATCGTTAGAGCCGTTTTCGAGATCACAGAAATGTATAAATAAATATATATATAAATAAATATACAAGAATTGCTCGTTTAAAGGTATAAGATATTGCAATTTTTTTATACTTATGAGTCCATCTACTCGCTAATCATGTCGTTTAGGTATTACAACCTTCCCTTGACTCTGTTTTTGTTTAATGGACTAAAGACGTTGCTTCTTATTAAAAAACGCGGATTTTATTTTCTCGAAAAGCAAGCAAAGCGTAGGACATCCAGTCAGCCACCTACAAGGTGGCTTAGCGACCTGACCAAGGTAGCTGGAATGCGCTTGATGCAGGCTGCGCTAGATCAGCCATTTTGGAAATCCTCGGGAGATGCCTATGTCCAGTGGATGTTTTGCGGCTGAAATGATGGTGATGACGACTAGATGTCGACTAGTTCAGGATGAATAATGGCTCAAACTAAGTAATATAGTTAATCAATGTTTTATATTAAATATATGTATGTTTACAATCTCTTTGGCGTAAAAGATTTACGCGAGTTCGAAAGAAGGATATCATATTTTATGATTATGATAGGAACATATAGTATGCTGGGAGCCGGGTTTATATGCAGTTTTCTATGAAATATGACGTGTTGCAGGATTTAAAATGTTTGAGCTCATAGTGTAAAGATTTACGGGTGTAGTTGTGTGTATATTATCGTTACACTGAACAGTATTCTTCCTTTGTTCGCTGTAAAATATATAGTATTTTAGAAAAGAAAATGTATGACGTAGGTATACGTACACGCATATATGTGAAATGACAAATCTTAAGTATCTTCATTGTGTTGAGACTATGTACCTATTAATCGGAATTATGAATATTATTCATTGCTTTAAATTGACACCTGTAAAGATATCTCGCAAAAAAGACCTATAATATTTTTGTGCACGTATTAGCTGTCAAATCTTCTAATCGTTATCATATTTTAGTTACCTTTTTGACTTGATAAGAAGAAGATCAATCACATAGATTGAGCTAGCCCCAAGGTAAGTTCGATACTTCTGTTATGGGATACTAAGACTAACTCAACGATACTATATTTTAATACAAATACATATCTAGATAAACATCCAAGACCCAGGTCAATTTGAAAAATTTCATTTTCCATCTTGACTTGACCGGGGCTCGAACCCGGGACCTCTAACATCCTGGCATGATGACCACTAGGACACAGATGTCGTCAAAGTTGATATGTTAGTAAAAACAGGTATATCTACTACCTATTAAATACTCGTAAGGCCTGTAGAAAACAGTACAACTGCTCATTGCAGTAAAGGGACTTGCTTAATTGGTCTGTTTCGACGACTTGAGATGTTTGGAGCAATTTGGAGATAGGTACTTAGGTATATTAACTATGTAAAATACTTATATATTTGTTATTTAATGAAAGGTATAATTTCATTAAATAAAATAAGTACATATATGTAATTACTGATTTATTTTTTCACCTCTTTCTCACCGTCACACTAAAGTGGTTTGGCGGCCCTGAGCACTATATTCTTTGAAGAAGAAGCCGCAAAACCGAAGGTGTACTGTGATAGAGCTTCTATCTTCCTCATTAGGGAAAAGAAATCAAAGACGGGATATTGTGGGTGTATGTGTAAAAATAAATAAGTATTGTAATAAGTAATAACATACTGATATAATTCGTGCTGAAAATAACCTGTCCGGATTAATACAACGTGGAATGGACATACACGTAATAAATCGAACCACGGGCTACACTAGATCACAGTATAATGATAATAAAATAACAGAAAAAAACGGCTGCAAATATAAGTATGGCAGTGCCGTTTTTTTTTTAATTTTTGACTGTTATTTTAATTTCATTAAACTATAGTGATTAAGAAAGCCCATAGTTTGATTTATTACTTCTCAGTTTAGTCTTCCGTAGAGTCCTCTTACCTACCTTACTGTGTACCTTAGCATAGTATTCGAAGAGCAGACTGTACCAGCTCCTTATTAATAGGTCTATTGGTGTAAGTGATTGCCGGCTACCGGCTAACTAGAGCCATTAGGACACAGTCGGGTAAAGCGCCTAAATGCAATATGGGGACTTGCTTAATTGGACTGTTTGGAGGGCTGAGAAGTTTGTGCAATTTAGAGATAGGTGCCTGGAGATCGGTGCCTTTAGTTAAATACCAAATGTACAAGTTTTAATTACAACTCAATGTTTTATAAAACAGTTTGATATATTTTTCTTGGCAGATTTGGTAAAGTTTAATTACAATATATCAAACATACATAATCCATATACTTATATTTAAAGCTGAAGAGATTGTTTGTTTGTTTTTTTGTTTGAACGCGCTAATCTCAGGAACTACTGGTCCGATTTGAAAAATTCTTTCGGTATTAGATAGGTCGTTTAACGAGAAAGGTTATAGGCTATATTGCATCACGCCCGCGACTTCACTCATGTGGTTAAAGCGGGCGAAGCCGCGCGCTGCCTCTAGTAAAAAATAAGAATAATTAGCGTAGAAAAAGGAGGCGTATCCCCAGCACTGTGTCTATGATGGCTGATGTGATAATGATAGGAACAAATAGTTAATGATCGTAAAAGTAAGTTTAAAAATGTATTTTAGAATTCTAATATAAAAATATTACACAACATTCAAAATATAAACTTAATGTTCGTGTAAATTAATCTGTAGATGTATTTTGATTTCTCCTAACAATACAATATAGTAGATTATTAAGGGGTGTGTACATGTCACCAACATCGCCTGAGGTGAAATGACAGTCGCAGAAATTAAACATCAGGGACTAAATGTAATTACTTATTTAATTCAAATATTGCATTAACGCCAACTTAATTTCAGCCTCACTTGGGGATAATTTATCTTTGATAATTAACGGATAGGTATTTATCATAGACAGATAATTCTTTTGAGAGTTATTTGTTTCTGCTCACTTTTTAAGTTGGTTGTCCTAAAAATAAGGTCTCATTTTTAAATCAGATAATACTAATATTTTAAATAAATCAACGAAATGACACTACGAGGAATATGCTTTTATGCCATTTAATCTAGTAAGCTAGAAATTTGGTACGTAATTTTTTTCTTACTCACTATCGCTATGAATATCAGAAGAACCAACTTCTCATGTCATGATAAAATTACTGTAGCAAAAATAATTTCCTCTGACAGATCTATTTCACTAACAATAAGGGACTTTCACGTCATAAGCACGTTGCTTCTGCATCCTGCCTTAGGAAATGTCACAATCACATCCGTCGAAAACATTTCGAATATAATTTAATTGATATTTCGAACCTTGCATTAACAGCGTCACGAATCGCCTCAGGCCATGACACGTGTCGTGCTGAGTGCGACAACCGTGTGTACCCAGCCTTATTTGAGTTTTGAAAGCGTTTTCGAATCGAATCAGTTGTTGTTATAAAAAGTTTTTATTCGATGTTTATTGGACTAAAAATTCGTAATCCATTTGATCCTTGCAATTCATTTTGTATTGATATTTTCAATAGAGTTTTGAGAGATTTCATTAAATTGTTAATTGTTTTGTTTTTGTTACTTTATGTGATTATTCTTTTTTAGGGGTATTCGTGACTACAAACGCCAAATGTCTTTGAAAATTCCCCACGAGGACATTTTGCTCTGAGAACCACCCATTCCGTTTTGAATAAAAATTGTTTTTGTATAATGATGAAAATAATACATAGAGTACTTAGATTGAATGTTATTTATGTTATGGCTCTTTTTTATATCATGGCAAACTAATAAATTAAAGAAATCAATGTACGTAAATCCAATCATTATTAAGTGATGGGTCTGTCCGAACGTAAGATCGTAGTTATGAGTATTGTTGTTATTACATATCGGCCAAACATAGGACCACCGCCTTTTTTAAAGCTTCTTAAAATGTAAACAATACCATACAAAAAACAGACCAATTCTAATCGAGGAATTAAATAAATAATTTTTTTTTGAGACGGATTACTAAATTATTGTGTTGATAAACCTTATCAAAACAATTGGATGTGGTCCTCACATACGGATGGGTAACAACAAGTGTCATAGAAGTTTCTCGAGCTCCTCCGTGCTTTGTAAGGCACGTACAAGCCGTTGGTCTCGGTCAAGCTATGTCAGCCTTAGGGCAGCCTAAAAGATTTGACACTAGTACTAGCCACTTTTACACACGAAAAACAACACCACAGTACTTTTATTAGTAAACATTATCCTGAACAATATTTTTAGTTATATCAAAAAAATCGCATACCCAACTAAACAATTCCATAAACAACAGAAGACAATAAGCGGGCAGCGAAATGAGATGCGTAAAAGCCCCAGTGGAGTCCGCGAGAGTGATGCGAATTTTATGCAATCCCGATCTTAGATAACGGGAGGGTGCTGAGGCGCAGATAGTGGCTTTATTTTAATGCTAACCGACAACAAATAACGAATAAATATGCTTTTAGGGTACCTCGTGGGTTTTACAAACCCTTAAGCAAGGAGCTTTTGACATAAAGGTTTTAATTTATTATTAGAGCGCGCAATGGACTCTGACAATGTAGCAAATTTGCTGAAAATATGTCCTTGACAGTAGCATGAAGTAGCGTATGGAAAAAAATCATATTAATGTTCATTATCCTTATTCCAGCCTCCGTAATCATCATTTTCTGTGCTCAGTGAAGGATTTCTAAAGGGACCAATTAGAAACAGCCTGCATTCGGTATTTCATTGGCAATCTTACTCAGGTTGTCAGATCTCGTCGGTGGGTGCCCGCTGCAACTTTTGCTGGTTTATGGTTGCCTTTCTGTCCAAGCGATTCGTCGCGCTGATTTTCATAGATTTATGATTTTTTCTTTTCATTTGAACCACTGAAAATAAAAACGGCGAATAAAATTGTTTTTTTTTTTTGTGAGCATTTTATTGTACCTATTGCAAGCCTAAAAGATGATTTTTCAAAACTAGAAATCAACTTCACCACCAAACTATACAACCGATTAATCTATGGGACCACCTCAGAAGTATACCCTTTCAAACAAACTACTCCTTTTTAGAAGTCGGTTAAAAAGAACGTCTCACACAGAATACGTCCATTTTAAATTTGAATAAGGTATGCTTTGACGACACAGAGTGCACGGTAGAAAAAGCACATCCAACATATTCCTCTTTATATGAGTACGTTTTATTGGTAGGGAACCCTTACACAGATTATATTTACACTTGAAAAATCTTTTTTTATTGTAGGATTGTGTCGCTCAGATTTGGGGCGAGGGTACAGCTTTGTGGTTGAGGATTTATATTGCAGTGACGTCACGTGGGTGTCAGGTTCCGTCAATATTACGAGGGTGTTGACCCGTGATTGTTGAGCTTATTGTTTCAGGTTTCAGGCATGCTGACAACGGTGACGTTTATTGCTTGCTTTGGAATTTTATAACCTAAGTAGCAAGTTGCGTGAAATGCAAAAATGTAATTTTATCAATCAATATTTATTGTATAGACTACCGCTACCGGGAAGTCATATTATTGTAAGTAATACTTTATTGTAAACCAAAAAATATTAATAACTTAAATATAGTTACACACAGCAAAGACATTGTAATGTACATGGCTGGCTGTATTTTCGCACAACGAATCAGTATTGCGATCCAACGCGGAAATGCGGCCAGCGTTCTTGGCACTATGCCAAGTGGGCACGACTTTTTAGACTAAATTAATAGTTAACTTTTTTCTGCGTGTATATTTGTAAATATGTATTTTTTTTTTCTTTTTTCTTTCCTATTTAATAAAATTTACGTAAACAATAATTTTTAAATTCGATATCGATCAAAATATTACATCGTGCATCTTGTTAAAATGGTGTCAGGTTTACGCGGACTAATTTTGCTTTGACTTGAAGAGTGTAAGGTATTGTATTATGTATAGCATCAATTTACTAGCCATGCACAAAGCATATTGCACGCCTTGTACAAAAAAAAACAAGAATATTGTTGTTGAATAAGAATAATCGCAGACAAGTCTCCAAGCTTCATTGTATTCACCCTTACCTGATTTGCTACCGCATCGCTAACAGGAAGTGAATGTTCACCGATCGATACAGAAAAATACAAACAAGAAAATGCATTTAAGTACTTCCAATACGCATTCGCTACACGTGTCTCAAATAGATTCAAACTTTAAGTCGCCAGCTTTGATCGGACTATAAAAACAATCGGTTTTGGCTGACGACTTCTATGTTTACTAGATCAGATATATACGTATTTGTTGTTCTAACGGCAACTATAGAATCAAGTCCCCAATTTAGATATATACAAACGGTGTAGTACAAATAAATAAACTTATAAAATTACACTCAGCACTTATAATAATATTTAGTATCGTTGAGTCATAAGTCATAACTCAAGTTTAAAACTTACTTTGGCCACTAAATCAATAGTGTCAATAATTAAAGAAAATTGTGATCAATCACTATCTATCTATTTTTGTATTATTTCTTGCTCCAAATAAATCGAAATTTTTCGAAATTTCAGTCACCCATCATCAATAAATAATTATCGTTTTGTGACATTTATTATTTAAAAAACAATCCAGGCTAAATAAGTCGTTGCCATTGATTCTTTCTATATCGGGAAATAAGAAACAGACGCCGCACAGTCGGATGAAAGTTCACTTTTTATAGGGGACCAGAAATTATGTTCCAGTGATATATAGCGACACTTCTGCTCGTAGAATTTAAACGTACCATTTTGGGCCTTACTTACAGTGAGGGCGTGAGTGTGACCCTTAATAAATTTGCCATGAAGGACTAGGAAAATGTTTCCTTAGGCGGAATTTTTCCACGTCTCGAGTTTCATACTTCGTGACAATCCCGGTGTCAGTTTAAATTAATTTAATTTTAAAAATCATGAGGGACTCTATTTAATTCGCAACTGCATAATTTGTCTTCTTATTAAAATAAACGGTCAAGTGCGAGTCGGACTCGCGCACGAGGGGTTCCGCATATCTATAAAAAATCACGTTTGTTTTATGGATACCCTAATTATTCATTTTATTTTATTTGTTGCTATAACGGCAACAGAAGTACATCATCTGCGAAATTTTCAACAATTTAGCTATCACGATTCATGAGATACAGCCTGGTGATAGACAGAAAGACGGACGTTAAACGCGGTATTGATATCTATTTATTTATAAGGTCTGTATCCGCATTTGATGGACCTTACGCCGAAATCAATTCAAAAAAATGTTGTACTTAGGAAGGTATATATATATATATATATATATACTTTATGTTTTTATTTTGGTATAGGACATTGCTGGGATTTTACTTTATTAAACTTTTTAATTGTCTTAAAATTATGTACTAGGTCACCACTGCCATTCGTGAGTTCGAGTTACTCTTAACGTCGTAACGATTCTCTAATATAAACATAAAATCCTTAAACGTTTTCACGTAAGCTTAAATCTATGGTAGTCTTAATTAAAATAAAACCTTCTTTGTAGACAATTACACTTATTTACATAACGAAGTTCTAATGTATACTTACTCATTGCACGTAACAAGAAAATACAACCGACTATTAGTACCATGAATGGATTTCAAAGGGTGATTTGCCAAATCAAGAATAAGTAGCAAATACGATATATATTAGATCATAGATAAACAATCTCAATAGACGATTTATTCACTCGTATTAGGTAAGTACTTTTTACAGGAATCAAAACTAATGATTATGATTCTATGTATATTATTTATTATTATTTATAGCCCGTTAAATCCCATTGTTGGGCAAAGGCCTCCCTCTATGTATAATATAATTAATAATTCAATTGTATTCTTATTACGAATGAAAATTAAAGTGGAATATCATATTAAGCATAAATGACAGGCGTTGTATGTCCGTTAACTTTAGTTGAGTTATATTATAATATTACTTGTGCGTTTTGTATAACATACATACTATCACGTCTTTATCCCTATGAGGCAGACGGAGCACTTTGGGTATTGCCGCTTTTGTATAAATACAAAGCTAGTTCATTACAAAGAAATATTTTTATTAAATAAGTATCTCTTAGTTACTTAAAAGCTGCGATTGGAATATAAAAACTTTAGGGCAACCGTAGACACAGTACATGTTAATGCTCAAGCTTGATACGTTTCTCGTGAATATTTACATTATCTACTTAAATGATATCAATGTTTTAAACCAATAACAATAAAGGCAGAGTTCAGCCATTGGACCAGTTAGTATCGGCAGCAGATGTGGTGATAAAGGTGGCACGACTGATTCAATGATAGTCTGACCCCAACCTTATTAGATCCTTAGTGGGACATGAGAAATGTTATAGTTTAATTTCATTATAGGATCGATTGTAAAGTGATACTGGATTACATCAGCAGTTACATTAGTTGGATCCGCACACATGCCTACAATATTTATATTTCTGAAATGATTACGAGTATATCACCGTAATAAGTATGACGGAGCAGGAGATGACCTGCGCCGAACTCACTAAAAGTGTGACGATAAATACAGCGCTCCACCTCGCGCTGTATCATGGATTCCAACCACATGTGTCTGAATACCCCTGGCCCACACAGTTATTGAATCTGTGTCCACCTGGGCTTATCGTCTAGCTGAAACAACTATCATTGTAATAAATCGGTTTACCAAATCCTCATCTATTACAACAATCACAATTAAAGAAGTTATGGCCAAGCCCACAGCACACTACACAAAGGAGATGTTCACAGTACGGCGGTCCGCACAAGACTGAGCCGCTCGTCGCTACGGCGACCGCTTTTATACTTGTCGAAACATTTGAAATTATAACAGTTATGTTTTGAAGTAAACAACTTTCTGTTTGCACAACTTAACCAATAATAAAGGGGATTATATTGAACTCGCCGACACGGCCAACCTGACATGCGTACGCCCTCGTACGCGCTTTCAATAATAATTTAAACTAGTAAGTAGCATAGTTAGAAATAACCATAAAATGATTCTGATCTAGCTCGACAATAAGCGTCTCACAAAACTATAACAAATTTAAACTCGCCAAAATTCTACTCCAGAGTGCCACAATACTACTTTGCTGAACCGGTCTTTTGTTTGTCCTTCAGCCAATATTCGTACAGGAATAATTATAAAGAAATCATGACTAAGGGATTTTTTGCGCATTGCTTACGTATTCAATCATTCGAATCAACAAAATTCATTAATCAATTCAAAAGAATCAATTTTTAACTCGTTGACACTGCCATCTTGACAGTAAACCCGTCCTCGGGTTTCATATTTAAGATCAACACAAAGCATAAAGGTACACCGTTCGGCCAAACCTGACCAAAACGAAGCTTTAGTTAATTTCTGTTTCTGTTAGAAGTCTTGCTATACAACGAGGCAATGCTGCCCGTATCTTAGTTACCCTGCCCTGCGATCGTGGTGATGTAGGGTCTATTTTATTTATTTAATATAATGTTTTTTTTAAATAGTTTTTTTTTTGTTGGGTTGTTATATTTTAGTTCTTGTTTTATTATTTTAATTTAGGTAGGTTAATTAGTTTTTAGTGAAATTAATTATTGTGTACTGTATTTATTTATTTTCTGCAATAATTAACCTTTTATAATGATTTAAACAATCTATAATAAACTCAAAACAAGCAATGAACATCGATAAATCTTTACATTGGATCGGATACTAAAAACTTCATGTCAATATTCAGCGATCACATGTTAAAAGTTTTTATTAATCACATGTTCCCTTTACCAGTTATGACAATTAAATTGAGTCAAAACTAATAAAAATTCTACATTTTCACGATGTTAAAAAAAAAGATACAGTAATTATAAATTGAGTCAGAACTCAGAAGAGATCACCAAGACATATTAACAAAACATTAATCATTAGCTCAAAATCATCGGAGATCAGAATTGCCATCGTTGTCCTCACACTATAACGCGTATTACCACCTGTGATCACCAGGTCCACTTGACCTTATAATTTCATCCAGAAACTCGACCTCCACAAGAGCCGACCGCATACTGCCCACTCACGGACTACGGGTCAACTCTAGTACGGTCACAACAAAACAAACAATGCAATTCATCACTCTACCTATGGCAATAAAGCCTTCTGCTATGCTATCGGTCTTCCTAATGAGCTTCTCTGGTTTCCGCATCCTTCTCAACCTATCACGGAAACACTTGTGTATTTGCTTTGAGTTTCATGCCCGGAAAGCATCTCGATTTTTCAAATAATTGAACAGGTGAAAAATCGTCATAATGATTCAAGTAGTTATACGTAAGAACAACCGGAATTATCTAGGTTTAGAATGTGGTGCGAACAGCTCCACCCCCCGATTACATCCAACCATCAGAGGCGCTACCGCCAGGTCATAAACTGCCATGGGCTACTTAGAGGTGCTTGAATTGCCTCCGAACTGAAGTAGGCCGATTACCGATAGACCAAGCAGAAGTACAGGGCGATTGTGGACATGACGATTAGATCATTAGATCACCTCTATGCCCTACCAGCTGTACCGTGCTAGACCTATACTCTGCCTCGGAGGGAAGCGTAAAATTGGCAACGTTCTCGAAGAACAAAATTAAAAATTCAAGCCACCGACACGATAAGAAGAAGAAGTGAAAATAAATGTCAACTGGGTAGATAATATACGCTATTTTCCAAAAAGTCAAATCAGACACCCTCCTCCAAACGTAAAAACAAACAGTTTCCACTGTTTGCACTTCGACTGCACTGGGACTTTGTATGAAATACAGGCAGATGACGACACAGATCCCCGGAGCCAAACGACGCTTTCACCATCAGCCCTTCCGCAATAATAAATCCAAAACTACGCTAAAATGGATACGTTCCAAGGCAAGCGACACTACTTTGCGACACTTTACCCCGCCAACACCACAAAATAATTCATCCTTGGCTCAGGAAAATACCCAACTGTCAACAAAAACAAACGTTCACAGTACTTTTGTTACACTAAAGCGTGGCTAGAATACAGTTAAAGCGTTTGCAACTTAATCTTTTTTTTCTACGGACTTCCTAAAAATAAAAATAACATTGCTTATCAGTACGATATACTTGAGTTTGGCTATAATATCACAATATTTACTCGACTTTAACTATCCAGATTAAAATTTACTCAAGTTACTTTAGTTAACCTAAATCACAGTAAATAATAAATTAATGGTAAAATATTATTACTCACATAGTAAACGGTGAAGGGTCCTTTTAAATAAAGTCATCACCATGATCATCATCATGGTAGGCTCGCCGTCACCTCTTCATCATCACTACCTCTTTATCAATAATATCTTCATTGTCATCACTATCTCTTCATTACCAATATCATCATCATCACCCTGGTCATTATCTCATAATAATCTTTATAAAAGTTATTATAATATTTAGCTTATCTTAAGTCCAATACTAGGCAAAGGCTAGGAGAACTTATCTCTCCAACTTTACGAATAATGAAGTACGTAACGTACCTAATAACTATCATTTTACACCAGTATTCACACGTAAGCTTATAAGACGCTAATAATTATAATTTAAAATACTCAAAATAGACTTTTTGTTAGGATACTAATTGGCGCCACTGCCAGCTCCGACTAACAGTGACTTATGCCACCTTCAGTGATGTTAAGCTCATCTATCAACTCATGACGATAAGATCAAGTCACTAAGCTTAGCAGATAATACACGTTCTTATTTAAAATTGCGAAATCATAATTATTTTTTGATTGCATAGTGGTCAAAAGACTGACATTATTTTTCTTTATGTTTTAAAACTAAAGGTTTTGAAATAAATTGCTTTCTGCTCTACTCTTAAATCCAAAAAAATATAAAAACTCACCAGGTTATCTTTGCGATTCAGCAGATAAGGTTACGACACAGAAATACACACGATATCAACTCGCTTTTTCACTTCACCTCACTTCACCAGGAATCTCCAGCGCCTGCGGCACTGCCGCTGACTCCAACTCGGCCGCAATACGTGGCCAGCAGTTATGGTTCACTTGTTAGCACTTTAGCAACTTTGCAGAAGTAGCTGAAACTAAACACACGTTAGGTATCTTTACACTGATCGCTTCACTCTCGTTAGCACCATTACTGGCGCTAAAGGTTGTCACACAGACCGGCTGCCATTCAGATAGACTTGTCACACAGACGGTTGACAGACAGACGCTTGTCACACAGACGTTTGTCACACAGACGCTTGTCACACAGACGCTTTGTCACACAGACGGTTTGTCACACAGACGTTTGTCACACAGACGTTGTCACACAGACGTTTGTCACACAGACGTTTGTCACACAGACGCTTGTCACACAGACGCTTGTCACACAGACGCTTGTCACACAGACGCTTGTCACACAGACGCTTTGTCACACAGACGTTTGTCACACAGACGTTTGTCACACAGACGTTTGTCACACAGACGCTTGTCACACAGACGCTTGTCACACAGACGCTTTGTCACACAGACGCTTGTCACACAGACGTTTGTCACACAGACCATATGCAACACAGGATGGGTTGCGATACTAAAACCAGAGCCGTCAATGACCCCAAAAGTTATCAACACATTTCACTGCTAAACTCCATCCAAAAACTATTAAAAAGGCTAAGACTGAAGTCACGACACCAGCTCTATAGGATTGACTGTTGAAAAACCACTTTACCATCAAAAAGAATAGAATTTGAATCCACCTATGTGGATACAACCATCAACCCCACTGAAAAACTCTCAGGGTTCTTTCTCCCACGCAGATGCCAGCTCCACAGAATGAGAACTGGATGGGGACGAACTAGATGGTTTGAATTCCGGTGCGACTGGATTGACTCCCCAGCTTGCGGATGTGGCGCGCCTGAATAGGACATGGACCACATTATTCGAGACTGCCGGAAGACTGGTTCACCCTTACTGTGACTCCGCAAGCCCTCACTCAAGAACCTTGACGCTCCGTATCCTTGTGAATTTTTACCCCTCTGGCAAACTGAAAATACGGGTCCATCATCTCTGGACAATTTAAAAGACGGACTAATTATAATCACGCTCTTTGGACCCTGTCGAACTCTTCACCCCTATTCTCCCATGGATTCACTCAAGTGGGCAAAAGATTCAGATCCAACTTCTGATGACGGAGCAGGAGATGACCTGCGCCGAACTCACTAAAAGTGTGACGATAAATACAGCGCTCCACCTCGCGCTGTATCATGGATTCCAACCACATGTGTCTGAATACCCCTGGCCCACACAGTTATTGAATCTGTGTCCACCTGGGCTTATCGTCTAGCTGAAACAACTATCATTGTAATAAATCGGTTTACCAAATCCTCATCTATTACAACAATCACAATTAAAGAAGTTATGGCCAAGCCCACAGCACACTACACAAAGGAGATGTTCACAGTACGGCGGTCCGCACAAGACTGAGCCGCTCGTCGCTACGGCGACCGCTTTTATACTTGTCGAAACATTTGAAATTATAACAGTTATGTTTTGAAGTAAACAACTTTCTGTTTGCACAACTTAACCAATAATAAAGGGGATTATATTGAACTCGCCGACAAGTATATATTTTTAACACCTGACACTGAAAATAGGGGTGTTATATGTTTGACGATAATTTCTGTCAGTCTATCTGTCTGGCTGTCTGTCTGTGGCGTCGTAGCTCTCGAACGAATGGACCAATTTTAATGCAACTTTTTACCGTGAAAGTAAGTTCACTTGTGTGTTTCTTAGCTATGTTTGAAGCAAATAGGTTTAACTGTTTAAAATTTTTTAAAGGTTTGCGCTTGAAAGTCAAGCCTTTCTCAGTAAATAATAGATGACACTACGTATCAAGTCGTATCGGTTGTTTTCTACTCATCACTAAATAGTGTTCTTGACAGTCGGTTTTTTTAAATCATATACTTTATGTTACGGGCAATACAGTAGCTTATTACGTAGCAATATTTGGCCTCAATTTTGCCGGGATCTACTAAGTTGTCAAACTTTGTTTATGAGTGTAGTAAAGTTCAGGGTTCCATGAAATCGTTATGATTAAGTTACTTTTTGTATAGGATAGGTACCCTTTTACACCTTTCCCTTTTGAGGAGACCATTCAAGCTAAGTTGCATTACCTGCAGGGCAATCGCGATAAATACTTTCAGCCGAACCGCAACTGTACCGTGATCGTAACACGACTTTTTGAATAAACCCGTGTCGGGCTAGTGGAAAGCCAGGTTTATAATATAATTTAATCGTATAAAGAAATGCGGAGTCGGTGGGTATTATTTTATAATACCTATACATTGTGCACGTTCGCTTCTCTTTAGTTATTAATTATGACAAATCATTCAATAATTTATGCGTAAAGCACCCACCCACAAGGTGGCCTGACGACCTGAACAAGGTCGCTGGAAGGCGCTGGCTAAGGACCGCTCTAGATCGGTCATTTTGAAAATCCTTTGAAGAGGCCTATGTACTTACTTACAGCAGTGGACGTTATGCGGCTGAAATGATGATGATGATGATGATGATTTAAATTGTATTGTTTTACTATGGGCATAGAAGAGTGGGACACAATCACAAGTTTTTATGTAACAAATGTTGCTAAAGAAATAAAAATATTTTCATAAACTGCACAGTTTTATTTAAATCCAGTGTTCTTCTACGGAGAATTTCAAAAGTAAAATCCTAATCAAACTTCAATTCCCTTGGTCCATACATTTTTTTACTAAAAATCGATAAGCATTTGCTCTGCCAGCGCCACGCGGCCTCAGGCGTTTCTGTAAAAGTCCACTAATGCAAAAATCCATCTGTCCATTTGTTGAACGTCGTTTCTAATAAAGAAATTCCATTTAAAAGAATCG
The DNA here is from genome assembly GCA_963555685.1 of Acrobasis consociella. Taxonomy (NCBI): domain Eukaryota; kingdom Metazoa; phylum Arthropoda; class Insecta; order Lepidoptera; family Pyralidae; genus Acrobasis; species Acrobasis consociella. The sequence goes on along the minus strand of OY743112.1, from coordinate 12,582,943 downwards.
AGGGTTGAACGGGTGTGAATAGCTTTTTATTTTTACTCTGTTAAAATCGGTGCGAGTTTTTTTTTACTACTGTAAATTACTGTTTTAACTCTAAATTTATTTTTTACTTCCCATGCTCGTGAAGTTTTTAAAAGACCTTACAGCCACATACACAATACACCTTCATCTAAGTGATACATTTTTGTGAGAGTTAGGATATATCTTAATTTAATTACGACGTATGAATTACTACCTAAATCCAAATTTACGATTATTTTACGTAATTACGTAAACAAATATAACGCAAATATAATAACTAAACATCTCAGACCATAGTCAAACGTAACAATTGAAAATTATAAAGAAAAAAATAAGAAAAGTTGTGTGGTAGGAAGATAATTATTCGTCGAACAAAACTAGAAGCTAGCAAAATAATAAAATTATCTTGTATATGCTTATTCCTTCTTTTATTCCTCTGCAATCGAAGTGAAAAGCAAAGTGGAAAACTCGTTTTATGCTCTTGTTGTACAATCTACTATATTTGGCATGTTGAAAACGTTACTAAATATTCCGATCATAACCAGTTAATCAAACATAATGTTCATTAAAAAATGATATCAATATGGACTAAAGTGATTTTTTGATATTAGTGTGTGTAAATGGCCAACACCGGTGTTATATTTTTAAAGAATCTAAAATAGCTTGACAATGATGATAGCTGGAACCAACCGTTTAACATGCCTTCCGAAGAAATGAGAAGCTCGAGAAAATTTTATGCCACTTGTGTTCACCCATTCAAGTGCGAACCACGCATAGTGGTACTTAACCTGCAAAAATTCTAGCAAAGCGTCCTTTTACTGGCCCACCGAGCTCCTTTCTTACTTCCAACGAAGTAAAACTTTTAAAATACTTTACGTGAGAGACTTTTTTTTTAATTAAAAAAATATCAAGACCATATAGAATTATGGAGTTCCTATGTACACGTGAATAAAATATATACGGTATCATAATTAACTATAGGCATACACATACCTTTTAAATAAATTATACACAAATTGTTTCATTAAAAGCACAAATAAGTAAAGCCAAAAAGTAGTAGTAAAGTTCATATTATAATTTGCGAAAATTTTTTTATAATCTTCAAAGAATTATTCTGAATAGTCTCTTGAACGTTAAATATTACATTTAGTTATAATTAACCTGTACTTAAGTACTTTTTAATTTTCTTTTAGGCGTAAGCAAAAATAATTTCGTATTATTTCAGTTAGGCGATTAACACACTGCAACGCGCTCCATTTGTGAAAACACACTAAGGCAATTCTCACATTGCCTCGCACTACGCAGCGTAGCGCGTGAATGCGTGTTCTAACGTTTCTTGTAAGTATCTTCGTTTGTATAGAAAACACGCACATTTCAACACACTGACACCGCGTCCACGCGCGTGTACGAGCGTCGTTTTTGTATGGCGGCCCCGCACTACGCAGCGGGGTGCGGTGCAGTGTGTTAATCGCCTTAAGGCATCATAAGATTAGCTTAATATATTTTGATTCATTTTCCATTCCTAATTCTTATTGCACCTTTTTCACCTAATCCAAAATTATCATATAAATTAAAATCAACGGTCTTTTGGACCACATGCGGCTAAGGGACAAAAGCAGGGGAGGGTGACAGGTAGAGTTTATTTAAAGCTTTAGGCAAAATTATCTATACCTATACATATACTAAAACAGTAAAAAAAGTGTGTCTGTACATTAAATATATTTCCAAAAAATATTGGGCGCGATAGAGACATAGTAATGGAGTAAGAATTTAAAAAAAAAATCTTAATGTTTGTCTGTTTGTACACGCTAATCTCCGGAAATACTAGACGGATTCTAATGAATCTTTTTTTTTGTTATATAACTATTAAGCTTGGACAACATAAAGGGTATAAATGACTTTGGAAAATGGAATACCTGTAGCAGGACTATGATGGTCCAGCTAAACTAAAAGAGATATAAAAATGGCGCCTTAGTAAAATTTGTTCAGCCTGATGAGCATTTTCCAGAGGTCCACGCAAACGAAGTCGCGGGCTTCGGCTAGTTATGTAATAAACCATAATATCAAGCATTAATAGAAATAGTTGGACTCGTTTCATTATTCGGCATCATAAAATAACTGGCCACGAAGGGTTCCGTACCATTATCTGTAAATCACGTTTTTTGCTTTGCAATTAAATACTTATTTCATTCTTTTGTTATAACGGCAACAGAAATACATGATCTGTGAAATTTTCTACTGTCTAGCTATCACGGTTCATGAAATATAGCTTGGTGACTGACAGACAAACAGACAAACAAAAGTTTTTTATGAACCCTAAAACAAGAATATTTTTCTAGGGTAACCATTTACACTAACGTATTCAAGTGCGCATACAGCGAGTTTCTGTACGTACAAATCAGCAAACACAGCAAATTTTTTTACGTACAAATAATATACATACATACTATCACGTCTTTATCCCTAATGGGGCAGACAGAGCATTTTGGGTCTTGCGGTTCTATGCAGAGCCCAGGACCGCAAGACCAAAAAGCCACTTTTAGCGTCATGGTGGGCGAGAAGATGGAAAAGCAATCAATACAGTGATGGGTTGCTAGCCGCATCGCCTGTTAACATGATTTGCATTTTTGCCCATTCCCTCGATCGGCTTTTACGATCTGCGTGGGAAGAGAAGCAGCTGGTACATTCTAAGTTTTTTGTTTCTCCCAGACCAGCATGGGAGATTAATTGCATGATACAAATAATATAATTATGTACTAATTCACATTGAATTCTAGGAACATCGAATAATTTTCAGTTTCTCATTCTGCATACTTCTGATTCCAGTAATATGGAATTTTACACCTTGTTTTGTACACTGAACATTACCATTCTAACCCATCACCATATAAAAATAAGTATTTCTCTTCTTTGTTACTAGATGGCGCTGTAAGGTAATAATTAAAACTTTTAAATCTTTTATACCTATTATTTTCATAAAGTAGTACTTTAATTAATAAAATATGACTTACATATTCGACACTTCCTTTGTCTTTTTTGCTAGTCGTGTGTGCTGCCATCTCTGTACGCCTATCTGTAACTCCAGTATTGCCTACTTACGGGCCCTCCAATAGTTTCTCTGGCGTTGGGTATCTGTCACGTTCGTAATTTTAATATCTTTGACATTACTAAGAAATCACACGTGTCTCCGCTCCATCATCCCGACCCCATCTTAGTGCGAACAGTTTAACTCGACATGTCGTGTCGCAAAGTGTATGTAAATTGGTAAATGTAATAAATTGCATATATTTATCTGGTAATGGGGCTTAACGGCAAGGGTGGGGCTGCCTAATGGAGGGAAATGATTCGTACGTGCGTCGTCATAGTTAGTTTTGGTGCGTGTTACCCTATTTGAGAAAACTAATCTATATTATTTTATTTGGAAGACCTATTCAAAAAATATCCCATGCCATGTTTTAACCGAGAATTTAAAAAAGTACTCCCACTTTTCTTGTATGGAAGCTACCCTAAATATTGATTTCAAGATTTTAACAATACAGTAAAACAGACATATGGCCTATCTGGTAACCGTAGTCTATACTTACTAATAACTAAAACTTTTTAAGTAAAATAATATTTTTTTTATATTTCTATGGCCTCAACAAAAATGATATAATAAATCTCAAACCACACTTGTAAGGGAGACGCATATTTCAATTTATTTCCATAAGTGAAATGAGATAATTTTAATTTATAATAACGGATATTGTTCGTCTCAACAAAGAATTAATCAAAATATTTATCTGGAGCTATGATAATATACGAAATTAACCAAAATTACGGCATGCGGGTGCACTCCGACCTATCTGCAGTCGTTATCAAATATTCAGAGGGGACGTTCGACTGTGTGTTACGTATCGTGATGGCAATGGCAAGATAGCAACTTTTATATCTATTTAATAATAGGATCTATTTAATATAGAAACTGTGACCGTGTGGTTTCAGCAGAGTAGAATAGGATCACTCCAAGTCTTTCCGTAGATGTCATAGAAGACTACTCAGTGAATACAAGCTAGACAAAGCTTATTAACATCAATGAGACGTAGAGAGTGTAGGCCAAATCCTCTGGCTGCTCTGACCAAGTATGGCTGTGGTAGTACAGAGAGGGTCGTGCTCCTGCAGTGGAAACTTAAAAGAAGATGAGGATAGAAACTGATAGTTTAAAAAGTACGTAATACAAAGGTTATTATATGAAAGCTATAATGTAGTATTAGAATGTGACTTACCATAATTTAATTGAAGATTCAATAGGTATATCTATTTATTATATCCTTAGACTTGTTTTTCCTTAAGAGCATTATAAAAAATCTTTAATAGAAATTATATTCTGCAATACACAAGTATTAACAAGTAAATGGCGCATGTAGTGTTACATAAACACAAATATTTTAAAATTTTGTCAATATCAAAATATTATTAAAAAAACGGTTTAAGTCTTTTTAAAACAATAATTTGAATAATTATTTGTTGACATGAATATGAATTAATGAATGAAATCAATTCACATTCATGTAAACAAATGATGATTTAAATATATTCTTTTGAGAAAAGTAAAACGAGTTTTCGAATAAACTTCGGTCCTGAAGGGATCCCTCGACCACACGCCATTTTCATTATTTTCCTCATAAAAGCAATTGATCCGTAGTTGCCTTAACTACACTCCAATCCGTATTGCAATACGTAATGAGATATTTGTCCAGTCCTCTACTATTAAAGTTGTTATCTCAAGTCCATACATTTTGCAGCATCAGCTATTATTGCCATTCCCGAATTGGACTGAGGTTGACACAGCCCAGGGGTGCAGACAGAGGGGTTTAGCTCAGATTACCAGCTGATTGCATAATTACAAAGAGTAATGGCAAGACCCCGAAATTAAGCTACTGGTTGAACAAAACTTCGAAAAAGTAAATGCAGGTTGGCGGTAGGGTATCATTGTGGTATTTAGTAGGCCTCTTAGTTATTAAATGTTTTATAAGAATAACTTAAAACTTGAAAAAATATTAGCTTTTTCTTAGATTGCAAAAGACCAGGAAAAAGAAACTTTGAAATCAGCTAATCGGTCGCCTTTTATTTTTGTTTTTCATTTTATAATGATCTTTCTAAGCATGGCCTTTGCATTTGGGAATCTTGGCTTTAAGTATTCGGTAAAAGATAAAAACATTACATATATTATTAACTAGCTGTACCCGCGGGCCTCGCTCCCCGTAGGAATTTTGGGATAAAGAGTACCCTATGTCCTTTCCCGACTCTCAAACTATATCCATACCAGATTTCATCCGAATCGGTTTAGTAGTTGAAGCGTGAAGAAGTAACAAACAAACAAATAAATATACAAACTCACTTTCGCATTTATAATATTAGTAGGAAAGTAGGATAGGATAGGATAGGATTGCATGTGGCTTGAAATTAAGCCAACAATACCTTAAGATGGACTTGTTTACTAATCAGCAAGCTTCGAACTTCATGTATTATTATTAAAATTCCGAATGCACCACAAGTTAAGTCACTCGACCAAAATTCTGGACAAGTTTAATCTAATATACTTTCTTACCTTCCCCACTTACTGGCGAAAGTTATAAAATTTCAATTGCCTCCCTATTTTCCCCTAAAAGAAAAGACGAAGAGGTCTTTACACGGACCACCTGTCTTAAAAAATATAACAGAAGCTGGGAGTTCGAAACACCTAATATGTCAAATAAAACAGGATTCCCCTAAAGGTACCAATTTAGTTTGCGACACGTCAATAATAAAAGGGGGTGATTTTTTCCCCCTTTGGAGAATAGACCCGCAAATTCTGTTATGGGGTGTCGGGAATTCTTTGTCTATAAATAAATAACTGAACTTTAACTTTTTTTTCTGACAATATTGTTCTGACGAATAATTTTTTTTACAATATATTTTCATGGACAGATCTTTTAATTTTTTAAACCTTATGTAGTTTTCACATGTTTTTTCATTACATACAAAGTTACCACCCGTTTTAGTGCAAAAATAAATATGTCTCGTGATGAAACACAAACAAGCAAATGGAAAGCTACATTAAAGGATTCCAGTCTAACTAAGGATACCTATATATTATGTAAGTATAGTATGAAAACCAACAAGTAATTTTAACTATACAAGTAATACAATCGAGAGTTGATTAAAAAACTCTTTTAATAATGTAAATCAAAGACATTTATTATTTAATTTAATTTAAAACAAAATGTTGCTCTACCATTTCAATACAAATAGGTAGGCGCGTTACAAAAGCAGACAAAATTATGTATTTCTACCAAAAAAAAAAAACAAATCCTAAAACCACACATTAATTTACACACAAATTAAAGTAGGGTTGGCACTGACGACAAAATAACAGCTTTTATAAAACCATTTCCAATAAAGGAAACGTCCACGGAAACCAGCTCCATTCAGGGCATGGACAATAATAATGATCAGTCTTCCTGTCCCCGCTTCGGAAACATTTCACCATTGATTTTTCCGCAAATATACGCTGTCTCCTGATTTTGCCCGTCTTTTTGTTTTTCACCCTAGTTGTAACGGTTTGTTCCTTTTGGATTTATATACTGTTTTCATTTACAAATTATGTGTAACAAATAATATTATTATAAAGGTGAAAGGTGAGGGTGTGTGTGTGTATGTCTTCTTCACGCGCCAACAGCTGGACTAATTTTGATAAAATTTGGCATGCAGAAAGCTTATACCCTGGATTAACAATAGGCTACTTTAGGTTTGGATAACACTGCGGGGCGCGGCTAGTTATTTTATATTTTGCAGCCATTATAATCAACATAACTTTAGTGGCCAAAATATTTAAATAGAATTATTAAAAGCATACAAATTTAAAAAAAAAATCACCTATACGAACATCAGGTTAAACGTCGAACAATGAGCTAGTTTATGCCAATTCATATGAATACTTTTTAAAATATCAAACAATGATACAAACACATTTATATGAAGTACTTAACTGCTAACTTATGTAAAATATTGAGATAATTTTGGTACAGTATTATTTTATTTACGTTAGAATAACAATGCTTTCATCTAAAGTAATAAAAATATAGCACTGAAACTACGAAAAAAAAGACACTCAGTGTGTTTTTCAGCAGTCCATATAAGATTTTCCCAGACACAATAGTAAGACAATGGAAGCCGGGTGGAATTCAACCCAGCGACAGCGGAAAGGTTAACAATGTAATCGAAACTCTTCGGATTTAACTTTCAGAACCAAAGAGAATAGATTACAAATGTCGCATGGTTTTGAGTGCATTAGATTCGGTCTAATGACTCCTGCTCCTGCGTCGGTTTCCTGACCGTCGACAGTTCGACACGTGACGCTGTATAGAAAGGACTTCACGCCTGATCAACTAATATAGATGTGAATAGAATTGCCCGTATTGTGTAAAATGAGGTTGGGGTGTGCCATTGGATTATTATTACACCGATTTCTGAGAGGATATTAATTTTCTATCTCGCGTATATGCCACCTTATATTAAGTTACTAACAAAAGATTTTCGCATTATCACTAAACTTTATAATTCTACTTATACATAATCATGGACATTTTAATAAAAACCTTAAATTGTGGCAAAGTTTTGACAAAAATATCCTAACCTAACATTCAGAACTTTGTTTGAATTTAATTTGGTAGATTTTTAGTTATGCTAAAATTGTTTTAAGTGATCCATTAAATGGACGACGACACGTAGTTTTTCATTTCATTTTTCATGCCTTAAAACTTTTATTACAAGTAAAAATCAAATTTAGTAAAATAAGAAACCAGTGCATTAAAATCTAGATTTTGAAGTATAGTTATCATCATTTAGCTTGTAATTTAATATATTTTTACAAATATAGGTACCCAGCAAATGGCATTCTCCGCCTACAGCTTGGTAAAATTTGGCTAGGCAACTAGGCTTGTTTTTTTCTCTGTTCATTCAATTAATATTAAAAATTCTAATTAGGTAAGTCTTAAAAAAATACTTAAGAATAATAACATTAATTTATCACCCTAGTTTGAAACCCTCAGATGTAGTCTTTACTTAACCTGACTTGAGCTATAAAAGTACGATCGTATTCTTGCAAATCGAATTACCACACAAAAGTGTCAGCAATGATTTATTCCAATCAGCACTTCAAGTACCCATCCTCTCAAGTACACGTAATCAACTTTGACGCCTCATGCAAATCTGTTTCGGCCCTTTTTTATCCAGAGCTCTTTCATTGTAGTAATGTGATTAGGTAAGGCTCGATCGAGTACCCTCTTTGGGATGCTAAATAAGATGCGACGTTTTCTGCCTCGGGCACCTTTGATAGTACTTTTTAAATTCGGAACCTCGCTTTTATTGGTCGCCATTATGATAATTACATTAAGGATCGGTCGATACTTCGTCTTTCGAATTTGTTCTGTTGTTACGGCAAAGCCGCCTCTTGAATATTAAACAGCTCATTTGAGAAAATCGCACCTATTGTCTACGTGACACTTTTCTACAAAGTTTCTATGCGTTTAGCTCTTGATCTCAAGGCAAATTTTCATCTAATTTAAAAGGAGGGCGAACGAGAAAAACGCTCAAACTTGATCTATGTAGCGAGGTCAGAATTGTAATTTGTCTGATAAAAGTTTTATCCTAGTCTCATTAGCTTCAAACAAAATTTTATTAGATACTTAATTCGGTTTACTCTTCTTTTTATTTTTATTTTATTTAATTCACAAAATTGAAATTAATTTTAGAATATTCGGTTTATTTAAGGCAGACGGCCCCAATTAAGTTTAATGACGTTGATTGACAATCAGCGGAATATTCTTCGCCTAACACTGCCGAGGGATTAATGAGATTGAAGCGTGTTTGATATTTTTAAAATTAAAGAATATATTTCTTATTTTTATTTCAGAATTTTTAAGGTATTGGAAATATAAATAAAATCTATGTATGAAAATATATTTAATTGAATTAAATTTCTTATCACGTCAACAATCCAGCCATTTTAAAATAATTTATCATTAGATTTAAAAAGTTTACAGACAAATTAATTTTGTGGTTCAAACAAGAAATTGAAAATAATATGCCCATCGCAAATTATAATAAGTTTAGATATTACCCGAATAATGATTCTTAGAATTAAGTCAACGATACAAAACTATAACATACTGTTCTCTATACGTCTTTTAAAGTACCTACCCATTTTTAATATAAAACAAATATTTTTGCAACAATGAAATATAGCCCTCTAAAATTTGATGAAACAGCAATGAAACGTCGATGTTTAAATTAAATTCCGTTTGCTTATTCACACGCAATGGATAAAACTTTTCGTTTGTCAAAATAAACGGATTTTATTTATTTAAAACGCCGAAACTCCGCCATGTTGACGAATATTTTTATTCGCTGATTGATCCAATTGTTCTCCTTTTTACAAGTTTTCTGCAGAAATATATTTTATTTTCGTCTGCGCCATTAAAAGAATTTTTAATAATTCTGTCGTGAGAGCAAGCTGAGATTACTTAAATGTAAACCGAAACTTTTAAAAATAGACGTAAAAGTGTGTACTGAAACCTTGTCAACTTGCACTGTGTAATTTTTTTATGACACCTTAATATACCTGCATAACTCTTCCTTATCCTAAAATCGTTAGATGATTTCTCTTGTATACCTATTCTCTTTAAATAATAATTTTTAGTTTTAAACACAAGCTAAAAAAAGTATAAAATAGTTATTTCTCTAAAATATTATTGTAACTGTTCGGTAAGTGCATTTCCTAGCATGAGTTTTTGTTAAAACACCCAGTCATCTCGTGCCACGCCTCCATCTATACAGCAAAGTGCTAACATTTGTATCAATCGCATTGCAGACTAAACTGCAAAATCACGATACAGCAGGCTAATCATAGAAGTTTAAAGTTATTCTATTTTGATAAAGTAAATCTTAACGTCTTTAAAATAGGGATTAATATGTCTTAGCAGGGATAAGTTAAGGATACACACACACTGTGTACGGGAAATTACATAGTTTAATAAAATGTGTACTTAATTAAAACATAAATATGAAAGAAACTTAAGAAAATTCTTTTATAATACACAACACACTGTGGCAAAAAAGTACAAGACATTGTGTGAGTCTAACGCTTAAATATCAAATGCCTTAAAGACAACCATTATTTACTGATAAGCATTGAAGCAAAATGGTACACTTGAATGTATTAGAAAAATAGAATAAAGTGATGGCAGAAAAAATATATTGCATGTGTGTATAATGCTTTAGCAAATAACATAAAATGACGACAACGTCCCCAACCCTAGCAATCAAATCACAACTGGCTGTGGTCGTGAGTAAGCAAAAAAATCGCGGCATCATCTATCGGCCATCTAGAAGTAGCTTCGATCGAATACAGCTTTCTAGCTAATAATACCTATGTCCATTTATTTAACAATAAAATTCAGGATTATAGGCAGGTACCCTAGTATAAGTAGCGGCACGTAAGTTTAGCGCTGGGTGAGGTGTAGAGGGATACTGTGCACGCGTACAGTATTACTTTTTGACTTCTGCGCATTCAAGCTCAGCGCTAGAGTTTTGTGCCGCTACTTGTAACCTATAATGCAGGGGAACAGTCACTTAGATTTGCAAAAACAATATTTTTGACTCCATTTCTCTTTATACTAATAGCAATGCCTAGAAAAGGTCAAATCTTTCACAATATTCCAAAGCAGCCAAAAGATCGTTAGGCCCTTGTTTAGGACTTAATGCTGTTCGAGAACATCAGGCTGCATCTCGCTCGGCAGAATTCCCTTCGGATCGCGAAGCACGACTGAGCGCTGACCATGAGCGTCATGTGTCGTCTCGCGTTTCAGAAACTTACACACAGAGAGAATCACGCTCGGGTTCTCAGTGTGTTTACGCATTTACGTCTAGGTCTCTACAGACCAGTGAGGAACGTGAAGCGCGAGTAAGAGCTGATCGAGATCGTCATGCAGTTAAACGTGTCGGAAAGATTCACACATAGAGAAGCACGCTTGAGTTCTCACTGTGTTTACACATCTACGTCTAGGTCTCTAGATACCAGTAAGGAACGTGAAGTGCGACTGAGAACTAATCAAGATCGTCATGCAGTGTCTCGCGATTTAGAAACATTCACGGAAAGAGAATCACGCTTGAGTTCCAAGCGTATTTATGCATCTATGTTTAGGTCTCTAGAAACCAGTGAGGAACGTGAAACGCATCTGAGAACTGATCGAGATCGTCATGCAGTTAAACTAGTCAGAAACATTCACACAGAGAATCACGCTTAAGTTCCCAATGTATTTACGTTTAGGTCTCTAGAGAACAGTGAGAAATGTGAAGCGTGACTAAGACCTTCATGCATTGTCTAGCGAATCGGAAAGATTCTCGGACAGAGAATCATGCTTGAGTTCCCAGCGTAAGTGTACATTAATTTCTAGGTCTCTAGAAACCAGTGAAGAACGTGATGTGTGACTAACTTCTCAACGTATATACGCAACCACGTCCAGATCTCTAGAGATCGGTGAGGAACGTGAAGCGCGACTGAGAACTGATCGAGATCGTCATGCAGTTAAACGAGTTCGTAACATTTACAGATAGAGAATCACGCTTAAGTTCTTAGGGCACATTGATTTCTAAGTCTTTAGAAACCAGTGAAGAACGTGTGACTAACTTCTCAACGTACATACGCAACCACATCCAGATCTCTAGAGACTATTGAGGAACTTAAAGCACGACTGAGTGCTGACGAAAATTAAATAGTCATGCATGGTCCTAAATCCGACGCTGATAAACGATCGGCTGCTGGACATCAAGGAAGGTATAATGTCCCAGTACCAAACGAAGTTGCAGCAGTTTTAGCCGTACCTCCTATTTCAGAATATGTAGCATAGTTAATCATAGGAGTATATGTACCTAAATGTTCTCCTTTCCTTATTCACCCTGGAAAGATCTTCATGCCCTACGACTACTTCTTTACGTAACTACGTTTTTAAGCCTTATTTTCAGTGGTCAATAAAATCTTTGTTATGATACCATTAAAAAATATTGAACAAACTGTGAACTAAAATTTTAAGTTAAACAAATACTAAATTTGGAAAGAACTGACGAATAAAGATTTTGAAGTGTTGAATTATTTTTTATGCAAAATGTTAAAAACCAGACATTATCTGACGTAATGTTAACGTAAACATTTGATTGGCAGTCGTTCTATTTTCAATTAATTGAAAAAGTCCGTTGTTTCCGTTTAAACAAATTACGGGTTAAAATTCAATCTACTCGTTTTACGAAAGGCTAAATCAGTGTTTGGTGAAACATGCGCAAACACGGACTAAAATCGTCTCAAAATTGGACAAAACGTTGAAAGGGCTCCTCGATCCCTTTTAAAACGCTATTTTCTTTTTATATCCGATGAACCGTGAAAATGTGGGCAAAACTAGGGATGTGACATTAAGTATTTTGATAATGGTACCAATTTTGATTAAAATAATCGTCAACAATAAACATGATCATCATACTTTAATTCTTAAATTTGATTCTTTTATAACGCATGGTAGGCCTATTTGTCAATGAAAACATTATAAAATAGGAAGAATGAAGAGCTAATATTCTGTAATTTCAGCCTATCCATATTCGATAGAAACAAAAGCCGCTTGCTGGCCAGGCCAGTGTATACAGTGTGTGTGTGTATACACACCTTAGGCGATGAAGAAAGCAGTCTCAGATTATATATGTATTTTTCTCTGGCTGCTATGACCAAAAAATGGCTTTAGTAGTACAGAGAAGGTCGAGCTCCTGCAGTGGAGACTAAAAACAAAGACCTGATGATTTTGATAATACATTTACAACCATACCATACGGTTTGAATGACTAATTCTGTGACCTCATTTCTTCTGTGACTTTATTTCTTTAATAATTATTCTCATTTTTATCTTTAGCCGAGACAAAAAATGGGTGTGATATGTTTGAGGTCAATGGCTGTTGGTCTGTCTGTCTGTGATATTGCAGCGCTAGAAATGATAATAAAAATAAATTCGTTTATGTTTCTCTCCAAAAAGGTACATGTACAGTGTAAGGTTAATATCAACTGTTAAGACTATGGTTAGTGACCTTAATAGAGGAGAGAACTGGTGCCTGAGCTAAGTAGATGCCTACCTGTATTGCAAGCTAAAAATGATAGACTGATTTCGATGCGTTTTTTTACATAAAATTAATCTTGCGTTTTTCTTAACAATTTTTGATGAAAAACAATTCTACCATTTAAGAGTTATTGGGAGTTAATGCTTGAAATTCACGGCTTTATCAAGCAAATAATAGATGGAGCTACGGATATTAAGGTATATCGGTAGTTCCGCTACTCATCACTAGATGGAGTTCTTGACTATCAGAGGAATCTGTAAATTTCCTAGCAAATAAACTTGTGTTTATTAAGAACAAAAAATAATAATGAACTGACTAGACTATTACTTTACTTATAAATAAAAAAACCACATCATTCTCCGTGTATACCTAGCATAAACTTCTATATCACGTAAATCTTTTACAAAAACCTTTTTCAATAATGAAAATCGAATTTTCCTAAAACGAATACACATCCCTATGGTGAGAGCATAGGCAGGATTGAGTTAGCGCCACGTTCAACGCAAACTGTGAAACATTTTCAATATAAAAACAAAGGGAAGACAATTATAATCTAATCCCGAGAGAATATTTTTTCTTGATAAGCTTATTGTGTTAAGAGCTACGAGGGAATATTTTGGTTTCTCTTTTGCCGTATTTTGAACGCTCAGAAAATAATTTCGTGATTTTAGCCTGTAGCCATTTTTAATGAAGTTTATTTCAGGCATTTCTATTTTCGGCTTGAGTAGATTGTTCAGATGTAGATATATAAAGAAAGCAAAAGAAAACTGTGTGTGTGTGTGTGTGTCGTCCTATTGACCGAACGAGCGAAGCGAGCAAAGTGTCTCAGTTTCGAGATTGGCCAAAAATGCTTTTGTCGGGCTGTTCTCGCCTGCAGGGTGCATTTCTTAACCGATGCTTGTGAATGATGTATTTAGAAGGTTCGAGAGTTATATAGGATTTTTGGTCGATTCTTTGAACATGTCATGCAAGGTAAAATGCTGTTAATGTTTTGTTTTTGCAATCGCTTCGAATGACGCTGATCACATAATCTCGATCGATTTTTTTTTTAAATATTGAGTAACGAACTCACATTTCCAACGAAACACTTCACCGAAATATACTTTTGGATTGAGTAATATCCCAGACGTTGCAACTAAATCGTAAAAAGTTCAACTATCTCATATCTATGAAATTTTCAAACTAGTATTTCTCGAAGGGAAAACTAATTTCATTATACGCTTAAGCTTGCACCAAAGCTACATTTCTTGTAATAAATTTTAGTCTGTCTAATTTCGAAGTTTTCGCCGACTTATCTCGAGATGCCACAATAGCGGGAATCAAGAAATATTCATCTAAGAGAAGCGTTTGTTTAAGTTGAGATAAAAACAGTTAGGTTTGTTATTTGTGTTGAATAGAGAAAGCTTTTTACAAATCTAGACCCAAAGACGCAATGCTAGGATCTTGAAAAAGAATCAGATTACCATACAAACAAAAATAAACTAAACGGTTATAAATAAAGAAGTCAAAAATAATGGCAAGATCCCGTTATTGTTCCCGTTGGTAAAGTTGTTCATATTGACGGCTTGACCCTTTCAAGTATTTAGTTATCAATTGCTGTGCTTTTACACTCTATGTAATTATTACCTTTTAGTAAGTTAAAAATAAAAGCAAGAATGTCCAAGAATATATAGAAGCGCTTTGGTCATGTCAAATACTAAAGAGTAAGGCTGAAGACATACCTAAAATTTCAGCTTCACTGACTAGCCGACTAGTGCTACTAACCTCTTAAATAATTTAAAAATAATACCCACAATATAATATAAGAATAATAAATTCGTTGCTCCTTGTATTTACTGTATTTAATACAAGCAACAGTGCAGAAAATCTAGTCAAACCACTAGACATGACAGACATTTCTGTGAAATTACTCTTTCAAGATGCAAATCACCGACTGCAAAATACATCACTTAGTCCATCCGTTTCCAGCTAAATCTTCGACGGGATATAATTTGCAAGCAGACTGCAGATTGATAAAAGGTTATCAACCTTATATTAAAATAAGTTAATAAAAAGTTTCAATATGATATTCTAAAAGATTTTCCTAGACCAAGTTTGCTTGCATCCTTCAGCAACCAACCCGATACTAGAGCGACCACACATGCTAGCGTTGCGGCGTTGACGGCAACGAAAATATTGACTATACCTCCGTGGCGTAGTCACCGTACTAGTCTGCCAACCAGAGGTCCCGGGTTCGATCCCCGGTCAGAGCAAGTTGGAAAATTTCTCTTTCAAATTGTCCTGAGTCTTGGATGTTTATCTTTATAACACAAGTCTTGAACTTACTTTGGGCATATAATACTATTGGGCATATAATACTATTATTATATATATTATTATAATATAATATAATGGGCATGTAATACTATTATTAATTCTGTGCTTTGGGGCTAGCTTTATCTGTGTAATTTTTCCCTATATATCTATTTACTAGCTGTGCCCGCGGGCTTCGCGCCCCGTAGGAATTTCGGGATGAATAGTACCCTATGTCCTTTCCCGAGTCTCAAACTATATCCATACTAAATTTCATCCAAATCGGTTCAGTAGTTGAAGCGTGAAAAGGCAACGAAGCAAACTCACTGTCGCATTTATAATATTAGTAGGAAGTAAAGTACCCGTAACCGAAGGGCATGTATGAAGAGATTGTTGAGTTTAGATGAAGCAAAAGAGGTTTGTCAGGATCATAGCAAGTGGAGGCCCATAGTCTCTGCCTACCCCTGTGGGAAACAGGCGTGATGTTATGTATTGAATATTAGTAGGATAGGATAGGATTATTATAATATTAGTAGCATTTATAATTAATTACTACTCCCAAAATAGCTTATTATTCACTAGCTGTTGCCCGCGACTTCGTCAGCGTAGACTTTTTGACAGTTCATCATCATCATCATCATCTAGCCCTTCTTCTGCTAACTGCTGATCATAGACCTGTGCTGCTCACATCCAGGTGTGACTTGCGACTTGATTATTATGTCAAATCATAGGACGCCTGACGCTTTTGTTACTCCGTCGGGCCAGGTGCCATGCCCCGTTCTACATACATGTCCTTCGCTAGGCGGGAGATGAATAAGCGTTTCTACTTTAAGTCCCGATGGATGACGGCGTTCCTCAAGTAACGCGGAGTTCCATCGGCCCCTAAAACATAGGTTTTCTTAGGTTCGACTTAATCACGAACCGCGTCTGAAGCGGGAAGCTAGAGAAAATTAGGTACTTACTGAAAAATAGAGCTTTCCCCGGGCCATCTACGCTATCGTCACCATAAAACAAAAGTTTGCGGCGAGCGGTGTCATGGGACAAGCAGGTGACCATTCGTGCATAGAATCTCGACATGGATATCTAGACGACAACGTATATAACAAGTCGTAGGAAAATCTTATACCTTTAAACGAGCAATTCTTGTATGTATGTATGTATATATATATATTTATTTATAAATTTCTGTGATCTCGAAAACGGCTCTAACGATTTCGCTGAAAATTTGTATATGGGGGTTTTCGGGGGTAAACAATCGATCTAGATTAGTTTTATGTTTGGGAAAACGCGTGTTTTCGAGTTTTCGTGCGTTTTTCTTTCCACGCAGAATATGGTCGCTAATTTCGTCGCGCCGCGTCCGCCTTGATTAAGCTCAGTGGTTAAGGATAGCGAGAGCGCTAGAAAGAGTGTTACGGGTTCGAATCCCACTCGGTGACTTACTTTTGTTTTTTTTTATGTTTAAGTTTATATATTTTTTTTTATTTTGCATTGTTTTTAGACAAGTTTAAAAAAAATTAGTTAATGTTTGAGATGTAACCGAGCAAAGCTCGGTCGCCCAGGTACTATCTTTAATAAACGAGCAATTCTTGTATATATTTATTTATAAATTTCTGTGATCTCGAAAACGGCTCTAACGATTTCGCTGAAAATTTGTATATGGGGGTTTTCGGGGGTAAACAATCAATCTAGATTAGTTTTATGTTAGGGAAAACGCGTGTTTTTGAGTTTTCATGCGTTTTTCTTTCCACGCAGAATATGGTCGCTAATTTCGTCCTTGATTTAGCTCAGTGGTTAAGGATAGCGACCGCTAGAAAGAGTGTTACGGGTTCGAATCCCACTCGGTGACTTACTTTTGTTATTTTTTTTTTGTTTAAGTTTATATTTTTATTTTATTTTGCATTGTTTTTAGACAAGTTTAAAAAAAATTGTTAATGTTTGAGATGTAACCGAGCAAAGCTCGGTCGCCCAGGTACTAATAACTTATTAAAGACACCGCAAGGGTATGTAAGATAAAAATAATCTTACTGACTAAGTCAAATAAGATGCTTTTTTCTAAACACCAAAATAACCATTTTTTATGAAATTTGTATGAAATACAGGCAGATGACGTCATAGTTTCTTGAAGTCAAATTAGCGCTCTTATCCGTTTTTCTAAAATCATATTGAAAATGGAAATGATTGATCATGACAAGTGGCATTATTTGATGACATTTTATTTCCAAATAATTTATTTTTGACCTAGGAAAATACCCAATATATTGGTTTAAAAAAACAACAATGACATAAGCAATCAATTTAAAGGCAATTCAAAAACATTTTGTATTTAAAGAAAATAATAAACAAAACTTAGACATATTCTTCTATTCTTTTGTGCTTAAAAATTGTATTTTCTCATTTGAACACGAAAAAATGTTGTACAAAACAGCGTCCAATTTAAGAAGAGGCGAACTTATTATTCCTTATTCCATCCTATTTTCTCAACAAGAGAAACTAATCTAAAGAAAATTTTCCGAGTCCCTGTGAAGAAAATAAGCTTATAAGGAAGTGCAGTTTGCTCGCACGAATGCCGCCCGGAATACCTCTGGCAACAAACTTTAAATTAAAGTTTTTCAAGGGAAATAAGAACTTTCAACATTTGCATCGGCCCGTTGGGGTCCAATAATTAAGTTTCAGATGCAGCCATTTGTTCTTGTTATTATTAAACAATTCATGTAATTTATTTCATTATGCTGTCCGCAATACTTCTGGCAACAAACTTTAAATATAAGTTTTTTAAGGAAAATAAGAATTGTCAACATTTGTATACAACTTTAAAATAATACATGCCACTTGTGGTCACCCATCGAAGTACGGACCACGCCCGGTGTTGCATAACTTGCTAAAGCGCTAGTTATACGTACTCCTAACGCTGGGCCACCGAATTGTAGAGTGCGGCTTAGGAAATACAAGTCTCAAAGTCTGGATTTTTTTGGCGACTCTAGTAGTACAGAGAATCTTGCTCCTGCAGTGTAGCCTAAAAAAGAAAAGAGGTGATGATTATTTCATCCAAGTTAACCCTTTTAGTTTGTCATGTCATCTCCTAAAAGGTATTATGTTATGTAAATTCTTTATTGTACAAAAAGGACACTACAAAAATACAGTAGATAACAATACAAAGGCGGACTTATCCCTTTAAGGGATCTCTTCCAGTCAACCCAACGCCAGAGGAGATAATGCTATTAATTAGGGTGGAACACTGTACAACTTACATTACCCTACATTTTACATGTACTCTAGTCGTCTTTTTGTATAATAATAATACCTGCCTACAATAGTCAGTTATCCTGAAGGCAGGTGATATATTGCAATATCCCAGCATCTGTCCATCCCAATCTCATTCCATAACCTAGAGACCTTTCTTGCAATAGATCTTCTCCTGCTGAAACCTATTCAAGGGTACACCTTTAATAGGTATATCCAGAAATGGGTTTTCTCAGGAGCTCCACATAACATCAACTTCTCCAAAGGGACTCTAAGTATTAGATCTGTATCCCAACGCAAGGCTTTCAAAGGACCGGGGTTAAAACCCGTGAATTAGAAAGGAGATACAATAATAATAATATCTTAAACGGAAATTAAAGTTAGCGGGTAGGTACCTAAAACAATTTTCCTTCAACGTTTCTGTTCTCAAACTTCCCGTATGATCCGTAATTATTGGCCGTCGCTCGCAAGTTAATTTTACTTCTCTCGGAACTCGTTGTCTAATCAACTGCAGGTAACATACAAAGTTTGTTCTGAACCAATATACTTGCATATTACCTTGTCTTGCGTTATTTCTGTTTACAGTACAAACTCTGAGATCGTGTTCTGTTTTTCTGGTATATTTTGTTTTATACGTGGTAAAAAAGTATTTGAGTCTTATGTCAGTTCACTGCGCGACCGATATGCTCAACCGAAAACCAAACCATTACTACTAGGGGCAGACGGGCAGTATAGTAGCCCTAGTTGACCTAGTTGTGTTTGTTTTACGTGTGTGTTAGTGGTCCACACTGGTGTCAGATTTCTCAAGCTGCTGAAAAGCATTTGACAGCTTTAAGACTGCGATACTGACATGACAGTCAGTCAGTATGATGACAGCTGGGACCAACGACTATACGTGCCTTCCAAAGGAGTCTATGACTCAATACCGACAGATGAAATCTCGGTGAACGTTATGACGACATTTCATCCAAACCAGAGATATGGGACTCAAGTCCCATATCTCTGATGCAAACCTCGCGAAATTTATTTGACTAGAGTGACCTCAAGTAGCATGAAAAATACTCAACCACGCCCTTGGTTAAAATAGTTTAAATGTGAACCTATTAAAAATTATTGCACCCCTCATAAGCAGAGTGAATAAATTTGTGCATTTCAGTCAACATTGACATGTCAAGCATTTTTTTGTTTCGCCGACATTGCGGTTTAATATTCTTTGCCAATTTTTTTAAAAATTGATTTTTTTGTCTCTGGATACCAGTCCTTTAAATCCCATCTTTATTTATCTCTTCTTTATTCCTAATCCTTACCCTCACTATACAATTAAAGGTTGGTAGAGTTCCTTTGATTGCTTTAAGGGGAGCTTCTGGCGACAAATCTATATGAGTCTACTGGTTTTCATAGAAGATTGAGTGGTGGACGGTGGCGCCCAAGGACGCCCACCGCAGTTCGCAAATAAATATCACTACAGCCGCACTATGATTGTCCACTTAAAACATTTCACATAAAGTCCATGAGAATGAGCATTTATAAACCAAACTACCAATTTCTTATAATGAAGTCCACTAGAATCAATTTGCAAAACATTTTAAAGCAAACTCCAACTGAACCCCTTGACTTCCCGCCAAAAACTCCTATTCTTTACCAAATGATTTTTAGTGTGTACCCCAAACATTAGAAATACAATCACTTTATTTTCACTATACTGTATGTACATATTGAATAAAAACCACATAAAGCTGACCTGCACTTCGAAACAGCTAATACAGCAAATGCAGCGATGTTCATGCACCACCGACTGCACCGGGGTCTGCTTGCCTCCCTTTGTCCGTGCATTTAATATCGAACATTAACTTTAATGGATTGCCCATTTTGATATTAGTTTTCTGATTGTATACACTTTATACTTATTGCTTTACAGGAAAATATTTTTTCAAAATATGTACCTACTAGGTATATACTTTTAATCATCATCATAAGGTATTTTTGTCTCCACTGCAGGAGCACGACCCTCCCTGTACTACCAGAGCCATACTTAGCCAGAGCAGCCGGAGGTCTATTATCTTGAAAAAGTCTTTAGTATTAATTTTAAGTTAAGTTCATTAAAATTTGATTTAAAACTAAATAAGAACTTAAAATAAAATAAAAATATAACTTACGTAAGATGACATAACTAAATATTTTAAACACTGTTTTACTTACATAGTGTAGTCGGAAAGAGCCGATTAGTTTCGATTGGTTAAAAGATCATCCTCAGGGCGAGTGGTACGAGGACGGGCGCTCGTCGGCCTTTTCTCCGTGTAAATATATTAAAAATATATATTTAGTACGTCATTGATTTTTTTGACAATTGTTTATGAAAAGAGTCATATAGTTCTATGGACGTATCCTTATTTTTTGCTTACCCTTACTTAAAATTATATTATGCATTTATTTGGCAGGAAAATTTAAAAACCGCTGACAACCTCTAGTGATGAGGAGCGGAACTACATATTACATTTACATCTATTATTTGCCAGGTAAATTAAAAACCATACATTCTAATAAAATTTGTAAACTCTACTTAGCTCTGATAGTTTTTCTTTAAACTTCGAAATACATACTATACACTTGTTTTGTAGATAGAGCGCGGACACTTCTCTAACAAAAATTTGCTCTATTAAAGCGAATATTCCAAAAACGGATCCCTAATTAAAAAAATTGTGTGCGCTGACACTATTTTAAAAGATCTATTCAACGATACCACACACGATGGGTCAAACAAGAAGAAGAATTGACTCTCACTTTATATGTATGGGAGCTACCCCAAAATCATTTTTTTTTTCATGATGTGATTTAACCTTTTTGTCGGCATGAAATATACACACAAAATTACGCCTTTGTAGTACTTATAATCTCATAGATGCGAAACTTTAAGGGTTCCTTGTTTACTACGGAGCCCTAATTAGGTTCAGCTTGATGTTCCTTACATTGTGTAAAGTTTTAAAAACAAGCTATGGTGAACAAACGTATTGCCCATTCACTTTTTAGATCGCATGCCTATTAAGCCCTAATATCCTGTTATATTTTCGCCATTCGCTTGAATTATTGACAGCAACATAAAGGGAATTGTTTATGAAGAGTTGCGTTTCAAGAGTGTTATGTGTTACTGTCTCAAGGGAAATTATGTAAAGTACGAACATGGATAAACAACATCTAATAGGAATTCTGTAGCTTGATCCCCGGACGAACACTACTTTGATGAAATAGTTTTCGAACATAGTAGGTATAGATTAATATTATACCGTAAGTATGATATTGGCTGTTACTTACTCAGTAGGGTACAGTTACGTCAAACAATCTCAGAATTATGAATATTACTTTATTTTATTTTATTCAACTTTATTTTTTCAAAGTACATTTATACTTTGAACAAATGGCGGACTTAAACGTATACAATTATTACGTACCAATTATTATTTTTTACAATTAAAGTATCAAACCCCGACGGTTCACATGTGAACCGCAAAACAATTGAAATCTATTGTGTCTGCGATTCCGGTACTTGACAGGTTAAATACTTTCTGTGTTACTACCTACAGTGGCTCCTATTTAATACAAACTATTACCAGCTGGCGCCCAACACGCTAGGCTTTGCGGTTAGACCTAGTGTCGATCATCCCATTAGATCACAATGTTGATAAATATATGATCCAGCTGTCATTGCCTCCTTCCCCTGGAAAAAATAATTATGTAAATGAGTATAGCTTTGAAAATAAACTTAATTATATACGACTAAATATTGACTACGGCTTAGATTTAATCACAATTCAGATTTATAAAACGAATTGCTTTATAAAGATAGCAAAAAAAACAATGCTTTATTTACATACTTTCCTAAGGATGTATGAGTTCAAAATAATGCTAACTAGTAATTTATTGGTTACAGCTGATTTTAATACATACATACAAAATATCACGCCTGTTTCCCACGGGGACAGGCAGAGACTATGAACCTCCACTTGCTTCGATACTGACGAACCTCTTTTGCTTCATCTAAACTCATCAATCTCTTCATGCTTATTTACTCTATAGCTACTCCAAAATTGGACACTAACATACAAAAACAAAATAAAGAACGTGACAAATAATGCGTATCGTAGATGTAGGTATACATCTCCTAATCAAAAAGTAGGTAATCATTACCGAGTTAATATACCGTCCCAACATAACAGATTGCAATTGCGGTTTCTTTTATCACATCATTCGAATATGGAAGCACGTTTAGCTACTAAATCCTTAGTGCGGCCATTTAGCGGCGTCCCGCCCAGCAGCTACGTTTTACAGCTGTACCCTGCATTATTGAACTTACTTCGGTACCTACATAGAAGTAGATATGAGTTTTATAAACTTTATCCGATTTATATCTCGTCACTTCAGCCTTCAAATAAATCGTGAACTTTATCCGTCTTATTATATCTCGTCACTTCAACTTCTTATACAACGGGGAAGGAACATATCCGTAATATATCGAACCACGGGCTGTACCTAGCTCAGAATAGTAAAATGATATTAAAATAACAGTAATAAATAAATAAAAAATGACATTCCTGTGTCGAATTTTTTCTAATATCATTATACTATAGTGGTCCAGTTTAAACCGTGGTTCGATTTATTACGGGCATGACCCTTTCAAGTTGTACGATAGTATAATGCAACCTAAATATAAAGCATAGTTTGGAAGCAGAATCCTAGCCATTGGACTTATTACGATTGTAAATGATGGTTACAATTATATCTTCCACGCTGATCCGGAAGATAGGAAAAAAACTTAGAATGTACGATAGTTATAGTTAAGGCTTGGCTCTACGCTTTTATTTTTCAAAATCTGTCAAAATTGATTCAAAAGTTGTCCGTTCTTTTCCGCTAGGTTTGTAGTAATGTCTAAACGCAATGCAGATAGAGTTAAAAATATATAGAGGTTACAGTATGGAAGACATGACGTAATGAAATAAATGTAATATGTTTACATTTTTGTAACATATTATGTTTTTATAAAGAATTGAATAAGGTCATGTCCGTACAAGGACTTAATGCTGATGCTTTGTCTACCGGTCAGCCTTTAGAAAAAACAAAAATAGTTTATTTCAATTTTAAAATATGCACAGTGATTTTTTATTGTTTTTGAAGCTAAGGGCCACTTTATAAGGGTCGTTAGTAAAACTAATTAGCTAGTCGAAATAAAAATTCAAAAACGAAGTAAAATCGTGAGATCAATTAGAAGTACCACCAGGCACCGCCTCCGTCCGGCCGGCCGGAGATCATCGAGGTCATGCGGTAGTTTTTGATCGGGTGTAACTACGTGGTCTCGATTTTTTTGTCTTATGTCATATACAAATTTGAATTAAGTATATGGATGGATAGAGGAATTTATTTACAATAGATTTTTTCCAAAACCAATGAAAAGTCAGCATGTATGTACTAAATTACTAAGGGGTAAATAAGTAACTATATAAAAAGAGCTGCATTATTCAATTATTTATATTAAAGTAAGTAATATTTTTAAAATTGCAAAATAGTTGTACGTTATGATATAAGTTTTATGTGTGATGATTTTCCAGCCCGAGACGAAAGCGAGGGCGTAATAGAGCTGAAAGTGTTTTAACTAATATACACACGTATATCGCACGACTTTTTTTAATACACTTATATCTAAACTGATTTTTATTTTAAGGCTGCTACCAGCGCTAGCGACCTTGAAAATACAGAAAAAATAATTTATCTTTGTGTAAGTGAGATTATCAGAAATCCTCGCAAAACTTTTAAGCTAGTATCCTTAAGTTTCATTAGAACCTCGAAAGTCATTGAAATACTATCAGCTTTAGAAACCTTTACAAAAAGTGTCAAAAGTGGCCGTTTTTAGTAATTTTTAATATGTTTATAACGCAAGCGTGTTTTATGACCTACTTTATATATCTAAAACCGATGAAATTAGAGCCACTTTACGAGCAAGTGTGTTGAAAAAATAATTAGATAATATACAGCATGGAAGGGACATACCCTTAATAAATCGAACCACAGGCTATACTAGATCACTCTATTATAATTATAAAATAACAGTAAAAAAGAACCGAATTTGACATTCTCATACAAATTTTCTAGGCGGCTGCACACTTTTGTATGGAAATGCAAATTTTTTTAGTTTTTGGTTGTGATTTTTATTTGATTATAGTTAGTGGTCTAGTGTAGCCCGTGGTTCAATATATTACGGGTATATCCCTTCCACGTTGTATATTGGCACTACTGTGGGCACTACATTTATTTTAAACTGACGTCGAATTTGCGGAGTGTCTATGTAGTGTAAATGCTAGGAGAACAATCTTATGTATTCAGATTTGTCTATAGTACAGTTGTGCTACTGTAAACGATGGGCAAAATTTTAAACAAGTGCCAAGAAAGGGTGATTCAGTCCTTTATTTTGCCCCAATTTTTTAAAGTTAAACTAGATCTTTTATCTTTTTAGGGTTCTGTACCCAAATGGTAAAATCGTCCGGCCAAGCCAAGTCTACGCCACCAAAAACGTCTAAAAACTTATTTTATTTTCATTTTATGATTGTTTTAAATTCGTTTACCCGTATTAGGTTTGATAGTTTTATTTTAACTTTTATTAAATACAAATATTCTAGAAACGGATTCTTAAATAAAAAATGGTGTTAACAAGCTCAAAATATTTTGAAAGACCTATTTAACGATACCCTACACGATGGGTTAGTCGAAAAAAAACTTTCATGGGGGCTACAATATTATAGTACCTGGGTGACCGAGCTTTGCTCGGTCGGTTTCATCTCAAACATTAACTATATTTTTTAAAACTTGTCTTAAAACAGTACGAAATAAAAAATTATAAACTTGAACATGAAAAAAAAACAAAAGTAAGTCACCGCGTGGGATTCGAACCCATAACACTCTTTCTAGCAGTCAGTATCCTTAACCGCTGAGCTAAGCAGATGGCGGCCGGTGCGACAAAATTAGCGACCATATTCTGCGTAGAAAGAAACTCGAAAACACGCGTTTTCCCAAACATAAGACTAATCTAGATCGATTGTTTACCCCCAAAAACCCCCATATACCAATTTTCAGCGAAATCGTTAGAGCCGTTTTCGAGATCATAGAAATTTATAAATAAATACATAAACAAGAAGTGCTCGTATAAGATTTTCCCTATTTTACTTCACTGTTTTTTGGCATGATTAATATACCCATGCCAAATTATAGCTTTTTTGGTACTTATAGACTCTGAATAAAAAACGTCGGATGACAGACAAACAGACAGACATGATGAAACTATAAGGGTTCCTTGTTTAAAACGGAACCCTAAAAACTGTCGATAGTTTTACTTGTCATCGATATTATTGTAAACTATCAGTAATCAATAATAACAATAGTCCTATCCATATTGTAATGGTTTTTTAAGGCCACAAATATAGTATATAGACTAACGATATTTTATACTTATTCATCGATATTTTATATCAATTTTAACAAATGTACTAGCTCTTTAGGCGTTGCGCAAGCTGCAAGCAGCCCGCGGATTTTCGTGCAGCTGTTGAGGTAGGCTAAGATATTTTTCCAGTTCATAAAATGGATAAAAGCTCCAGTTACTTAAGAAAACAAGAAAAATGTGTGATCGGCCATTTTGGATCCAAAATCTTAATCCAGTTTCGAGTTCCGCAGGGTGCTTTACCCCCTCATGCAAAAATCAGACTCCTACAAAGTCCCAGTGAGACGTTACTAACGAAAAACGTTTGATTATCTAAAGCCCAGACGCCATCCTGGATTCCAAAAAAATGCTTTCGGCGGCCATCTTGGTTTGCAAAAAAAGAAAACGAAGCACGTGGTGGGAGTGGCTCGGCCTACGGCCTTGTAGGTGACCTCTGCCTTAGGCCTCAAGCTTCACTTGGTTGCTTGTTTAGAGGGATAAGCAGAAAGCCCCCTCCCCCCCCCCTTCTTTCTCTGCTCCCCCACCAAGCAAGTGAGCTTCACTCCTTATGGCTATCAGCACGGCGCAGGTCAAAAAACCATATCAATCAGTCAGCCAGTCAGTCAGTGGTACAGTATGTACGTGTATATTTCTCGAAATCTAAAAGTAAATAAATCCGAAGAGTATCTATAGATAAGTTTCTTTGGCTATTTTTAAATTAATTTATAGCCACAAAACTGGTAATTAAATAAAACTAAAATATTATAAATCGATATTGTATGTACGGTACTTGTATGAAAAAAAATCTATGACGACCATGTCTGTCAGGTAATCAATCTATGCCACGCTATACTTTGACACTTCCTTTGACATTATGACAAGTGACACAGTGTAAGAAAGTTACTCGCACGTTTGTTTACAGACTGTTCGACCCATATATATTCGTGATATTATTTTACACTGTGACAATAATTTTACGAAATCAAATGTCATTTTTTTTGTGAAGAGCGACGCGTCCTTGCTCCGCGAGGCCCATCGGCCATCTGACAATTTGATGTATAACTGTCAAAAATCTGTGCAACAAGAACAGTTTATTTAAATACACTCGCGAAAAAGCGAGACGGCAATTACAATAATTTTCAGGAAGGTAAAAGGGCTTATATGACTGAAATCTAAAGCCACGCAAAACTGATCAATTATAGAAAAATAGCTCTAAAATTAAAACTAACGCAACAAAAAAAAATTTGAACCACAATTTTGAAGATTACATAATTACTCATCTGCATAAAAAGTTTCAAAGCTGAAGTCCTTCTCGTTTGTGAGAAATTAGACCATATATGTTTTGGTAGAGGTGTTTTTGACGACCAAGTTTGTGTTACAAAAATTAACTAATCATGTATCCACAACCACAATTATGCTAGAAAAGCGTTCTAGTATGCTATTAGCAAGTATCAGTTCTAAATTTCTGATATTCGCTGAGAAATAAGAAATAGAAAATGCCAATTTTCACGGTGCGTCCCCTTCTCCTGAAAAGCATGACAAGAATTCTATACGCTATTTTTTGCTATCCGCTCATGATAAATCTGATTGTTTGCATAATGGATTTGCGCCTTGTTATCACTTACAAAATTTATTAAATATTTTTGGACATTTTACAAGATTGCGACAAAACTACAAAACACAGTGTACAGAAGTCCTAAAACAGTACTAAAATTATTTATAAACTTTACATTAGAGACACAGACGGCGACGGTTGTGGAATATCAAGCACGGCGAGTTTAAACCGACGGGAGACACTTAAGTTTTCCAGGTCATGATTCCAAGAAAGATTTCGTAAATGCTAGTATTTGTAACAATATGCTGACAAAGTTGCAGGATTTGAAGAAAGCAAGTTTAATTAGGTTAGGTTAGTCGCCCCAACTTGCCAATTTGCGACCATTACCCTCCCTCATCTCGGCAATCGTTTGATCTATTTGGTTTTATATCATTTCATAAAAACTCTTAGTCAATCGGTCATTTTAGAAATTCTTGGGAGATGTCCAGCGGTGGATGTTATGCGGCTGAAATGATGATGATGATGATGAACTAAGGAATCAATCCTGAAGATATATAAACACGCTTCATTGGAGCTAAATTAGACTTTATTTATTCACATCCATCTTTAAAGTCATTCTGTTTCAAAGTTCACCTTTTTCAACTTATTTTAATGATTCAATTTTATTTGTATATTTTGCTAATTAACCTTCACTCGTTAATATTAATAAGGAAAAAATAATAAAATTATAATATTGTTCACGCTGAACTGAGCTGAGCATATGATAGGTACGAGTATGAACAATGAGTTACAAAAATTTATACATTTTTTTTACACGGTTTTTGTTCTGCCCAATTTATTTTTAAAGCCTTGTTAGACATGACGCATTCGTAATTTGTGGCATAATCTACTCCAATTTTGTGTAATCTTATTTACGATTTGAAGTTGTCGCAAAATACTAGACGACAATAATGATTTTCAGAAAAACATATTACGTTCATTATTTCGCTTTGTCATACGTCTAAAAAACAAAATTACATATTATTAAAGTTAATAATAAAGTTTGCCTACTTTTCTAATTTCCATGAAACCGTTCATTAGTTTTTTTTCGTCAAATTGTTTTCCGTGTCGCACGCAATGTGCTATGCCAATAATGGTACTCTATACTATTTTTGTGTTCTCACGTTAACACAGTAAATTGTTGGAAAATACCAAGTTGGATCTGATAAACGTATCAACGTCATTACGCCACATTCTTCGGCATCACGAATGTAGGAATTACTTTATTTACGAGTGATAAGCGGTCAAGTTTGGAAGTAATATAAAGAAAGGCCGGAGCGGAGCAATTTTGTATAACTTTATTTGCTAGAGTAATAACTTGGGGCGAGTTTTGGTGAGGTGAAACTTCGGTGGAACTATTCCGCAAAAATGAAACTAAATCATATTAATGTTAGCGAGTTTTCCAGCAGTGTGTTCTTTTAATTTGAATATTAGATTCGCTCGTCGGGCGGGGAATTTTTGAAGCAGATGCAACTGAATCTACTCGCAAAAGCTTTTTGCGATGAAAACTGTTTTGAAGTAATCATGTTGGATTCACGGAACGAAATATCTCTAATTTTATTCGTACGGGTGTTTTTGAACTGCTGTCGCTGGCAGTTCAAAAACACCCGTAGGTTTTCTATTTTATTGTTTTGTAATTTTTGTTTTATTGTATCACAGAATTTGACTGCATTCGTAGTCTAGTGGTTAAGGTGTTCGCCTTGTGATCTGGAGCAACTGGGAAGCATTCTTTGTAAAAAGTTAGGATACTGGTCTGTATAGGATATTGCAGATTTGAAAAAAGATGATTCCGTATTCAGGTCTGCACGTATAAACTATGGGTCTCGAGCGCCATCTAGCGTTTGCTTAAACCTAACCAAGGATTGTGGTCTCCCTTTGGGTTAACCAGTTAACTCGTCAAATCACCTAGTTTAGGTAGCGGACCCCGAGCTCTGAAGCGTTTCCGCTGAAGATGTGACCGGGAACCGGATGGTAGTGATGAATCTAATAACACAGATTAATTATATACTACTTACGCAAATCAAGTGACCCTGGACGTGGTGCCATTACTTGATTGTGAAATTTCACTTGTAGTCACAAAAGAGGTATGAAATTTTGCGAATTGTTACATGGTCTGAAAGTTGCTCCCGGCTGCTCACTAGATGACTGACATTAAGCGCGGTCAGATAATCCTCTCATCTGGCAACAGAGCAGAATCTGTCTGACATGCATTGTTTTACTATTGTGTCTGGTATTTTGCGCAGACGACAGGATAAGTTTAGACAGCTTGAAAAATCTGACACCTGTGTTGGCCAATTACAAAAAATTAAATGTATGCACAAAAGAACTGCATTGAGAATAAATCTTTTTGAGTTTGGGTAATGAGTATGAGTCACATTTGCTTTTTCAATATGACCCATCTAAAATATAAAGCTAATATATAAACTACCTAAATCCACAATTTTTAATTTTTAACTAGGTCCTTACTAAAATTTAAACCTGAATATCTTATCTTATACCTTTAAACGAGCAATTCTTGTATATTTATATATTTATAAAATTCTGTGATCTCGAAAACGGCTCTAACGATTTCGCTGAAAATTGGTATATGGGGGATTTTGGGTGTAAACAATCGATCTAGATTAGTCTTATGTTTGGGAAAACGCGTGATTTCGAGTTTTCATTCGTTTTTCTTTCCACGGATGCTGACCGCTAGAAAGAGTGTTACGGGTTCGAATCCCACTCGGTGAGTTACTTTTGTTTTTTTTTTATGTTCAAGTTTATATATAATTTTTTTTTTGAACTATTTTTAGACAAGTTCAAAAAATGTAGTTACATTTTTGACATGTAACCGACCAAGCAAAGCTCGGTCACCCAGGTACTTAAGTATAAAGGCTAATGGTGACCCATAATAAATCGCGGGCTATACTAGATCACAACAGTATAAAAAAATTAAAATAACAGTCAAAAAACCAAAAAAATAAACGACTTTCCTATACAAATTGCGCGGGCGGCTGCAAACTTTTGTATAGAAGTGCCGAATTGTTATTTGACGGTTATTCTAATTTCATTATATTAAAGTGATCTAGTATAGCCCGTGGTTTGATATATTACAGGTATGTCCATTGTCCCTTCCACGTTGTATAAGCACACGTATCCGTTTTTCATTAAATAGTTAACATTAGTAATCCCATGGGAAAACAACTTCGGTTATTCTTAAAGGTGGATTTGGGACAGTGCAATAAATAATTTAAATATAAATTGGTGTGGAACCTCCATAAAAAGCGGTCAGTTGGTAATGAAAATCGACGTGTACACAGATTAGAGTTCCGATCAGTAGATGGCCACGTGTGGTACAAGTTTAGAAAACAAAGCGTTGTAATACTTGTAACCTTTTCTTTTATTTTATCGAGTATATAGTATTAGCTAATAATACTGTAAAATTTTTCGTGCTGCCTTAACATATATGACATAGCCAAATGACTCTCATATGTTATAGTGACGACAGACATTTTTATCAGACATTTACCAGTGTGCAGTTTGGTGGTAGTTAATAATGACTGCAATCGAGTACAAACTCATATGTGCCTTACAGAAAATCTTTGACATTCAATATAAAAATATAAATATTACAAGTATTAGGCAAAAATCATTTGCAAAAATAAACTTAGACAACGAGGAAAAATACAAAACTAAAATATTTATTGACAATTGCAAGTCTGGCAAAGTAACTTCGTGGTTTTTTTGCGTTAACCTTATTTTGTTTGAATAAACTATAAAAAATAGAAACCTACATCTTAAAGCCCAAGTTTCATGTAAAACAAGAACTCCTTTTGTTAGAATATTACAATTTTGTAGAAATTAATTGATTATTAGAACACAAACACCTTACAGTATAGGTATTTACTGTTTCAATCAGAAAACATCAGTCAAAAAAGATGATGACGATTACGAGTATTTTGCTGGTGTACTGTAAACAGCAAATTAGAAAATTTATTGCAATAACACTATTTCCACAGTCACTGCATAAATAAGTGTGAAAGGTAAAAATACCTTTTGTTGACTCAAGGCCAATAACAGGTAAAACCACCTTGAAATCGCGATCTCTTGTGACTTGAGCTCCGTGTACTGTAACAGACAGTTGGACAGTTTTAATAGGAAGTTATTTCTCGCACAGACTGACACGTCCTAGTTTTGCATTAGAGGCTATTATAAGATAAACGCGGTCATTATGGATATAGATTCAAAAGCGGCTGAAAGTCGTTTTTCATTAGAATAGGTAAACGGCAGATTTAGGTGAACTATTTAGAGAATATAGGTATGCTAAGTTATTATTATAGTAGTGAAAACTAATGTTATTTTTTATAGGACTATTGAATGTTTTGTTAATTTATCAATGTAACTGTTAGTGCATTTTTAATTACAACAGAACTAAGGTGATATTACAAATATGACGAGAACTAAAGGTTATCATCACGTTATAAAAATATTGGATTTAGATTACACCAGACCTTTCTCGAGCAAAGGCATTAAATGCTTTTTACCCATATTAGAGCTACTAAACACATACTTTTGAAGACTTGAAATTTGAAAATTTCATGGCTTTCTGACTAGTAAAGCGCTTATGCTTTTTTCTCTGTATTAGAAAAAATAGGTTCCATTTTCACTGAAAATGTATAAAAATTAAATGTTGTCACACACATAAATCTTGTTACATCCTTGGTGTTACAGATCTATGGGTAGCGGTGATCCTTACTATCAGGTGACCCGCTTGTTTGTTTGCCGCCCTATAACATAATAAATAAAAAAATGAGTATATTCTACACTCATTAGGTTAACACTAAAGATCTCCCTAGAGCCAAAGGCGTGATTTTTTTTCTATCCATATTAGAGCGACTAAAAAATCGCATGCCAACGCAATCAGACGTCGGCAACAATTTATTTCCCTGGAGTGCCGGTACATATGTGAAAAGTCTCATTCCAGACACGCCCTATTTGTTGACTAGGGTTAATCTGAGTTACAATAAGACTTACCTTTTTTGTTAGCATTCCAATGAATTATAAAAAGTTTTTTTTTGTATTTTTTTTTTGTTATGTTTCTGGCTGATTAATTAATTGGAAATATACGTTCCAGGGCTTTCTCTGTGCAAATTGTTATAATGTAATGCAATAATAATAAAAAAATATAATTTTTGCGGCAGTTTAAAAGTGTATAGTGCAATTTAAAAAAATGTTCTTTCAATTAAATGCTAACAATTTTGGAATTCGCCTAACAAACTGCAATAAATTCTAAAAGCACTTTTGCTTAAATAAAAGGCCAAAATCTTAATTTAAAAATTGGATTAAGCCCAAGTAGGTTTTATTTTATTATCTCATCCGTTTCTCCAAGTCAGAGCATTGCGTTTGACTCTTTAAATCTTGCTTGCATTCTAGTTTCAGTCAGAGGCAATTTTCCAGAAGACGCAAGCCCCTTGTTTGCTTCCGTCGAAAAACAAATGAAAAAGCATATTGTTTTTATTAAGGCATTCAGGACTGCAGTCGTCTTAGCAAAGAGACAATTTGTAGAGAAATAAACGTTTTATTGCGCCACTTTTTAGTTAGTTTTCATCAAGTAGACACAAATTATGAGTGCTTCTGCTAAACATATTTAAATAAAAACTTCCTCAAAAGGACGCGTATTTACAATTCATACTTAAGATTTGCATCCAGATCAATCTTTGAAAAAGATTAATGATGGTAAGAGTTAGACTTGTACTTTAACAGTAGGTATGTAGCCATAATGCCTATTATGCTCGTAGTGCATGCTTCGAGATTTACCATCGAATATTTATTTTGACATCCTTGAAAGTACAATAGTCAATTTTACCTGGGATCAATCCTTTTTAATATTTCTGAAGTCATAGTAGCCACAAAAATAAATTATTTTAAAATTTATCAATTTATATATTGAACTAGCTTTTCGGGCGCTGCGCGGGCTGCAAGCAGCCCGCGGTCTTTCGTGCGGCTGTTGAGGTAGGGTATGACATGTTTCCAGTTCAGAAAATGATTAAAAACTGCAGTCAGTATGGGAAACATCAAAATATGAGTGGGGGCGGCCATCTTGGATCTAAAATTTGATTCCAGTTCCGAGTACCGCGGGGTGCTTTACCCCCACATGCAAAATTTCAGACCCCTACGAAGTCCCAATGAGACGTTATAAACGAAATAAGTTAAATTTTCTAAAATCCAGACGCCATCTTGGATCCCAAAAAAAATATTGAATTTGGGATTTTGGGGTCAAATTACATAAAGATATCGATTTTCAGCCCAATCGCAAGCAGTTGACTTTCGGCAACCATCTTGGATTTCCAAAATTTAAAAAAAAAGCGGCGCTTGTGGGAGTGGCTCGGGCTTCGCCCTCGCCCGCAGCTCGCCCTACGGGCTCGCATCACTCGGCCTGCGGCCTCGTGAAAATTACTTGGAGGGGGGGGGGGGGGTCAAGGGGAGGGGGGGGGGTCAAGGGGAGGGGGGGGGTCAAGGGGAGGGGGGGGGTCAAGGGGAGGGGGGAGTGGCTCGAGCTTCGCCCTCGCCCGCAGCTCGGCCTGCGGCCTCGCGGTGGAGTGCTTTGCTTTTGGTCTTTGGCCTCTGGCTGCGCCAAGTTACTTGGGGGGCCGTTTGTATGAATTTTGTATGGAGGGGAATTGTCCATGTATGGCGGCCATCTTGGATTTTGAAAAAAATAAAAAAACAAATGACGCTCGTCAAATTGCTCACAACCCCCTACATTTTGGAAAAAAAATCACGCCCCCAACCCCAACCATCTTCGCAGGCCGTACCCCTTCCACCTCAGGTTTCTGCAGATCCTCAAATGTCAGATTTTTCTGGTACTCACTGGAGCACCCTCTATACGACCGCACATCAACCTAAACCCCACCAACCCCGCAACAGGGCAAACAACTATGTCAGTCAGTCAGTCAGTGGTAATGTAGGTTTATATATTATAATATAACTAGCTTTTCGGGCGCTGCGCGGGCTGCAAGCAGCCCGCGGTTTTTCGTGCGGCTGTTGAGGTGGGCTAAAGAACATGTCCAGTTGAGAAAATGGGTAAATACTGCAGTCAGTAAACGAAACATCAAAATATGTGTGGGGGCGGCCATCTTGGATCGAAAATCTGATTCCAGTTCCGAGTTCCGCTGGGTGCTTTACCCCCACATGCAAAATTTCAGACCCCTACGAAGTCCCAGTGAGACGTTATAAACGAAATAAGTTTCATTTTCTAAAATCCAGACGCCATCTTGGATTCCAAAAAAAACATTGAATTTGGGTTTTTGGGGTCAAATTACATATAGATATCGATTTTCAGCCAAATCGCAAGCAGTTGACTTTTGGCGGCCATCTTGGATTTCCAAAAAAAAAAAAGACGCTGTGCTTTGTGATAGTGGCTCGGGCTTCGCCCTCGCTCGGAGCTCGCCCTTCGGGCTCGCATCACTCGGCCTACGGCCTCGTGAAAATTACTTATAGGAGGGGGTTTCAAAGGGGAGGGGGGGAGGGGGGAGCTCGGGCTTCGCCAAGTTACTTGGGGGGCCGTTTGTATGAAATTTGTATGGAAGGGAATTGTCCATGTATGGCGGCCATCTTGAATTTTGAAAAAAATAAAAAAACAAATGACTCTCGTCAAATTGCTTACAACCCCCCAAATTCTGGTAAAAAATCACGCCCCTAACCTCAACCGTTTTTGCAGGCCGTACCCCTTCCACATCAGGTTCCTGCAGATCTTCAAATGTCAGATTTTTCTGGTACTCACTGGAGCACCCTCTATACGACCGCACATCAACCTAAACCCCACCAACACCGCAACAGGGCAAACAACTATGTCAATCAGTCAGTGAGTCAGTGGTATTGTAGGTTTATATATTATAATAACTAGTGTTTCGGGTGCTGCGCGTGCTGCAAGCAGCACGCGGATTTTCGTGCAGCTGTTGTTGGCTAAGAAATGTTTCCAGTTCAAGAAGTGGGTAAAAACTGCAGTCAGTAGAGGAAACATGAAAAAATGTGTGGGCGGCCATCTTGGATCCAAAATCTGAATGCAGTTTCGAGTTCCGCGGGGTGCTTTACCCCAGTGTAGAAAATTTCAGAACCCTATGAAGTCGCAGTGAGACGTTACTAACGAAATAAATTTAATTTTCTAAAATCTAGACGCCATCTTGGATTCCAAAAAAAAATGTAAAATTTGGATTTTTGGCCCAAAACACATATAGATATTGATTTTCAACAAAATCGCAAGCATTTCACTTTCGGCGGCCATCTTGGATTTGCAAAAATTAAAAAAAAAAGCGGCGCTTACTGTAGTGGCTCGGGCTTCGCCCTCGCCCGCAGCTCGCCCTTCGGGCTCGCATCACTCGGCCTACGGCCTCGTGAAAATTACTTGGGGGTAGGGAGGGGGGGGGGGGTGAAAGGGGGGGGAGAGGGGCTCGGCCTTCGGGCTCGCCTCGCTCGGCCTGTGGCCTCGCGAGCCGGCTTCGCCCTCGGCCTTCGGCCTCGGGCTGCGCCAAGTTACTTGGGGACCGTTTGTATAATATTTGTATGGAGGGGAATTGTCCATGTATGGTGGCCATCTTGGATTTTGAAAAAAATCAAAAAACAAATGACGCTCGTCAAATTGCTCACGACCCCCTACATTTTGGAAAAAAAATCACGACCCTAACCCCAACCGTTTTCGCAGGCCGTACCCCTTCCACATCAGGTTTCCGCAGATCCTCAAATGTCAGATTTTTCTGGTACTCACTGAAGCACCCTCTATACGACCGCACATCAACCTAAACCCCACCAACCCCGCAACAGGGCAAACAACTATGTCAATCAGTCAGTCAGTCAGTGGTAAGTGCAGCTATATATAATATAACTAGCTTTTCGGGCGCTGCGCGGGCTGCAAGCAGCCCGCGGTTTTTCGTGCGGCTGTTGAGGTAGGCTAAGATATGTTTCTAGTTCAGAAAATGGGTAAAAGCTGCAGTCAGTAAAAAAAACATTAAAATATTTGTGGGGGCAGCCATCTTGGATCCAAAATCTGAATTCAGTTCCGAGTTTCGCGGGGTGCTTTACCCCCATGTACAAAATTTCAGACTCCTACGAAGTCCCAGCGAGACGTTATAAACGAAATAAGTTAAATGGTCTGAAATCCAGACGCCATCTTGGATTCCAAAAAAAATATTAAATTTGGATTTTCTGGCTCAAACTACATATAGATATCGATTTTCAGCCAAATCGCAAGCAGTTGACTTTCGGCGGCCATCTTGGATTTCCAAAAAAAAAAGACACTGTGCTTTGTGATAGTGGCTCGGGCTTCGCCCTCGCCCGCAGCTCGCCCTTCGGGCTCGCATCACTCGGCCTCCGGCCTCGTGAAAATTACTTGTAGGGGGGGGGGGGTCGAGGGGGGGGGGGGGAGCTCGAGCTTCGCCCTCGCTCCACAGCTCGGCCTGCGGCCTCGCGGAGGCGCTTCGCCTTCGGCCTTCGGCCTCAGGCTGCGCCGAGTTACTTGGGGGGCCGTTTGTATGAAATTTGTATGGAGAAGAATTGTCCATGTATGGCGGCCATCTTGAATTTTGAAAGAAATCAAAAAACAAATGATGCTCGTCAAATTGCTTGCAACCCACTACATTTTGGAAAAAAAATCACGCCCCCAACCCCAACCGTCTTTGCAGGCCGTACCCCTTCCACATCAGGATTCCGCAGATCCTCAAATGTCAGATTTTTCTGGTACTCACTGGAGCACCCTCTATACGACCACACATCAACCTTAACCCCACCAACCCCGCAACAGGGCAAACAACTCTGTCAGTGAGTGAGTGAGTCAGTGGTAATGTAGGTTTATATATTATAACTAGCTTTTCGGGCGCTGCGCGGGCTGCAAGCAGCCCGCGGTTCATCGTGGGACTGTTGAGTTAGGCTGAGATATGTTTCCAGTTCAGAAAATGGGTAAGTTTGTATGGAGGAAAATTGTCCTAGTATGGCGGCCATCTAGAATTTTGAAAAAAATAAAAAAACAAATGACGATCGTCAAATTGCTTACAACCCCCTACATTTTGGAAAAAAAATCACGCCCCCAACCCCAACCGTCTTCGCAGGCCGTACCCCTTCCACATCAGGTTTCTGCAAATCCTCAAATGTCAGATTTTTCTGGTACTCACTGGAGCGCCCTCTATACGACCGCACATCAACCTAAACCCCACCAACCCCGCAACAGGGCAAACAACTCTGTCAGTGAGTGAGTGAGTGAGTGGTATTGTAGGTTTATATATTATAACTAGCTTTTCGGGCGCTGCGCGGGCTGCAAGCAGCCCGCGGTCTTTCGTGCGGCTGTTGAGGTAGGGTATGACATGTTTCCAGTTCAGAAAATGGGTAAAAACTGCAGTCAGTATGGGAAACATCAAAATATGAGTGGGGGCGGCCATCTTGGATCTAAAATTTGATTCCAGTTCCGAGTACCGCGGGGTGCTTTACCCCCACATGCAAAATTTCAGACCCCTACGAAGTCCCAGTGAGACGTTATAAACGAAATAAGTTAAATTTTCTAAAATCCAGACGCCATCTTGGATCCCAAAAAAAATATTGAATTTGGGATTTTGGGGTCAAATTACATATAGATATTGATTTTCAGCCCAATCGCAAGCAGTTGACTTTCGGCGGCCATCTTGGATTTCCAAAATTTTAAAAAAAGCGGCACTTGTGGGAGTGGCTCGGGCTTCGCCCTCGCCCGCAGCTCGCCCTACGGGCTCGCATCACTCGGCCTGCGGCCTCGTGAAAATTACTTGCAGGGGGGGGGGGGGGTCAAGGGGGAGGGGGGAGTGGCTCGGGCTTC
Organism: Acrobasis consociella; assembly: GCA_963555685.1. Classification (NCBI taxonomy): domain Eukaryota; kingdom Metazoa; phylum Arthropoda; class Insecta; order Lepidoptera; family Pyralidae; genus Acrobasis; species Acrobasis consociella. The sequence goes on along the minus strand of OY743112.1, from coordinate 12,544,354 downwards.
GCCCTCGCCCGCAGCTCGGCCTGCGGCCTCGCGGTGGAGGGCTTTGCTTTTGGTCTTTGGCCTCTGGCTGCGCCAAGTTACTTGGGGGGCCGTTTGTATGAATTTTGTATGGAGGGGAATTGTCCATGTATGGCGGCCATCTTGGATTTTGAAAAAAATAAAAAAACAAATGACGCTCGTCAAATTGCTCACAACCCCCTACATTTTGGAAAAAAAATCACGCCCCCAACCCCAACCGTCTTCGCAGGCCGTACCCCTTCCATATCAGGTTTCTGCAGATCCTCAAATGTCAGATTTTTCTGGTACTCACTGGAGCACCCTCTATACGACCGCACATCAACCTAAGCCCCACCAACCCCGCAACAGGGCAAACAACTATGTCAGTCAGTCAGTCAGTGGTAATGTAGGTTTATATATTATAACTAGTGTTTCGGGTGCTGCGCGTGCTGCACGCAGCACGCGGTTTTTCGTGCAGCTATTGAGGTAGGCTAAGAAAAGTTTCCAGTTTAGAAAATGGGTAAAAACTGCAGTCAGTTGAAGATACATGAAAAAATGTGTGGGCGGCCATCTTGGATCCAAAATCTGAATGCAGTTTCGAGTTTCGCGGGATAATTTACCCTAGTAGAGAAAATTTCAGACCCTTATGAAGTCCCAGTGAGACGTTATGAACGAAATAAGTTTAATTTTTGAAAATCCAGACGCCATCTTGGATTCCAAAAAAAAATTAAATTTGGATTTTACGACCCAAAATACATATAGATATTGATTTTCAGCCAAATCGCAAACAGTTCACTTTCGGCGGCCATCTTGGATTTCCAAAAATTAAAAAAAAAAGGGCTTGTGGATAAGGCTCGGGCTTCGCCCTCGCCCGCAGCTCGCCCTTCGGGCTCGCGTCACTCGGCCTGCGGCCTCGTGAAAGTTACTTGGGGGAAGGGGGAAAGGGGGAGGGAGGATGGGCTCGGCCTTCGGCCTCGCCACGAAGCTCGCCCTACGGGCTCGCGAGCCGGCTTCGCCCTCGGCCTTCGGCCTCGGGCTGCGCCAAATTACTTGGGGGCCGTTTGTATGAAATTTGTATGGAGGGGAATTATCCATGTATGGCGGCCATCTTGGATTTTGAAAAATATCAAAAAATAAACGACGCTCGTCAAATTGCTCACGACCCCCTACATTTTGGAAAAAAAATCACGACCCCAACCCCAACCGTTTTCGCAGGCCGTACCCCTTCCACATCAGGTTTCCGCAGATCCTCAAATGTCAGATTTTTCTGGTACTCACTGGAGCACCCTCTATACGACCACACATCAACCAAAACCCCACCAACCCTGCAACAGGGCAAACAACTATGTCAATCAGTCAGTGGTAAGTGTAGCTATATATAATATAACTAGCTTTTCGGGCGCTGCGCGGGCTGCAAGCAGCCCGCGGTCTTTCGTGCGGCTGTTGAGGTAGGCTGAAATATGTTTCCAGTTCAGAAAATGGGAAAGTTTGTATGGAGGAAATTATCCATGTATGGCGGCCATCTTGGATTTTGAAAAAAATAAAAAAACAAATGACGCTCGTCAAATTGCTTACAACCCCCTACATTCTGGAAAAAAAATCACGCCCCTTACCCCAACCGTTTTTGCAGGCCGTACCCCTTCCACATCAGGTTTCTGCAAATCCTCAAATGTCAGATTTTTCTGGTACTCACTGGAGCACCCTCTATACGACCACACATCAACCTAAACCCCACCAACCCCGCAACAGGGCAAACAACTATGTCAATCAGTCAGTGAGTCAGTCAGTGGTAATGTAGGTTTATATATTATAACTAGCTTTTCGGGCGCTGCGCGGGCTGCAAGCTGCCCGCGGTTTGTCGTACGGCTGTTGAGGTAGGCAAAAATATGTTTCCAGTTTAAAAAATCGGTAAGGTTGTATGGAGGACAATTGTCGTTGTATGGCGGCCATCTTGGATTTTGAAAAAAATCAAAAAACAAATGACGCTCGTCGAATTGCTTACAACCCCCTACATTTTGGAAAAAAAATCACGCCCCTAACCCCAACCATCTTTGCAGGCCGTACCCCTTCCACATCAGGTTTCTGCAAATCCTCAAATGTCAGATTTTTCTGGTACTCACTGGAGCACCCTCTATACGACCACACATCAACCTAAACCCCACCAACCCCGCAACAGGGCAAACAACTATGTCAATCAGTCAGTCAGTCAGTGAGTGGTAATGTAGGTTTATATATTATAATATAACTAGCTTTTCGGGCGCTGCGCGGGCTGCAAGCAGCCTGCGGTCTTTCGTGCGGCTGTTAAGGTAGGCTGAAATATGTTTCCAGTTCAGAAAATGGGTAAGTTTGTATGGAGGAAATTTGTCCTTGTATGGCGGCCATCTTGGATTTTGAAAAAAAACAAAAAACAAATGACGGTCGTCAAATTGCTTACAACCCTCTACATTTTGGAAAAAAATCACGCCCCCAACCCCAACCGTCTTCGCAGGCGGTACCCCTTCCACATCAGGTTTCCGCAGATCCTCAAATGTCAGATTTTTCTGGTACTCACTGGAGCACCCTCTATACGATCACACATAAACCTAAACCCCACCAACCCCGCAACAGGGCAAACAACCATGTCAATCAGTGAGTGAGTGAGTGGTAATGTAGGTTTATATATTATAACTAGTGTTTCGGGTGCTGCGCGTGCTGCAAGCAGCACGCGGTTTTTTGTGCGGCGATTGTTGGCTAAGAAATGTTTCCAGTTCAAAAAATGGGTGAAAACTGCAGTCAGTTGAGAAAACATGAAAAAATGTGTGGGCGGCCATCTTGGATCCAAAATCTGAATGCAGTTTCGAGTTCCTTTAGGTGCTTTACCCCCACATGCAAAATTTCAGACCCCTACGAAGTCCCAGTGAGACGTTATGAACGAAATAAATTTCATTTTCTAAAATTCAGCCGCCATCTTGGATTCCAAAAAAAAATTCAAATTTGGATTTTTCTGCTCAAAAAACATATAGATATTGATTTTCAGCCAAATCGCAAGCATTTGACTTTCGGCGGCCATCTTGGATTTCCAAAAATTAAAAAAATACCCGGCGCTTACTGGATTGGCTCGGGCTTCGCCCTCGCCCGCAGCTCGCCCTTCGGGCTCGCGTCACTCGGCCTGCGGCCTCGTGATGGGGGACATTACATGGGGGGAGAGGGAGGAGGGGGGAGGAGGAGGGGGGTAAAAAGGGGGCTCGGCCTTCGGCCTCGCCACGGAGCTCGCCCTACGGGCTCGCGAGGCGGCTTCGCCCTCGGCCTTCGGCCTCGGGCTGCGCCAAGTTACTTGGGGGGGCCGTTTGTATGAAATTTGTATGGGGGGAATTTTTTTTTATGAAAATTAAAAAAAAAATACTGGCTCTGGTAATTGATCAGGTACCCCTTTCATTTTGTCTATGGGGGCAAATCTCCAGGTCCAACCGTTTAGCCAGGCCGTACCCCTTCCACATCAGGTTTCTGCAAATCCTCAAATGTCAGATTTTTCTGGTACTCGACCCGCTCACCCCTGTACGTTCCACCAAAAACCATCACCCCTACTATTTGGCAACCGGTCAAACAACTATGTCAATCAGTGAGTCAGTCAGTGGTAAGTGTAGCTATATATAATATAATATAACTAGTGTTTCGGGTGCTGCGCGTGCTGCAAGCAGCACGCGGTTTTTCGTGCGGCGGTTGTTGGCTAAGAAATGTTTCCAGTTCAAAAAATGGGTGAAAACTGCAGTCAGTTGAGAAAAAATGTGTGGGCGGCCATTTTGGATCCAAAATCTGAATGCAGTTTCGAGTTCCTTGAGGTGCTTTACCCCTACATGCGAAATTTCAGACCCCTACGAAGTCCCAGTGAGACGTGATGAACGAAATAAATTTCATTTTCTAAAATTCAGACGCCATCTTGGATTCCAAAAAAAAATTCAAATTTGGATTTTTCTGCTCAAAAAACATATAGATATTGATTTTCAGCCAAATCGCAAGCATTTGACCTTTGGCGGCCATCTTGGATTTCCAAAAATTAAAAAAAAACCCGGCGCCTTCGGGAGTGGCTCGGGCTTCACCCTCGCCCGCAGCTCGCCCTTCGGGCTCGCGTCACTCGGCCTGCGGCCTCGTGATGGGGGAAATTACTTGAGGCAGGGGGAGGGGGAGGGGAGGGGAGGAGGGGGGTGACGGGGGGGGCTCGGCCTTCGGCCTCGCCACGGAGCTCGCCCTACGGGCTCGCGAGCCGACTTCGCCCTCGGCCTTCGGCCTCGGGCTGCGCCAAGTTACTTGGGGGGGCCGTTTCTATGAAATTTGTATGGGGGGGAATTTTTTTTTTCGTCAATTAAAAAAAAATTACCGGCTCTGGTAATTGATCAGGCAGCCCTTTCATTTTGTCTATGGGGTCAAATCTCCAGGTCCAACCGTTTAGCCAGGCCGTACCCCTTCCACATCAGGTTTCTGCAAATCCTCAAATGTCAGATTTTTCTGGTACTCGACCCGCTCACCCCTATATGTTCCACCATAAACCATCAACCCTCCTATTTGGCAACCGGTCAAACAACTATGTCAATCAGTCAGTCAGTCAGTGGTAAGTGTAGCTATATATAATATAACTAGCTTTTCGGGCGCTGCGCGGGCTGCAAGCAGCCCGCGGTCTTTCGTGCGGCTGTTGAGGTAGGGTAAGACATGTTTCCAGTTCAGAAAATGGGTAAAAACTGCAGTCAATATGGGAAACATCAAAATATGTGTGGGGGCGGCCATCTTGGATCTAAAATTTGGTTCCAGTTCCGAGTACCGCGGGGTGCTTTACCCCCACATGCAAAATTTCAGGTCCCTACAAAGTCCCAGTGAGACGTTATAAACGAAATAAGTTTAATTTTCTAAAATCCAGACGCCATCTTGGATTCCAAAAAAAATATTGAATTTAGGTTTTTGGGGTCAAATTTCATATAGATATCGATTTTCAGCCAAATCGCAAGCTGTTGACTTTCGGCGACCATATTTGATTTCCAAAAAAAAAAACAAAACGCTGCACTTTGTGATAGTGGCTCGGGCTTCGCCCTCGCCCGCAGCTCGCCCTTCGGGCTCGCATCTCTCGGCCTGCGGCCTCGTGAAAATTACTTGTAGGGGGGGGGGGGTCAAAGGGGGGGAGGGAGAGCTCGGGCTTCGCCCTCGCTCCTCAGCTCGGCCTGCGGCCTCGCGGCGACGCTTCGCCTTCGGCCTTCGGCCTCAGGCTGCGCCAAGTTACCTGGGAGGCCGTTTGTACGAAATTTGTATGGAGGGGAATTGTCCATGTATGGCGGCCATCTTGGATTTAGAAAAAAATCAAAAAACAAATGACGCTCGTCAAATTGCTTATAATCTTCTACATTATGGAAAAAAAATGACGCCCCTAACCCCAACCGTTTTTGCAGGCCGTACCCCTTCCACATCAGGTTTCTGCAAATCCTCAAATGTCAGATTTTTCTGGTACTCACTGGAGCACCCTCTATACGACCACACATCAACCTAAACCCCACCAACCCGGCAACAGGGCAAACAACTCTGTCAGTGAGTGAGTGAGTCAGTGGTAATGTAGGTTTATATATTATAACTAGTGTTTCGGGTGCTGCGCGTGCTGCACGCAGCACGCGGTTTTTCGTGCAGCTATTGAGGTAGGCTAAGAAAAGTTTCCAGTTTAGAAAATGGGTAAAAACTGCAGTCAGTTGAAGATACATGAAAAAATGTGTGGGCGGCCATCTTGGATTCAAAATCTGAATGCAGTTTCAAATTTCGCGGGATAATTTACCCTAGTAGAGAAAATTTCAAACCCTTATGAAGTCCCAGTGAGACGTTATGAACGAAATAAGTTTAATTTTCGAAAATACAGACGCCATCTTGGATTCCAAAAAAATAATTAAATTTGGATTTTCCGACCCAAAATACATATAGATATTGATTTTCAGCCAAATCGCAAGCAGTTCATTTTCGGCGGCCATCTTGGATTTCCAAAAATAAAATAAAAATGCGGCGCTTACTGTAGTGGCTCGGGCTTCGCCCTCGCCCGCAGCTCGCCCTTCGGGCTCGCATCACTCGGCCTGCGGCCTCGTGAAGATTACTTGGGGGAGGGAGGGGGGGGGGGGGGTGAAAGGGGAGGAGAGGGGCTCGGCCTTCGGCCTCGCCACGGAGCTCGCCTCGCTCGGCCTCTGGCCTCGCGAGCCGGCTTCGCCCTCGGCCTTCGGCCTCGGGCTGCGCCAAGTTACTTGCGGGCCGTTTGAATGAAATTTGTATGGAGGGGAATTGTCCATGTATGGCGGCCATCTTGAATTTTAAAAAAAATCTAAAAACAATTGACGCTCGTCAAATTGCCCATGACCCCCTACATTTTGGAAAAAAAATCACGACCCCAACCCCAACCGTTTTCGCAGGCCGTACCCCTTCCACATCAGGTTTCTGCAGATCCTCAAATGTCAGATTTTTCTGGTACTCACTGGAGCACCCTCTATACGACCACACATCAACCAAAACCCCACCAACCCTGCAACAGGGCAAACAACTATGTCAATCAGTCAGTGGTAAGTGCAGCTTTATATAATATAATATAACTAGCTTTTCGGGCGTTGCGCGGGCTGCAAGCAGCCCGCGGTCTTTCGTGCTGCTGTTGAGGTAGGGTAAGACATGTTTCCAGTTCAGAAAATGGGTAAAAATTGCAGTCAGTAAAGGAAACATCATAATATGTGTGGGGGCGGCCATCTTGGATCCAAAATCGGAATGCAGTTTCGAGTTCCGCGGGGTGCTTTACCTTCACATGCAAAATTTCAGACCCCTACGAAGTCCCAGTGAGACGTTATAAACGAAATAAGTTTAATTTTTTAAAATTCAGACGCCATCTTGGATTCCAAAAAAAATATTGAATTTAGGTTTTTGGGGTCAAATTACATATAGATATCGATTTTCAGTCAAATCGCAAGCAGTTGACTTTCGGCGGCCATCTTGGATTTCCAAAAAAAAAAAGACGCTGCGCTTTGTGGTAGTGGCTCGGGCTTCGCCCTCGCCCGCATCTCGCCCTTCGGGCTCGCATCACTCGGCCTGCGGCCTCGTGAAAATTACTTGTAGGGGGGGGGGGGTGTCAAAGGGGGGGAGGGGGAGCTCGGGCTTCGCCCTCGCTCCACAGCTCGGCCTGCGGCCTCGCGGGCGCTCCGCCGTCGGCCTTCGGCCTCAGGCTGCGCCGCACCGCAACGGGCCGTTTGTATGAAATTTGTATGGAGGGGAATTGTCTATGTATGGCGGCCATCTTGAATTTTGAAAGAAATCAAAAAACAAATGACGCTCGTCAAATTGCTTGCAACCCCCTACATTTAGGAAAAACAATCACGCCCCCAACCCCAACCGTCTTTGCAGGCCGTACCCCTTCCACATCAGGTTTCCGCAGATCCTCAAATGTCAGATTTTTCTGGTACTCACTGGAGCACCCTCTATACGACCACACATCAACCTTAACCCCACCAACCCCGCAACAGGGCAAACAACTATGTCAATCAGTCAGTCAGTCAGTGGTAATGTAGGTTTATATATTATAATATAACTAGCTTTTCGGGCGCTGCGCGGGCTGCAAGCAGCCCGCGGTTCATCGTGAGGCTGTTGAGGTGGGCTTAAATATGTTTCCAGTTCAGAAAATGGGTAAGTTTGTATGAAGGACAATTGTACTTGTATGGCGGCCATCATGGATTTTGAAAAAAATCAAAAAACAAATGACGGTCGTCAAATTGCTTATAATCTTCTACATTATGGAAAAAAAATCACGCCCCTAACCCTAACCGTTTTCGCAGGCCGTACCCCTTCCACATCAGGTTTCTGCAAATCCTCAAATGTCAGATTTTTCTGGTACTCACTGGAGCACCCTCTATACGACCACACATCAACCTAAACCCCACCAACCCCGCAACAGGGCAAACAACTATGTCAATCAGTCAGTCAGTGAGTGAGTGGTAATGTAGGTTTATAGTATAATAATAATAAATTATAATAAATAGTTATTAATATAACATGACGTCGTATATATATTTGCACTTTCAATTAGATATTATACCTCAATTAGATATTGACTGCCTCCGTGGTGTGACTGCCTCCGTGGTGTAATGGTTAGAGCGTTCGGCTCATACCCGGAGGTCGCGGGTTCGATTCCCGGCGGGGGCAACAACTTTGTGTTGTACCTAGTTTGGTTAGGACATTGTAGGCTGATCACCTAATTGTCTGATAAGTAAGATGATCCGTGCTTCGGAGGGCACGTTAAGCCGTCGGTCCCGGTCACTGTCTTTGACATTGGTCGTTACCTAAAACCATCTCAGAGGCCTTTAAGGCGGTTTAAAAACTCTGACACTAGTGTTAGTCACTAACACATACGATAAGAAGAAGAAAAAGAATTATACCTCACAGTGCAAAATTTATACTCGTTAGTCCATAAACGTGCTTGTGTGCTCCCAACTTTATTTTGACAGTAAAGAACGCAATGAAAGAAAGTCGATTCCTAAAACAGAAGGAATTAAATTATTCGGTATCCACGGAAACGCGAGTCCGTACCTGCGCGTCTTAAAGTTGCAGCAAGACACTTTAATTTCCCCAGGGCCGTACCGAGTGGAACTCATAATTCATGCCGAGTTAACATTTTGTCAGTTCGCATTTGTTGCCTAACATGAACGCATGCGTTTGAACTCAAAATTTGCGTTAAGGAACGTTTCCTTACTAATTAAATGCTACCAACTTAGAGAAGTTGAAATTTTGATCAAGTTGTCTTCAGTTGGTTTCGTAAGAACGCATTAATTTTTAATTCGCCGTCGGGTCGTAAAGAGACTCGGCTAAGTTGCTAACATAATTTAAGGGAACGTCCTGTTTTGAATTTGATTATTCCCTTGGATATATTTTTACCACCCTCGCCTTCACTGTTTGAGAAATTATTTAACTTAAATATAAAATACAGGTTAAAATCATTGATATATCTACAATACAATACAAATTAACTTTATTGTACCATGATAAACATATAAATTACAACAACAACAAGAAACAATATAGGTATAAAGGCGGATCTATCGCTATAAATGCAATCTTACTACTACTTCCGTTTTTATTAAAAAAATATTTTTTTTTAAAGAAAACTATAAATATAAAACAGTACAATAAACCAGTCAACTTACATTTAATTTCCGGTTTTTTTATGAATATTAGGTATAGTTTGGGTAGGTACTTACCAAAGATAGATCACATATAAAGAGATTCAATTCCACACCCCATCACTCTGTAACGGTCTATAACTAATGGATTAGCCATTTGTCTGATTAGCAACATCAATAAATAACAATGTGAGGGTCAAATGATTCATTAAACTTTGGCCGCAGTGGCCAAATACCGCCTCTCTCGATACACTAATTAGCCTGGGCCAATATTTGCTCTATTACCCTAAATTGGACCAACGTTAATCACATAAATAATGTGATTTGCAGATAGGAAATTGTGTATGCGTAATGTATGTATTTTTGTTTTTTTATCAAATGACTACACTATTCTCGTCGACTTCTACGTTCTTGAACCGTAAAGACAAATATAATGCAATGATAAAACAAATTGTTTGACTGAAAAAATGCCTTTTTCCTATATTTCTAACCTATAACTTTTTTTTTTGCAGATATGGAATAGATGATAACTTACTTCACATTTCATAATGGTATATACTTAATGGAGTTACCAACATCCATACTGTTTCAGATCTATATGCTAATTAGTTAATTACGATAACGAATATAATAACAACAAAAAGTGATATAAAGTAATAGTTTTTTTTTTGTAAATTGACGTTACTCGTACATTTTTAAAAGTATTTTTCTACTCCTGTACTGTTATCTGTCTTTTAAATGGTTCTGAACACTAATATAAGAACATTGATAATATGATTGCAGAAAAAAGTCTATACTCTATGCCTCATAATAGCACATGTGTCGTTATTTCACTAAAACGATACTGCTAGCCATAGACCAAGAACATTTTTTTCTATAGATTTACCATACTGCCAACATAAGAAAAAAATGTTTTTTTAACATAGTCACTAAAAAGGCGTCAATTTTAAAAAAAGTTTACCATAGATACCATATAGATCAGTACTTGTATATTCTAAATCTGATTTGCCAAACATGTAAGTCAAACATTTTCATATTGTCTTTGTTTGGTTTTGTATTTTATTTAGTAAATATAGTCGTAGAAAAAGTATTGTATGCAACGTTGTATAAGTACGTCAAAAAATGCTCGATGGCGCCTCCTTACGATGCTCGCTAAAGCTCGCATCGTAACCTGCGCCACTCGCATATTTTGAACCCTCTTATACAACTGTTGCATAAAATACTATAAAATGAGACTACTAACTTCCCAAAAATAATATTTACGAATAACTGATACCACGATAATTCTTCACCGTGTCTTTCTTTCTTTTTCCTCTATATCTCTGGAAGCCGCTAGTAAGGTGACATAACATTATTCTTTTCCACTTATAAACCTCCCATTTTTTTTTCATGTTCTAAAAGCACAATGCTCTGTCTATAACTCTGACTACCTCGTTTTAGATGTGATATTATTTTAAGGGACCAGAACTATAGCAATCAGAGCGGTAAACTCACACCGATCGCAGACCGAATGTTGACCGCCGCCGCTGTTTGTCCAGACATCTCCTGATTCATTAATTAGCTAGATTGGCAATTCACCCTTTGTCTAATTATAGCGATGCACTCAGACTATTTGTGATTGGTTTATTCGACAAGCCTTGGGCTGGTTGAGAAAGAGTTGTAGTAAACGATACCTTTGATTTTTTACCATTCTTATTACATGCTTTTTCTTAGCTTCACCTGTTTGTATTGAAATTTCAAACGCGATTTTTATTCACTTTAAAACTTCAGATTAACTGAAATTCTGATCAAGGGCTGATGAAAATACAATAGTTTACCATTAAAGTGTGATCAATAATAATCAGTGAGACCTCTCGAACCCGTCTGACCAGCGTGGAGAGTGTAGGCCAAAAGTCCTCTGGCGGCTCTGGCCAAGTATGGCCCTGGTAGTACAGAGAGAGACAATAGACCTGATGATGATGATGGTGAAAGTATGTTAGTTTTTAGAACTATAATTTTTTATTATTATTTTTGAGCAAGGTAGTTTTCAAAGATAATAAAGCGTATTAGGCTTGAACAAGACTTCATTGTTATAATTATACCAACTGAACTATTATTTTCTCAATGTGGTGCATAGTAAAAACTACAGCAATACTACAATATAAGACTTGACTTTAAATTCTAAAATCTCATTATAGACTTTGTAATGAAACTTAACGATTAACACAGTTAATTGATTTAATATAACTTGGTCGACTTAATTGTATTTGCTAATGAAAACAAATTCGATTGAAAGGCAAAAATTTCGGGTAATTTTTAACAAAAACTTTCTAGACGTTTGACAAAATGCTTTGTCGCCCTTTATTGTAATTTCGGTTTAAATTCCAAATAAAACTCAAACCGCGATAGCTATTTGTCTGTCTGTAACTTATTGGCTGAAATAGTCTAGCGTTTTAAAATTCTCTCTGCATTAACAATGTTTCACTTTGCAATTTCATTTACACATACGAAATATTTGACGAAGTTTTACCATCAACTCCACCCAACCTCATGATAATAAGAAGTACTTTAGTAATAGAATCTACTTCAATTTATAGGACTATCATTGCTAAAGTTAGACAAAGGCTGAAATCGCTAAGTCAGCTAATTACTAAATGAGAACTTGTCTGGGCAAACAATGGCGGTCAACATTTGAGACTGCGATGTAAAACCATTCCTGTGATTAATATTGGATTTGTTGATTTACTTACCCCTGAAAAAAAAGTGAAGTTATAAGTTTGACGTTAACATCTGTCGCTCCGTCTGTCTGTAACATTGTAGCGCTTGAACGGGGGGACCGATTTCAATGCGGTTTTTTTAACATAAATGCAAATTGCCTTGCAGTAGGTTCATAGCTATGTAAATCGGTTCTCCCATTTAAAAGTCATTGGGGGTGATAAGGAAGTCGTATCGGTAGTTTCGCTATTCATAACTAGATGGCGTTCGTAACAGTCGGGCCTTTTTTAGGGTTCCGTAGTAAACAAGGAACCCTTATAGTTTCGCCATGTCTGTCTGTCTGTCTGTCTGTCCGTCCGCGGTCCTACTTATAAACTATAAGTACTAGAAAGCTATAATTTGGCATGGATATGTATATCAATCATGGCAAAAAAATCGTAAAATAAAATATGGAAAAAAAAATTTTTTTAGTGTAGCTGCCATACAAGTAAAGAGGAAGTCAATATTTTTTTTCTCTACAAACAAATTGTGTGTGATTTCGTTGAATAGGTTTTTCTAAAATATTGTGAGCTTGGGAACACCATATTTCGATTTAGGGATCCGTGTCTGAAATATTTAGGTTTCAAGTAATTTTTTATGTTAAAGTCACGTGTCCCCCCCATCTATCTGCTAAACGGTTATATATGGACACGTGAAAAAAATCACAGCTATAGTATATATAATGTAGTTTAAAGGAAAACTATCAGAGCTAAGTAGGGTTAACAAATTAAAAAGTTATAGGTGATCAACTTATAAAATGTACTCGAAAAAGAAAATTATCTTAAATAATACAAATTCAATACTTAGCCGTTTTAGACTGCAAGTTGGCATTTACAACTACGGATCCCTATACTGCGCAAGGCCCGACACGCACTTGGCCAATTATTTTAGTTTGCTTAGTAAATTATATTGGTCATTTTGGAAATCCTAGCGAAGTCTATTTGTAAACGTCACACAGCTAAAAAACCCTGAATAACTTTACTTGTAAATTTGTATTCCTAACAAATGGACTGCATTTGTCTGAATAAATTAATTATGATAACTGATCGTTTCAATTCTCTATTTAATGCTAATCACATCAACACATAATACTTTATAACTACATATTTCGCAATTGAGAATCCTACTTATGTTCCACAGAGTTCACATATAATATGATAGTACCTGGGCGACCGAGCTTTGCTCGGTTCCATCTCAAACATTAACTATTTTTTTTTAAACTTGTCTAAAAACAATGCAAAATAAATAAAAATATATAAACTTAAACATAAAAAAAAACAAAAGTAAGTCACCGAGTGGGATTTGAACCCGTAACACTCTTTCTAGCGGTCGCTATCCTTAACCACTGAGCTAAATCAAGGCGGTCGCGGCGCGACGAAATTAGCGACCATATTGTGCGTGGAAAGAAAAACGCATGAAAACTCGAAAACACGCGTTTTCCCAAACATAAAACTAATCTAGATCGATTGTTTACCCCCGAAAACCCCCATATACAAATTTTCAGCGAAATCGTTAGAGCCGTTTTCGAGATCACAGAAATTTATAAATAAATATATATACATACAAGAATTGCTCGTTTAAAGTTATAAGATGAAATATTATTATTGCAATCTCTTTCATCTTTACACACATCACCCAACATTATCAATCTATCTGCACCTGAAACCCTTCATACTAACTTACCGCTCCAAATATCTGAACTACTATGATAATATCAACGGCCCATTGACATTTACCTCCTCCAAACTTGGACCCCGAAACTTGTGAGCGACAATATCTGACATAATTGCAGCACCCTAATTAATTAATCAGTACTATGTTTAGACAGGGCGGCGAAATTGATGTCTGAAAGGACCCTTGGTTCTCGGAAATTTGTCGTTTGAAGATAGTTAACAAGCATGAAATTATAACGCTGCCGTGTGGTTTCCGGCAGAGTAGAATAGGGCCACTCCAAGTCCTTTCGTAGATGTCGTAGAAGGCGAGTTAGGAAATACAAGCTGAACAAAGCTTATAAACATCAAAGCGACCTCTCCAACCCGTATGGCCAGCGAGGAGAGTGTAAGCCAAAGTTCTCTGGCTTCTCTGGCCAAGTTTGGCTTTGTTAGTACGGAGAGGGAGAGGGTCCACGGTCGTGTTCCTGCAGTGGAGAAAAAAAGACCTGATCATGAAATTATGACGCTGGATGCAGGCCGCTTCAAATCGGTCGTTTTGGAATTTTTTGGGAGAGGCCGATGTCCACCAGTGGACTTCCTCTGCAAGATATAGTGGTGAAAAAATATAAGGAATGAAAAATTTATTAAATATAGGAATAGTTTCATTTAATTTTTTTTTCATTTCAGTTACCCGTAGAAATGTTTGCCCCGGAATTTATGACGTGGGAGGGATATATCCGTAATAAATCGAAACACGGTTTATACGAGATCACTCTAGTTTATTGGAATTAAAATAACAGTAAAAAAAAAACAAAAAAATATTGACATTTCCATACTAAAATGTGCAGCCGCCCGAGCATTTGTATGGGAATGTCGAATTTTTTTGGTTTCTTGACTACTTTATTTTATTATTTTATACATAGTGATCTAGTATAGTCCGTGGTTTGATTTATTACGGATATTTCCCTTCCATGTTGTATATGGAATATGGAAAATAAATTCTTCCCTTATACACTGGAAAATGTCTTTTTTCTTATATTTCTTCCTAAAAATTGTTTACTGACTTTCCTCCCAAAATAGTTTTAGCATATTTGTTTGTCCCTGCGTAAAAAAAGGTCAACTTAAATAGTAGCCTCTTTTTGCAACTTGATAAAGCATTTAGAAAAAAAGGAAAAAAAAACGTTTATTTTCATTTGTAAGCATACTTACTTTTTATTAACAACGCATTTCTGTTTTCTGTTTTACCGCGCTAAAAAACAGTTTCAGTTGACTCCCTAATATTAAAATAGTTTTGCAAGCTAAAATAGTTTCATTGTGAAAATTGAATATTTCCAATAGAAAATCCAGTATTCCGAAAACTAAAGCAAAATACTAGAACTCCAATCCCTTTCCATATAATATTGAAACTTTTTGCTAGCGTAGTAGCTGATATGATAAATTGAGTTCTAAGTTGAAAAAGAACGGTATTACTCGTTTAAGTTTTAAGAATGTAGCGACTTTTGATTGAGCATCAAAACAGCGTTAAATTCAAAAGAAAAAAAGTATTATAATGTTTAACATGTTTTAGTTTTACATAATAAAAGATAGAAAAATATAGTGAGGCAGATTTTTTCTTGGTAGGATACAATATGAGATACATTGTTTATTCCGAAATGATAGAAAGAGTTGCAATGGTGCAACAAAAGCTAATAAATATTAAGTACATATTAAAAACTTGTAAAAATGCTATTAGATTACAAAATATAACTACTTAATGTATATGTAATAGGTGCTGTCTGTCTATCTGACATTAAAAGTAATTTGATTTTTTTATCATTCCTATTTTTCATTTTTTATTACAATTTGTTAAATCACACTTACCATTTAACCAAGTTCAAGAACTATATGTATAAACTCTGGGAGCTAGAAGTACACAAATGATTCAGGTCAAAATTCCATATGAATTAAAAATTCAATGCGTGAAATCAAAAGGGTTTTCTTTGTCACATTACTATAACAATGTCATTTTGTACATTTAAATTAATACAATGTGGAAGGCGTCCGTCTGTCATATACGCCACCCATCGTGAGATACAAGAGGGAAGAGAAAAAGTATAACGTGTGATCCATCAAACACAGCCCTGAAAAGTCGCAAGGGAACGCGTACGAAAAAATCTCGCTTTGAAATTATGGGCTGGAAAGAGATATACATACAAGAAACGGGTTACTGGAGTGTTGACTGATAACGGACAGGATTATTGTTGACATGGTGTTCTTTTTTTTTGATTTAGAATTACTTTTTTATTCTTTTTGAGAACGCGTTCAGATTGAGACTTTCCGCTACAAATCTAAGTATGGCAAATATGATTGATCAGCCGACAAAATTTTGTATTTTTACTACTTTTTTTGTTATTTATTCGAAGATGTTCTTGTACTTTATACTGTAGTTGTAAAAAGTAAATTTCATTAAACAAGAAACTTATAATTATTAAATGAACAGACCCTTCAAATGTGATGATCAGTCATTTTGTACATTTAATGCTATTGTAACAAAATATTTTCAAATGTATTCAGAAATAAGTACCATACTCATATTTCTAATAAACATTGTGTGTGAGTTTGACATATCTGTGTACGACAGGATAATACCCTCACGCCCTACAAAATTGGTACAACTGATATTTTGCAAAATAAAACTATTATTCTGGATTCACGAGTACTAAACGTTAAGAGCATTTCGACCCAAACACGAAACAAAGTAGGTATTGTGCACTTTCCCCTATTGTGTACTATTGTTCAAAAAGGATTTTCGAAATAATGATAGAAAGTAATATAATGTGTGGGACTTGATATTACAGCTTATTATTTTTTGATATTTTGGTGTAAAGGATGATAAACAAAATTGTTGCCAATTTCAAACAAGCCATCTTCACGACCCCATAAATACGTGTATTGCAATAATGTCTATAGATGCTAGCAGCTATTCTGAAAATGGTTTATAAATAGCGCATTTTGCCATAGACTTGAGATTATTCAAAAATGGCTGTAAAAGATTTATTTAGGGTCGGTAAAAGCACTTACTTGGGAATCTTATGCCTAAAACAAAGGAACAATATTTTTCAACAAGCTACCCCTGTAAGCAAACAATAACAACAAACTATTAATAGGGTATAACAGAACTATGTAGCATTATCCAAAGCAAATCTAGAAGTTTCGTAACACAAATAATTGATTTGGTGCCCCGTCGCGAGGGAAGTCTCAGCTCTATTTAAGTTTCCTAAAAGGAAATGAAAGGAAATCAGAGCCCGCGCCTTCGCTTTATCGGGACTATCGGAATATTTCTTACAGCGTTTTACTAAATTGACTTTTAGATAACATCTAGTGTTTTTCTTTGCTATTTTCATGTGTGAAGTTTTAGGTTTTTGAACCCTAGAGTACCTAATAACCGTGGCCTGCAAAGACATGGTATAACACTTCACGTTAATTATTATGCACTGCCTCCGCTGCCGGCACTGGTTGCTGAATTGTTTGCCGGCGCTGGTATAACACGATCTGTGTCTGTGTTACTGCCGCCCTTAGCTTGAGTCGCTCGCTCGCTCGTGTGTTGGTCACAGGAAACCTAACGAAGCTAACCTAAACTTCACGGCAAATTTTGAGTGCTGGCGCCGGCAGCCGGTGTTTTAAATCTCGGCTGCCGGCTCGGCTTTTAGGAGCCGGCGCAGGCAGCGGAGGCACTCTCTAATTATTATTATCATGTCTTTATCAATGACGGGGTAGACGTAGACAATGCCCAGGGCCGTAAGGATCAGTCACTGAGACGTGAGGCGTAGCGACGTGGTGCGCGCTTTGAAGAAAAAAAGAACTTGTTTACTGCACAAAAGGTACCAATTTCAATGCGCCGCGCCGCGCAGCGCGGCGTTGTACGTAACACTGAAATTTGTATCTTTTTTTTTCAAAGCGCGCACCACGTCATCGCCTCGCGTCTCGGTCTGAACTGAACCTAAGACCCAAATGTTACGCTTAGGGTGATGGTAGTCGTTAAGACGGGAAAAGGGTTCGAAATAATTCAACTAATCCTATATCCATAAAATATACAAGCGTTTGTTAAACCTATTTTAGTTAAAATATGTTTCGTCGCCTTCCCTCTTTTCAATATTTGTCACAGAAGGAACTAGACAAAACAAATTTTAACAATATAGGTTTAGCAAAAGTTTGTAAATTTTTATGTAAGCCTCGTCAAATGCCTTTATTAAAACAACAACTCGACCAATATTAACAAGAGACCAATATTATCTATCTGTACCTAGTCTTCAGCCAGGGTTTAGCGCAATGGTTATCAAAACAAATAAAATTGTCAACAACAGTCTGTTTGGTGATCGTGCCTGTAGAGATGTGCGTGTGAATCAGCCGCCGACAAAGCTTACAGATCTTAAAAAAGATTTCATGTCCGACAATTATACAGTTTAATAAAAACTCAATATAGATCAAAAACGTTTTGCGACAAAATTTGATGTAAGGAGTACGCATAACCGGAGAGCATAAATGAAAAGAGTGAAAGAATTAAAAACCGACATTACCTCCAAACTTTACTACCGATTTTGATAAAATTTCTATGGGATATATTTTCGGTAAAATTCTAGCTTATTAATATTATCTTTAGCTATATTGCTATAGAGAAGGAAGACCGTGCTTCGAAAGGCACGTAAAGCCGTTCGTCTCGGTTGTCATCATTGTATGACAGTCAAGCTATACCAAAGGCATTTTGGCAGCTTGTGAAATCTGACACTAGTGTTGGCCATTTACACATATAAAAAACGTGCAAAACTAACTGTTTGTTTTTCGGGTTAACCACACTAGATTTTTCAAACTGCCTAAAGGCATCTGACATAGTTTCGAGACTGCCGTGTAATGATGAAACCTTTGGCTAAATTTGTTAACCAATCATTTAATTTTGCAGAAGGATGTTTTCCGACTAAATTAAAAGTGGCAAAAATAAGACCAATACCAAAAAAACGAAGTAGGATATTGGAACCAGGGGAACTCCGACCTATAGCGCTTCTACCAAAATTTTGTCATGTCTTTGAAAAAGCGATGACGAAAAGAATAAATAATTTTTTAGAAAAATTTTAGGTATTTAATGAAAATCAATTTGCGTTTAGGAAACACCATTCGACAGACTATGCTGTCTATACATACAGGAGGCTCTGAATTATATTAATGATAAAAAATACGCAATTGGTTTATTATTAGACATGACCAAGTCATATGATAAAGTCTCCCATGAAATACTTTTACCCCGACTTTATGACTGTGGAATACGGGGACAGGCACATAAATGGGTAAAATCATATTTAAGCAACCGCCAACAGTACGTAGAACTAGAACACCCATCCAAGAGCGGTGAGACCCCATCCAATAGTGGACCACACCCGGTGTCGCTTTGCTCGCGAATGCGCTAGGTATGTGCACTTCCACCGAGCTACTGAGCTCCATGAAACTAAATAGTCTCTTACGATAACAACACAAAAAGATTGAGGTCCTAATGAATTTGTTTTAAGTTAGTATTCAAAATATTATTAACAAAGTACTGATATAATTGTCAACGATAAAGTACTTTCGTTATCCAATAAAATCAATATTGCTTCTCCGGTGCAAATTTAATGTAAATTATAACTTTTTAATGAAAATTTTGTCTTGAGAGAGCTTCCCGGCGATAGTTAAACTAGTCTGTGAGCTGCTGACGATCCCAGAAACTAGTACGTCTTCTGCTTGACATCGGTACTTATATTTTTAAAAAAAATTATAGCTTACAAAAGTTAAGAATAAATAACCTTTGTCCGGTGGTGTCAAGAGAGTTATACGAATTATCATCATCTCTTTACTTTCTTAAGAGGGTCTCGTAAGAACAAGGGAGATAAAGCTAATCCTCAAACATAGATGTGAAATTGGAAGCAAAGTTCATTTTCGTTCTTTTATTTTTAAGAACCTCAATATTTGCCCAGGCTAGTTTTTGCCATTGATGAATAGAGACTTGACGATATAAAAAATAACTTGCGTATCATCATCAGAACTTTTTGTCTCCACTGCAGGAGTACGACCCTCTCTGTACTACCACAGCCATACTTGGCTAGAGCAGCCAGAGGACTTTGACCTACACTCTCCACGCTCGCGCTGGCCAGATGGGTCGGAGAGGTCTTGTTCATGTTTATAAGCTTTGTTTAGCTTTTTTTTCCTAATTCGTCTTTTACGACATCCATGGGAGAATTAGCAGTGATCCTATTCTACTCTGCCGGAAACTACACGGCAATATTTGGAGTAGCGTGCATAACTATCGATAGTTTGACTATCGATAGTTGACCTTGAAAAACAGTCAAAGTATCGATAGACTATCGATACTTTATACTATTGCTTGCAACGCTAATTTGGAGTAAGTAATTCTTTCTTATTATTAATCTATGGATAAGGAAGTGATTAACCCGACGAAATCCGTGTTATATATGTCCATAGATTGGCTTGGATTGCAGAGGCTATTAGATTTAGCATGAGATAAATGTCAAAGTCACAGACGTTACCTTATCAGCTGTTATTAGTCCGACATTGAAATACTCTTAGCTAACTTTAGTATTTCCAGGAATTTTTGGTAAAGAAAGCTTATTCTGGAATAGACATCTTATTTTTGGTTTAGTAATTAGTAAAACGAAAAATCGAGTTATTCTAGAGTATTTTGCCATTTATTCTCGGAATTTTAAACTAGATGAGTCGAACCCACACTAAGTCAAATGTAAAGGTTCTTACAAAAAATTCAAGATTGTCTGCAGAATTTGGTACCCAGTGAGATCTCAGTTCATATGCTGTGAAATCAACACACCATATCATATAGTGGAACTTCAATCCTATTTATACAATGTGGTGAGTTTATGTTAAACTGGTTGCGCATTGAGGTGTTACCCACGGAAAAAGTAGCCTATTTTCTATACACCAAATTTGATCAAAAATGCTTCAGCCGTTTGCGCGTAAAGAAGTAACAAACATACACACATTCGCCTTTATAATATTAGTGTGATTAATTATAATTTAGGTACAAGTTAAAACAGCTTTAAATGAAAAAGATCCACCAAAACACTATAATATGGTTTTCTTTTTAAATATAGGTGAACAGAATCATGTAGGGTAAAACCCGGATAGTTTCCCGGGGGTATAGTTGCCTAGATTGCAATTACTCTATAGTTTCGCGAATGAAACATTATTTTATTATCTATCGAGAGACTATGCAACTTTGATTAAGTTGACCGTGTAACATGTCTCTGTACAATTGCATGGGACGGCTAGGTGCGATCAATCTATCTATCCCCTACGGATAGTTGTACTAAAATTTAGAGGTCCGCAAAAATCGACAATACGTTGAAAATATCAAAGATATCGTTTATTACTTATATTAATTTAAAGATAATAAGCCAAAGTACCTACACGTTTTACAAATAAAGAACTTGCTTTTTGAACAAAGAAATATTAAGTAATTTCAAAAAGTGCGGCAACTATCCTAGTTTTACTCTATGCGACCAGAAATTACTATACAAAAAGTCGAAAAAAAGAGAAATGGAGTGCAATACCTAACTTGCAAACTAAAAAGTTTAACACAGAATACCATGTCCGGTTTTTTCTTTGTTTGTTTGTTAAATCTTTATACATAAACACGAGACACAAAAATACAAGTTAGAAGTAGAAAACAGTACAAAGGCGGACTTATACCAGATAGGGATCTCTTCCCTATTTTTCTTCGGTTTTTTAATCTATATATCTATATACATATAATAAAACAGTAAAAAAAGTGTGTCTGTATAATAAATATATTTCCAAAAAAAATTTTGGGGGCGATGGAGACGTAGTATTAGAGTAAGAATTAAAAAAAAATGTCTGTCTGTTTGACTCTTTGTCTGTATGTCTGTTTGTACACGCTACTCTCCGGAAATACTGGTCGGATTCGAATGAAACATTTTTTGGTATATAGCTATTAAGCCTGGGCAACATATAGGGTATAAATAATGATTTTGGAAAATAGAACGCCTGATTCAGAACCATAATGGTCCAGCTAAACTTTATGAGATAAAAAAATGCCGCCTTAGTAAAAGTCGTTCAGCCTGATAAGCATTTTCCAGAGACATAAAGTCCACGCGAACGAAGTCGCGGGCTTCGGCTAGTGAATCATAATTTTTAAGCGCTTCCTAAGTTTCAGGTGGCAAACATATTCACAATGTGAAATTTCAAAATCCCGCGTCTTTACAAGCCGCGAGCGTTTTAGGGAAGCTTGCCCAAGTTTCCGTCGCGAAGTTTGGGTCCCTTATTCAGTTAGTGTATGCCGTGAGATATTTAACTTAGACAGCATATAAGATTGCACGTGTATTTTTATTTTCATGCCGTATTGTACACCTCATAAGTTTTATGTATCACTTATTATCTTATAATATTAGAGGCTATATATAGACAATAGTAGACGGAAGAGTACAGGAATCTAAGTTTAAGCTACAGGAACGTAGCTGATAAAATGATATTGATGATTTCATTTTACGCCAGTGTCCTTATTTTTGTTTTGAATAAAAATTTTAACTATATTTAAATGTCACCAACCACTGTCGTCTTAAGTGGATGTCTGACATTGTAGCTTCTAGATTTTCTAGAACACAGCACGTCATCATCATATCAATCTCATGAAGTTTACTGATAAACATCTCTGATGAAAAACAGCATGCACTCAGCGTTTACCAGCGACCATATGAGTACAGGTTTAAGATATATTTATGAATGACAAATAGATATGATTCAGATTTTCGGCTTACCTCGGCTTTTCAATCTGTACCGCTGAAGCTTAAGTATCTAGTACATTCTTGTTTGCTAGACCAACATGGTAGGAAGCTAGTAAAATGAGATTCAAAACGCCATTGTACGAACAGCATAGCTAAGGATGCTACCAGAAACTTGCTAACTTATGCTATATATGGGAGAAGAAAAAAACTTAGAAAGTACCCAGGTGTTTCTCTTGCCGCGTAGACCGTAAAATCCGATTGAGGGAATGGGCGAAAAAGCGATGCGGCTAACAACCCATCACTATATTGTATAATATCACGCCAAAAGTGCCTTTTGAGTCTTGCGCCTCCCTGGGCTCTGTTTCCTTAGAGCCACAAGATACAAAAGCTCTGTCTAACCCATTAGAGATAAAGACCTGATAGAATGTATGTATGTAAGAGATTATTTTATCTGCGCGGTGAGAGCATATCCTGGTCTAACTGCCAAGGATGCTCACTGCTGAAATGTTCAAGCAAGACCGTGCAAAGTGGAAGTCGAAAAGCGATGCCAATGAGAATACGGGAAGATTAGGGACGTGAGTGCATAATCTAAGATTAATTTGATTACTTAAATTCTCATTTTAACGTAAAAATTATAGACTCCTATATTTTTACTCACAGTTTATTGGCAATATCAACGAAATTGCAAATTAGCATCATAAAATTCCCGTTTTAATGCAATATTGAACGTCGGGAACTGAACAAGAGTAATAGCTGGCACAGTTGGCATTTGGCAACGGTCTGGCTTTCGTTAAAAAATATCATAGATGAATTTATCTCGGGAAATGTCTGCACTTTTAAAATATTACTTTCTGATTGGGGGACTCGCTGGGAGATATTTCGATAAATTGATTTAAATTAATGTTGGAATGATGATGAAAGTGATTAAGGAGAATAAAGTGGTATGATTACAAGTTCAATACTCGTTGATCGTAGTCCTGTAGTCCTTTGATATTTATTATCAACAATAGTTCGTGTTTTCTACGAGGTAAATTCTGATGACACTAAAGGTAACTTGAGTTTACTTATTTATTGTTTAAAACAATGAAATAGCATTAGTCATTGAAGTAATTTTAGTTAAATTTTCATTTAACGTCACCTTATAGAAAATGGCGTAGAAAAATTTTTAAGCACAAAGTTACATAAAATATCACAGAATATCTTGAGTTTAAATTTGAGGCTGAGTATTTATAAATCGGCAGATTTTGACAAACTTATTCTTATGTCTGATTGGGACATTTTGGAATAATATTAAAATGACCATAACATTGGTATAAGATGTAGCATACCCTAAAATCGCCAAGCAAGGCTATCTATTTATTTCTAATCTAAGCCAATAAACATAAATATTGTATAGTAAAAAAAGAGCCATGTTTACCAAAGCCATTACACAGAGCGATATGTCCAAACAATCTGCAAAACTATGTTTTCTGAACAAAGTTCATTATACCCCGATTAAAAGAGATAAATTGCTAAGTTTAACCTACAAACCGTGACCCTACTCATAAAGGATATGTTGAGGGTAAGGGACATATTTATGTAGCACGGACAGGCACAAAAAGCAAGGTAAGTGCCTGTTGGTCTCATTGTATTGAACCTTTTAGTTTGTATTGTAATTGTTAGGCTTTTAACAGCAATATCTACTCATAAAATTTATTCAAAATTAAAGACAATTCACATCTCATGGCTATAGTTTACCGAATTATTATTATCAGATGCACTATCTGTTGCCAAAACCGTTCTTCCTAAACCATATGTATCCCTAACTTATACGGGGTATAAATGTTTGAATCATACAATTACACCTGATCTAAATAATGTTAGTCATTTTTTTTTAACGGAACGATAATAAGGTCTGACTTAACCCCATACAAAATATGGGGTTGTAAAAGATTAACGCTAATGTCTGTCAGCAATCTATTTGTCTGTATGTGGCATAGTAGCACTTGAAAGGATGGACCAATAATTCCAATGCGGTTTTTTATGTAAAAGCAAGTTCCCTCACGGTGTTTCTTATATATGTTTAATTAAAATAGTTACAGCCGTTTAAAAGTTACTGGGGGGTATAATGCTTGAAAATCAGGCCTTTTTCTAGCAAATAATAGATGGTGCTAGAGATATCAAGTCATATCGGTAATTCTACTACTGATTACTAGGTGGCGTTCTTGATAGTCAGTTAGCAAATAAACTTATAAGGTTGAAAATTGATTTATTGGTGGTACGGGGCGAAACAATTAGAGCCAAAGGAAATACACAAAAACCAACAGTCGTGTCCAATGTGAGAGATACTCGTAGAAGCGTGGAGTTTGACATCAGCGCGAATACGGTTTATTTATTAGGAAAGTTTCCAACAGGGGGCTACAGTAAATCAGCAACATGTCCGGAAAAGGACAACAAATATGAAGCGTACCCTGGTAGATATTTAAAACTAGTTTTTGTGTCAATAGGTAATATTTTACCTACTGATAAAGATATAAATTGAAAATATATGGGCGAACAAGTGATATCGATCGGTGTGTTTTTCTTATATGGGTTTCAGTAAATCAACAATATGTCGAGAGAAGAACAACTACTATGAAGCATATGGCGACCACTTTATATAGATTTTTGTATTGTACTTATAGGATAATACACGTGCGAGTAATAGTTATATGTAATTTATACATAAAAGTGAACACAGACAAACTGAAGGCTCCAATTTACTAATACTTCATAATTTAAATCGTGAATTTTGACTTTTAGAATTTAATTCTCAAAGTTTTTAGATTTAAAAGACCCTGAAGTTGTTTCCAGTGCGGTTCCAGATCTTCAAAAGATCTCTCGGAACCATTGTCATACTAACTGTCAATCAAATCTTTATCCAAATAAGTATAGCAAACGGATAATCTGTATACATATATACTAACATAATATCAGGCCTGTTTCCCACAGGGGTAGGCAGAGACTATGGACCTCTACTTGCTACGATCCTGACAAACCTCATTGCTTCATCTAAACTCATTCATGCCCTTCGGTTACGGGTACATTTCACCTCTCCTTTTTTTAGATAATCTGTATGACGTATGTTTATGAATGCAAGTAGCATAAAGAATTTGTGGACTCCTATAAAACTGTATTTTAATCATAACTTTAAGTGCTACTTTAGGCAATCCAATTGCTAAATAAAAATCAAAACAGCCAATTAAAACAAACATTGCATCATTTCCAGCGGAACATCATATAAATAAGCTCAAATAGATATTTTATTCGAAAAACCGTTACGTTTTCGCCCAATTTATTATCATTGATTGCGTCAAAACTCACTACTAGAGCTATACACTGCATACCAATTTATTTTAAGTGTCGTTACGCAGCAGGGACTGAAGTTTAAAATTCAATATTGATCACAAAATCAAAATGATGGCCATTTTAAAGGTCTTTACAGAATTTCCAATAGCCGAAAACAATGACTTCTACCTTGCCATATAAAATTATATTGGATTTTTATTTGAACATAACAAACACCCATTTGAGAGCCATAAAATTCTGACGGATTAAAATGGGTTTTATTTGCTTTTGATTAGCCTTTTAGTCCGTAGGTGGAATTAATTTTTGTCACAAAAATGGGAACATGTTTTGCAAATTGCATAGTTCTGATTCACGAAAGTGAAATGGCGCTGGTGCTTTGACGATGCTGTGCATCTGTGCTCTAATTAAATCTTTTATTTGCATAGTTTAGTCACAAAGTTGCAGACACAACTTTAATTTTAAATTGTATAGAGTTTGTTTTATTTCAATAACAAGAGCAGAAGTTTTAATCACAATATTCTTTTGTTACGTTTTAATCGCCTTTAGATGATGAGAGTCCGGTATTACTAATGAATTATTATGCAGCATTATACTAATTTAAATTATTTTCTGTGCCTGTCGTCGAGTTAATAATATACATACTTACTAATATTAGGATTTTATTTTTTAAGTTTTCAGGTATTCGTGCATGGTCGTCACTACATCATACATGAATCCTTAAACTATAAATCAGCACACGATTAATTAGGTAATAATGTAGGTCATGAAGTAGACAGTTGGAAATTCATTCTCTAAGAATGATTTATTTACTACTTAGCCTATTACTATCCATCAAATGCTTTTATATTATTTGTTATTACCTAATTTTTAAGGATGTTAGTTAATAGCTAACACTTGTATCACAATTTTGATAGCTAGCTATCTTCAAGCAACTGTCATAATAATAAAGCAGCATAACCTGTCATGATCATCAAAATGCATTTAATCTTAACTTTCTTTGGCATTTTAATAAACTTTGACGTAAGAACAATTAGCTCCAAACTTATGCCGGGTTGAGCATACACTTGATCCTCGCGTATTCTTCAATTACGTTTAACTAGAAACAACCATTTGTATCAATTAAGGTCATAGTTTAATTTGGGTAAATACCAATTTTATGGGCGTAGAGGATTATTGTGGTTAAAGTCAAGGGGTTTAAAACGTTTAAGATCAAGTTCACAATTGATGCTTTGATGAGAATTTATTGCTTTTTATCAATAGCTTTTGTACTGTTTACGTAAGAGTTTAAGTTCAGACAATTAAACAATGGGTGCCTAGGAAACAAAAGAGTCTGTATGTTACTGAGACTATAATATTATTAGTATTGACGACCTCCGTGGCGTAGTGGTCACCATGCTAGTCCGCCACCCAGAGGTCCCGGGTTCGATTCCCGGTCAGGGCAAGTTGGAAAATGGCCTTTTTCAAATTGTCCTGGGTCTTGGATGTTTATCTATATATGTATTTGTTATAAAATATAGTATCGTTGAGTTAGTATCCCATAACACAAGTCTCGGACTTACTTTGGGGCTAGCTCAATCAGTGTAATTTGTCCCTATAAATTTATTTAATTTATTTATTTATTAAGTAACGTATTAAACAAGAAAGAAGAAGATTTTCATTTAGCTTCTAGTAAGTTTAACTTTAAGTTTGTAAAAAATAAATAAACTCTTTAATTCTTGTATTTCGTAAAGAAAGACATTGTGAGGACATCAAATGTCACAATTTTGTTAACGTCATCTTAAATGATAGAGTATCGGTTACTATCTAAGACGTATTACACGTATCATCTAACAACAATATAAAAAAAGAAACAACAGCAATGTGACTAAGCACTATCAAGTGTCCCATCGAGAGAGAATAAATTGCCTTTTAAAACTGGTCTACCCAATAATATTAACAATAAGTTCGAATGTATATCAATGGGGTTTCGCCCACCTCATCAACATATGTACACAAAGGTATGGAATGCATCGGACGGTATATTACCATATCGATGTACCAGAATTCGATAGTATTGTCGCGACGGCCATCGATGAGTGAGTCTGATACCGATCGCTGAGAAAAAAGGTCGCTCGACCCTCAGCAACGAAACAATTTTACTTGTACCACCTTTGTATCAAATTCCACTCAAATTTCAACCTTAGCTACTACTAAATAATGCTATAGTATTGTTCTAAATAGGACTCTTTAGACCGAATTGCCGCCGTATCTTATTTCATTTCAAATCACTGGTGACTCATTCGGTTCCTACTAGCTTTTTATGCAGGCACTCGCATCAAATTGAATCCTTGAAATAAGCTTTCTTTGAATTATATTAACTGAATGTGAAGGATTTAGTTAACAATGATAATCCCAAAGTAAAATCGAAGAAATAAGCAGTGTCAATAATAACACCTCATGGAATTTGGTTTAGTTTTGACATACAATAGAACAATGCGATTGTCACCAGTGGATTGTGTAGTAACGGGTACTTACAAATCCGTAGTCCAAACATGATGCTATTAAATTTTTGCATTCAAAACTCATTCATTGAAACAAGATGGAAAGGAGAACAAAAGAACGTGGCCACGTGGGTCTAAACCTACACACTAAAAATAAAGACGCCCACGGTCAAGTGCACGTCAAATTTTGTTTAACAAGCGAGGTGGACGAAGAAAACAAATGATTGTTACAGCATCCATGCTGGTGTTTGGTTATAATAACCATAAATTATTCGTGTAGTTTGACAAATTATTGTTTGTTAATTTCGATATTGATTTTTAACTTAATGATAGTGAGGTTAAAGTTGAAAATGCGTTTGCTTTATAAAATGTCGTGTAAGCATGGAATGAGAAAGAGTTCGTAATGAGACACGAAGCACTGAATCGATCATCACGCGAGGCTATGCTTATTAGAATGCCTTCTACCTCTTATAAGATAGAAATTAGTGGAGGTCATATTGTTTTGTTAGGTATGGGAACTCTGATATTTTATGGGCTGTTAATGTTTAAATTAACTTTTATTGTGTCCAAACACGAATATTGTGCCTAAATTTTATGTTTCAATAACAATAATGGTATTTTGTTTCATCGATAAAATATTGTAGCGTTTTCTTTGGCTATATTACGATTGTTTTAGTGTGGTTTAAATATTTTTATGAACTTAATCGAAGAGGTTTACCTATAATATCAACGACCTTATTATGTTAGAGAGCCTACAAGAAAAAGAACCTTGGGCTAAGGGCTCGTTTTTTTCTAAAACAGGTTTACTGGTGAATAGAATAAAAAGAGAAGGCTTACTGATAATACAATCATACTTAGTTTAATTTAGTGTTGAGTTACACAATATCATACTAGAACAAATTCTGAAATCGTAAAAAAAAAACCTGCTAAAATCATGCATTCAGTCAAGCAAGGATTTAATTGCCCGTCCCCCAGTAATTAGAGTCTACTAAATATTGCACGCATAAGCGGAGGGTTGAGGTAGTGTTCTACTCTCAACATGTCATGGTCAGGCAATTGTCTCTCATTTGTGCTTAGCAAACTGGTGATCATCATCATCATCACCATCATTTCAACCGCATAACGTCGATTGCTGGACAGTTAACATAGGCCTCACCCAAAGATTTCCAAAATGATGGTTTAAGAGCGGGCTGCATCCAGCGCTTCCAGACAAACTGGTGATGAGATATACCTATGAGGGAGACTAGTTACTATTCCTGATTAGAGATGGGTTTTCGCCCGGGCATATTAGGCACATTGCATAAATGCCGAATAAATGTCCGTATATGCCGAATAAATGTCCACTGTTAGGGCAAAAACATTGACATAGTTTTTTTTTTTACTTTTTCATTTAAATATCTACATATGAGTATGCACAAAACTTAATTAGATTACGACTAATAAATTGACAACGCAAATTTAGAAATTTTGATATGATGGTTAATGACTTAGTCAAAGCATGCAAAATATCACTCTTTCGGCTCTCCAGTTGCGTCGACGCAGTGCAAGCGTATAACTAGAATTTATTTGGAGAAAGCTAGAATTTATTGTGATTTAACGTGATTGTGATTATTTTATGACCAAATTATTTAATTTCAGTTATGATTTACTAAATACAGATAAGTTGCTGCTTCTTTTTACTAAAATTAAATTATTTGTTTCTGCCCAGCGATTAGGCATTTGTTTGGGCATAAACTCTTTTTTTCCCAATACGCCCGTTTATGCCCAATTTGTTTTTGCCCTCGACCCATCACTATTCCTGATTAGTAGTAGGTACTTAGCAAACAATACTAAGGTGCTGTAAATATTGGGTCTGCTATGCCGGTAGAGACAAAATCGTGACACTTTCTCTCTTTAATTGCACTTGTGGCTCAGTTATCAAGACGTTGTCTTTTTATCAACTTACACCCACTAATTATAATTTATCGCTGTACTGTGCTACCGAGTCGGCCACCGAGCGCTGTCTTGTATAAGTGATCGAGTCACACTTTAACTTTCAAGCTGTCAGTGTAAACAAGCGATAACATATGATGTACTACTGCACGATCATAATCGCCTGGTACTTGCGTTTATAGAGTTTAAAA
The DNA here is from genome assembly GCA_963555685.1 of Acrobasis consociella. Lineage (NCBI taxonomy): Eukaryota > Metazoa > Arthropoda > Insecta > Lepidoptera > Pyralidae > Acrobasis > Acrobasis consociella. Next base: position 12,514,116 of record OY743112.1, on the reverse strand, counting down.
GTTGTAATAGGTGTCTTATAAAATTATTAGTATATGTCTTAATAATAGTGCAAAATTTTTCTGCCTTGAAACTTGCTTTTCTATCATTAAGGCACGTAATATTTATTTACCAAATTAAAAGGGAACTTCCTAGCTTTTACAATGTAAACTCATCAAAAGTCTATACTGTATAGAAAAGAATGTCTCAAGTAATCTATACGACATAGGTAGACAAACAGCAGCAATTAGCTAGTGCGAGCACTTCAGAGCTACTATCTAGATTGCAGCTATCTAAACGATAACGATTATTGTACACATTAGCCACTGTTAGGTGGACCCACACTCTCTGAATACTAAGTGTAGCAACTAGAAGCTGACATTTCCCTAGCAGTACAGTGAATAACAACAATATTAAATTCTATGGTTAATTCACTTGTAAAAAAATAACTAATAGAATAATGTTATAGGTAATTAAAAAAATCCTTCAGTGGATATTTAAACAATTTAGTTATTAGTTCACATATGAACTTATTAACAAAATCAATAAATAGGACATTTACATTATGACATTAAATTTATATTGGACTTCTACAAATCAGTGGTTTTAACCCCTGATAAAAAGAGAGGTGTTATAGCCCCTGATAAAAAGAGAGGTGTTATAGCCCCTGATAAAAAGAGAGGTGTTATAGCCCCTGATAAAAAGAGAGGTGTCATAGTGGAGGTGTAGTAGTTGGACGCTAATGTTTGTTTGTCTGTCTGTCTGTGGTATCGAAGCGCTCAAGCGAATGGACCGATTTCAATGCGGTTTTTTTATTTGAAATCAAATTCTCTTGCTTTTTAGCTATGTTTGATGAAATTCGGTTGAGCCCTTTAAAAGTTATTGGGGATTAATGCTTGAAAGTCAAGGCTTTCTCTAGCTACTCATTACTAGATATGGTGTTCTTTACAATCAAGGTTTTTTAATTTCTTACCAAATAAACTTGTATTTAAAAGAGTAGAAAAGATTTCTTTTTCGGAAGCGTACATTAACTCCTTGATTAACAAAAAATTTTGAGTTAACCCATATCTTCCCAAGACCCGAAATTTAAAAATAATTGTGGTTTTTGTAACGTATATCAAATAAATACCTCTTTAATAAGACAAAAATGAACCTTTAATTTTTATGAGTTTTTCTGAAGCTGAATTTCAGGACCGCACCTTAAATGGGGCACTGGGAAAATATGGCCACGGATTATGTACAGAGAAATAATATACATGATGTTTTATGTTGCACCTCCTTTAATTAGTACGAAATAGAAAATTTAAAAAAAAAAAACTTATGGGCCAAGGGCAGAGAAATCTATTTTATAGTGTGGAATGATTGAGAGAAATGTTGATTCTAGCCCACTTCACATTTACTGCAACAAATCTTTGTATGTTTGTGGCGGTTTGGTTGGATAAATGTTTATCTCCGGGGAAGAACTTTAGCCATCTTTCATTCATCATATTCCAAAGAGGTCTTACTTTGCCTTTGTCATCGGGAGGAAGATTACTATTATCACATGCATGAAAAAAGAACAGCAACTCTTCAAAGCGATTACGGGTTATGCATGAAGCTACTCCTAGATGATGAAAATCAATCAAATCAAATAAAACAAATTCGAGTGTTGTGGTTTCTCTTTTATTTATTTATTTATTATAACCTTTTGCCTCCACTTCCTCTTGACCATAGTCTTAGCTTTCTTTGCAGGATATTCAATGGCTTGCGATGTAGATGACTGTTCCTCCTCTTCTTCCTGATTTATAGAATCAATACCCTCCACAGTTTCTAAAACTCCTTCTGATGAGAAGACCGTACGACGAACCTTAGCTTCAGCCATCAACTGGCGACGCGAAAGATTACTTATCTCCACTGCATCCTTGCTTCCACTATCTTCATCACTCATATCATCATTTTTAGGTGGCGTAATAAAAATGTCAGCAGAAATTGAAAGATTATCGTTTTCTAAGGTCGATATATTTTTATGAACATTCAATCTATAATAAAAAAGAACACAAGTTATAACTCTGAATATATAAAATATACGTTCAAATAAAATTTTGGCAGCCAACTACCACGGTGGCCCCTATTCCCAACGCACCTCAAATGGGGCGTTCAATATAACCCTGCAAAACTCATATATAAAAACGAATTATCATCAAATTCATAATATTAACCAATAGTATAACTAATAACTTACTAAAAACACAGCTTCACTAAAAATATCAATAATTAATGTAAAAGTTACAACTTACCTTTTCCTGGAACTCATGTTGGTAGAAATTTACAAAACTTGAAAATTTATAAGTACTTAAAGAATGAGCACAATTAATGTCATCTATTATTAGATTAACTGCAATGGTGTCTAGTATAAGAAAAAAAATATTAGATCTATCCTCACTTTGTTAACATTTAGCTTTGTCACGTAAAATGTAAGTGCACCTTAAATGGGGCAGTGGGAAGATATGGGTTAAGCAGATCAAAGAAGAATAATCTAAATATTTTACATCATTATCGTTAAAACAAAATCAAAGTATGGAGGAAACATCTGTTTAATGTTACCTAGATAAATCATTGCTCAATACCACAAAAATATACTGCGAACCAACTTGCCCCGTGACTTTTCACATAAAAACTTTTATGCTTCCTTCGAAAAAACGGGACGCATAGAATTAATTCAAATTAGTTTGTATCTTGCTTCCCATCGCATAATATCGTTACGCTTTTGAATAATTTATGTGGCAGAATAAATAAAAGGTGTGGTTTGTGGACTCCACCTATGCGTATAAGAAAAACGCCCATAACAATGACATTCCTGTTATTTGCATGTAGGAAGAAAAAAAGAAACATTTTTAGGCACATTCATACTCGTACAATTTCAAATAACTAAAATAATACGTACAGATTCTATTATTGAATTACTATTTTTAAACGTGTAACTCAACAACAACACACTCAACTCACCAACTGTAGTAACGATTGGAGATAATATAATATGTACAAAAATGTAGGCTAAAATTTCGTAAAAATAAACACACCCAAAAATAGTTCATAAATAATAGTATTTACTATTTTTGGGTGTGTCAATCGACAACAACACACTGAACTCACCAACCATAATATTTCTTTGTAGATATATGTTTCTTTATTTTATACTAATATAAAGAACACTACTATATAGAACTATTTGCATAAATAATATTTTAATCAATAAACAAAACTCCCAAAAGGCAGTCGACTAAATTCTTTCTCTAAATGAAAGTGAAAAAACCTAACCGATTTGGCACGCAATTAGAGAGATCTTATGCAACTCTATGTCCGTTTCTAACTATAAAAATAAAAACCAGCATTAATGCATATTGTAGCCTTATGTAGTCTCTTCATAGCTTAGAACTTAAACTTTTTCTAATCTTATATGCACGCACATGTCGCCCTAAATCGTAACATAAGACCCAAAACAAACAGTACATAACAAATATAAGGTTTCGTTTAGACAGCCGAGTGACAAGTCGATAGGTGTCTCAAATAACAAATAACCCGCAGTGACACCTTTCTTGATTTTAGTGGGAAATATCGGTTTCGTCGGAAGTGAGGTAGCTCAGGCGGAAACTCTTCCACCAACCCACATCCATTAGGCGTCGACGATGACAACCTATCGAATTAAAAAAAGATTGTCTTTTAATTTACGAAATGGGACTATTTATACACAAATTTGGCATTTAGCTGGATATAGTAGAGGCTATAAAATATCTCCCATGCAGGTCTGGGAGAAATAAAAATAACTTAGAATGTACCAGCTGCTTCTCTTCCCACGCAGATCGTAAAAGCCGATCGAGGGAATGGGCAAAAATGCAAATCATGTTAACAGGCGATGCGGCTAGCAACCCATCACTGTATTGATTGCTTTTCCATCTTCTCGCCCACCATGACGCTAAAAGTGCGCTTTGGGTCTTGCGGCCCTGGGCTCTGCATAGAACCGCAAGACCCAAAATTCTCTGTCTGCCCCATTAGGGATAAAGACGTGATAGTATGTATGTATGTATGTATGTATAAAATATGGAGCGAAATCGGACAAATAATATTTTCGGAGTGGCAGTCGTATACCAATTGAATCGCTTCGCAAACCAGCGCGATTCGCCAACTCTTTTCGCTATCTGCCACTATTTGACAACTTTCTGTTTATACTCAAAATGTATGATACTAAACTTAGCTCTTAAAAAAGCAAAAGGACTACCTTGACTATTTCTAAATTGTTTTGCTTGCTTTTGAATATTACAAAGCTAATTGCATTTACTTCAAAACTATGATTGCACAGTTTGCTTATAAGAACAAAACAATAGAATGCACTACATTTTGAGCTTTACGTCCATTACTTTAAGAAGTTACCATTTCTACGACTCTCCTCTTCATCGCATTAGTATTTATGATTTAATTTAACAGTTTTATAACAAGGGTGAATATTTAATATCACATGGCATAATACAAGTTGTAAAGTACAACAGTTTATGACAGTAGGCGTGTTTATTTTCCGTAGGCTTATCTTTATGAATATTGTATTACGTACTTTGTTTTCAAACGTATTAGTGTAATGTTAACATTAAATAGCAAAGGGACTAGATAACCACATCAGTACATTATATTGCACGCCTCATAAGCGAAGCGTTGAGGTAGTGCTCTACTCTTGACATGCCAGGGTCAAGTATTTTTCTGGATCATTAATAGATCTATCTACCAAGAAATTTGTTAGAGCCGGCATAAGTAAAATTTTCTTTTCTAACTTTTTTTAGAATACATTATTTCTGTCATACGAGTTGTAAACGCCTCGGACTTTTCCGTTCGCTCTTTATGACTTAAATTCAGAAGATTAAAATTTATAATATACCTACGTCAAACGTAGGTATCGTTAAAAAGATACAGATACAATTTTCATGTCTTAATCCCTGATGGGGTAGACAGAGCCCCAAAGGCATAAGCTCCAAAGGCTACGCTTACCGCGATAATTAAAACGGATGGGCGTTAAGATGGAAAAAGAAATCAAAATAGTGACGGGTTGCCAGGCGCATCGTCTAATAAAATCATTTAAATCTCGCCCGTAAAAGCTGATTGAGGAAATCCTAGATTGGCTTTTACAATCTGAGTGGGAAAAAAAGCAGCTGGTACATTCTAAATGTTACTTTTCTCCCAGACCAGTATACAAGATCATAGTCCACAAAGAAGCGTTAACAATTCAATGCTAAAAAATGATTGTAATTATAAAAGGTATAATTTTTATACTTAATTTCATTATTCTGTCACTTACTCTTCACCATCATCATCATAAGGTATTTTTTTCTCCAAAGAAGGAGCACGACCACCTGTGTACTAATAGAGCCATATTTGGTCAGAGCACCCAAGATTTTGCCTACATTGAACGACATCCACGGAAAGACTTGGTGACTATTCTACTCTTTCGTAAACCACACGGCTCATTACCTACCTATATTTATTTTAGGGAACTGCACTTGACGCAGAAAGTATTTCTGCTACCACAATATTAACAATGTTGCCAAAGGTAAAATAAATACTACTAATATTAATAAATAACATTTTAACTCAATTATAATCCACTTTCCAGACAGGTATCAGAGCATTATTAAAAAGCAATAATACAAAGTCAATAACGTCTTAACTTAACAGACTTTGACAGTAATCCATTGTTAATCCTAAATTATTCAAAGCTTAATTAACCATATCATTGTGATGACAGATAACTTTTTAGTTATTTCAATCAAGATTTTAATATCAAAGTAACGAGTTACTTTCAAACTTTGGTCATCAAATTTGTTTTAACGAAGAATTGATAACTAACCGTTACTAAGTTGGGAGACGTCTTGTGAAAACCGTTAAAAAGATATCGTTTAACTTTCTATGTTGAAAAACATTGTAGATTTGATGTTTTTTTTAAACTTTGTACTGTCTTTTTTTCTTTGCGAGGGAATAATTTTGTTATAAAGTGTTTTACGATATAAGTTATTACAGAATTAATAACACTATTTTAAATATAGATAAATAAATAAATAAATAAATAGGAAAGTTTTGATTTGGACCACCTGATACTAAGACAAGTTTCGGTTTAGACCACCTCATATTTAGACTAGTTTTTGTTTAGACAATCAAAAAAAATCGTGTACACGCGCTAAACAGCCATAAAGATGTGGTTTCTGCACCTGAAGTGATTACTTCTTATTTCTTGTAGTCAACATAAGAAACCCACTACCTATAACATTGCAAAGGTTATATATACCTATTTTCCTTACATCAAAAAGGCTTTGATGCCACCAAAAACTAATATGTAATATCACAAACCAACTTTCCTAATAACCCCGAAACATTTTCCAGGAAGAGACTAACTTGTTCTACTTTGACACAACGTTTTCGTACACGTGGCCTCATCGCAAAGGATTTTACGATGTTTGTTTCGACCCAGGACTTCTTGATTAAACGGGAAAAATAATTTTCGTTTGTATCTTTCTGCATTTGCTGGGAGAAATCGTAAATTTACTAATAACTTTTGGAAAAGTCAGCAGTGTTTGATTAATTTTTACCAACCGTTATTAATTCTAAATAGTGTGTTTACTATATGTCCATGTTTCATAAAAAATAAATAAAATATGTGGGTAAGAAAAGAAAGATGCTACACCAGATACCTTTCTACAAAAAGGGAAAGAATCCACAGTAATACGCAATGGTATTCTCTTTACACGGGGATGGCTATGTTTACTGCTAATAGTTTCTAAATTACAAAGGAAGTAAACATCAAGTAAAGTTAAGACAATTAAAAATGTAAATATAAAACCCCATAATTTACAAACAAAAAGAAAAGTTTTTGATTTCTAAATGTGTATTGTCTAAGGTAAAAAGATACTTATCTAAACAATATATCATCACGTTCCGTCAAAGCCCCGCCGCATTTTTTCTCGTGATAAATCCTACCTGTGTCGTTATAAAATTATTTATTGCTCAAAGTTCATCAAGCCAGCTGATTCGAACATAGGCCTATTCGTCGGCCGTCCGATATCCACTGGTTTACAAATGAATATTCGATAACTGGGTATCATAAACGCCATCACCTGTCCGCTTGGGTCGTACGTCGGCGTTTCTCATCGTAATTAATAAAAAATAAAACTACGGTCTAAAACGCATTTAATTCTTGATAAGGGTAACAAATTGGATAAAGATAGCACAAATGTCGGAGACAGCGAGATCGTAAGTGCATTGCCATGATAACTCATGTGTAAGTAGGTTGGAAAAACGTGGATACGATTAAAGATTTTGACTGAGATTTAATTTTTTTTATTTGAGACTTGATTTAGTCCTCTTTTATAATAAAATTACTATCCTAATGCCGTTTTGCTTGAATATTTTAGAAATACGCTCGTATATACAATAATCCTGTCCTGTAAGAGGTAGGTACTTTAATATCTCTATATCTAGTGATCATAATATTTTTCTCACTATTTTTATTATAAAGCTAATTTTATTGGATATATATATTTAGCTTCTCAAAGTATTAAAAGTAATTGTACTTAAATAAAACGATGTGTTAACTTCTAGCATATAATGAGGGATTACTACATCATCCAATGGGAAGAAGAAAGTGCTCTATCACCACAAAAGGAAACATATTTAAGTACCACGCCATATTTCCAAATTGGTTCTAAAACATTCATAGCTTATTAAAACTTATAATACCATGTACGCAAAACAAGCCTTAATTTTTATATAAACAGTTAAAATATTTTTTATTCGCGTCCATATCATTCCAACATTTGGCCTTCAGATCCACTCCTCAAAGCTGTATCTGTGATGTTCGTAATCTTGAAATGTCAAAGGTATTTAATTTGAATATCGAACGTTATCTCAATCCCATACTTTAATTTTATCGATGAAATAATATATCGATGCAATGGAATATATTTATTGGAAGGGAATCTCTATATGACTGGTATTAAATCTTGTAAAACTAACCGCAATAATGTGTTTGCAACATTGTATTAATTTTGACAAAACAATTTACGAGTTAAATACGAGTTTTATAATCAGTGACAAATAAATATATTATTTTGAAGGTAAACACAGATGTGCAGGTTTTATAACATTTCCAAGAAATTTAGTAAAAACGGTGTATTGTTTTTTTTAAATAAAAGAGGTTTTTAAATATCAGGGATATAGATGTAATTAAAAAAAAATCTGCAACTTTATGTGTGTGCGACTGTGCGTTTCTCAATAAAGTGACTAAAAGACTTGCCATACTTATGTTGAAGAAGATTCATATTTTATTCGAACATTAAAACTTTTCCTCTCAAGTCTAAAGTTCTACTGGCTCGAATTATTTTTTAGAAGTCTCTTTTCTTTGACCAATAACAAAAGCCCCATCCATTAGTAGAATTCAATCCAAGAGCATCCAACATTTAGCAGCATCACCATCTAATACTAATGCGCCTTTGTGTAGTCCGGGTGTGTCGCGATCTTTATCAGTATGCTGCTCAGGCCGGCTCAATCTTTTCTTATTTCTCTTGATATGCTGTATAATATTTGTTATTCCGATAAATGTTGGATATTATTTTCCTTAAGGCTACCGACTACATAGGTACAATTTTTACTCAATTAAACAGTCATTTTGGAAACATGTCCTAAATGTATTTTAATTTTTAGAAAAAAACTAGTTGCTGAAAAAATTACTAAACATTTTTTTTAATGACTTGTAATTAATATTACTAGAATCTCAACTTCCATGTTAAAAAACTACATAAGATTTTTTTCTTATAACATTCTTACTAGATTCTTTCAAAACCTATAAACAATCCAGTAATCGCAAATCTAATTTTTATTTCAATATTCGGAAAAACAACAACAAAATAATAAAATTTAATATTTTTTTTCCTTCCGGGAAAAGCAAGCGTGAAAACAAGTTAGGGCGTCAAAAATCACATAAACGGTTGATGTATGTTTATAATATACATAATATTGCTCAAAACATGCACTGGGAGATAGTAATTTTATATTCCATAAACACGTTGTTCCAAATACCCACTTTATAGTCATATGTCACGGCATGAGACCGTAAAAACGAAGTACACATGGTAACACAATAGTTTTAAGTTAAAAAAAAAAAAATATGTGGATTTTTTCACTAACTTCACACAAAATTGTTTAAACTCATCTAAAATAGAACTTATATATTACTTAATTAATACTTAGTGACTATTGTAAATTTTAAATGCAACAAATAAATTATATTTAATAACATTATGTTCTTTCAGTCTGTGTAAAAACGACTTACCGCTGGGGATGCATTCGGGAATACGCTCGGGTGATGACGGTAATGATGGTGATGATAAGTCAGTTTGTGATGAAAATACGAAAAGCAAAGCTTTGGGAATGAAGACTATATGTAATTTTCATGTGTGTAAGAAGCCATAAATGGTATCATATTGTTCAAGCTACTAAAGCCATCTCACATTCATAGCTAGGCAATGATTATACAATGATGACAGCCATTGCCAAAGTCGACTGCAGAAAAATACACACCGTGGGTGTTTTGCTGGAACTGAAACACGATATGATGTATTTTTTTGCAGTCGATGTGTGAAACCTTAGGGCTTATTTAATTTAATTTAATAATCGTAAAATTAATTTTCGCTGATTTTATTTTTATGCGTTTTACTAAATAATAAATAACATCACCGCTGTCTCCACCGCGGCTCATTGTAAGCCTCATTATCAGCTTCCACAGCTCTAAATGTACCCATATTTCAAAAGTGTCCTATTCCACGCTACTTACCGCTATTAATTACTACTGCTACAAAATATAAAACGTACAGAAATAAAGCTCACTCCTTAAACTTTGCCCCTACTGTATTTATCTTTTCAAAATATGGGAGACGTAACAGGACCGTAAGTTTGGTTCTGTTATGTACTATGTACTCTAGGATATTGGCATCAAACGCACCTATCGCATGCTTGTGGTACGAGTATACTCTGTTCAAAAACGATGAAGCTCTTGGAAAAGAGTGTAAATGCTATTTAAATAACTTATATTATATGTTCCTTGTGTGTAGGTACACAATTGAAAAACCGTGGCATTGGCCTTAGAAAATAAATTGTATTTTGAACCAGATTTAGAATATTGAAAAACGTAATTTAAAAGCACTATATTTTGGGCCATGATAAATGTTGTATAATTTAGGCTCGTTCTTGGTGTCATTTTTACTTTTGCCACTACTTTCAGAGCTAGAGGTCTGATTTCCGGATTATTTTTCTCCAGTATTATATGTATATAGGTATTGTAATTTCGATGTCAAAATTTCAAAGACCTTATAAAGTGTGCGATGAGATATTTCCATAAAGCGATGTTTTTATACCCTCTCTGCTTTATGTTAGTTCTGAACTACCGTACTCTAGTAACAAGATTCTGCATATAGCCTTTTGTTCTTACTAAGAATATTAAGAAAATAAAGAACTTTAAGATTCATGATCAACGTCTGAACATATTTAAAAGTAATTTGTTGCGCAACAATACAATGCAATTTGCTGTAGAATAATAAACTGTTATATTCTGAATTTTCTTGCAAGTTGTTTGAAAATAATGGAATGAATGCTTATGGCTCTTATAGACAAGTGACATTATGCTTGCGACTCAAGTCGGCGACGGTCGCCTTCAGGTATCGCGGGCATAGGTAATGTCGCTTGTCTGTAAGAGCTCTTAACTTATAATCATATTGTCAGTGATTTTTCGGCCTCGGCGAACATTCTGCGACCAAGTTGCCGATGTTCTAAAAAACGGAGAGGTAAAAAGTACCCCCAACCGAAGGGCATGTATGAAGAAATTGATGAGTTTCGAAGAAGCAAAAGAGGTTTGTCAGGATCGTAGCAAGTGGAGGTCCATAGTCTCAGCCTACCCCTGTAGGAAACAGGCGTGATATTATGTATTTATGTATGTACGGATCTATAAATCAAGACTAAATAATAGGACACAATTTAAGATGTATATAATGGTAGTTGTGTAATCCATAAACTCTTAAAAATTACCAAATGCTTGCTAAATCTAATTCAGTTACAATATGTTTTGTCTCCTTCTTCCAGTGTCAAATATTAAAAATAGAACCAAGGACAAAACATTTTTTAACTAAAATTATTAAGCAAACGCTTGGTAATTTGTATGAATATAAGAGTAAAATTATAACCTTTTAATTATGAAATAATGATATAGATATTAATATGAACGTTGGGGAAAAATATTGGTGGCATATGATAACCCAGAAAATAGGTAGTTACAGTTGCCAGGAATACGTGAATGAAGAAAATTTAAGGCCAGACGAATAGCTTGCATTGTGATTTGTCATTATAGCATCAGGTACTAGGAATCATGAACGAATATTTTTAATAGGGAAACAAATCACTTTTAATCGCAAGTGTACTTTTAAACTCTTCAGCCAGTTAGTCAAAAATGATTTGCATATCACCTCAGTCGTCACCTTTACTCGCGTATTGCGTGTGAACCCTCCATGACCGTCACTTATTAAAACGTTATTGATGACACTACCCTTATCATTTCGATCTTTGTTGAGTTGTTTTATGAAATAGCGAAATTTAAGGGCTTTTACGCATTATGAGTAAAAGCTGACGATTATAAGATTTTTCTTGGTTACCTATATTATTTTACAGTAAAAGACAAGTTTTTTTCCATATAATTAAATTTGGAAGCCGGTAAGTTATTCAATGGATAGCCCTAGGTTTACAATCAGTTTCCTGCTTGAATTGTGACAAACTCAACTAAAATAATTATCCTGACGGAACCTACGTCCTTAACAATGCAGTTTTGTACACGAAATGTTTGCCCTAGAGATGTTGTGATCCTATGTTCGGTTGAAAACTGCACATGTAGTAATAATGCAATTAAGTAAGTTGATAAGTAAATCATTATCATCTGGTCTTTTTGTCTCCACTGCAGGAGCATGACTTTCTCTGTACTACCAGAGCCATACTTGGCCAGACCAGCCAGAGGACTTGGCTTATATTCTCCATGCTGTTTAGACACATTGAAGAGGTTTCATTGATGTTTATAAGCTTTGTTCAGCTTTAGCGTTGAAAATCCCGAAAGAAACAAATTGTTTTTTTCGGTGAAAGAAACGATATCTCGTTTTTTACCGTTTTATTCGTTTGTTTCACTGAAATATTCCCGAAAAAACCTTTGGAATTTTTCAAAAGATATCGGAAATTTTGAAAGCAACGGTTGAAATAATCAAGTTTTTATTACTATAATTCCAACAGACAGTATAGTAGTATAGTATTGTGTGCGTGATATGAACTAAATGTACCCCGGAAAGGAATAAGCGCATGACAAGTATGACAACAAAACAAATCATTCTACCCTCCGAAACATAATAAAAATATTCTGTGAAAAAAACATAATACTTTTCATTTTTTTTTCCGTGTTATTGATAAAAAACATGAAAAATTCCTTAAATATTTTTCTTGAAATGTTCGAACAAAAGTTAAAAAAAAAACGAAGGACTTTAAAAAAAAAGGGGAATTTTTTCCCTTTTTTCAACGATATCAGCTTGTATGTCTTAAGTCGCCTCCTACTAAACCCACGAGAGGACTTGAAGTGGCCCTATTCTACTCTGCCGGAAACCACATGGTCATATATTATATATATACTTATACTTATATATATAAGTAAATAATGTCTTGTTTAGATTGTAGAAATCTACGTAAAGACATGTTCGCAAGCTTAAACTCCTCCCAGAGACTTCCTCTTATTTATTTACACTCATTAAACTAGGATACCCTATCAAAGTTCCTCAAGGATCCAGCGCTCGGTCTTGGTATGTGAGACAAGCCTTAATGTGAATTGTTCACATGTTTACTCCGTCGGAAAGCACTAACTGCTTTTAAGAGCGCGATCGCGTTCGTTTACTTTGCTAAGTGTATTTAGAATACCAATGCGTTTTCAAATTTTTCTTTGTACGATATGCTTTTGAATTTTTAGACTAGCCTCGGTAGTTTTGCTAACATGAATGCAAACATTACTACAGAATAAATACTAGTACTCAAGTACAGAAATCTCGCTCAGCAAAAGATTTCAAAGAAATATCTACTCAATGTCGTTAGCGATATGGTTTAGTTTAGCTGGCGTTAGAACTCAGCACCTTTTCGTTCAGATACCTTATTACTCAAGACCACTAGAATTTACCACTCCAGAGTGGTTGCCGCGCGCATAGGAAATATGTAGGTATATTTTTAAAACCTAAACGGGGAGTGACACAGGCCTGACGTAATATAGTATATGTGTATGTACATACTAGCTGATTACCGCGGCGTTTCCCGCGTGACCCTAATTATTGATAAACCCACGGGAACCTCATACCGAAATTAAAAAGTCTCAAACTATATCCATACCAAATTTCATCTAAATCGGTTCAGTGGTTGAAACATGAAAAGTTACTTTCGTATTAAAATATTCTTATTAGGAATTACAGATTAGACATTAATTTTCATCATATACATTAATTCTCTTTGTACTACTAGAGCCATTACTTGGCTAAAGCAGCCAGAGGTCTTTGGCCTACACTCTCCTCGCTGGCCAGACGGGTTGGAGAGGTCTCATTGATGTTTATAAGCTTTGTTTAGCTTGTAATTCCTAAGTCGCCTTCTACGACATCCACTTGAAGTGGCCCTATTTCTACTCTGCCGGAAACCACACGGCAAAAGACATGGATGTGTCAATTTAGCAAAGCAGTCAATGCAAAAGTTGATTTTTACAATTTATTTATGTTACCCATGTCACCCCAACATGGATCATAGGGCCCTAATGAGCGTAACCTGTCTGCAGTCCATTTATACACGTGATTTTTGAGTAATTAGAGCGAGCGTACACGATTTATGTGGTTAAAACGTCCCCTTTTAATTTATAAAGGACTCTCTACACGGCACCAGTATTTTAATCTCTTTACTCGTTCGGGCAACGGTTTCATACTTTTTAATCTGTAGTAAATTATTTAGGAGTTTGCATGTTTGTTTTGGTTCAACGTTTCATAAGTAAGCGGTTTTTATAAAAGTACTAATATGATTTTATTTTATCATATTTTGTAAAATTTATATAACTTTTGTATATGAGAACAAAAGCTGTAGGCAGACCTAAATGGTAAAGAGTGAAAGACGTTTTTGACTATTTGAGCATAGATGGCTCGTTATAATAATTTATGAGATAAAAATTAAACCTAACTTTGAGTATATTTACAGCATTTCAATTCATTTACAATAGGCGTTGATGACTTCTTGTACTAGTTACCTAAATTTCAGTTAATATTGGTTAACCTGCCTCTCAAATTAGGGTATTTTACCGAATTTCTGAGCAGTAGAGTATAAACAGTTAGAGTATAAAAACTATTATAAAGACCTGTGCAAGGTTGCAGAAAGACGCTGGATGCAGGCTGCTTCCGATCGGTCGTTTTGGAAATCCTTGGAGGAGGCCTATGTCCAGCAGTGGACTTCCTATATGATGATGCTGATATGATGATGATAATAGAGTATTAAAAAGCAACGCTGCAATAAAAGTTAAAGTATGTTGATTATACGTAAATATATTTAAGTACTATTTTTGGTTTATTTCCTTATTATATATGCTCATGTATACTTCATGTTAATAAATACCCCCTAATTATTCCTTTCGATAAACTTATCTAATTAAATTGCACCCCATCTACCATCTTTTCTGCTACGTCCCAAAGGTGAACTGGTAGACAATGTTTAGCATTAAATTGTACTTACCTTTTGCACTATAAGCTTAAAGATTTAAATGCAATAAATATAAAATAAGGATCTTTATATTATAGTAACATACGCATATTTTTACCTCTGTTAATTTAATGTTTAATTTGTACATTTTATCTGATATTTAATGTATATCTTTTTTTTTGTCTTTATTTTAATGATTGTTCTTTTTGGTGTAAAATAACGCTTTACTCACTCATTTACTCGTCATGGTAATAATAAAAGGCCTTTAGAGATCACAATATTTCTAATACTATGCTAGCTATGACAATAGTAGTGCCTACCCAAAAAACTAAATTTTAATTTTATCATTGAATGACGAGTATAAGCGAAAGAAGGAGGCCTTCTTCCAGCAGTACTGTTTATTAACTGAAAACTAGCCAAACAATTAAACATATATTATGCATGCAGCAAATTGCATCGCACTTATAACCAAAAGCCAATCATTTCACCCACTCGATCTGTCCGTATCCATCACAAAATAGTAAAAGTACAAAACTACAACTAGTAAAATTTCTCTTAATGCATATTTTTGCGTTTACTTGTCCATGTCTTTATCCCTTACACGTAAACAATGTCTAAGATCATAAGATGCAACAGACACGTTCGGAGAGACTATCTGCTTTATTTGATTAGCTTACCACAAGATTAGGGATACAGACGTGATAATATGTATTGTAGTTATATTCAGTGTTGGAAATCTGTCAATTGTGTGTGTAGAGAAAAGTGTTAAACTAGTGACGGTTGTTCTCTCCATGATTGATTGAGATGCTTACACACATCACTCAATCAATCCACTTTTACGATTTGGAAAGGAAAGCATCTGGTATATCTTACGTTTTTTCCCAGTCCATTTTTATGATAAATTTGTAATATATCTTTGATACTTTCAACATAGCCGAATAAACTGAAGCCTTTTCTGCATGAGAACTATCTAAATGTGTGTCAAGATATATAAAAAAGATAAAAATTACTTCAGTGAAAAGTATGCTCTGGACTAACCTCATTGCTATGCCCTGCCACTTTCTTTCTCTATTTTAATAAATAATGAATACATATTTAGAAAAACATCCATCACCCAATTCAATCTGAAAAAAAAAAACAAATTCATCATCATCATCATTTATGCGACCTAATATTTATTTCTCTACTATATCTAATTTACGCTCGAACCATTCGTATTCACGCAGGATGCATAAATCAAACACAGACACACAGACAATCGCTAACGAATGCTCAAACAAAATCGACTCGCGAAAAATGGACAATGGCTGGAGTCCATAACACTTCAATTTGTCAAAATCCGTCAGCGTAATACTATTTGTTCCTATCACCTCTATTCTCGTTGATCGGTGATGCCTTTTGTAAAACGGATTTTTAGAATGAAAGAATGACTGTTGCGAAAAATTGTAAAGGCGAATTTTAAATATGTACAGGAAAGATACTCCAAAAGTTGTACGCAAGATGGACGTTACTGCCCGCGTTTTAGTGTCAAGTAACGTGAGCATTAATGTATGATGATAAAGTCTAATTTATGTTAGACTTAAGGCCATACCCAAATTTTCCGGGGTCCAGTGGCGCCGCCATTTAAAATAAATCATTTAAAAGGAAACGGAGATATCATTTAAAATTGTGTCTTGGTCAAGTTCTAGATACCCATTCAAAGTATTTTTTAAACTACTTTTTGTAGTTTAAAGTGAGAACGTGAAGCTTTTCTACGCACATTTGCGAAAAACGGCCACTTTTAGCTAATGTGCGTGGAAAAGCTTCACGTTCGCACTTTAAATTATAAACAGTAGTTCATAAAATAGTTTTAAGGGTTATCTAGGGCTTGACCAAGACACAATTTTGAATGATATCTCCGTTTCCTTTTAAATGATTTATTTCAAATGGCGGCGCCACTGGACCCTGGAAAATTTGGGTATGGCCTTAAAAATAGGACGTCACTTTCGCACTACTATAGTATTATAATATGGAGTAACCCCCAGATTTCTTTTTAAAACTTATAATGTACTAGTTGCTTCTTTTCCCGCGCAGATCGTTAGAGCCGAACTAAAGAGTCTACTTGAGCAATCCGGCTTTGATATGTAGGTACGGACATACATATATTTTATCAACTAGCCGAAGCCCGCGTCTTTGTTCCAGTGGACTTTATGTCTCTGGAAAATGCTCATCAGGCTGAACAACTTTTGCTAAGGCGTCATTTTTATATTTCTTATAGTTTAGCTGGACCATTATAGTTCTGCATCAGGTAGTCCATTTTCCAAAATCATTTATACTCTGTGTTGCCCTGGCTTAATAGCTATACAACAAAAAAGTTTTATTTGAATCCATTCAGTATTTCTGGAGATTAGCGTGTACAAACAGACAAAAAAACAGTAATTTTTTTCAATCTATTACTGTTTCTCCAATACGCTCAATTTTTTTTTTTGAAGTATATTTAATGTACGGACTAATTTTTACTGTTTTTTATATGTATAGGAATAGGAATATTTTAATATTTTGTCAATCTATATAGATTGACAAAATATTAAAATATTCCTTCAATCCATCTCAGTTTTAGCCGAGATCAACTTTGGACAACTTTCTATCACGATAAAATAATTATGCCATGTACGTTTTATTCAAGTTGCTACTGTAGAATATTAATTGTGTTTCGATGCTACCTTTTCTATATTTATAATTAAATCGATAACAAAATCGAAAATGTTTGTCTATCAATTTATTGTAGCGTGAATGAACATTTTTATTAGCTACATACTTATTTGTTCTCACATCAATTTTCCTGCGTAACAGTTGCCTCAAAAATCGTGGAACTCGTATATATTTCTGAGTTCCACTGAAATCAATCACACGCTGACAATACGTGACGTTTTGTCGACGTTCTATTAATTTCCAAGGTAATTCCATTCGCATTTTTATTCGATTTCATAGTTACTTTTGCTAAAATACAATTGTGAAGCTACGTAGAGTTTTCTAGCTTTAAAAAGTAGATAGGTAGGGTTCTATCATCGCCTATTAATATGATTCGTATTTTCGCCAATTCCCTTGATCGGCAACTACAATCTTTGCAAAAAGAGAAGCAACTGGTACGTTTAAAAAAAGTCATTTCAGAAATTTAAAATAAACTAAACATTTGTATTACTACTATTTTCTCGATTATTAACACTATCCAAATCTACGATTTCTTATAATAACCACAATACAAAGCTCTAGACAAATCCTTGTATATATTTATAGTACTTACAGACAAAACTACAATTTGAATCAATCTTAATGTACTACTTGTACTGCTAGTGTCAAATATTTTGTTACTAAGGGGTGGGTAAATTATAAAATACCAATCTTATTTCACGCCATCTCAACACCTCCGGCTGACAATTAAGGAGAAAATAAAATAATTTCAACGATGTCGCCTACATAATAAATTTTCTGGGCCATAAAAATGCACCCCATTCCGCATTTCTCATTGCACAATTTAAAATCAAAACAATTAAACGCACTGAAAGAGGGTTAGGTGCCAAGCGGAGGGTGCATTCTTTACTTGAAGTCTGTGAAATCATTTTGTCTACAATGAAAATCTTTATAATCACTTCTATTCTGTTAGCTATAAAATTCAAATTTAAGTGTGTTAAGCAGTCTTGCGAGAAGGTGCTACTGCTCTCCCGCAATTCTCATGAGTTATGATCTGACGAATTTTTCAGTGGAAATTGCTTGCATTCCAACTAGGATCATGCGAAAATGTGCTTTATCTACTCCGTAGACTATTTGAGACTTGCGAAGCATTTGTATGGTATAGCTCGAGTGTGCTGAATGGTTATTTTTGCTTGTGTTTTCGGTTTGAGTGTTGATAATTTGGCGTTTAATGAAGCAAGCCCGTTGCGCTGTCTCCGCCGGATGGAAGAAAAATGCGCGCAGTGAATGCAAATTTTCTGTTATTGTTTGTCGTATTGTATCATTTATGGAGCGAGAGAAGAGAATTATGTTCGGTTTTGCTTAGATTTATAGAGACATGAATAGTTTATGTTTTGGTGGGAAATTTTAAAACGATGGAAATAAATCGTCTAGATAGCTTTTTAAGTGCGACTTATTATGTTTCATTATTCACAAAGGGCTTTGACGTATAATACGTAGTCGTATTTTATCTCGTCAAGAATGTTGATACTTGTGACTATTATGGAATATCACACATATTAAAGACAATTTGGATGACGGACATAATGTTATCTTTCACAATAGTCTAGATTTGCGATATTCTGATGGTCTTTTCTTTCATTAATAGGACTGGATAAAATGAACTAAACAAAAGTAATTTTTGTAATTGTATATAATTTTACAATAAATAATTACTAAATAAACCTGAAATAAACTTATAAACAAAAATCATCCCGCAAATCCTCACCCTGCAGAATAATGCCCAGAAGGCGGTGAAATTAAATTTTAATTTCCATAATAGGATAATTATGATGCTTTGATATGCATCAAAACTTACTTTTCTGTCACAAGCAAGAAACTGGTTCTCTAAGTCATATTTTTGGACATGAAATCAAATTTTAGAAATATTGCGTACAAGCAAATCAAAAATAAACCGAAGAAGATATATTCAGTGAGAAAACACTTTAATATAAAACAGAAATAAATGACCACATATCACGGACGTTTTGGGCGTAAATATCATTGACAAGGCATGATCATCCATCCATATAATGCCCAATACTTCCGCAAAACGAGACCCATTCCACAACATTTATTATTTATTGTTCGGTAACAAAAACGTGCATTTTGTCGAATCACGTCCACTGTAAATAGGGTTGTCAGGATATTTTTGTGACATACTTAACCATTTTGAAAGATATACAATATTGCATATTAATATGATTATGTAGTAAGAAAGATATGTAGCCTCTTTTACATTTACGAAATCTTTCACTTTATTTCTTCCTGTGGATGTCGCACGCAAATCTCTCTTTGTCACGCGTCATATTTAACGCCAACATTTTTTGTCTTACCTTTATCTTCTTATTATAAGTAGGCGAATACTTTTTTAACAAACCTTTATTAGTAGGCTACTTGCGTTTAAGACCATTCGCGACTAACTCAGTAATTCATCTAGTTAAGTAAGTACATACTGTACTCTGTCTCCTGATATGGATGAAAGTTAGTGAAAGCTTTTCGCTTAACGTTATTTCCGTCTTTCAGTGCGTAGTTCTTTTTAAACTTCGTTATTGTCTTGCATTCACTTGTTTTTGGCATTTACACTTTTTTCTATATTTCAAAATAAATTCATTTGAAAGTTGTCAACCCTACGAATAAACAGGCATTCGAAATTCAAATATCACGTAGTACCAAATGTTGTTGAACCCGAAACTTTTTAATTGTAATGGAGATTAGCAGTTATCTGATTGTGGCCAGTACGCGCATTACTAATAACATATTTATTTTGTTCGTTTGACAGCTGTGGGCGGGTTGATCAACGAGATATCTTAAGAGCTTGGGTTAATGCGAACTAGAATGCTCGTAACACCTTTGCAACTGGTCTTCAATTAGTGTTACCTTTGTTTTTTGTTGCGCTTTCTAGTGTGAGAGTCGGGTTTTCGTGACTTTGTTATTTTAGAACGTAAGGTTAACAAGGTGCAATTAGTGATGTGTAAAAAGCGGAGATAAGAATAATTTTACACTTAAATCTTTTGAAAAACCTTCTTTTTTAATAAATCGTTTAATTTTCATTTTAATAAATGGAGAGGATAATAACAGTTTGAGATATGTGTAAAAATATTGTAATTCTTTGCAACACACGCATAGTCACATTAATATGATTGATTACAAAATCTAAATTTCAAATGCCGTCACAAATTTCAACTAAAAAAGAAAAATATTTTTTGTCTTTTTTTCAACAGGAACCTTTTTTGTAAGGGGTTTATCCACTTGATAGATTACAAAACCGTGCGTTTTGACGTTAATAGATTTTTCGTGTAGGGCGGCTGTTGACGGCGTTATTAAATACGTGAAATGCAGTTTTTCTAATGACCTGTCGCAGTGGGAGTTCAGTTGGGGAACGCTGTACTAATGTTTGCCAAATGACTCGAATTATCGACACGCGTACGACGATGACTGTGTGATAGTGCCCTAAGATTGTCGCAAAATAAATTGTTTGTCTTGTAATTGAAATTGTGACAAGATAGAGGTTTGAAGGGATTTGTGTCTATCAGAATGAAATAGAATTTTATTTAATTTATCATGGACACTAATACATAGTATCTTTGTCGAAGAAATTGATAATTTCATAAAGAGTATATTAAGGTTCGTTGTTATTACAATTACAAATTAGAGGTTCTCTGAGCTTCGGCAGGTTTCTGGTAGGTTCTGCACCACAGCTACCTTAATCTGTTCTAGACTATAGTCTTCATTCCTCTCTTCCTAATGAAATATCGCAGTCAGTTCACTGAGGTATGTACTTACCGTCATAATTGTCATGGGATGAATTGCGCAATTCTATTGGAATTTACAATCCAGGTGTGCCCGGTACAACCGACATGTGGAGAGATATTGGGAATAGTGATTTTAACCTATGTTTTTAGATCAATTTCTTAGTGCTATACTTATGCAACTCCACATATCACACAAATACATAATATTTGTATCTATTATATACTTTTTATTTCCACTTGAATAGATTTTTTATTGATAAAAATAGCATTAACATTATTTGCTTAGTTTAAAAGATCGAAGTGTACAAACATACAGAGGAAAGTAAGGTAGCGACTTTGTTTTATATTATTATTTCTAGTATTAATGCACAACAGCAATTTTTTATTTTACCCAAAGCCGCACGTGGTTTACACCTGCTACGCATGCAGGTAAACCCACTCATTATAGTTAAGGGAATTACTTACATACGAGTATTTATAATGCTTGCTTTTGGCTCGGGCATTGACTTGACTTCATAGCTCGACATCACCTAAGACCGTGCCATAGTTTAAATGCATCATTTGGGCTTAATAAGGACCGGAGACCGCGCAAAGTGGAGAAGAAAAAGCTAAGTAGTGTGCCGTAGTTTTTAAAATAATCCTGAAATTTTATCTTTATTTACCTGAGAATGATGAAGATGGCAGTAAAAACTTGTCAATTTTTATACAAGTCACATCTGTGACTCTCTGAAGACAAGGATAAGTAGATTTCTTTGCTCAGCACAGTCCACCACTACAGACTAATAAAAAAGGTTCATGATCTAATATTTCTTTCACATCAATATAAACAACCAGTCATTATTTCTTCCTCAGTAACAGAGACGTTGCGTGTACAATGCCATCTGTCGTGACAATAAATTCCGACTTATTAAAATCGTTATTCAACAGTCCCGAGAATGCAATTTGCAATGATTTGCGCCCATTAAGCCCGGTCTAGACTGAGGATTCCAGAGGCATCGCGCAATTCATCGCGTGATAATTATTTGTATCTGAGTTAATCAAGTATTTTACATGCATTAAACCAATGCTTTCTTTGCTTTAATGATTATAATAATGGTAGATGTTTATTTTTTAAAGTAAAGGTAAATATGTTTTCTTTATTACTATTTTATTCAGTTAGCTCTGTTAAACATATTCAAGCATAAAGCATTCAACAAGAATATTACCAATTATTCCTTTTATTTAGTTGTGGTGTTTTTGTACCTATAAAACATTGGCCACTAGCTTTGCTTTTTCATAAAGAAAAGCAATACAGTAATTAAGTTTATTTTATTTGCGATAAAAAGGAATTTAATAAAATCTCTTTTTAAAACAAGGTATCAGCTAATTGTAACAACAGCATTATAAAAACCGTAGATTTAATAAAAGTCTGATTACAATCCAACCTGATGTCTATTTTTAAGATGATGTGGTTCCTAAATAGGTGTCAAAACATTTAGAAGCGAAAGAAAAAATGATTCGACCTGTAAAAGTGTAAAAAGGTTTCATCGCACAAAAAGTTGTTTATGCAACTTAAGGGAAGTTATTTTTTGTTAAGCCGTCCATCCTCATCAAAGATTTAATAATATTTTCGGGACGTCAGATTTTTATGATAAGATACTGGGTTTCCTGCTCCATCGCTGCTTTAAATGGTATGTTTTTAGAACTAATGGTTTTGATTGATATAGATTAGTAAATGGATAGAAACGTCACTTGTAATAAACACTTGGAATAAGATTTTTATTTCTTGAGTGATTGATGGTATTTTAAAAAGCATATTGTAAGTACATTATGGTTCGTACCTTTAGTATATATTTAGATATGTGTAAATATATATATTCACTTTGAAACAGTGATACTATGTAAGTAATAGGAGAGAGAATGAATGAACCAGAAAACTGACGTTCACTTTTGTTTTGTAGCTATATTTATCTCTTTATCATTTTATATTAACAATGGAAAGATTCTTATAAGCTTCTTCAATTGTAGTAGAAAATTAAATCGAACTGTTACTTGGAACTTTAAGGTTTGTTATAAATGTGACTCTTCTATTTCTCTATCATCTCGGCCAATACCCAAATTAAGCATTGAACATCAGATCTGATAGGCATAAATTGAATCACCTTAGCTATAAAATAAAGAGTCTCAAAAGGATAGCCTATAAGTAGATTATAAAATTATTTTATTTATTTATTTAACTTCATTACAATATACATGTAAATGGCGGACTTAAGGCCAGGGGCCTTTTCTACCAGTCAACCAACAGGTGATGCTGAGAAAGTAATCTTTTGGGGTAAGTACCTACAACAGCAACTAACTAAAAAAGACAAAAAGAAAGGAGTAAACTTATAATTATTAAGTAAGTACATATAGTCGTATAATATATATCGTGGATAAACCTACACATAAATAAACATAAATAATTATTCAAAAATAAACCATACATAAACTACATAAATACTACTTAAATAGCCG
Organism: Acrobasis consociella; assembly: GCA_963555685.1. Lineage (NCBI taxonomy): Eukaryota > Metazoa > Arthropoda > Insecta > Lepidoptera > Pyralidae > Acrobasis > Acrobasis consociella. The sequence goes on along the minus strand of OY743112.1, from coordinate 12,490,380 downwards.
GTGACAGTTTTCGGAGATAATGTGCGCGCACTGCTCTCTTAAACGCAAGACGAGATTCAGCTTTCCGGATACTGACTGGTAAGGCGTTCCAAAGCCATAATTATATATAATTTATAAACCTTTATAGGTATATAGGATCTTCAGAAACTGATTATCTTTTTCATTTAAACTAAAGCAAAATTCCGATTCCATTAAAATTCTTATTATAAGTGCCACTTAACGCAATGTCAATCCAACACATTGATCGTTCTTGAGTAGTTTTATAGTTTGATATTGAAGCTGATTATTGATGTTGAAAAATTATCTTTCAATTAGGTTTAAATCTACACAATCTTTATTTGCACCTTCGTTTGATTGAAGGTTGGTCACTGTACCGGCGTTTTCAGTGGCGAGAGATAATTAAATACGGTCTAAGCAATTTGTTAAACTTGATAGATTTACGGCTAAACGCGAAAAAGTTTGAACATGTTTACGAGTATATACTTAGATTCTATTATCACTATATACTTTGACAATAAAGTAGTTATATTTACATTGCAGGACACTCAGCCAGACACAATAGCAATAACAATTGAATTACGTCCATAGCCGTAAGTGTCCTGCAATGTGTTAAAAATTCTTAGAAATATTTTAGTTTCGAAAAGCAAGAATGCTCATGTAAAAAAAATATAAACGTTAAAAGTAATACTTATTTGAATAACACAACTTATAAGTTTATAATAGACGGAGTTTGCTAGTGTCTTTTTAATTTTCAGGATGCTGCCAGCCTTTTGGCCACGTTGCCAAGGGGTAATAATTTAGTGGGACTACATAATTTGTAATTTTTAGTTTTTAATTTTAGTTTTAATTTAAATTTTAATAAGTTTGTATAGTTTGAATTTAAGTTAAATTTTTTTTTTCCATTTGCAGGCCGTAAAAATATTATTTACATTTAGCTATTCTTTTTCAATTTAAAAAACAGTTGATTTTGAAATGAAGTTTGTGTCATTTCAACATAGTTACATTGTAACATATTTTTTATGTTTTCAAATAAGAATTTAATTAAAGCAATTTATAGCCATTTTATAAATTGTACAAACGAATTATGCATACAAATAAAAGAAGACTTCGTGACCAATCTTTACCTTCATGTCTCAAGTTGTTTTCGATTAATTAAATTGATATTAATATTGATTCATGGTCAAAATAGCAGTGGGGATCCGAATGTCTACTTTTATAAATAAGTGGCAATCAAATATAAAGGTTATTTTAATATGCAGTAAAATTTGAAATCAATTTCTTTTCGAGCCATAAAGAGTTTTAGTAGCCCGTAGTGAATCACTGGCTGGTGGCTTCGAACAAATACACTACGTTCGGTTAAGATAGGGCTGCGAGTTAGGGAAAAAATAGAAAGGATATTGCTATTGGTAAAAAACTTGAGAAAGATTTCATAAGACAAATTAGCCAAATAAAGCTAAGTTGTCATTGAGGTTTAGTAAAGTATAGAATGTGCCTTTAATTAATTTATACAATAAGTAAGCATGTGCCTTTATTTAAATGCCTAATTATTTGTAACTAATTACTACTTACTTACATAATATCTGTCTACATTAAGTGTGCATTTGTTACTCTGATATTTAAAAAAAAATAACAAACACAAAAATAACTAGTTTAATAAAATGTCTTTATTGTATGACAGATAAGTCTAAGTTAAATAAAGGGAAAATCGATAAAAACATTTCATACTCCCTTAAAAAATCCGTTTGGTGAAGCGCTGATTTGTATGGAAAGCCGATTTTTTTTCATTGTATATTAATTGTTTTTATAAAAGTAGTTTCATATCATGGACAGGACTTGCACCAAAAAATTGGCTGGTGGTTAAAAAGGCATCCTGTAGTATAAGGAACATTAGTGAAGTGTCAACCCTAGCAAGAAAAGTGCATTCTCTCAGCAAGGGACTTCATAAATCAGCCATTTTGACACTCTTACGATAATACAGCTGCCAGGTCTGTCAAAAATAGTAACCAGTGTTTCAAATAAAATTAACTTTAATATTATTCCAGCCACTCAATGGCATTGTTTTAATGCAAAAGGTGTCAGTAAGCGCAAATTATTAAGATACAAATATTCTGCGAGACTATTTCTGAGTAGGTACTATAAAGACATGCAATTTCCACAGGTGCTTTGCAGTAAATTAACAGCTCTATAACAATCTTGGTGCCGGTACTTCATGTCGCCTCGTGGTTGTTACGTTTTAGAACTTAAACGAAATAGTAGGAAGTAATCCCTTTATAGGATAAGGCCGTTATTAAGTTATTTTCTTTAAAATATCTTCATCTTTAGGTCTTTTTAGTTGCCCACTCTTTCTCCACTACAGAAGCACGACCCTCGCTATACTACTAGAGCCATACTTGACCAGAGCAGCCAGAAGATTTGGCCTACACTCTCCTCGCTGGCCAGAGGGGTTGTAAAGGTCTCATTGACGTTTATAAGCTTTTGTTTAGCTTGTATTACCTAAGTCGCCTTTTAAGACATCCACGAAAAGACTTCGAGTAGTCTTATTTTAATCTTCCAGACACCACACGGCGATGCCGGAGACCACACGGCGATTTCAAAATATATTTTTCTATAATTAAAAGTATTATGAAAATATATTATATTATTAAGTTCCCACATACTTATTACGTCCTTGTCTCTGACGATTCAGTTCAGTGCTACTCGAAACAAAGAATCCTCTTAGCGTAACTGAGTTTTTACGTAAATAAATATTAAACAGTTTAGAAGTTTTTTTTTTGTACACATTAGAAGCTGTTTAATTCCTTGGCAGTCATCACTTTAAATCTGGTAACGTCCATAGCTAGCACCTTTTGTCGGAAGTTCCTGCCACAGTATTTATTGTCCAATTATTTTTATAGAATTAATTTTATACCACCTTGATGCTAAAAGTAGCTTTTGGGTCTTGCGGCCCTGGGCTCTGCGTAGCCTCTGCCTCATTAGGGATAAAGACGTGTATACGATAGTATGTTTGTATGTCCATTTTATACAAAACATGCTATGTTTTACCAGTAGCCAAGGGGTAAAAGCATATTTGGTACAACGTCGGTAATCAGTCTATAACCCGATACGACCGCCTCATTTGCAGTGTTCGAGCAAATATTTCCCGTCTGCTAATTTGTCAGTAAGCTAATACTGCCTTGCAGGAGTACAGTCAGCAAACGACTAAACTATCAGAAATAAAGATTTTTACAATCCTATTAATAACCATTTACATAAAAAATAACTTGAGCTCTGTCACTCAAACATAATTAATTATTCTCAGCCTTGCATTTGTTTTCATTTTTTATGTTATTTTACTTGAAAGACACATATGTACGTACTTACATTTGTATATTCTAAATACAGGCGTATGCAATATTATTTAAAACAAGCAAAATGTAAAAGGTAACTTGTAACGGACAAGCAACAGAGATTTGCTGTCCTTGTAAAAATTATTTCCTTTTCATTAGGTACATACTATTACTGGACTTCTGCATTTATGTATAACCTGGGGTTTCTTCCGTTGGTGGGTTCATCCTTGAGTCGGTGTTAGTAACGATGTAGGTAACATGTCCCCTTTAGGTAGATAATTATTGTTCTATTGGCTCAAAGTCTCTCATAGAAAAGCTAAGACTTCCAGGGTCTCTGATGTCGACAAACATTAAGTAAAACTTAGGAAATCAAGAACACTTAAATGCTAGATACTACTAGGTTTTAAACAACTTGGTTAAACAAACTTAAAGTCTGCAAACTTGCGTTTGTAGATTTGCGACTAAGTTTTCAAAGTTATACGTCGCCTATTGTACCCCAATCCGTCCCTGTAAGTAAATATCCCGTAATTTGTTCCCGAACTCTTCTTACGTCATTCGACAGACATATTGATTGAATAGTAACACAATCCCATAGGAAGTAAAAACAAACATGTACGCAATGTGATATATTTTTATTTAGTCGTTAGCTATGATCTACACGTAATACATATTTATGTGGCTTTCTGGTTTCTTTGGGAGATAGGAAATGACCAATATACTCAATGTAGTTGTGGATGATGTCGAAAATGAATATGTATTGAAGGGGTGCGTATTGCTTGATATAATTACATTTTATATATTTACATTTTAATAACGTTCATAAGATATAATGTTAATTTGACATAATCATTAAGGTATATATTTTTAATAGCTATAATATTCATTACATTTTCATTTTAAAAAGCATAAAATCATTTATATAACGTTTATGTACACTAAACATCACCTGTTATACAACTTGTGCGGTATACAGGACAAAAAGTATATCATTCAAAATGTATATTGTTGAAAAGACATATCATTCAAAACATATAACTATCAAAATCATATTGTTTAGAAGATATATGACTTAAAAACCATACCATCTAAAAAGTATAGACAGGCAGACGAAAATAATTCAAATTTGGGAAATCTCATAAACTTTAATTTTCTTATAAAAAAAACTCAAGGTATAGGATAGGTTTATAAAGGTGCAAAGTTTAAACAAAGAAGTAGGCAATGTCCATTAAGATATTTTATAACATAAAAGAAACTGTGAATAAGATACCCAAAAGTGGGGCAAACATAAAAATAAAATATCTAAATTTGTCAGTAAACGATTAGATTAGTAAAAAAATCTGACTAGAAAATAGTAAAAAAAGAAGTCATAACATAAAGGCTACAAAAACTAACCAATTTTTTTATTAACAAACAAATCTTGCCAATAGCCAAGCTATGAAAACAAATTTTTCACCCAAGCCTCAAGGTATGAAAAATTTGGTTACACATACAAAATGCGCGCGCATTTTGTATGTGTTACCAAAATTTTCCGCCCAAGCCCCAAGGTATGAAAAATTTGGTTACACGTACAAAATGCGCGCGCATTTTGTACGTGTAACCAAATTTTCCGCCCAAGCCTAAGGTATTAAAAATTTGGTTACACATACAAAATGCGCGCGCATTTTGTATGTGTAACCAAAATTTTCCGCCCAAGCCCCATTTTGAATGTGTAACCAAATTTTTCGCCCCAGGCCCAAGGTATGAAAGAAATAAAAAAATAACTAACTTATTTTTTACGAACCGAAGCCCGCGACTTCGCTCGCGTGGACTTTATGTCTCTTGAAAATGCTCATCAGGCTGAACAACTTTTACTAAGGCACCATTTTTATATCTCTTATAGTTTAGCTAGACCAGTATAGTTCTGCATGAGGTGTTCTTCCAAAATTATTTATACCCTGTATGTTGCCCAGGCTTACAGCTATATAACTAAAAAAGTTTAATTTGAATTCGTCCAGCATTTCCGGAGATTAGCGTGTAATAACAGACAAACAGACAGACTTTTTTTAAATTCTTACTCCATTACTATATCTCCTTCGACCTAATATTTTTTTTAAAATATATCTAATGTACAGACACTTTTTTACTGTTTTATTATATGTATGATATAGATTTAATTTCACTTATTATTGATTTGTCTATTCTCATTGTAAGAGTATCACATTATAAGAGTTCACAAATAACAATATTTCGTACTTTTAAACGTTTTGCACTTATTTTTTATTTATGGCTAACAAACGAAAATTTGAGGAAGGAAATTATCTATTAATGTTAATACGTAATCAGTAATTAAATTATGTGATTGCGACATATTGATATATTATTTTCAACCCTTCTGCATTGGCTTGTCTTAATAAAATTATCCGCAACATACTGCCAGGCGCTATATCAAAAGTTTGTTATATCTAATGATGATTATATATAAAGAATCTTCTACTAATCGATTTATATACGCAATGATTATTATGCTTAATAATATATCTACAGAAAGTTTATTATACGTAACGTAAATAGATTTCAAGAATTTTATACGACTTTAAATGTATACGAAAGGTTTGTTAGGTTAAATAATTATTATTTAAACGATTTTATGGGTTAGAAAAGTATGATTTATGATTTTTATCTTTCTTGATAATTATACCGACCAAAATTATACATTTCGTTGGTATTTATTCAAAATAATATATATATTGTTGTTCTGTCTTATATTACTTACCCGTATTGAAGTAATATGGTATTATGAATAAAAAATAATTCGAAGATTATTTTCTGCCGATTCAAAGACAATATTTACTAAGTATTAAGAAGATATATATTCTTACTTTTTATAATTTTGTCTGTTTTGAATCTAGAGATATATCCACAAAAACTTCATATTTATTGGTATAAAAAGCATCATTTTAAATCCAGGTAAAAAGCTATCTATTGGTCAAAATGTATTTCTTATCCGCTCAAACATTTTTACATCTTTAGGTAAAATACAAACATCCAAACAACTTTAAGTATAAAAAATGTTATAGTTACATTAAGATAAGATTATTTTAACTTGCCACAAAACGTGTCCGTTAGCCTTTTAGCTCTATAAAAACAAAGCCTTATTTCCTAGAAATCATGCTCGTGTGATGATTAATACGGCGATTGATGGTTTCTATCATGTTTCTATAGGTACTGAAAATAAGCAATTTACTTAAAAGAACGCAATCTCGGTATTTGAACGAATCGCTTAGCGAAAACATTAGCTACGGCTCAAAGGCTTTTCAGCGCAAATTGTACGTGAAATTCGACAGCAACGTGGTATACCCGAGGGCTGATATCGTCGGTTCCAACTTAGATTAGTTTGGTGTTTACTGATTATTTAAGTCTAGATCTTATTAGTGGTATTAGGGGTTCAAAATAGTCTTCAATTATATAAATAGAAATCTTCTTTATTTGTTATTTCAAATATTGCTTAACCTTGGCGTAATAATGGATCTGTATTTTTTTAGGGTTATACATACATACATACATACTATCACGTCTTTATCCCTAATGGGGCAGACAGAGCATTTTGGGTCTTGCGGTTCTATGCAGAGCCCAGGGCCGCAAGACCCAAAAGCCACTTTTAGCGTCATGGTGGGCGAGAAGGTGGAAAAGCCATCAATACAGTTATGGGTTGCTAGCCGCATCGCCTGTTAACATGATTTTAGGGTTATGATTATGATTAATACTCAAAGGGTAAAAACAGGACTCTATTACTAAGGCTCCGCTCTCCGTCTGTCTGTCACCAGGCTATATCTCATGAACCGTGGTAGTAAGACAGTTGAAATTTTTACAGATGATGTATTTAATAAACAAATGCTGTAATGAACAAATACTAAAAACAGAATAAAGTTAATATTTAAGTGGGTCCCACACAACAAATGTGATTTTTTATAGATAATCGTACGTATCGTCTTTATAGATAATTCGCGACCATAGGGTTCCCCTCCGGTCGCGGATAATTATATTATATTATAAGAATTAAAATAAAAAATATGATCCATAAGTAATATGATATAATTATCATAAATATGAAAATATTCGAGGGCCATCAAGGTAAAAGTAGACCCAGAACCAGGAGGAGAGATGATCAGGATTAGATTTTGCCTGCTTAGTAAAAAGCTTGCAGTAGACAGAGAGATGAGTGGAGGAACAAGGCGGAGGCCTTTGCCCAGCAGTGGGACATTACACCAAAAGGCTAGAAAAAAAATATCCTTTAAAAAAACTAAATAATAATACAGCAAGCTGATCAACAGTCACCCTTGAGTAGATAATATAGTTAGGTACTAAAATTATTTAATTTACGTTAAGTACGAAGTGCTTAAACAGATTTAAGTTCTGATTTTTAACGATAAAAATTGGCAATTAGACATTTTGTAGAAAATAAGCTTTTTTTACATAACAAAAACAAAAATTAATAAATGTAATATTACCTTAACAGAAACAATAAATCATAATAGAGACTGGCTGCATTTTCATTTTTGCCCATTCCCTCGATTTGCGCGAAAAGAGAAGCTGTGACATTCTTAGTTTTATCTTCTCTCCCAGACATGCAATATGGAAAAAATAAAATAAAATACCTCCCAAAAAAGGGAAGTAGGAATGTAAATAATAATTATTTTTACATCAAATCCCAATACAAATAGAAACTATTGGCGTATCAGCGTAGAACAGAGGCTTGGTGGGCGAACTCAAGTGTTTGCTCAGTTCTTTGTACGTCTCGTCTGAGCAAATACTTTTATCGTTATTTACTCAGTGTTCCGTTGCCAGAGTGAGTAGTCTGTCTCGTATCTCAACACTTAACGATTTATTGTTTTTGAGTAGGCATGAGGACCGGTCAATGTAATTATTATCCTAGAATCATTTAAATTCTTCAAGATTATTCCAAATATCTTAAAACAAGAAAGAATGAAATTCAAAGATTACGTGTAAGGTCGATCAAATAATCTAGGCCTCATACGCCTATTTGTAAGATAGATAGATAAATATTTGGTTAATTTTTAGATAAACCACTTTCTTCTTATTCTTTTGAGAAATTATAAAAAAATTATGTCTAAATAAAATTAATTATGAGGAGCTTATCGTACAAATCAGTGCAGAATGAAAATAACAGATTAAAATTGCTCAAAAACCTTTCTATTTTATATAAAAATCCATATTAAAACCTAATCCCACATAAATTCATAATGATAAATACTGTATGGCTAACGTAATTATGCTTACTTATTGCATACTTCAGTTTAAACATGACTTCGTGCTTATTATTTTTCAAATAGGTACATTTTCATTTCAATTTTACCTTATACGTATATTTATTTCTGAGAAACGCAACTCAAAAGATCATTCAAGTAATGTTTATTACGAAACGTTTTACCTTTCAAATGCTGCAAATATATTGTGTGGAAACTGTATGTGCTTTAGAGTTTTATCTACGAAGTTTTCCAAGAAAAACACTATCAATTTTTCAAATATAGCAATAAAAATTTGTTAAAGGTAGACGAGATAAAAATATCAAAGAACATTTTCGCATAAATACAGTTTAACGAGCTTTAAACGTAAAAAATATTTACTGTCATATTTTTTACCGCCATAAGTTTAATATTAATAGGATTTTGGTCATGTTGCGACGCGTCATTTGAATAATGCAATGGGCATTAAGAAATTCAATAAAAACTTGTATTGTATGGCTGAAAACAAATTGAGACATCTTTAGAATTCACACGGCGGAAACGAATTTAATTTATCGACGTCTCATTCAACGTGGACGTCTTCGTTGCGTCGACGACAATTACTAACTCACAAACTCTTCCCTCGCTCCTCTGGGACCCTATCCCTATAGATACAAAGTCGAAGTTAACTTGCCATAACTTTCGATCAAACTTAGCAAACTCAATACCGAAGTGACAGAACTTAATAGGACTTTAACAAATAGCTAAACATTTTGTAATTCGAGGAACATCGTGAATACGTAGCTTATTTAACAAAAGGTGGGCAGTCTTCGGCTTTGTTCATGCTCTCATCTTTGTGTCAACATCTGCCCTTTTTTAGACAATACCTGCGCAACTTGAAATAGATATTTGCTCAACTAGCCAGAAAATCAGTAGCTATTGTGTTTTTATGGCAAGGTGGTAATATATTTGTTTGGTTGAAGTATTTGGTATGGTTACCGGTGTAAATCGCTTGCTTGGAGGTATTGTAAGCTGATTTCGTATGCCTCCATAATGAGCTTAGTAACGGTTATCTCGGTAATTCGCAGATCTCATTATAGACAAGGCTAAATTTAATTAGAAATGTGTCAAAATGCAACTGCTTTGTAATTTTGACTGTCACTTTTAGTTCAAGTTTAAAGCGAAAGAAAATTAGATTTTTCTGCTCGTGTTTGTTTGTGTATAGTTCTAAAAAGCTCTGCGTTTTACAGCAAATTCATATTTAATTTAATAAATGGATATATATTTTTAATATATTCTATAACATGTCCATATTCATGAATTATGTACAATAATAACAAGTATATTAGCTAAGAAATCAAAAATATCTACCGGTAGACAAGAACGCCGTCTAGTGATAAATAGCGTAACTATCAATACGACGTGATATCCGTGGCGCTAGATATTTTTTGCTAGGAAAAGCCCTGACCTTCAAGCTTTAACCCCCAATAACTTTTGAACAGCAAAACCGATTGTCATCAAACATAGCTAAAAACGACCGCAAGGAACTTGCTTTCACGGAAAAAACCGCATTGAAATTGATCCGTGCGTTCGAGAGCTTCGATGACATAGACAGCCAGACCGACAGACATTAGAGTCAAACTTAAATTTGCTCTTTTTGTCGGGGATTAAAAATAATCTTTATTCTGTAGAAAATTCTTTGCCACTTACTTGTGGTCACCCATCCAAATGCAGACCATCTGTACTGCGCTATCAAAAGATTGCATACAAGTATAACACCAAAGCTGACAATGCTTGGCCTAGTTCATACTGGTCACGTAACATAAGATAGACATAGCATAAATACTTTAAACTCATAACGCGGAGGTCGTTTAAACAATAAATAGTACGAGTATTGCAATATCTGTCCGCTGCAGTATAAGTGCAGTGCATTTGCATTGGAAATGGTAAGGTCCTTCTGGTACTAACAGAATTTCAAATGAACAACAAGAAGACTTATAGCATTTAGGGTAAAAGTCCTTTCGCGTTATCTTCCTTATAATTTTATGGATTTTTTAAACTGAATTTTGATATCATTTGATATTAATCAAGATTTATCTTTATCACTGAATAGCTAATAAGTGATCAATTTTCATAAATAAAATGGCTACGTATCTCCAACACGGAGACAAAAAACCTGTAAAATTTAAGCTGTATCATGCTATACAACGTGGAAGAGACATACCCGTAATAATTCGAATCAAGAGCTATGCTAGAACACTATAGTATAATGATAACAAAATAATAGACAAAAAAAAAAACAAAAAAAAACCGGCATTTCCGTACAGTAGTGGGCAGCTGCCCTGGCAATTTGTATGGGAAAGTCGATTTCTTTTTGTTTTTTATCTGTTATTTTATTTTTATTATACTATAGTTTTCTAATAAAGCCCATGGTTCGATTTATTATGGGTCTATCCCTTTCACGTTTTATAGATTTTCTGTGTTGCTCAGGTCAGATTTCGATGATTTAACATCAAACCATTGACATCTAAATAATTTAAAGGTCACGTTTGGTATATCAAGTTAATCATTAGAAAATTCTTTTCACTTGAAAAACAGAAGCCACATCAGGAATACACCTCGGAAGTGTATGCGTTGAAACTGCCGCGAGAGGAATTTAATAAAAATAAATTTAACCCAGCTTAGTGTTTACTTAGATTACAGTCTGTTTGTCATCTAGATTTTTTTCACAACTTAGTAATAAAGTTATTTAACGAAATCAAGATTCAAATCATTTGTGACGTCAGTGAGAATATATAAAGTTTAGTTAGATAAATAAAAAAAATGTAAATATAAAAAAAAACCTACTTATATACTTTACACTATCTGTCTTCATATCTAATGGGACAGAATTTAGGATTTTGTAGGTTTTAGCGGACTGAGCTTAAAGCCGCTAGATCCAATAAGTAGAAATTATCTTTACCCTCAAATCAGTATAGAAGAGATTTATGTTAAACAGATTTCAATTTCGATTTATTTATAGCTTTTTACATTATACATATATTATTAAACTACACAGTCGCTTCTTTAGTAGGTATAACATGAAACGTTTTAGTGCAATGGAACAGCATGCGGATGTTTTTTTATAACGTACCAAATTCAATGTCAAAATCATTATGAAATGTAATTTATTTTTATTGAACTTTTAAAATTTATTTATGTCTAAATTTTTATTTTGCTTAATCATTTAATTTTCCATCTTCAGGTCACCAAGCCAAAGGCCGGCGCAGCAGTAGCAGCCGCAGCAGAAAGACTCAAAAGGCGCAAATACATAGACATCGGAGAAAACTACACATTTGAGCCATTTGGGGTAGAAACATTTGGACCGTGGGGTCCTTAAGCCCATAATTTATTTAAAATTGTTTCTAAATGTCTGTTCGAAGTATACCGTGACCGCAGGTATGGTAACTATCTGGCTCAAAGAATAAGCATTGCAATACAACGTGGCAATGCTGCCAGCATTTTGGCCACGTTGCGAGGGGTAATATTTTTGTGAGACCACCTAATTGTAATTTTGTATTTTTTTAGTTTTAGTTTTAATTTAAATTTTGGTAAGTTTGTATACTTTAAATTTTATTTAAATTTAATTTTTGCCCATCACCTTTGCTTAATAAGTCAATACTTTAGTTATTTGCATAATTGTAATACCTATGTCAATTATTATTATGTTATTTTTATTAATTTAAATGTCAAGTATTCATTAAAAAACTCGTTCAATGTATAATATTTTTCATTTACAAGCAGTGCTTTGATCTATGATTAAAGATAGAATCATTTTCCTCTGCTCTAAGCAGGTTTAGAACGTATAAAATTTTATCTAACAAAGCCTTAATACGTACCGAGTATATTGTATCAATTTCCCTGACCCACCCCTTTTGCATCTGACTTTATTAGTCCGTCGGGCAGTTGACTGATGCCGCCAAATGAGAGATATCTCTCACCCAAATTAGCATTCATAAGCCAACTCAGGCGACATAAATAACATCGAATATTTGCCCTATTACGTGTCTTGAAAGCAACAGAAAAGCCGATTCAGATGCCTTTATGCATAAAAGATCTGATACCTCGACGTATTTGTAGTCATTTAATGTAAAATCATTGTCAAGTTCTTTGTTTTTACATAAGTATAATAATCAGGCCCTAACATAAATTTAATTCAGCCCATGATTCTTAATATGTTTCTCTAAGAAACATGTATCGAAATATGAAAAATATTGTTGCACATACAAATTGACCGATCAACAGGTCCCAGTTTCTACGGAAAGTAAAGAAATCATAATCTATATAAATATAATAAAACAGTAAAAATAATTTGTCTGTACATTTAGTTTTTTTGACAAAAATGGATAGAGGGAGGCCTGAAAAGAATAATAGAAAGAAAATTTTTTTTTTAAATTTTTTGTCTGTATGTATGATCACGCTAATCTCCGAAAATACTGAACCGATTTACTTATTTCCGGAGATTAGCGTGTCCAAACAGACCAACAGACATTTTGTTTTAAATTCGTACTCCATTACTATGTCTCCATCGCCTATATATTTTTTTCGGAAATATATTTTACGTACAGACACACTTTTTTACCGTTTTATTATACCTATATGTATAGATACCAAAATGACGATGCTCATAAACAAAAGTCCACGCTGACGAAGTCGCGGACAGCAGCTAGTTCAATATATGTCCCTTGAGAAAAGTTCAGCATCATAAATTGAATCTACCCTTTTAAAAAAATTGTATATCTTATTTAAAGCCGAGGGAGCATTATTAACATAAAATTGTTCGTATAATGATCAAACACATTATATAAAAATATTAGCAATAGGTACTTATTTTTATACAAGGAGCCACAGAAGAGCAAAAGCTCAAAAGCCGGTATTTATCGGTTGGTTAAAGAATCAACCACGTGAAAACAGAAAATGTAAATTTAGTTTTCTTTGATCAAAACCGCCAAGCAAAAGATTACAAGTCGGTTTACTTGATTTATTTGTGATACAAATTGCGTTCTAATTGATCGTGAATATTTAGTTTACGCATAAAAGTAGGCGGTTGTATGAGGCAAATGTTTTCTTTCCAGTCTGATTACTTCGCAAAGGAGTTTTTTAGTCAGAGAATAAAGTCTTTATTTCACGTACAGCTACCAGCCTCAGGCTGCAAGGCAAATATTTTACATTAAAAAAGATACTAGCCAATCCATAGAGAAGAGAACTTTCTCTATGGATATTAGTTTCTTGGGAACTCCTTACAGATTCACATTGATTAAACCTACAGGTACATTAAAATATTTATTTAAGTTTATTGCACACAATCTTTTGATTGATTACAATGGGTCAAACTTAATGCTAATGCATTATCTACCAGTTTGCCTTTGGGATATGTTGAGAAATTGAATAGGGGTGCAAGTGTAGCAAGCTAACTTGTGATATTTTCAATAAAATACCTATATAATATTACACCTTAAATACACATACTTATTGATTTATTATGGTAAACTAAACATACCTTATAAAAATACACATAAACATAATATATATTATAAATATAATATATACTTATAATATACATAAAATGATACATAGAATACATACATATATCTATATATTACAGCAGAGAGTCTATTCCGATTCCAAATATAATTTCTTCACCTGCATTTTGAAAGTATCACGACTATGTAATCTCGCAATGCTATCAGGTAGGGCATTCCAAAGCCGCACAGCCGTAACGGCAAAAGAATTAGAAAAGAAACCAGTACGGTGAGAAGGAATGTCAAGTTGCATTGTGTTAGAGGAGCGTAGATTTCTATCATGAGTTGAGCTAAGGGGCTGAAATTTAGATGTCATATAACTGGGTGCAGAAGGATTATAAACAATACCATGTAGATAACAGAGAATATGTAGATTTCTACGCTGTCTGATAGTTAGCCATTTAAGCTGCGAACGATATGGGGATATGTGGTCGTACTTGCGAAGGCAAAAAATAAATCTGATACAGTTGTTCAAGAGGCGTTCAAGCTTACTAAGCTGTTCCTCAGTTATATCCAAATAGCATACATCAGCATAGTCGATAATAGGGAGAATGAGAGATTGAGCCAGCATAATTTTGGTTGAGATAGGGAGAAAGTTTTTTAGATTGTTAAGGTAATGCATCGAGACAAAAACCTTTCGACTGACTTCCGCGAGATGTGTAACCCAACTCAATTTGTCATCAATGACTAAGCCAAGATCTTTAACAGAATTTAAGAATGGAACAATTTTACCATCATACTTAATTGGTGTCACAGAATCTAAATTTATTTGGGGTAATTGTCTTCTACTACCAACAATAATGGCTTGACATTTCTTCGGGTTAACTGAAATACCAAAACTGTCAGACCATTGCATTATTTTATTTAAGTTATCATTCAGCATCTTTATGGCATCATTGATATCTGCAATATCTGTTTGTACATAAAGCTGCAAGTCATCGGCATAAAAATGGTAGGAGCATGTAAGAATATGGGAAAGTGTATTTATAAAAATGGAAAATAATATTGGAGATAGTACACCACCCTGCGGTACACCGGCAATGACATCCCTCCACTCCGACTCTGATTGCTCAGAACGGACACATTGTCGGCGTCCACGAAGATAAGAATCAAACCACCCGATTACTGAGGATGAAAGGTTAAAATATGATAATATTGCAAGAAGTATATCAGTGTCTACCATGTTAAAAGCATTAGAGAAATCGATTAATACAATAACAGTAACCAAAGTCTTCTCCATACCATATCTGACATCGTCAGTGATCTTAATTAATGCGGTAGTGGTACTGTGTCCTTGTCTAAAACCTGATTGGAAGGGATCAAAGAGGTTAAATTTGTGCATATAGTCCGTAAGTTGTTTTTGGACAGTGGCTTCTAAGACCTTTGAAAGGAAAGGTAAGATGGAAATTGGACGTATATCGTTCAAACATAAAGGGACGGAAACTTTCGGCAAAGGACGCACAAAAGCATTACGCCAAGCAGAAGGAAAAGCATGTTGGGACAAGCTAGCGTTGACAATGTGAGTAATTGCAGGAAGAGCATAATTCAAAATATGCATGATCATAGCTCTGCTTATATTATCGTACCCAACAGCATTTGAATGGATCGAACTGATTACCTTTCCAATGTAATCCTCAGTGACCGGTGTGAAGACAAAAACATCGGTATTCGGCGCAGGTAAGGCAGAAATAGAAGCAATGGTATTGAGTTTGAGCTTTTCCTCAATGGTTGTTACATTTGTAAAATGCTGGTTCAGATCATTTAAGCTAAAAGGGATATTAGCAACGGAATTCTTATCCTTACCGATACCAATTGAATTCAGGAATTTCCATATATTGGAAGGTGAAGAATTTTCTAAGTTGTTAATGAAATATTGTCGTTTCGCATTTCTACACATCTGATTACACCGATTCCTTGCAGCCTTATAGTAGCTCCAGTTTTCAGGAGATCTATCTTTTTTGTATTTACGGAATGCGCGGTCCCTTTTCCTCATTGCCATGCGTATACCATCTGTGATCCACGGAGCAGGAGGACGTCTTACTTTAATTTTACGTACAGGAGCGTGTGCGTCATACAATGTCAGAACTATTTTATTAAATTGAGAGACTTTATCGTCAACTGTCGATGCACTATAAATTGGCGTCCAGTCTATATTTGAAGCATCTTTCTGAAGACCTACAGTGTCCATACGTGAAAAACAGCGTAAATTCAAGGTGATAGGTTTGGCTTTCGGGGTTTTCAGCTTGTACGAAGCATAAATAAGATCATGATGTGAAAAACATGGAGCATGAAAAATATTGTATCTTGTTCAGTCTTAAGTTTTTTTTACTAAAACAAGATACGTTTATAAGACTGTGTACCTGTATATGGGAAAATTCTTACTGAAAAGTATGAATTATCCAACGAATACAAGCTCTTGTACTTACCTACATTTTTAAAATGTGCTATTTAAATCCTTTCATTGATCCTTCACCCGGTTCGATATGAAAACAAAAATAATCATTTTTGACTCGCACTTTTTTGTATGTAACATTCATTATGTAGGTAGGTACATTTATTTCATACACATTGTAGCCTTTGTCACCCGTTGACAATATTGGATAAGCAGTTCGAATGCTATAGTGGAACAGACATAAATACTCATATATATTCATAAATACTCACATACATACATACATACATACATACATAGTCTGCTTAAATCATTACCCTTCCTTTTGACTTTGCCGAAGTCGGGTAAGAACGGCACTTTTAAAACGAGACACACTAGGTACCTATTCTCATTTATCGAGAGGTGTCATTGATGTTTATAAGCTTTGTTTAGCTTGTCTTCTTCTTCTTATCGTGTGTGTTAGTAACCAACACTAGTGTCAGAGTTTTTAAACCGCCTTAAAGGCCTCTGACATGGTTTGAGGTAACGACCAATGTCAAAGACAGTGACCGGGGCCGACGGATTAACGTGCCCTCCGAAGCACGGATCATCTTACTTATCAGACAATCAGGTGATCAGCCTACTATGTCTTAACCAAACTAGGACAACAACACAAAGTCGTAAACAAGATACATTGCAAGTTAAATAAAAGCTTGTAAAAACTCAGATTTAAATAAATGAAAGAGTTGGCTTAGCTCATTTTCCAGATTCATCTAGATGTCTGCATTTGCACCAACTTAAGTAAGCCCATAATACCGATCGATTTTCTCTACAATCATTGTACCTACATAATAGCAATAGATATTACTTGCTTATTGCATACGGAATAGCAACTGTACGACTACTCTGTATTCCAGAGTTGACTAGTCTTGTTATTCAGAATATTGCTACGTTCTTAACCACCAATATAACAGAGGCTGTCCGGTAAACCACTTAATGCTCATTGTTATTTATCTTCATTTAGTCGGTTTATTCTCGAGATGAACTTGTATTCAGAATGTCAATAAGTTTAGCTGTACTCCCGCCGATGATTCTTGATTGACTTTACAAGCAAGAAGGGATTATAAAATGATTAGAACATAAAATAAACAACTATTACACAAAACAAATAAATTGGTATTTAGATCAGGACAAAGATATTATGGAGTGAGGAGGTAATTTCAAGTAAGTGCGATTTGGACTCGTGCACGGAGGGTTCCGTACCACTATCTACACAAAATCAGATTTGTTGTATGGGAGCCTCACTTTCACATTTATTTTATTCTGTTTTTATTATTTTTTGTTATAGCAGAAACTGAAATACATCATCTGTAAAAATTTCAACTGTGTAGCTATCACGATGACAGTCAAGACGGACAGAAGGACGGACAGACAGACGAATGGACCGACGAACAGCGAATTCTTAGAAATAGGGTTCCGTTTTTATCCTTCGGGTACGAAACCCTAGACAATATCACTTGGTGGTCTTAGACCAAAACCACAGGTATGGCACTTCATACAAACGGAGCAGCATATATACCTAGTACTACTACAAACGAAACAATCCGTCCGTGCACACGTCAAATGTGTGAGTTAAACAATCAGGGTCGCCACCACAGAATTTGTTGCTTTGCTTACCTGTTTTCATCACTCGGAAATCTATAAAATTTTCGTTATTTATTGTTTTCCGTGGATAAACAATGATAATGTGCGCAGTTTCTCACCATTATAATTCAATAATCCTAAGTGACTCGCGTAATGTCAACGTGCGACTACCAATAACCCTGTTTTACTGCCTCTTATACCTCACAATAACGGGGGTAGGGTTGCGGGGACACCAGATTGCGGGGGACGGTGCGAGTTTCCGTTCTGTATGTAATACTATTATTAATTCTGTGCCAAAACTTCAGTTAGGTTGTTTTTTTTTTGTAAGTACTATTGGTATTTAAAACTTGAATCCATTTGAAAAAGTAAAATTATACAACAAAACATGAATTCAAAGTCGATTACTCATGTCCAGTTTTGGGGTGAATTTATATGGCTTATTTCATCCGAATCTTTATAAAATAAGAAATATAACTCCATAAAAAGCTACGAGTATTTCTAGCAAAGTGTCGCATACATCATCGTAATTGCCACAGCTTAAATCACTTTTAATATAGCAGAGAGGCGTATCCATTTTGTACAGCAATTCTCAATTACGTGGGAAAATTACTTGGATTTTGCTGCTCCAAAACCGCGTGGTTAGCATATTAATCTGGAAATATATTCATATATTCATAAAAAAAAAATTAACTAACTATAAAGTAAGTATGTACTTAAAAACTATTTTATTACTTAAATATCCCGCTAATCCTTCCCCTGCAAAGAGTACCCAGAAGGCTGGCAGTATCAATAGCACAATCTCAGGGTCGGCAGATCAAGGCAAAAAATTACCTTATTTAAAAAAAGTTGAAATGTTATGTGATTCGTATGTACTGACTTATTCTGAACAATTATAACCTATCGAAAAAAATCAATAATAAAATATGGGTATCAAATAAACCTAAAAGTAAATAAAAAAATATGGGTACGACGGCATGTTGAGCAGCCAAGTGATTCATTTACGAAAGTAAAAGGGGAATATTTTTCATATTTTGATATTTTAGTTTATTTGAAAAAGTTATTCAGTTCACTGACTTTTATGGACTGTTTGTATCTACGACGAGTATCGGGTTGTTTTCTCACAACAAACACTTTTAAATATATTTAATTTTTTGATTCATTAGATAGATTATAAAAAAGTATAGTATACGCATTTCTTCTTTTCTCTGATGAGCTAATAGTGACAAAGATACAGCTTACAAAGATACAAATTTCGCGTGACGTCACGTTCACCTACGAATTTTAACCAAAGGTGACGTAAATCACCCCCCTCCAAAATTTCGAATCGCTGTTCTTGGTAAATTTTGACTACTTTACTAAACGAAAAAATATGGTTTCTTTATTTTTGGATAATCTAGTTGACGGATAAAATAATATATTTTTACTACTCCTGTACTGTTATCTGTCTTTTAAATGGTTCTGAACACTAATATAAGAACATTGATAATATGATTGCAGAAAAAAGTCTATACTCTATGCCTCATAATAGCACATGTGTCGTTATTTCACTAAAACGATACTGCTAGCCATAGACCAAGAACGTTTTTTTCTATAGATTTACCATACTGCCAACATAAGAAAAAAATGTTTTTTTAACATACTCACTAAAAAGACGTCAATTAAAAAAAAAGTTTACCATAGATACCATATAGATCAGTACTTGTATATTCTAAATCTGATTTACCAAACATGTAAGTCAAACATTTTCATATTTTCTTTGTTTGGTTATGTATTTTATTTAGTAAATATAGTCGTAGAAAAAGTATTGTATGCAACGTTGTATAAGTACGTCAAAAAATGCTCGATGTCGCTTCCTTTCGATGCTCGCTAAAGCTCGCATCGTAACCTGCGCCACTCGCATATTTTGAACCCTCTTATACAACTGTTGCATAAAATACTATTTTACCCAGTCCGCATTCCTATTACATTGTTTTTAACGCCAAAGTAAGTTTTAAGCTTGTGTTATCCCATCGTATGGCACGGCCTCTAATAGGCTAACGATACTTAACTCAAAGGTACAATATTTTATAATAAAGGTAAATACATATATATAAATATAAATTGGTCTAGCAAAACTACGCATCAAGAAACAAAGCGGATGAATAAAACTGAAATAATAAAACGCCACTATAAATTTTACTCTTATAATAAATACAAAAATCAAACCCGACCTATTTAAATTGGTTGCGTGTCTGTCACCATTATCATCAACTACCACTGCTGTTTCTCGCTATTTCCATTTAAAATCAATCTGCGTAAACTATTTCAATTTTCCACTTCACAGGTTTCATGAATCGTTTATTTAAAGATATGAAACTATAAAATATATGCACTCTGACACTAACGTTTAAACCTTTTCGGATGTGGAATGCATCGCTCAATGTTTGCAGCATCAGCATAAAAGAACTTTGAAATGGGTTATTCTCACTGTTTGCTTTTCTTTAGAACGAAAAGCGAACATGCGATGCAAACGCTTTCAAGTGAAATCAAAGCCTACGATAGGAAATATTCGTTTTAAAGTTAGACAACAGAATTTTTAACCAGTTTTCGAAGTTGATTATATACCTAGACAAGGTTTGTTTTGTTTCATGTTTAAAGATTTTTATAGGTAACTTGCACAATAAAATTAAAGCGAATTTCTGTGGTGTTAAAGATATTACTTAGTCGTTGGTTGTTACTGTAAGTTAAATGTTACAAAATGTTGTATTTTTGTGACATTTTCTATATAACTATTAATGTCATTATATTTTTGCGGTTTAGTGTTTTCAATAATTAAAATACTAAAATATACTTATTTTTTATAACAAAATCCCAGAATACCCTTTGTGATTAAATTTATTTGGCTATTCTTATGCTATCGTAAAGTAGTTCACTAAATGTTACAGTATTTTTAAATCCTCATTATCATAACGCTACATTTTCTTCGTTAATTCTCATTCTGTCCATTTGTCCAGTTGGCACCTTTTGGTTTTGACGAACAAAAGTTTTAAAGAATAGCCCATTGGAAGCGAAGGGGGCGAAATATAATTTGCAATAAAGTCGGCACATGATTTCTCACCAAGCTCACCCTTGACTACTTTATTACTTTTCTCTGAAGCGCCGTCCTTTATAACTTTAATATTTTACTCGTGCAAAACGTCGAAAAAAGAACACCCATATAACCTTTAACATGAAAGCAATAAGGTTTAATAACTATAAAAAATCGTTCCTTTTTATGCGTAGTACATATTCTGCTTCTTGTTCGGACTACCGATTGTGGAATTTTTTCCACCATTGTACTCAACTCTCCAATGACCGTATAATATTTTTTATTGTCCGTCGTTTAGGGTTCAACTTATTTCAAAAGTAACATAAATGTTTTCGTTATTCCTTTTCAATAAGGTTTTACATTATGATCGTCAATAAAACATAATATTAATCAAAATGTGGATACTGACGACTTATAAAAAGAACAGGCGAACTGTCACCACTTACTGAGATGCATAGAAGGCTAAAAGGGAGGCTTTTGCACACATAATAGGCTATCAAAAAGTGTCCTCTTTATATTCTAAGCAAAATAATAATGTAAAAATCTAGAACATAAATCTAAAGGAAATGACATCGAATTCGATGTTCCACTCTATCCTCTTTTCCTTTGCTATAAATTACTAATATATTCCATACTTGTAGACAGGCTGACGTATACAAGTATAATGTTTGTGGGTAGTTAAAATACAGGACAACTATTCGTCGAAAGTTAGAATACAGGAGATAAGTAGGCACTTTTATGATCCATCGGTACAGTTTTAACCGAAAAATGGGTTTAACAAAGCAGTTCGACATAAAACTCTATTGTACGTTGAAAAAGTTTTCAATTTATAAAAGCGTTTCAGAAAAATCAGCGAGCGCTTTCGAATTAACAAAGGATTTCCACTCTAAAGTTGCTAAACGAACTATTGGCGTATTTATTTCCTTGCAATATCCGTTCGAGTTTCATTAGAAAAGCGAAGCATAACGCAAAAGTTCGAAAGCGTTCGTTGTCGATTCTATACAACCGTATTCTGTTCAATGGACATTTGATACAGTCTAGCTAATTGAAGATTTATAATTTCTAGATGACAAATAAAGATTTATGAACATTTTTCATGATTTTATTATTTTAACAATACTTAGCTTATAAAATATATTTAAAAATTTTATCTTAAAATAAAAACAATTATTTTTAAAAACTTAAACCGATTTCACCCCAAAACTACACAATTGAATTTGATAAAATGGGACCACCTAAGTATAAACAAAAAAAATATATATATGAACACTGAATCTTCGAAAACGCCTGGATATTTGAATATTCAGTATATATACATAAAATAAATAAAAGTTCGCGACGAATTGATAACTTCCTCTATTTGGGAAGTCGGTTTACCTGTCATCTGTGAGCAGACCGAAATCCGGTCGACATGCATTGTTTTACTTTTGTGTCTGGTGTTTTGCACATACAACAGGTTAAAAAGCTTTTAAACTACAAAACTACAAACTAATTATAATTATTAATAAATATACAATTTTTCAACGTTGAAGCAATCTCAACAAAAAAATCTCTTTCTTATTTTTCATTAAAATAAAATTGTTCAATTTCAAACCAAATTTAAAACTATCACGTTTTTTCTCATTTCTACCGAATGGTATAACGAAAATTGTGCATTCCGCCGGGACCTATTTGAAATTCCTAGACGTCTCCAGACTTTCTCTAAATCAGATTAATCTACGTCCCGCAGAGACCTACTTTTCGTGGTTTAAAAGACTGTTCCATCTAGTCAGCGCTTTATTTGCTGTATGAAACTTATTCCGTGCTCCCATATACAACGCAAACATTTTGTTGTGATCATATTCAAAACGGCGATTGTTATTTTTGCTGCAAACCGTATTCTGTTTTAAGTTTTTAGTAGTAGAGCACATATTTGCGTTTAGTACGTCGGAAAAGTTGACGCATTTTTTAACTTCTCGTGCAATATTCATTTCTCATAAGTAGTGCAGGCCGCAGCGCTAGATAGTGTACTATAATGCTACATAGCCTTCATAGTTTTGCAGACATTTTATACTGTCTATTATTTACCATGCCATACATCATTCTTGATTCGTCTATATCTTTTATATTCTGTTACGTTCCAGAAATTTTACATTAATTTTTACAACAAATGAAGAAGGTGAAAAATCTGGCTATCTTTTTGGGCACTGGATTGTCGCTTAGCTGTGGTATTGTATGATAGCGGCAGAGTAGACTATTTTTTACTTCCACGCCTGTTTACTTTCACGGATGTCGTGAAAGACAACTGGGTATAGAGAACAGAAAACTGACGGCAGCGTCTTTTGTGACGTTGACGAATTTTCATCATGATAAATTACAATTTTTATCAAAATTGTTTCTAAACCTTTGTATGGATTATGTTGTCCGAAATAAATGATTATTATGTATCTCGTTTGAGAATCACGGGTCTTTTTACCCCGGTCCTTTGAGAGGCTTGCGTGGGGATACAGATCCAACACGTAGAGGCCCTTTGGAGAAGTTGTTGTCATGTGGCGCTCCCGCCAACACCTATTCCTGGATATACCTATAAAAGGTGTACCCTTGAATGGGTTTTGGCAGAAGAAAAATCTATTGCATGAAAAAGGGAAAGGTTTAAGGGTTATGGATTGTATTGATATATTGTACGGTCCTTTGAGACGTTCATGGGGCCAACGCCAACATGAAGAGGCCCTTTAGTACCTTTTTATCTAAAATATGAGATGGTTGCATCTACGGAAGTCTGTCCCTTAATGTACCATTGAGATACACTAACGGACAGTCCTCCATAGCTGCCGAACTATTTCCAGGGAGGGATTGACTTGGTTTGAGCTATGTGGATGGGATGTTGGTGGACCGGATAACTGGGTTATGGAGTGAGATACGGACATCTACCTAAAAATCTCTCATAACAGTTTTAGCCTGGTAGATGGTGACTTGCTGTACTTTAGCTACACTACCTGTGGACCTGTGGGCCTAACAAGCCAAATGTGAGCAGCTGAGGGTGTCGAGAGGTTCGGCTCCGGTTTCACCATCACGGAGCTTACACCGAGTGCGGGTTTCCCCGTTATTACGCCATTATGTGCAATACACTTTACTATTATTTTTATTATAAATGGAAAAGATAAGTTAGTTCCTGTTATGAACAGACCAAGTACAGGCTGGAAAAAGAATATTGTAGTATTTGTAAGTAGAAATTTTAATAAAGCAAACGATGTATTGCTCTCGAGACACAATGACTTATATGATATTGAAAACGTGAGCAGACGATAGACGAAACCTTTGGAAGTTCAATGAAATGAAATTGTAGTAGACATGATCACCGCAGCTTCATAAGTTATTGCTAAGATGAATATAATCATTTTAATCTCAACTTGATCAGATATTAACCGTGGAATCTTATAACTTTTATACGATTTTAATAACTTTTGCTGTTACTCTTGATTTTTTAAATATTATAAATTATTTTAAGTTTAAAGAGAAACCATATACGAAAATATTATTGGCATTATTATTATTTTATGTTTATTATGGTGCAATAAAGTTAATTTGTATTGTTTCGGTGATAGCCCAGATCAGTAAAAGATATTATTTTTATTAATCAGTCCGAAATGTATAAGAATAAATAATTAAATTTTACATAATGTGCCAAAGAATATACCTACTGCGTAGATTTAAAGTTACTTATTACTACCATATTTGGATTCAGACTATTTGAGCACAAGGTCTTGCCATCGAAATATCAACACTTTATAAACAACCAGGACAGTCTTTATTTTTAAAGACATTCTCCAAATCACGACTACTACGTGTTAGCCAGTCATGTACCCTTTTATGACGAATCTATCCCATGACCGCACAGAAATGTCTGCACAAAGATAAACTCTAATACTTTGGAATAGGATCGAGGAGAAACATAAGGTTTAGAACTTAATGTCCCGCTGAGAACAATGCAGGTTATCTGAACATCAGATAGAGATAACTTGAGGTCAGATTTGGTTCTTGGTAAACGCGCGCAAATCGTAATAGTAAATATGGTAAAGAAAAAAACAGTGTAGTATTTGGTTTGGAGTCACTGAAAGGTTCAGTCAAAAGGGGAATAAGTTCATGACAAATATGTAAACATAAAACAAAAATAAAGTACCTACTTAACAATTGCTTTTTATGGTTCCGTAGTAAACAAGGAACCCTTATAATTTCGCCATGTCTGTCTGTCTGTCTGTCTGTCCGCGGTCCTACTCAGAAACTACAAGTACTAGAAAGCTGTAATTTGGCATGGATATGTATATTAATCATGGCGAAAAAGTCGTAACATAAAATCTGGAAAAATATTTTTTTTTAGGTTAGCTGCCATACAAGTAAAGAGGTAGTCAATATTTTTTTTTCGACAAACACATTGTGTGGGGTGTCGTTGAATAGGTCTTTCAAAAACATTGTGAGCTTGTTAACACCATTTTTGGATTTAGGGTTCCGTTTCTGAAATATTTGGGTTTAAAGTGAAAATTTTTGGTGGAGGCAAGTGTCCCCCCCCTCTATCTGCTAAACGATTATATATGGCCACGTGAAAAAATTCACAGCTATAGTATATATAATGTAGTTTAAAGGAAAATTATCAGAGCTAAGAAGGGTATACAAATTAAACAGTTATAGGCGATCAACTTATAAAAAGGAATTGGAAAAAGACATTTCATACAAATTCAATAGATAATTAGTTTTTAAACGTTTTTAGTGGCATAAACTCAAAGTTGGCATTCGGAACTACGGAACCCTACACTGCGCGTGGCCCAACACGCACTTGGCCAATTATTACTTACTTAAACCACCCAACCGCTAAGCCGCAATCTTCTTTTCTGATTTTAGCATCTACTACGTGAGTGTCCCGGCTATCGGTTCATTCTTTTTCACTTAGCACGTCTAATACGTATTGCTGACCTTGTTTCTTTCCTTTCTGAGGGAGTGTGGTACAGGCAGCAAGGCCAGACATTTGGTTTATACGTTCTACGCTGTTTACCTTGTAAGACAGGACTACGTCAGCAAAGGCAGCTCACTTGCAGATTGTCTGTAATGTTACAAGCAAAAAGTCCACTGTTCCTATAAACAAATTCATTTATTTTTACATCAAAGTCGAAGCGTATCAGTATATCGGAACAAAGCGGAAACGAAATTCTCAAAACAGACATAATATAATACACAACTTTAACTGACATGAATTTATAAGCAATTTTATCCTTATTGTAGCATCCTTGCAAATGTATGAGCGCAATTTTGTTCCAATATTCCTCAAACGCCGCAAGAAATATGTTAGAGTTCGGTTCCGAATGTAGCTACAAACTTTTTTTTCTACCTTACAATTTTATCGAATACTAAGTATCAGACTGGGTCCAGTATGAGAAATGTCTTTTATACTGTTTTCCAGACTACAGTTAACCAATAAGAATTAGAAGTTTTTAGTTCGTGTTTAAGTAAGTATATGTTTTATCAAATGGATACAAACGAAATTGGAAAGTCTCGCATACGTATAAGTTTGTTGTTAAAGTGGCGTTTTAATTGGATTTGATAATTTCAACGTCAGAAATAAAATTAGAACAATTATTATGTTGCGTCAAAACTATGCTAATGCAATCTAGAAAAAATGAGTATCATATAAGCCGAGCGACTTATAACTTCTTAGCGGTGTTCTCCGAAACTCACCTTTACTCTTCGACTGAGCGTAATAAAACCGCATTGGTTGCACTTTCTTCCTTCCTTGTTTTGTATGGATCATACGCGGCGCTCTACAGTTCCGGTATACATCTTGCGGTCAAATTAGATTCTTCAATACGCTTTGTAGTCAAGAAAGTCATATTCTGTTCGGAAAAATATACAGCAACAGTATTTTTGTCGTACAATTTCAACAACTACTAAAAATACATTCTTTCTTTTCAAGTTTGATAGTAACATTTAGCCGGATGGGAAGTAGTTTCGCTTAAACAAATATGGGTATTTTTTCACTGCTACACCTTGAAATGGAATGACAACTTCACTGTTTATGTTACGATCGGTGGTGTCTTTGTTTTTAAGGCGGTATAGCAGGACTGCTTTCATAAACAAAATGCAAACAAATTCATAAAATAAAAACAAAAAAATGACTTAATTTTCGAGTCTCCTCATCAGTTCCACGTCACCAAATCACATTTTCCGAATACTTAGGTACAAACTTACATATTTTCACTTTTCCGTGGATAGGCAGAGACTACGGATCTCCACTCGCTACAATTCTTGCAAATCGCTTTTTCTTCGTCAACATTCATTACTTTCTGAATAACTTTGAAAATAAAGTTCTTCGATATAAATTTAGATACAAAATCACAATGAATTGAATCGAGCTACCAGGAACTGACCTAGGCATGTCGAAACTATAAACGACGGTGTAAAAATGCAACGTCCAGTAACCGCATTGGCCGCTGTCCACAATTGAGAAGCAAAGGCATTGTTCCTTTGTCGTTCGTGGCCAGGACCTTTGTCCGAGGATTGTTTTATACCGAATGTAAGTCACGAATGCCATGTAAGTACCGCTGAATAAGGATGCTGCGTCTGTCTCTCGCAACTCTATTCAGGCAATTAACATTTCCAAATGGTTCATTTGTGTAAATGATCTTTTGACATAATAATAATCGTAAATTGGCAAAGAATTATCAAGTACTTTGTTTATTATTTATAATATATCACTATAGTCGAGGACTTACCTTCTCACTGGGAAACTGCCTATGTAATTCAAATACACAATTCTGGGAACAGTTCACCTAATGAGAATAACAGGCCGATACGTATTTTTTATAAAATATATTATCGTTGAGTTAGTATTCCACAACATAAGTCTCGAACTTACTTTGGGGCTAGCTTACTAGCTCAATCTGTGTAATTTGTCCCATATAATTATTAGATATTCAGATCACTTCATGATTTTACTTAAGTGATCTGAAAAGATGGGCTAGGGATAGGATTCAGTGGCGCAGACAAAAGGAGGCTTATGCCCAGCAGTGGGTCGTTGAGAGCTGACGATGATGATGAATGATTTTCCATACTGTAGCTTATGAGAGTGACGCCAGGTTACTTCAAAATAACCTTGATCTTGTGTCTGACTGGTGTACCAGAAATGGTATGTCTCTGTGATGTGATTAATGTGAAAAATTCAAGTTTTTATTTGATTATAAAATTGGTAGCCACAAACTTGAACCTACTGAATCAGTGAAAGACCTTGGAGTGATCTTTGACAGTGAACTTTAATTTTGAAATCACAAAAGAGTAAAAAACATTGGTGTATACCTTTCGCTCATATTCGAAGTATCCTTAAGTACAACTCCATAATCAGGTTTCAATATTGTAAGGTTCAACAAGTTCAAAATAGATCTTAAAAAATAGTTGCGTTCAGAACAGCTAACCAACTTAAGTTGACTACGTATCCTGACAGACATAAACAATTAAACATATCTGCTCGTGCTGGACGTAATGGTTATACAAAATAGTAAATGCTCTTACTGACGCTCCCAACTTTTGTACCTTATCAGTTTCAATACTAGACACAGGCCACGTAATCCCTCGCATATTATGTTTTTTGCTCTCGAGGTCTATAAAAATAGGACTTCATATTATAATCCCTTATTTGTATGTGTAGAGCATATTATGATCTTGTTCTTAACCACAAATCCATTGATATTCTTGGACGCACCTTGTACTCCTTCCAAAATAAATTTCGTCAGATTTTACATATCTGACAGTCTAAAAATAAATTTTGTTTTTACTCTTTTTACTTGTATTGTGCTACTGTAGGTGTGATTGTGTGAAATCGCACTCAGTGACTTTCTTGGTAATGTTTGAGGAGAGGTTTGCTATCGTCCTCTTCATTGCTAGACTACTATAATATATGTACTTACTACTTTTAAGGCTTTTTGGGCAGTATTGTAATTTATTTTATATATTTTTTATACTAACTTAACACTCTCAACATTAAAAAAAAAATTAAACTTGCTGTATGCACATGTTTTGAGTCGTTGCCTTGCTATATTATTTTAACATGTGTATATAATGTATAACTTTGGTGTAAGTTTATTATCTTTATCTCAATTAAATTAAATAAAAATAAGTAATCGTATTTCGGGAGAGAATTGCCTTTTGAAATGTTTTTTTTTTCTTGGGCTATTTCATGTTTTATATAGTATAAAATGCGTAAAATACATGTATTGTCTAATGTCTGTAGTCTTATTCATGGTTTCTGGACAAACATTGAGTTTTTTTCCTGTCAATACTCAATTATATTAATTCTTAGTCAGTTCGTATATTAATTCCGTCAAAAAGATCTAATATTACAGACACGATGTATATTTCACATACACAACACACTAAGAATTGCAGCTACAGATGATACGCATAATACTTATGTAAAAATAAAGGCATGTACGTGCATTACACAATGTGGCAATATGCCACCCAGTCAGTCTTGTAACAGAAACACAAACGTTCACCTCCTTTTAATCGTGACGAACCGTTTAATTCAGCTGGCATGTTATGCAATGTCTCTAATCAATCGTTTGGGCGCGGCCGCCCTATTAAAGGGGTCCAATTAGCTTGTTTCCGTGTCGTCAGTCCAGCCAGTTTTACTAGTGCCAGTAGCCAACACTGGTGGGTATTAGTCACTTCTAGTTTTTCAAAAACAACAAGTCTTATATGACAGAAACAGTATATCAAAAAATTTTAATCGTGACATACATTAGTAATTATATTATCTTTGTCGTGACCCAATTTATTTCAAATGACTTTAGAAATTATTATAGAAAGAAACTTTTTCACTACATGGTCATAGTGAAAAAGTTTCTTTCTATAGCAATGAAGAAGAGGGGAAAAAGTAGACCACTGGCGACATTGATCGCAAAAGATATGACGCAACTTGGCCTAAACAAATGCAGAGCCTGCCATCATAATAGCCGATCAAAGTTATGGGGAAGAAAACGAATCATGTTAATAGGTGATGCGGCTAGCAACCTATTACTATTTTGATTCCTTTCCACCATCACGTTAAAAGTGGCCTTTGAGTCTGGCGGCCCTGAGCTCAGACTGCTTGGAGCCGAAGAACCTAAGATACTTTGTCTGCGTCATTAGAAATAAGGAAGATGTTTGTTTAATTAAGCGTTTGGGCGCGGCCATCTCATTACCGGGCTCCAAAATTAGCGTGTTTCTGTGTCACCGGTCAATAAGTTCAGCCATTTTAGTTATTAGGTCATTCATTAGAAGCAGATTTTTACCTCTATATAAACTCTAAATCAAGTAGATCAAATAAGGCGGACTCATAGGCTTTTTTTCTTCTTACGAATAATAATCTGTCTAAAGCGAGATAACTCAATTAGACGCAAATTGTATATGCAGCTACTCATCTTTATTGTCTAAATCGCATGTCTACATAATAGGCAGTGGTCTAAAGACTGGTTTCGTCCAAAAATTTGGTGATTTAAAATAACATTTCGTCAAAATTATTAGACTGTCTAAACGAGATCCATGTTTTTTAGTTGTAAAGTAGACGTTTAATTTTTTGCCAGCTGTATGTCTTTACACATCAACAATTCTAACAAAACCAATAAAAGTGATGAATACAGTTTGCATATAACAAAAGATCCAGTTACAGATACCTAGTCTTACCACAAAATATAGAGAGCATAGAAAAAGCGCATTAAAACAGCGCACATCGCATCGTCGGAATTCACGACCAGTAAAAACTTCCAACGATTTCCAAAGTGACTAGCAAAGTTCACATCTATCAGTCACGCTGAAAGATGAGGAGGATAAGGATAACTACAATAATAATCGCGCATACGTGCTTTAAAATAATGACTTTTATGATATTTATTTTAATTCATAAATATTGTTTAGGTACCTTATATAGCAGTGGTAATTGTAAGGTATATTCTTTAACATCGTAACTTTTTTATTGTAAATAAAAGATTATTATTCTAACTTTTGAGATTATTATTACCTACTGCCAAAAGAAGAACAAAAACGACATTGTATCACAAAGTCTGTAAAATAATTATGTGTTGTTCAATTCAATTCAATTCAATTCAATTCATTTATTGCTTTTCATATTGTACATATATAACACTTTACTACATAGTCATTTCTTAAGTTAGTAGGTACAAAATGAGCCCTGACAGGGCATTGCAAAAGAAAAAATATGGAACGGCATGCTGTTTTATTTTTCGTTAGTATTTATATAATATAAAATTTTGTTAGTAATTATTTAAATAAAGATTGATTTGTTTAGTAGTTTTTTAATACGAGTAGGTAATGTCAGTTTGTATAACAAAGTCAGTATTTTAATTCATTCAATATTAGCTATATTTGTGTATTTACTCGTATATTTATGTCCTTTACATTTATATTGTTGGTTTTATTCTTTTAAATGTCAATTTTCTTTTTATTATTATCATTTATTTTTTCCATTGTCCAATGTACTTATAATATATACGTTATTCGTCATTTATTTTATATTTTTTCAAATCTTTATCATTAAAAAACTCGTCCAATGTGTAATAATTTTTTTCTACAAGCAGTGCTTTTAATCTTTTATAAAAAATGGTATCTTTCTTCTCTGCTCTTTGTTGTTGACTGTTATATAAAAACACACAATCTGCAGCATTGTAAAACATAAAGGCTTAAACAGATATGATATATCTGTTCTCTTTTTAAGTTGTAATCGGGCCACCCACAAATAATAGGAGTCCGACGTACATTCGACCGCAATTGTTAACTATTTGACATATCGACTCTGAGGTCTTGATCGCCAAATCCTATTCAAACTTGACATAAAAACTTAAACGTGTGATAAATAAACAGAAGCGACTGTATTGTGAAAAGGTTATTGTGACCGCAATTTATGTTTGCACAATAACTTTGTCAACAAATAGAGAATACGAAGACGATGACGTTTGAATTAAAAGTTTGAAAAATGTGCAGGAATATCTTCGGTGTAAAAGGAAATAAGGGATAACTGCAATTTAAAACAACTTTAACAAAGTTACAGATTTAATTTATTTCAGGAATAGGTGCGTTCATATTAAACTAATCAAGGTACCCATTATTATCGTTACTTCTTTTATATGGCATGGAGTTTAAAAAACGGTAGTTGAATTGAGTTAATATCAAATGTTTTACTATTTACTTATCCTACTAAAATTATAAATGCGAAATTGAGTTTGTTTGTTTGTTACCACTTCACTTTACAACCACTAAACCTATTTAGATGAAATTTGATATGGTTATAGTTTGATACCCAGGGAAGGATATAGGATAGTTTTATCACAAAATTACCACGGGAAGCAAAGCCCACGGGCACAGCTAGTTTACTCTAATTTTATTGGTATTAAAGAAGTGTCTCATAAGTGCATAGTATTATTAAACATAACTGCTACGCATCTTATGATATTAAAGTAGAATAATTCATTTAAACTAAATCGTTGGAACATACATGTGACTTCCATCGCTACAAAACCGCACGTTCCAAAAAAACCTAAAATCTATTGTTTTACTTTTCTTCACTTTATAAAGGTTGTATAAACAAGCACTAGGATAGCCGCTATCCATTACAATGCAAATTCAGCTCGACTCACAATGGACGAGTTACCTGCCACTGGCCACGTCCAACTTTTTGCACAGTTGCCCAAATTGGACTATGACTGAGTTTGGACTGCGAAGTCAACTTGTAACGGTGCCTTGAATTAGAATAACCTGAAATTATTCTGGTTTGAACTTTATGTTCTACTGTGTCGGGAATGTCAGATTGGAATTGCTGGGAAAGCGTTTTTAAGCTTAATCTTTTCTTATTTTCATTTCTATATCAATAATACAATTTGCTAATAATATACTTAATATTATTAGCAAATCTTTCATTCATCTTTTTCTTCTCTTCATCTTTCTTTCATCAATTGTTAGTAGATTAATCTCTCTGCAATTAACAACTAAAAACATTTGATTCTAATGACAATGAAAAAGAATATTACGTACATACACACATAATATCACGCCTGTTTCCTGCAGGGGTAGGCAGAGACTATGGACTTATATTAAAGAATATTACAAAAGACTATAGTCAAAGTCAATATTATGATATGATATTTTATATATCTTTTAACAATCGTCTCTTTGTTTTGTTGCACAATTGTTGACCTAAGTTTACCGCTTTTCTAAGCTTTAAGAAATTTTCTATTTTATTATGCTGATGAAGAGAATAGGCGTAATCTTGGAAATACGAAGGGGTGTAAAAAGTTTACCATCTTATTGTTTATCAATCTTATCTAATAAAACATTGGGTATAAGTCCAGAAATTACAAAAAACCGTCAAAAATGACGCAAAAGTATTAGGGGGGCCAACCTAGTATAGGGAGATATGGCAAGGAGAGAAGATGAATCTTATCACCTATCTAACGTGGTCTTTTTTCTTCCCTGCCAGATATAAAAACGTGATTCAATGTGATAGTAGTTTCGTATGGGAACTAGTATGTTGTTAATGAAAATGCCATACCTAATTAATTTGAAACAGTAGCCTAAGTGCCACATCAGCGAAAGCCAACATGGAAGCAAAATATAATTGCACGGTTATGTCGGTGACCCACCGTCAAACGCTGATCAATATTGACTAGACTCTTAATAAACCCTAATGGATACTCTGCGGTCAGTGTACAAGTCATATACAAACATACGAGCGCATTTACGACGCTTTTAAAAAATAAAAAATGTATGTAGATTAATCGATGGCATGAAGCGACACGGGAAATATTTTTATGCATCATTAGTATGATGTGCTCTTCTGGCATGTCCTGTTTATTTTTGGAATATTTCAGACTACAGAACTAAAATCAACGCTTTGTTGCAAGCCACAGTCAAATTATTTTTCATTGTTTCTGATTTTTTCAGAAAAAGCTGAAATGTGGCTTAGACTAGAACACTGCTTAGATAGAATAGGACTAGTTCTTCTCCTTCCATCGTAAAGGGTGACTAAAGGACTAAGCACAAACATCTACGTTTTATAATTTGATTACAAAAAAATTGTGTAGTGAGGGTGATAAAAAAGAGTAACTAAACACAAAATAGTGTAAAAAAAGGTCTGTATGTTTAAATAAATTAATAATTAAATTCAGAACCAGCTTGGATACGAATGCAACCTAAATCGATCTTAGGTAAAAAGGAAGTCAAAATATATGTTATTAGTAATAGTCGCCTTGAGAAACTAAAGCATTAGCAAAGTGTCATCGTACCTATAATAATATGTAGATATGATTTTATAGAACAACGATCCAAGAAAATAAAAGTAACCTGATCTCCTTTCGGTAATTAAATTCAATATGATCGTTAAAAATTTTATCGATCTTGTAAATGCATTAAGTAACTGATAAAATTTATTGACGATTGAAATGTGTTTTATGATTTTATTACTTGTTACATAAATATTCGGACCTATAAAATCTGTTCAATGGTGATGAAACTATATTGTCTTCCCATATAAAAGTGATTTCATAGTACAAACATTAAACCGATAATGTACATTTTTATCCAAATTTTAAAGATAAAGTCGTCTTGATATACGAAAATAGTTTTATGGGTTTGATCTGTTTTTTAAACTATGAGACATGCGCTTAAAAGCTGCAACGATTTTTTTTATACAATTATATAAATTATATATTAGGTATATGTTGGTTTTTGATGGTATTATATCTCATAATACTATAATTAGAAATACACTATTTTATATAGCTAATCAATATTATTTTAAAATATAGGTATAACGCTAAATAAAACCTATTTTTAAATTACTTGGAAATTTGAGACTGAATGATTAGTCCTGAAACTAACTAATTTACTTCACTTGCCATTCAAAATTGTCAACAGTTTTGAGAAATTACTTTCGTTCTCCGAAATAAATTCGACGCGTTAGCCGAAAAAAGTTTGTTCTTAATGGATCTGTACATTGCATCCTTTTTAGCACATCCTCTGATTAACTAATCAAAAAAATAAAGTTTTTTTTTATAAAAAAGGCAGTAAGTTTTAATTTTATTTTGTATCAACCTATATTGACCCACTGCTGTAGTAAGAAAAAAAAATTTATTTTGTGATCACAAAAATCACGGATGTAGGTAAGAAAGCAGCTAACTTAAGTGGGATTGGGCGGGGCACGTTAGTCGTATACATGCGAAAAGGTGGGCTCAAAAATCTACAAACTGATTTCCATCAGATAGCCACAGAAAACGAGAAAGACCGAAGACGAGATGGGCTGACGAACTGAAAGTGTTTGAGAAGGATTAGACAGAAAAGACCAAAGATTGAGAGTACTGAGAGAAAAGAAGGGCAAATTAGATATATATTTAAAAAAAATATAATTTGATATATTTTAATAGTATTTTAATTATATCTAGTTATTTTTTTATTAATTTTAAGTTATATTTCGTTTTTAGTCATTTAGTTTGAAATATTTTTATTATTTAAGTTATCTCAATGCAGATGTTTATCTTCCCAATAAACAAACCAAACAAAAATAAATGAACTAGTCAAGCCAAGCTACTAAAGAAAAACGCGTTAAATGCTACGCACAGTTTAGTTCATCTCATCTCAATTTGTTTGGATAAAGTTTATAAATATGGGCTGTTGTAGAGAACAGTGACGTGCGGAACTATAAACTATCACCTTTTCAGTAAATTTAATTAGGTTGAAAATGGAATCATTTTCTTCCTTTACCTAACGCCATATAAACATAATTATTTATCTTCCTTGTCACTAGATGGCGCTATAGATAATAATTAAAACTATAAAAAAAAAATTACTATTATTTAAATAAACTAGTATTTTAATTAAGTAAATATGATACATGACACTCAATAAATATTTTTATAGTATAATCAACAGTCTCTTTGTCACTTTTTTGCTAGTCGTGTATGCTGCCATCTCTGTGTACCAACCGGCAATTCCAGTTTTGCCTACTTACCATCCTTACAATAGTTTATATGCGTCGGGTATCTGTTACGCTAGTAAATATATTATTTTTGGTCTAACTTAGTAGAGCCAAAAGGAAAACATGGAAAAGAAATATGGCGTCGTGACGTTAATTACACATACCAAGATGCGTGCGCCTTAAAAATGTTTGTTTGTTTTAATGACTGGTAAATCAAAACTAATGTTTATCCTGTCCGTTTGATGGATTGTTGCTAAGATGTGAATGACGTGGAGAATATTTGTTGCTAAGTTTAAAGCCCTTGGGCAGCAAGCGCTAGCTGCGTTAGGTTCCTTCCTATTTTATTTAAGACTTCGAAATTGAAGGAACATAAATTGCGTTAAGTTATCGTAAGTAATGGGGTGCATTGCTCTTTGCTGATGTGTTATGAAACGTTTTCAAAGCATTGTTTAGTTTGAATAGTGTAAAGGACTTTTCATAACATAAATCTTCTCTAACTTACTAGGTAGCGCTATTTAAAGCTTTGTATTATTATTTCATGTTTTCTGGTTTACATACCCAATGTTTTTCACTATTTTTCCTATCCTATATCTAGAATCTTATTTGTACAAAAGTCAAAGATTCTCAACATTTTTAGATACTAAAGGAAAGCGGGTCTCTGTGTATTCGATCTGCATAATATTTTATATTATAATACAATAATTAAGTCTTTTTATCAAAATGAAACTGAATGTATATGAGCTATTAGAGTACAGAAGTGTACACCTTGGTCTGAAGTTTATAAAAATAATACCATAAAATACAGTTTTACAAACGAAACCATAAGTATTTATCATTATCGTCATAGCCATTCTTCCCACCATCACGCTTAAAGTGGCCTTTGGGTCTTGCGGACCTGGGCACTGTCTGCTTAGAGCCGCAAGACCCCAAATTTTCTGTCTGCCTCATTAGGAATAAAGACGTGATAGTGTGTATGTTTGTATGTCATAGACACGTGAACATGTGAAGTCTATACTGGTAGACAAAGCCCGCCCCAAAAAACTTCATAATATATAATACCATACGATACATTTGGTGTGAGTTTATACCGTAACATTCTTGCTAAATATAATAACCGGCCAAGTGCGTGTCCGGCCACGCGCAGTGAAGGGTTCCGTAATTACGAATGCTGACATTGAGTTCACGAGACTAAAAACGTCTTAAAACCTTTAGGCCCAACGCAGACGACAGACCAATCCGTGCCGCACTTTTTACGTGTGCGTGTGCGTTACTGCGTATGATTCCATAGGTTCTATTTTCACAGACTATCACAGACTAAAAAGTGCGTCATGGATTGTCTGTCGTCTGCGTTGGGCCTAAACCGCCGTGTGGTTTCTGGCACAGTAGAATAGAGCCACTCTAAGTCCTCCCGTGGACATCGTAAAAGGTGATTTAGGGAATATGAGCAAAACAAAGCTTATAAACATCAATAAGAACTCTCCAACCCATCTGGCCAGCGTGGAGAGTGTAAGCCAAATCCTCTGGCTGCTCTGGCCAAGTATGGCTCTAGTAGCTCAGAGAGGGTTGTGCTCCTGTAGTAGAGACTAAAAAGACCTAAAGTTGAAATGATTGTAAGCCGCTTCCATTTAGTAATTTAAATTTCTGATTTCCATTTTACTTACGTAAAGTACTTAGAGTAAATTTTAATAATTTTACTACGATCTGTTGAATAAATAAAAGTAATCTCTTAAGTATAAAGTGTTTTATCTAGAGTACCTGCGGTGGATTGTGTAGAGTGGACATACCAGTTAGATTTCGTTTAATTTTTTTGTTTTATACCTAAGTTATCAAGTGATGACAACTCATAGGTTTAACAAAATATACTCAATATAATTTTTCTAAATTAACCGACTTCATCCGCAAACTACACCACCGATTTTGATAAATATTCTATGGGACCACTCGACATATATTCGCAGCTTTGAATAATTGGTGAAAACACAAAAAAAAGATCACGACGAATTGATAAGTTCTTCCTTTTTGGAAGTCGGATAAAAATTATTTAAAAGATGAATTTAGTTCATGATACTGAACAACTTACATCAAAGACAAACCAAAGAAAATAATGCACTTCAAACATCGTAGAATTTCTTTATAATCCAAACAATGACTAGACGTCATTACTCAATACTCATAAGAAATGTTGTTATATTTAAAAAAAAGAACAACAACAGTAAACGAACATCCACAATACACTTTACCGCCTCACCTCGAGACAGCCGTTGATAAGCTTTATTTAATAAGGTGCCTAAACGTATAATTTTGAAGCGATAGTGTCACCGACACTTGTTTAAGTGTAAACTGCTGTTCCTTTGTGATAAAACGTCACATTTTGATAATTTAGCACGAGAATAGACAGGAAACGGGTTTTGTATCAGCTCCGTATTAAAATAAAACTGATTAAATTATTTAAGAAAACAAACTTTACTTTGTCTCTTTTTAAGTATACCACTCGATTTTGAACTGTATGCCAACGAAGTAAGAACTTAATTTTGAAAATAAATGCAAAACATGTGTATATTTTTATGTACATTAGATTTAAAGTAGTGTAGATTCAGTCTCGATAAGGAATTGACGACAATGGTCGTGTTCTAACCCAAAATGGTTGCTATAAATATATAGGCTCCAATGTCAAATTATGATACAAGTGGATGATATTACGAAAAGTAGACTACGTACGTACTTACGACTTATTTTGAAGGTTTGTTTTATATTAATATCATCTTAATAAACAATCTAAAAATAAATAATACCACCAAAACCCAGCCCTAAATAAAAACCCAGCCCAAAAACAAATAAAAAAACTTAAACTATTTATAATTGATATAGACAGTGACTAAAAATTATAGCAAGGAGAATTTTCCATAATAACACCACTTTATTTTTACATCTTAAATAACAATTTGGTTTTATGCGAGGGAATAAAAACGCCTTTAGCCAAACGTCAGTACTGCGATCAGTTTCCAATAATTAGGTTATAAATATTTATAAACAAAGTACTGGCGTCTCATCACATCACATGCTCCAAAGCTCTTTATTTTTTTTATTTGTAAACGTCAAAGGAATTAACATATCCAACAAGATTTTAAAATAAAGTCAAATGAGACAAGCGCACTGTTTGAAAATGGATCTTTATGTGACTGGAATTAAAGTTGCTTTAGGAATGAAATTGTAAAGGGGATAAGACAGACTTCTGAGGTACAAAAGGGTGTGAATAATCACCAGATTACTTATTTGCAACTGCAGCAAGGCTGTTCGAGTGAGATTTTACAGTTAGCTAGTCAAGTGCAGGTACAATTTTCTTGTTCTTCTTTTGCGCTTTGTATTAAGTAACTTACATGTCATAATAACACAGGCATTTTAAATTATTGTAATTGGATGGGTAGGTATCTTAAGTTATTATTAGCTGGTCTTTTAAGTTATTAATAGTCTATGTTATTATTTACAACTCCGGAAAATGCTCATCAGGCTGAACAACTTTTTCTAACGCGTCATCTTTATATTTCTTATAGTTGAGCTGGACCATTGAGGTTCTGCATCAGATGTTCAATTTTCCAAAATCAATTTTACCCTATATGTTGCCCAGAATTTACAGCTATATATCAAAAAAAAGTTTAATTCGAATCAGCATACAAACAGACTAACAGACAGACAGTTTTTTAATTATTACTCTATTACTATTTCTGCATCGCCCTTATTTATTATTTTTTGGAAATATGTTCAATGTACAGACACATTTTTTAAATGTTTTATTATATGAATAGATAATGTAATAATAAATGTTCCTAAAAGTAAAGCGGCCTGTAAGTATTAGTTGCTTGCTTTCCCCTGCAGATCGTAAATACCGATCACGATAAATAATTGAGTACGTATGTGTTATGGCGATATGCGATAGAAGAGGTTATTTCAATTACATTTTTTAGG
Source organism: Acrobasis consociella (assembly GCA_963555685.1). NCBI lineage: Eukaryota > Metazoa > Arthropoda > Insecta > Lepidoptera > Pyralidae > Acrobasis > Acrobasis consociella. The sequence continues at coordinate 12,450,243 of OY743112.1, read as the reverse complement.
ATCACTATTTACCTATATGCATACAAAATTAAGCTATAATATCACATAACATACTGGTTTAATGCATAATCGTTTTTAAGCATAACGTCTTTTCGCATAATGGAGTATGCATAATAATTTTAAGCATAATGTACCTAAGCATAATCATTATTTAGCCCTAACATTTTAAAGCATAAAAGGATGTAAGTAGGATGTAAGTTGTTTTTGTGTATGTATTAGTTTCACCCTAAGCTAGAGTCGCTCGCTCGCTTCACTCGCTCGCTCGTGTTTTGGTCACAGGAAACCTAACTAACCTAACCTATACTCTGTGGCAAAGATTTTTTTGTGTCTGTGTTATTTTCGCCCTAAGCTTAAGTCGCTCGCTCCCGTTTTACTCATTTTATTCGTAGAAATACATTTCCTTATTATTAAACTTATAGTTACTATGCCTATGGAGATTATGCCAATTAACATTATGCCGTAACAAATTAGCCTAAAATATAATTATGCCCAACTACCAGTATGCCAAAACACAATTTATGCCTAAAAACTATTATGACAAAATATTTTATGCCAAACCCAGTATGCCAAAGCATATTAGGACAAAAAAAATATGCAAAAAAAGGGGTCCCCATTTTTTATATTTTCTTATATTTATTTATTGTACTTAAATCTAGCATTGTCTACCAGTTCACCTTTAGTTACAGGGGTGTCTCGACAAGTTTTTTTTAATTTTATGATAGATGAAACACAGGCGAATCGTATCACATCAATCAAATGTTATTTGGTTCGACATTGAATTAGTAGACGATTGTATCGAATTTTATAAAGTAAAGGTTCGTACTAAACGATTTAAATAACACTTGTATTAAAATTAAAAAATACAGTTTTAAAGTTACTTCTTTAATTTTCGGTATGAAGTGGCTAACACTGGTGTCAGATTTGTCAGGTAGAAATTATCGTTTTTAGGGTTCCGTAGTAAACAAGGAACCCTTATAGTTTCGCCATGTCTGTCTGTCTGTTCACGGTCCTACAGAGAAACTATTAGTACTAGAAAGCTGTAATTTGGCATGGATATGTATATTAATTATGGCGAAAAAGTCGTAAAATAAAATATGGAAAAAAAAATTTTTCAGTGTAGCTACCATACAAGTAAAGACGTAGTCAATATTTTTTTTCTCGACAAACACATTGAGTGGGGTATCGTTGAATAGATCTTTCAAAAATATTGTTAGCTTGTGAACACTTTTTTTCGATTTAGGAATCCGTTTCTGAAATATTTGGGTTTAAAGTTCAAATTTTTGTTAGAGTCAAGTGTCCCCCCCCTCTATCTACTAAACGGTTATATATGGCCACGTGAAAAAAATCACAATTATAGCATATATAATGTAGTTTGAAGGAAAACTTATAATGTAGTTTAATTTTAAAGTTATAGGCGATCAACTTATAAAATGTACTTGAAAAAAGACATTTCATACAAATTCAATAGATATTCGTTTTTAGACGTTTTTAGTGGCAGGAACTCAAAGTTGGCATTCGCAATTACGGAACCCTACACTGCGCGTGGCCCGACACGCAGTTGCCTAATTATTATAGTTGTGAATTCAAACTTTCCCACATAGTCTCGCATATTCAAATTAGTGACTACTTAAGTAAGACAGTAAAAGTCCATCCTATAACAAGATACGATGGGCCGTGACGTTGACGGGACGCGTATCGGGACAGTAAAACATTTATACCGAGAAACATTCTGATTTGATTGCATGTTGTGTTAGCTTTTACCAATTTCCTCAAATACTTTTACGATTAGTTTGTGGCTGTCTTATTTTCTTAAAGACACTGTAGACAAATGTAACATTTTCGTTTTATGACTCTATTTTTGTAACTTGTCCTGAGACTAATTTACTCGAATTTAGTCCTGTAAAAAAATTATAAAAACATATAATAGATAACTGAATAAGTACCTTAAAAAGAATGTTTTTCATCTAATTGTAAAATCATTATGTAAGAAAAATATCTAAATTAAGTGCTTATCTTTTATCGTGTAGGAATTCATCGTCATCATCAGGTCTTTTCATCTCTACTGCAGGAGCACGACCCTCTTTGTATTACCAGTGCCACATTTGGCCAGAGCAGCCAGAGGACTTGGCCTACACTCTCCACGCTGGCCAGAAGGTTTGGAGAGGTCCCATTGATGTTTATAGATTTGGTTAGCTTGTAATTCCTAAATCACCTTCTACGTCATCCACGGGAGGACTTGGAGTGGCCCTATTCTACTCTGCCGGAAACCACACGGCTGACAAATTCAAATTTTATAACGTGATCAGAGACCAGACCCTACTCAACTGGACAACGGTTGCGTTAGTAAAATTGCTACTTTAATTTAAATCACTAAGACAAATGTGCATCTTGCCCGTCCAAACTTACGGTGCTCAGACATGGTCATTGACTGAGGATCAGAAGTCTAAACTCAAAGTATGCCAAAGAGCAATGGAACGTAGTGTACTAGGCTTCAAAAGATTAGACCGAGTCCCAAACACTACACTCCGTTCCTTGACAGGAGTCGCCGATGTGGGGCAGAAAGCTGCAAGGCTAAAGTGGTATCGGGCAGGCCATGTCAGCAGATGGCGCGACGACCTTGACGCTTTTCAGCGTGGTTGGTCGGCAATTACAATGGACAGAGACAGGTGGAAGGAAATGGGAGAGACCTTTGCCCAGCAGTGGGACGAAACAGGTTAATTAAAAAAAAAGACAAATTCTAGGAGTTGTAAATAATGTGTAAAGGTATGTTTACACAGCCTCATAAAAAACCATTAGTGTTACAAATTACAAAGTTATTATTTTTACACTCCTTATCCCACTTTATTTGAAATCATATATGCTGTAATTTACAGTGTATTAGTTAATCTAGCCGGTCAGCTCTATTAATGCTTTCGTTTTTGTAATTGATCGAATACTAACATACATAAATTTATTGCTTGTAAGCATAATTAAAAAAATGTTAGATGAATCAATCTAACAAAAAATTGTACAGGTATTTATTTTTGTATTGTACACGCCAATTACCTCTTTCTTCCCATTTCCTCTCGCGGGTCTGCTAGTAGAAATTTCTTTAGAAATAAGTAGCACCTATGTAGGTACTATGTTTACTTTTATAAAGTTTTATTTGTAAGTTTCCAAGAGTACATGAACCAGTAAAATAAAATCAAAAAGCAATATAAACTACTGAACTAAACTCAAAATGTAGTATTATTTTTACTCAAAAGACATTTGTTTCGGAGCTTCTACAGTTCTAAGCCCGAATTCCATTGTAAACGAGCCATAATCGCTACTTTTAATGCCACCTCTATATCTTCATAAAACCTCCCAATTATTTCCGCTCCGTAGTTATCAGTCGTCATCTTGCATCAATCCACTCGTATTACACGAAAATTTACGACAATGAGTCTCCTTTGGCCATGATATACAATAAATTCCCAGTTAACAGCCAGAACGTCAACCGTCTGCCTCTATCCATACTTTTATAAAGGAGACACTTCCACAACAGCTGATTTATAGTAGGTTCCTTTGTTTTGTGTTTGTTCTTTATTGTTTTATTTGCCGCCGCTTTTGCTTTATTTTTTAGTGACACATTTCGGTTTGAGACCATTCTTTGTCGTGCCGCCTCTTTTGTCAATGAGGCCTCTGAGCCACAATTAATAGGTGTATGACATCTGCTTAATTGCTTTTAAGATCTTATACAAATAAAATATGGAAGTGTTTGTTTTAGTTTTTTTGTTAGTATTATTTTAAATGATCACATAAAGACACTACGAGAGAAAAAAACTTGAGAAGTGTCAAGGGACACCCGGATGGAACGAAGTTCCTTTCGATTAATTAGGAGAGAGAGAGACAGACAGAGAAACACGCGCACGCCGCACGGCTTACAACTATAGCAAAAAGTGCCGTTACAACTTTTGGTCTTAATTTTTTCGTCTAGCTCCCTTTCGCAACGCGCGATATGGAACTACGTTCCAAAAACCGGTAAAGTGCATGTCAGGTCACGCGCAGTGTAGAGTTGCGTAGTCACGTAGGCGGATTTTCAGTTCTCGCAACTAAAAACTTCTAAAAAATTAATTATCTATTGAATTCGTACAAAGTTTTCCTTTTCTGAGTATATTTTATAAGCCAGCGATTTGCCTATAACTTTTTAATTTGTAAAACCAACTTAGCTCTGATAATTTTCCTTTAATTTCGTTATGTATACAACTGCTGTGATTTTTCTTACGTTTCCTTAAACAACCGTTTAACAGATAGAGAGACTCTTGGCTCTAACAAAAATTTGCACCATAAACGAATAAATCTTTAAATCTGAAAATGGCGTTAACAAGCTCACAATATTTCTGAAAGACCTATTCAACACAATAGGTTACTCAATAAAACAACAATTAACAAAACGAAAAATAAAGAACATTCAAAAAATTTTTTTTTTTAATTTTGCTTTACGTTTTTTTTGGCATGTATAATATGCCAAATTACAGCTTTGTAGTACTTAGAGTCTCTGAGTAAAACCGCAGACGGACAGCCTGACAGCCATGGCGAATTATAAGGGTTTCTTCTTTACTACGGAGCCCTAAAAAAGGGTGTTTAGGTACTTACCAATTTTTTTACAGTTTATATTTAAAGCATTAATAAAATATGTAATAATTATGTTTACATAGGGACCTAAAAAAGCGTTAGGAGCACAAGTCTTAACTTTAATTTATTTGTGCCCATCTTTCCTAGCAGCTAAATATTCTAAACACTAAGAAGCTTGGGAATATTCAAAGGGTTTATAACAAGACGTAAAATCTCAATGAACCGAAATAATAGCGCTATAAAAATAATCTCGCCCAAACATAATCCCAGAATGCCGACGGTTCATAAAACGGGGCCAATATCTTTAACAAGGAAACAAGGGATCTAATTAAAATTTTAATCCAAATGACCAGAGAGAGGAGCTGTAATAAAGTTGTCAAGCAGAAGGCTGTAAACCCTCATTGTGATCAGCATCATGGTACAAATCAAGCCCAATCAGTATGGCCCTTGAAACGAAGATTACCCCTAATTCCGTGGTACTGGAACGGGCATAGTTATCCTAGTTTATTCTGTAGATAAGACTGAATTGTTGTCTTATTTTCCATACTAATTGACAGATTTCATTGTCATTCATTAAACCTAAAACAAAATAATTTAACGTTTTGTTCTAGAGAAAGATTATAGAGTTCTTAGATAAGATTTAAAAAGTTTAATTACGAATTTTTTTTTCGTTATTAAATTATTTTAAAAAGGTATAGAACTTACTAAAAAAGAAAGTATAGAATAAAAAAATAAGATAAATTTACTTTTATAACAACTTTTTTAAAAGAGGCCTTAGATATAGGCTGTAAAAACGAAAAAGTAGAAGACATTTTTGAATCCATTAAAACACATTTTAAAACCTTTTTATAGTTAGAATATAAAACTTGGCTTATCTAACGTGTGTCTAGATTTTTGTACGCGAAATTGCCTCGAAAACTTTTTCCTATATTTGATCCGTTTAATCATTTCTTTCAAAGTAACAGATGTTCAGATTAGTTCAAGAGTATTCTTAGTTCTAGACAAGGCGTAGGCAGAAAACTCCTGTGGGAAACAGGCGTGATAAATGTATGTATGTATTCTCATTCATCACAAGTTTCGAACTTACTTTGGGGCTAGCTTAATCAGTGTAATTTGTCCTTATATATTTATTTATTTATTATTCATCAAAATCGTTTGTATAATTTGTATCGTTTGTAGAAGCAAATTCAAGTAAATGAGACACGATACATTTCTAATTGAAATGTTACCTATGAAGGCTATTGCGCTGGATTTTATTTTTTTACGATATAACTAGAAAACCCATTGGTTTTCTAGCTATATTGTAAGTAACATTAATTACAAAAAGTAACATTTTACTTGAGACACTTAACCTGTCAACTGTGAGCAGACCGGAATCCGGTCGACATGCATTGTTTTACTATTGTGTCTGGTGTTTTGCACAGAGGTTATAGACTTTGAACACTATTATCTGCATTGTGACAAAAGATCCCTGTGACACGGCTGTGATAAGGATACCTTAAAAAACGACTTACGTTACTCAACTGCAACGCAAGCAAAGTGCATAGTGGAGGTAATAAAATTCTGACTGATAGTCACACAATACTAAGAATAAAACGTTAGGAAAGTCTCGCTAGTTAAGTCTATGCAAAACCTTTAGATTTATCTTTCCTGGAAGTATTATTGCTGTTTTCATTATCTATATAACATAAGAGCGCAAAATCGTGCGTGTGGAAGACCAGGTAACTAAGCTGCTCCCGATGGTGAAGACACTCTGATATGAAGATATGATTATATTTAGAAAAATAATAGAGGTAATATCCCTATAGATTTCTTCAAATTCCTACTAATCGTAAATCGTAAATCATGGGCAGAATTACTTACATTGTAATAATAAACATAAGAAAGCTGTTATGATTGACTTCTAATTTTCAATAATTCAACCCTACCCGGCCTGTTAAGTTTTAAAATGGCCTTATTAAACTCTGTTTGACGTGTATCCTTAACGATTCTAAGCCCACGACCATTTATCAATGTAAACCAAATTGAAATCTAACTCGTCCATACAAACATGCATATTTTATAGTCATCGCACATCCATTTATGGGGCAACATTAATCACAGACAACACGGTTCTAATTAAAGTATATGGAGGCAATTAAATTGTACTAGATGGAATTTTTCATACAAAACATTGTTTCCTGTTTGGGTAATCCGAGTGTTGGGAGATAGTCCGGTTTGGCCCCTGCTGTTTCAATTAAATCACTGACAATACTTCGAATGCCTGACCAGTCGGTACCAAAACATACCGCGTTTGGACTTTGTGGTTGCTAGAGTGATCTTGATACTTAATTTTTTACCTAGTACACAGCGAATTGCTATTAAACGTGCATATTATTTAATACTTGCTTAGCTGGCAAATTTTTATATTATTTTTATAAATTATAAGTTTATTTTATTTTATTACATTTGTTCATTTTAAATATTTGTTAAAGGTACATACTTTTTTTTAAACACTACATATTATTTTGATTTTCATTTTCACATAAGTGGCCTGGCATTGATTTTATGACTAAGTCTCTGTCTTCCTTGTTAATTTAACATGATTGGTATTTTTTGTATGTATACAACGTGGAAGGGATATACCCGTAATAAATCAAACCACTGGTATATTAGACCACTTTTAGTATGTTGAAATTAAAAAACCAATGAAAAAACAAAAAAAAGAGTGTGCATAATCCAGTTTGTAATCGAAAAATTTCTAGGAAAGATTTTATTTATGTTAAAATAAGAACGTAGTATCAGATTGCAAGACCGGATTCGCAATGTAGAGATCCGGCGTCGAACGAAAGTCCACGACGTGCTATCTGGGGTTGCAAACCTAAAATGGAACTGGGCAGGACACCTGGCTAGAAGGAATGATGGAAGGTGGAGTAAGGCCATCATCGAGTGGTACCCCAGGAATGGGAAACGGAGTGTTGGGCGTCCGGCAGCTAGGTGGGTCGATGATATCAAGCGGATTGGTGGAAAAAACTGGATAGCTAGGGCTAGGATTCAGTGGCGCAGACAAAAGGAGGCTTATGCCCAGCAGTGGGTCGTTGAGAGCTGACGATGATGAAGAACGTAGTTATTGTTGTTTAATTAATGCATACGGAAATCAACGCGAAACATAATTTTTTTATTTATTTTTGTTGACGTATTATTTTTTACTTAGTTTGTTTAACACAAAACATCCACTATATTCAAATCAATGTTATTTTCTACTTCAGTATCAACATCATTTGTTCCACAAATGATCTTGTTACAAACCTCACGATTGTACGCATGTGCCGACAGAGCCCGATACCATCTAATCCAGATTTCCCCCACTCTTTAATTGATTATTTCGTAAAGATTAATACGACTCGTCATACTTGACGTTCCATGGTACGGAACACAAAAATTGAACCAAACAATCTCTTCGGTCACGACCGACCCGTCCAATTTTGGTTGACCTTTATAGATCACTCCTTTTGAGCATAAATGAAAAGATGTATTTAGCGATTTGTAGCTCAATGTGAATTGGTGACGTTAAATGGTTTCTTGCTAATAATTTTCAAGTTCAATACCGATCCAATTGAGTTCAATTTAGCTGTAATCATAATGGGTGGCCGCTCTAAATACTAAGTAATGTTTACGTTCATTATTGTATTGATGTTATAGGCCGCGCCTTATAAATTGATTGATGATTGATCTAACTTAAGATTTTTTTATTTATACTCACATTAAAATTTGATCATTTACCAGTGACCCAGTGATATATAAACAAGTCACCACATTGTAACATTTCGCTTAAATATGCGGTAAGTAACTAATGAGTATACATATTCCCATCATAGTCCTTTGCTTTCAGACAGCTTGGAAAATCTAACAACAGTGTTCGCCACTTACAGGCACACAAAAAAGAAACAAACATCACGATAACGTCATGATTGAAGCAATAAAATCAACTGTTCCTTATTTTATTGTTGTGGATAAAAAGTAAACAACAGTTCACAGTAAATAAATGATAATGTAAAAATTTAAGCCTTTCGTTTCTAAAGGAGATAAGTTGACGTAAAAAAGATGGAGGTGCAAAAAACGACGAAACAATATGATGGAAGTATAAAACTATTCGTAATCCATACGACGTATTCTACAAAAACCTTATTGTATGTATTGTATGTACACACACACATAATATCACGTCTTTATTCCTACGGGACAGACAGAGCATTTTGGGCCTTGCGGCTCTAATAAGACAGAGCCCTGTGCCGCCAGACTAAAAGGCCACTTTTATCTCTATTTGTATGTACCTAATATATTTACTGTTATTTCCTAAGCACATCTAATAGATTTGTGACTGACGTTGATGGGTAGATAACATCGCAGGCCGATTCATTAGCCGTAATGATATGGTTCGTTAATCTAGTACAATCGGCAATTCTACAGTCAGTGTTGGGTGACTTTGGTCTCAGTTGTAAGACTCGAGTCGAAGTATTGAGCTTGTGAGTCTCGAGTATTCGAAAACCAAATCTTATTGAGATTTTACTTTTTTTGAGTTATTTCAATCTTGGAAACAGAAAGCGTAAGCCACTAGGTTATGAAGCAAAAAAGTTGGTAGGAAACGCAGGAACCTAAATACATACATACACTAATGCGCTTAACGTGGCCTTTGAGGCTTAGGCTCTTGGATCTGCCTGCTCCGTTAGTCTTTATCCCTAATGATGCAGACAGAACATTTTCGGCTCTACAAGCAATCATAGCCTAGGGTCGCAAGAGCCAAATGCCAAGCGTCAAAACCTTCACAAAAGCCTAAGTTTTAATCCTGAGAATTATTGATACAACACTATTTTTGACCAACTTTTCTAAAGTAGAAATTAACCACCGCAATGTCCGGAGAAATTGATAAAATTGTTGATTATCAATGTTAACTTCACGGTTGGTGGACACATTTTTATTATGGCGTTTTATGACCCTTGTCTGTTAAAAGACATCGGATGTTATCGTTAGGCAATTTGTTTATAATATACTATCGTATTTTAATTCTTACCTTAGTTATATATTGACTACAAAATTTATATAAATAATTTTATTGATAATACCTATTACTAGCATTAAATCAGTACATACACAATGAACGTACTTAATAAGTCTATAATGAAGTTCTTACGCCAATTTAGAGACAATTTTTTTAAGTTTCACTACGAGAAATTCTTTAATAATAAAAAGTACCTAATTTTGGAGTATTGAATTCCGCAGTTGCGAAAAGAACAAGAATCTATAGTTACAATGTATCTTTTAGAGAGAAAGAAAACTACTACAAACTATTAATACTAGGAGAAGGAAAATATTTGGATACCTTATAAGAATCAATTAACTACATAAGTTTTTTTTTTTAATTACACTGAGTGAGCTAGCCTCAAAATAAGTTCGAGACTTGTGTTATAGAATACTAACTCAACGATACTATATTTTATAACAAACACATATATAGATAAACATCCAAGATCCAAGACAATTTGAAAAAGGCCATTTTCCAACTTGCCCTGACCGGGAATCGAACCCGGGACCTCTGGGTGGCGGACTAGCATAGTGATCACTACGCCACGGCGGTCGTCAACGTCAATAAGTTCCATTCTCGTCTCACATCTCGCTTCCGGGGAAAAAAACCTCAAAAAGGAAACGTACTTACTAGAACTGGTTTGTAATAGTTTTGAGCTACCTCCAGACCGAAAAATTTGACACTAGTTTTAGTAATACGATACGATACGATACGATAAGAGAAAGAACAGACACTGTCGATTGTTGAAAGTGAATCTTTTTTTTAACTCCCAAAAAGTAGAGTAAGTTAACGCTAACGTCCTTAATTACAAAAGACCCCAAAAAAAGCGCTAGTAACATGCGCACTCATTCTATTTGAACCCACCCTTAGAAACAAACGCGCATTGCTGAGCGAGCGAGCTCCTCATTTTCACTCCTTAAAAATTAAAACCCATCCTCGCAGTGCCTACCAGAGCGGCAAAGCTAATATTTTGAATGCTAACATAATTATGCGTGTTCTATATAGGGATACATACAGAATGTATACATTAGCCGCATATTCATGAGGCAGACACGCTCCACGAACCACGTGTTGGTAATAGGTCTTCAAATACCAATAACTAAAAAGATATACGCCTACTATCGCTGTATAAGACTTCCATTTTGGATGAGGTTTGAAAGTAAATGTTTTTCCTGTTACTAAGTAAAATGTAATTTATAGACCAAATAAAAGAAAAATTAAAAGTGAAAACATAGAAAGAGGTTAAGAACTTAGCGGAAGGAAGAGAGACATGGAAAGCACTCCACCGACAAGAGCCCAGCTCTTAAATATAAGAAGAAGAAGTAAAATGTATAAAAGTTCTTCAAAATAACTCGAGCTCGGTAGCCCGGTGGGTGCGCATTACTAGCGCTTTCGAAAGTAAAACGACACCGAGCGTGGTACGCACTTAGATGGGTGACCATAAGTGGCATAAAAAAATCTCGAGTTCCTCCATGCTTCGGAAGGCACATATAAGCCGTTGGTCCCGGCTGTTATCATTGTATGGCAGTGTTTAAGCTATGTTAGATGCATTTAGGCAGCCTGAACTAGTGTTGGCTACTTACACACACGAGAAACAAACAAAATAACTAAACATATATTTTATAGACAATGAAATAACACTCGAAATATTCAATACCCGAAATATTCTCAGGCTCAGATTTATGATTTTCTTATAAGTTGAAATAGAATTATGTAATTATTTAAAACATTAAGATATTTGCATTCGTGAAAATTTTAAATCTTTTTGCTGCTTTCCATCTAAGAACATTGCATCCTAAGTCATGCTGCAATAAACACCAGAGTGTGCTTCTCTTCTTTAAAGATGTTAATGCGAAAACACGTTGCTTAAGAGAGTAAAGAAAAAAAAGCCGAAATCATCAAAACAATTTGTCTGTGGTCACGTCAACGTTTTTACTAACGACCTCTGTGGTCTACAGGTCTAGTGGTCATCATGCCAGGCTGTTACACCAGAGGTCCCGGGTTCGATCCCCGTTCAAGTCAAGATGGCAAACGATCTTGTTTAGATTAACCTGGGTCTTGGATGTTTATCTATAGGTACATATGTATTTGTAATAAAATAACAATATCGTTGAGTTAGTATCCCGTAGCACAAGTCTCAAACTAATTTCGGGGCTAGCTCAATCTGTTTGATTTTTTAGTATAAACATATTTATTTATTTAATCTAACTATGGTCACAATAGCCAACGTTTTATACTAACTTTAATTAATAAGTTTTAGTAAATCTTTACTTTTGCGGCAAGTTTAAATTCAGAATTCTAAAATTCTTCCTACGAGTAGCCATACCTTTTTACCGCTTCGGTCACACCGCTGACTGGACCTAACAGGTGCATTAAACTTTTTATAAAGCATCCCGATCGTAAATCGCCTTAAGTAACAAGGGTGAGCTTTAACTTTTTTTAAGTATATTAAATAAAAAATGAACTCGTGAAACTCCTCGGAACTTTTAAATTGGGCGCAAACAGGAATTATGTTGGGTATGTGAGGACTAGTTTAGGTCATAATTTTAGAAGGTTGGCAATAAATCAGACCATAATTTACAGTTTTTGTTCATGTCTATCGATTGGATTGTGTAGGTGTTGAGTTTGATCCGACAATTTAAATTTTTGGTAAAGTGTGTAATAACGTAGATAATTGCTTCCTTTTAAACTTTAGCGTATTAAACATCCACATATATCAAACTATGCACCGTATGTATCAATTTATTTATTATTGTATTTATTTATTTAGCATTATAGAGGTATTATTCCTAAGTAAAAATATACTTTTAACAAATAGCCGACTTATGCTTAACACAATTTCTCATTAAGTATAATGAAAGCTTTAAAAATATAGCTTGAATTCTGACTACTAACATAATTTTAACAAAAATAATTCGCTACAGATTTATTAAAATGTATTTTTCTAGGAACGTACTCTTGTAAGCTAAAAATACGCTTTATAAATGGTAGCAACAATGAAAATATTATCCGACAACTTTACTATCATTTAGTTTATAAGAGAAAAGAGGTCTTATCTTGGCTTTGAAAAGCTTTGGCAACACAATGGGCCTTGAGACGCACGTATGATGTTGGTAGGTAGTCTTACCGTCTCGTGTTGTCTGTGTAGATGTCTAGATAAAGACTCTGCTACAGACTTACAGACCGCCCTCGTATCTTAAGTGCGTTGTAGTCGATGCGATAAGCTTTTGTCATGTCGTGGGAATACTAGTAAGACAAATAGATGCTGAATTTTAATCAATTTATACAACTAGGATAAAGATAAAGATAGTTTATTTGCCAAATATGTGTTACAAGATATATACTCAGAATAAATCGATCCACGGGTTATACTACACCACTTTATGAATATTATGTTTAATAGTAATAAAATAAAATAACAGTACATACATACATACATACTATCACGTCTTTATCCCTAATGGGGCAGACAGAGCATTTTGGGCCTTGCGGCTCTATGCAGAGCCTAGGGCTGCAAGACCCAAAAGCCACTTTTAGCGTCATGGTGGGCGAGAAGATGGAAAAGCAATCAATACAGTGATGGGTTGCTAGCCGCATCGCCTGTTGACATGATTCGCATTTTTGCCCATTCCCTCGGTCTGCGTGGGAAGAGAAGCAGCTGGTACATTCTAATTTTTTTCATTTCTCCCAGACCAGCATGGGAGTAATGGGAGTAATAACAGTAAACAATTTAAAACAAAAATGTGAAACCGCCCAGGAAATTTGTATAGGAATGTCGATGTTTTTTGTCTTTTGACTGTAATTTAATCATCATTATAGTATAGTGATAAAGCCTGTAGTTCGATTTATTACGCGTATGTCCTTTGTTCTATTTATCAATGCATACACCTCAACCACAACTTGCTTTAGTGTAAAAATAAGTCATCGTTACATAATGCAAGTACATCTAACAGCGTCTTAAGTAAATGAAGCTTGCTAGGAAAGAGTAAGTACTTGTAAATAAATTCCCGTTTTCCTGTATACCGAAAAAACAACGAAGATTAACAAGCCCCGATAAATGATCAACCGAACAAAAATAAATGCATTCACCATTAATTAACGAAATCAGACGTTAATTACTTAAAGCGCCTCCTGTATTGATTAATCTTAAACCGTAAATCAATTTCATTTAAAGTCGCTGATTAAAAAAATCAGCTGTAATCAATATTGCTTTAAAGTTGACATAAATATCTTGGGACCCATATTAGTAACTCGACGTACTGTCAACTGGTATCTACGATCTTTCGAAGGCGATATTTCTTGTTTAAAATAATACTTGGAGACATACGTTAGTAACCAGAAGCGTGGGTGATTACGGATTTTATCACGTTATTAATTTTTATTTTTATAGTGAAAAGTGATACCTGGTTTATACGCTGATAGTGACTAAGTGTCGTCGAACGTGTTAAAATATATTTATGAGCATTTTATGATTTTACATTGTGATCGGGTGAGTTAGTTCTAAGCGCATGAGAAAGATTCATATAATCTGATCCGACTTACCGTTTTATAGTTTATCGTATCTCCCATGCTGGTCTGGGAGAAATTAAAAAAAAACTTAGAATGTACCAGCTGCTTCTCTTCCCACGCAGATCGTAAAAGCCGATCGAGGGAATGGGCAAAAATGCAAATCATGTTAACAGGCGATGCGGCTAGCAACCCATCACTGTATTGATTGCTTTTCCATCTTCTCGCCCACCATGACGCTAAAAGTGGCTTTTGGGTCTTGCGGCCCTGGGCTCTGCATAGAACCGCAAGACCCAAAATGCTCTGTCTGCCCCATTAGGGATAAAGACGTGATAGTATGCATGTATGTATTGTTTCAAAATTAAAATCCGACTTCTATATTCATACTACACAACCGATTTTGATAAATTTCTATGAGACTACCTGACAAGTATACCGTTTTAAACAAAGAAAGAATTTACCAACTCGTACCAGGCATCTGCGAATAATCGATGAATATACATTAAAAAAAGCGGCCAAGTGCGAGTCGGACTCGCCCATGAAGGATTCCGTAGTAGCAAATAACATAATATAAAAGTCTTGCAGTATGTTTTTTTTTTTTTTTAATTTTTATATTTGAGTTGATTGAATGAAAGGTAAATTACCGTTTATGATTTATAACATATTAAAAAAAAACTACTTACTAGATATCGTTCAAACCAATTTTCGCTGGTAGTTTTTATGGTAATGAACATCATAAAGTTTTTATGATAATGAACATCATAGAATCTATAAGGGTCCCGTTTTTGCCATTTGGCAACGGAACCCTAAAAATTAAAGATCGCGACCAATCGATGACCTCCTCGAACATCAAAAAAACGAAAAAAGAGACTTAAATCAAAGTAAGAGATAAGTAACAATTATAACCATTTTGGTCGCATAATGGATTTAAATATATAATATATAGAGCTAACATAATATATATATGTAATTATAGGCATAGGAAACATTTCGAACAAAAGTTTCAAAAACAGCTTTTTATCCCATGAATGTTGAGAACCAACGCAATGGTGTAGGTATTTAATATTTGTGGACCCTTTAGGATTACGAAAAACGTATACGTATATCTGTCTATACACCAGGGGAACGAAACTAAAATAGACGATGTGAGTGAAGTTTCTTGTCAACATTGCAGTTGCAGGTTATGCTGGTTTTCGAATTGTTACGGTTGTCTATATTCGAAACGGCTGTCCCTACATAGCTACTGAGTAACGAACTTGTCTAACATAACTTGCACAATGAACGAGTCTGCTTCTTATCGTGTGTGTTAGTGACTAACACTAGTGTTAGAGTTTTTAAACGGCCTTAAGGGCCTCTGACATGGTTTTAGATAACGACCAATGTCAAAGACAGTGACCGGGACCGTCGGCTTAACGTGCCCTCCAAAGCACGGATCATCTTACTTATCAGACAATCAGGTGATCAGCCTACAATGTCCTAACCAAACTAGGACAACAACACAAAGTCGTTGCCCCCGCCGGGATTCGAACCCGCGACCTCCGGGTGTGAGCCGAACGCTCTAACCACTACACCACGAAGGCAGTTGAACGAGTGAAAGAATAAAAGAAAGAAATAGTTACAATTTTGTCACGGCCCCGGAATATAAAATTGAAATCAATCCTTTCAGACACCATTTTTAGGGTTTCGTACTTCAAAAGGTGAAAGTGAAAACGGAACCCTTATGGGATCACTCACTTGTCTGTCTGTTACAGCCATTTGCTACGAAACTACTGACCGATTGAGTTGAATTTTGGAACGTAATTATGTAGTTTTTAAATATGGGGTCACTTATGAGGGGTAAATAACATTTAAAATAAAGTTTTGAGTGTCGGTATTTTTGATGTTATCATTATAGTTTTATTTGAAGTAAGTAAGACCAAACTTTACCTTTTACTTGTGCTTATATTACTTTAAACTGTAAAAATGTAACGAGGTCAATAATTTTTATTAGTAAATAAAATTACATATAACTACTATGACTGAATTAGCTAAGTCATACGACTAGTTTTCTCTACAACTAGAACTATTCTAGGTAGACACTGTTGTAAAGCGCACCACCCTGGCTTCGTCTGCGCATGATATTATCCCTCGGGAACCAGTAATAACTCATATCACGTTAATTATCCCTAGCTTAGATTATGGTTTGATGATCAGTTTATAGTTTATTTTATAAGCAAACAAGAAACAGCACAAAGCACTCAAATTTTGTTATTTCATTCAGTAAGAAGTCCAAATCATCCACGTCATTTCGATATCTTTCTACATGTCTTTTCAATAATAAAATCATATCAACCTAACCGAATTACTTGATTACACGTGAAGCAATCACAGATAATTTACCGGGAGGGCAGTAATTATACCTATCTGTCCACTTTGCTTCATCGATACTCGACATTACTATCAATAACCAAAACGACGGCGCCTTGATATTATCCGATTATCATTCTTATGATCTCGAAAATATCGGATGACAAAGAATGGACTGTTTATTACGAAATAACGATCTATCGGCGGCTAAGAGAGACGGCACCCGAAAATAAAACGATCGGAAACCGAGTTCCGATTAAGGCAACCCACAGACTTTTTTAGTAAGTTTTCTGATATTTAGTAAAGATGTATATTTCTAAAACTTAGCAGATTTTTTAACAGATTTTTTTGAAAAGGAATACTTAATGAAATATTGACACATTTTATCCCTATGGTTGACTGGAGAGAACGCTTTTACCTAGGGTTAAGTCCGCTAATTGTACACCATTTTAATTGTGGATCAATAAAGTTTAATTATATAAATAATTATGTTTAGCACTACTCAGAAATGAATTGTTAGGTAATGAATGCAGCATTATTTTCATTAGATTATTTTTATAAATGTTTAATTGCATTCTGCTGTAGGTATTTAATTAGTGTATTAACGTCACTTCAAAATTATGTAATAAGTGTTATGGTAATACTGTGCAAAGTAAACTGTTTGAAATTCATAATTAATTTAATTTTAGTTGAAACAAAATATAATTTAATTCTTAATTAACATGAATTTAGTTACTTAACGCTTGTTAATTAATGTAAATAAAATATTATTTTTCGATTCATGGTACAAAAATGCCACTAGAATATATTTGGAATTCGTTTTTACATCTACTAAATGTTTAAACAATATAGGTACCTGATTAATCTCAAATAAGTAATTATGTAACATTTTATTTGCAGAAGTAATTAAGACTATCTTATCATTACTATTCTAATTCAAAACCTAACTAAGAGCATAAACCTTCCTATCTCGTGCTATTCTTTGGTCGTGTCCAGTCTCATCCATTGCTTTCCCGTCAACTCCACAATGTTATCCCACCAGTGGGTTCCAAAATTCCCAACTCGTCTATCCATGTATGTATAAACATTTAAATGGTTACGTGTACAGCCAACCTAAAGCCTATAAGATATCAGGTAAAAAAGATGATTAGAATCAAGAAATATTTATGTTAAGGACGTTGAAGGCGGTGTGTAAAGGTTAACGATTCCTATCAATTAAGGTTATGGGTTGTCCCGTCATTGGACCCACGGGCCCACGGGACCCCCGCTGCGTAAGGATTTCGCACCTGTCTCTTTTGGTTTAGTTTTAGTCGGCACCCAATACAGGTGCATCTTGATGGGTCCTTTTTAGGGTGCACATATTTTTGTGGAATTTGATACTTTTTGTAAAATTATTTCCGCCTAAATCTGCAATACGTATTATAAAAATAAAAAATTAATTAATTATTAATATTTTTAAGGGTATATAGAAAGTTGATAAAATTTAAAGCTATTTTTAACTTTAACGCCTCTTACAAGTAAATAAGATTAGATATTGGGTATCATCCAATAGTTTGCGCAAGTCAAATTGCCTACGATTTATTAAAATAATTAATGCTAACAATATCTGTAAAAAGTATGTCAAAAACTGTACTACCTATTTTAGTCAAAACATTATAGAAATTTTACAAACCCATTATGTCCGGACTAAACTCTAATACATGGTAGCAGTACAATAATATCCATCCTCTATATTTATTAATATGATAATTTTAATAGAAAGTGCCAGTGTCCTACTGTGCCAGAGTGGAACAAATTGAGAAGCTTATAGAGTTCTGCCGAAAAACAATTCATTTATTTATCACGCAAAATAAATATTGGATTTAAATAAAAAGTTTCACCTGTCGCTTAGAACTCGATGGTTGAAAAACAGGTCACATTTTGTTAGATACTTTATTAAAAATGTACTCACATAAAATAATTTTAATGGGGTCCTGTTGTTTGACCAAAGGTCATTTGGCAAAATTACACTTGACAAACAACGTTTGGCAAAGAAATGGTTTCGCTAATTGATTATTTTACAACTAATCATTGTACAAACGAGTCACTTTACCAAATGATCATCACTTAAATTTACATTTTACAAATAATTATTTCACAAATGAACATTTAGCAACTGAGTTATCTAACAAAACTACTATTGGTCTAAAAATATTTGATAAAATGTATTATTTTACAAGTGTTTCGTTTATTAATAAATCTATTAATAAATATGGTTTGGGTCAAGACACGAGCGAGCGACTCAAGCTTAGGGCGAAAGTAACAAAGACACAAAAACTACTTTGCCGTGGAGTGTAGGTTAGGTTCGTTAGGTTTCCTGTAACCAAGACACGAGCGAGCGAGCGAAGTGAACGAGCGACTTAAGCTTAGGGTGAAAATAACACAGACACAATAACCACTTTGCCGTGGAGTGTAGGTTAGGTTCGTTAGGTTTCCTGTAACCAAGACATGAGCGAGCGACTCAGGCTTAGGGCGAAAGTAACACAGACACACATATTATGAGATCTTAAATTATGGATATTAAATTTATGAGACAAAATAGAAAACCTCTAAATCGTGATATTTGAAAAATGAAGAAGTTTTTATGAAATAACATTTTGTTAAATGACATTTGGACAAATACTTAATTTGCGAAACATATTAGGTATTTGGTGAAATGATAAAAAGTTAAATGGCATTTTATTATTTAGCACATTTAACAAGTGTAATGTAGTGTTTGCTAATGGATCATTTGCTAAGTGAGTTTTTGTTAGATGATACTTTTGTCAAATGTATCGTTTGCAAAATGAACATTTAGTGAAACGTTGTTTGTCAAATGATCATTTGTCAATCAATTTTTGGTCAAACATTAGTAATCCAATTTTAATTAACCTAAAAGTAACTATATCTTTTGCTCTTCCTTTCGTTATATAAGAGCGTTCCCGGTTTTTTCTATAATAATTCGGAGCCCAGGCATCCTTTTCATTTTCACTTCCAAGCTCATACGGTCTTTGATTTTTATTTACTTGGTTGGAGGTCAAGCCAACGTTTATAGGTTTCCCTAAGTTATTTCTTTGACAGATCTAAGTATACCGTAAAACGAATTTTAACGGCTTGATCGATTTTTCCATATCTATGGATTTGCCCTAACAAAAAAATAACTAAATGTATGTTGTACAACTAATGTGTAAGTCTAAGAATTCATGTCGCTATTTAAGACTGACATTAACACTTTACCGTGACACTTATTACTTACAACAAGGTGTTCTGACGACCTGACCAAGGTCGCTAAACGGCACTGAATCCAAGCCGCTCTAGATCGGTCATTCTAAAAATCCTTGGGAGAGGCAAAGGACGTTAAGCAGCTGAAATAATGATTATGCTGATTAACACAAAAATAATTCGTACCCTGCATAATATCAACCACTCAGTGTTCGACCTCCATATCTCTAAGTATCAAGGTTAACGTACACAAATTGTAATAACATTAATTTTCAATCTACATCCACGTGTAAACCTCGATGACTACGCGGAATAATTAAAATAGCATAGTAATCAAGTGCTCGGGAGTAGATTCGATTCCATCTCACTCGGTGTCTTAATTTAAGTAAACACTCAAGCTTAATGAAGAGACACTAAACAAGAGGCTCTCCAGTGACAGTTACGTTTTCATTTAGCTCAAGATAATTGTATTTGTTCACAGAAACCGAATTTACCTATTTTGCGAAGCACCGATGGGAATGCAAATGTTTCTTCAAACTACGATCGTGATGTGAATTAGTAATGTTGTTTGTATTATTGGGACAATTTTAGGGTAATTAGTGGGTGAATATGTATTAGTTCCTTTAGCAACATCTGTAAAACTTAACTGAATTCTGAATTTAAACTTAACAAAGCGAGTATGGAGCTGAGAACTTAATCTTGAGTGTTTATAGTATCTCGGAAATACCAGATACAATGACGACTGTACATGTATTTATTTTTTTAAGATGTGCCTCGCAGTGTTACCCGCGCCTAAAGTAGTCTTTGTGTTAATCCAGGGTTTCAACTTCCTGCATAACAAATTTTATCAAAATTGGTCCATTCGTTTGCACGTGAAGAAGTAACAAACACACACACACACACACATACATAATCTTTCGCCTTTATAATATTAGTGTAACGATATCATTGTTGAATTCGTATCCAAGTTTAAACTTAGATTGGGGCTATGGGGCTGGTATTTCTATTTAACTTTTTATTTATTTATTTTATTACTTATCTAATCTTTTAACAGTATAGCCATTTGTGACTATATGAGCTATTTCTTTACTCCCAATTATTTTTTATGTAATTTTTACTTTGATTTCAGAGTCGAACGGCCAAAGGAAAAGAGGACAACCAAGAAAGAAATTGCAGAATGATCACAATTTAAGATTGGAGTTTATCATCTGAAAACCAAGATGCTGTGAAATACAGAGGGCAGGCTTTTGCCCAAAATGAAACATGAAGCTAGAAATTTATTTCAAGTTTTATAGTAGAGTCGTCAGTTAGAGTTATATACTTAGTAGCTTATTCTTTAATAATATATACAACCAATTTTTTTAAAGTTTTTATGCTAAAGTAGTTACGAAGTATGAACCAAAAGGTGGTGGTCATTACAGAATTACACCATCTTTTGGTAAATTCTTCGATAATGGCCAAACAATTACCTCCTTTTATTAAATTTTGCTGCAGCACTGAACGTTATACGGCTAAAATGACATTTTTTTATAAACATAATGATGATAAATAAATAAATAAATATATAGGGACAATGATGATGATGATGAATTATCCCAAATTCGAATTACCCCCTCGAACTACTATAAACGTTGCTCTACATCACAACCTTGAGTTTCACACCACTTATAAAAACCTTCAATTTCCATCAAAAAAGGCTCCCTCACAATTTTCACCTAATAATTCTCGCCAAGTGTAGATTAAGAAGAAGTTTGCAGTTTCAATTAAGCCGCTTTTTTCGTTGAGCTTCCAAAGTTGTGCATTACTTCGCTGCTCAACTTTCCCCACTCATAGTTGCGGTAAGGCTCGAGCTAACTCTTCAGAGCTTTGATGAATTCTGTTACAGTTTTACTTAATCTTGCTTTTGTTTAGTTTATGTTTTAAAATTTATGTCATAATCATGTTATTGGGCTATTCCAAGTCCTACTGTGGATGTCGTAAAAGGCGATTTAGAAAATACAAGCTAAAAAAAGCTTATCAACATAAATGTGACTTTCCAACCCGTCTGGCCAGCAAAGAGAGTGTAAGAAAAGTCCTCTGGCTGCTCTGGCTAAGTAAGGCTCTGGTAGTACCGCCGAGAGGGTTTTGCTCCTGTAGTGAAGACAAAAAGACCTGATGATGATGATGATGATGAATCATGTTATGTTCATTCATTAACGACAAGATGTGGAAATGTGTATTTGAAATAAGTGGAGAAGTTGTATTGAAATGAATTGAGAAAGGAATGCCAAGATCATTCAACTGCAGTAAGTTTGGTTACTGGACGTAGGCCTACTCCAGAGATTTTTTAAATTATATATTATAAGCAGCCTACATACAGCGCTTTCCTGCAAATATGTTTAGTTCGTCCTACCACACGCTTATTTATTTATCAAACATACAACATTAAATCAAATAATTAATTAAACTAAAATCTAAATAATCTACCTAAATTAAAATAAAACTATAAACTTTAATATACCTTTTTAAAAATAAAACACTATATTAAATAAAATATACACTGATGTTGATGCAAAAAAAAATATGATCAGAGAATATGATCGGATCTTAGTAGAACTTTTTTTGAATCCTAGAACTTGATAGTTAATTCTTCGATATTATCATCATCATCATCAGGTCTTTTTAGTCTCCACTGCAGGAGCACGACCCTCTCTGTACTACCAGAGCCAGTGTATACTTGGCCAGAGCAGCAAGAGGACATGGCCTACACTCTCCTCGCTGGCTAGACGGGTTGGAGAGGTCTCATTAATGTGTATAAGCTTTGTTTAGCTTGTTTTTCCTAATTCGCCTTTTACGACATCCACGGGAAGATTTGGAGTGGTCCTATTCTACTCTGCCGGAAACCACACGGCTTAATATTCGATATTATGAGAGTAGATAACATTTTTAAGATATGTAAGTAACTTTGTCACAATATCTAGGTTAGTACTACAACTCAAGAAAAACGACAATAAAGTTTAAAGTTAAAGTAAAGTTTAAAGTTAATTTGATTTTGTCAACATAGAAAGAAATTGTGGCAGTAGAATTTCTCTCAAATCCCTCATTGATAAACACATCTAGCTAGACTGCTGCTCCGTAGTAAATATTATAGCCAACTTTAGCCAAGTAAGATTATACAAGACATTTGAAATATTCCCTAAGGATGACCGTACTTTCTAAAGAATGCAAGATATTGGAAAACCCATAGTATCTGGAATGTTAATAAGAAATAGGGTGAATAACTCCGACATTGTTTCCAATTTTTAGACTTGCAAGCTTAGCAAAATGTTTAATAAATAAGTTATTAGTTTCCAAGTTATGTTATGCGTTTATTATTTTTAAAATCTTACAAACTAATGAATATTGTTTTAAATTAAATTTAAAAAAGAAGCCAATGCCGTCAGTTTTAATCGTCTGTCGAATGGTCTTTCTATAAACATACTTCGTTAATCCAATACATTATTGTTCTTCTTAAACATTATAATTTATAACATAGGATAATTAAACTTGCAGTAATAATACTGAACTCATTTGCTATAATTTTACTTTATTTAAAAATATGTACATTGCTTGACAGAATAGGCGCTCTTAAAAGAGCCACTAGTAGAACAAGAATAAAATACGTCAAACAATAAAAATACGTCATCAGCATTAAGGGAGTTAGTAGCGACTTTATTTACGACTTTATTCTTATAATGGCGCATAGCCTGGCCCCTGGGTGCAATATTTGTACGAAAACATTCGCATTGCTGGCTGCTATGGGGTATATTAAATTTTGAACTGACGACTTTCGGAAGAAACTCGCAATAAAACTCAAGTGCTTTACCTTCTTTGTTTGCGTACTGTTTCACCAATGTATGCAACATAAAGTTACATGTTATCTATTCTAAGTAGTAGGTACTTAGATTAGATAAAATGTAACTATACATATTTTAAAAAAACTTCCTGAACCTAAAATAACTTTTTTGTTGATGCACAAAAAATTAAAATGCTATACAAATGATTAAATGCATTTTTTTGCATTTTCAAGGTACTTTCTAAAATGTTACACACATGAAGTTTTCAGATTGCATTGCAAAAAACAACAGTAAATAAATATCCTTATACTCCAAGATATCATAATGCTACAAGAACTGTAAACAGACAATATAAATTGACAAACCACTGCCATAAATAATCATTCTAGCTAAAGCTAGCTCTAGTTTATGCACTAATTTATCGAAACCAAATGGAAGTCGCACGCATTTTATCACAGTGCCGTTGAATTTGACATGCAATAGAAATAAAATTAGTTGTTAACTTATACTTTAAGAATTAATTAGAAGATATCAGACGTATTTTTATTGCAATCTTTGTGTAGGTTTTTACGAGTCAGTTCTTATGGAAAGGTTTATTATTATGTTAAATTAAACCTAACTAAATCTTGAATAGGTTCTTTTAAAACTAAAATGACAGGCCTCAAAGATATTGTAAATTTTGAAAAAAGGAGTATACTAAATTTCCATTCCATTGCCATAAATATCAGTTGTACTAATTTATCTCTGGTTGCAATAATTCAGCTGAACTGGACGGTGGTGGTCGCAGCGCTGCTTGAAAGTAGCTGAACGTTGCGGTCGCAGTGAATTCGGACATAAAATAGGAATAAAATTAGAGCTTTACACTTAAAATAAATCGGAATAAAAAGGGAATTATTGATTTCCATATTTCCCTTTTATCTTTGAGAAATTTTCAAAGACAACATTTAATCAGCGGTAAGTAAAATAAAAAGTGATCATAGTGCACTTTAGCTGAATAAACTACCGAGCTCAAACTATCATTAATAATAGAGTTGCGCTAAGTTCTGCTCTGACTTAAATGCATTAATATAGCCAAATTGGATGTTGGTCACAGGGCTATTTTTGTGACAGCTAATTGAAACATAGCACCAATACCTTTGCACTCTATTCTTAAAGTATAGTTGGTTAAAAAAGTTAAAAAAAAAACGTATTTTAGTCAATTCTTATATGAAAGTAAAAGGTAAAGGTAAAAGACGAAAACCGAACGAAAGAAGAAAACTCAATACGTGAAAAGTTGCCTAAAAACTGTAAAATAAGGGACCAAAAACGTCATGAACTTCGCTGACCCTTCACCATTTGTATCAGTTGCGCTAAATTCAACTCTGGTTCATGCACTAATTTATCCAAACTGGACGGTGGTCGCAGCACTGTTTTGTCGGAGTGTCGCCTGAATTTGGCACAGTAGTCCAACATTGCGGTTTTAGTGAATATAGACATAGTATAGGACAGGCTACTATTAGAACTTTTAGTTTTGCTTTCAGAATAGTTACTTAGATAAGGAAAAAAAGGGATACCCATAAATTACAAAATTGTAGTCAAATTGCGTATTCTTAAAATTAAAATATTAATATATAGGGACAAATTACACAGATTGAGCTAGCACCAAAGTAAGTTCGAGACTTGTGTTATGATATACTAACTCAACGACACTATATATTATAACAAATACATACATAAATAAACATCCAAGGCCCAGGACAATTTGAAAAGATCGAACCTGGAACCTCTGGGTGGCAAACTAGCATGGTGACCACTATGCCTTGGAGGTCGTCAAAATAAGTAAGACTTAAGTAAAATGTAAAACAAATAAAAAATCTTTGCATTCTGCATCTGGTGTATCTAAATAGTAAAATAAAAATTACTCAAAAAAACAATTTTTAATGTATAATTTAACTTGCCGTATTTTTAAGGTACTAAATATTGATGGAATATTTTTTATTTTATTTTAATAATACCTATTTACTCTCAATACGCACGTCCTTCTAATTATAGAGCTAAGCTCTTGTCTGTGGAACAACCAATGCCTTTAAACAGCTCAGCAGCTAATACACACGCTGATAGTCATAAATTAGTTGGTAATTTTTATTCCAAAGAAACAAGTGACAATTAAAATCAAAAATTAATCTTTATTAAAGAAGAAGGAAAAATGCTAGTTCCAGAAATAAAACAATGCAAATCCCATTTTAAATCGTTAGATTTGAGTACTTCTCACTTCAGTTGAATTATTTCCGAGAGTGAAATGGTGAAATTTTTCCGCGAAAGAGTGGAATTTCTCACGCTTGAATTATGTCAACTAGAACGGTCTAGTGCTGGCAAAAATGGTTCAAACTTTTAATAAGTACAACTTTGTCTATGTGGAGTAGAAATGACCTATATAAGGTGACAAGGAATGGATTTAGAAAACTTAATCTTTCTCTCTTATTTTTAAAGTCAAGCTAACTTGTACGGATTTTGTTGGAAAAGATGAAGCAATAAGTTTTAAGCGTGAAATTTTATATTTGGGAATACAGAAAATCAAACTATTATCTAAGTTCTACTTTAATAAAAGATAGATATAAATGGAAATTTAAAAAAGAAACTGAGTAAGTTGCTGGAATGTTGTCGTATAATCTAAAAAAATATGACCGTATTGCAACTTGCAAGCATTTATATTATATGGATTATTGAATTATAATATGGATGACTTTAGTATATGCGTAGGTTATCCACCTGCTAGATGGTATGACGACCCGTGCATGCAAGGTTTCAGGAAGGCGCTGGATGCAGGCCGCTTCCGATCGGTTCCTATGGCTAAAATGATAATGATGATGATTAAATGCAAGAGCTTGCTCTTGTCGGTGAATTTAAATGGAGCTGCCTCCATTTCTACCTCCTCTCTGTCATCCTTTTCGAAAAAAAAATCTCACATGAAAGTGAGTGTACTGATGATTCAGTCAGTTTACCCTTTGATATCCGGGCGAAGAAAATACTTCCGAAAAACGTGCGTTTTTTATTGATAAATAAGATAAAAGACAACGAGTAAATATTTGATTTTTTGCCCTTTAATTGTCCACGCATGATGTGCGTTATATGCGAAAACACTGTGTTTTCTGATTCAGTGAATTTAAAAAAATAACATTATTTTTTACCAGATATATTTCCCCAAGTTTGGCTACTGGCGATGTAACAGTTTCCTCTTCAATATCCGGGCAAAGAAGCACTTCCGGCGAGGCACGACGATGTTTGCAGCTGAAAAGAAAGCCTTATATCCACATATAAGATTCTTGTAAATACATTTACACAGGCAATTTTAAAAATCTCATCTGCTACAAGGAATTATATGCAAGGATTAATACTGATTTAAGATTATACCACATTAAAAGTGCCAACAATTTTTTAAAATAATATTATGAAGTCTACAGACTGAGTAAACTTAGTTGTCAATGCAATATTTATTTTTATGAAGAATTTATTTTATCACGTGAAAAGAGCCCAAATAAATTTTAAAAAGTAATGTTTTAAATTTCTCTGGGATCACCTCACAAGTATACCCTTTCAAACAAAAAAAAGAATTTTACATTTCCGTTGAGGCGTCTTCGAATATTTGGTGAACACACATAAAAAATCGTTCCTTTTGAAAGTCGGTTAAAAAGTAAGAAATTATATGTACCTACGTATCATTCAAAAGACATGTTTTGAACAAAATAATTTTTTTGAAAATCATTTATGTAATACTAGCTGATGCCAGCCACTTCGTCTGCGCAGAATCACACATTATCTTTGTAAATTGTGTTACTCTGATATAGCTATATTATCGTAAAATTTCATTAAAATCCATTCAGTAGTTTTTACGTGAAAGAGTAACAAACATCACTCCATACTTAACTAATTTCGCGTTTATATTATATAGTAGGATAATCTAACTACAAAAGATATCGCTGCCACAAAATAAGCATGTTATACTAAGAACTACTAGCACTAAAACCGCTATATACGCCTGGGAACGTAGCTACGTTTTCAGGCGTTATCCAGCGGTTTCAGCTCGATATCCTGCAGCACATCCTGTCGGCAAGCTGTCACTTCCATAGCTACTGCACATTGAGAAGATAATGTTAATAATAACAAGTTTACTAGTACTTTGCAATCTAGTTCATTGATTGTGAGCATGAAAACATTCGGTACCCACGGTACATTACTAAAGGTTAACAAATAATTTAGTGGGCGTCGCCATTTTGCGGAAAATCTGCTGTCTAGCTATCACGGGTCATGAGGTACAGCCTGGTGATAAAAAGACGGACAGACAGACAGACAGACGGACAGCAGTCTTTGTAATAGGGTCCCGTTTTTACCCTTTGGGTATGGAACTCTAAAAACAACCAGTGTCACAATAATTTCTTAAGTCCACTTACTTAGTTGTTGGTATCAAATAATTTTCCAAAACTAAATACAGACTTCTCCCCCAAACAACACAACTGATTTTGATAAAATTTCTATGGAACCACCTCGAAAGAATACCCTTTTAAACAAAACTTTTCAAAAAAGAATTTTCCAAATCAGTCCAAACATAATCGGTGAAAATACATAAAAATATGTATATTAATTCAGTAATGTAATTATGAGTAGCATTGAATGTCTTATTATGTAAGTATTGTACAGTGTTCCATCCCACCTTTGGTCCTTATCTCCTCTGGTTGTAGGGTTGACTGGAAGAGATCCCTGACAGGGATAAGTCCACCTTTGTACTATTGTGTTTCATCTGTGTTTCAATTGTGTAATTTATGTACAATAAAGAATTTACAATACAATACAATACAAAAAAATAAAAAAAGATCATGACGGATTGACAACTTTCCTTTTTGTGGAAGTCCGCTTTAAATATATTTAAATCGCTACTTACGAAACGTCGGTCATACAGTGGGCAATGTTTCGAATAATTCAAAAGTATGGCCGAAAATAAACATGAAATCGCGACTATTTCCCGCCTCGGGCGGCGGAAACGTGGACGCTGGCTGTCGACCCGTGACACTTCCGGGGAAATGGCAACAAATG
The DNA here is from genome assembly GCA_963555685.1 of Acrobasis consociella. Taxonomy (NCBI): domain Eukaryota; kingdom Metazoa; phylum Arthropoda; class Insecta; order Lepidoptera; family Pyralidae; genus Acrobasis; species Acrobasis consociella. The sequence continues at coordinate 12,421,611 of OY743112.1, read as the reverse complement.
GACCTAGTAAATATAGAATGTACGTTAATGTATTAATGTGCAGCTATTATATTCGTTTACATATAATAATCGTTTTATTACTGTGAGTCGGGCTCGCGCACGAAGGGTTACGTATCATTATCTATATAAAATCATGTTTGTGATTTTATATAGATAGTGATATTAGACGGACAGACGGACAGACGGACAGACGGACAGACGGACAGACGGACAGACGGACAGACGGACAGACAGACGGTTAAAAAACTTAGAATGAACAAGCTGCTCCTTTTTCCGCCCAGATCGTTAAAGCTGATCCAAGGAATGGGCGAAAATGCGAATTATAATAGGCGATATGACTTGCAACCAACTACCTCTCGCTTTTTGGATTATACGTATGTATGAAGTATAGTTTACACGTTATAGTATCAAATATTAATTATTGATATACCATTGATGCAATACTGTACAAGCCTATGGAGAAGTCTTGTCTGCGTAAAATGGAAGCTGTTAACTGGTAAGTTAAGTTAAGTTTTCATAATAGAATCATCATCATCAGGTCTGTTTTAGTCTCCACTGCAAGAGCACAACCTTCTCTGTACTACTAGAGCCAGACTAAGATTTGGCCAGCACTCTTCACGCTGGCCAGACGGGTTGAAGAGGTCTCATGATGTTGATAAGCTTTGTTTAACTTATTTAATAAGTCGCCTTCTACGACATCCACGGGAAAACTTGGATTGGACCTATTCTTTACTGCCGGACACTACACGACAATTATGTAGAATATGAGATGTTTATTTTATGTTTTATTCTTGCAACATAGTCCAGACGCTTTGCTTTCTTGCAATAAAAAATAAATATAATTATCGACACCTAAACTTGTATCTACCAGAAACTTGTCTGTCTGTCCCGTATTATTTAAGACGGGATAAGGACGTGATAGTGTGTATGTAATCTAGTAGACTAAATTTAATTCAAAAAATAATAATATTAACGTTAAAGACTTAACTTTCGAAGTCACTTTAATCCGTCGGGGCATTATTTGAGCGTTACTCCCGTGACGTCACGTGCATCTGATCCAGCCCGGCGATTAATCATCGGCCGGGACGTGGTGGACCCAGTTTAGTGATACTGAAATAAGATTTTCAGATTTAAACATAAAATTCGCTACTATCCAACGACCGCTCAAATCAGATACTGTTTTCTAAACGTCAAATCAAACATTTTCATGGCATCTGTATGAAATAAAGGCCAATGACGTCATAGTTCCTTAGAGGCAAATAGCGCTCTTAATATCAGTTTTTCTGCAACAATAAATCTGAAATCACATTGAACATGGACATGATTATGACAAGTGTCATTATTTTGTGACGTTTTATTTTCTTAACGGTACCAAATAATGTATTTTTGACCTAGAAAAGTACCCAATTGTATAAAAAGTAGTGAAAGTAAAGTAGTAAAACTAGTCGCGCGTCTGTTTTTTTTAATGGCTCAGTTTGGAGTAAGATTTTTCAAGCTCGTAGGATCTCAAAATATTTAATAGCAATAAGTTTTAACGGGTTCACCCTAACTGGCAGAATCTTGATGCTCCGAATTTCATTAGGCATAACACACTTGGCAGAATCTTATTTAAATGAACATTTCAAATGCGAAGCGAGCGAGCGACTCAAGCTTAGGGGGAAAGTGACGCAGACATAAAAACAACTTTGCCGTCGAACATAGGTTCGTTAGGTTTCCTGTGACCAAAACATGAGCGAACGAGTGACTCAAGCTTTGGGCACAGAATTAATAATAGTATTGCTTTGGGCCAAAATAATTAACAATAATGATTCTGCATTAAAATGACTATACGTATGAATTAAATGCCAAAAGGCGATTCTGAATGCGAACTTTCTGCGATTTAATGATTCTACTTTTATATTATTATGGCTATTAAATTTATGCTCTAAGAGACTCTGATTTTTAACATTATTGGTTTTGAATCTATGATAAATGAGTAGATGCCAAACAATTTTCTACGATATGACGTTTCTGTAATCTGCTATTATGTATAGTATATTATAGCACAAAAAGTTCTGCTATAAAGGGAGGACCCGTTTTAACCTATTTACGAATAAATAAACAGTATTTTCGGCGAAAGTTCAGTCCAGGACACATACAACTTTCCAGTAGTTAGTTGCTCACTAAAATTCAAATTCAGTCTTTTGTAATGTGACATGTGCAATATGCATATAAGTATTCAAATTTCCGGCAACATTTTGCACCTTTGTAAAATAACCCAAGCAAAAACTTAAAACGGTGATCTCGTTGCCAACTAATTAATATGTAAACTAACGCCAAACAGTAGTTCAAATATCTTTTTTAGGGTTTTTGGCAAGGGGCGGAGCACATCCTAATTTAGAATGCTGGGTTAATGACGGCGGCGCGGCGCCGCCATTTTGTAGAACAAGCTTTGTTTTTAACGTTTTAATGAAAGCCATAAACTTCTTTATTTATTCATTAAAACACAATGGTATTGAAGTCACTAACTTTGAATGTTCATTAATGATTTTGGGTGATTAAAATTTCCCCTTCCCGGTTTTTAATGAGAGAACGAAAGTAATTTTAGGGAAGAGTTTAATGGAAGAAGAAAGTTGGAATTCCAGTGTATATATAAAATATATTTTTTAAATATCAGATTATAATATGTTGACTTTTTAAAGATTTTTTCAGGATCGATAGAAATAGTGTTGCGTATTCACTTAAAATCAGTAGGTACTGCCGGGTAAGGTGGCTATAATCGTCACATTTCAAAATCGCCACCAGTACTAATTATAATATGTAAAACCTATATCTTATAAACCATACTTAGTTTTTTTAACTATCTGTATTTAATTTACAAACTACAAATATAACAATGTATTTTGATTTTAATAATCTAGAATTAACCAAAAAAGATTCTTGAATAATTGTAATCCAAAAATTTTTTTGCTGAATGTTAATATTTGAGTGACATGACCCTACCCTTAATTTTTGTCGCAAAAGAAGTAATACAGCTGCCTAGTAGACATACTACATCATATCCATCAGGCCTATAGAGAAAAATCTTCTGATCTGAAATTTTGGCGTGGAAAATTCCTCAGGTGTGTCACCACCTTAAAGGAGGAACATTAATTAATTAGGCAGCAAAGTTGAAGAGCACCGAAGTAAAAGAATGTAAAAGTGAGAGACGTCCTAATAGAGTTCTTAACGAGATTACGTTCCTACACCAATTTTGGTTTCCTTTAGATGAGATATTAAGGCTTGTACTGACCAGGTACACGCATAGTAATCACGTCTATGTAACAAAAAACACTTGCACTATTCTATTATTTCTTATTTAAAATAACACTGTTACATATTTTTTAAATTTCTGGCAGAATATCCAATAATAAAAAGAAACACTTTTTTTTAAATTTACCATAGAGAATTTTTCACTTTACGAAGTTAAAAGTGTTTTGCATTGTAATTTTGTAAATTAAATAAATTTATGTTGTTTTTACAGGTTCTGCAATGCCTCTTCTTTAGATATTCAGCGCTCCCTGATAATCAAGATTTTCATCAAACCATGGTAGAAATAAATAACTTACCAGAATATTGCGTTGACTACCTATTTATTTAATTATTCATATCTTAAGTGAACTGACTTTCAGCACAAGAGAAATGTGCTCTTAGTTGATTTCCATCCTTAGAATAACCTAATTCCGTCTGAAAGGAATCTTCTTAAGGAACAAATTCAAAGATTCCCTATGAATAGGTCTTAAAATTAATTAATTTGAAGTTAATAGATTCTTTGCTGCCATGCTGGTTTAGGAGAAAAGAAAAACGTAAAATGTGGCAATTGGTTTTCTTCTGGCGCAGATCGTAAGAACCGAACAAAGGCATGGACGAAATTTTTTCAAATGATTCACTTTGTTTTGTAGTAGCTTTGGTCACTTTTACTCCCTTAGCCCTGCCTACCCCGTTAAATGGTGCTGGTATAGATTATTTTTATTACCAGCACCATTTATCATTGTTAATAAAGTTTTAAATAAATAATTTTACGTACCTATTTGATTTGTGATAAAAAATTCACTCAAATTTAATTAATTTTTTCGACAAGCTAATATTAAAAATAAATATTTTACTTTGTTCTCAGAACTTTAGGCTGCATCACGTATATGAAGTTTTGACTGCTTTTTGCTTTTTTGTATTCATATTTTTTTAACAAAAAAAAAAAAGTCGCTGCAAAGCGCTGGATGCAAGCCGCTCTATATCGGTGCAGCAGTGGACGTTATGCGGCTGAAATGATGATGATATTTGTTAAAACTATATAAATAGTAACGTCATAGATAAAACAAAAGTATCTCACTATAGCTCGCCATGTTCACGGACTTTTCGCAAATCACAATTCGCATTTCCTAAAAGAGATTGCATTTTCACTGCTTCCAATTCGGCCAAATTAGACTCATTTGGACCGCTTCAGATTAGCTGCAAGCGAAACGTTACAGCGGAACTATCTGCCCGACGAGATGCCCAAATGCCCAATATTACTCTGATAATAGCCCGTCGTTAGAGTCCGCCGTTGGGCCGTACTTTTTCAAGTCATCGAGTCAATCGTTTATCACGGCTTGTTGTGTGAAGTTTTTGGGAATAAGGAAGCTACGGAGTTGAATTTTCACCTTGAAGACAAATTGATAAAAATATAGAGATTTTTATGTAAAACTTTATGTTACAATTATAATGAATTTGAAATCCCAAAATTCAACTGGATACAAGATCACCGGTACTTGAATGAACTTTAAAAAATCTATGAAATGTAAAATAGTAAAGGCTTTTACAGACAAGCAACAGTACGCAGTATGCATCAATTTTCGGCGACCGACTGTGACATACTGTAGCTCGTTTGTTAGAGTCCTAGGTGATATTTAAAACCTTTTAAAACGATGATTTTAATATAATCCTTTACATGCCCGTCGGAGTTAAATAGGGCCACTCCAAGTCCTCCCGTGGATATCGTAGAAGGCTACTTAAAAAATACATGATAAACAAAGCTTATAAATAACAAAAACATCTCTAACCCTGGTTGCTAGTACCAAATTGTTTGCTACACGTTACCAAAATCGAGTGACTGCTGAACTCAAGGCTACTAGTAGTTAAAATAATTAATAGTTGTAATTTAGGCCATGCAACTACATGGTTCTACTAATTAGAACAAACGTTTTGTTTCTACTAACCAAATCGCGAGAAGCAAAACTGATTAAGCTATTTATTTTTCTCGATGTGAGAGGCCAAAGTCCTCTGGGTGCTCTGGCTTATGGCTCTGATAGTGCAGAGAGGGTCATGCTCCTGCAGTGGAGACAAAAAGATCAAAAGACGATGATGAAGACTTTACGTGCCCCATAAATTAAAGAATAAAAAATTAAAAAATTAAATTAAGTATTTCTATGTGACATTATGATATAAAGTACCTAATGTTAATATAAGTTATCCTATTCTTTTGTATTTGTCAGTCAGCCAGTATGCTCTTTATCATATTTATCTAAGAAAGTACGTCTCTGTAGGTTTTTGTTCGTGTTTAGGGGAGTATTTTGGACGTCAGCCTCATTAGTTGAGGTAACTGGTCCAAAATTTGCCAAAGTCATTTCCTTGGTCGATTACTTAGCGAGCATTCTGATTGGCGCGGAATCTTTTCGCAATATTACGAAGCTCCCTGATAATTATAGGTTACAATGTATTAAAGATAAACAAGGATATAAGCTAGCTACTAACACAAATGTCAAAAGGCAGAGACTATAGATTTCCAATCGTTACTCTTTTCGTGCATGCTCTACGGTTATGGGTACTCTGATCCGGTTATGGGTTTCTTCTGAAGAAAAATGATGTAAGGAGTACCCATTACCGTCAAGCAAATGGTTATCGTGAGACGCACATACTGAGTTATGTTTTTTAAATTTTAATCGGTCAAGCAGTACATTAAACAATTTTGCACATGGCTTTTTATTTTTATTTAGGAATTTTTAAAAATCTGGGAGCAAGGTATGGTTGTAGAATGTATGCTGATTCCGTCAACTTGCCTGGCATGTAAGTACTAAATAGTGATCTTGCTCTGGTGATCACACCCGCTGTTAATATTATATTCTTTTTAGTTGTATTAAACAGTATTAATTGATAACTCTTCGCAGAATTCAATTACTTCTTAATTAACCATTCATATTATACAAAGTAGAAACTCTAGAGCGCTTAGAATACTTTCCTCCTAACATTGTTAAAGGATTACTGAACAACAGACAACTTGCGAAGTCTGCGTTACCCGGCGAACTTAAAATATACATGAAAATGTGGGGCGTCTCTAACAATAAGGTTCTCTCGAACTTGGGAAGGTTATACCCGCTACGAAAGTATGGCGGCGGCTTCCTTAGAACTAATTAATCCAATGAGATGCGTCTTTGCACTAACGAGTCCCGTCGTTTGTGCTTCGCCGAGAAATTGTGTTTCGGAAATCGATCCCAGAGCTTAGCTGAACTATTTTAAAGTAAAGATACTTTCAGGGTAGTGACAGGTGATTATAAACACAAACAAAGTCATGTTTGTATGTAAAAAAAAAACTGGCTAGGATAGAAAGAAGGATGGTGTGTATCATGTTGAGGGTATACCTATACCACCCAGAGAGATGGATATTATTATACGGCCTCAATGACTAAATTTAGGTTTCATCACTGTCATTAAAATTCATACCTATATGTACTTTCTACGGGATTGGTATGGTTAGCCTGGATAAGGAAAAAAATTATTTAATATTTTTTTTAATTAAAAATCAAATCCTAAAATTAAAAAAGTAGTTATGTAAAAGAAATGAAAAATAACTTTCACATGTTTTTTTAAGAAACTAGGCCTTCGTTGACATTTAGGTAATAGGTATATAGCAAAACAATAATTTGTAATGCCTTATTACTGTAGTATTATAATCCATAGGTCATACTTCGTGCGTTAAGGTGCAGTGGTTTTATTTTGTGTCAAGGTCAAGGAGTAGGGGCGGGTAAGAATGGCAATTAAGTTGGCTGCCTTGCACGTGTGTGTCCGAAGTGTGAAACATTCGCACGCACCGTGACGCCTTTGTCGGCAACAAAGATGACAAGAGACAGAAGTGGCAACTCTTTTCGAATGAGCTTTAGATACCTACTAGTTATAGGACTCATAGGCGAGAGCCGCGCGACGATTTGGTATAAGATAAAACTACTTTATTGTACCATGAAGGAAATGGTATCAAATGGTTTAATGCAAGTACTCTATGTAGCAACTCGTATAAAACGCTCATGTCTAAATCGCATGTCGTCAAAATAGAAAGTGTTATAAAGATTAATGTTGTCCAAAAATTTTATGGCCTAAAGTATCTTAAAAAAGTTAATTTAAAAACATAAGTAGGTACGAAAGTGAGCCTTACACTAATGCTATTTCTTTTAGACAACTCGGGAAAATAGTGATTCGAGTAAATTTTGGGCGTTAGTGCACTAATAATAGTATTAATAGGTACGTAATATTACGTATTTATAAAATAATGTAATAAAATTAAATAAAATTGTTTTTTGATGAAAATAGAATACACTTTTACATCACACACGTCTAGAACTTACTTTGGGGCAAGCTCAATCAGTGCAATTTTTTGTTATTAATTTATTTATAGCCTATTTATTGAACAATATACCTATTAATGATATCAGCTGTGATATTTTTATAATATGTAGTATTTAAAAATGACTACACGCTATACTTATCACAAGTCATTGTATTAATCTTTGACACAATGGAAGACGCTGACACATGCACATCAGTCATTAAGGGACACAGTCGCGCTTGACCGCAAAAACACATGCCACTGGTATACATTAAAGTTAGCACAAACCTAACACTTTGTTCAACGTATTCAACGTCCATACTTTGAATTTTTCAAGAAACGAATACGAACCATAAAATCTTCGTTGAGTTCGAGATCTTGATGTAAATTTGAGTTAGTATCCCATTACACACGTTTAAAAACTAACTTTGGGCTGCATAATAATAAGTCCCGTTCCATTTATTTATCATTATTCTGATTTGAGGAGTACTGACGTTTCTGCTAATTCAAAGTCTGAACTCCATAAATTCTGTTTGTTTGTAATAAATTTATTGTACTTTGAAAAATAAACAAATTTACATACACATACAATAGAATAAATTGACAAAGGCGGACTTATCCCACAATGGAATCTCTTCCAGTCAACCTGCTAATTTTATAACTGATTTATATGACAAATTTTAGAGAATATATTTTTTTATAAATAAGGAAGTAGAAATATTAAGCAGTTATGTGCAATGTCCCTCTGTATCATTTTTATTTTATGCCTTCGGGAGCCTCCTGCCTGCTATCTGAGCAAAAAAGTGGCAAAGAGTACATATCACTCGCCCTGCAGGGGTTCCGTACCTCTGAATGTTTATGCTTTGCTACACAGGCATTTCAGAGTTCTTGTAGTGTAGTTTGCACCTACTTAGCGGCAATGAAATATTGATTAGTTGTTTGTTCGCTTACTGTTTATGAATAAAACAGGACTTTAGCTATGAGTGTACGAACAGGGAGTGCGAAGGATGCAATATTGAAAGGTTTTTTTCTGTTTCTAACTTGGTAAATGTTGTCTCTGATACTCGTTTACAGTTGCTTCATGTTACAATTATGTTAACTGCTAGTAATACTTATCTTAAAGCGTATCATAAAGGTGGGACCTGCAATTTTTAAATGTATTTTTAAAATACCAGGGCTAGGGTAATTAATGCAAAATTTTATCCATCTAGGTTCAATTCTTTTTTAAAGTTTACCCGCTAGTATTAGATATAAAAGTTAATAGGGAGAAAAAACTCTTCAGTCGCAGAAAGTCCTCTATACATCCACCTTGTTTCATACCGCTACATATGATAATTAAAAACAGGTTGTAGTAAAATGACATAATTCAATTAGTGTATAATTCATAGAAAGCTCACTTTACGCTCTACAGCAGCTTAATTAAAGTAAGGATGCAACCGGGAATATGATGAAATAAAATAGTAATGTATAGTTCATTTTTAACATTTACTGAGAAACTAAAGTACCATCGACACACACGAAGTAAACTGAGGATCTCCAAATATACTGTAGGCAGCCAAATGAACCTATCGGCGGTCCGTCTCTTTGACAGGCAGTAATAACATCGTTAATTACCAACCAGCGGCACATTTCATGTGGCTAAAGACGCCGAATATGAAAATCGACACCAAAAGGGACTCGTCCGAACTCCGCACGTGAGCAATAGTTACAAAATCATCATCATATCATCCAATGGAAGTCTACTACTAGATGCTTGCGTACTCCAAGGTTTTTAAATGTTAGTAAGTTACTTTACCTACTAGCTTTAAGGGTAAAAGGACATATCAAAAATCTATACATATAATAAAAAAGTAAAAATAATGTCTCTGTACATTGAATATATTTCCAAAAAAAAGGTGTGGCAGAAATAGTAATAAAGTAAGAATTTAACAAAAAAATGACAGTCCGTCTGTCTATTTGTACATGCTAATCTCCGAAATAATGGACGGATTCAAAAGAAACTTTTTTGTTATATGGCTGTTAAGCCTGAGCAACATATAAGGTATATTTGATTTTGGAAAATGGAACAACTAATGTAGAACCATAATGGTCCAGTTAAACTATAAGAAATATAAAAATGACGCCTTAGCAAAAGTTGCTCAGCCTGATGAGCATTTTCCGGAGTCATAAAGACCACGCAAACGAAGTCGTGGGCTTCGGCTAGTACAAAATAAGTAGTGTTTAATTATCTTATCCTTGTATTTATTACAAAAAGAATACAAAAATGGACTTTATCATATAAGGGATCTCTTCCAGTCAACCCAAAACCAAAGCAGAGAATGCCATTATGTGAGTATGTATCTAAAGATGATAGTTCCGGTCTTCAAAAAATCTGACACTATTGCTATTAATAAGTACTTGATAAAGAAGAAGACTAAAATTTAATCAGATCTAGTTTTTAAATGAAAATATTTGTAGAGCTCTGCTCTGAACCAAAGAGAACTTATGAATTTATGAAACAGAATTTCTTTCAAGGAAAGAACAAAATTGGAATATAATATTTCGATTGGGATCGCCTCTCAAATTGGAAGAAGCGGACTAGCCGCGGGCACGATCCTTCATCAACTCCGATTTAATTCTTAAAATCTTTTTCGATACCAGTCTAAAACCTTTCTGCGGTCCGTGATTGAAAATCTTGTGTATTTACTGAGAAACATCATCTGCTTTGGGAAGGATAAATAAATGGGAAAAGATTGTAAACATATTGGGTATAATTGAGTTTGGAAAATGGAACACCTGATGCATAACCAAAATGGTACAGCTCAACTACAAGAAATATAAAAATGTCACCTATATAGGTTAAAAGTAGGACACTAGTAGTATTTTCCTTTGAGTTGCAATTAGAACAAAATTTTAAGTTCTATTCATCTGTCGTCTGGAAGAGTTATAAATAACTGGAATAAGACTATAAAACGTAATTAGCGCCATCTTCGCGGCGGTACCAACTGTCACTGATTGTTATCGCACTTTTATTGTCCTCCCATATGGTGGGACATCGGTGACGAAAAAACAATGCTTTTATGGCTCCCAATGTAAATACACAAAAATGCTTTCTTTACGGTGATTTAAATGCCGATAAACACCAGGGCCAGGGTTGTCATCTGGTCATAACTTCTAACCACGTTTTTATTTATGGCGGAGTAAACAGAGCTTATGGTTAAATGGTCATAACTATTATTAATAAATACATTGCAGTCGACAAAATTAGTTCCCATCCTCACCTGACACATTTAACATTCCACCTGACGAGAAGCTGCCTGACGAGGAGGCTATTTGAAAATCTCTTAACAGACTGGTACAGGGAGATGCCGAGAGGGCAAAGCCAAATGGGGTTACTCTGACAACAGTTTGTGACGGTGGGGTCACTCTATCCATGGACCATCTTTTGTAATGTCCCAACTGCCCGACTTCTTGTACTAAGGCTGATTTAGATGCAGCCAATAATGCGGTCGAACATGCGGCCAATAATGCGGTCGAACTAGGTTTTGATCTAATAATATTTAATTTCAGCCATTTTGACGCGTTAAGAAGAAGTTAGCAATATACCATAATAAAATGTGTATTTTACTTATTACTTTTAATTGTAAGTACATTAGTAAAAATACCTACACATTTACAAAAAAAATGTGAGTTTTTTATTTATCTGCCTTTTGAACGACAGGGTTGATTTAAATAAATTTTCTTATTGGGCACCCCAAAGATTTAATTGAATTTCCAAAAACACTACTTCTACTTTTAGAAATTAAAAAACTAATACTACTGGTACCATTAGAACTGGACGGTCAAACTAAGACGCTCTGATGGATCAACCTAATAAACAGACACAGGAATTTACAACGTACGTGTTTGAACAAGATGCACAAAAATATCAAAACATTCTCAAACATCTATTAACTTTATAATTGGTGTACCATAATTTCGTTTAGTTCAAGAATGCGTAATGTTCTTCTAAATTCTTTTGGTTACATTCCGTGTTAAAGATTCCGCCCGGAGACAAATATTTAGACCTTCTTGTCTCCAATTTAGGTGTCGGAATACCATTGTCGTGTTTGAACCTTGCGCTGAGAGAATGTTTTTGGGAATACTTTATAAAGTATTTCAGATTGCTAACCGATAAAATCTAACTGCCTTGTCCTACAAAAGTTTCTTTGGAACATTAAAATGCCTTTGAATTAGAAATGAGTTTTGTTGTACTTTTAAAAGAAAAAATATTATGGGGATAGCTATGGATTAATAAGATTGTTACAATGTTTTACTAAATGAGATTAATGTTAAAGTCGATTTGTCAATAAAATAGCCGTATATCATACTACTAATTAAAGGCTCAGACACCAAAATGGATTCCATAGTGTTTTGGTTTTATTAAGAAATAAACTCTTAACAATTACGCAAAGACGTATCCAGCTCTCTCTAAACTTGTCCAAAAGTTTCCCAATGTAAATATACGAGCACTGTTATTTTGTTTTGTAAGTCCTCTACTAATTTCAACAATTCTCTTATCTCACTGTAACTTTACTCTATATTACTCAGAAGACGTCATGTTTTAAAACATCAAGACAAGACGTGACTTGAAATAGAAGACACTTTGTTCAAGGTTTGCTCCCACCAATTCTCTAGGGCGCTTTTCGCTAGCTCTTTATCTACGCAAAGTGGAAAGTTTCATCAAAGTTGGTTAATCAGTTATACGTATTAATTAAGTCTGAAGTAATGAATGTTCTTCACATTGTTGAGGTGTATTTCATTAATTTGAGAGCTTGTTATGTTGGTGCGTACTTGTATATTTCGTGAGAAAATTATGCAGTTTACTACCTAATTCTCAAAAAACCTATTAATTAAGCAGATTCTCTTTTGTGACAAATGTTTCTACCTTAAGTTACCTACTTCACATAATTATTACAACCTAACATAATGTCTATATTTTATAATTACAAACCAAATAAATAAAATCCTATTAGAATAAAAATGCGAGGAATTATTATATTTTAAACCTTGTAACTCTACGAAACAGAAACCCAGCTTGTATACAAACCAAAATTTTTTAAAGAATTATTTAGAAAATAAAAATTTTACATCGTTTTTACCCTTTCAAATATCACATGCAAATAATTTCTATGATTCGTTTTATAGTTTACAAAAACTGTTTGTTTTTAAGAAGCAAGTTAATTATTTAAAGACCCATCTTGATATCTTAATTATCTTTGCTTGTTTTATATGAGAGTTATCAAACAACTCGCACACGTAATAACTTAAAGCAAATTCAAATTTCAGACGATCGCAGTTCAAAATTCTTAACTTGGAACTTGGAAACGCACGGATTTCCACAAAACACGTCCCTGATATTAAATACAAGTTAAATAAAGACAGTTTGCAAGTGTTGTGGTATTTTCCTTCTGGATCTCTTCTACTTCCGTAGCATGACATTGTCATGTTTTTCTGCATCTGTAGCATGAACCCATATAGTTTTGCCATGTCTGTGTGTCTGTCCGTCCGCGATTTGACACTATTAGTACTACAAAGCTGTAATTTGACAAGGATATGAACATCAAACACGCCAATAAATTGTTGAAATAAAATATATTTTTTTAGGTTTTGCTCCCGTACATGTAAAATATAGCTAAAATTTTGCACGCCTCATAAGGCGAGCGTTAAGTTATTTTTTTTAGTGCGAGGTGTCGTTGAATAAGATCTTTTAATAATATTGAACTTTTAAATTGAGTTTGTGAACATAATTTTTCTATTTAGGAATCCGTTTGTGAAATTATTGATTTTAAAATGCAAATTTTTGTTTGAGTCCAGTGTCCCCACTCTATCAGATAAATGGTTATATATGGATACGTGAAAAAATTCACGGTAATAGTATAAATAACGAAGTTATAAAAAACCTATTAGAGCTTAGTGCATAGGGTATAAAAATAAAGCGTTTGTAGTCCACCTAATAAAATGTACTCAGGAAATGAAAATTTCATACAAAATTCTTCTATTAAAAAATAACAACTTCGAAACCTTTCACTGTGCGTGGTCCGACACGCACTTGGCCGGTTATTAAACCAAAACATTCAATTCTCAATAATTGACAAATAGGATACAGGATGCTCTGTCTGCCCCATTAGGGATAAAGACGTGATAGTATGTATGTATGTAGGATGCAGGAAAATCTATTTAGTGAACCTGATCTCTACGTGACAGATGCATGATGCAACATTTTTTTTTTAAATTAATATTATTAGGTGCATCTGATAATTGGCATTAGTTTCGCTTACTACTTGTACTATTCATGTTTTAAAATTTACTTCTTTTGCATGATTTGTGTTATGATAAATAGGAATGAAGCAGTCAGATAACTCCTTATCAAAGATGCATACGGAACACACCAGTATGGTTAGCTCACGTGAACCTTATTTGAGAAACAAGCATAATTCCAACAACTTCCAACAATAATGCCTAAAGAAATTAATTTAATAAGTTAGTTACAGAACAACAATACAAAGTTTCACTTTTACGATTCACACTAAAAGAATTTTGCAAGCTTCATTTGTACTACTCTTGTTTTATGGTTATTTGTCAGAATTGAATGTATGTTGCTAATTAGGTAAACGTACATAAAATAAAAAATATTAAAAAAATCCTGTTTATATCAAATTTAAGAGTAATTACCTACCTGTACACTTATAAGGCAATAATATAGGTCGAGACTGAACTTTGTTATAAGATCGAATTTAATTTTACTTAACTACTAACATGATCGTGTATAGATCGATTTTTTCGAAAAAGTTCGGGTCAGAATGACTAATGTAAATGTGTTAAATATAAATGAAGTACAATCATATCAAAACTAAAGGCCCATTTAGACGGTGCAAGTTTCTTGCGTGTTGCATACAATTTTATTGAAGCAATAAATGATTTGTATGGCTGACATTTCGTTTAGACCATGCAAGTTGTCTATTGCTGCAATAAAATGGCATGCAACGGGCAAGAAACTTGCACCCTCTAAATGGGCCTTAAGCCTTGTTTTTTCTATTGATAAACTGAAAATAAAAACTCTGCTTCTCAACTTCATGAATCCTACCGTTATCTGGCAACATTCAATATTACTTGCCACACTCGAACATTATAGCTCGCCACTGGACTTTAAAAAGAAAAACACTAATAGAAAAGGTAATCAACACTCGTAAACATGGGCATAAAAGCACAAAAACAAAAGGAAAATAAAAAAACCCAGTGCTAAATACCGAGCAAAGCCTGCAACAACAACGGGTATTAAATAAACTAATAAAACATGCAAAATGGACAACACGGCTTGCTATCAACACCGTAAATTATTTGACAAGACTACATTAATCTTTATCTTGCAATTCCTATGTAAGCTAAGCCACACTTCCATGGTTATCGATGCTATGCTACGTTTTTAAAATGAAACTGTGGGTGGTAGTTGTAGTAAAATGAAACAGGAAATTAGGAGTAGGTACTATTATTAGTTCATCATCATCATATCAGCCACAGGAAGTCCACTGCTGGACATAGGCCTCCCCCAAGGATTTCCAAAACGACCGATCGGAAGCGGCCTGCATCCAGCGCCTCCCTGCAACATTACGTAGGTCGTCTGACCATCTAGCAGGTGGGTGTCCTACACTGCGCTTGCCGGTACGTGGCCGCCATTCGAGAACCTTTCTGCCCCATCGGCCATCGGATCTTCGCGCTATGTGCCCCGCCCAATGCCACTTTAATGAGCTAATCCGCTTGGCTATGTCAGTGACCTTCGTTCTTCTACGAATCTCCTCATTTCTGATTCGATCACGTAGAGAAACACCGAGCATAGTCCTCTCCATAGCCCGTTGAGCGACCTTGAGCTTTCTTATGAGACCCATAGTAAGGGACCACGTTTCAGAGCCATAAGTCATCACTGGTAACACACATTGATTAAACACTTTCGTCTTGAGGCACTGAGGTATTCTAGACGATAAAACACTGCGCAATTTTCCGAACGCTGCCCAGCCTAGTCGAATTCGTCGAAAGACCTCTTCCTCGAAGCTGGAACTTTCTGCCTGGATCAATTGACCCAGGTAGATATACTGGTCTACAACTTCTAGGGTGGAGCTCCCAACAGAAACAAGTGAAGGCGTAACGTGCCTATTTGACATGACCTTCGTCTTGTCAATATTCATTTTTAGGCCTACCTGTTGGGAAACTCGATTTAGGTCTTCAAGCATCGTACTTAAGTCCTCCATCGATTCTGCCATGACAACGATATCGTCGGCAAATCGAAGGTGAGTGATATACTCGCCATTGATGTTAATGCCCAGTCCTTCCCATTCCAGGAGCTTAAAGGCATCTTCCAGAGCGGCGGTAAACAGTTTTGGAGATATGACATCTCCCTGTCTTACGCCTCTTTGCAATGGAATATCCTTCGTACTGTGCTCCTGTACTCGGACCGACATAGTGGCTTTGTTGTATAGGCACTTCAACACCTCGATATACTTACAGTCAATTCGGCACCGCTGGAGAGACTGAAGCACGGCCCACGTTTCGATCGAATCGAAGGCTTTTTCGTAGTCCACGAACCCTAAACACAACGGCCGATTATACTCCCTCGTCTTCTCTATAACCTGCCGCAATGTATGGATGTGGTCCATGGTACTATAGCCTTTTCGGAATCCGGCTTGTTCGGGAGGTTGGAAGGCATCAAATATGTTAGTGAGACGGTTCGTGATAACCCTCGAAAACAACTTATAGACATGACTAAGAAGCGTGATGGGCCTATAGTTCTTCAAGAGAGTATTGTCACCCTTTTTGAAGAAAAGGACCACAACGCCCCTGTTCCACGCTTCTGGCGTTACGCCCTCGAGCAGAACGGAATTAAAGAGCCTCTGAAGGACTTTCAGTACCGGCGTTCCGCCCGCTTTCAGAAGCTCTGCTGTGATTCCGTCCTCACCCGGCGCCTTGTTGTTTTTTAGCTGTTTGAGGGCCATTCTAATCTCGTAAGACTGATGTCCGGGATATCCTCGGTCCGGGGTATCCCCATTATTAGTTAGTACGTTCTTTTTCTGCATATTTATTGCTAACAAATGATGGATCCTATGTTATCTGATTTAATGAATGAAATTGAAAATAGGTTAGAGATTCTTTAAATGATAGGATACATTGCTATTTACTAAGATAAAATTGTATCATTCGTTTATGTGGATATTAAAAAAGATCCCTTTAACGAAATATTCTTTTTAACGAAGAACCTTTAAAATAACCACTTTCATATCTCTTTGATGTGGGTTAATGATACCGCTTACAAAATCAAAAAAATTGTGCGTTTACCTTTTAGTAGTAGGTACCATTCAAACATTTCCTTTTTTATCGAAGTAGAGTCGATATTAAAATAAAGTCGTATCAAGATAGAGGACTAAGTAAGGGTATGTTGGAGTACAGTAGTGTTAAATATGACTTTATTGTGGCAGACTTAATCTTATACCTTTAAACGAGCAATTCTTGTATATTTATTTATTTATATATTTATAAATTTCTGTGATCTCGAAAACGGCTCTAACGATTTCGCTGAAAATTGGTATATGGGGGTTTTTGGGGAAAAACAATCGATCTAGATTAGTCTTATGTTTGGGAAAAGGCGTGTTTTCGAGTTTTCATTCGTTTTTCTTTCCACGCAGAATATGGTCGCTAATTTCGGCGCGTCGGCCGCCATCGGCTTAGCTCAGTGGTTAAGGATGCTGACCGCTAGAAAGAGTGTTACGGGTTCGAATCCCACTCGGTGACTTACTTTTGTTTTTTTTTATGTTTAAGTTTATATATAATTTTTTATTTTGTACTGTTTTTAGACAAGTTTAAAAAAAAGAGCAAAGCTGGGTCACCCAGGTACTACTAGCTTATGTGAAATATTACTAAATTTATCCAATTCAAAACAATTTGAGTAAAGTAGTGTAAGAATCGTTATATGATAGCTCATACTGCTCATAATCATCATCATCCAAGCCCTTCTTCCGCCCACTGCTGAGCATAGGCCTCTCTTCGTGCTGCTCTCATCCAGGTGTGACCCGTGTTTGTTTATCTATTTCCTCTTCGTCAATATAATAAGTACGCCAAACTGCTATGCTGTAAAAAATTACAGCATAGCTCTCTTTGGAACGGTCACCTTACCCTTACCGGAGCGATATAAAAGGATTTAATTAGAGGTGGATTCGATAGTGTGTGGTCCAGTCGCGTTATCGCATGACGAGAGTTAAATATAATCTCAAACGCATTCGTAACGTCCCCCGCGATTAATACGCCGATAAAAAGGACGGCGACAAGGATTTAGCATAAGACAGTGGATTCAGTTTATTGTTCCAATAAATGATTTTAAATATTTCTTCATTGGTTTGTTTAACCTCTCGTATTGCGTAGATCTACGCGAGAATGCATTGTTTAACTATTGTGTCTGATATTCCGGCATACAGGGGGTCAGGAAAATTTTATGGTTCAAAAATTTAATCCAGAATACGCTGTATTAATAGACAGACTTCTACGTGAGAGTGGATGTTTTTATGGTACTTTTGTCAATAAAAAATGTATATTTTCACTCCTTTTTCTTGTTGAGTCGATACGGTTTTAGTGTAGCTTCAATTTCAAATCATCTTTGACCATTTTGTGGCCACGGTCGATCCCTCTGTCATTAGCCTCATTAAGGTCCGCTATGGTACATATTTTGACTACTAAAATGTTTACATACACTTTATTTTGAAAACGCGTTCTCTTAGACTCAATCAATGATATAAACAGATCTGTTCCTGCGCAACACATTTGATGAGTATTCATAGTTACCTATTTATTCTTTATTCTAAATATTATAATTCTTTATAAATGTTAATTATTTTTAATGTAAAGCACAATTTACATTAAGGCGCATAGTTATATTTTTTGGCAAAACTAATTAAAATTTACACAATCATACTCTAATGCTTTTTACATAATCACATTCATATTACGTTACGACACAAGCCAAGACAAAACGTTCAATATAAGTTACACAGCGTAAGTTAAATGGAACATGACACCATTAATTACCAGAAAACAAACACACCAAGTGACTAAATGGGACGAAAATAATCCAACAAAACAGTTTAAAAATCCAAATCGGCGAAGTTGTCCCTGATTAGCCTCCGTTTGTTTTGTCTTAGATCAAACAAGTTTGCCGAAAGAGTAGAAATAAATAAATAGAGATGACATTGGTTGTTTGTATGTTGGTGTCCGTATCTTGGCTTGAAATAGAAGAAAAAAACATAGAATGCTTCTTTCTGCAAAGATCATAAAAGCTCATACTTAAAAGAATGATGATCGAGGAGTCAAGTCATATCAAAAGGCCATGATTTTGAGCCTTCAGATTTTTTTTATCTTTCTGGAGGGAAAAAAATTAATTGTTTGAGTCAACGACACGAAAAGAAGAATAGGCCATGCTGCTAGCTAAAGTCAGCTTTTGATTACCTTCTTCACCTACGGGTCTACCATTGACTTGAACGTGGCCTTTGAGTCTTATGGACTTATAATAACCCTGTCTACCTCGTAAGTAATTAAGATGTGATTGGCATATTATAATATGTATGTAGCATGACGTTTCTAAACATATAAAATTCAAATGCTTATTTTATATAACTACATAGCTGGTTTTTATAGGATACAATTAAATCGATCGTTGCAGATTGCAAACTGCTTTATTTTACTTATCGTTTCACTTTTATCTTACCATGCCATCTCCAGAACATATTACGTCTTTGCCCTTAATACCGGCGCCTATACAAACATGCTACCTAATGTGTTTACCCTTAATTCCAAACAAAAGTTGTGCGAGCAATGTTTGAGGGTACCCTTTATCTCGAGATACCTTCAGTTGTTTTTACTGATGGATTTCATGTACTGTGTATACTTAATTCTAGAATTGTTTTTGGTAATAGCGTGCGTTATTGAAAGTTGCACTTAAATAACAAAAGTTTTTTTAAATTCTACTTTATTTTGTATACATAATGCTTTTTGCATTGCATAGAGTTCGCGCTTAAGCTTACTATATGAACTGATGTCAATTAAATTATTTATCTAAACATTTTTCCATGCAACTATACGGCCAATATACCTTTTAGTATTTTATTAGAAGAAATGTGAGTTTCACTTGATTTCATACTTATTTTACATTTATCGGCATAGAGTTTGTATTCTTCTTTGTTCTCAAACTAACTTAGCAATTACTTTTGGACAATTTGAGACTGACAGTTATCTCTTAACCTTAAACCTACATTATTATTTAAAGAAATTAACTATAAAGCAGGCATATAATGATATGATCCATGGAATAGGAATAATGGGCATATAATATTCCTTACGCGAGTTCACAATTAAATTGACTTGTCAAAATATTGCAAACTAACTGCAGTTATAAAACGCTAAGAAACTCCCCTATCTCTGAGTTTTATCAAGTGAGAAGCGTTCAGAAGTTTGTACCGCAATATTCCAAATAAATATTCATGAGACTTAACTCGGAAACTTATTTCCACGTCAGTATCTGTCCGTCTGTACATTTGTAATGAAACGACTTATAACAGACTGTTTTAAATACTTTTAATTTGCGGTTCTTCTTAATATTCCGTTTCGAAGTTGCATAAAACTTGGAATATAAAGATAAGGGAATTGTAGCAATTATAACTCCCGGGCAACGAGGTGTATAATACTTTTGCGCATTTTAACTACTTTTTTAAAGTTTAACTTTAAAATTGTTTTTATTGGACAGATTGAAATATGTATACAGGTTTACGTATACAGAATTAACAGCCAGCTTAAATAGAAATGCAGATGAGTAAATAGAGACAAAACAGTAGATTTCGTAAATAATTGTGGGATTTTATAACTCTTTAGTCTAGTTACAAAGTCAGTAATCAAGTCAAAAAGTCAGTAATTTAAGATAAGGATTTTTCAAATATCAAAAAAATATACTTAACGCTTAATTAAATATCGTTAAAAATTATAATTCAAATTGCCTATAAAAACACCGAATATAAAAAGTGACAGTGTGTAAATAAAAAAAAAAAATTAACCCAGTACATACTGTCACGAAACAAGCTTTCTCATAAAAGAATTGCCTACTAGCTACAAAGTAGAACTAAATACAAAAACAAAGTTAGTGAGCAAAGTACCAATAAATTTTGAGGATATTACCAGAGAAAAAAGATTTTCCGACAAAATAGGCGCAGTAAACGTGGCTGTTGTTAATTAAAAAAGTCGGGACTCTGGGGTGTGTTTCCATTGACCCCGCTGTCTTGACCTCGTTGAGCCAATAGGGATTTCCTTACACTACTTTTCCGACGCTGTGTATTTTACACGTTTTTCTCTGATGACTTAAAAATTTTTACGGTATTGAATTCTGAGCGTGCATTAACTTTGTCTGATTGCTATTGTATGTAACAATAGGGATTTCCTTAATAACAATAGGTTCTAGCTATTCGATAGCTAGTATTCTGAAAAATACTTAATGAATGATAAGAGCAAATTCTCTTTTTGTTTTTAGCCCACGACAAAAAAGTAGGTTGTTATAAATTTGACCCTAATGACTGTCTGTGTATCGGTGCATATATCTGTCTCTCCAATCGGAAGGACCCATTTTGATGCGGTCTTTTTTACGTAAAAGAAAGTTCCTTTGTCGTGGTTCTTACATAGCTATGTTTGATGAAAATCGGTTCAGCCATTTCAAAGTTTTTCGGTTTTTCAAATCGGTTAGGGGTGCGTGGGTGGTTTTATTGGGCAGTTTATAATAGTTATACAGAATTATTGAATGACCAGCTTAGATGAAATGAATAAAATAACTTTTATTCACTTACTCTCATAATTACTCGTAGCAGCAGGTAGTAACTAAAAGTAACTAGCATGTTTCAATGTTACCCTGTGGCCTGGATGTACAGGTAGATCTAATATTAAAGATCAAAAAGGAATAAATCAAAGTTGGTATTAAGGTCCCTACAAAGATCCAACGATGTCTGCTCTATTGGATTCCGATGTTTGTTAATCAACTAGTTAATTAAATGTTACGTCAGATCATAAAAGCAAAGAAAACAATTCGGTGCCGTCCTTTGCTCACTGTATAATTGTATTACTGGCTTGTAGTACAGTCTTGTAGTCTAAGATCTTTCAGCAAGATTTCTATTTTACTATCTAATAGGAATATTCATGTCCATACTTCCATACTTATACGATAAATGTGAAAGTAACTCCTGTCTGTCACCTACCTTTTTAAGCTTCAACCACTGAACTGATTTAGAAGGATTTTGGTATGGATATTGTTTGAGACCTGGGGTAGAACATGGGATTTTATGTCCAAAAAAGCATCCATTAAGGGAATGAAAAAGGGAGTTTAACTTTGTATGGGGAATTTTATTTTGTCATACAAAAGTAGACTTCATTAAATAGTAAGTACTTTTTAAAACTAAAAGTATCTAACTTGTTTTTAGTATGAGACATATTCCTCTTAAATCGATATATTTGTTGTTGAAAACGCAATAAAATCCGTTGCGTAGTTTAAAAGATCTAAATAAAAAAAAACTCGTACCTTGCTTTGTTGCATACATTTATAATCATCATCGTCGTGTCAGTCACACGAAGTCCACCGCTGGACATAGATTTGGGTATAATAATGCGTTTCATTGAATGACAATTATGCGAATATTTTCTATTTGCTAAAACTCAAATTAACCTACATATAATTATGTAGGATCTTCGACTATATCTGATTGAACAAAGATATCATTCTCAGTAAACATTGGATTTAACTAACAATAAGTTAATTGGTTTGTTCATAAATAATCATAATTCCCTTGATGGTCACCAATAATGATGCCAATTTTCATATTCCATTTTCAATTTTCAAAACTTAATTCACATTTAACTCAATTTAAAAAATTTGAGGTTAGCTTTCCACAAAACCAGTTATTTTTTAATCAAAATATTTGCTGCGTTAGATGAAAATTCAAAACAAAATGCATTGTTGTATCACAAAACGGAAAACTGGAATCGAATTAAAATTAGAATTACTCAAACTGTTCAAAAACCCTGTATATTAAAATAAAATTGTATGCAAAATTTTAAGTATACACAAGCTTAAAGACTACACTTTTAGAGTAAGTACATTTGCCACTTACGAATATTTATAAAACACATGTTTACACTTTTAAACTGAAAAGACGCATTTACCCAAAATGACCTCCGCATCATTAGTGAAACCACAAGCTTACGTGAGGCCCAAGAGCTAAGAATGATAGAGAGTATGCTTGCGCAAACTATTTTCAATAACTTAACTTGACGTTTATTAATTTTTATTTATTTTATCAAACTTCATTGTTCCTAAGTTCAAATAAACTTTTAACCAATGGAGGACTTAATAATAAGAGCAGTTTTCTCCCAGTCCACCATAGGGATAATTAGAAAATTATGCGGCACAAAAATCAATACAATATACTTACATTATAAAATAATCAAAAATATATAATAATATAAGTTCTACGTTTTTAAAATGCAAAAAATATTTATGTATAAAATTTCACATCGATAATTTGGTTTAGAGAAAAGTATCTAAACATCTCTTTACGGCATTAATTAATCAAAACGAAAGAATAAGGAACATTAAAACCAGGTTGAAAAACAAGGTTTCTTCTCCTTTTTTAGACACAACGATGCGATAAATTGACATATCAGTCTTGTTTTGTTCGCATGCCCCATTTGATTCTGAATTCTCTGCGTGCGGGTAAGCAAACAACGATAAAACATACTTTGCGAGTTTTCTCCAACTTTTTAATGTGACGAAGTAAGGTCTAAGTGGAGTTACTCTTAAGCTTCTTAATGGTGAAGTAAGAGAGGACCTGAAAGTGATGGCAGTAAATATTGTTGTTTATTTTTACATTGATGGAATGTTTGAAAGTGTAGTTAGTAGAAAACCTGAGATCGGTGGAGAAAACATTCTTACAAAATTTTCAATTATAAATTTTACAAATTATAAAATTAATTACTTTTTTTGCATATGCCTATTAGCAGTCAAATTAAATGCTTCATGTTCATGGAATGTGATGAGATATCTACGTAAGGAAATACAAGTTACACAAAGCTTATAAACATCAATAAGACCTCTCCAACCCGTCTGGCCAGCGAGGAGTGTGTAGGCTAAGTCCTCTTGCTGCTCTTGCCATGTATGGCTCTGGTAGTATAGAGAGGATCGTACTCCTGCAGTGTAGACAAAAATCCCTTATGATGATGACGCGGATGATCTACATAAATATATTCATCTTCCTCTGTTGGGATGAAAATGTGTAGAAAACAGACTACAGCTTTTTCTGGGTCAAAAAGAAAAAAGAAAATGCTTAAGTAATTACTCCAAGAGTCTACAATGAAGTAATGAGCACTTAGAGATCCTTTGTCTTGGTTTCCGCCATTGCTGTCCCATTAGTGTCTTTAAATTATAGCAATAAAATTCTGAAGACACTTTCATACAGAGCTTTCATCTTTTTGTGCTTTTGATATCTTTTTTTGTTTTGATAACGCACAATGAGACAGCGTTGTTAATAACTTCTTTAGCATTACTTTTTTAATCGAAATACAATAAAAAAAATTTTTAATATTGATTATTTTATCACAAAAAGTGGAATATGCTTTTCTTTTCACGCATTCAATCTAAATTATATTAATACGCGGTACAGCTAGCGACCTATCCCTATTTTGTTTTTTTTTTCCACCTCCAAGACCCCTTTATCTAAGCTCTGTCTATTGAAGGCAACGGCGTGATATTGTTTCAATATCCATAAATAAAAAACCTTGCCTATTTAATTAACTTTTATATTGCATCCGCCACTATAAAAATCACAAGCCGTAAACACAAGTCACCAAACATAAAACAATCTCAGAACCAAAAGTATTTCCTCTCTTAACTTATCCTTGGGAGTTGACATTTTCTACCTGTCAAAGTTACCCAACTTCCCCACTAATACAATTTTATTTCCGCCCATAAAACGGTACAAGGGAGGAAGAAATATGTACTTTCCAGAGTCATCTGACTCAAACTGGCTCTTTTAAACTAAACAGACACTAAAGTTTCTCTGTTAAAGCGGGTAAATATGCTTGTGGGTGGAATGGGGTATAGTGATGGCGTCTCCGCGATTTTGTATCTAGTAGCTTATGGATTTATTTACTTTGTATGCGTGGAGTAGTGGTCCCATGCTAGTTCGCCACCCAGAGGTTCCGGGTTCGATCCCCGGTTGAGGCAAGTTGGAAAATGGCTATTTTCAAATTGTCCTGGGTCTTCGATGGTTATCAATTTATGTATAATTTGTTATAAAATATAGTATCGTTGAGTTAGAAACCCATAACAAAAGTCTTAAACATACTTTGAGGCTAGCTCAATCAGTGTGATTTGTCTCTATATATTTATTTCTTTATACCTATACAGTTGACACTAAAAACTGAATAAAATAAATATTTAAGTGGGGCTTCCATACAACAAACGTGACTTTTATAGATAATGGTACGCAACCTTATATATGCGACTCCGGCTCGCACTTGGCTGGTTATTTAGAATTTCTTTCTTCTTCTTTGCGATGTTATATTTAATAGGATGTCTATAATTATAATTTTAGTAGATTGTGCTTTTCTTCGTTCGTATAGAGTGAAAGTAAAATTTACTAGCTTGTTATGGTTACTAGTATACAAGGTACTGTCAACATTTTATGAACATCAATTTATTTCCAAATTGAAAATAAAATAAAAATACTTATAATTAAAAATTGACATGCCAATTGGGATATCTGATGAAAAGGGAAAAATCGCTGCGATAAAAAAAAAAAACACTTTGAAAAATCGTAGAAATTCATACAATCCGAACTATTACTACTTAAACCATAGATTTAGAAGGTATAAGTTGGATATAGAGTATTATAAAATGTGACCAGACACGAAATATTTCTGTGTACCTTTAATGGGTTGTATTTGTACCTACTACACAAACTATGGGTAAAGCAGTACGATACCATCTTTCCAGTATATGATAACTTATAAATTAACACAGTTTACAATTTGGAAAATCAAATTTTCGTGTAATGATGTTCGAGCCAGGGTGACAATGGGTGACATGTTTTGTATGAAAACTTGTCTCATTGTCAAATTGATGCTATCTTTTTTGCTCTTATGAAGATGACACTTATCATATTATCTGACGCACTCGGCTAGTGTGGTCTTTTTACGCAGTAAAAATTCTACTTTTATGACTTAAACTGAACGTTATATAAAAGGTACAACGTAACGGAAAACTGTCTGAAATCACTTTTTTCCTCAATCGTAGAATAAAACGCTGGAATAAAAGTGGTTTTCGCTGTCATTACAGCTCATTTTGCTGGAAAGCTTTTATAGGAGGATGTTAACGCGGCCAACCTTTCAACTATCATTATCTTGAGCTTACCTGAAAAATCCCTTTTAAACGAGCCGCGCATGCTTGGCTTAATTCTCCTTTTTTTACTCAGCTGTCGAAGGAGGGTTATGTCTATAAAGTTTGTTCGTATAGATATTTAATTCTTATGTAGGTAGCAATGTCTTTGCCGTCTCCAAGTCTTTACCTGGATATCCTAAAAGGCGACTTAGGAAATACAAGCTAAACAAAGCTTATAAACATCAATGAGGCCTTAATCCGTCTGGCCAGCGTGGAGAGTGTAGGCCAAATCCTCTGGCTGCTCTGGCCAAGTGTGGCTCTGGTAGTACAGAGAGAGCCGTGCTCCTGCAGTGGAGACAGAAAGACTTGATGATGATGTAGCAAATGTCTATATTAGATCACGGGAAGAGCACGCTCTTCCAGATCATGTGTTATTACCTATCATGGTAAGAAGGAGAAATATTTACTTTCACAGTAAATGCATACTAACAATGTGTAACATAAAACGCGTAGTAATGAACTCCAAACGTTCGGGTACTATTTTAATTAATAACGCAAGTGTACCAACCGAACGGGCGTGAAATAGAGCGTGGCTGAAACTTAACCACCATTATTCTGCGACTCTGGCACAGAACTCCATAACACGATTAAGGGTTGCGATACAGTGACGGTAGAATAGCAACTGGGGTTTGTTTTCAAGAAGTCTTAGGTAACAGGAGGCTGGACTATTATAATATAAGAAGTTTGGTAGGGCCGTTACACAGCTCAAGAAAATTGTATCGAGCGGGATATAGAGGTAGAAGAGGGGTTATTAAAAGCATTGCCGATGTTGAACGATGTTGTTTGTTTTAAATAACATTTCCTTTTGACTTTATGCTATTTCACAAGACAGATACGTAGGCAATATATTTTTTATTTACCTTAAAATTAAAAGTACGACACAGTACAACTAACATATCTCACCTAAATACTCCTAATAATTGTAATAGAGGAAGCAAGAATACGACTTGCTACCGCTTCCGCGTCTTCTATGTCTAAAACCACACTCTCAGCTTGGCTCTATTGTGGGCCCGAGGTTGGTATTAAGGTCGGGCTAGCTTCCAACGTCTTGTATCTGGGGGTTTGGTGTGTGTGTTCCATACATTTAATTTATATCGGCCTGTATAAATGTGTCGGGCTCGCCAATATATCATCCTGTAACCAAATTGCTGGAACTATGCGTATTAAAATTACACAGCATATGGAAATGTAGTCGTAATATGCTGGAGCTTTATGTGATAGAGCTACAGAGTTTCCACCATAAAAAGGGTTCTTACATACTTTTTAAAATTGGGGACCTAAGAGCATTTTCTCCTTGTAACCATAGCGATAAATAGAGAAAATTAAGTGGCACAAAAAAGCAATACAATATAGGTACTTATACCATAAAGTTTTACTTAATATACCTACCAGAATAATTATCTACTAATGCCTTACGCAGTAAAAAATCTATGCCTATGACTAATACAATGCACACATACACATATGTATCTACTTATACTACTTATGACATAAATATGACAGCGTTTGAATGAGACCATAGAGAAAGTCAAACTTTTTTCTCTGAAGTGTGCAGAAAACGCAAAGCATAGAGGAATACACCTAAATGCTAAAATCGAGAATTAATTAACGAGAGTAAAAATAAGCTTCTTCAGCTGACTTCCACTTCTATTATTACCGTCCTCATAAACTTGTAACAGATTTAAAATAGCATCAATCCCATTGTTTATTTTGCCACTATTCGCGTCCGAATGAGATTAACGACGAATCTTCAGCACTAAATCAACAGGGGGCCGTAAAAAACACCTGTCTGTATTGTTAATACGGCGTGCTGATGCGGGAATGCTAGGTCAGGCCTGGTTCGGGAACAGAAGTATTTTAATACGTATTGAATATACATACTACGTATACTATACAATGTTTTTATCCCTAATGATGCAGACAGAGCATTTTGGGTCGGTCAAGACCCAAAAGCCACTTTTTATTCATATTTACTATTTGCGCGGGAAGAGAATATTTGTGATTTTGAAAATACTTGAGGAGACCAATGAGGATTTTTTGTAGATGAATGATAACTGACTCGTACTAACATCTCCGTATTGTCAGACATAGCTTAAGTTAACATTGTCTCAACTACGATCTAAGTTCAAATAAGACCAAATTCGTTTAATCTTGATGTCAATGTTGATCCAGCTTACAGTTTGCTTATTAGCAGTCTAAAGTCAACTATCTAGAAGTTTCATTAGAACGGAAGCTTTGTTTATCGTGGATTTCATGGAAGGTGCATACAGTTGCTGCCAAAAGTCGTTAACAGTACAGGCACACTTCGTAAATAGCTTTTATATAACTGTTACTGCTTAAGGGTGCTCTGGAGAATTCTTTGGAATCGTGCGTTTTGAAAACGCTTGGCAGTGGCTTGGGATGGTATAAACGGAAGTAGAGGGTAAAAGTTATACTGCTTTTATAAGTTTTCAAAGGAGGAAATTTGTGCAGTAAGTTTTTTAAAATTTAAACATTAGAAATGCTTGAATCCGAAAATGCTGTATCGACGTAACAATCGCTAGTAGGTAAAATTGTTAAACAATTAATATAAGTCTGATATTTAATAAAATAAAAGAAATCATATGGCTTTACAAGAAGTCATTTATCACAAATACAGTAGTATTGAGGTTATCTATACATATAATAAAACAGTAAAAAAAGTGTGTCTGTACATTAAATATATTTCCAA
This sequence comes from Acrobasis consociella, assembly GCA_963555685.1. NCBI lineage: Eukaryota > Metazoa > Arthropoda > Insecta > Lepidoptera > Pyralidae > Acrobasis > Acrobasis consociella. The sequence continues at coordinate 12,392,790 of OY743112.1, read as the reverse complement.
AAAAAAAGACGTGTGGCACTCGGGGACTGCCGCGGTAAAGCTATTGCATTAAATGTGAATTTTTACAAGGAAGGACGGCAACGTCGCAGACGGACGACGGAGACAAAGCGGCAACCTACAGCGGTAGGCGGAGTGGGGAGCGTGAGGATTTTTCGTTACGGAATTTCTGGATTCGGTCCCCGTGCTCAAGGCCCGCGATAGAAGCTATGCAATAGCTTAAAAATATTGGGGGCGATGGAGACGTAGTAATAGAGTAAGAATTTAAAAAAAGATGTCTGTCTGTTTGTCTGTTTGTCTGTATGTCTGTTTGTCTGTTTGTCTGTTTGTACACGCTAATCTCCGGAAATACTGGACGGATTCGAATGAAACTTTTTTGTTATATAGCTATTAAGCCTGGGCAACATATAGGGTATAAATGATTTTGGAAAATGGAACGCCTGATGCAGAACCATAATGGTCTAGCTAAACTATAAGAGATATAAAAATGCCGCCTTAGTAAAAGTTGTTCAGCCTGATGAGCATTTTCCAGAGACATAAAGTCCACGCGAACGAAGTCGCGGGCTTCGTCTAGTTTATAATAATAATATTTTTTGTATCGTGAAATAATCATTCATCCTTTTTTTCCCAGCTAGATATTTGCTTATTTGAGAAGTTTTTTTACTAGTTGGTCGCTTTTGGCGATAAGACTGCCCATTGTACATTTTAATGTGTTTTCTGCTTGTTTACATTTTTTTTGGTGTACAATAAACTATTACTTAATTTTTGCCATGCCATTCATTGTCAAATAAAATTTTTCTGGATTGGTTTTCTGATACTCAGCGGTTTATTTATTTCTAGAACCTACTGCCACCGACACAAATGCACACACAAAAATGCAGTCATCTAAAAAGATACACAATTCTGATTTGTAACCCCTCTCTACAGGAATTTCGTTAGAAATAAATTAAATGACACCCAAACAGGATTTATCAAAAATCGTCGCTTCCAAAGAATCTCTCGGCATGTAGTGGCTCTTTGAATATTTTTAAATTTGAACGTCATTTATGTCGGTGCCGACTCGTTAGAGCCGTCTCGAGTGGTATCCCTGATGCAGATATTCTTGCAAAATGTTCGCAGACTTCCAACGGGCACTAGAGTGCGGCTTTTTGCAGCCAAGACGCGCCTCTGTCGTGTTACGACTACCAAATATTTTTTTGCTCATCAGTGAAAGATATTTTATGTGTCGCTTTGTATAAAATAATCACGTACAGCATCATCTAAGTCAATTTTATTTGCTATGGATGAAAATAATAAATATTGAAATAAATACCTACAAACATATTATCACGCCTGTTTTCTACAACAATACATGATAGAAATACAAGCATTATATTACGGGCGACATAAAATTGTGATAAGGTATATCTTAAAGTCGGTAAAAGCATCTGTAAGCATTTATATCATCCATCTTAATGGTTAAGATTGATTTACGAATAACATAACATCACTACAATAACAATTATTTGAAATGCAATCGGTACTGCATAATATCCTTATTTAAATAGTAATATTTAGGTATTAACAAACACATATCTTTTTTGTCTTTTGGTTGCTGTAATCTATTTATAACCGTGAGAAGAAAACTATTTTTAATACCATTCCCACTAAACCTACCTACTATAGTCGTAAAGGTACAAAAAAATAATCGTTTGATGCCTCCGCGAAATTTCTGAAACAAAATTTACGACCGTCAAATATTAAATTCAAAGGTTCCAGTTTATATTTAAGGACTTCTAATTCGGCAGACGTGTCGGGTGTCGTTAGTCAACGAGTTGCGACGCAAAAAAGTTGCTAACAAATATGGAGAATTTTAATAAAGCCGCAGAAGCGGGCCCAAACAATCACACCTCGAGTTTCAGGTGGGATCTTGTTGTAGCCTTAGGTTAGACCAAGAAAATCTACAGGAAATTATGTGTGAGAGCAGAACAGTGGCAGATTAAAAGTAAAGAAAATTTAACAAATACTCAACCAACCATATGTACTTCAAATTGCTTGTTCGGGCTGGCATGTCTGTTGAGATAAAAGCCCTTAAAAAAAAAGAATAAATAAATTGCTTGTTCGTTATTTTTGTTGTTTTATTTTCACAGCGTAACTTATACTCGTAACACCATTGTTGTCATTCTGATAGGTCGTAACTGCAAAGTCAATAGGAAGTTAAACGGCGCCATTCCTCAGACCATTGGGCTATTTATTCATCATTATTAGGTCTTTTTAGTCTCTACTGCTGGAGTATGACCCTCTCTGTACCACTAGAGGCATCTTGGCCAGAGCAACGAGAGGATTTGGCCTACATTCTCCACGCTGGCCAGATAGATTGGAGAGGTCTTATTGATGTTTATAAGGTTTATTTAGCTTTTTTTTCTAAGTTGCCATCTACGATATCCACAGGAAGATTTGGGGTGGTCCTATTCTCCTCTGCCAAACAACTCAGCGAGTGTCAAAGTCAAAGTTAGAAAAAATATTCAGTGTATGATAAATTTATTTCTTATTGAAGGAATTTTAAAAAAATATTATTTAAATTTAAAAGCTTAAAAACTAATCACTGCTGGGAAGATTACGCCAAAAGAAATCTAGTTCGGTAATGATCCCGACCCAGCCTGATTTGTTATGTTATAATTACAATACAGATTTACACTTAAGCTATACATTTAAATTATACATTAATTACAAATTGCAGTGAACTATTTTCATGAATTTTGCCAAGATGATGATAAATAGTATTTAGTGGGCTATTCGATCATAATATGCGTTTTTTATTAGTCAATCACCTTCAACTTAAGTCTTCTTTTCTTATCGTGTGTGTTAGTGACTACCACTAGTGTCAGAGTTTTTAAACTGCCTTAAAGGCCTCTGATATGGTTTTTAGGTAACGACCAATATCAAAGACAGTGACCGGGACCGGCGGCTTAACGTGCCCTCCGAAGCACGGATCGTCTTATTTATCAGACAATCAGGTGATCAGCCTGCAATGTCCTAACCAAACTAGGACAACAACACAAATTCGTGGCCCCCGCCGGGAATCGAACCCGCGACCTCCGGGTATGAGCCGAACGCTCTAACCACTACACCACGAAGGCAGTTAACTTTCAACTTTATGGCTGTTGCAAGTTACTAATTTCGTTTTGGAGTCAAAAGGAATACACCACCGAATTTCATTGTTAGGGTTACAAAACGACAGATATTTCGGGAACAATACGACAGGTTTCGTGTTAAAAGAATGTGGCGTTTCTTTGGTGTCGATAAATGTATGTTTAGTGGTTTCACGGTTGGTTTTGCTAAAAGGTGTTTACTTCTTTACCTACTTCAAAATAATACAAAAATGTTGCTGCTTGTTTTATTTTTTAAAATAAAATATCACTATCTCTTATATGGCACACGGCAAAGGTCATTTTAAAAATCTTTAAGTGAGGCCTTTGTCAAATAGTAGAGTTATGCAGCTGAAATGATGATGATGATGATGATGAAGGGTCGCTAGATGTCTTGTACATGAGAGACTGGAACTACAAATACTTATTGTCGGTTTGCCCATTATATATTTATAAAAGATGCTTTGGTTGAAGTGAATCTTCTTGATCAATTTCTATGACTTGCGTCGGAAAAAAGCCGCTGATTCGAATATAGATCACGTAACAAGAATAAAATACAGAAATATTTTATTTTTAACTAGTCAAAGTCAAATCAAAGGACAAAATCCTCCCTTTATTGGTTTCAGTTTTTTTGATCTTTAGCTACTTCTTTCCAATTTTATATTATTTCATCATTTCAGCCGCATAACGTCCACTACTGGATATTAGCCTCACCCAAAGATTTCCAAAACAACCGATCAAGAGCGGCCTGCATCCAGCGCTTTTCAGCGACTCTGATCAGGTCATCTGATATTTATATTATTATTTATCAAACTTAATTTAGATATTACAATATATGACTCTTTCGTGATTCTTTAACATTTCTAAAGATTCGTAGGCCTTTACCAAGAGTAACGATGATTTATGGCTAGGTATCTAAATACTACTACATACTACTGTATTTCAAACTTTTAGTATCATAGCAACTACCACCAGTATCCCGTTAATAATTTCTTACGATTTCCAACACATTGTTTCCAGTTGTAAATCAGCTACACCACAGAACACTAAAAGGTGATTCGCACAAAAAATGTAAATGTAAAAACCTGCCGCGACGTACATAATTGTCTTGGTTCCGTTGTGTGCTGGCCGACGCGTGGTGTGGGGATTATTGTTGTGGACCGATGCGCGCCAATCGGTGAGCCACCAGCCATTAGGAGCAAATATTTATTACCTACTCTCCCAAGTCTCTGTCAAAAAAGTCTGCAAACCTGTCGCAACTTACATATTTGTGTTGTGTCTTACTTCTTTTGTATGCTGGCTGACGTGTGGTGTCGGAGTTATTTTTGAAAACCGATGCGCACTAATTATCGATTACACAACTGTATCGATGGAGTCTGATGATGGAGAATTCATGGCGTCAATCGATGAGCTACCAGCTATGGCAAATTGTATTTAACTTTAAGACTTAGACCAAAGCCTACATTTAACGGAATGGCGCCTACCATCTCGTTTAATGTAGGCTTTGGTCTAAGTCAGTTAAATACAATTTACGATGGAAAAAGACGCCTTTTTTAACATCATTCAGATCTCACCCATACCTTCGATTGACTTTTACGATCTGCACGGGAAGAAAAGACAAAACCTACGTTTAGCGTGATGTTAGGCGTTAATTTGAAAAAAAGGGATGAAAACAGGGATGAATTCAACTCAATAAAACATCCCAATGGATGCTTTCATGCTGCAGTGAGTGGCGACAAGAGCTGCGCCGGGGGCATTAATAACTCGGCTGTCTTCACACTGTTGGCAGTGAAGGATGCAGTGCAGGCTGGCCTAAACACAACCTCTTTTACCGACGCCGTCGGCTACACAATGGCTCATCGATTACTTCGGCGGTTGGCGAAAGTAATTGGCGTGTAAATGGCTCTGGTTTCTGGCAGTACGGCTTGGGTTTCCGCGATGTGTAATTTTCTTACATGCGTATTAGGTCTTGTTTTGTTCGATATCTTACTGTGAAATGCAAATACTAAATGTGATGTAATACTTATAACTGCAACAGTTGGTGTGGATGTTTAAACGTTTTTACGCCAATTTGTAATGAAATAAATTTGACGTTTTTAAAAAATAAATGTGATTGTTTATTGATACTTGGTTTATCACGTCAGATTATTTTTATCATGGAACAAAATAGATTTCTGGGCGATCCACAAAATACCCTTGGACCATGCGGAAAACGCCAAGTTTAATTGCTTCTTTAGAATCTCATAATCGAGATGAAAACTGTTAAGTCCAAGTAATTGTGACCGTGAAACTCTAAAATCATATGTTAAGTCCAAGTACATTTCTTTAAAATACAACATAGTAAGTACCCTAAACGATTTATATCAACAAAACAAAATTCATGTAGGTCTGGGAACCAAATATTTTGGCAGAAAGGGTTATATTGATTTTTCTTTTATGTTGAATTTCATGCTGAAAATATCAAGCTCTACTTGATACACTTTTGTTCAGATATTGAAACATTTTAAAGTGTTTTCCGATGAAACGATTAACACGTGAGTATTTACTGTTTCAAGAGCTTTTTGAAATCTGAAAATTGTATTCAATAACTGGTCTTTATAAAATAGCTTTGATATAAACAAAGACAAGCGAGTGAAGTCAGCAACATTCTTAGAATCTACTTGAAAAATCCGGCGTTTGTATGTAAGTATTTATGTTTGTTCGACGATAAGTTGAGTGGACATCTTGTATCGTAGATTCATAAAATTTGGTAGGTTCAAACATGAGCCAAACCGATCAAGAAATTGGTTGGATATAGGGTTCGCTAGTTCACAGTCCGGGACGAACTACTAGTTTTTAGCCCATGGCAAAAAAGAGAGGTGTTATAAGTTTCATGCTAATGTCTGTCGGTCGGATGGATCGATTTCGATGCGTTTTTTTTACTTGCTTTTTGAAAGTTTATAAGTCTACTTAGATGAAAGTTCTCTCCCAAAAAGGGAGGATTTTCCCAAAATCACCACTCAGGGCGGAAGGATTGCAGTAGAATAGGTATACAGTCGTAGCACAGAGGGTCGCTGCTGCCAGTTCTCTGTTACCTTTACCTTATTTAGTCACCTCTTACGTGGGAGAGGACAGGGACGTTGACGGCTAGTGCAAAGTATTGAGATTGGAAAAACTATTGAATCCGCGACACTGTTACCGTTGTCGTAACCAACACCAAGTTGGCTACTGCTGCGTCCCAGAGTTCAACTTTTTTATTTGGCAGTTCCGAGTAAATACATACTAATTGTAAAACATTGTGATGTTTCACAACTCGTATGTTAGAATAAAAGTGAGTAGTCCATATAGCTACAAAATATTGCATTAGGTGTTACTGCTCTGCGTTTTAAATATAGCCTGTACGCAGCATAATAAGCGAGGTTGCAATACCGGGCGATCTCTCATCGGCAGCCCCTACAACTGTAGGCATTGATTGATGAAACTTTTGACATTTGAAACAATGCGCGAAACATCAATACACGACCGAGATGACCTCCCGCCAGATACTGAGTAAATCACAACATTTTGATAATAGCTCGTTGGATATAATGACAGATCATGACAACTTTAAGGCCCCTTTCTCACTAGATTTTGCTACAGCTGTGTTTTCAACCCCGGTAAATAAAAGAGATGTTATAAATTTGACACCAATATCTGCGTGTCTGTCTTTCTGAGTGTGTGTTGTAGCATCTTAGCTTCGAACAGATGGACCGATTTCAATGCAATTATATAACGTGAAATCAAGTTTCTTAATGGATATTTGTTTTGTTCCGAAACTGTTGCCTGACAAGTTGATGTACTCTATATATGAGGACCTCATTTTTACTTGTCTCTCTATTAAACTGCGGGAAATAACCTACTTCTACATCTTGTAGGTAATTTTTATTTACGTGGTACATAGAATCTGAATCTTCTTAGATCTTTTATTCTCTATAGCGAGGTTGCCTGGAAGAAATTGCTTAGCGATATGGCCGCCTCTTACGCATTTAAGATACTTACTGTATTTTGTTTATTTTGTGCAGTAAAGGGTATTGTATTGTATTGTATTGTAGAACAGCAACTCGCTTAACGTGACCGTACGCAATTTAGTGTGAAACATAGGTGTGAAAGCATAATTACTTTGAACATATTGTAAACAAGAATTTGAAATCATGGCGTTCTGATTAGCTGATTTTTTAAAATTACTGATCTGTTTAGCATATGCTTAGTATTAACGATAAGAGTTTATGTATTGTATGTTCCTTTTTCCTAGCCCCATGCCAATGTAGGATAAAGGTCCCTAAGAATCTCAGAACTAAAATTTTTATTACTTATGTATCAGTCAAAGTTCGCCCTTATTTGCAAAGTATCGAAGTTATCAATTAACACCTAAGTAAGTACTTGTTTCAACCCCGTCTAGACGAGTCCAAATATTTCATATTTTTGTTCGCTTAGCTCAACAGCTATAATTCTAACCATTAATATTTAAAAAATCTCTGAAATATTGTTATTTTCACGTGGGCTAAAAGGTTGTTGAAAAACTATAAAATTGAAAAAAGTCAAATAGAGAGCACAACATGCAGTGAATTGAATTTTAACACAAAAATATGATATACTTTTTAAAAATATTATTATACTAGCTGCGCCCTTGGGCTTGGCTCCCCGTGGGAATTTCGGGATAAAAACTATCCTATGTCCGTCCTTGGGTATCAAATTATATCCATATCAAATTTCATCTTAATAGGTTCAGTGGTTGAAGCGTGAAGTGATAACAAACAAATATACAAACTCATTTTTGCATGTATAATATTAGTAGTATAGGATAGGGTGGGATTTTATATTTTTTTGGAATAACATTTGGATAAGATGTTTCCTCTCTCTCATCTCTAAAAACTCTAGGTGTCATCTAGTATTTTTTTGTTTCGGAAAAAGTAAATACCGCAATATTTGCATGATTATATAAGGACACAAACATTGACCGGAAAAACAAAAGATATGTCTTATCTAGTAAAAGGCATTTCGGAGATACAGCGCCACTGTTCCTAATAAAATTTTGATGGAACGGCTGATGGAATATATGGGAGAGCATAAAATAGTACCAGAGAATTCCATCGTGGTCTTATTGACACATGTTATTTCTTTGATGACGTCATAAAACGGCAATCTTATATCTGTTTGGGTAAAATATCTTCTGTAGATTAATGTCATTTCAGGCACAGGAAGTTCATTGCTGGACATAGGGCCTCCTTAAAGAATTTCTGTGGATTACTGGATATAATCAACATCATCATTATTTCAGCCACATAACGTCCACTGCTGGATATAACATACATACATACTATCACGTCTCTATCCCTAATGGGGCAGACAGAGCATTTTGGGTCTTGCGGTTCTATGCAGAGCCCAGGGCCGCAAGACCCAAAAGCCACATTTAGCGTCATGGTGGGCGAGAAGATGGAAAAGCAATCAATACAGTGATGGGTTGCTAGCCGCGTCGCCTGTTAGCATGATTTGCATTTTTGCCCATTCCCTCGATCGGCTTTTACGATTTGCGTGGGAAGAGAAGCAGCTGGTACATTCTAATTTTACGTCGTACGAATTGACAGTAACAGGAAATCTATAGCTGGACATATAGGTCCACACAAGGATTTCTAAAACGACGAATCGGAAGCGAACTGCATCCAGCATTATTCTGCAACCCCGCTTGTCAGTACGTGGACACCATTCTAAAAGTTGTCTGCCCAAAGTTTCTTTAATTTCGTTATAGTCCAAGAGCCCAGGGCCGCCAGACGTTACTTATTTTCAAAGTAACAGAATGTATCGTACAGAATAGTGTTAGTGTATACTCTGAAGGTATACATACCTGCTAGCTTGGACCGGCGGCCAATTTACCGGTATCAGGTACTAAAGGTAAATAAAAAAATCTCTCACTTTTTTAAAAGTCTGAGTGATAATTTTTGTATATATTTTACACAATTTTATTAGAAATTTTAAATCAATGTTGCCAGACAGTTTTCGTCGGCGGTAATTTCCGCCCGACGCTTTAAAGTTTGCGAAAAAATAACGTAAGTTTACTTAAAGTCTGAGTCTTGATTTTTAAATATGATATTTCGGAAACTATTTCAGCACAATTCGCAAACAGCCAGACAAATTGTAGCGACCAAATATCCCCCAGACATATTTAAAATCTTGCCTTGAGTATGAGCGAACACATAATGTTTTGACGATTTTATATCACAGGCCAATTAAATTTATGTTTTATTTCAATCTTGTAAAATTTTTGAATAATGATTAAACTATATTTTAGTGCTCCATTACAAATTATAAATTTCAGTATGACAGAAATTGTTAACTTATAGGCGAAAGGTCCATACTAAAAGTAATTAGAAAATTAATTTTGTTACTAGCATTTAATTCTATAAAAAAATATTTATTCGCGTTCTTTTACAAGATGTAAAGAAATAGGTAGAAAAAATATTTCTAATTATTTCCTAATTAATAAGTATATTGTAATTTTTAATTTTCGTCATCGTCATCGTTGATATTTGATAAATACCCGGCATACTATTTTGCGGGAAATGTTATAATAATTTGATGGAAGATCAAAGAACTCATTGATATGAATATCTATTGTTCCGAGACCAACCCCGAAATCAGTAGTTTTGCCTTTTTTGTGAGCAGTCAAAGATACCTACTCTCTATATATGTATGAGGGTGCTCATATATTTACATCGCATTTGATGTCTGATTGCTCATTGAAACACTTATAAGTATGTGTTTGCGCACCTCCCAGCAAAAAAATGATAATAAATCAAAGAAGCCTACTTTCAAAGTATGATTAGTATGGTGGTTTCATATACTTTAATGTCAGATTTGATGTCTACCTGCATTTTAAGCATTTTAGAGCCCTTGCACACTCTTTCGGACACGAATTGCGAAGTAATTACTCATAAAATTCAATCTACCCACCAAATGGGTAGATACGGGTATTTACCGGGTATTTACCAAATCTACCGGGTATATTCCCAAATGGGTAGATTGGGTATATACCCACCGCCCATCTCTAAATACGACTAAATATTAAATAGAGTATACTGACAGAGGGGGAAATCGACACACATATATATCTATCTCACGCTTGAGCGTACGAATAATGATCTCACTCTCATACTCAAGGCGAGATTTTAGATATGTCTGGGGGATATTTGGTCGCTACAATTTGTCTGGCTGTTTGCGAATTGTGCTGAAATAGTTTCCGAAATATCATAATTAAAAATCAAGACTCAGACTTTAAGTAAACTTACGTTATTTTTTCGCAAACTTTAAAGCGTCGGGCGGAAATTACCGCCGACGAAAACTGTCTGGCAACATTGATTTGAAATTTCTTATAAAATTGTGTAAAATATTTACAAAAATTATCACTCAGACTTTAAAAAAAGTGAGAGATTTTTTTATTTACCTTTAGTACCTGATACCGGTAAATTGGCCGCCGGTCCAAGCTAGCAGGTATGTATACCTTCAGAGTATACACTAACACTATTCTGTACGATACATTCTGTTACTTTGAAAATAAGTAACGTCTGGCGGCCCTGGGCTCTTGCTCCATTATACATACTACCGCTGTGAATTTTTTCACTTGTCCATATAAAACCGTTTAGCTAATAGAGGGAGAAGGGACACTTGACTTAACAAAAATTTGCATTTTAAAACAGAATATTTCACAAACTATTACCTTAATAGAAAAATGGATTTCACAAACTCAATTTAAAAGTTCAATATTTTTTAAAAGACCTTTTTCAACGACACCCCCACACTATGAGTTCGTCAAGAAAAAAATATCTCAACGCTCGCTTTATGAGGCGTGCAGAGTTCCATTTTACACGTATGGAAGCGAACCGAAAACATTTTTTTTTTCACCTTAAATCAAATAAAGATGTTTTCAAACTTACAATATTTTTAACCCTACACAATTTTTTAAAAATGTGATACATACTCATGCCAAATTACAGCTTTCCACCGTACCAATTGTCTCTGATTAAAACCGCAGGCAGACAGACATGGCGAAACATAAGGGTTCCTTGTTTACCACGGAATCCTAAGAAGCGTACTGTATGTATGTTGAAGGTAATTTACATAACTACATATTTCTATTTCACAAGCCAAACCAGCGCTAGACTCAATTCATTATTCCGACATACTATATCATACGTGGCACAATAAAACTCTAACGGACATCAGACGTTGATTGATCTAACCCAGGCGTTATCTTTGTAATTTTTCCACATTTTATAGACCCGGGAGGACCGTGGATCGGCCGGAAAGCATTCGAGAAATGATATCTACCCAAATCTCGAGACTTTATGTCAGCAATATATTACTGTCGACGGTGACGCACACATTCCAGATAATATGGCGAGATTTCTTTAATATTAGCCTTAATTACAAGCGATACTGATCGGTATTCGTTTCATCATTCCTTTATCTTGTAAACCTTGTTTGTTGGACCTATTGAAATATTCCATACATTAACATACATTAGTTACATACATTTACACTCGATATTCTGTATCTGAATTGTTTATATCACGCTGAATAGACGTTTATTTCGATTAACTGGATCATTTTGTGTGTCTGGATTCTATTGGATCGTATAAAGTTTGAGCGAAGCGTTTATAGATTACTTTGTTCGGTGTTTTGAGTGTTTATTAAAGATTACTCGAGATTCAAAGAGCCATTGTATGAGACAGACTCATTCTATAGAAAAACAAAAAGGTAGTTAAATTGTTATCAACTTCAATGTCCCTTACATTGAAGTTGATAATAATTTAACTTTTCATAATCTTTACATAAAGGTTTAAGAATTTAATGTACCTCAATGTTTTTATTTATCAAATTATAAAAATTTTAGCACTTCTATGTTAACTGTAGGATTCAGCATCGAATATGCTATCTATTTGTACAGTTTCAACTCATAACATAAAGCTGAGATAGCAAATATGCAGTTTGCACTAACTTGTGTAGCATTTTTACGGGATGACTTACAATTATAAAATGTTATTCTTGAAGTAAAGTTCATTTAGTACCCGCGCTAGCTTAAAATAAAAGTGATAATATCATAAGTAATTAATTACCTATGTCAAAATCCGAAATTACTTAAGAAATTTCAGGGCTAAGCTCAAAAAATGTTTACATTTAAAAGTAGTACATTAGTTTAGACTTATAAAACAAATGTATCCTTTATTGAAAGTATGTACTTGTGCGCTACTCTATTAACATAAAGTACAAACATCTGCAAATTAGCGACTCCAAAGCTCGTAAATCGATCGTGTAATTGAGAATCTTAATTTGCCAAGTGTCTGCCGACCGATACTTTAATCGAGATGACAGATGATTCAGGCCAAATGTGTTCGATGGACTTAAATGTAGGGTGAATGGCGATGATAAGTCGTTTAATTTTTCAGTGTCCACTAGAACCACTGTAAATAAAACATTTAATAACAGCTGCGACTGGTTTGATGGGTTTTTGAAATGTAGTAGCTATAATTGGACTAATTGTAGTCATATTTTGTGATTCCATTTTTAAACTTGTATCGCCAGGCCTGTCTGCATATACTCGTATCAATCATAATCCGGCTTCCAAAAAGGAGGAGATTACAAATTCGTCGCGTTTTTTTATGTAGGTATGTTACCTATTATTCGAAGACTCCTAGACTGGTTTGAAACATTCTTTTTTTGTTTTAAAAAGTATACTTGACGATAAAATTTCTATGAGACTATCATAGAAATTTTATAAAAATTTGTTGCGTGATTAAGAGGAAGAGCCAGTTTGAAGCTTTGAAAAAATAAATTAAGTTATTCATAGGTTATTCATAAGTAAAAACATAAACGTATATTTTCTAAAGAGAATAAATGCAAGTAAATGTAGACATCTTACTTAAATGTATATTCGATAATATAATCTTTAGAACATATTAATTTCAATTTTTTCAATGACATACCGAGTGCCCCAGATGTTCTAGATTTTAGCATATCCCTTTTTTGTTACATTCGGCATCCTCCAAATTAGATACGTGTGTTTTTGCGCAATCCTGGTAAATTCCAACCCATTTCAACTTTACTACACACAAATAGCCAAGCTCAAAGTAGGAAGTTAACTCAAGCGCGGCAATGTAGCTCTTAAATGTGTGTGGGTAGTGTCTATAATAGTGTATCATGTAAACGCCATTTACCCCTATGAATCGCTTAACATTGCAGAAACTCAAAAGCTCTTACTGAACCTCCTGTCCTATAATTTTCCCGTCTCAAAACCTTTATAGACATAGCTTATCCGTCAAACAAAACAGTACGGTGTGCTCGCCTTTGGCTAAATGGTATCTCGTTTACTGCAACACGATTGCGAATCTAGAATCCTTTCAGTTCACCCAAGACGCCTTTGATGGTACGCGTTAGGTGAACATTAAACACACAAGCCGTGTTCTGTTCATAGTAAAATTAAATTAGAATGTCTAGCAGGATATAGAATAAGAATAGGACCACTCCAAGTCCTCCCGTGGATGTCTTAGAAGGCGACTTAAGAAATACAAGCTAAACAAAAACTTAAACATCAGTGGTGATACCTCTCCAACCCGTCTGGCCAGCGAGGAGAGTGTAGGCCAAGTCCTCTGCCTGCTCTGACCAAGTATGGCTCTGGTAGTACAGAGAGGGACGTGCTCTTGCAGTGGAGACAAAAATTCCTGATGATGATGATAATGATGTCTACCAGGGATGTTGTGCTTATTGAATTTTGCATCTGGATATAGATACCCATGGTATAATTAAATAAGGTATTCTCTTCCCGTGACAGCTGATGACGTAGGTGAAACTTGACTACGTCATCAGCTTAATATGTTGCCACTGTATGAAATTGAATTACCCGAGCGTAATGCATTTTTGAACTTTATATACCAATTTCGAATTAATAATCCATTATATCAATTTATAAAATATTGAATTGATGAATCACGCGAGAACCGCGAGATACTAAACAGCTAAGTTACTTAATATTTTATTTAATATTCATCAACTAATTGAGAAAGTCCTTAAATTTACTGAAAAGAACAATCAGTGGCAACACTTTGTGACGTAGTCAAGTTCCATCTCGGGAAGAGAATACCTGTTTTATTATACCATTTAGATACCTACGGATTTTAAATTTGATTCGATTACGGTTACGGAGCTCCATAACATGCCTGATTGTAGCATCGTATATAGCTCTTGAACGGATGAACTGATTTCATTGCGTTTTTACGTGAAAGCAACTTCCCTTGCCGTAGTTCTTAGCCTGGTTTGATGAAAATTGGTTCAGTGTCAGTTTGCAGTCAGTACAAACTTACACACATACCTATACAAATATAGGATTGTTCAAGATGACTGAGTTCAAAAGTTTAGGTACACATATCTACATACAACAAGCATTATTATTATTAAAATCTTGAATCCTGAATTCGAAACTGATTTGCCTAGTAAGTAATAGAAATAGCAATAACTTACCTACGTATAATCCTATCTATACATATTCTTGACATATTAATTTGAATTCAAGTGCGAGTGTGAATAACGTAGGTACATAAGTATGTATAATCTTTGAGTCTACATACTTATGTTCATTTAGTTTACTTTTTAACGATTTTTATCACGCCAGCCACACATATTTTCCGCTTGGCCCAATGGTTGACCGGGAGAGAATGCATATGACATTAGGTCCGCCACTTGTACGTTTTTCTACTGCGGAATAAAGTTTTAATAAATAAATAACGATAAATAGGCGAAGTTGCGGTACTATCCCAATTTTACTATACCATATGTGTTGAAAGAAACTAAGCCTCAAGGCATTTCAAACTATCGTGCCTTCTGCGTTTTATACCACTCATTACCATTTATCCATTTCGAGTGGAAACACTGTTATTATAATCTGTAAGGGCACACACAATGATCGTCTCAACACCGATGTGATTATCATACCTTCTTGTTTGGTTTCGGCTCGAAATATCCAGCCGATGTTAGGATCAGTGACGGGATGATTGTATATTTGTTTTTTCCTCACCAAGTCTGTAACATAGCACCGTAATTTATTTTAATGATCACGTACTGGCAAATGTATGTCGGTCGTTAATTGTAGGCGCAGGTTCGAGGAATGATATCAGAGGTTTTGCCGTGATAAAAAAACGATCCAGATTTCCTCCTTAGGCATCGATTAACAGAAGAACAAATATGTAGGTAGATTTAAGGCAGTTGTCTTATATTATAGTTTAATACATAATTACTACTTTATTATATTTACAAAAAAGAAATAGGTATAGAAATATATACTATAGTTGTAAAACCCAAAGGCCACGTTTAAAGTGAAGTGAAAAAGATGTGATGAGTTGCTAGCCGGATCGCCTAAAAGAAAGAAGCTACTGGCACATTATAAGATTTTCCTATTCTCTCAGTACAACCTAGCAGAGAGAGTTCATATCCGTATCATTTAGCTAAGAGTAGTAAACTTTCCAAGAATTTAATATATGTATTTAATTCAGAAACTAAACACCCGTATTTGTCCCACTTTCTGTAAGAAAACTCAGTAAATTTATTTGAAAATCCTTAAATGCAATAAAATTTGTATAATGGCAAAATTCACTTACCGTGTACTTTAAAACGTCTCTGGTATTTTATAAGACAGCCCGTTTATTTTGGGGAGATACCGCATAAGACCATTTTCGCATAGCAAAACGAGGCTAGTAGTTCATTAAAAAGATATATGCGGTCATTATGGAGACATTGCTATGGAGTATTCCGTTAATTTTGGCCCTCTGACAAGTTATCAGACTGTTTTATGTCACTGATAATGTTTTTGTAACATATTAAATTAACATTTCTTTCCTGAACTGCATATTAATCTTAAAAACAAAGTCGTGTCGTGTTAGTTAGAAGTAAATATATAGTTTTAGAATACAGACTAGAAGGGAATTGTAGAAATTCGATATTTTAGTGTTGTGTTTCTAATAAAAATAAAAATAAAATAAAAATTTCATAAACAAGGAGAAAGGAGGATGCTTATAGAACACGGAAGTAAGATGTACTTGTCTGCTTACGAGTAAGTATAAATAGTTTAAAAAAAAAGTTTAGTGATTATGGTTTAAGATTCTTCCGACACGTTTTAATTTCACTCAGTATGTATTATGTAATTAATAATTATGTAAAAAAATGTAGTTACTAATATCTATCATAGAATAATTTAATTCTGTCTTATTTTTTCCCTTAGATTTTGTTTGTTGATCAATTTGCATTTTAATACGAAATATAATATCGTTGAGTTGGTATCCCACACAAGTTTAAAACTTATGTTTATTGAATTTGACCTTTTATATCTATTAATCTACTAAGATAAAGTATAACATTGTTAGGGTTTCGTAATAAACAAGGAACCCTTATAGTTTCGCCATGTCTGTCCGTCCGCGGTCCTACTCAGAGACTTTAGGTACTAGAAAGCTGTAATTTGGCATGGGTGTTTACAAACCTACCTACCAAAAAGTCAATTTTTTTTATCGAATAACCCATCATGTGGGATTCGTTGAATAGGTATTTCAAAAATATTATGCGCTTGGAAACACTTTTTTTGATTTAGGGATTCGTTTTTAGGGTTCCGTAGTAAACAAGGAACCCATATATAGTTTCGCCATGTCTGTCTGTCCGTCCGCGGTCCTACTCAGAAACTATAAGTACTAGAAAGCTGTAATTTGGCATGGATATGTATTGATATAGATATCATGGCGAAAAAGTCGTTTAATAAAATATGGAAATATTTTTTTTTAAGTTAGCTGCCATACAAGTAAAGAGGAAGTCAATATTTTTTTTCTCTACAAACACATTTTGTGGAGTATCGTTGATTAGGTCTTTCAAAAATATTGTGAGCTTGGGAACACCATTTTTCGATTTAGGGATCCGTGTCTGAAATATTTAGGTTTAAACTGAAATTGTTTAAGTCACGTGTCCCCCCATCTTTCTGCTAAACGGTTATATATAGACACGTGAAAAAAATCACAGCTATCAGAGCTAAGTAGGGTTACCAAATTAAAAAGTTATAGGCGATCAACTTATAAAATGTACTCGAAAAGGAAAATTTCATAAAAATTCAATAGATATTTAGACGTTTTAGTGGCATGAACTCAAATTTGGCATTTACAACTACGGAACCCTACCCTGCACGTGACGCGACACGCACTTGGCCAATTATTAAAATATGCAATGTACATTTTTGTTAGAGTCAAGTGTCCCACTCCCCTCAATCTGCTAAACGGTTATATATGGACACAAAAATTTTAAGCTTAAATATATTTATAAAGTTTAAAGGAAAAATATGTAAGCTAAGTAGGGTTTATAATTGTTGGAATAACAACTCGGTATGGGCTAAATTAAACTACTATTTATCCGGTGAACTATGAAATTATATTATTTTCACTTTTACTTGGAAGTGTATACGTCTGACGCCTAGCACAGTCGGTAACGGAATGAACGAGACAACTGGGCGTTGCAACTAAATAAAGACAGCAACTTGATTGCTTTAGTATTGCCATATTGAAAAATAAAGATTGATTTTTGCAAATTAAATATTATATAAATCAACACGCCCCCTCAAAAATTAATCTTTTATACAATAAAAAGTCCCTATGCAGAGCATACATAACTTCCAAGTTTATCTGGGGAATCACAAAATAATGATCCAACATTTGTTGCGAGGATTAGGAAAACCCAGTAAAACCTAATCAGATCATTTCATTCATTACATTAGTTTCATTAACCAATTTCATTAATTAGTATATCATTTTCGAAATGTCACTTATATATCTATGTATATCATTAATCAATAACAAGATCATGTACTTTAATAATACATTGTAAACCCAACCCAACTCATCGCAGGTAGGTAATGGTTTCATCTTCGTCAGTGCATCTGCCAGAAGTTGACCTGTGAGAATGTAATTTTATTTCATTAGATACATATTTAATGTCTATATGTTGAGTGCGTTTATCAACAGTTGAATTATTTGCAATATTATTTGCAATTTATTTGCCATATGCTTATACATACATAGTCTATATATACGAGTATTATTATGGGTGTATCGATATTAAAATATATAGGTACTTTTGGCTAATGACAAACCACTAGGCTTCATACAACGCTATGTACTAGCACCAGAATGACAGTTGTTTCTTTGTACTTGTTTGTGGTTACTGAACAATGCTTAAATAATTGAAAGAAATACCCAGTTGTACTTTTTCTGTCATTTTTACTATTTCCGAGCCAATCAGAATAAGTATAGTATATTGTTATAATCACATCTTTAACAACTTAACTTAAGGTCAACTTTGCCTTTTAACACTCTGACCTAAGCACTTATAATACATTGTCACATTATCTACTATTTTTATTTGAATACCTGATATTAACACTTATATTAAATCAGGTTTAGTTCATAGCATTACATACATCAGAAAGCCTTTTACATGCTTCATAATTTACTTTCTAAGGAGTATTTACAGGATTGAAATCCTGCATACTAAATTTAGTTAGAACTGCACTTTGGTCTAACATTATTTCATAATCATATCAAGTAATTTTAATACCAAGAAACCTATTTGAAATCTTTCATCTCAAATTTACTTATAAAATACTTTTTAAAACTGTTCATTGTATTTTTTTTTATCACACATACTATTACCAAATCATTTACATATAGTACCATGTATATATATTTCTATATATATAACTAACACGTTTATACATCTATCAACTAATGAAAATTGAAGGCCTTTTATTTAAATGACAGCTCAAATACTTTATGCCAGCACCTGCTTCATCACATATGCTTCATTCAGTTTAAAAGATCAATTATTTTTGCTTGATACGACCTTGAATTTTTCATGTCAATTTCCTTTAGTTTCGTGGTCCATATGGTGGGCTAAAAAGTAATATTGATAAGCAAAACTAATTATAAACCACCTAGTTATTCCTGCAACAGGTGGAAAGGTTTCATCATAGTCTATTAGATATTTTTGACTGAAACCTCTAGTAATAAGTCAAATATTGTTAAGGGTCTCCAAATTAATCATTAAGAATCAAAAGTGAAAATCCTTGCATTGATTTGGTACTACATTCCCTGAATTATTTGTCAAAAGAAAATTTAATTAATACTAATTGTGCTTTCCTACTGAACTCTATCATCTCGAGTTTTCTTATTTTTCGGTTTACACAAGATTGGTCAAGCACAGATAAAGTGATCATTTTTATACGAAATAGGGGACGACCTATAAACCTATCACTCTTTCAAGTTTTAACAATACCTGTTCTTTTAGTATCTGTGACCACTAATGAATTATCACAAGCCTTAGCTCTTGGTTATTCCAATTTTATTATGTCGTGGTTCATTTTGCCAACTAATCCTATGAGAACTCTCATAATCATCAGATTTATGGGGCATTTCTGATTTTAGATCTCTCAGTTAATAATCATCAGATTTATAAAGAATATCTGATTTTAAATGTCTCGGCTAATAATCATCAGATTTATAGGGTATATCTGACTTTAGATTTCTTAGATAATAATCATCAGATTTATAAAGAATATCGGATTTTAAATCTCTCAATTAATAATCATCAGATTTATAGGGTATATCTGACTTTAGATTTCTTAGTTAATAATCATCAGATTTTTAAAGCATATCTGATTTTAAATCTCTCAGTTAATAATCATCAGATTTATAGATATATCTGATTTTAGATCTGTCGGTTGTTAAGATACTATTCCAGAATTTCCGAAAATGTTAACACTATCATGAGAATTTTGACTATTCTCTTCAGATTGCCATGCAGGCCTGGATTGTCTCATCCACAATGCCATACCCGACAGTTCCAAACCTTTCGTAATTTGGATTCCTAACTTTTTACATCTATTTTGTTTTACCTACTCGTTTTATCATGCATATAAACCGTTAAACCAAAAACCTTTATTATTTATATATAATACGGCTCATTTCAAACTGTATTTTTTTTTTTATTAAAGCATGTTAAATTAATTAAGTAAACAGCAGTTAAAACAGCTTCACCCGAAATACTTTTTCTAGACTTGCACCATTGACCATAGAACGAGCTTTCCCAGTAGTAGATCTTACCATTTTTCCAAAACACCATTT
This sequence comes from Acrobasis consociella, assembly GCA_963555685.1. Taxonomy (NCBI): domain Eukaryota; kingdom Metazoa; phylum Arthropoda; class Insecta; order Lepidoptera; family Pyralidae; genus Acrobasis; species Acrobasis consociella. The sequence goes on along the minus strand of OY743112.1, from coordinate 12,372,455 downwards.
AATTGAGGCATCTTTGGAACTGATAAGTGGTAAGTACTTTCCGTTTCAACACAATTTTTATTTCGGTGGATAAATACTCCGCTCTGTTATCACACTGGCCTAGGCGCTGCGCTAATGGCATAATTTATATTTATTAGAGCCAACATATACACTTGTAAAACAGGGTGGCAAACGTCCGCAGACACCACAAAATTTAAAACAATAAAATTATTAACTTACATACCTTTCATTAATGTTTTACCGTCTTTACATATTCCGACGCCTTACTCGCCGAATGGTTGCACCTTCGAGATCAACAGCAAACCCTATGGTGCACCAGGGCAGTAAAGCATGGCGTCTATTGCTCCTCCAATGCCCATGTTGCTGGCAACATTTCCCTTTTTGGTATCTGAAATAAATTTATAGTGTATAGCAATTGAAATATTTTAAGGTTATGTGTAACGAAAATACTTCTCTGTTAGTTTATTTCGATGCACCAAAATCCAATTTAATGTGTTATAAAATTAGTAGTCTCGACTCTCGGCCATAAAAGTTCTGTTCGTAGTTTTCTGCAGAAACATTCTTTTGAAATAGTAACAGTAATTTTTAACCTGTCCGTCCACAATGATAACACTTAAAAAAAAAGACTAATTTTTACTTATATTATCTTTTGATGGTAGTTATTTGACGGACAATAATTCTCGTTTTTTTTTTTTTTGTTACGCCTGCTACCCAGTCGATCGATACTCTAACGTTCGTAAAGAGTTTCCGAATTGTGCAAAATACCCATCGCCGAGCTATTCTTTCGCAAATTGTATAATTGGATCACTATCACAAACATTTAATCACACATGTCTAACACATTTATTTGACTTAGTAACACACGTTAAGATCACAAAGTAACACACACTCAATTCATTTAGTAACAGTATTATTATTCACTTCTAACACATTTTAATTTCTGTAGCCTACATTTCCAAAAGCTGTATTTCTCGCGATCAAACGGTTATAAATTTATTTTTATTTTTTTAAATCCATCGTAAAACACGAGTAACGGTTTTAAATTTGCGAATTGAGATATTTTTCTTAGTTAGATATTTTAAATGCCTTATGCGTAAACTGGGCCCATAACCTGTTGGAATAACAACTCGGTATGGGCTAAATTAAACTACTATTTATCCGGTGAACTATGAAATTATATTATTTTCACTTTTACTTGGAAGTGTATACGTCTGACGCCTAGCACAGTCGGTAACGGAATGAACGAGACAACTGGGCGTTGCAACTAAATAAAGACAGCAACTTGATTGCTTTAGTATTGCCATATTGAAAAATAAAGATTGATTTTTGCAAATTAAATATTATATAAATCAACAATAATTAAAAAAACCAATTTATAAAATGTCCTCGGAAAAGGAAAATTTCATACATATTCAATAGAAAATTAAATTTTGACGTTTTTAGTGGCATGAACTCAAAGTCTGCATTCGCAACTACGGAACCCTACACTGCGTGTGGCCCGACACACTCTTGTCCAAATATTATGACTTATATCTACAAATGTAATATCTATAATATATTTAATAAACTGTTTGAAGGTCAGCGCAAAAATGGAGCAACCCAATATTTCTTTTGGCGTTGTTCCAGGTCTCGACTCAGGCAGGTTCAGGTATTGAAAGATATAGACCTACTTTAGAATCAGCATTTATCAATACTGCCTACTCAGTTGGAAATAATGTGAATAAGAAATAGAGAGTTATACTTACAGGGAAGGTTCTCGAATGGAGAACACGTACTGGCATGCGAAGCGTAGGACTGACCAAGGTCGCTGGAAGGCGCTGGATACAAGGCGCTCAAGATCGGTCATTTTGGAAATCTTTGGGAGAGGCTTATGTCCAGCAGTAGACGCTATGCGGCTGAAATGATGAATTATGGTGAAACGTTTTTTGGGCAACGTCAAGTGATGCTGAAAAACTTTAGGAAGAAGGCAACGAGACGTGTGTTTAAAGATTTTGGCTAGATATCATTTTGATACAGATACATTATCACGTCTTTATCACTGCCGGGGCAGACAGAGTCCAGGGCCATATGATACAAAGACTACGTTTAGCGTTATAGTGGGCGTTTAGATGGAATGACCGGCCAAGTGTTTCATGATTGCAAATATAACATCTGAATAAACTAATTTTCTATTGAATTTGTATGTTTATATATTTACTAGAAGTTTCCGATGACATTTTATATATTGGTCGACTATAACTGACAGACGGACAGACAGACAGACAGCACTAGCAATGTGTACTCCAACTGGTATAGCGAGATCTTACAATTAAGCTACTCTACTTTAAATACATAACCTTTTAATTTTTTACCAACGTTCTCATAACATTACTTCTGAATTTTGCATAGACCCGTCCATCTTGTAAAGTAAACAGGGAAGGCAATGTTATTCCTCTGTATACAATATTAAAAACTTACATCCTGCTATCTGCAACGAGAATTCTCATTGGGGAGATGTATAAAGGAAGAAAGCTCGAGCCCACTTGAGCTCCCACACTGCTTTGCAATACTTTATTTTTTTAAGGTTTTAAAACATCCTCCTTTTTAATGGAAACATTATTTAATTTAAAATATACAGGAACCAATTTTATTCATTTTACTTCTTTTTTATTAGAGTGAACCGTTTTTAATTAACCTCAAAGTTATAAGTGTACAGTGAACTGGGGTATTTAAAAATTACCCCTCGGTTTTAGTTAACATGTCTATATATAAAGAAGTATGAATGTATTCATGATTGGGCCAAATTTGCAACTATAGTGCTCTGAACTGATTAAACCTGTAACTTATAAATTTCTTTATCATAACAATCTTACCCTACATGGAAAAGAATGCTCTGCGATAAAACCGCCTTTTCTTACGTATCTCTGAGTAATATGTGTGCAAGAAAGATTAAAGTAATTTTTAATAAGTGATTTCCGTACTATTTATCTGTTTATTTTACTAACGTTTCATTAAAATATTAGAAATCCTAAAAGCTATGAAGGTTAATTCAAGTGTGCTAAACCTATTTAGCGTACAATATTCAATGAAAATCTTACATCTTTGCAAATTCACGTTAGAAAACTTTGATCTCATCGATATGTTGAGTATTCCGGATCAGCGAGTTAGTTTTCAGCGGAGAGCGTTTCCACCAGATGAAATTCTTCAAAGGGGTGCAACTAAGACCGTGAAATTCAATTAGGTTCATCATGTGTAAGATCCTCCGCACATTAGGCAACCTGTCACGATTATTTTAATTAGAATTCAATCAAGGTTTACTTTACTTGACTTGACATATAAATTTAAAAATTAAAAACTAATTCACTACAATGGGTGAAAAATTCTTATTTTCCTAATGCATTTGTCACTTTCATTTTTAGATTTTCTACCTTCATTTGAATTGTATGCATTTAAATTTTTTTATCAACAACTATTTCGTATAAAATAATATATTGCATATCTTACTAGTCATTTTCCGACTAGTAGATAGTAACGGTATTAATCGCCTAAGTAGAGGCATACACGAGTAAGAAAATCACAATGATAAAATCGTCTTACAACCTAATTCTACAAAATTGACTATTCATGGCGATATAATAAAGGCCGCGTTTAACGAGTGTTATCACTACTTACCTCTTTCTAAATAAAAATTTATTCGGGTTTATCGACGGCGTCATGCTACAAAGACAGGCTTACTTATAAATACGTCGTGAATCCCTCACTCGTGTAGGTAATGCTTAGTGTGCGGAAGCTCTTAAGTCAAGGCCACTTCCAACTGCGACCAATGCGACCATCCTTAGGGATTAATATAAAATTTTACGTTCTTTCTCGTCGCAATTGCCTTTTATTTTTGTTAAGAAAAGATGATGTTTTTTGATTATTATTAATTGTAGTAATAGTTAATAACTTTTGATCTCTATCTTTTGATAATGATAAAATTTGTTATTTCAAACCTAAATAGTACTATTAACATCAGTGCTGTGAGGTTTCACACCATTTCTTCCGCTGAATGCCTTGATAGACGACTAAAGAATTAGGCAAATATATCTTCTGCAACAAATGCATTCCCAAGGAAGGCTGCAGCTAGGCGGCGGTTGCTTTGGCAGCTACTCGTACGGCATAAAAACTAATAGTCCTTTTAAAGATTAATAAACATAGGGACAAATCACACAGATTAAGCTAGCCCCAAAGTAGGCTTAAGCTTGCGTTGTGGGATACTAACACAACAATACAATATTTTACGACAAATACATACATAGATTAACACCCAAGACCCAAGACCATAAGAAAGGTCATTTTCCAACTTGATTGGCGAACTAGCGTGTTGACCATTACGCCACGGAGGTCGAAAAAATAACAAATTTGTTATATAAACGTTTATTTTTTTATAGGATCATAAACAGACACAACTGGTTCGTCGTTACAGTTGTCACTGTTACAAAAACTGTACAAATAGTTATAAAGAGGCCCAGCAACACAACCACGCATCACCGCCCCTTCGTTTTTGATTACTCTTATTCCACATACTTCGTTTATAGAACAATATCGAATTTCCATTGGTTCACTGAAATGAATATATAAATTTCTTATTATATCTGCAAGAAAATCCTGAAGCAAAGAGCTTTATTTATGAGAGAGAACGTCGCTTGAAGGACCGAGGATATGACCACCGCTCCGGATGGTATTTGGTTCAAAGGATATCCATCGCTATCCAAAGAGGAAACGCAGCCAGTATAATGGGCACCTTTGAGCCGGATACAGTTCTGAGTAGCATTTTTGATTAGTGGCATATTTATTGACACATTTTGTAAAAAATATGTTTGTATTATTTGTGTGTAAAAAATTGTTAATTGTGAATTAAGTTACGAATAAATGAACTGTCTGCAAGATGTCTGTTGTCGGAGAAAGGTCTTCCAAAATGACTAGTTGGACAGTACCAAGTCTACATTCAGTCTTTTTGTGCGACCTTGCTAAGCACCTTGTTAAGTATTGACCTTGGTGTAGCGCGCTGATCGTAAAAGCCGATTGAGGATGCAGCTATTAGCAACCCATCACTATTTTGATTCCTTTTTAGGGTTCCGTACTCAAAGGGTAAAAAGGGACCTTATTACTAAGACTTCGCTGTCTGTCTGTCACCAGGCTGTATATCAAGAACCGCGATAGCTAGACAGTTGAAAAACTTTGCTGTTGCCGCTATAACAACAAATACTAAAAACAAAATAAAATAAATATTTAAGGGGGGCTCCAATACAACAAACGCGATTTTTTTGCCCTTTTTTGCACGATATCAATAATGGCAACAGGTTTTCATTTTACAAATAAATAAAAAAATTAAAATAAAAGAAATATTTAAGGGGGGCTCTCATACAATCAACTTGATTTTTATAGATAATGGTACGGAACCCTTAGTGCGCGAGTCCGACTTGCACTTGGCCGGTTATTCTATCTTTATCATCAGCCATGAAAATTTAAGATACAGAATGGCGACAACAGATAGACAGACAGCCGGAGTCTCCAAAATAGAGTCCTGTTTTGTGGGTACGAAACCCTTAAAAGTAAAATATATCACACAACAATTCTGCCCGTGTAATAATAGAGCGAAAATGATCTTTATTACTTAAGCATCATGTTCCCTGGATTTAAACAGAAAAAAGAAAGAAAAGTTATTTAATTGGCTTCATACTCATATACAACTTAACAATTAGATTTAGGGTTGACTGTAAGAGAATCTTGATCCATTGTCTTTTTTGTACAATTAAGTCTTTTCATGAATACCTCCAACGCTCTAATTTCGAATGTTTGCTCAATGTCATAAATAAGAAACTATACTTACTAATTCCCAAGTATGCATGATTCATAGTATCCTGGATTCAACGTCTTATCTTCATGTCCTTTCACTTCGCAAGACAAGCATTTTAAGCTGTTTCGAACAGTAAGTCTCAAGCGCCTAGCATGAGAGATTTCAGCCACATTGTCAATCCATTTCTTCTTGTCCGTAAATTGCTTAGTACTAACGATAAGGTTCATGGGCGTATCGTTACACAAATCACAGGAGCAAAAGTAAAATATCTGCTTGCGATTTGGGTTGTAGCAGCCACGTTTGACGATTCCGAACGGTGTGTGCATGCTGAAGCATACATCCTTTGAATCTGGGCATTTTTCCGTGGGAAGTCTAATGTGTAGAAAATACAATTGATAGCTTTTAAACACCATACTTAGAAAAGTCATCACCTGACCTGGTATGGCCAAATCATTACGTGGTATTCGATATCACTTCTCATTAGAAGTGATATCGAATACCTGGCAAAATTGGCATAGATCACAAGGAAGGCGTGGAAAAAATATGGGATATCGGATATGGAGGACCTGGAGTTAGCACGGAGATGGAGTAGAACAGAAAATGATTATATGGGTATAGGTATCGCAAACCGGCCTCATTTCGTACTGTTGGTCTGGCTTATTCGTATTTTTTTAATAAAAAATATTTTGTACTTGGTTGTCGCAGGGGAAGGCCGAGAAAGAGATGGCGCGACGACCTTGATAGTAACCCAAGTCGGTGGTAGGAACTGGATAGCAGCGGCCGCGGACAGAACGGGATGGCACGGACAAAGGGAGGCTTATGCCCAGCAGTGGCTTTTTGGAAGCTGATGATGATGACGATGATGATGAACAATGGACAGAGACAGGCGGAAGGAAATGGGAGTGACCCTTGCCCAGCAGTAAAAATAAATTGGTTGTCACTCTAACACTTATCAAAGTGCAGGACGCCTCGTTCATTTTAAAAACATTTATTTTATTATTTTTCACGATGCCTGATTTTTAATATTTGTACTTTTTACTATCTGTAAGTTTAAATTTTAGTGTAAGTTTTTAAGGTATTCAATATTAATAAAAAAAAAAAGAAATAATTATGGTGTGTTGTGTGAAAACACATTAAAGAATTTATTACTTTTTCGGAAAACATCTTTAATTTACTTTTTCAGTAAGTTAGGCAATTGTTCATCTACAATTTTTATTCCAACTTTTGTCTTTATCGTAAAAATATTACACTAGGTGGAGCCCTTCTCTTCATTATATTTAACAGAAACACGTCATAGTCTAAAAAAAATTAAACCGTGTTTATAATCATCTTTTAAAATTGACAACAAAATTATCCTACCCTCCTCATTATTCTCTTTCTACTACTTTTGTCTGTATGTTGCTTTAGACTTCAATGTCCTGTAAATAGTTCTTAATTCTGTAATGGATAAATCATAATAAATGAAATTTACTCTCGATTTGCCGGGTTACTACAAGCTCTTTTTTCCACGTTATTACAAGATATACATGTGAGACTGCCAGTTCTCTCTATCTCTGGCGTTTTATCTAATATAACTTCGTTTGTAGCATCAGCTTCATCTGGCATATTTATTCCTGAAAAGTTTAAGATTTAGTTATGTCAAATTATTATGTACTAAGGTATAACCTTCATCATGGTCAGGTCTATTTTAGTCTCCAGTGCAGGAGCATGACCCTCTCTGTACTACCAAAGCCTTACTTAACCAGAAGAGCAGTCAGAGAATTTGGCCTACACTCTCCACGCTGGCCAGACGGATTGGAGAGCTTGTATTTCCTAAGTCCCCTTCTACGACATCCACGGGAAGACTTGAAGTGGTCCTATTTTATTCTGCCGGATACCACACGGCAAACCAAAGCTATACATTACTATACATGAATACGTTCAACCATGGTTTATTTGGCGGAAGGTTATGAAACCATCAATATAATCATTTGTTCATTTTAAATTAAGGGCGAATACTTTATGACCATTTCAGTCCATGATTCTGACCAACATTCCCAATTAATTACATAGGTACTTCTTCTCGCGACAAAATGAACTTACCCAAAAATGGTAAACTTTGAAGTAGTTGATTTGCATCAAATCTCAAAACTACAAATGTAGCCTACCTCCTTATCATAAGTTTGTAGCGAGTAGGTACATTATTTTATTTTATAAAACTATTAGTAAATTAGGTGTTTATCTAAGTATATAAGTACTGTTTGTATATCAATACTATACTAAGACATTAAAAATCGCTTGTGTGTATATATTATGATAAATTTATGAAGTAATATAGTGTTGGCGATAAAAAAAAGTAACTGGAAACAAAAAAGAGAAAATAAAATTGATTGTATTTATATGTGTTTATGCTTATCTTCGAAACTATTGATCCAATACTTACGCAGTATTCAATAATAGAAAAAGCTCAGCTCAGAGCAACATACGCATTGTTTCATATAAATCTAATATCAGGAAGAAAGTCGCCATTTTAAAATTTTACGCGGACAGAGTTAAATAACCAGCATGTGTATTTGTTTATAATATAATAAAACAAAATATTGTATCCTTGAGTTTAGTATCTCATAATACAGGTCCCAACTTAGTTCGGGTTTAGCTCAATCAGTGTAATAAATTTGTCCTTAAAAATATACCTATTTTTTTTAAATATATTTCATTTACTTATAAGTATCACGTATTTTAACACACTTACGTTTTTCTGTTCCACTGTCGTCACAAATACATTTATAAAATAAACTGCAAAATAATATAAAAAGTAACGTCTTCATTTCTGGAAGTCATAGAAATGTCAAACAAAGAGAATACCAAAGAGCAACAAAAATCACTTTTGTCAAAATCACGATCACGGTCAAAATATACAGTTTTTTTTTGGGTGACGAAGCACTGGGCATAGCAAACAAGTTTATTTCCTAGGCAAATAAAAAAGCGGCCAAGTGCGAGTTGGACTCGCCCATGAAAGGTTCCGTAGCAGCAAGGAGGAGTAGGCACTCAAATCCTACTATATCCTACTTCCTATCCTACTATCCTATCCTATTCCTACTATTCCTACTTTCCTACTTTCCTACTATCCTACTATCCTACTATCCTACTTCCTACTAATATTATAAATGCGAAAGTGAGTTTGTATGTTTGTTTGTTTATTTGTTCGTTACCTCTTCACGCTTAATCTACTGAACCGACTTGGATAAAATTTGGTATGGATATAGTTTGAGACTCGGGGAAGGACATAGGGTACTCTTTATCCCGAAATTCTTACGGGCAGCGAAGCCCGAGAGTACAGCTAGTTAATAATATTTTTGGAAATATTTGTTGTTCGTATTATAAAGAAACTACTTACGGTGAGAGTTTGCAGGGTAATTAAATAATTTTTTTTTTTAGTTTTATCATTTCCTTATTTTAGAAGTTACAGGGACACACATTTTACCACTTTGGAAGTGTCACTCGCGCAAACTATTCAGTTTAGAAAAACATTATATTAGAAACTTCAATGTAATTTTTGAAGACCTATCCCTAAAAACCTTACAGGTATGGGTATAATGGAAAAAAAAATTGAGTTTCATTTCTAAGTATGGGGATTGGGAACCCCCAAAATTTATTGTTTTTTTTCTTCTATTTTTGTGTGAAAATCTTAATGCAGTTCACAGAATACACCTACTTACTTACCAAGTTTCAACAGTATAGTTCTTATAGTTTCTGAAAAAAGCGGCTGTGACATACGGACAGACAGACAGGGTTCTGATTTTTTCCATTTGGTTACGGAACCCTAAAAATCCCCTGTCAAGAACGCCATCTAGTGTTGAGCAGCGGAACTATCAATACGACTTTATATCCGTAGCGCCTCTATTATTTTCTAGATTAAAGCCTTTATTTTCCAGCGTTAACCCCCAAAAACTTTTCGACGGCTGAACTGATTTCGGATATACAGACAGACAGACAGACAGACAGACAGACAGACAGGCAGTCAGTCAGACAGACAGACAGACAAACAGTCAGTCAGTCAGACAGACAGACAGACAGTCAGTCAGTCAGACAGACAGACAGACAGACAGTCAGTCAGACAGTCTGTCAGTCAGACAGACAGACAGACAGACAGACAGACAGACAGACAGTCAGTCAGACAGACAGTCAGTCAGACAGACAGACAGACAGACAGACAGACAGACAGACAGACAGTCAGTCAGACAGACAGACAGACAGACAGACAGGCAGGCAGGCAGACAGACTGCATAGTGCATAATAGTAGATTGTGTTACAAGGCGTAAAGGTAATACTTTTAAGTCGAGGACGCTACTTTGAATCCAGAGCGAAACAAAACCTGAGTGAAGCGAGGGATTCACGTATAACGCCCAAGATAAAAATATTACCGTACGCGAGTAACACACTCTACTTTTCATCTCCATCTATGAGAAAAACTACCAAATAGATAAAAAACAGACTATGAAGAAAAATAGAACATCTACAATACCTAATCAAAGCTCCGACCAGTACTAACCTTTATTTAGTGTCGTTTTCATTCAATGAATAAGAAATAATTTTTCAGAACTAATAATGTTCACTCATAAGCTTATAACTTTTATTGCGTGGTCGTTCATATTTTTTTTATAATTACTATTATCTTGATGTTCACTATCGGCTTAAACTTACGAAAAAGTCTTCAAATTTACACACATAATTAATTTAAACACAATTTATCCCAAAACTTTTGTAATTACTTTAAATCATAAACAGAAATTGCGTTTATCCATGTTGACGATGATCTGTATTCCAAATTTAAAAAAATACGAAATCTGTGCCTGTTTATGGCTGATTTTACATAGATTCCACTCGTGTTTCGTTCAACAACAACAAATAATAACAAATCGTGTTTTATTCCAGTAAGATTTTCGTTTTCATGTTTTAATCCTTTACGCCTTGTAGCACAATCTACTATATTCTTACTTTGAGCTAACAAATATAGAGTGCATAAATGTTACCTTATATTATAATCAAATTGTAATGTACTAATACGCCTTTTTTAAATCCTGGGCCGCGGAACCTGCAGCGTTTATCAACCCATTAAAGATTATTTGTTTGTTTTTCATAAAGCTTTCTTAAACATAAGAAAAAAACATAGATACAGATCGGAAAAACAAACATACAACGGCGTCCTTGTCCCATGGTATAGGGATCTCTTCCAGTCAACCAAGTTTACGCGTAATCACGAATACAAGCATTTCGCAAACTAGCGTACATTTTGTTTAATTTTTCAACTCTAGATAAGTCTTTAGATTTGTTTATTTAATAACAATGTGAAAATTTTTCACAGGAGCACAAAATGTAATTAATATTGTACCTTCTATTCTAACATTTCTGAAATCGAGTCAGTGTTAAAAGTCTCCTCTTTGTACAGAATTGGTAGGTATTACAAAGGTTACAAAAAAAACTTAAGTTCAAAAACTATGTATAATATTTTAAAATAATCAGAGGAAACAATAAAATATTAGACAATTGGCAAAGTGCACCACTGTTTTTTTCATTGCGTATTGTACTCGTCATTATGGATCTTCGTTTACGTATACTTTTCACGTGAGTATATGGTTCCGAGTAGAAAGATTCATTATTACATGTCATACCTAAACAATAATGAAACCAAGGATTATAAGCTGGTCTGTAGGCGCATCCTCTCCTCACATCTTTTCCTCCACCTTTAATATATGTAGCACAAACTTGATTGAGGGTGCAACCAACTTCAGCAGCACTGTAAATAAAAAGATTTTATTACAGTGTTAGGTTACTTGCATCATGCCTACCCATTGCCATATAAACATAATCATTTATCTTCCTTGTCACAAGATGGCGCTTTATAATAATAATTAAAACAATCAAATATTTTATTTAGATATAGTAGAATGTCCTCTGATTACATAATTGGGTATTCAACTAAAATATATAAAAGTGTTAAAGGTGCCTTTAATCGAAAATATAGACAATTTTAAGAAACTAATTTGAATAAAAAAATCTACGGGTTATCAGGATTTTTTCATTTAATTTTAAACATTACACCGGAAGTGACGACACCCATCAATCGAAATTTACATTTGTCCTATGCCTGCAGTAAAAAAAGCAATGACATCTGTCAACTGTCAATGTCTACTGTTTAAATTACCGTCGTTATGTTGGTTGTAATCACGTTGTTTTCAAGTTGTTGTGTTGGTAGATGACAGTGACAGCGACATATAATACAGTGGTGCCATTTTTGAAACGTGGAGTCACTAAACGAACGGTTTTTGTATGGAAAAAACAGTTGTTTAAGTAACACCGCCGACAGTTGTAGAGCCAAGATTGTTGATCTATGCGCCCTTACTTTACCAGGCCTAACGTCACATACTCTACATTTTAGTCAAAACGTGAGGCTTGGCCACGTTTTGCCACTTAATTTTCGGGGCTTCACCTTAAATTACTAGTAATAGACGCAAGACTGTAAATAGCACGCACTGCTGCTCATAGAATAAATCAATTTGATTGAGACTCATATCAACACATAAATAGTTTTACGTAAAATATACACATATTGAATTTAAGAGATGTAATTGCCCTATTCTAAGCAAGTCAATCTTCGATATTAATGTAATAGGTATTCGTACGTACTCGTAACCTTCTATGCATTTCTGGTCTTCATCAGTCGTGCCATATTTTTGCTTAGTTTCACATTGTTTGCAGATCAAATGAACATTGGTCTTTTTACTATTTATCATTGAATTGTCAAAATCCATATCTTCCCAAGTTAAATACATAAAATTATCTGGGATAGATGCACTTTTGTCGTTACATAAGTTGCATCTGCAATAAAAAATTACGTCTGGGGTATTTATCGCACAGCCTCTTCTGATGTAATTATAGCCGAGTTCAGTAAAACACATCGCCACACCATTAGTATCTTCCGTACTACAAGATACACTTTGAAGCCTAAAATAAAAAAGAAACACAATTAAAAGAGATATTAAATAATTGGCCAAGTGCGTGTCGGGCCACGCGCAGTGTAGGGTTCCGTAGTTGTAAATGCCAACTTGCAGTCTAAAAAACTGCTAAGTATTGAATTTGTATGAAATTTTCCTTTACGAGTACATTTTATAAGTTGATCACCTATAACTTTTTAATTTGTAAACCCTATTTAGCTTTGATAGTTTTCCTTCAAATTACATTATATATTATAGCTGTGATTTTTTTCACGTGTCCATATATAACTGTTTAGCGGATAGATGGGGGGGACACGTAACTTTAACAAAAAAATTTACTTCAAACCTAAATATTTCAGACACGGATCCCTAAATCGAAAAATGGTGTGCCCAAGCTCACAATATTTTTGAAAGACCTATTCAACGATACCCCACACAATATGTTTGTAGAGAAAAAAATATTGACTATATCTTTATATGTATGGCAGCTACCCTAAAAAAAAATATTTCCATATTTTATTTTATGACTTTTTTGCCATGATTGATATACATATTCATGCCAAATTACAGCTTTCTAGTACTTATAGTTTCTGAGTAGGACCGCGGACGGACAGACAGACAGACAGACAGACAGACAGACAGACAGACATGGCGAAACTATAAGGGTTCCTTGTTTACTAAGGAACCCTAAAAATATGGGTTCGAGACCAACTTGAGTTGTCTGACAAATTGTATTTTTACATTTCACTTTTCCCTGGTCTGGGAGAGAAGAAAAAACCCTGAACCAAAACTTGCCAACTGACACGTAACATTCATCATCATCATAAGATCTTTTTGACTGCAAGAGCACGACCCTCTCTATACTACCAGAGCCATATTTGACCAGAGCAGCCAGATGACTTGGCCTACACTCTCTTCGCTGGCTAGGCGGGTTGGAGAGGTCTCATTGATGTTTATAAGCTTTGTTTAGCTTGTACTTCCAAAACTTGAAAAGGGGGAGAGAAGCTTGCAGGATATCATCAACCTGCTGAAGGTCACAGACCCGGATGATGTGCCCACATTTGTGGCGAAGCGGCTGGACAAGCTGCCTCCCGTCACGTTCGACCACGTCGACGTCACTAGGCTGCTGAAGGACATCATCGCCCTGAAAGCCAGCCTGGCCGATGTACAGTGTAGGTTAGGGGTCTCCGAATCTACCATCAGTGAGCTACGTACCGAATTATTAACATTAAAAAGTAGTGATTCGGTAAGTAGGTCACCTACTGAGACTGCTAACGTAAACATGCGACGAGGCGAAGCGCAAAATGTCTCCGTCAGCAGTTTGCAGTCGCCGCCTGTTGTTGTGTGCGCAACACAGCCCGCCACCCGCTACCCCGCACCCGCCCCGGTGACGTCTAGCCCGGGTGTGCCGCCGCGGCCGCGAGCCTATGCCGAGGCTGCCGCTGCGCCCGCGCCCGCCTCCCCACCCGCCGCGACCACAACGCGGCCTTTGGCACAGGGGCCAACAGGGAGATGGCGTAAGCCAGCTTCCATCAAGCTGTTGCCACCACCGGGTCCCGAGAGGAACCAGCGCGATGAAGAGGGCTTCGTGAAGGTGGAAAGGAAGAGGAGGAAGCCCGTGAGCCTCAACAACTGCGGAACCGCGCCGTCCGGACCAGACTCTCCGCTGCGTCCTGCCGTACCATCGACGCAGCTGTACGACCTGTACGTGTCCCGTCTGCACTGGTCTACGAGGGTAGAGGAGGTCGTGGACTACGTCCGAAAGAAGTCCAACTTCACCTTGAGGGTTGAACGGCTGCAGTCTCGCCACAAAGCGAATTTTAATTCATATGTGGTGAGAGTGCCGACGCATCATCTGCCAACCTTCATGAAGGAGGACTTCTGGCCGCAGGGTGTCGTATTTCGGAGGTTCCGAGGTCGGCTACCCGACGATACTGTGCGTCACACGTTGCCGACACTACTTATTATTATGTATGTTAGTTATAAGGTATTTATAATATGGGTCTCTAGCATTTTACAAAATTTGTAAGTACAATGCTATTGCCTGAAATAAAGAAATTTATTATTATTATAGAAATTTATTATATTATTTATGGGGTAGTAAGAGGTTCCGCCCACCATCATGCCATCAGGAACCCAAGCCAACCTCACCTGCCCGTGGTACACCCTGCTGATTAACGAACGAGGCTCTGGCGAAACGCAAACACCCGCCAACTCGCACTGGACCAGCGCGGCGGGTTATGGTCCAAACCTCCCATCAAATGTATAGAAAGAAAACACCAAGGCCCCAAGTGCCCGGCGACTCTGGGTGCCATTCAGGCGGTGACGGGCGCAGGGATGGTACTAGAGTCAGGGGTGCGAAGAATCCCCGGGCGGCGACTGCTAACCGTCAGACGACCAATGCTCATACTATAACGGACTCCGATTTGCTCAACATTGTTAGTTACAACGTCCGCACGTTACTCAATACTCAATACTCAATCATTTATTGCTTCCTTAATGTACATACAGGTCTTTGATTATATAATAGGATCAATTAAGGGCCCTGACGGGCGCTGCAATGAGAGAAGGGCTATTTAAAAAGATTAATGGAGGAAAACGTTAATGGAGGACGAGCGACTTATAGAACTTGAGAATGCCTTAAAAGATTTAAAATGGGATATTGTAGGTCTTTCAGAAATAAGAAGACTAGGTGAGGAGACATTAGAGAGGGAAGACAATATTTTTTACTACTTTGGTGAAACCCAAGGACATTTAGGGGTGGGATTCCTAGTTGCTCAAAAGTGGAAGAATAACATCATTGAATTCGTTGGATTCTCTGAAAGAATTGCCCTTTTAAAATTCCGTATTAAAAACAATAGATGCTCAACAATCATTCAAGCACATGCACCGACAACTACACACTCCGACGAAGAAGTTGAGGGCTTCTATGCCCTTCTCAACAAAGTCTGCGATGAAAACAAGAACACTTGGAGTATTGTTATTGGTGACTTTAATGCGAAGATCGGCATGAAACAAGAAGAGGATAGCAACGAAATCATCGGTCCTTTCGGTATGGGAGACAGAAATGATCGGGGGATTCGCTTGCTACAATTTGCGTATGGCCAAAATATGAGAATCGCCAATAGTTTTTTCAAGAAAAAACCTCACAGACGATGGACTTGGGTGGGTCCAAATAAAGTCAAAAATGAAATAGACTATATACTCTGCAGTGACAAAACTTTAGTCAAAGACGTAAGCACTATAAATAGAATAAAATATAGTTCAGATCACAGACCAGTAAGAGCAAAGTTAAGATTTAATTACAAAATTCATAGAACCGTTTTATTCAAAAATAAAATTAAGAAACATAGTCTAGATACCCTTATTCATAACTCAAATCAATTTGAATTAGAACTTACAAATCAATTTCAATTGCTTGATTCATTAGATGAGAACATTGACGATGTAGACTCCCAGTACAGCAATATAGTGAAGGCTATTAGAAAAAGTAGCAATAATATAAAAAAAAGTAAGTCCAAAAATAATAAGTTATCTGATGAAACATTAAAGTTAATAGATTTGAGATTAAATGAAAGTATTGGTAGCCAAGAATATAGGAATATAGATAAGAAAGTGAAAAGAAGTATAAGACAGGATATTAGGAAACATAACACTCAACTTGTTAAAATTGCAATAGAAAAACATACATCATTAAGAGTAGCAAAGCAAGGCATATCCAAAGAAAAGCAACAAATTAATGGTTTGAATGATGAACAAGGAGTCAGGCATAGTAGTCAAGAGAAAAAGCTGGATATCTGCACACAATTTTATAAATCATTATATACAGACAAAAGTAAAGACAATCCAGTAGAACAATACAATTGCCCGGATACTATTCCTCTTATAACTCGGGGCGAAGTGCGACAAGTATTAAAAAGTATGCAAAACGGTAAGAGCCCGGGAAATGACGAAATTACTACAGAAGCCCTCAAAATAGGTGCAAATGTTCTGATACCTCAACTGACCAATCTTTTCAATACAATCCTACTTACAGGTAAACTCCCAAAAAGCTTTTGCCATTCAAACATCGTACTTCTTCATAAAAAAGGTAGTAAAAGCGATATAACTAATTATAGACCCATCAGCCTAGTCTCCCACATATATAAATTATTTATCAAAATTATACTCAACCGAATAGACAGCAAATTAGATTCCCACCAACCGCCAGAACAAGCTGGGTTTCGTCCTGGTTTTGCCACCACCGACCATTTACAGGCAATCAATCAAATTATAGAGAAGTGTAACGAATTTAACAAACCGCTTTACCTCGGCTTCGTTGACTACACCAAGGCATTTGACAGTATCAAACACCAGTCCATATTTCAAGCCTTGGAAAATCAAAACATCGAAAAGACATACATTGACCTACTAAAAATAGTATACAATAATAGTACAGCAGATATAAAATTAGAAACACAGGGACCATCATTCAACATTGAAAAGGGTGTTAAACAAGGCGATCCACTTTCTCCAAAACTCTTCACTTGTACCTTGGAAGAAATTTTCAAAACACTCGCAGACAAATGGCAAACTAAGGGCATCCAACTCGGCGGAGAAACGCTCACCAATCTCAGATTCGCGGACGATATTGTCTTATTTGCCTCTACATCAGCTGACTTGCAACAGATGCTTCAAGACCTAAGCACGGCAAGCCTTGAGGTTGGACTTACAATGAATCAGTCAAAGACCCAAGTCATGACAAATAGTACAAAACATAGGGTTGAGGTAGATGGGCAAGAGATACACTACGCCGATGAGTATATCTACCTGGGCCAGTTAGTCTCCTTCAGTAGCCGGCAAGAGAGCGAAGTTAAGCGCCGTATTGAAAACGCCTGGAGGAGCTACTGGTCCATGAAAAACTACATGAAAGGCGACCTTTCCCTTTCGCTTAAGCGCCAACTCATCGATGTGTGTATCTTGCCTGTCCTAACCTATGGTGCTCAAACGTGGTCATTGACGGAGGAGTTGAAGTCCAAACTCAAGGTTTGTCAGAGAGCAATGGAGCGAAGTGTGCTAGGAATTAAAAGGGTAGATAAAATACCAAACGCCATAATTCGCTCAAAAACAGGAGTTGTTGATGTAGGATATAAAACCGCCATGCTAAAGTGGAATTGGGCAGGGCATGTCAGTAGGATGCACAGCAAGAGATGGGCCAGAATTACAACAGAGTGGTTGCCTAAAGATGGTTACCGTCGCCCGGGTAAGCCAAGAAAGCGCTGGCGAGACGATATCGACGCATTTCAGAAGGGATGGACGAGCCTAGCACAGGAAAGAGATAAGTGGAAGACGATGGGAGAGACCTTTGCCCAACAATGGGACAAAACAGGTTAATAAAAAAAAAAAAAAAAAAATTATTATTATTAAAGCGCCTCCTAAGACATCCACTAACATTAGGAATACTCACCCAATTCCTGTATAACAATCGTTTTCATGTTCCTCATCTGGTGTAACCACATAATAACAAGAAAAACAGGTATTCATTCTAACAATGTATTTGCTTCGAAAAGTGGTATGATGATCTAATAAATTTCTTTTCGTTACAGTTTTGTTCTTAAGTTGGCTGCTGAAGTTTCTCATATCAACACTTGTTAACATATTTTCAGTTGTTGAAAAAAATAACTCTGATTCTTCTTTTGACTCAACTTTTGATTTAAATGTGTTTTTAAATGCATCCAAAACTTTTCTATCCTCAGGTGAATCTTGATAATCACAATCTTCACATTGTATTTCATATGAATAAGTTACTGTTATTTCGTACAACAATGAAACGAATATTATATAAGAAATTAGTAAGTATTTGTAAAACATAGTTCTTGTTAACCAACCATAGATTTTGTATATACCTAATAGTCTCACTGTATGAATTTTTACTTGAGCTAACACTACAACATTGTTATAGCTTGAAGAATATTTGAAAATTATGCACGTACAACTGAGCGTACCTCCAATAAATGTTCATAAAAAATTGACATTGTGTTTAATTTTATAGAATCAATGTCAGATCAACGTCAGAACCATAGATAATGTTCTGTTCGGCTAGAACTAGGTGCAGCCGATCGCAGGTGGTTAAATTTAGGTGTAAGAGTAGGTTGTCTATATTTTGGGTTATAACAGTGATAATAAAAGACCAAAATGTGACTAAAAATAGTTAAGTATATTTTGTTAGACCTTATATATTCCAACCGATGTAAGTGGAATTGATATCCGTATAGCGCCATCTATTATTTGCCAGGCAAATTAAAACACCCTGACTTTCAAACGTTAACTCCCAATAACTTTTTAACGGCTAAACCGATTTTTATCAAACATAGCTAAGAACCACCGAAACAGAACTTTCACGTGAAAAAACCGCATCGAAATTGGTCTGTCCGTTCGAGAGCTACGATGATGCCACAGACAGACAGACAGACATAATAACGTCAATCTTATAACACCCCTCATTTTTCTTATCTTTATTTAGTTTTGCAAAATTGTCTACGGGCACAACACGTCAAATTTTCCGGGGTCCAGTGGCGCCGCCATTTGAAATAAATCATTTAAAAGGAAACGGAGATATCATTCAAAATTGTGTCTTAGTCAGAGATATGGGGTCTTAGTCAAGCCCTAGATAACCCTTAAAACTATTTTATGAACTACTGTTTATAATTTAAAGTGCGAACGTGAAGCTTTTCTACGCACATTAGCTAAAAGTGGCCGTTTTTCGCAAATGTGCGTAGAAAAGCTTCACGTTCTCACTTTAAACTACAAAAAGTAATTTAAAAAATACTTTGAATAGGTATCTAGAACTTGACCAAGACACAATTTTAAATGATATCTCCGTTTCCTTTTAAATGATTTATTTTAAATGGCGGCGCCACTGGACCCCGGAAAATTTGGGTATGGCCTTAATCGGATAATGCAACACAAGTTTGAAGTTGACGACCTCCGTGGCGTAGTGGTCACCATGCTAGTTCGCCACCCAAAAGTCCCGGGTTCGATTCCCGGTCAGGGCAAGTTGGAAAATGGCCTTTTTCAAATTGTCCTGGGTCTTGGATGTTTATCTATATATGTATTTGTTGTAAAACATAGTAACGTTGACTTAGTATCCCATAACACAAGTTTCGAACTTACTTTGGGGCTAGCTCAATCTGTGTAATTTGTCCCTTTATATTTATTTATTATTTATGTAATGATGACGATGAATGACTAGTTACCCAAAACAAAATTCTTAACTGAACTAAAAACCTAGTTCAAACCTAATACACATAGAAAACACCTAATTTTAACCACCTGCGATCGGCTGCAGTAGCCGGAACCTAGTTCTAGCCAAAATGATAAAGGCTAAACCTAGTTCTAGCCGAAGATAAGTAAGATATACCTAAGTGTAGCTATCTGAGACCGGCTGCACCTAGTTCTAGCCGGCTAAACCCAGGCGTAGCCGCATTTCGGGCTTTAGCCGTATACGCATATTTGGGAAGAATCAAGTAGATCTGAGGTACTAAAAGATGTTTAGCTTAAACGTTTAACAAGCTAGTACTAACGAGGTAATTACTTATACATAGTACAAATCATATAGTTGGATTCTCTTGACGTGAAAGTGAGGGCACGGAGACTTGATAACACCTCTATGCGTTATTGACGCATAGCCGCAACCTCGAAGGGAGCAATAAATGGATGTGGCACTTTACCTAAATATTTATTTAGTTCATTACTGAAGGTAGCATTGGTCAAGTGGTTTATGAGCGCATTCTTGAACCAAAATATCCTGGGTTCAATCCACGTCTGGGGTAATTGTACCTCTGAGTTTGTAATGCAATTGGACTAGCACAGTAATTTTCATTGGTAAAGTAACTTATGGAGAAAGTAAAAATTGTGAGGAAACCTACATATATCACTAGTCTATAAAAAAGACTCTTATAACCAGATGACGGTCAATGAGCTACAGTTAGGCAGATACTTTAGGCAACTGGAAAAATCAGACCTCAGTTCACTTCTCCCCCACTTCTCTACTCGTATAGAGTGTATCTTATTAAGTACAGTCAATCAGTTTATTCGATTACGTATTACTTTTTTCATATTTCTTTTTGTAACTTTACTGCGTACCGCTCATAAATATAAGGTAGCCCTTCACGCCGTAGATTTCTTTTCCTATCAGAAATTGAATAATTTAAAAAGCTTGTGTAGCTTTTATTATTAATTGCACGGTGTTTCATAAAAGTGTAACAACAAATTAACTCACTAAAATTCCTTTTTTTTTTAACAATCTGTATAAGTTACCTGTAAGCTGCGTATAGGCTAGTAAAACTATTTGCCAACTATGAGGTTGGGCTCTATAAGCAAAGTTACAGGAAAACGATTGATGCAGAACAACACAAGAATCTCTATTCTCTAAGCAATATCCATTTTGATTTATACTCTATGACAATACCTTCGAACACGAAGCCGGTACTATAATTCAACCCAATAATGATTCATATAAATTTGCAAAACGAGCAGAGGTGCAAATTGTAAGAGTGAGCGATGTAGTGTATAATTTGCGTGCGGAGGACCGCGGGCGTCTTAGTGATGTGCTTTTGTCGACATTTTTTGTCGATGTCTTTTTTAAGAGCATTCTCGGTTGCATTCTTACAGTGCCGCCTTGGAGTCAAAAGTACGCTTGTTGGCTTCTTGTCCTCCAAAATTATTTGTTAGCATATCTTTACTTCTTCTAAATTCATTATCTTGTCGATGACCCTGGAACCTTGAAGCTAGACTGTTCAGCACTAATAACACTAACAGTTTGCTGTTATTTTATTTTCCATCTGTTCAGGTCATAACCGAGTAAACAAACATTAAATGTTGAATACTTTCTTGCATTAAAAATAGTATATTTGGTACTGTTAAAAAAATAAACTAAATTATGTGACTATTTATTTTCAACGTGATTCTAGATAAGTGCAGATAAACTGATATTATGAGCGCTATTTTACTCCAAGTAACTATGATGTCATTAGCCTATATTTTATACAAATCCTATAAAAAATAATAATTTTGACGTTTAGAAAAAGTATCTAATTTGAGTTGTTGGAAACTAGCAAATTGTTTTATGAATAGTATTATGATTCTATTTTATATATTATGTTCAATTTTAAGGACATTCGTTTCTAAAGGAATTGGCAAATGATGAAACATTAAGTGGTTGTGTACGAGAAAATTATATCAACAGTAGGTGTTGTATATGCAAACAATCACAAAGAGATCAATCAACGAGATATAATAAATAAAAAGTAAGTATAATATATATAATTAATTGAATAAATGTTTTGTTTTCTTTTACATGGCTATACATTTATTTGATTACAATGTTTTTTCATAAAATATTATATGATATAGATATTAACACGGTTTTACTTAGTGTAGTTGGTTGGCATACATTGAGAGAGGCCTATTCTCAGCAGTGGGATATGCAAGGCTGCTGATGATGCTGATGAGTGTAGTCGGAAAAAGCCGACTAGATTCGATCGGTTTAGGCTCATCGTCAAGGTAAGTGTAATTTTATATGACGGTGAGCATCGTTCGCATCACTATGAAATACATGTCATTCATTTTTTATAGACGTGATTAAGGCTCGCTCATTGAAGCATTAATTTGTAATGATCGGTAAATTGTACTTGCAGAATATTTAAACAAAAATATTTATATGGTGCAGTGTAAATTATCGGTACAAAATGCAGCAATTTTATGGAATTGGAAACCAAAATTAAGGAAAGAATAAATAGGGATTTATATCAGAAGATATTATGAAAACTTTGTGACACTAAAAATCGTCAGTATACTTGAGGTTGATGTGATTAATCATGTAATAAACTTGTTTTATCGTATATATATATATATATATATTTAGTCGCGGGTTACTCCTGCATGAGAGTAGCACAGGATCAAGATTAACGGCGTAGACAAAGAGAGGCCTTTGCTCAACAGTGGGCGAAAGAAGGGCTGACATGATGATGATGAAGCTTGCTTTACAAATCCTTTGTCCAGCAGTGAACTTCCTGTGGCTGATATGATGAAGCTTGATGAAGAAAAATACTTTTTAATACTATGAATGAATTAAACTCAACAAAACTATATTTATTTATATTAAAAACGTGTTCTACGCAGATATTGCCTAAAGCCTGCCTACAATATACTTCCTAATAATGTTATTTGAAATCTTTTAACGCTGCACATTTTTCCCGCGAACCGTATTCCCTCTCCAACAATTAGTGGAGCTAATTTCTTAAGTCAAGTTATTTGTTCTCCTTGAATTTATTGCTGCCCGAACCCAGACAGAACTCGGGAAGAGCTCGACCTGTATGTATAATTCGACCTAATTTAAAAACTTGTGCAATTTAAGACATTTGATTCGGACGATGTACATCTGAAATTAGTCTCCTATGTTTTTGAGGGTAATTTAGGTAATATTTAATTTTATAAGTACTGACAAGATTTTTAGTACTTAAGATTCTTATGAGTAGACAGAGAGACAGGCAGGACAGGGATGGTTTCGTTTATTATTTAAATCCATATTGAATACTATCTAGTAATGTGAAGTATTACTATCAAGAGAATACATAAATGATAAGTACTCATCGGAGAGTATTTGTGGTTGCATCCTCAGCAGTAACGCTTCAGAGCCAAAGATCTGCTACCTGATGCTAGGTAATTTGACGAGGTTTGGTTTTTACATAAAGTTACTGCCGTTTGACCTCTGTTGTCCAAAGGGGGGGGGGGGGGGGGGGGACCATGAGTAATCCTTGGTAAGTTTGAGTAAACAGGGATTGCGTTCGGGATCCACAATTTAAACGTGCCTTCCAAAACACGAAATCATCTTTATTTTTGGATAATCAGGTAATTCAAGCTTGCAATATCCTAACCAGACTGGAAACAACTTTGCTCAGGGTATGCTTTTCAGTGGGATTCAAACCCTTCACCTCCGGATCACATGGCGAACGCCTTGACTACTAGATCGTAGAGGTATAAAAAAAATAATTTAAAGTACCTATACCTTTATATTAAAAATAGCTCAAGACTCTTAACTTCTTGCAAATAATCGTATTAAAAAATATTACATTGTAATGATTCATATGGCCGAAGGCTGGGCTGCGGTGATTCCTGAAATTATCTTGACATTAATTTCGTCACACATCGAAGGATGGAACCATGGTTCTACTACATCGACGTTTTTACTCGTATGTCGCATAAAATCCGGTCTCTATTGGCTCCTTACAACAAACGGATGTTAAAGAGAAAGTCATCTTTATTGATTAAACCACCCAAAATATTAGAGTCTGTTTTTAACCGACTTCATCGGAATCTGTAAGTTCATCGATCATTTAAAGACGTCTGGACAGACTTGAAAAAAATCTTGTTTTTTGAAAGAGCATACCTACTTGTCTATGTATTTTTATCAAAATCCGTTGTGTAGTATGGAGGTCACGTCGGTTTTTAGTTTTGTTATAGGTAATTATATTACGATTAGATATTAATTTATCCAAAAATAATAGTGCCTTAGATGTGTACTTATTGAATTTATTTGCAGTTTTTTCAAAAACGTCAAAAACATTGTGTTTAATCAATAAAATGTGACATATAGATAAATTTGGAAGTTTTAAAATAAGGTGTATTTAAAGTGAATTAATTATTCGAAGCAAATCATTAAAAGAGTAGTAATTTTATATAGTTTCTCTAAATTCTTTGTTTCAGAGCTTTGAGATTTAACTAGTATTTTCAAGTAACTGTGAAATATGAAGAATACAATTCGAAGATATGAGAAATACGTCAATTTGTTTGACGTAAATTTCATTTTAAAATAACCTTCTGCTCAAATGTTGTTGTGCTCCACTCTGTGTGTGTACCTTTTTGCCATCCATTGTAAACTTTTTTATTGCTGGTAATTTAATATACTTACTGAATCGCCGTACAATGCTGTGCAGTTTATGGTGTCATAACCCTACTGTTTTGCATTTTAAACTGCACATCGCTATATTGAAGAGCTGATTTTTAAAGGTATGTAAAATGCAGCAAGTATAAAACATGAGTTCATTTTATAACTTCAATCTTTTCCAGCTATTCTTTTAACTGGTCATCATTTACTTATCATAACTAAATAAATTATAATTAACCTCTCTCACCATGCCCTCTCTTATATTTCAGTATTTGAAACAAAAACTTAACTTTTGAAAGTTACGTACAAGTTATGAAGTGGTGAAATCCTTTCTCACAATTAGATATATGCGTTTTAGATAAATAAATCTTAAAGCCGTTGAAGTAATTTTGATGCAGGTATCTAAATTAAAAAAAAAAATATTTCTTAAGGTTAAATTTATGCCCGTGCCCAAAGAATGCAAAGATCAAACAAATTCCTATATATTGCATTAAGTTTGTTTTAAAAAATGACGTTCTATTTTACACGGAGATGAAAAACGTAAATCCCTCTAGATCCGGTGATTTTAAATTAAGCCCTTTGTAATGAAGTACTCATGTTCTTTTTAATGCAGTTCTCCGAATCCTTGCTCCCTTGGTTTGTAAATTATTTGGTTAGTTTGTAAATTTCTGTTTGCTTACATATATTTGTAATATTTTTTAACTTTTAACTTACGTTTATCTTTTCAAAAAAACAAAAAAAAAATCAGTACTCAACATAATTTAAAAATGTAATGTTAAACATTTTTGTTCACTTTTTCATCTCCTAAAATGATGTACCCCAAAAGCTTACTTTCTCAGCATCACCTGTTGGTTGACTGGTAGAAAAGACCCCTGGCCTTAAGTCCGCCATTTACATGTATGTATATTGTAATGAAGTTAATCATATAAATAAATATACATGTAAATGAACATCTAGGGATTATGAAAATTATTCGAAGTGGAAAAGAAAAAGTTGATTCTATTAAAACAATTTGTACGTACGAGTACTTCTCGAAAGGTCGAATACCCTAACATCTTCCCCGAAAGAGAATTTTACTTAATCGTTTTAAGACACTTGTACCGAAATGTAAGCAAAGCTGAGTTTCTTTTGATATACCTGTACAAAGGCACAGGATAAGTACTAGTTCTCACGTAAGAAGTCTTACACAGCGAAGAAATTAAAAAAAAAACTTCTCAATGGCGTTAGCTATATGGTACAAAATTTAGCTCGCGTCAGAACTCGGCACCTTTTCGTTTAGATACCTAGAAGTGCATTGCAAGCCAATTTCATTCTTATTTCTCTAGACATAGGATTAATGTCACTGAATTTACCACTGAGTGGTCGTCGCGCGTACAGTAGTAATAGGTAATGTTGGTATATTTTCGATACAGGCCTGACATAGCTATAAAAATAGAAAAATCGCAATGAGTTTTTTTTGTAATATGCTGTTGACTATACAGATAAATAGATAGATAGATAAATTATTTATTGCATCTATAGCATACTACAAAACATTTAAAAAAACTTAACCTTATATAAACTAAGCATAGGCATGTGGGTGCTACAGTATTACAAAAGGCTGTAGCTCAGTGTGGGGAATTGCCCAGTGAGCAAAATACTGATTTTTAGCTACCGCCAGTCTAGGTGTACTTGCGCCGCCGAAGTTAATTTTAGTACTTTAATATACATATTAACAATTATACAATTTTTATACCATATGTTCTCTGTATATGTTATAGTAAAAACCCGTTACACAGAACGCATTTTACCCAGCTAAAACTAGCTTTTACTAATTAATATAAGTACGAGTATAATGCAGGTCGTAATCTAAAAAAGCGATGTTATAGGTATATTAACCATTTAATCGACATACTTGCCACAGCGAACGTTTGATTACGTAGAACAGCCATAATTAATATTAGTGTTCCCTTTGATATCTCGTCAACTACTAATTCACGAAATACCAATCCAGGGCCTATTAATCCTGTAATAATTACTGAATTGCCTAAATTCTGGGCTAACATTATTTATGAATAGGTACCACGTTATCCATTTCGGTTTAACAACGAAGTTAACAGAGATATTATAACATCTGTCTGTCCGTCTGTCCGTCTAGATTTAGGTCTTATTGGTATAATAGACACTAGTCGGTGTTATTGTAGGTATAAATAAGCGGCCAAGTGCGAGTCGGACTTGCCCATGAAGGATTCAAAAAGTCTTGTAGTATTTTTGTTTTAATTTTTATATTTGAGTTGATTGAATGAAAGGTAAATTGCCGTTTATGATGATGACGTATTAAAAAAAAACTACTTACTAGATCTCGTTCAAACCAATTTTCGCTGGTAGTTTTTATGGTAATGAACATCATAATTTTTTTTTGTTGTATCATTCTCTTATTTTAGAAGTTACGGGGGGGGGAGGGACACTTTTTTCCACTTTGGAAGTGTCTCTCGCGCAAAGTATTCGCTTTAGAAAAAAATGCTATTAGAAACCTCAATATCATTTTTGAAGACCTATCCATAGATATACCCCCCCACACGTATGGGTTTGATGAAAAATAAATTTTTGAGTTTTAGTTCTAAGTATGGGGAACCCCAAAATTTACTGTTTTTTTACTATTTTTGTGTCAAAACCTTAATGCGGTTCACACAATACATCTACTTACCAAGTTTCAACAGTATAGGTCTTATATAAGATTAACTATTCAACACAGAAGTGTGACGTCATACATGCATACATACTATCACGTCTTTATCCCTAATGGGGCAGACAGAGCATTTTGGGTCTTGCGGTTCTATGCAGAGCCCAGGGTCGCAAAACCTAAAAGCCACTTTTAGCGTCATGGTGGGCGAGAAGATGGAAAAGCAATCAATACAGTGATGGATTGCTAGCCGCATCGCCTGTTAACATGATTTGCATTTTTGCCCATTCCCTCGATCGGCTTTTACGATCTGCATGGGAAAAGAAGCAGCTGGTACATTCTAAGTTTTTTTATTTCTCCCAGACCAGCATGGGAGTCATTTCAAGCGTGATGTCATGGTTTTTCGAAATCATTAATATTTTTAATACATAGATATTAATATCAGTTTTTGTTCATTAATAAATCTTAATTCATGTTGAAAGTGGATATCATTAATGAAATGTAATGACACTATTTTGTGAGGTTTTATTTTATGAACCATACCGAATAATTTAATTTTGACCCAGTTATCTACCCAATTATTATTTTTAGCAGATATACTGGAGTGGTTTGCCAATACATTATCCACTTAACATGATTTTAAGAATAAATGGTGTGCAGGTTTCTTTACGAAGGTCATGGAAGGTCATTGAGTGAATGGTATTAAAACAACGCGCTACTCGAGGCCGACCGCGTTCATTAATAGTGGATGAATTCTAAAGATGATTTTTATTGTATTTTAATTACTTACTAAGAATGTTATCTTAATATGTAAAAAAATACATCAGATTTGATTAATTTACCAAACCAACTCTGGAATTAAAAACATCAAAAGTTAAAACCAGATTAGATAAAATTTTATGTATAGTATACACAAGTATGCTCTTTCAAACAAAAAAAAATTAAATATATAAAATAAAAAAACATATGTACATTCGCATAACCTCCTACTTTTTTGAAGTCGTTACCGTATCCAATAGTTATAGCAATAATTATATTAATGTTCCCAATTCGAGATAATTCGATAGCTTTAAATTATGATATGCTCTGTATTAGAACCATATATTCTGATACCATCCAAATGTATTATTAACACAGCTATAGTAATTTGATAATGGTAGTATTTATTATCCTACTATTACAGTTTTAAATTAACATTCGCAAATATATTTTTTTTATTAAACTGTATAACAATCGTTACTCGTAATTGGATTGTTTTCAAGTATGTGTAAATTATCAATATCGCTCAATAGTATATTGATTTCTCCAGATTTTATTTTACAAGGAAAAATTTATTTTTGGAAGACCTAAAAAAGACCTTTTATACTTATTATATAGCTAATCAAATAGGTACATGTCAGATAAAAATATTTTGATTCTATCATACTCGTATTGGATCAATATTTTTTAGTTCCTATAAAAAGGAACATCAATTATGTAACGTTACAATCACATGAGTCAATTTGAAGCCCAATTATTAGTCATCTGATTAGTGTTACGTCACGAATTCCAAAGTCACATTGGACGGTTGACCACAGCCTGGAATCGCCACCGGCGAAGATAGGGTTTCACTTGTGAGATTCTTAGGAATATGGACGTGGATGCATAAATTGAGCAATTTTTAAGATGACAAGTTTTTTGACTTACGGTCCGCTCTATGGTAAGTGGTTGTAGATGTTCTTGTATGTTTGTTTTTGATTAGGTCGTTCGTTTGTCCTGTGGGAGTACGCATTGCTATCGCTTTCGCAAATTAAGCAAATAAGGGTGACAAGCAAGTAAAGCTGTTGGTACTGGTTATCATAATTATACGGCAGTCGTCATGTCAGCCATGTCAGATGCCTTTTGATAGCTTGAAAAGTCAGACACCAATGTTAACCACTTACACGATAAACAAACCAACGTTATTACTGTAGCATAAACGGATGTATGAAAGACCAGATACCTATATAATACACACGTATTGTCAAATCGGAAGAATATTATCATCCCATCCCTCTGTCAGTAAATATACAAATACGAAAAGCTTTAATTTTAACTGCTTAATACATTTCAAAATGCCTTCTCCAAAACGCCAGTTTAAGTAACTCTTATATTTTTAGAAGCCTTCTGCGTGTAAGACAATACCACCAGCCACCACAGTCCGTTGCGTCCGTTCGTTTCCCAGGAGTGTTGACATTGTGGCGCTGCATGCCACAACCTTCTGTGTCATTTTTATATCAAACATCTTGTTAAACTGGCTTCTGATGATTCAAGAGAGTCAGCGGCCTGAATTATAATTTAATAAGCTTTCTATTTTGATTATGATTTCCTTTCACATTGCCTGGGAGGAGAGACAAAGAAGAAGAATGTACCAACTTCTCATCTTCTAAAGTAAAAGGTGCTGGGGGAAATTAGTGAAAATCATCTTAGTAACAGTTGCAATCCTTCATTATTTTTTCTCCGATTCGACTTACAACAATGAGTGTCACTATTTTGTCTCCAACTTACACATGTGTGTCCAATTGTCCTTACGTCTCTAACTCTCCGATTTGACTTACAAAAAATTAGTGCTTTCTCGTTTTTGTGTAAGTTCCTCAGCAATCAGACACAGCTTGAAATCCAGACAGAGTTGCCAATTAGTTAATGATGTCGTATTGTGTCTTACACTAAGCTGTTGCGTAAATCAGGCGGGCACGGTTAAGTCAATACTATTTGTAATGACCATATGTGATAAGATAAAATAGTTAACAGCGCCTATCTAGGTTAGGGATTCAAGAGTTTTCTTTGAGCTAACGCCCACTTTCGTGAAGGAGGGTCGAAACATGTTGAGAAAGAGTCTGGAAGGGTAAGTTACGTTTCGATTTAAAATTAGCTAGACAAAAGGAAACATAAAAGCTAATATTATTTCTGTTTTTCTTTACAGTCTATATCAGTCCACTGAAGAACTAAATCCTCTCTTAATAAAGGCAAAATTGTGCGAATTCTGCCTTTATTAAGAGAGGATTTAGTATAATATATAACTAAAGACAGGATTTATAATTCTTAATTTTAAGAACAAGTCTTTCAAGAAAATTAAGTATTTACAAAAGCAAGAATGAATTATTCTCAAAGTCATTTGAACCATAAAAGTTGAAGTATGAGAGCATTTTCAAATAATGCTGGTTTATTGTGCCGTTGACAATAAAATGATAGACAGTAAACAATAATGGCTGTAGTAAAACTACAGTAAAACAATTACAGAGAACACTACTATTAAAAGTTACGTAACACTTAAATACTCGCGGGCACACTTAAATGAAACAGAAGATACGCTAAATTACAATAATTGAAGACGTTAAAAACTACGTTTAGCTTTTAGACGTCAATGATAAGCAGCTAAAATTATGATAATTTACCACGGAATCATAAATGTAATAAGATTTTCAAACATAACTTCGTCTTTCACAAAATAGATATAACTTTGTAATGTTAAGCAACGTATAAAAGTCAACAAATTCAGTATTTGCCCCAACTTCCAGCTACTAATAAGGCTGCAGACATAAAGCAAATAATTCAAACACTGAAATTAAATGTACTGTAAATGTAGTTAACATTTACACGACACAAATAGGCATCCGAATTTATACTTTGTTTTTCACAAATAATGTCACTTTGTAACAATAAACCAGTATACGAGTCAGCCAGGCACCCGCCATAAATAAAGACGTAAAGCAATTAATTCAAACGCTGCAATTAAATACAAATAGTTATACCTGTATTTTCATAATAACAAATTAAAATAAATATTATGTATTCCATAAGTGATGCCACTTTGTAACATTAAACCAGTTTACAAGTCAGCCAGGCATCCGCCATTATATAGCTTTTAGTATTTGCCCCGACTTGCAGCTACTAATAAGGCTGCAGACATAAAGCAATTAATTCAAACACGGAAATTAAATGGACTGTTAAATTAGTTAACTGCACGACACAAATAGGTATACAAGTATTTTTATGACAACAAATTATGATAAACTAGCTGGTGCCCGCGACTTCGTCTGCGCAGAATCTTTATAAATGGCAGCCTATGTGTTATTCTCATGTGTAAGCTCTATTACTGTAAAGTTTCTTTAAAATTCATTCAGTAGTTTTTACGTGAAAGAGTAACAAACATCCATCTATACTTACAAACTTTCGCGTTTATAATATAAGTAGGATACTTAGTATTTGATAAATAATGTCACTTTGTAACATTAAACCAGTATACAAGTCAGCCAGTCATCCGCCATAATT
Source organism: Acrobasis consociella (assembly GCA_963555685.1). NCBI lineage: Eukaryota > Metazoa > Arthropoda > Insecta > Lepidoptera > Pyralidae > Acrobasis > Acrobasis consociella. The sequence goes on along the minus strand of OY743112.1, from coordinate 12,340,785 downwards.
ACAGCTTTCAGTGTTTGCCCCGACTTGCAGCTACTAATAAGGCTCCAGACATAAAGCAATTAATTTAAACACTGAAATTAAATGCACTGTTAATTCAGATAATATTATCATTCGTATTTTTCTATTAACAAATTATGATAAAAACTTTGTATTTCACAAATAATGTCACTTTGTAACATTAAACCAGTATACAAGTAAGGACTTAAAGCAATTTATTTAACCGCTGAAATTAAATGCACTGCTAAATTAGTATCAGTACTGTAGTACCTACAACTAAGAATATTTACTTCCTTATTTTAAATTTATATCTATATCTTAAAAATATAAAAAATAAAGCGGCCAAGTGCGAGTCGGACTCGCCCATTAAGGGTTTTGTAGTAGCAAATAACGTAATATAAAAGTCTTGTAGTATGTTTTTTTTTTAATTTTTATATTTGAGTTGATTGAATGAAAGGTAAATTGCCGTTTATGATTAATAACAGTTTAAAAAAAAATTACTTACCAGATATCGTTCAAACCAATTTTCACTGATAGTTTTTATGGTAATGAGCATCATATATTTTTTTTAGTTTCATAATTCCCTTATTTTAGAAGATACGGGGGGGGGACACTTTTTTCCACTTTGGAAATGTCTCCCGCGCAAAGTATTCGGTTAAGAAAAAAAGATATTAGAAACCTCAATATCATTTTTAAAGACCTATACACGTATGGGTTTGATGAAAAATAAATTTTTGAGTTTCAGTTCTAAGTATGGGGAACCCCCGAAATTTACTGTTTTTTTTTTCTAATTTTGTGTCAAAACCTTAATGCGGTTCACATAATACATCTACTTACCAAGTTTCAACAGTATAGGTCTTATAGTTTCGGAAAAAAGTGGCTGTGACATACGGACGGACAGACAGACATGACGAATCTATAAGGGTTCCGTTTTTGCCATTTGGCTACGGAACCCTAAAAATTCAAAAGTTTTTAACGAGCAAGCGATGCGAGCGTCATCCTCCGAGTCTACTTAAGAAATCCGGCGTTTTGTATTTATATAGGTGAGTATATATATTTGTTAAATGGTAACTTGAGTATCTTTGATCGGTTATCTAAATTCATAAATATATGCAAAAATTTTGGACGAGCAAGCGAAGCGAGCATTGTCTTTGGAGTTTTCCTAATAAATCCAGCGTTTTTGTATTTATGTTTGTGAGTATGTTTATTTGTTCTACGATAACTTGAGTATCTTTAAACAGGAGTTTACGAAATTTGGTAGGCGTATAGATGTAGCCAATACAATTTTTAATTTCAAACATGAGTCAAATCGGTTCTAGGATTGCTGAGATATCGGGTTCACGAGTTCCCAGTACGGGGCGAACGACTAATTATGGATGTATGGATGAGTATTAAGATGGTAATAAGAGTATTTTTGATTAAAACTAACAGGAGTAAAATTGTGCACGAGCACGTGAGCCGGTGTGGTGTAAGGGACTTTTAGACACATTCGCCCTGAATGCCCTGATGAAGACCTCCGGATGAGACTTTTCGGCCAGTAGCTGACTCCATATTTGAATAACACGTTAACTCTTTCTAATAATTAGGACTAGACATTTTGATTGTTCAGTTATGCATATGAGACTTTTTACTTTTACACTTTAGTCTCGGGCTTTATAAATCACATAAATACACACAAAATAAATATATCTACCTATTTATTCCACCATAGTCACACTGTTCTCTCGTATTGACATTCCAAATCAGTTAATTGACATCGCTAACGAGTTCGATTGCCACTTCCACGTGAGTGATCAGTTTAAGAGACTATTATTTTGCGAGGGATTAATTAATGGATGAAAAGGGGCAGCGTGGTTACTCATTTAGTAGGATCGGCGCGGCTGCACTTGATTATTTAATTTGGTTACATTTTCCTCACTTTTTCGGGTTTACCGAAAGGTAAATGGAGAAGGGAGATTGTCTATTGACACAGTGGTGTATATGATTTGCTTGAATGGAAGTGTTTGCAGTTTTTAATATCTTACCTTCATTTTTTTTGTATTTTTAGAGGCGAGTCATACGTGAACTTATCGCTTTTATAATAAGATTTCCTTATCTTTAGGAAATGTCTGTTAAAGGTAGGTAAGGTATTAAGGTAAGGTATTCTAATTTTGATTGTAGTAAAAATCACCTCCTAAGCAAAGACCTCTCTAGTAAATCACCTGGCTTCTGTCGTAAACGATAGACGTCCAGGTTTTATTTTCACGTCATATATAAAAAGAAATATACTTTTAAATACCCGAAACAAGGGAGTAGGTTATTATAATTAAATATTGATAATAAACATTGCAAAGATATACGCTATGGCTATTTAAAAAACATAATTACACTAAAGAAGGGCTAACTTGATTCGTAAAAAATCCCTTCACCCAATTTTATTACAAATAAAATTAAACACTACAGAAACCGCAAAGTGATTCTAAAGCCGTATTCACACAACCGAGCTCAGTTTCCTGATAACCGGCGCCTTCATTAACCGATATTGCCAACTTAGCACTGCATGGGCTGACTTTACAGTATTTTTGCTTAGAGTTTGCAGACGCAGTTATCGTAAAAATTAATCGCCTTACCTGTGTAGTGCTGACTTTGTTTGCGGTGTAAACATGTGCTAAGTTGCAATATTTTACTGGTTTTATAGGAAAGTTGTAAATTGTACCATGATTGCACAATTGTGCCAGTATTTCTATTCTATGAAAACATCTAGAGACAAGACCAGTGCTTGCCGCAGTCAAGGAAAGACAATATGTAACTGGAAGATAGAGATAGTTGAAAATTAAACTGCCTCACTCTGACCTCTTTTGGCGATATACTTGCCAGATCCTTAGGCTCAAAACCTGCCAGTAAGATTTCTAATGGATACTGCTTATGTGGTCATTAGACTAATTCATAATATTGATCTACGATTACCAAAAACCATTGTAGTGCTTACTTATAAGTTTAATATAATTTTAGTTTAAGTTAAGTGTAAGTTTAATATAATTTTTGTTGTAGAAAAGTCTTGCGAGGTATAATTTAAAACATCCAGATGCGGGTAAAAATATGAGAACTTAGGATCAGAACACTTTAATATATTTACCATGTCTTCTTTCAGTTCACTGAAATATTTTTCTACGATTTTCAGAAAGCATTTGTTTACACAAGAAGTTGTTTAAATGTGTTCTCTGTGGCGTTAAAAATAAACTCTGCTTACAAGAATATCCTTAATGAAATACTAAACTTGGAGCTTAAACACTATCTCCGTAGCATAATTATAACATTATGTTTACTTGCATAGAAAGAGGAAACGCAATATGCAGTGGCGGAAGGGTGGTAGAGAGTCTGTTATGTAAACTGGTGGTGTGGCGTAATTTATGAGAAAATGCGGTTGGAGATTGCTAGGATCTTACAAGAGACATATTTTTGTGAATGAAGCTTCAGTCTTCGAAATTATATTGATTTTCACACACTTAATTGCTAACTGTATCTCACAAAATCGTTAACCAACCTGCACCGAATACCACAAACTGCGAACGTTCCATCAACAGCCAATGGACTGGGTAATTTTATTTATTTATTCCTTCAACTAGATTACCCACGAAGATGCAGCGAGCGCTATGAAATTTCTAAAGTCTGATTTACGTCACTTTTGGTTAAAAATTATAGCTAGTCGTGACTTATAACTTGGCATACGCTTGCATTATAAATCTCTTCCAGCAAACCTTTGGGTGGAGAAAAAAATAATTTGAAAAAACATACATATTAAATTATATAAAGACATGGATCTTAATCACGAAGCAATACGAATTTCCTTATTTACATTGACATAGAAATTACCACTAACTAAGATATCAAACACAAAATCGCCTACATCCTACAATCTGCATCAAATACCACAAACTGCGAATGTTCCATCAACAGCAGTGGAGATTCACTACAAAGGCTGAGTTAAAGGATACACTGAGCGTTAGAATACGCTTTGTCAACTTTGCATACGTTTGCGTTGGACTTGCACACTCCACGATTTACGGGACTTAATTTGTTTGTATGGTATTTAGCCAACGTTTAAAATCACATGTGTAGTTCTTTTTCTTTGTGGCGATAATATGATTGATTTTCATTTTTTGCGTAGTATTTAAAAAATTTTAGACTTTATCCTCTATGTCATCTTGGCGTAATAAATAACCCTGATTACTCACGTAAAGTGATCAAATTGAAAGCAAATAATAAGAATTGTAGTTTTCACATTCAGTAGATATAAATTTAGATTCTAAAAGAATAAATAAATAATAAATAAATTGCTTTATTGCACCAACAAAGTATGACAATAGTTTTTAATCTTATGTACTAGACGTATACCTATGAATCCCAGCTCAGCTATGTGCTGCGGTGTGAACCACGGCGCTGGTTTTCAATTTGAAAATTTTAAACCTTAAGATTATAGTAAAAAATAGGTACAACTTAGCATTGTCCACCAGCTCACCCTTGGGACGCAGCAGAAGCTACACTATTTTGACTAGATACTAGTTTTCTCTCGACCTTGTTAATTTGTTCATTAAGATATATCACATGAATTTTATTCAATTGAAATTAACATTTCTTTGATGCAAAACATTTTTGAACAAATAAAAATCGGATTTTCGAGTGCAAATAAAAAAATAGGACTTTTTTTAACGAAATATACAAATTACGTTTAAGATCATAATCAAAGTTCAAATATAAAGTATTTATTTGTATGTTTCAATTTAAGCTCATCAAAATGTCCAGCAGCTATTAAATTTACTGACCCATATAAAACAAACAAGACTCATACTGAAATAACCACATTTAATATTCACAGTACAATTAATACATTTATCGCCGACTAAATTACGAAAACCACAATAACAAAACTGTTTCCACCGCAATCCGACGTTCCTAAATTGGTTAACCTTTTAACTGTAATTACGATCGACTTTTTCGCACACTCTTCGCAATTCGGACCCATTTATTTCTGTTTCTTTTTTCATCTTTACACTTGTTATACGTAGCTCACGTACGTACGGATACTACAATGAGGCATACAAATTATCGCTTGCGCCGACGATTGTAAATTAACCCTATAACCACTTAAATCCATTTTACATCTTACTTAAAATTCAACCATACAGTCTTAGATATAAAGTATACTTTCGAAGAAACCTTGAAGAAGCATTAAGGATGTTTTCAGCTTCCAGCAAAGGTCAGTGGTCGGCGAATAACTCGGTAAGACATGATCATGACTGGTGGGCTTACACTCCACACCTTGTTACGTGTTAACAGGCATATTCGCTCACGACTCCATATTTAAACTGCAAACATCAAAATTCAAGTTAAATACGGGTATTGAAATTCCACTGCGGATAAACCTCGGTCGGACGTAACTTTGCATATTATGCCTACCATTCCTTTAATAATGTGTACTGTTTTCGACATTTCACTTGAAATCGAAATTTTTCTAGGAATTTTTTACAAGCCGCAAGCCCCATGGTAATTATTTAATTTTTTAATGAGCTTTATGAGACGTGCACTTTTGGATTCTCCCACCTTTTATATTTTTTACGTACAGTATTTTCGTAATAAATAAAAAGACTACAAACTTGATAGACTTCGCAATGTACTTAATAACTATACTTTTCTATTGCCCCTACCACAGACTAAAATATACATTGATTACATAGAGCTCCGTATTTTTTCAATTAAGTAAGATTACAAATTTTACGCATATATGGTTTAAAATAAATTTCCATTTACTATACTCTAAGAAATAAATTTTTGGGAAAAATGATTAGGCAAGTAGTCAACGGTAAGGAATTTAAAAAAAAATTGCAATCGCATAAATCAATTTCTAAGCAAGATCTTAAAATCGTATTATAATAGACCTAAGAACACAGACATTAATAATTCAGGTTTCACGCTAGACTAAGTAAATACGCAATGTAAATTAATTTAATTTAAAAAAAATTGTACTTGCTGAAAATAGCAGGAGACATGAAACTAAAGTGTTGGTATTTTAATCTAATGTGAACAATCTAACGATTCAACGCTGGAAATCAACTTTACTAAGTTTTTCAATTGTTTTATGTTTACACAAAATGTGTGGGATACACCAATTCCTACTTGCTGTTCAAAAAGTGTAAGTACATAAATAATCATGGTAGCTAATTTTCGTCAATGACATGTTGTAATTTGAGAATCGGCACGAGTTATAAATATTTAGTGTTCTTTTAATATGTAAATATATTATGTTAGTTCAAATTTCTTAAAAAAAGTGAAAAGGTCAAGTCTAGCATACGTTTATTCTAAGTCTATGGCTGGAAACCATAATAGATTGAGATATTCGATTTCACAAGTATATTGTGAAATTTCAGAGGTCGTCTTCAAGTGGATTATATTATGCAAAATCTGATGAAAGGATACAATGTGTGAATTCTGCAAAATAACCCTCGTTAGCACTGGCTATCTAGTTGGCTAACTGGTTTATCTGTAAATTCATAGAATTTTACAAGGCTTTGTGCAAATTTGTAAATAGCGCTTTTATAATAAAATGTATTTGTTAACTATTTAAAATATGCAATGCCATTTTAAAAAAATCTGTAAACTCTTTACATGATGAAGATATATTTGTAGATTTGAAACATAATTTATTCGGATTATTCATAAAAAAAACTGTATTTATCTCGTTTTGTCTTTTTGCTTACAAACTACTCAGTTAATTATTCTTTTTGCTGCTGCTTTTCGATGATGACAACGCGAAGGAAAACAAATCATTTTTTGTTTGTTTTTTTCGTAATCAAACAAGTATAATCATTAACAAATATTTTAATGTTATTTATCTTGAATAATAGAAGAATAGCTAACTAACCTATAAATCCAATGCCAATTTCTTCAAATAAGTAACAATTTCGTACTTTTTCCGAAATCATAAGGTCCAATATTTTAAATATTTTTTTATTACGATTGTTTATAACTGACTGATAACAAGGCCTTGATTTTAATCTCGTTTTAAATGTAGGTTGCTTTTGATGATTTTATTGCATTCTCCGAACTTCGTTTACACGTAAACTGAGATAGGTAATTTATTGAGTTTAAGAATTATACGAGCATTAAATGTTTCCGTAAAATTAATGCGTTTACGTAAAGCTACGTTGAAGTTGGATTAGAAAAATAACTCGACATATGAAAAACATATTCTATTTTACACCTATTTATAGCAGGTTCTATTTTGTATTTTATTTACAGTAAATCTGACACACTGCACCGCCTATTTCTTAAATATTTACTTCTTACTCTACCCAGAGGTTGACTGGAAGAGAATGCTATGCGATAAGTCCGCCTTTGTATCATAATTCTGTATTCTTTTTTTTCTGTCTTTTTGTATTTCCTTTTGTTTATGGTGCAATAAAGAGTATTTGTATTGTAAACATAAATAAGAAGTAGACTGCGATTCTAAAAGTAAATGCCTTATAATCAATTTCTTACAGAGAGATAGATTTCTTTCTCGGGCTCGCTTAGAGCTTTGCTTAGGACAAATTCGGAAAAAAATATTGGATATAATAGTAATTAAATGAGCAAGCGAAGCAAGTCCAGCTCTCTATGTCTGCTTATGGAAACTAGTGTTCTTAATTGGACCGATTTTCAAACAAAAAATCTATTTCCAAACAAAAGAGTGATCAATCGATAAAACTAAAGTGTCTAACATCTTTATTTACATTTTATACTACGTTTATGGTACTATAAATAAATATGTAAAGTATATATTCACGTGCAGAGCAACCTTAAAATAACCAGAACCGTATAACCAGAATAAATCTCGCATTTCCCTGATCCGCAGCACATCAAAGTCATTGTGTGCAATTGTATTGTAACAAACTGCTGGAAATAGGTTAAAAGCTAACGAGAACCGATGTTTTGTGAACATGTCGATCACAGTGTCAATTTGTATCGGAGGTATGAAGCAATCGCTTGTGTACACGGTTACAAATGAAATTTTGGCTTCGGTTGATCGAGAATTCAGATACCGTACGGTCAAGTTGTGCTTTGCAGCTCTGGTATAACCATGTGGTGGTGTGTCTATACTCAGCGGGAACACATGATCTTCTGATATAAGTCTTTCCATCATATAGATCTATATAATTAGGGCTATGCTAACTTTATATATATTTGACAAAAATATATAGCTTTCATTCATCAAAACTGAAATATTTCGTCATGAAAAAGAACTTAAGTCAGCGGGAAACTTATTATATACGCAACATACAGCATTAATAAATACCATTGTATGGTAAAAATATTATAGGTCATCTAGGTATATATGAGGTCATTGCACATTACGAATGTGGCAAATGTTTCTATAGAATTTGATTGTGAGTGAACAAGATAAGTAGGTACGAAGTACCTAGTTTAGATTGAATTGTAACTAGTCACAGAATTATATATTTTATTATATCATGAAGTTGATTATCATGGTCAGTGATCAATCTGACAGAATAAAAACGTAACGAGCGTTGGCACATACTCAAGTAAGGTACGAGAAGGGTCCAAGCAATCTTATCATCACATATAGAACACTAAAATTGCTCTTCTCGAAACATACATAGGCCTCTCTGATAATGCTGGCGTATGCGAGTGCTGATGCGGATTTCATACATTACAAATTGAGGCATTCTTTACAAATGAACAGATAAAGAGATTTTCCAGAAAATTTAAGGAAGAAAAACAGTTTCAAAATATTTCGCTCTTTGCGTAGATCGTAGAAGTTGATCAAGGGAATTAGAAAAACCAGAGATCATGAATTCTTTTTCTGTCTCAACTATTCCATCTTATTCCAAACCTAACCAGACCGAAGCGTGTCTTTTAGGTCCTCCTCGAGCTTTGTCTATCTTCAAAGGGATAAGTTTATAGGGATGAATTACGCTACCGCGTTTTCGGTGTAGAAAAGCGGCGTAGGAGCACATAAAGGGCAGTTTATCATCCACTTGGAAGGTAGTTTAGGCTATTGAAGATTGATACCCCACCGGCCGTGGTTATTTTTCTCAGTGAAATATTTTTATGGCTTCGCGCGCTGCAAATTTAGTCTACGCTTATCGAAGATAAGTTGCTTGACGGGTTGTTCTATCTGGGGTTTCAGGTCAGCGGTAATTTACTTTAATATTTTGCAGTTGTGTTGTGTAATAATGCTGACAAAAAATAATCTATATCTTAGATAAAAATATATGTGAAAACAGTGGAATTTACAAGTATCTACTATAAATAGCCATAACGCGTCGTAAAATTTTCTTTTATCCCGCTTATTGTGTTCTAACACAAGTTATGACGTTTACATTTTTCTTCGTTTTTGCGTCATAAGAAAACAACTACAAAAATACATTACAAATTACATTTTACACAATTTTATTCCTTATTTTTCCACTTAGACTTTTTCTTCTTCGAGGGCTCTTATAAATCTTACAGATGTATAAGATCTAACAAAATATACTGAAACTATTTAAAGGGTGAATTTATTCCATGATACTGAACAACTTTCCTCAGTGAAAAGAATTTTTGGCCTCCCATTGAAGTTGACCGATCAGCTTTCGTATTTCGACATATATTTTTTGGGGAAAGTTGTTCACAATGGCGGACTGAATTTACCCCTAAAATAGTTTCATAACATTTTGTTACACCTTAGTGGAGTGGAATATACCAACCAGCTAAGTTAAAATTTTCATAGACGCCGATTAATTAAGGTAGTATTTTCTAATAGGTACCCTATGCATCTTTTAGTAAAACATATAAGGTTACTTACTAGTCGGTATGTGATTGTGATGTTTATATCTAAAATACATGGTCAAATATTGGTTTATATAAACTTGACTTTTATCTAAGGTTTCAATAGGAGTTGATTCCTTCGTGGTCGCCGACCGACTTATGAGTCCTTTTTATACGTAAATGATGTGTAGAAAATACATGATAAAATCGGTATAGTTCTTGAAAAATACAAAAAAAACTAAACTACACAAATGACATTTATATTACAGAATATAAAGTAAGATAGGCATATAGGTACAAGTAATAAGTAAGGTAATTATTATTAACTTCAAAAATATTTATAATAAGTCTACGACTGTCAAACCTAACTCAAAATTACCTAAATCCTTAAATCAATGGTTTATCATTAATAATTTATATCCCTCGGTAGGGAAATAATACCATGCCTTCATTATAAAGCCAGTTTCCAGAGGGCCATTGGAGCCTGTTTATTATCGTCTGTAATATTAGACGAAAATTGTAATGAAGGCCAAGGAATCCCGCAAGACGCTAGATAACAAGCTACAAAAGCCCGGGATTGGTGCGACAGACGGCAGCGGGATTACACTATTGATCTTAGTATGTGGATTGTGAAACCATTTTTCGACACATTTCGATGTTTATTTGTCCAAATTTTTTTTTTGCGGCGTATATCGTCGCGTTTCTGAAAATCGAACTATCACACTTATATTATAAACGCGAAAGTTTGTGAGTGTGTGTCTTTGTTTGATACATCTTCTCGCGCAAACATGCGACTGGATGCATTTTGATAAAATTTGGTATACAGGAAGCTGACACTATATCTAGTAATGCGATCTTCATCCAAGACTCCAGAAGTGAACTTTATGTGGCTAATACAATGATGAATATTTTTAGCAAATACTCGATTCAATGTTCATTAATCAGTCTTGGTTTCTATCTAGAAAAAAAAGGCTTTTGTTGTTGAACTGCAGGAATGACAATAAACATCGATTTTCTTTAAAATATAAGGTTTTAATACTAAAAGTCCATCTTCACTTTTAGTATAAGATGGAAGGCATTGGTTGCTCTACAGACAAGAGCTAAGCTCTTTAATAATATGAAAGAAGAAAAGAAGAGATATTAAAAGTGACATAACAGTATCAATCAATCGCTGACCTCTTTTCCTTTAAGCCCATTTGAAAATCTCCGCACACAGTTGATTTATGCGTATAGACCTACGATATGTACGAACCTATGTATGTACATATCGTAGGTTTGTACGCAGTAACTGTTGACCTCATCGTCTCATCAGCATGAGTTAATCCCTCGGGAGCCTAGCTTTGTGGCGGGATCTTCGGATTGTTTGTGATATCTTGCCGACATACAATCGGTATTACATAAAGCTCAGAACATATAATAAGAATAAGGAAATATATCCTTTTTATCACCTAAGACCTCAATTTTTTTATGAACTAATTATTATAATATTAAATATAATGTAAATTCAATAGAATTTAACATTCATTTTACTATAATTATACCTTTTTGATTAAAACTTGTGAGCTCTCTGCTACCTTACTATTGTGGTATACAAATTGTATTTTGTACAATAAAAATATATAAATAAATCTTATAAATCAAATGTAACTTTAATGAAATATTAATACGAAATACCATTTCTTTATCGTTTAAGTTTGTGTGTGTTTTAAGAGGCTAGCTGAATTTTCCAGGGTCTAGTGCTGCTCCCATATGAAATAAATTATTTAAAAGAAAACGAAGATATAATTTAAAATATTGTCTTAGTCAAGCTCAAAATAACTCTTCAAACTACTATTTGAACTACTGATTACAGTTTTAAGTCAGAACGTGAAGCTTTTCTAAGCACATTGGCGAAAAACTAATACAAACAAGTATGTTCTACAAAAACATTGCAGTGGTCCATTCGGGTAATTTGAAAGCGCCTACCACAAAATATTTAAAAAGTTACGTTAAACAAACAAAAGTAATAAAATCGTATTTCCCATGTCAGTCATAACGGATTATCAGTCTCGAAAGTTCTGAAATTCCCGTCGGCTAACATGTTGAGGCAAAATAACCTGTATTTTCTTATACTAGACGAGCCATATAATTAATAAAAGGTCTGGCGCCGCCGGTAACATGACGTCAAACTTTTGTGGCCCATGCAGTTTCACTATTTTAAAAAGAGGACTACAAAATTTAACAATAGTTTTAAAAATAATTTGAAATGATTTTGAATTTGCGAGCCAAATTCTCTAAATCAGTGTTTGTCTGACGAAAATAACTTAAATATCTTTGATTAAATCTTTAACAGAACAATTTTTGATTATATCTTGACTAAACTAAAATAAAACTAAATATTGAAATAATTTTTCACCATTTCTTATTTAAATATTTAGTTTAGTAAGATGCAGATCTTGAATGCCTAAATACCTAAATGAGGTAAATCAGTCAAGCGGTAACCGCATATGTAGGTTCTAAACATGTCGCGAGTTCGCAATTCATCCAAAAGATATTTTCAAGTATGACACTGAATAACTACTATCTAGTATAATGTAAATGTAGGTCGTCTGAAAGGAGGAAGTTCGGTAGATTGAGAATCCTGCCTGATGAGCAAGTACGCAACTGAATACTTCCTTTACATTAGATACGAGGCGATGTGGCTTTGCAACCAGTTTGCAGTAAATCGCCTTACTGAGATTAAATTGAAGCTTCAGTTAATTTGTTGGAGATTCGGCTATGTGTTTAAATTAATGAAGTCGGGTGCAACGGTCGACGTGGGAAACAGGTTTTTTCTGTGTTAGGCGTAAGGTACTTTACTGTAATTATTTTAAATTCATATAAAATGATTAGTATCTCTATACCTTCTCTATGTAGGTATGGGTATATAAACTTGATTTACTTATATCAGAAAAGGTGATGTAATGTTAAATTATGAAAACAAAGATTGAGATAGTATGTGTAAAAGTAATGGTAAAAGCTCGTGAAGAACTCAAGAAACATCATAGTGCCAATAAGTAAGCAGAAGATGACGTCTGAAGAAGGAAGATGAAAACGTTTCTTTCCCTTTTCCTTTAAAACACTAACAAAAAGTGTTTACTTACTAAACCATCGCTTTGGCATCGAATCATCACGTTTGCGTGAATTTAAATAATATTAGGTACTTTTGGTTTACAAAATAAACTGTTTCAATTTGTTGACAAACGGATCATCTAAATACTTAAAAGGTATGTCCATACTAAGAACGCAGGAACCCGATATAGTGGAGGGCAAGAGGTAAGCCCGAGGTGAACGTGAAATATTGCTGGCTGTACCCGTGTGAATATTTTCACTGCAAATAAGGAGTTAAACAGCATATCTAGAGAATGTAAATTATAAATTAAAATACCTAGTAAGCTTTAAACCTATTGTTACAAATAACATATATTAGCCAAGATTTGGTTTTAGGTTTTTATAGACACCAGTTTCGTTCTTTTTACGAGTATGTAATAGACCTTATACTTTACTTAGATGTAAAAACTGTAGGTCTAAAACTGGTGTTTAATTTTTAAAGGTGCCTACTAGAGGCCTACTAATAATAATTATCCCTTAGCAAAATTATTTTTGAAAAGTAATTCGTTATTTTAAGCTAAACTGTTTTCCAACTAGACATAAGTTCTGTGTGTCCTATTTTTTTGGAATGAAAACATTTGATATTGGTAATCATCAAAAAATAAAACCGGCCTTTGGACCCTCTCTTATTGCGGTGACATGTTTATTCCTACAACAACAAAAAAAAAAACTAAAAATACCAAAGACACGGAAACACCACCCAAAAGCGAACTGATTAGACTTTAAAGTCCGATTTCATTAATTACAAATATGGGCCTCAATCTTTACAACGCCGATGTGTGGTCAGTTCTTTTTTACTCATTAACAAAGTTTCGGTTTTAGGGTTTTATTTGGCGCTGAGAGTTTTATTGCTGCTCGTTATCATTATCTTAATCAAGGTAGGTATTAATATGACTGTCATATTACTTTAGTGGTCGCTCCCTCGAGTAGGCTCCGATCTCACTGATAATACCAGTTTTATTTTTACTGTAATTATTTGAGTTATTGTAAAAATGATTGTGACTTCATGTATTTTTTTCGTTTTGTTTTTTGTGGGAATTACAATTCAAATAACGATAATAGAATAAATGAGACAGCAATTTGCGTACTACTAGCTTTAATAGTAGGAACATATAAATAAGAAATATTTCCAAAAAAAAATTGTTTTAGTTTCGTTTTAATATAGCTTTCTGGATTTTTTCTAGGAATCAAACACAAAATACTAAGGTAAAGCTTACTAAACAATGCTTTGTCTTACAATTCGACTTTGTTACTAAAACGTAACAGTAGCAAAAACTGTTTATACCTATTCCTTTTATATCATTAGACAAACATACATTTTACGAATGCAAACGACTCTTTAATTTATCGCCAAGTTTAATGACCAAGTCGAGTGATCGTTATGTTTGTATTGATCGGTAACAGTTTAAAAGGTTGTTCCGTTTTACGATAGATTTACTTTGACATTGTTTAAAGGCAATATTCCTGTTTTATTACTCTTTGTCCTGGTCTCAGTCCCATTAAATCTTCATTCGGCACGCGTGAAGCGTCGGATGTTTTGCAATCTCAAATGCAAATAGGATCAATTTGTTGTGTTTAAATAATTAAACATACTTTTTAGAGCTCATTTAAAAACGACGTGGTTTCGAAAGAATTTATTTGTCATTGTATTCACGACGTATTTATTACGAGCTTTAGAATTAAGAATTATATTATTTATCAGTTTTCTTTTTATAACAATTTGTTCTTATTTTAAAAACAGCGGGAGCACGGCAAGCCAAAAGCGGAAAAGAATAGAGGAAAGAGCTCGGCTCCTACTACAAGGATTGGACCTCAAAAACTCTCGATTGAGAGAGTTGGAGTGTTGGAATGGAGGCCTTTGCCCTGAGTGGGATAGTATAGGCTGAAAATAGAAATGAAAATAAAAAACTAAAATTAGAGGAACAAAAATAGCACAAAGTAAAAGAAATACTTGATAGCAATTTTTTGAGGCGACTTTAATACTTGTCCTAATTGGTTTTGTTAAGGATGAAAGTATTCAGGAAAAAGATAGCTTTTGAAGATTGCTACTTATTAATAAAATATTAATACGTCACAAGAATAAGATAACTGGCACACACAAAAAAAAAACATAAATATTTATTTGTAGGATTATTACACTAATATGTATATCTCATGTGTTAAATAATTATACCTTTACTGTGTTTTTTTTTTTAAAGAAAAAGGAATGAATATTATCATGATAAAGATATATTTATCCTTTTTGTATTTGATAATAAATCTTGTTTTTTTATGTAAGATAAAATTCCTACAAGGTGTAATTTGCTACGATGGCAATAAAAACGTTGTAACTAAAAGACATGACAAAATTATCATAATATTCATCTTCGTGATCAATTGATCATTGATAGAGATTCTGTTTGCTCAAGCGCAATGTGATCCGATTTTTCTGGCATTCAACACAAGCACATTTTAGAGATTTGTAATCGATGTAAAAAGGTTGTCATATAACATAATTTCCAATCGATTGTGACTCTTAAACCTTTGTATTAGAATTCATATTTCGAGGAGGGATAAAAGGAATGGGATTTTTTGTTTTTAATGTAGATGTGTTGTGATGGTGATGTTGGAAGCAAACCCGCAGGCTCAGAGATGTTATCTCCAGCCACCGGTAATGAGACTTAGTGTTAGTCGCATGGAAACAGTGGGACAGTATTTTTAAATCCTATTTTTCAAATGGCTTCGGCAAGATTTCGAACATACGATGCAAGCGACGATAACGAACTTGATACCAAACCTTTTTGAAGATTTAGTGATACTTAAAATAATGAGCGGAGAAGTTTATAAATCTACTTCAAATTAAACTATTAGGAAATAAGCGCTTAGAAGTACGAGTCTCTCAGTTGTATCGATACATTAGCATTCGATCGTTCGAATCGATTACTCTGTGCGTATTGATCTTGATAAGCAACTAATTAAAGAATCAGCCTAGCGGAGTAGCAACGGGTCTTGAGGTGATACGTCTGTTGTAATTGAGAACTCGATGCTTGCGCAATCGAATAAATGGATCGATTGGGATCACGGTTATAATTAGCTTCCCCGACATAGAGCACAACCTTTGTCAGTTTTTTTGCTGGATCACACCATATTGTGTTACAAAGGTATCTATTTATAAATTTTTGTTTTATCTCACAAGATGACTTACAAAATAGATCTTATTACCGTAGTCATAAAGTTGATTATTTGTTAACTTGTGAATCCCTAATGAGATACTAGTTAGATAAAATAATAGAGCAAATTGTGTTGGCATCATAACAGTAAAGAAAAAACCGTCTATAATTATGGTTAATGAAGGATTGGAGCCATGATATTCATATCGAAAATTGGTACCTTTAAGATAATTTCATACAAACTTACAAAACATTCAAAGTGTTCATTATTTGTAATATAAAATTGTGATAGGTATATTTACATATTTATATATTTTTAAAGCTTTTCGTGAACGAAATTTATCTAACCGTATAAGCAAGATAATTTTTACTAGGTTATATTCTTCTTCCCAAAAATGGTATAAGGATTTTATTGATTTATTGTGATATTCATTCAAGGAATCACACTATATTATAAAGGCGCAAGTTTGTGAATGTGTGTGTATGCTTTTTACTTCTTCAAGCGCAAATGGCTGGACCAATTTTGATTAAATTTTGTATGCAGGAAGGTGACACCCTGGATTAACACAGAGACTAATTTTTCCGTAAGTAACACCGCTGGGCGCAGCTAGCAACTTATAAAACGGAATAAGTATTTATATCAATAATACAATCATACAATAAATTTCCAGTGAGATAAAGGACTGTAAAAATGCAACTTACCAAAATATGTTACTTTCTGCACCATTTATTCTTAAAGCGATCTATAGGTATGTATTTAAAGTCTACAAAGGTTTGAACTCCTATCCTTTTTATATTATATCATCATCATAATTTCAGCCGCATAATGTACACTGCTGGATATAGGCCTCTTCCAAAGATTTGCAAAATAAACGATTTATATATATATATACAGTACTATATTACCACTGAAATATTACTACAAATATACGAATAGCATTCTCCGATTTTCCTGAAAACTAACGTAGCGTAGTGCGGCCGCTCGCAGCTGTTGCATGACGTCATTATTAAGCTTTTCAAGAACAGGTGCTGATAATAACGAGGGTGAACGTTTAATTAATGAACAATACTGTTTCTTATGTAAGTGTACATCATAGTTCGTGATAAAGGGTGCTGAGAGATTGTTTATGTTAGGATACAATGAAATGTCTCGTAGAATATAAAATAACTATGTCAACGAGTCATCTGACATAGTGCGCATAATAAGACGAGTACCTAGTCATAACAATACTATTTCTTATTTGTGTACAATTGTTCATCAAAGTTCCTAATGATGCCGCAAGGTTCCAAGAATCAGTATAGATGGACGAACATTTCTCTTCAAATATACACTAAGAATAAAAAAAAGCGATTCAGTATAATAGTTTTGCTAATAATTTTTTTTCTTTTAAATATTGGCAGAATAGAACGTTGTAACTTAAAAAATAACGTCGAAGCACTTTAACTAACGGGCTATTAGTCTAGGCAGTAAAATCTAATTGTAAAGTTATTAAAGCAATTAAAATACTATAAAACGGATTTAAACATAAGTTTTTTTCAAAATGGCAATTAAAATAAGTGCAATCGTAAAATTGAAGTAAGCATTGATGTCATTGGAAACGGTACAAATAAATAAATTAACTAATTTGTGATAAGGCTACCGTATGTCGTCTGACTTTTGTCTCGATGCCATTAATTAAAAAGCAAAAACGTGTTCCGAATTAGTCATCCATTAGTCGATTTTTGATAAACCGATAAATGCGACTTGAGTACGGATAATATTTAATTCATGTTTATACATATATGTAGGTAGTTACGCAAAGTTCTAAAAATAGAAAAAGAAAAATATTAGAAGAAAACATAAGTACTTACTTACTTATCTACCTACAATTAATACTTTTCATTTTGCTGTCTCAAATGGTTGCTACTAAAATAAATGCATGCATATATATATAATTAAAAATCTCGCCCTGTATACCTAAAATTCAGTCACTCAAGCTAGTGTGTGCGACAAATTTAATAAGCGACGGAGGAAACCTATGATAAATTACTCATAGTGAAACTACTTCGCTGTATGCTAGCTTTGATATTATAAAGTGCTACTAATTTGCGTAATTAAGTTTCGTTTCTGATATTATCCTTTTATTTTGCTTTGTACGAATATTTAGATTTGTTAGACTATATTTTTGAAAGTTTATACCTTTGGGTATAAATTCATTCACATGGTATTAACAATACATAAAGTGTTAAGCCGCTTAACATGACTATGGAAGCAGAAAACACAGATTAAATAATCTTGGCTTCAGAAAATTTATTTTAAAGAAGACTAAATTATTTTAAAGGTCTAACCGAGAAGAGCCTGGTAATTCTTTTTGAAAGAATAATTAGATCATTGACCATATTTTTTTGATAAAAAATGTTCAGAAAAAAAGAAAACAGTTTCAGTGAGTTCAAGGTAGCTTAAAATCTTCCTTCTCATTTAAGAGACGGGCTAAATTCAGCATTTTTCAAAACACGTAAAAATAATTAAATCAAATTCAAATACAGTTAGAGCAGTCGGTATTTGACCTATCAAAGCAGGAATACCTCGATAAGTCGGAAACCTCCCGCGCACTAAGCAGTAACAAGTCATGATGTTGGCTCGATCGAGATGTATTTAATTGGGTTTCGTTATGTCCCTGAAGTTGAATGTTCGCAGGTGTCCGGGATATAGATGCTAGCTGATTTATGTTTCCAAGATGTATGGTGGCTGGATACAGTTGAAACTTTAATGCTTCTGGCTGTAGAAAAAACAATGAAAAATAGGAGGAAAATCAATAAAGAACAGTTTCTTGGCATCCCATGTAGATCGCACGAGTCAATCAAAAGATTATTTGCACACTTAGTAATTCTTTTACATAGGTGAAAGGATAGACATTTAGGCAATTGCTTAGTGATAGATTTTACTATTATTAATTATATTTTTTTACCTTCAGGCCGACTTTATTTCATACACAAGCAAGTAGAAATATCATTTGATTTTGAGTAACTTCAGGCATAACTTCAAAATAGAGAGGCATGGAAGTCATTGCAGGAGGCCTTTGTCGAAGGACAAGCTGTCTAAAAAAACTTTGTGTCATCGAATAGTGACTCACTATAATTATTTAGAGACTGTAAATATTTATATGTATACAGCAATAAAGGCTTAATTTTTTTTTAACTTCAGGCATGACTAAAAGCAACTATATAATGTAAACGAATGAATTGGCTACAAGCAAAATAAATAATTAAAAGCTTAAAAGAATTTAACACCGTTTTGATCAGAAGTGTAAGTTATTTTTAGTAGTCTAACATTATCTTCGTCCAGCCAGGCTTAAACTATCTAGACTATCTAGAGTTTCTCTCACTTCCTTACTTATCATGTATATTTATTTTTATCCTATACTCTCAACTGCTCATCATCATTATCATCCCAGCCCTTCTTCCGCTTACTGCTGAGCATAGGCCCCTCTTCGTAGACCCATCTCGGCCCTGTGCTGCTCTCATCCAGGCGTGACCCGCGACTTTGATTATGTCGTCAACCCATCGCATAGGCGGACGCCCGACGCTTCTCTCACCCATTCTGGGCCACCATTCGGTCAGCACCTTGCTCCACCTGCCATCACTTCATCGGGCCAGGTGCCCTGCCCAGTTTTTACTTTAAATTCATGACCGTTGTACCAACATCTCGTACTTTAGTGCACGTACTCAATTGCTCAATTCGGGTAAATTATTTGAGGTAAATATCACACATATATTGTAAAATAAATAAATAAATAAATATATAAGGACAAATTATACTGATTGAGCTAGCTCCAAAGTAAGTTCGAGGCTTGTGTTATGGGATTTCAACTCAACGATACTATATTTTATAACAAATACATATCTATATGAATAAAAATCCAAAATCAAAGTTTATGCTTAATTCATTTTCATTTTTTATGTTCCTTCTAGTCAGAGAAATAATTCAATGCAAAATCCAGAGGAATGGGTACATCGCAGTCATAGATCGAGCGACGTGGGAGGCTGCTTCTAAGTAGAGCCCAGTATTCTTTATAGCGCCTTGCTACTCGGATTCACATCAGAGTAAGTAAATTATGACTAAATTGTTAGTTATTTAAACAACATGAATTGAGCTTTTATGTATTTTTACCACGTAGCGTTTTTCAAATGAAAATTAAATAGTGTAAAATAGCCTATGTAATAGGTACCTAAGTACTCTATCATTTTACTTAAAAAGTAGGTATACATACATATAATTTGTTTTGGCCTAGCCCTAGCTAATGATTATTTACGTCGGTTGCCTGTTAAAATATTTTTTTCTTATCTTCCATCAGTTTTAACCAAATCATAAGAATATTTAAAAGTACCTAAACTATTTTTTCTACTCCTGTACTGTTATATGTCTTTTAAATGGTTCTGAATAATATAAGAACATTGATAATATGATGCAGAAAAAAGTCTGTACTCTATGCCTCACAATAGCACATGTGTCGTTATTTCGCTAAAAAGATACGCCTAGCCATAGACCTAGAACATTTTTCTTCTACAGATTTATCATACTGCCAACATTAAAAAAAATGTTTTTTAACATAGTCACTAAAAAGACGTCAATTAAAAAAAGTTTACCATAGATATAGATCAGCACTTGTATATTCTAAATTGATTTACCAGACATACGTCAAACATTTTCATATTTTTCTTTGTTTGTTTTTGTATTTTATTTGGTAAATATAGTCGTAGAAAAAATATTGTATGCAACGTTGTATAAGTACGTCAAAAAATGCTCGATGGCGTCTCCTTACGATGCTCGACAAGGCTCGCATCGGTACCTTTGCCACTCGCATTTTTTAACCGTTGTTATACAACTGTTGCATAAAATACTATAAATGTATACAATTGCTAACTATTGATTTGATTTGTAATTATAAAGTTCATGCTGAAACTATTTAGAGATATTCAGAGAAACTTAGTTGCTATGACTTCTACAATATTTTTTTACAATAAAATCTAAGTGTTATTAAAAAAAATAAACTCAGAAATAAATCTGAAATATTTTACACAACTTTTAAAATCAGTTGGTTACTTGAAGTAAATAAAATCGCACACAAACCCATTCAATACGTTGGCCCCATTAAAGGGGCCCATTGAGCACACAGAAATAAAAATCACACTCGCAAATCAACTCCATAAGTCTACATAAACACTCCGACTGTCGCGTACCATCAGCAAATAAAAAACTTATTCCCATATAAGTCCTATAGGGTCTCTTGTCAATGCACGAGCTTAAATCAGCTGCCTATGCACCTGTAGACGTCATTATGCTAATCGGCTTTTACTAAACACCGAGCATTGGTGTTGCTAACCTTACCATTCTACAGTCAACTTTAATATATTATGCATTTTTATACAAGACCCTTTTAAATCTGACCAAATGTTAAAACGAGTTAAACATTTAATTAAAGTAGAGATTTTAATAATGACTATTTAAGGTGTATTTACAATGTCACATTTCCATAATACAAGAGCGATCTAGTTGTTAGAATAAACATACATATTTTAAAGCCTTTCTCTAACGCTTTTTGTAGCTTCATTGTAATGAATATTTTTTTAGCTTTAGTTTAGATAAACACTAACTTTTTGGTAAAATATAATACTTCATATAAAAATTTATCTGGCTATAAAGCTATTGCAAGTGCAAATTTATAATTTGATTTTAAAACACAAAAACTCTTAGACATTGGACCTTTCTATTTCAAATGAGGACGCCTCTTGTTAGCGTCAAACCTTAATGAAATTAAAGTAAATTCTTACATTTCCTTTATTAAAAGTTACAAGGCACGAGAGGATTTTGTATTTAGAGAATGGAGCTGGTTTAAATAAATGAAGCTATTTTGCATTAAGCCTTTTTTACAGAATTTACCTCATCCGCTGTTGAAGGTGACAACACTATTCCTGTGAAAATCGATGGCTTTCGTATCTCATGGCAATTGAATGGATACGCAGGAATGGCAAGGGAGCGTGCTTTTAAGCTGGATATGTCTAATTTGCCCGAGGGATCTTTTAGACTTCGCAGTTTTAAATAAATTCTCGGCGTTAAGGTGCATTTCCGAACAGCACTGCAACATTACCGATTGAAAAATTCTGCTATGATGAAGAACACGTTCCATGAAGTGATAAGTGATTTAATAAATAGTTGTTTGCATGAGTTCTTGCATATAAAAATTAATAATCGTATTAATATTATTTTATCAAGAAAAAAATACCGGTACAAAAAAATCTGCAGGAAAATAAATTCAACAAATAATTAATGAAATTTAAATAATGTCAATATCGTTAGTGCCAATTTACTTCTTTAACTAAATGAAGAAGAACATGTAAAAATAATAACTTTGTTAAATACGTGCGTTGTAAAATTATGAAAATAATAAAAAATCTGATCGAAATAGTACCTTATACATACGCACTCAAGTATTTAACCCTTAGAAACCGTAAGGGTTAAAGACATAAAGAAATTAATTACCAGACTTTATTTCATACACTAGATATATAAACAACAATAGTATTTAATTATATCTTTTGATGGAACTACACACACAGACTGATAGCTCAATTAAACGCAAACGTTGTACCGAACGTTTTGGATCAAACGCAGCCATGTTCAGAACTGCATACTAAAACACACTGGATGTAACTCATCCATTGATCGAGACAGTCGCATTGCTTGAACAGCCTCTAGTATCGTGTGTAATCTACGAATATGTTCTCTATAACGAGCTACGGTTGTACTTAATAGCACAATTAATCTAATAGAACAGGCCAATAATTGGCTGCGTAGCCAATAAACAGGTAACGTATTGTTTTAAAGGCAATGAGAGCACATTCAATAAGCATTATATTGGGCCATTAGAGCAATGAATGCTGAGAAGGCATCTTATCCTAAATAGATCGGAGATCATTATGGCGTTATAGCGTTAATAGTGGCTCAAAATAGATCCATCTACATGTTTAGACGACTTCCTTCAGACTTTATTATATAAATACCTGATTTGGTAACATCCTGAGGTGACCAATCGCTTTAACCTTTTTTTTCATATTTGGATAGCAATGCGTAAAAAATGTGATAATTGGCACCTAATATATTTAAATGTTCAAAATTATAAAAACATTTTTGTTTTTAATTGTTTCTTTTATCCGTTGTTTTATGGGATTAATAGTTAAGTACAGGATGTGTTGTAATAAAATAGGCATAATATTTATATAACATACTTCCACTTGTTATAAAAGACACCCACACAAAACGTTTATCTTTTTAGGTAAAAAATATATCCAACAAAATCATTGAAACATTGTAGTGGAACGGTAAGTAAGATAGTTTTGAAGTTAAGTGGTGAGAAGACTCGAGCAAAAAGAAACAATGTTTTCATACATCGGATTGCACTTAACTATAGCGCAAGTACAAAATAATAGACCGTAAAAAGTTTTAAATTATTTTGCATAAAAATAATCTTTAAAGTACGCTTTTTGATTACGTTTCAGAATTTATTCAATGCTATTACTGAACTAGGAGACAGGAAATATTATAAAATGCACTCTGCTTCTATTTCCGCGCAAATCGTAAAATAAATCGAGGGTATAGGTGAAAATTCGATACAAAGGCGACATCACTTGAATTCCTTTTTCAATCTTGACTCCACCATTACGCTAAAAGTGGCTTTTAAGATCCTTAAGCCGAGAATTAGGATTTGTCAAAACTGTGTGTGTGTGTAAGTGGCCAACGCTGGTGTCAGATGTTTCAAGCTGCCTAAAGGCATTTATTTATTTAAACTTTATTGCACATAAAAAGTGTACATATGGCGAGCTTAACGCTATATGGCATTTTCTACGAGTCAACCATTGGACCCAGAGTCCGAAACCATCTAATATAGCTCACGTCTACCATACGATAATGACAGCCAAGACCAACGGCGATATAAGCCTCCCGAAGCAAGAAGGAGATCGAGAAATTTGTATGCCACTGGTGGTCACCCACCCAAGTGCGGACCATACCCGGTACCGCTTTACTTATGATAGCGCTAGTAATGCGCACTCTTACCGAGCCACCGAGTTCCACAAAAACATTAAAGATGAAGACGTGATAAGGTACCTATCATGTATTTAAGCAACAAATTAATTTTGGTAGAATCAGTTCAAAACCCAAGTCGTTAAAACAATAGCGAGATTTATCTCTAAAAGCCTACAAAATGTAAATACTTGTACGTGCTCTTACATAATTCTGACGAGGCAACGTTCGCTCTCATCTTCCCGGGTCCTGATTCCAGTTACGATTTAGATTTGGCACTCGTGCAAAATGCAAACAAAAGAGATTAGTTTCGGAATTGCGTGGTGGGCTGGCAGGTTATTGCTTTTAATGAAGTCTGAGCGAGACCGGCGTTAGCGGATAACCTGCCGTGATCTGCGTACCGCGGAGAAAAATGTGAAAATATAATTAGGTACAGTCAGCTGACAAATTTTTGTTGTTTGGACCAAAAAATCGCACCATTCACTTTAGAATAGCAACAGAGAGCTTACAACTGCTAGAGAAGAACAAAATCGTATATGTTAATGATTTGAAACATACTCTCAAAATAAGAAATATTTAAATTATATTAAAGTTAGGGGGACAGTATAGGATAATTAAAAAAAAATTAAGTTACATAATGATTTATAGTATTCTTTCCAGAATGACAAAATATAATTGTACTGTTCTATGAATTTTCATTGATTTTATAAAAGTTATAGTATCGCATTTCCAGTGTTTTTTTTTAAGATTTAAATATACTTATATGTATGTACATAGGTAAATATATCATTGTTTAGATACTGTTGACTTTAAGTACATATTTTGAGAATGTACCTTGAAACCCACAAACAGTGAGAACAATTAATGTTCTCCTAGATAACAATACAACAACAAATTAATTACTTAAAACTAGACCTAAATTTTCCTGAATATTGTCCTATCCTACTAATATTATAAATGCGAAAGTGAGTGTGTATATTTGTTTGTTTGTTACCTCTTCACGCATAAACTACTGAACCTAGTTGGATGAAATTTGATATGGATATAATTTGAGACTCGGGGAAGGACATAGGGTACTCTTTATCCCGAAATTTCCACGGGGAGCGAAGCCCGCGCGTGCACCTAGTTTTATAATATATATGTGGTATCTTACATCAGAATCAAGAAATAAATTTATTTTAATGTCCCATCGAACTGCTTCAAGGGAGTTTATAAAAAAATCTGCGAATGTCTTTTTCTGGTGACTGTACACTGCTGTTATCCTGGCCGCGTGATCTCATTCTATCAAAATTAAATTAGGGGATGTTTTTTTAGATTCAAAATGGTACGACTTGGATGATGGGGTTGTACCGTTACTTTCTATGGCGAAATACGGTGACATAATTGTAAATTTTACACAAATTATGGCCATAACAGTAACAGTGTAATGGAACAAACAATGAGGCTTTTCGAATGAGGTAGAGATGAAAAGAATCAAAATTCTATTTGATTATGATGAAGATTTTTGCTTGTCATTCATTGTAGCTACTACTGGTTCATTTACAATCATTATTTTACTTATAGTATATTATGTATATTATAAAGTCAAAATCTGAAAAGATAAGATTTTCTTATTATGTAAGTGGCCAGCATTGGTGTCAGATAATATTTGAAGATATCTAACGATGATAGTCCAAGAAATGTTTTAAAAATACTTGATAACTTAAAATGTTCACAAATCAAACTGTAATTAAGGATGTTTAAAAAACACCCTAAATGAGTCTCCGCCACTGAAACATTAATCACAATTAAGTAAACAAATTCGAATCACTTTCTGTTTCAAATTAGCCCCAGTTATCTCTCTCAAAGACACCAATTCATCAATCAAGGAGGATATCTACTTAAAAATACATCAACCGATTACTAATACAAACAGCATTTAACAGGTGTGTATCTGAACTTTTTCTACCAATACTTATCATTCTTTTCTAATTGTTATTAAGACTATGATAACCTCAGTATTAAATTGTCAAGCTAGCATCTAAAAGCCATTTATAATGCTATTTACCCTTTCTAAAACTTATTGAGACAAAGTTGTTGGAATATTTAAACTTATTCAATTTTAGAACTGTGTCAAAATTCAATTTTTTTAAGCAAATGATATCAGATTTTAAGATGTCTGAATGTGGGGCGGATGTGGATGTGATGGGGGCCTGACATAGTGACGTCGTAATAATAGTTTGTATGGTCGTTATAAAATAAAAATGGAGTTAAGCGTTCTGCTTGCCTGGCCAAAGAGAGGTCACGCCTTACGGCTATGTAATATAAGCACATAGAGGGTCCGGTTGGTTACTTTTGCATTTAATGAGATATTTCGTTCTCACTGTTGGTATTCCGTTTTAGTACTCAATAAAGTGTTTGTTTTAATTAAATTACGAACAAAGTTAACACAGTTGACGCTTACCATTAATTACTTTGTAATAAAGTGTGCATTGTTTAGTGCCAATAAGCGTCGCAAGTAGGAATTTGCAAAAATTATATCTGTTTCACGCCGCTCTGCCTACCGACCCGTATTGTGCGATAGAGAGAGTTGCAAGTCCTAGAAGCGAATGCCTATTTTTCCTTTTTAAATATTGCTTCGGGCAATAACGTTTCCACTCCTCTAAATTTAAACAAAATGAGGCAAGTGCCATTCGATTCGGTACACCTAATCTAAGGCTGTAGGGTTTTTTCTTTCTTTTTAAGTAATTCGGTTTAGTTTAACTTAAATAAATTACAACGCTCAAAGTACTTTCTTTAAAACAATATACGGCTCTTCATGTCTAATATAAATAAATAAATATATAGGGACAAATCACACTGATTGAGCTAGCCCCAAAGTAAGTTCGAGACTTGTGTTATGGAATACTAACTCAACGATACTATATTTTATAACAAATACATATATAGATAAACATCCAAGACCATAATATATCAACAACATACAAAAAAGTATCAAAATTGGTAAATGTTTAAGGATGACGGGGGGGGGGGGGGGGCTACATAATCCTCTTACGTATTAAAATGGGTTTGATTGTAATGGTGCCATTAGTCAATGTCTATGTCTCTTATAAATAAAAAATTCAAGGACTTTCTATTTTTCTAATTACCGTTCATTATGGGCTGATTCTAATTAGACTTTCATTGTAAGGTAGCGATTTAAGATATTATTTATTTCCCTGCTTCACATTAACATTAATTATTAAAACGAGGTAAAAAAACATTAATTATTTATGAAATTTTAATGAAACGTAAACGACGAAATCAATTTTATCGCCACTTGTTACCATGCCGAACATGTTAGAAACCATAATTTCTAGGGTTCCGTATCAAAGGGTAAAACGGGACCCTATTGCTAAGACGCCGCTGTCCATCCGTCTAACTGTCTGTCCATCTGTCACTAGGCTGTATCTCATAAAGCGTGATAGCCAGACAGTAACAGTTGAAATTTTCACACATAATGTATTTCTGGATAAAATAAAAACAGAACAAAATAAATAGGTATGTAAGAGGGGCTCCCATACAACAAACGTGATTTTTTAAAGATAATGGTACCGAATTCTTTGGTACGCGAGTCCGACTCGCACTTGGCCGGTTTTTCTCTCTCTCTCTCTCATCATAAGCTTCTCTATGTAGGTTCTTAGTGTAGTAGATTTAGAGTAAGAATTTAAATACCTACAGACCTACACTGGTGCAATTTGTGAAATTAGGTATATAAGTTAAAAACAGTAACATGATTCTATCTTTTGTAAAACCATTCAGCATGTAATTAAATTATGAAAGTGAATTAAAAAAAAATTGTCTCTTCTAATAAATAAATAACTAAAATAGAAACTCTTAGGAGAAATTAAATAATTCAAATATTATACTTACTAGGCATTAAAAATTACAATAATTGATATACCTTTTGTAAAATTACTTTATTAATGTAGGAACGTAAATTAAGTACGATTTATTTATATAAGTACGAGCTTACTTTATTTACATATCAACAATATAATCATCATCATCATTTCAGCCGCACAACGTCCACTGCTGGACATAGGCCTCTCCCAAAGATTTCCAAAATGACAGATCAAGAGCGGCCAACAATATATTACAAAACAGGAAATATTGAGATTATACTAAATAACTAAAAACTAATTATAAATAATTATTAATAAAAACTTAACTATATATAATTGTAATAAAAAACATCAAATTATATAAAAAAAAGAGCTTAAATCGTTGCGCTATAAGTTGGTTTTTTAAATTAAAATGTCTAGCTGAATCCATATTCTATAATAACAAAACTGAAAAATCGAGTTCTTTCAATGGAGGTTTGTGATTTTGTGATATTCTATACAATCTTATTTAAAAATTGGCCCCCTGCCTGTTCTTGTCATACAATTTTGTCAGTAATTTCCGATTTAATCTCAAGTCTTAAAATCCAATACAAGTTTTGAAATTGTCGTAATGCAATGTTGCGTGTAATTAATTACGTACATTCTAACAATCCGTGACGGCATAATAAAACGAAGATTATGATATGAAATGTTGAAAGCATTCGACTCGTAATTTCAACTTGTTAATTACGAATCCGGCAAGTCGTAAAGGGGCTTTGTTTTAGAAGCTGCGACTTCAAAAGATTCAAGTTATTGAGTTAGTAATAATGGCGTCGCATATTTGGACGGGCCGCAGCGACCAATTCACTCAATCTGTTATTTTAAATGGAGTAGGACAATTTACGAGGATCGAGGGGTGAAGAGAGCTTACCTGGGCCGGCCAACCGGTCGGAGGCCGGTGGGCCGTCCCAGGTATCGCTGGAGCGACGTAGTGATGGCGGACCTGCGCGAGCTTCAAGTTGGCGACAACTGGAAAGAGATAGCACAGGACCGAGAACGCTGGCGTGCTCTTGTGCTGGAGGCCAAGACTCACCTTGGGTCGCTGAGCCAGGATAGTAAGTAAGTAAGTAAAGACAATTTACGTTGACCGATAAAGCAGCACACACTGTGTGCTATGGTAGAAATACCTTTATTCACTATATATCACCTTTTATCATTTATAGATTATGACAAACGTCGGGTCAAATTGGCGGGTTGTTGACAAAAATCAACCTATCCGTTCACTACGGATACCCTAGGAGCTCTAAATCTTCTAATGTGCCGATTAAGTACATTTGGTTGCAATATGGGCGCAACCTGACCCGTTACGTCCCGTCT
Organism: Acrobasis consociella; assembly: GCA_963555685.1. NCBI lineage: Eukaryota > Metazoa > Arthropoda > Insecta > Lepidoptera > Pyralidae > Acrobasis > Acrobasis consociella. The sequence goes on along the minus strand of OY743112.1, from coordinate 12,311,449 downwards.
TAATTTGCTTGTTTCTGTAAGAAACCCCGGAGGCGTCGCATTGTAAACAAATTTCTGAAATTGCACAACTTTCCGACTTGAATATAAAGTGGACATAAAAATTCTAGACTTGACCCGCGCTGTCTTCCTCTTATTTCATTAGGGACTCAAAGGAAAATATGACAATTTCGTTAAGGGAATTAAAAAGTTACCTGTCTTTACGTTAATGCAGTAACAAGTTTAATTTCGACCCCTCGTCTTGTATTAGGCATCTTTAAATGAGAGTTTCCAGTTTTAATTATCAAATTCCCTATTTCTTTATTAAATTAATTGTAGCAGGATTTATAAAGGTAATTTAATTTTTATTTTACCTATTTAGTAACATGTTTATCTTAATTAACTTTGCGAAATATGTAATTTGGTTGTATTTTTACTTTTTGGGTACTTTTAATTTTAAATCACACTAACAATACGAACTGATAAACCAATTGAGTTATCTATGCTTTATCTTATGAGGGACACCAATAAAATAAATAAGAAGAATTAAAAACTGCAACGCACATACCTACGACAATAAAATACATTCATAGAATATTAAAGTGTAGAGTCCGCTTTATTCACTAGATATTTATTATTCAAATAAGCACATAAAAGCTACAAAATCTCCAAATAACTGCCATTACACCGACTATTTGGCGTCTCCACAGGATAATACTGATCTGACCGTTCCTCATCGCGGACAGAAAAGTGCATAGAATCTTATTATTCTCATTGCATTTTATTGCCAAACATGCAAATGTGAGTATAATAAACACATTTGGATGGTGGACTTTTATTTTCGTAGTCGTAAAACGGAACACTGGTTTCGGGCGCGTCCTTCGCGCAACATGTCAAAAATGGCCATCATTGTCCAGCAGTTATGGCTTCCAGTAATTGTCTCAGTGACAAAATGTGCTATCCCAAAACTCGGGAGAACTGGCTGCTATAAAAGTCACATGTTCACCCGGCTTATTACCGCCATAACAATTTAAGGAAGCCGAAAGGGTGGCGCGGAATTTCGTCGAAAACTTTTGTTTGCGTCTCAGTTTGCCGAATTGTTTTATAAACAATGTTTACAACTGTAACTTTATGGTCCACTTGCTTTATCTCTTTGCGACACTATTGTTTGGTTGAATTTTTCTTTAGACAATGATTGTACCCAAATATGACTCAGAGTCAATTGTACCCATAATTGTAACAATGCCGGCTACCTATTTGTTTTGCTACAAATACTTTTGCTATCGTTTACATTGTTGACAATTTCACTTTTACTGCTACTGAGAAAAGTGAAATTGAGTAATCTTTGAACCATTTTTGAACAATACAATTCTTATAGTAGGTTGAAAAGTAAAATGAGACGGGGATTCTTAAAACCAAAAGTCCTTTTGCTATCCATGAGTCATGATTACTGGGCATGATCAACAGACTTTGATAGCCACCATGACTTATAATGAAATCTAAAATAAAAAGTAACTTGATAATTAGTATTAGTACCATGCTTGTATTTTAAAAATTAAAGAAAAATAAACAAATCATCTTTAAACTTAAATTACAGAAGGTACATTCATGAATCAAAATGTACCTAAATCCTTTCTATAAAAGTAATGCAACATTGGGTAAAATAAACCGACGAATCTCCCAATTTCTAACTGCAGTGGAGTTAGTATGGCGCTTAGGTCTCAGTTAGGGACTGGGATTTTCGAAAACTGACGATTAAAATTTTGTATCCTTCTGTAATCAAATGCAATAGGTACACTAATATTGCGTGGCGGTTAACGTGTTAAAACTGCGCTTTTCTACACATCCACTTACGATTTTTAATGAAAGGTTAGCTTCTACTATAATAAACAATTTTCACAATCTCCAACTTTACATCGTTGTTTGCCAGCTGGCCAACCTCAACATAATAATTTTCACATTTAAAATAACTGTTTATGAAGGATGATCTTTATAGCGGCGCTTACCTTTTATTGGGTCAGCCAGCTTCAACAAGGTTCTTAAATGTATATCGATGTTCATAATTTATAATGAAATTTCCAAATTTATAAGTTTTAAATTTGACCCTTGATTTTATTAAAATACAGTTCATTATTTAGTTTTAACATTTAAAATTGCCGACAGCGGGTCTTAATTTTGTAAGTTATACTCGTACCTTCTACCAATTGGCGGTTACTTTAATAACATTTAATTATCCATAATTAGTTTGAGTTTTAACGAGAAACGATTAATATTTATTAACTTGAATATAGCAACCGACGTATTGCCTACTTAGGCATTAACAACTTTGCAGTGTTGTGTAGTTTTATTAGTTTATTATAAGTATCTAGGTGTTCTACAGCATGGATATTTTTTTTTAATAAAATTTTATATTACGTCACAAACAAAAAAAAAATATTCTTAAGAAGAATTAGTTTTATTCTAAATATGATACTGGCTAGAAATATTGAACCAAACTTTCACTGTTTCTGCCTTCCAGTTTTAGGGTTCCCTAGTAAACAAGGAACTCTTACAGTTCAATCTGAGACTATAAGTACTAAAATTGACATTAATATGTATGTATGTATGTACATTAATCATGCCAAAAAGTGGTAAAATTAAATCTCGAAAAAAGAAGTTTAGGCTTACTCTTATAAAATTAAAGGGAGATTTTATTATTTTATCGACTAGCCCTGTCTTTTAAAAATATTATGAGCTTGGGAACATTATTTTTCGATTTAGGGATATGTTTATTAAATATTTGGTTTTATAGTGCAATTTTTTGTTAGAGTTAAGGTCCCCCGCCTCTATTTGCTGATCGGTTAAATATGGAATTAGTGTTATTTTACTAGTTTTAGCTACATATATAACAATTTGGTATCTGTAGCTATATGGGTTTACTAATCTTTAGCAATTCTTATTTCTCACAAATTTACATACTCTAGTATGTAATGATTAAAAATATTGCTTCCTCAGTTAATTTGATTATTTTATGGTAAATGCAATTACGTTTCTAAGATAACCCAGTATGCCAAGATCGTGAATGTGTACTTACAAAACTATTTTTAAAGCGGCTCTTTACACGATGGCTTTTAGCTTGTTTTCTTCGCACGTTCCCTCAACAAAATTGACTTACACCGTGGCATTTACTTTTTTTATCTCGCAAAGGCTGCCATTTTAGACACGAATCCTGTATGGCACGGGCGTACATATGATTATGCCATGGTAAGGGTTTACCCATATGCGTTTTTAACATATACTAAGACACTTACGGCTGTGGACATAATTCAAATTTGTTTCTATTGTTTCTGGCTGAGTGACCCGGAATGAGTTAAATAGAGGTAGTACATGTATTTTGCTGTTTCAGTTCAGTTGCAATAGCAAATTAAACTACTTACTTATTCAATTTTTATTTTTATACTTCGTTGTAAGTAAGGTTTAGCTCCTTTACTAGAAAAACCGTGCGGTATTCTTAGGTAAGATGAGTCAAACTCTGCTTTTATCATACACAACAGCAGTGTTCAAAGTTCCTGCTTCTTTGTATTATCATCGTCATATCATCCACAGGTTGTCCACTGCTGGTCCACATACCTAGATAACCTAGGCCTGCTTGGTTAAATTTTAAAATAATAATAATATTGATATGAAATTTTTTAACATTGTGTGGATGCTGCCTTAGACTTATTAAAGAGTCATAATTATCACCAAAACTATAATTTCATATAGTTTTGGTGATAATTATGACTCTTTAATAAGTCTAAGGCAGCATCCACACAAAATTTACTAATATTACTTTTTGTATAGTGATGTAAGGAAGGGTTCGAACCCCAAACTTTATATACGCCCATCCTATATGGTGAGACGGCGCCGGCAGCCAGTAAAATATTCAGGGCAAAAGTCAGTCACGATGCAATGATCCGAACCTACATGATTGTGTTTCTTGTTATGAAGATGTAGGAACAATGCATGGTTTGTTGCATGTGAATGAGATGTTAGCCTTCCAATTTCAAAGCTTTTCCTTCCATTTTCTGAAATCGACGGTGTCATTTACAGTCTAGGTGAATGTGTGATATTATGTGATATTATTTTTGCATGCTTTGGAAGCAAGAATCACTAAAATATAAAAAAATACAAAAGTTGTGTACCTATTTTTCCTTTGTTTTTTTAGGCACCCAAAACCATTGGTCCCGGCTATCATCTTTAGATTGCAGTCCTTAACACATTGCAGGACACTCAGCCAGACACAATAGAAATAACAATTGTATTACGTTCACAGCTGTAAGTGTCTTGCAATGTGTTAACGCTGACCACTACACAATAAAGTGTTGACCACTTACACACACGTACAAGAAAACATTTTTTTTAAAATAAATTGTACCATCAACGACCTATAACGGCACCAATCTATACATACTTTCTATTGGTCAACAGAAATAAGCAGGTGAAGTCAATCGTTACCCCAAATTACGCCACTTATTTTTTTATCATCTTGATAGTTACCTCTGCTTGCCCTTGTAAATTAAAGGATCGGTGAGCGTAAAGTGGGGGCCAATTAAGAAATTTATAACCAGAATGCGTTGTAAAACAATAAATCCTAGAATAGCCCTCGACAACATGGCCTATTAATTACCAAGCAATTTGGGGTCGTTTTAATGTGAGCGACGATCTTCCAATTGTATTTAAAATAGGTCTGGTATAAATAGTACAATATTATATGAATATTGTTCTGAATCAAATTTTTATGAGAGAAATACTTAATAGGCAATAGGCTACTTGTAGTTACCCTCACACAAAGTTTGCAACAAGCATCATTGCCACAAAAGCAATTCAAAACACAAATCAAAGTTTATCACAACAGAAATAGGAAAGTGGCTATCTAAAACAGATTTCAAAGAGATTTAAAATATGCGTCCATTTATGTTATAATAAATACATCTTACCTCAAAAAGGAATGTAACTTCTATTCAGGTATACCTGAGCGAGCATTATGATTTTCTTAATAGAACCTATCTCATTCTTGTGATATCGCACTTGGTGCTTATTTAGATACGTCACTTAATGTTTACGATGGAATACTGCCTTTCTAAACTTTATTTACAGACTACTTTGTATGCCTTGTATTTACATATTATCGTAATTTTATCAACTACTAAGTAGCTAGCTACATTGTGATATGATGCATGATTTACTGTAACACGTAAAGGAAACTTTAGGAGTAAGTACTCAGCAGATAAACTAACAGCCAGTATCAGTACCGGTTATATTATTAGGTTTTGTGTAATAAAAGAGGTACTTTTTTTTAATAGCCAATATAGTATCCTATTGTTGGGCAAAGGTGCTTACTTCATGAAAAATATAAAAAATTTCCATTTAGATCAACATAGAAGCTCGGAAAGTAGAATGAAAGAAGCCAACTCTATACTTTCTGGACTGTAAATCTATATTTGTATATAAAGATAAATCCCTATGTCCCGAGGTCACGCCATAACTTGAAAACGACTTTACCGATTATATCCATCTTTTTTTGAAGTAAGTCATCATCAACGTCATCAGGACTTTTTAGTCTCCACTGGAGGAGCACGACCCTCTTTGCACTACTAGAGCCGTACTTGGTCAGAGCAGCCAGAGGATTTGGCCTACACTATCCAGGCTGGGTAGACTGGTTGGAGAATGTAGAGGTCTCATTGATGTTTATCCGCTTTGTTAAGCTTTTATTTCGAAGTTAATATTTTGTAGAATGTTCTTACGGAAAAAAAAAGTTGCGCAGAAAGTATTTAAGACAGGACGACGTCTGTCAAATCAGCTAGACATAAAAATGATTACCTATTATAGAAATAACCATAACTAACTTTTAACGTATTCACTTAGCACTTAAAAGCTTTTAATCTAAAACGCTCGTCTATTTAAATTTTATTTTACTCGACTATTAAGCTCTATAGTGGCAGTGATTGTTAAGACGAAAGTATCGTAGTGTTTACTACACTAAAGCCTAATAAATCTCTCTAATTTATATCCGAAAACATAATAAGAGGAAAATGCTATTCACAGTACAGCATAGTGTCCTGACGTCTCATATAGACCTCTGGTTATTTATAGCACAGACTTTTACGGAACCAGACGACTATAAAAGTAAATAAAGGCCACGAAATAGCCATAAATCGTTAAACAAAGATCGCTGTCTACGAAAGTATTTTGAGGTTGTATTATTTTGATTTAGGTATCCCAAAATAGTTTGTGAATGTAAGACTTTTTAGAACTAGAAAGATACCTTGGAGCAACTTGCTCCAAGGCTCTTGTTTCATATCATAAAGAGTGACTTTTAACGGTGTTAGTTCATTGACTTGCTGTACAAGCGTACAATATTTAATACCAAATAAAGCCGTTCTAAACTTAGTTTAATCAGAACCCTGATTTTTAAAATGAAATGAAAGAAATAAAAAAAAACAAAAAATTGAAGTGTATAGATATTCTTCAAACCAGATTAAAAATGGGTAGATAAGTTATCTATTATCAAATACATTTATCTATCAAAGCCATTAAAAACTTTTATTTTGCCAACTAACTAAAAATTAACAAATTTTTACTACTATAGAATAAAAGTAAGTACAATATACCTATATACTTGATTAAGTATATTCTTGGCGAATTTGGCAACTTTATGTGGCAATACTTAGTTTACCAACGCTGATCTGCTTTGAAAATGCAATCATTGTTAGTAAGTTTCAAGTCTCGAATCCCTAGGCTACAAACTTTCGTTATTAACCGCGGGAGACATTGTTTACTAAGCTAAGTACTTCCACTAATGTCTTATGACGTGGACCGTCTTGGGCTCTAATAAGGCTGATACATTGTTAAATTTACAACTTTATTAATAAAGAGTAATACACGAGCTGTGGTAAAACGTCTTCTTTTATTTATAAGCATTTTATAATAATTGATCAGGATCTTTAAATCGAAAATAGGGGAAACGGTGCCTAGTTCGCTTGCTACATTTAAAAAAAAACTGTTTGTTGCGTGCTTACTCCTTTTCCCCCCTTCTTCCAGCACCGATTAGAGTAGATTATGTCTGGCATAGAACAAAGTTGAAAAAGCTGGCAAATCCTCTAATATTGAAATAGAAAGTTCTTGGTCAACAATCACACGTCATCATCATCATCATCATCAGGATTTTTTAGGCTCCACTGCAGTAGCATGTTCCTCTCTATACCAACAGAGCCACACTTGGAGGATTTGGCCTATACTCTCCACGCAAGTCAGACGGGTTGGAGAGGTCTCATTGATGTGTTTATAAGCTTGCTCACATGTAGATCAAGTAATCACTGACTAACTAACAATAGATAAAAAAAAATCTTAAATCAATTACTATAAAAAACGTCTCTTTATATAGCTCTTCCTCTTGGTTACACTACAGTTGAGAAAAATACCATCAAGGTTTAACTTACGACACAAAAATGTATTTTCATAAAAGTTTCACCAGAGGCCCGCTAGAAGATATAATAACTTAATTTTGCTTAATCGCTCGTGTGTACTGCCTTGCAACTTTGTCCACAATTTTTACCTTACAATTGAAGCCACAGCGACATCATAATTAAAAGGAACTGCGACAACTCCCCCGAAAGAAAATTATCCTCGTTAACATTTAATCGGTTTGAGAAAAGGGTCGATTTAAAATAATTACTTAACACTTCCTGACGAACCAGAAATCACACCTTTGAAGTTCAAATTAAGAGGCTCGTTTTCCTTACCATGGGTAAGAATGACTAACAGTTGCTAACAAGGCATCATTATAAGGATGTCGACCCCGAGTATCGATGCTTTTTGCTCTTTGTTTTTATCGATGTTCAACCGTAAAAGATCATTGTGTACCAAAATTACTTGGCTAAATGACGCAAAGGTAACTTCAACATAATTAGGTGTCATTATTTCAAATCAAAGGCGGAGCCGCCGTTAGATCGCGCTCTTTTACACAGGAAATATCGATAGATAGTGTCGATAAATGGCCATCTCTTGTAGTGTTTGGGCAGGTGGCGAAACACACAGACAAAAGGCGGTTCGTATCATTATGTTGTCTTGTTACCGGCGCTCGCGCTTCCCGACGAAGCGATATAATTCAAAAGCCGTAATTACTTTGTATACTAATAGTACGCCGCGGTGCCGCTTGCTCCCATGACTGTCATGTCGAGTTTTACAACGGGTTACGTTAATGAATACGAGTAGTAAAACAATAAAAGGCATCTACTTTAGAGATAAGAAGGGAATGAATTGACTGTTTTTTCGGAAATGAGAAACTAATTAATGACAAAAACATAACGGAATAATAAATGTAATATATTTCGTAACTAGGAATACATTCAAGTAAATAATGGCTATAACTGATTGATTTATTTTAAACTCGTCGAACAGAAGATTCCCTCTTTATAACATCGTTCTCTCTGTCATTATATATTATTCTATGTCATTAATGGCCAAAATCTAGTTCTACTCCACAGGTAGAATGAAAGTATATCTAAGCCGTAAATCCCAAACATCCCCATTTTGATTCCGAAAATAAAAGTTTTGTTATATGAGCGCAGTTTAGTAAACTTTGAGAACCACTGGTCAAGTCTGTAGTTTATTCTGTAACATGTAAGTACTAACATAGTAAAAAGTAAAGTTAGTAAATGTCTCACAATAAGTACCTATGTCAAATTATTTTTATAAATAAATTCTACAGAATTATATACGGTAGGAGGTTAATACAAAATTCGCTTGTTATAATAGTATAAGAATTGTGTAAGAAAAACATGGAGTCTTCTTATACGTTTAATTAATGTGAAAAATATGTGGCAGCATTTATAATAACCTAGTGTTAAAATATGATCTAAATCCTCGATTTTATAGTACAATTAAATCAACGAGCTATTATGTACTTACGTACTAGAGTATTCAACACAGTCTTGTTCCGTTTATCATGAGCTATCATTGTTCACCTCACATTAGTCGCTTGTAAGCATGCGCCTAGTACACTCCACAGTTGATAAAAGAAAACATACTGTCAACATAATCAAAAATGCCTTGGTATGTGTAAAATACTGTAAGAATGCTCATACTCATATATTCAAGTAACATGGCAAAGTATAAAGAAATAATTTACTGTCGGTAAGTAACCATATATATTTTTTTAAAATTAAGTACTTAAGTATGATAAAATTCCCGCCGCCATATATATTAAAAATAGAATAGGGGCCAATGTTTCAAATAGCTGGTTTATAATCTATGTCAATTAATGTAATAGAAGTTTATGATACTAGTTCAGTAAGTTGATAATTTTGATTGAGACTTTGATTTTGTTTGACACATAACCCAACTAAGTATGGGTCTGTGTCACTCCCCGTTTAGGTATCGAAAATATACCACTCCGGAATGGCAAATTTAATTATATGAATTGTTTGTCCAGAGTAATAAGAATTAAATTATCTTGTGATAGATATCTAGGCTTCTAGGTATTTAAAGGAAAAGTTGTTAAGTTCTGACACGAGCTAAATTAAACCTTATACCTTTACCACATTGATTAGATATTTCTTTGAATTTTTTTGTTGAGTGAGACTTCTGTACCTGAGAACTAGTATTACTTCTGTGACTATGGTTTTGACATAGTGATTTTTGAATGCCTTTTGGGAAACTTATGCAAGCGGCAAAAAAGAAATATTAAAAACGTGGCAAGTATGTGTATTTGATTGATATTTAACATTACTGTACTATCTTAAACTCACTTTTAAGAACTGACTAATTACAAAAATCTAATTAATGACTTGGAAAGGTACTGTACCTTAGATGAACCCGTCAAAGCGAGCATTTAGACATTATCACATTAGAGCCAAGTTGATAATTACCAACTTCGTTATGGGCGTTCTCATATACATCATTTGTGTTTAAGATGTTAAGAACGTTAGTTAATCGTCCGAACTGTTAATTTGAAGATCTGTTATCCGTTAGTTCGTGAGAGCTCAGTTTTGTTCTGTTTGTTGGAATTAGTTAAAACTCTGATGTTTAAAGTCATTTGGAGTTATGGGATTGTGGAATGATGATGTATTGAGGAGGTAGGCACATACCTACAAGTAATATGAACCGATATAGGCAGCCAAGCTTCCAACTATACTAAAGAATATATTAAATCGCCGTATGATCTCAAATTATAAAAATGTCTCTATTTAAAAAAACTGTTTCCCGCCATAGAGCAACTAAGTTTACATGATTTTGTACAAAGTTAAGTAACCAAAGTTTACAACATGGTTTTTTATTGTTCCCTTTGCGAACTGGAATTTTCCTATAACTATTCTACTTCTAAAACTATTTGGCTAATTATATGGCTACCTAATTATAATACGACATTGTGTCAGAAAATATAGACTTGTGTGTAATGTAAAAGCACAGCTAACAAGGGTAATGTACGTAATATCTATCTAATAAAATAAACCATTACTCTGTTTGTACTTCGTAAACGTACCCATATAATTAACCAAATATTTTAATATCGTTTACAGTTTCTTCTCTTGTTTTTGAATAGAAGATTAATTATAAATGATTTACCATTTGCTTTTAATTATATTATCACGATTCGAGTTTGGCAATGACACTATCTACTTATTAGTAACCATAAATTCTAATTGGAGTGGCTCTATTTCGAGAGACAAACAAAACATGGCTATTATTTTGTATTGCTTACATAAAATTAATGAGAGATATTATTTTAACAGTAACTAAACGAAATACTTACGATGGAATAATGCAGATTATGCTTTTGCCCAACGATGGGACCTATTGTGGCTAGCAAAAAAATAATGTAGAATAAGGTAATTATGTATGTTTTTGCCTTGCAGTGAAATACATGATGGTTTAAATTTTAATAAATAATAAAAATTGTGATATACCCCACTTTTTATTTCACTTTGATCAACTTTTAATACAGGTCTTTTATTTAGTACCAAAGTAGTACAATTATTTTTTGTATTAGTAACATATTTTTAACCCAATCCATAAGTTACTCAAAGACGCCTGGACCAATTTGGAAAATTCTTTTGTTTGAAAGAGCATAGTTTTTAGGCGGTCCCATAATATATATAATTTTTTTATTAAAATCAGTTGTGTAGTTTGGTGATGAAGTCAAATAATGCATAAGTTACTCAAAGACGCCTGGAAATTCTTTTGTTTGAAACCTCTCAGGTGATCCCGTAATTTTTTTAATCAAAATTAGTTGTGTAGTTTGTTGATGATAAGTCAAATATTAAAAAATATTATTTCTAACAACGTTATAAACCTGTTCAAGACTTAAAGCTGGATCTCATAACCACAACACTCACTCTATAACAGAAAAAAAGATAACAATAACATCAGAGGTCATTGGTCATTATTACGTACGTATGTACCCGTACATGGTAATTTTACGGCTTAATTTGAACGTGATGATGTTCAATGCTCATACGCAATAGAGAAAGTGTAGCCTTGTTATTATTATTACGAGTGCTCGTGAATTATGAATAGTTGTAAGTGCAAAAGATTTGTATTTAAAATACACGATCCTCTGCAATCAATAAAGAATATACTACTAGATGTAAATCTGTATTGTAATTGTAACATAGCCCATCAGGCTGGGTAGGGACCAATACTAAACTGGGTTTCTTTCGGCGTAATCTTCCCAGCAGTGGTTATTCCGAAACGATAGTAGCTTTTAGCTTTTGCACTAAAATAATATTTAAAAAAATGACCTTCAATAAGAGATAAATTTATCCTACATTGAATAAAAAAAAACTTGACTTTGACTTTGATTATACTACTAGATACTATATTATTTTGCACCTACCTATTTCTCTAACTATTAACTATTATTTTTGACCACCAGTATCGAACACTTTTATACCCCTATATTTTCTTTCAAGTTCATATTTTTAATTTGAAAACTAGTTACCTATATGCCTAGATATATGCAATTTCTTTTTAAATTACAAAATTTTACCTAAATCTGACATGTAATCTCAAAATCTAGACTACGTTAAGTAATACGTACGACGTAAGTTAAGTCCGCATATTATGCTATACTAATTGCGTTTTGTACAAATAAGGTTAAATAAATAAATAGAGCCATAGAAGACAAAAGGTAAAATAAAAATAATTGTTTGCATTTCGTGTGTGTAAGTGGCCAACGCTGGTTTCGATTTTGCAAGCTGCATAAAGGCATAGTTTGACAAATACGTATGTCCAGCAGTGAACTTCCTGTGGCTAATTTGATGATGATGATGTCAGACGATTTAATCATTCATAAAAAATATTAAAATGTCATTCTATAATACTACAATAGAAAGGGAAAATAAACGAAAAATAATTACTTTAAGTTAAACATGAGCAATGAGTAAAAAGTCAGTAAAATTTTAAGTTAAACATGAGCAATGAGTAAAAAGTCAGTAAAATTAAAAATAGCAGTAATCAAATATTATGTGCTTTCCGAAGCACGGAGAAAAACAAACTAAGGATCAGATTATGCCAATGTACAGCTGATATTCTACGATTTTTCTTTTCCCCCAGACCAGCATGGAAGCACTAAGAATAAATACGGGAATCTATCGCGAGGAATACTCAACTGTTTCCTTTTTTCAGCATAATATAAAGATATAAAAACATGTTCTTGTATCCTAGTAATAAATCATCATCATCATCATCAGTTCAGCCGCATAACGTCCACTGCTGGAAATAAGCCTCGCCCAAAGATTTCCAAAATGACCGATCTAGAGCGGCTTGCATCCAGCACCTTCCAGCAACCTTGGCTATGTCGTCAGACCATCTTGTGGGTGGGTGTCCTACGCTTGGCTTGCCTGTACGGGGTCGCCATTCGAGAACCTTTTTGCCCCATCGGCCATCGGTTCATCGCGCTATAGTAGTAATAAATAACAATTCATATTGCATGTATAATTTAAACATAGACAAAAAATAACCAATTCAGTTAGGATCCATTTCATTAAGTTCAAGTAGATTTGATTTTTTATTAAAATTAGCTTCTTAAAAAATAACAATGAAATAGGCAAACTTTTTTCCCATCCATATGTGGGAGAAGCAGATATATAAATATTCTATGCAAATTAGAGTCTGAATGATTAGCGGAAATTCGTTAGTTACTGATGACCATTGACGCAAAATATATAGAAATTACATTAAATACAAAATACGTTATTTAAATTACAATTCCAATTTAAAAAACTATCTCAAAGTTATCAAAAAACTATTTAAACATTAGCCTCTGTAAATTTTTTTTATTTTCAAACAATAAAATCTGATTACTTACAGATGGAAAGTTATTTTTACACTTTTCCGTGATCCTTGAATTATTCTCAAGGCATTTTCAATTATTTTTTTGTGTAGTTTTCGCTTATTAACTGTCAAAAATACTAGGCGATAAAGAGCTAGCAAGTGACTAAGTGAAGTTTATTATGGAAATAGCTACAATTTAATGGGACAAAACAGTGATATGAGAAGACACCACGGTGTCTTCTCTAGTACATAATAGTTCTTTGTTTATGATCCAATCATTTGAATTACACAAAAAACACAAGGCACATGTAATAACAACATATCAATCACATTTGAAACTATCTTACTTTATATGGCTTGTCTGTGATATAGAAATGATTTTTGATCTCATTAAATTCGTACCTAATACGGATGCAATTATTATGATGTCAAAAATGAAGATGGAATAATGTTTTATATCTAAATAGATAAGATGGAAGTATGCTTCATATTTAAATAGATAAGTTTGACTAATAAGGCATGAAAAACTGTACAACAATAATTTAAGTTAAAATAAAGCACTTCTCAATGGGTACATGGCAATTAATGATAGCTTTTCACAAACTTTCTACAGGATAGCTGTTCATCCAAACTATTTGGGTGGGAGTTCAATGAATTTTTCATACGGAAACCCTGTAGTTTAATTCTTGGCAAAAAAAACTGTTAATCTAATCATGTACAGAATCTGATCTTAAAATATGCGGTGGTTAAAATTTTATTCTCCTTATTGATCAACTTCTACGACTTGCACAATAATTTTTCGAAACTAAAAACCGCCTTCACCCTAAATCTACTCAGCTGAATTTGATAAAATTTCTATGGGACTACCTGAAAAGCGTGCTCTTTCAAGCAATTTTCAAATTAGATTAATCTGTAAACATACAAAAAAGATTGATGCAGATGAATTGAAGGAAGTCTCCTCCTTATTGTAAGTCGGGTAAAAAAACAGATATTACATACTGAATATTTGTTTTCTTGATATTTTTTTATGTAAAAATAGGTACCTTAATAATAATATTTAAATTTTGTTTTAAAAATAAATGTTAACTTAACGACAAAATATTTCTTCAGCTCGGAAAATGCACCAACTCTTATAACAAATGTTTGCAGCCACCCAAAGAGCCACTTTGGAAAAACTAGCTATGAAGTGTAGTTTCTAAGTTTGAAGGAAAGTTACATTCAACGTAGACTTAAACAGGTAGGTCTGAAAAATAGTTAATATTTATCTAAAACAATTATATTTTTGACTTTTATTTGATGTAAGTACTTAGAAAAAAATAGCACTACATTAATTTTATTTAGAAAAATACAACATATAAAATAATAAACATAACACACACACAAAGTGCATAAAAATGGAATCCTAAATTATACCTAATCCTAAAAACTAATTTATAATTTATTTCGGAATATAGCTGAAAGGTTATCGAAAGAATAAAAAAAATCTTAGCTACTAATTCACATTCTTTAATAGTTTGCTTTTAAATTTGAAAATCTTTCATAGGGACATTACGAGATTTAATAATTTTGGACATGTCCATAATATATCATCTTTCAGCGCCAGATGCTAATAGCCCATCGCTTTACACTCTACACGTATCTTTAGCACGTGAAACTCATAACATTCATAAAATGATTACGTGCGAACTTCGTCTAGCGCTTTAGATAAGGTTTATACTGGTCGTGTGGAGTTAAACGGAGAGTTGATTTGAGACCGGCATCTCAATAATGGACTAATATTATGGACTCATTTCGGGTTCGTGATGTGCTTTTTTTAATCCACTTAACCCGTCAACGACCGGAATCGCAGACACAATAGATTTCTATTGTTAACGGGTTCACATGTGAACCGTCGGGGTTTGATAGATTAATATTAATCATATTATATAATATTAATCACTCGCATGTTTATGCCACTATATGACTATAAATTAGAAAGCGTAATTAAGGTCAAAAAGAAGCAACAAATAATAGGCATGACGAATGAAAAATATTTTTGGTCCATCGGTTAGATTATAAAAAAATAGTGTACACGTATTTTTTATTATCTCTGAGAAACCAAAAATGACAAAGATACAGCGCATTGAAATTTCGCATGATGTCACGGCTGGGTACGATTTTTTACTTAGCGGTGACGTCCCAAGCCCCCACTCCGGAACTTTGACACACTGTATCTTCGTGAATTTTTTCTTTTTTGGTAAACTGAAAAATATGGGTCCATTAGTTTTGGATAATCTAAAAGACGGACTATTAACAATCATACTTTTCTGACCCTATCGTTACCCCTATTATGATGTTTTACATGGCTCTAAATTCAAGTAGGCTCCATTTTGGTACGGCTAAAAGATTACTTTATGTTGGACGAAGTTAATTATCAAAATAAAAATGACAAGTGGTAATGCTATGTTAGAATTAAGTTAGAATATATTTTAGCCTGTTTTTGAAACAAGTACAATTTTCTGTATTGTCAATAACATATATTATCTTAATACGTTGTATCTTTTATACAAGTAAGACATTAGAAACATACAAAAAAGCTAGAAGATAGAATAATGATGAGAAATCTAGCTAAAATTATAGATTAACTTCGTTTTAACTATCTACCTAAATCAATAACCGTCCCGTTTTGTTAGCAGCTACTTATTTGAAGATCACAAAAAATGAAACTTTACTAACAATATTTACTCGACCAATAGGAACTGGGTGTAAGAGCTGCGGATTTTCCGACGTCACACCGTGTTTCAAATCGGATAAATTGAAATGTCGAAACGAAAGTTGATTTCAGTTTACTGCTCAAATCTTTCAAGTTTAAAGTTAGGGGTTGTTTTCTACTTATTTTTTAATAGCGATCAACAACTTTAGCTGTGATGAAACATCTTTGTTCATTTTCGACGATGTTTTCTCCATTGAGAACATTTTCTGGAAAATGTTGCCAATAGTTTTAAAAGTTAATTCTGATAGCTAGAAACTTAAATTTTTTGCCAATAACGTATTACTATGTGGTTGCTATACCAACAAATACTAAAAATAAAATAAAAACTTAAAAATTATAGGGGTCATCAATGTCATCATACAAGAAATGTATTTTTTTTTGTGTTTTAGTCTAAATACTTGAAAGTTTTCCGTACCGAAATCTACAAAGGGTTCCTTAAGTACGGAGGTATCTACAGAACTCTTCATGTACCAGTCTGTCTCGCACATGACCGTCTTTTTTGTTTGGGAATATTAATGGAACCAGAAAATAAAAAAAAACTTGCAACGAGCATATGCAAGTTCATGGAGGTATTTCAATTAAAATAAATTAATTCATCCATTAGTTAGTAAAATTTTAATTAAGTTTTCCAATTACATAAATATGTTAATATATCAACAAGTGCGGTTCGTAACAATTTCTATAAGTTCAGATAACCTACTGTTTTAGAAGTTGTCTGTTTCCGTTCCAAATGTAAATTCAAACGAACATACGCTCGTTTAGGGCCATTTATTTGTGTTTTTTTTCCATTACAATGCGCATGCGACTTTAAACTCCAGCCTTTTTGGTTAAATTTGAAGCTATTTAAATTTTATTGTTATCAATGCGTCGAGTTAATGTTTCCCTGCCAAATTAGAGTTCATATTAATGTGAACTTTATGATAATTGGTGATGGATAACAAAGATTAACACATAATTAACGTTAGTACTAATTATGTGAATTGGTCGCTGTATTTTATGATTGTAATTAAATATTATGTAAGGGTATATATATTATTTATATGTATTAGCCATTATAGTTAGCATCAGTTACATGTATACATTAATACTCGTAAGTGCATCATAAGTTTTATGCTTATTGACGTAATTAAGATTCAACTTAGCCCGGATAAGTCAATTATTATTGCAATTAGACACACTAAGCAAACCCTCTGTACCTTCAGTCTGGCCAAGCATGACTCTAGTAGTACAGAGAGGGTCGTGCTACTGCAGTGGAGATTTAAAAAACCTGATAATGATGACGATGATAAAGTCTCCTTTCTTAGATAAACTATCACGTGACCCTAAGTTCTGCCTAGCTTTTTAGGAATAAAGATCCCTAATACGGTAGTAAATTATTTTGCAAATGAGCATGTCTTCTTAAAATAACCTAAGTAAAACGCATATTCCTACCTTTTTATACAAAGTCTCCACTCTTGTTTTAGAACTAGGGACGCGAAGTGCTTTAATAAGCAAAAATTAAAGAATATAAAATGAAAAGCAAATTAAAACCGAGACTAGCGGCCATTCAAGTACGAATAAAAGTGTTTTAATTAAACTGTTGTTATTGATGGGGACCCGCGAGATGGCGTTTAATCAACAACAAAAGAATCATAGTAGAGTTAACATAGAAATATATTTTATAATGATGTACAAAAACTTTGTTGTACTGAGAATGTCAACTTGACAAACAATATACTGCTACTCTGTCCCTGGCAGTTCTTGTTTTTTTATGATCAAGCTAAATTTTATCATTACAATATGGCAAGAGAGTGGGTATTTACATAGCATAATTAATGTATTACTAGGTACTTTAATGGTGATTGATGGAATGGTTAGGTAGAAAAAAATATTCTTACATTGAACTTAATTTGATTAAAATTTTATGCTTATGGTAGGTTAATTACGTAATGTGTATCACATCACAATGACTTTTTAACCCGAATCATATAAAAACGGAATTATTGTATCACACCTTATTGTTCTAAAGTGAGTAAAGGGAACACATATATTTTTAGACAATAGTAGTAAACAGTGTGATGCTGGCCTATCAATGGTGTTAAGCATATAAAACAAAACTTCTGAAGAAAAGAAGGAACCACTAAAAGGATTCGGCTTTACCAACTTCTTCCCTGGGAATGCAGTTGTAGGTATAAACTGAACACTAAATAAGTAGTTTTAAACCTACAATTTTAGGGTTTTAGTCAAAAAACATTGGATCTCAAGTATATTACTGTTGTATTTATACTGTGTAAAGGTCTTAAGTCTTTATTTTTAAATCGACTTAATTGCGAGAGTTACGAGCGGTCTAAAGGACCCAAACGTTACGCTCGAATCTTTATTGGAACCAGGCAACTTCGATCTTAATTGCTATAAATGTACTGTGACTGTTTGTTCTCTCTGTAAGAACCTACAAAGGTAGATTCAAACTCCACCATTTTTTTCTTACTTTATTAATTCTTTACATGTGTAGTGTAATGATTTTTGACTCTTTATAAATGTAGTAGGTATACGTACGCATTTCATAATTATATTTTACATAATATAATTAAATCCGTCCATTGGTGATGTAAGGCATTGACTGCATTCGACCTTATAAATACTTAAGACTAACACGAGCACATCATGCGTACCTATAGCCAACATTTATTTGATTGCCAGTGATATGTAATTACTAAAAGTGTTCATATGCACAAAACATAAATATAATGATGATACTGCGATATTTGAGAGCATAGTCGGGTATTCCAACAAAACAAGAAAACTTATAACAACGTCCTATTCTTGCGTTAGTTTAAACAATAATCGGCTAAGTGCATGTCGGGCCACACGCAGTGTACTTTGAGTTTACGCCACTAAAAACGTCTTAAAACTAATTTTCTACTGAATTTGTATGAAATTGACCATTTCCGAGTACATTTTATAAGTTGGTCGCTTATAACTTTTGAATTTGTAAACCCTACTTAGTTCTGATAGGTTTTCTTTAAAGTTCGCATATCATATAGGTATACTACTGCTGTGAATTGTTTCAGGTGTCCATATATAACCGTTTAGCACATAGCATAGTACTAGGTAGACAGACAGACAGACATGGCGAAACTGTAAGGGTTCTGTGTTTACTACGGAACCCTTAAAACCACTTTTTAACTATCGGATATTTTAATAAATTCATGTCTGAAACTTTTTGGTTTCATTTGATCGATTTTTCAATTACAATCCCATTAACACTGTCTAGTTAAGTCATATTGTGTACAACAAAGTTTTTTAACAATTTACTTACGCCTTTACAAAGTGCATTCACAAATACAATAGTTGCACAAGAATGTAATTGAAATGTCTGCTTTAATTTGTTCCTTCGTTTTAGAACTCCCAATGTAAGTAAGAATGCGCGTCCATTAATTTAAGTCATTTCCCCTTAATTTGTTGCGATTTAACAATTCGCACCTTAAGTTTTAATTCAAAACGTGACTCGGGAGTAATTATTGTGAAAGTTACTGTACTTTCTTAATGTATGATCTACTTATCGGCAATTAGCCGTCAAAACTTAATTATCGTACTGCCTAAAAGTTTAAATCGACGTGCAATTAAAAGTGATATGAATAAGCACAATTTGATTTAATCCGGATCCGAGAGATCTTAACGATGTTATCGATAGTGAAACTGTTATGACCATTACTATTGGGATAAATTTCAATGGTACTCGTGAGAATGAGCCGTTGTGGACTACCGGTGCCCTCGGGCAATTGTTTTTAGTGCCACTAGATTGTCCGAGCCCATAGTAACGGAGCAAGTAAATAAAAATTTAAGTTTTAGTCACTGTAATGAAAACCACGCAAAGAAATACATATAAATAAATATAATATATGAAATAGTCGACAAATAAAAAAAACTTGAGAGGTGTCAAGGGACACTCGGATGGAACGAAGTTCGAGAGAGAGAGAGAGAGAGAGACAGAGCACGCCGCACGGCTTACAACTATAGCAAAAAGTGTCGTTACAACTTTTGGTCTTAATTTTTGTCCGTCTAGCCTCCTTTCGCAACGCGCGATAAGGAACTTCGTTCCAATATATAAATATATACTACAGACATATTACACAGATTGAGCTAGCCCCAAAATATATAAATTAGAGACTTGTGTTCTATTATAATATCTATAAATTTTGTTACTTTATTAAATAGGTAGTTACTGCTGTAGAGTAATGTTAATAGAAATTGTTATAATTTGCATTTAAGGGAAGTTTATAATTAACTCTGCTAATGGCAAGGGAATTCGAGTGGCCATATACTGGTACAAAACCTTATGGAAAAGCCTTTCGACTCGGAAGAAGAAGATTAATGGTGACTGATTTGTGCAAAGAATCCCAACGGTTAAATAATATAAATTAATAATTAGACAGGTATCTTAGTAAGTGTGAGACACAGCGGTCGACAGCAATCATAAATCTCAAAATGAGTGTGCGTATAACAATAAAAATTAGGTCAAACCTAACATTTAGCTGCCGAGCATTCGCTTGAATGCCAACTATATTTAGATCATAAATCGTTAAATTGCCATTTCCTCTAGAGAAAACTTATTATAGTTGTACGCAATAGAGATGTTGACAAACAAACCTTTTTGGCTTATTGGAAAGATTATGGTATAAGTATTCTTTTTTATTAGCAAATACTGACAAAGATACAGCGCAGTTAAAATTTGCGTGACTTTAAAACTTCGAAGCGTTGTATCTTCGTCAATTTTGACTACCTTGCTACACGATAAAATTCCGGACCTTAAGTTTTGGATAATCTAGTTAACGGCGGACTTACTAAAATAATATATTTTTTACCCAGTCCACATCCCTCGCCGTTAAAAAAAATATAAATTTATATTTAGAATTAAATTGTACATTTAGTATAACAGATATGATTTTTAAATGATCGCATGATTGACTAGTTGTCATATTTAACGATCAAAAGACTAAACTCCGTTTGGTTAGGTATTTAAATAAATGTAAACAATCTTGACATGTGTTTTTATTGAAATACACTTCATAAATCAATACCTTTGCAATTTACATAGTAATTATGTAATTTATAATATATAAAGTGTATATTTCAATAAAAAGACATGTCAAGATTGTTTACATTAATTTAAATACCTAACCAATAAGAGTATAGAACAATTTCACGCGCTTTGCAAAATCTGATAATTTATGTTAATAGTTATTTTTATAGCACTCATTAACTACTTAGTTTAAACGCTCAAACAGTTATAACAAAAGAGTTTCTACTTCAATTAACAAAGAACAAATCATTAAGTAAAATACAATAAAATTGAGATTCAACGGAAACGAAAGACGGACATCCCAAAATGGAAACTGAACAATTGTGCCGTAATCAAACAATCGATTAAATCGCTCACTTAATTACGAAATTAATGCTGAAGTATGGGAGCTTAACGTCCACTCGGAACCAAGGCAAATACCGCAACAACATGAGTTAATAGCTGGCGATTCATTGGAACAATCGATCTCAGTAGCGATCCATAAATGGAATTGGAATTATTGGCATGAAGGGCGAAGAAAATATTGCATTTACTGAGGATTCTTCAGTTTTTCTTTTATTATTTTCTTGCTGAAATAAGTAATTTCTTTTTGACTGTATGGCATACGGGTTTTTTATTTTACCATGACAAGGAAAGTAAGGTGAAATAGTTGTTATCATATTAATGGTGCAAACGAAACTAATTAGTCTCATCTGCACCATTGATGGTGCAGGTCAATGGTGCATATGGTACGACGCGAACTATTGGTATCAAATTGACAAGCTAAAGCTTTTTAGATTTGTTGACAAAAAAATTTAATTCTAATTTTGATAAATATTAAGTTTAATTTCTTGTCTTAATGCATACAAGTCATTTTATGAAACAGTCCAAATAAAAAATAAAAATAGAAAGTGTTATTAGCAGTATTTTTGTAATGACAGACGAAATAACATGCAAATGTCTATACGATACACGATCACGTATTAGTCGAGATAGAACAAATTTACAAATACCGTCACCTACTTCCTTATGCATTCAAAATTATGCTTTATCGGTTTGAATTACGGTAGTAGATATGAATGAATTTCGGTTATCTGACTGCATTGAATAATAGGCAAGACGCGTAATGACTATGTATGCAGGTGATCGCACCGCCCAAAACGATGGTCATAATACAGCAAATCATATGATAGTACAGCACAATAATACGAGATTTCATACCAAACTGCCAATAATTGCGTAGACCTTTGATCTCGGCTTTTTGTTAAACTATTTTGTAACGTGCGAATGAAATGTGAAATGATTTTATGGCATTATTATTTCGAATGTTGAGGTTATGTTTTGTTTATAAGTGGGAAATTTATGTTAATGGTACACAATAATTATTGTTTCTTTTATTTAAAAATCTATCTTGGCTGGTCAAAAATCAATAATGTCTTTATAAAGATCGATAAGTCCCACATGTAAATAAATTAAATTCAACATATTTATACAAGACAAAATATCTGTTTTATTGCATTCAATCAAATATATGAAGTTTGGACCCATTTTTATTAAAGTCGACTTCTGTCTGCCTATGACATATCCTCTACCTAGATTTCATCACATTTGTGCCTCTTAAAACTAGGCACATTTCTATGGCACTCTTACAAACAACAATATTGAATAGCTTTAACATAAAGCAGTCTTAATAGACCCCTATAAGCCTTCACACGTGCACAGGCGGTGTAACGCGGCTTGGCGACAATAATTTAACGTCACCGGCACTTGCATTGAAACCACACTGCGATTTAAGACCTATGCAATAAGGGAGCCAGCATTGTCTATCTCTAGAGTTACACGTATTCATGAACTTCGCTTTAGGTTCGTTTATACCAAGATACTTGAGAAGGGCTTGGTAACCCGTTCATCATCATTATCAGATAGAACCCAGGGCCGTAAGACCCAAATGTCACCTTTAGCGAGAAGGGGATAAAAAAATTACTTTTGTAATAGAAGGTGAATGCAAAGACCAAATAAAAGATGGGTGATAAAATATCATCATCATCATCAGGTCTTTTTAGTCTCCACTGCAGGAGCACAACTCTGTCTGTGCTACCAGAGCTACACTTGACCAGAGCAGCTAGAGGATTTGGCCTACACTTTTACTACTACACTACAGGGTTGGAGCGGTCTCATTGATGTATATGAGCTTTGTTTAGCGTATTTCCTAAATCACCTTCTACGACATCCACGGGAAGACTTGGAGAGGTCCTATTCTACTGTGCCGGAAACTACACGGCGAAAAGGAGACTTAATATAGTGTTTTTGCGTGCACTACATTGCTCGTTTGCCTATAAAAAGAAAATATTCTAGTAAGTATAAATCTTATTCTAGTAAGTATCAAAAAGATTTTGGCCCGGTGGGAGTGCGCAATTAGCGCTTTCGCAAGTGTCGCTGGGAATGGTCCGCACTTGGATGGGGGACCACAATTAGTACTAAATCATTTAGAGCTCCTCCGAACTTTGGCATGTAAGGCCGTCAGCTGTCAGAAAGTACCCTAGTGGTGCGACAAACCATTAGTTGTAAAACTCTGTCAGAGATGCCTTAGGGCAGCTTGAAAATCTGATACCAGTGATGGAAAATTACATGATGGTGGATCCTTATAAATCCATCTAAAACTTATTTAATGAGTGCCTAATTACAGTAAATTCTTCTTCCTGCAATAAATTAAAAATGGTCTAACATTGGCCCTAACGACGGACTAATAATAAATTATTTTAACGTTTTGCATTAGTTTGTTTCTTGTATTTTTTAATAATCTTTACAATGAAATAATTTATTATGTGTTAATAAGTTCATAAAACAACTAGAAACATTTCTTGTAATAGTTTCAGATTACCTTTTTTATTATACAAGTATCTATCTTACTTTATCCGATATATTCCAAATGTTTTCACTGAATGGAACTCGTGTACAAAATACATTCAGATACTCCACATGGATATTTCATCAAGTACTTAAGGGCAAACCTAGCTCGTAATAAGGCTAATTTTAGATAGAACCTGAAGCATCTCCGGTAAAGTTGAAAACTCTTGCTCTTTCCAAGATGGTCGTTAGGTTGTAATGCTTGTTGGTTAGAAGTGCTCTTGGCTCTCTACATTACCGCTGTGGTACAGTGATGAGCGGAGTTGAAGCGTTAGCGTTATATATTTCAGAATACAACAAAGAAACCCTTACCGTATATAAAAGAGAGGATGTGCATGCTTTATTAATTAAATACAAAAATTTTACTGGCGCACTTAAGGCCTAAGGCCTTTTCTACCAGTTAACCTACAGGTAGTGCTGATAAAAGTAAATTTTAGACAAAATTACTGAACAACTGATTTGACTGATTAAAGTAAAAGTGCTGTGTTTTAACAACCAAAGGCATTTTATTATTACCGCATCATAAAAGATAGTCTAGTAATCTGGAAATATAATTATATGTCAAAACACAGTAACTTTTCGCTCAGTTTCAATGTCTTGTCAATCTTGTCTTAATCCTAGTTCAGCTTGATTTGATTTTTTTTACCAACGAACCAAAAAGTGATAGTGAACCAAAATAAAAGGATTTTACACTTAGTCACATATTTTCAACAGAGATATTTTTATACTATAGAAAATATAAGTTTGAGTAGGTATTATAAATCTAACTTAACAAATAGCAACTTAATATATTATTGATTAAAAAAATAATTTGTTGTTTATCGTCATGCGAGAGTATGTTGTAATGTAACCAACGAGAAATAAAAACGCTCTCGCTTTCGCCTGTTAGTGTGACTATGCGGTTATGCAGCTTTAAGAGGATTGCCTCCATAAGGATATCGCAACAAATTGACTGTAATTTAGTTTTTTCCTCTCACGGACGCAAATCTAGTTCCGTATATCGTGTTTGGTTTGGTTACGTATTGTATTGTGCTTACTTGCGTAAGGATATGTGGATACGTGAGTAGAGCACTAGTAAGTAGGTAATAATTAAGTCACTTGTTACCCTCGGTTTAGACTGTACATACAAAGAAAGTATTTTGATATGGGGCCGGATATTCTCCAAATATTTCTAAGTCCGGCTTTTTTCTGCTGAAGGTATGAGTATTAATTATAGTTAGCAGATAGATAAGCCCCAATTTTTCTATGGTACTTTGAGCTGGATTTGAACCAGCGACCAATGGACCTTTACCTACCTGAGTACCTTTTCTCCTTTTTGCCATTTGAGCTTGGCGTATGCTGCAATAATGACAGACTCCAGAAAATTGTAGTGCTCGAAAAATATTTACATTCAGATAATACTAACTACTTTAATTCATGTCACGCTTAGATGATGCTACGTGTAGTCGTGTAGTCTACATATTATGTATGTTATAACGTCGCAGCTTCGTTTTAGCTTCTGAAATTCTTAAAATCTGCGCAAACTAGCCAGCATTTAGTTCCCATTACCTCTCACAACTCTGTAGACGGCACCAAACGACCTTTTGATAACTCGCAGAATCTCGAAAGTACGGTTACACGAAAACGATGAAGCGCAAAATAGCATGTAAGGAGTATGGATTCAAATAAGCAATTTTGCAGCTATCTGCGAGAACGTGCGCTCGTGAGGGATCCCGCCGTCGATGGACGTATTCTGTTTCAATTCTGGGAAATGATTTGGTTTATATAGGTATTCCAATACTGCTTTAAAGGGGGAAATCTTAACCTTATAGTTCAAATAGTGTCTTCTTTATTTTGCAAGGTCATCGGTAGTCTTGGGTGCCCGTTGACATGCATATTATTTTTGGGGAAAAAAAGCAAGAAATCCTACTCCAGGCTCCGAATCAGCAAAACCCAAAATGCAACCGGGAACGCGTTAAGATAAAGAAAATTATGAGGAAATTTTAACGCAAAAAACGCGTCCGCGTAAATCCATCGCACCATATTATATTTATATATTATAGTGCGCATATTAATAACAGACTCCTAATGTCTTAAAAACGCGTAATGTATTCATCTCATGAAAATTATCTAAGTAATAAGTTTCAAAAAATATAATTATTTTGAGAATAGTTTAGTAAATCGTGTAGAAAATTTAGAGGTTTGCATTCAGTACATTAGGTATTACAAGGCCTAGGAAATACATAAAACACATAGGGCTTCAGAATAAAATTGGCGATAGCTTTCTTTGCCAATAAATTTATTAGAACATCTACAAATTGGTAATTAATCAGTTTTATCGTCCTACACAAAAAATTATATCTAAAAGCTGATGTTAGTAATTGGCGAAGTATGTTTCCATTAATCGCAGACCAAACAGTTGTATTAAATTACAGATAATAATGATGTTAAAGCTCGATCCAAATGAACATAGAAGCCTACAATGAATAGAATATATCTTGCGGCTAAACGAAATGAGATAATGAATAACTGAGACCAAATATAGAATAATTACATATCATACGCAAAGAACATTCGTAAGAAGGTCACTATAAAACGATGCTTTGATTTTAATATCACTGTTTAGAATGATTTAGATTGCTATAGGTGTATTTTATAGTAAGTAGGTTAGTCATACATTCATACAGACAGACGTTCCAAAGTTGGCCAGTGTATTAAAATTAATCTTTATTTCTTTATCTCCAAACATTTCTGTTATTACAATTTTAAACAATAGAAACACAGCATTAAATGCTTTTTAACTTTAAAAAATAATAACAAAATAGGCATAAAATTGTTTTTTTTTTCGTGAGAGCAGAATAATTATAATTTAATTATCCTTTCTTTTGGTTCCTACACTAGGCGTGGCGTAGGCCTATTTTGTAAGTAACTATTCATTTTATTACCATAACATACTTATTCCCTAGTACAAAACAAAAAATGAGGTAACATACGTTGCTGATTGCCATGCGTGGCAGACAGAAACACAGATCTTCCGTGGAACCATAAGATACATAATTAAAACTGTTTAAGAATATTAATAATAACTAAAAACTAATATAACAATTTTACTTTCGTTTTGCTTGTTAACGTTTTGTTGTTCCCTGGGCTCTGCATAGAACCGCAAGACCCAAAATGCTCTGTCTGTCCCATTAGGGATAAAGACGTGATAATATGTATGTATGTTGCTTGTTTTATTTGCTACAATCTACGAGCTTTTATGTACTTACGTACTAAAATAGATGCCACATATCACAGTTTTGCTCCGTTCATCATTTCTATAACTGTTACCTCACATTAGTCGCTTGCTAGCATTTCCGTGCTAAGTATGCAGAATCATTGTCAACATAATCAAAAATACCTTGGTATACTACTTGGAATTTTGCACTAATAATTCAAAGAACAAGGAAAGTATGAAGGAATAATTTTGCCATCGGTAATTAACTAGATTTCAGTGCCTGAAAATTACTACGGATTGCAAAATTCCCACCGTCATATTGAATGAAATGAATACTTTAGCATACGAAGTCTGTCAATCGGTTGAACTAATTAGAAATGACACTAAGCGACTTTAACCAAAAAAAAACATGGTCGTTGTCATTGAATATAGCTGGTCTAGATATATTATGTCGATAGCTACAATGGACTGAATATGCTATCATGTACATTAAGAGAAAAGTTAATTTTTGGTTCAAATTTGTGTTATTGTACAGTTTGCACCAAATATTCATCTTTACTACAATTATTTACTACAGCTATCAGTCGATATCATTAAGACAGGGTCTTTAGTTATAGGATAACTGCCATAATGCCTTGACATTGGGTAAGAATGCTAATCTCTGACAAATCGACTCGACCACCTGTCTTAATATAATTAGTTGTAAATTTGCCAAGATTTCCCAGACAAATAATCACGTATCGCCTGTCGAAATATCATGACAACTCGAGATATTTGTAGATTTTCCACCGTGAAAAATTTGACAATATCTATTTTAAACAAAAACTGAAAATTGTCTGTTTGTCACCTATAGCTAGTTACCTGTCATTGTCACGTTGATTAAATAGGTTCGTTATTATGCTTTCCGAACTATCTATGTTTCGCGCAAACAAAGTCAAAAGCAAAAGCTAGAAACACAACGAAATATTAAAGAAATCTTAGTACTAAGATCTGTTCCAACAAACCATTCAGATCTCGTTTTGTTTAACATCTGAATTAAATTGTGTCTAACGGCTTTACCGAGCACAAGATAAAACTTCCAAAACAATACAAACGCTAATTCCCTAAGATTAAACGTTTCAAGTTCGCAATTATGTTCCAAGTGTGGCGCGAATCGCAAAAACTTTGACCAAAGTTACCGAAAGGGCTGTCACAAAGCTGTTTGAGATTACGAGATAATCGGCACACAAAGAATTCGTCAAGAAACAAGATGGAAGTTAACAGTTTTAATTTTAAAGTTTTCCGGTTTCTC
Source organism: Acrobasis consociella (assembly GCA_963555685.1). Classification (NCBI taxonomy): domain Eukaryota; kingdom Metazoa; phylum Arthropoda; class Insecta; order Lepidoptera; family Pyralidae; genus Acrobasis; species Acrobasis consociella. The sequence goes on along the minus strand of OY743112.1, from coordinate 12,282,990 downwards.
GCTGGCAACGTTTAATTTCCGGTTGAGAAATTATCAGGAAGAACTAAGCCGGGAAAGCCTTTAAAAACAGCGGCCGACGTTAACTACCCGTCAACTATTAATGTTGAAACTTCGGTTTCATTAAACTGTTAACTATACCGTGCTCGGTTGAGAAGACTCCAGTTCATTTATAAAACATAGCATTTTGTTTGTGAATATAAAAGTTCGTAAGTAAGAAACTCAATTTGATCATAAATAGGTGATGAGCTTGAAACTTTACCCCTTTAGGTATATAAGCGTTACATCCTACAATGTCTGTCTACTGTAATTTTGTATTTTGGTAATAATACATAAGGCCTAAATATTCCCTTAATAACATGCACAGCCCATGATATTATTTCGTAGAAATCAGGTCAGGTGATTTATCAATTCGAAAATTCATTTTCTGTGTAAGTTAATTATTTCAACTTTCCGTAATTCTATGTAATATGAGTAGATGGATAAAATCTACACACTGATTTTAATTAATATTCCAACTTATATCATTCAATTTATTCACCCGAAATAGTAAGCAACAGATTGACAAAACTAACAGCAGTTTCTTACAAACTTTGTTGAACAAACTAACAAAGTACACCTTCATAACTTGGAGGGGTTACAATCGCTTACTGTAACTAGAGAACAAATCTGTGTAAACCCGAGTTTATACGAGAGTTGAGTAATTGCCCCGTCATAATACTGCACAATAAACTTGCTAAGGAACAGTGCACACAATAAATTTCTGTTTTACGTCTTTGATTAGCTCGGTTCAGGTTACTGCATGACCCTAGTATTCATACGCAAGGAGGCTTTTATGTCACTCCGGCATGCTTCGTGCGCGCACATTGTATGGACCACCGCGCGGGCCACCCTCTTACGCGTCATGCTTGAAATATACCTACATTCCTCAGATTGATTTTTCAATAAATTCGTACTGCACAGACCTCGAAATCACACATTAGCAATATTTAACCTCTCTTATGCCGTCGCGTAGATCAACGCAAGAATGCATTGTTTGACTATTGTGTTTGATATTCTGGCATACAAGGGGTTAATGCATATTTATAGAAATTTGTAATTTTGTAGCAAAAAGAACTGTGTTATAACCCGGTTTTAACTTAACTCATGTCTTGCTGGAAAATGCAAATTATGTTATATTTTCAGTGTTTCTTTGTAAATATCTCCCTTCGTTTGGTCTAACGGTACTTAACTGATAAGACTATTGGTCAAAATATATATTGATGTTGAGAGTCCCCTTACCCTAGACTTCTCCATACAAACGTAGTCTAAGTTTAATTTTGAAACCACTTGTCAGATTCCGGTAAAAATTGGTAATTATAAAGAAATTGCAATAATCTAGGGTAATAACTGGTTTGCTACAGTAAAATTATAAACTGGAAAGAAAATATAACGTTTTAGAAGTTTCCCATGCTGATGGTCAAAAATGTATAAAACACTATTCTATTTCAAGTTCATATGTTTACTGTCGGAAACTAGTAATTACCCTAGATAATTGCAATATCTTTGAAATTACAAAATTGCCGAAATCGGACATGTCGTTTTGAAATAAAACGTAGACTACGTTTGTATGGAAAGTTGTATTTTGGTCTAGGGTAAGGGGACTCTTAAGTATATAATGTGATTTTCAATCAATTTTAACAATGTTGGTCTAGTCAATAATGGATTAATTTGGAAGTTAAATTAAAAAGAGCTACGATGCTAGATAAACACATTGACAGACAGACAGACATTAGCGTCAAACTTTTTGTTAGGGGTTAAAAAAAATGGGAGAGTACACATTTTGATATAACAGTAAAAAAAGTTGGGTATTTAAAAAAGCGCAAGTTTTAAAATAAACGTTCAAAATAAAACTAGCTTTTCGGGCGCTGCGCGGGCTGCAAGCAGCCCGCGGTCTTTCGTGAACCTGTTGAAGTAGGTTAAAATATGTTTCCTTTTAAAAAAATGGGTATGTTTGTATGGGGAGAAATTGTCCTTGTATGGCGACCATCTTGGATTTTGAAAAAAAAATAAAAAACAAATGGCGTTCGTCAAATTGCTTACAACCCCCTACATTTTGGAAAAAAAAATCTCACCCCTAACCCCAACCGTTTTTGCAGGCCCTTTCACATCAGGTTTCTGCAGATCCTCAAATGTCAAATTTTTCTATTACTCCATTTGGCACCCTCTATACAACCACACATCAACCTAAATCCTACCAATCCCGCAACAGGGCAAACAACTATGTCAATGAGTCAGTCAGTCAGTGAGTGGTAATATAGGTTTATATATTCAAAATAAAATAAAAATTGTTATACCTATACATATATATTCGATAATGTTGCATTCTTCTAGCTTTCCAGTAATCAAACCTTAATAACATAATCAGTATTATCAAAATTGACAGACTGATCTGCACACTACGAATAATCAAATCTATTCTTTTGAGTTACGATAAAATTACGTAGCTGGATTTAAATAACGAATTCATTCATCATAACATTCTTCATAATATAATAAAATAAGACGAGACAAAAGAGGTGTTAAACTTGACATATTGATAGGTAGCAAAAACTATGATAAAATGAACTAAATAATACTACTGGATTCGTTTCACTGCGAGACGTCCGTTTGACAAATGATCAGAAAATATTTCGGGTGATTCGACGGCTGTTATAATAACACTATTATCAATTTGGCAAGCCTTACCGTCATTATTTCAATCCAAGCTTTATAAGGAATGTTTTATATTTATTCTCTTTCCATTCATAAGATAATGAGTTTTTATCTTGTATCAAAAATAACCTACAATGGACGAAATTATTCATGGTGAATCTAAAATTTCTGTCAAAGAAAACATAATTCTGTTTAACGGTGTTCTATATATGTTTTTCTAAAACAGATATATGCGTGGGTGAAAATGATTGTAGGCACGTTCGCGTCGTAAATAATAGGTATTTATCACCGAACAAGGAATACATAATTTCGTACTAATCAAAACTAATAATTAAGTTGTGTGTATAGAAAACCTTTAGTTAATTATATTAATTTTAATAGAAAAGCTAACAGCCAATAGGTATGATAATTTTATAGGCCTTTTTTATGTTTTTGCAAATAAGAATAATGTTGCTGTCGTAACGTTGAATGAACATGTTCGGAAAACAAATGACTGTAATCATTAGTAGGTTTATATTTTTTTACGTAGGCTGAGCCAGTTTGCCTGTACATATTAATACTACTTAAAATATATATATATATATATACGTGGGAAATTAGAATTTACACCTGCTGTTTTTTTATTTGTATAAATAGTGTTAGTTTATTTTTTTATTGATTAAGTTAGTAAGTTATTTTAGTCTCTTATTAAATTTTACGACTTCAACTCGCATAAAAATATGAACATAAGTGTATGATAGTTTCAAAGCACATGTCCAATTCAAACCAATGGAAAACTTTATATTATCTTAGCACTGACAAGCAAATTTGTTCCTAATCAGGAGTATCCACGATCAAGAAAATGAGCATGAGCATATACGCCCAGCATATAACGCATAATGTCCAGCATATGCACCTAGCATATTACGCATAATGTCCAATATATGACAAGCAAAGTACAAAAAACGTAGGGCGCTCCAGCCGCGGTACTCTCTTGGCCCTGCAGTTATGAAGCAATTCTTTACCTTTAATTATCATTAGCTTACAATCATTCATCGATAATGATAAAACAGCGATCTCACGTCATCATGTAGCGTGCGAAAAAAAGGCCTACAATGAAATCTTCGGTTCGACCAGTACTGGATGACATTGCTGCTCTTCGATCAAGTATAACAAGTAAAGACGGAGTGCGGCTACTATAGTAGAGCTTCACAAAGATATATTTTGCACTCGTCAAAAATCATACTATAGAGTGTACTGTGTAAAACTGCGTTAGTACAGTACTTAGGTGCCTACATAATTGTAGGCACTATTAAAAAAATAACAGTTTATAAAATAAGTTTTATGTTATTTTTTCTGTATTTTTTTATATATTAATATACCTTTTTATCGAAATTTTGATAATGAAAATGAGAATTTCATGACTTTTTTATTTTATGATTTACTTGAAAACCTTACCTTTATAATATTTATTGTGCTGCTAAGCTTTCGATATCTTAGAACCATGCATAGAAACTCTGCAGGACACAATAAAAATAACAATTGAATTACGCCCACAGCTGTAAGTTTCCTCAAATGTGCTAAATAATAAAGTAAATAAAGAGTAAAATATGGAAGCTATAACAAAATAAAAAAACCCGTAGTTATGTAGGTAACTAGACCAAAACATAAATAGTTATTAGATTCAGTTGTTGCTTTGTGGAAGTCAAAGTTGCAGCAACAGCCATAGTGGATGCAGCAGGTCGGTGGCGGAATTAAACAAAGTAATTAAAAAAATAGATGTTTTATTTACTAAGGCACATACAAAACATGATGACTGGTATTTCATCACGGCGTTTTTACTTTTTACTTTTCTGAGGTACTGTGATTAATTGTCGCAACGATTGAAACGGCCGAACCCCCACTGGCATTCGAAATGGAATATTGTGAGGCCGAATAGGACCTTTTTAATATCGGGCGCCAACGGAAACTAATTTATGTACCGTATACAGTTAGTTCTAAAGAGCCGGTAGATTCTTAGATGAGATATCACTAAACATCGTTTGTGATTTTAGAAAGTTAAGCTCGTTTCGTACTGGCGAAAAGGTCGTTACATTCATTTAAGCAAATTACAGTACTAAAATCTTTAAAATAACTTTAAAGCACAATCGTAAGGTATTATTGGTGTAAACTTCCAATAAAGTCCAAAGAAATGAAGACATTTGCAAAGATTAACAAAACAGATAATTAAGAGCAATAAAAAGAAGGTAACGTGGTCATTTCAAATGGGACTTGACACTTATGTGAATTTCATAAGATTGCAGCGGGCAGAAATAATCGAAAGGCTTTACATTTACGACCTTACATCTTTTTAAAGACCGACCACCGCTCGCATAAGAATATTAAATGTGTACTAAAACATCCCGTATACTGCCCAATATTGTTTATGATACAGCCGGGTATAAATTAGTTCACTTTAACAGAAACCCGCTCTTTAGGGGTCCACGAACAGGTTCAATCAGTTAATTTGTTTCATTTTTTTATCCTTTTATTGTGCGCCGGTTGTGAGTAGAGTCCTTGACTCAACGAGGTGTAACTAAATGGTCAAATTTGTATCGAATTGATGTCCGGCCGTTGGTTGGTCGTGATCTTCAATGGTTACACCTGCCCGGTTATCGGCTAAATCTCTAATTAAGTAATTGTGTTTTTTGTTACCAATGTTATAATCAAGATGATTCTGCAATACTCATAAAGTGTTTCCTTGTTAATCCGCAATAAGTTTTTATTACGCTACTAAACTTAAATTTAAATGACAAATTGTGTAGTTTTTGAACTAGGCAGATTTTATACTATTCATTTTGTTAATTGTTTGAAAATTACATTTTTATTCTTTATCGGTGCCATATCTATTTTTTAGACCTACAACACTGCTTTCAGTGTTTTTTTCTTTAAATATAACATTGGCTTTCCTTCTTTAGGAAGTTTATTTTGATAATTAACTAGCTAGTGCCCGCGACTTCGTCTACGCAATCTGTTGCCTTTGTCTTATTCTGATGTATAAGCTATATTATTGTAAAGTCAATTAATTTCAATCCATTCAATAGTTTTTACGTGAAAGAGTAACAAACATCCATCCATACTTACAAACTTTCGCGTTTATAATATTAGTAGGAAGTAGGATAATATAACTTTTTCTTATCGTTTTTACTTTTAGTTTATTCCTCATAGTTTATGAAATTTGTACTCCCATGTTCTGATTTTACAACTCAAGTAAGGAAATGACTATCATTTAAAAAAGACTTGACACTGATCATCAGTGCAGCTCGTCAATCCAAATAAGCAAGAAGGTACTAGATGTTTCCCGTATGCCTGTAACGCGCTTACCTAACTAATAATTATGGTAAGTAACCCTGATTATACTGACACTCCATATATATGTCGAACATTAAGATTATAATCATAATAGTGATAACCTTTTTTTAATGAACATAAGCAGGCTGCTAGATTTGTACTGACCAGTGTGCAAATGGGTAAAGTAGCACTTGTTACTTGAGTAAAAGTATCGACCCAATTACTTTTACCTTATCAGGATGTTTTGAAATATAGACTGCAAAAATAAATACACCCATTCTATTAACGGGATAGATTCTTAAAACAAACGTTGTGTGTTGTGTGCTGTAAATTGTCTTTTTTATTTCAAGGTTGACTGGAAGAGATCCCTATCTGGGCTATGTCCGCCTTTGTCTGTTTTCTACTTCTAACTTGTATTTTTGCGTCTTTTGTTTATGTGCAATAAAGATTTAACAAACAAATAAACTTCTGGGTAAAATAAAATAAAAAATACCTACCAGCTCATGAATCTTTATGGTAATAATTAGGTAAGTGTCAAAAAATTGTTAAGTCGTGTAGGTTATACTTTTTCGCGTGTTCTGTATAAGAAATCATATCACATGCATGACATATTTAAACCTTTAACCTAGTTAAAAAGATTTCAGTTCACAGGTCTAAAAACCCATCAAAGGTCACACTGCCAATCAAAATACCACAACTTTCGTTCTAAAGCCGTTCACTGCTAGAAATATTTAATAGAAACTTTTATTTTAATTACCTCTCGCTCGCACTGCCGGTTTAGATTCGAGCGTGTTTCTGCCGAGTAGTAGTTATCAAATAATCGACCTTATTGATGTATGGGCTACTGTCTAGCAATGATTTATAATGGCTTCCGTCTAGGACATCGTACCTCTGCGATGATTTTCAATCACATCCGACGGTTCGTTAGCGCTCGTATCTTGTATCGGTGATACACGATGGTACACTTACTAGCTAAGAAATGGAGGTGGCACTTAACTTATATATCTTATAATGTATTGTAGCAATGTAAGTATTTTTAAGAAAAAATAAAAAAAAAAATATTGAAGCAACAGAAAATCCTAACAGCTTTGTGCTTGTAATTACAATTAGAAATGTTTCCTCGATGCTTATTTCAAGTCCCTGTAATATTTTATAGGCGGCAATTAGTAGTTCGCCCTGAACTGTGAACTTGCGAATTTCATATCTCAGCAAGCCTTAGACAGGTTTCTAGTTCTGTGGATTTGGCTCATGTTTGAACTTAACAATTGTATTCGCTAGCTACTTTTAAACGTCTATCAAATTTCATAAAGCTCTACTTACTCAAGTTATCGTCGTCGAACCTATAACAGGAGAATAAGTAAAAATTTGAGTTATTCTATCAATCAGATATCTGTTTTACTAAATATATATATATATATACGGACGAATCACACAGATCGATCTATCCCTGAAGTATGTTACAGACTTGTGTTATGTTACCCCATAACAAAACTCTCGAACTTATTTTGGAGTAACATAAACTCAACGATACTATATTTTTATAAGAAATACTTAACACTCAAGACCCAGGTCAATCTGAAAAAGATCATTTTCCATCTTGACATGGGATCGAACCCGGGACCTGCGGAGTAGCAGCCTGGTACAGTGACCACTACGCCACAGAGGTCGTCAATGTCGCACTTGCTTCATTGTTCCCTGTCATCAAACTATCTTTTACCGTTGGCAACATCAACAAGTGGTACAAACACATGTAAATAAATTGAGATGAGCATTCTCTATGCTGGCAGCACGATCTATCAGTAATTCACGTTGTATAATCAATCAACCGTTGAATGATTGATGAAATATTTTCTTCGGTAGCTAGATAACTTGTCTGCTTTGTAGTTAATTAAGACTTCTGCGTACAGAGTTCTTATTACAATATATTGGGCTACTTGTTTTTTTTTGGGCGGCCATTTTCTTACTTCTTTTCATGAAGGAGAAAAAAAATGTTTTAAAAAAAATTGTCACTATAATACGAAGAATAATATAATGAGAAGGGATGGCGAACACCTGGCAAAGAAAGTGGTCGACTTGAAAGTAGACGGGTATAGAGGAAGGGGAAGTCCGAGAAAGACGTGGGAAGAATGCGTGAGATCGGCTATGGAGGAACGGGGGTCAGTACAGAGATGGCAAAGGATAGAAGGTTATGGAGGGAGTTGACATACAGAGCCGACCCCAAATAGGGAAAAGGCAAGGAAGAAGAAGAAGTCACAACAATACAAAGAAGACGGCTAAAAAGTGGACGAATGTTTGAAGGTAGCTTTAAGGTATATCTGTTCAGTTCAGTTATAAATGGATATAAAAACTAAATGCAATACACATCAATTTTATTATTTTTATACACTTACTAGTATTTACAAATATTATTTTAATACACTTATTACGATTATATTTATAAAATTTATCTAAACGAAGAAATCACTAAAAATAATCAACATACATACACCTTTGTAATTTTTTAGATAGTTTCATACTTGTGTTGATTCACAAGTGTGATTTTGTGCAAAAATAAAAGTTTGCCAGTACTCTTATATAAGACCTTTTAAAGATAGAATCTCTACGAAGAAAACACCTCTACTTGTTTAGTATTAAAGATGCTTGATATCTATAAAGTCTGGTTGGATCGCTATAAAGAATGTCGCCTCATAAAAAATAAGAGCGGAGATATGATCGTTGTTGTGAATCAAGAAATCGTAAGTATTTCGATGTGATTTCTATCTGGGTTTGTTTGGAATGCAACTCGAGTAATCGGAAGCTTTGATAAGTCATATTATTTTGGAGTTTTTATATAACTTCCAATACTTTTCTTCCTAACTTAGCTATTCTTAAAAGATTTCCAGAGATCCTAAAAATGAACTCTTGCCCAAGTCCTAGACTAAACCCTCTCCTAATAATGTATTTAGTTACTTAGTTTGTTTGTTCTTTGAGAAAGTAAGTGTCCAACACTGCTGTCAGATTTTTTAGCAGCCTAAAGGCATCTGACATAGCTGTCATCATTGATGTCAGTCGCTATACAATGATGACAGCCGGGACCGACGGTTTTATGTGCCTTCAGCACGGCTTAGTGATTACAGTAGATGGGACAGTCTTTGCTCAAAGGATGCTGCAGCCTGTTCTGTTACTTACACCCTTCTTTTTCTTGTCGTGTCAATAGTTACCTATCAAACTTTATTGGAACAGAATCCGCTATCACTTATTGGCCACCTCTATAGCATTGTTGGAAGTGGAATAGAAGTCACCTCCTATATTCGCCCTTTACGACGCCCGTGAGAAGAAAAGATGTGGTGACAATTCTTATCTTACTTTGCCGTCACCACATGGCAGAGTTAAAAATATATACCTACCGCAGTTGATACGTACTATCCAAGATAGAGACCGAAAGTGAGTTTCGGCCTCCAGCACAAGAGCACGCCAGCGCTCTCGGTCCTAGCACGGGACTTCCCAGTTGTCGCCAGATTGAAGCTCACGCAGAGTCGCCATAACGACGTCGCTACAGCGATACCGCAGTTGATGTTATTGGATATTGCAGTTGCATCGCTTGCATAAGATACCACTTCTTAGCCAAATAAAGACGTAAAATGATGTGATGATAAAATAAAAGGTTTAAGTAGATCGTATATTTATTAGTATATACGTTATTTCCTCGCCTAAGGTATATAATATTATTTTACCTATACATTAATAAAAAATCTTCACATCACAGGCAGCAATAAACAAGTAAATCTCTGTCAAACAAATAACAAGGTTCTAAAGTATGACATGATAAATTATTGTGATTCACTTGAGTGAAAACGTGCGAATGGACATGTAATTTTTCAAAGTTCAGATCGCTGACCGGGACACAACCACACAAATAAGTGAAAGTACAGTGTAGACGGTGGAATAGTGTCAAATGATGGTCGATTTGTTATAAATCCTTAACGCTTCAATCATCTGGACGTCAAAATATTATAGTATAACTACTATTTTATTCTTAATGGTGCAGATAGAGCTTAAAAGGCGGTTTTACAGTCCGGCAAAGAGGTGAAAATAAGGAATCAATAAGTGATTGGTAGTTAGCCGCATTTTGCCCATTCCCTCGATCGATTTTGTGATCAGCGTGAAGAGAGAAGCAACTAGTACATACCAAGATTTTTAATCTCTCGCATACGCATGAAGGGCTCGCGAGAAATTGAGTATAACTTAAACTTTCAACACTCAAGCATGTACACACACATTTAACGAACTCGAAGGAAATATATAACTAAATAGAAGGTGTTGTTAGTGCATGTATGTACAAATATACGAGCTAATTCATAATATAACCAGGTTCTTGATAAATCTAAAGCGTATCTCGAAAATACTTCAGAAATCGAACCTTTGACTAATAGTCACGGTCACTCCGTCTACATCTGACGGACAAAAGGGTCGAATCGAATCGAACTGTCAGGCATTGTGTTAACATATCGACTACTCACTATTTGTATTCGAATTCTTTCGTACCATTCCATTACGACTGTCCCGCTCGATTTGTAAGGCCGACCGTTAACATTCGAAATTTAGAAAAACGGATCACTTTTTATCCGATTTGAGACGATGTAAGTATGGAATGGACGTAGGTTCGTACGTAAATAGCGTTTGAGATTTTTTACCGTTTCCATTGACACAGGTTGTGTACACCTTTTTATGTTACTTCCGGACTCGAATTGTATACAAAAAGAAAACTATTGCTATGTATGAAGCCACTTTTAAAGGTTAATATGCGCAAAGCTAAATTAATTAATATAAAGGAACAAAGTACACTGATTGCGCTAGCCCCAAAGTAAGTTCGAGACTTGTGTTATGGGATACTAACCGAACGATACTATATTTTATAACAAAAATATAATATATAGAAAAACATTCAAGGCCCAGCACAATTTGAAAAAGGCATTCTTCGTACTTGCCCTGACCGGGGATCGAACCCGAAACCTCTGGGTGGCGGACTAGCATGGTGACCACTACGCCACGGAGTTCGTCAAAGCTCTAGTATTACGAAGCTCTTTCAAACCATTGAAATATAATTTGTAATCCAATGTTTAAAACCCACTAATATAATGATAAGTAAATAAATAAATATATAGGGACAAATAACACTAATTGAGCTAGCCCCAATAAGTTCGAGACTTGTGTTACGGGATACTAACTCAACGATACTATATTTTATAACAAATATATAAACATATAAACATCCAAGACCCAGAACGATTTGAAAAAGGCCATTTTCCAACTTACCGGGGATCGAACCCGGGACCTCTGGGTGGTGGACTAGCATGGTGACCACTACGCCACGGAGGTCATCATATCATGGACCATGAATGGATTTGTTATCATCAAAATGATAATAACAAACGATGGACTACAACAAATAAAGAGTTTTCTAATTACGAGCAAGTAGGTAGCTACTTGCCCCTTGGGCAATAATGGGTTAAGCAAGCATTCCGATATGAATATGAATATGCTTGTACGTAGTTGTTAGTGTTACTACGTGTTACGCTTGTTTGAACTGCTTATTAGATCCTTTCACGGTGAATCCAAAAAATATTTTTATACTTTATCATTTTTGTTTTATAATTTTTCAAAACTAAAAACCAACTTCATTCACCCCCAAAGTACTCAACCGGTTTTGATAACATTTCTAAGGGACCATCTTACAAGTATGCTTTAAAAAAAAAACAAATCGGTCCATGCGTCTTCGAATAATTAGTTAAAATACGTAAAAAAAAAGATCGTGACGAATTGCTAACCTGCTAAGAATCAGTAGCAACTTACCAGTCAATCCATGTTACAAGGAACGTGGAAAGTCGACCAGTCCAAAAGTGTGGATAAGTTAGTTATGTATATTAGCTGTCATTATCATGAAGAGCTTTTTAGGCAAATAGGAGATACTAGCTCTACTAATTCCTTTCGGCGTTTCTACTCAGCAGTGTTAGTTTCTTCCGAACCGCAAGTTATTTTTATTTTCTTTTCTTTTATATATTAATGTCATATGCATAATACACAAAATGTACACCTATGCCAAAAAGTGCCTGTGAAAATGGCTAACGGATAGGCAAGGGGTGTGACATGATTGTGTAAACTATCATTTTAATATCATTATATAGGTTAAACAAACTTTTCTGAAACTACAAGGTTGAATTAGCTGATTCAAGTGTGTATTTTAATATTTCGATATGTGTTAGTTGGGGAAAGATGTTCAGTATCATGAATTACCTCTTAAAATAGTTTCGCTATTTTTTGTTGTTTATAAATAGCTAATGATCTTATTGACTTGAATTGATCATTGAAGGATATTTGAACACATTATGCGGCATGACAACTTCATAAAAAACATCATGGAAGGGAAAGTGGAAGTCAAGAGAGGAAAAGGTCGTTCGTGTATGAAGTTAAAGAAAAGGCAAAAGTTATTTCGAACAATTTTAACTTAGAATACCAGGGCAATATTGTATCTAATGTTCCATCTACTCGATTTCTGGGAATAATAATCGACTGTAGGTTAAAATGGAAAGAACAAATTGAAAGTCTTTGTAAACGGATTAGTAGTTCATCTTATGCCCTATATAGGTTATCTAATGAAGTAAATACTGATACACTAATAACTGCATACTATGGCCTTGTTGAATCAGTCCTTAGATACGGTATAATTTTTTGGGGAAATTCCACTGATAAAGATATAGTATTTAAAATGCAAAAGCGCTGTATTCGAGCAATGTTCGGACTACAAAGTACAGATAGTTGTGAACCGCTTTTTAAAAAACATAAGATTCTAACATTTCCGTCATTATATATAATAGAAACAGCTATATTTGTAAAAAGTAATCCTCACCTGTTTCCTAAGTTATCTGATAGAGTAGAAAGAAACCGACGTGAAGACAAATTGTGCATACATCCATCCAAAACTGCTTTATTACATGATAGTGTATTAGGTATGGCACCGATAATATATAATAAAATACCAAAACAATATAAAGAATTAAATGTTACTTTGTTTAAGAAAAAATTTAAGTCATTTTTGATAGACAAATGTTATTATAGTATTAAGGATTTCTTATCTGATAAATTGTGAATTGATTTTAGTTTATAAGGTCCATAGATTAAGTATATTATTATAGTATAGTTATATAGGTAGCATAGGTATAGATGATAGCCTTTCTGACCACATTTGCACACCGGTGATGGTAAACATGATTGGACGAAATTGAATGTACTAATATCTTGTAACACATGTTTGGCAAATAAATTATCTTTATCTTTATCTTTATCTTTATCTTTACAGAGAGGTCAAGCTGGCGAAATAGGGAGACGTGGAAAATACTCTACCGACAAGAACCTAGTTCTTAAATTTGTTAACGATGATCTTATTGACGAGCAAACTAATAGGTCCAAAAGGAACACACCCAGGATCTCACCGCAACAAGTTTGAACGCATCCAAGTCAACCGTCAGGCTGGGGTGGCCGGAGGGCGTGCGGCGATGAGTGTACTTTACTGTTGTACTTATGAGTCCAGGGAAAATTGTTGGGAATATTTTGCGGTCTTATGTGTTGCTCTTTATAAAATGAGATAGGTAAGAGTTTTACACATGAATTTGTGAAAAAATTTCTTTTATCAAAAGATAGTTTGATGCGGTTTATAGTAGGTAATATCACTTACTGATTTGAACTTTAATATGTAAAGCAGTTGACTTTCGACAGAAAGAGAAAGAAGGCATTAGTTGCTCAACAGACAAGAGCTCTTTAATAATAAGAAGAAGAGCTCTCACGCCCACACAAGTATTTAAATCAATATTAGAGCTTGGTAATATTGGGAAAATCAACAACTGCGAAAATTGTTTGAAGAAAGAAAAACTATCTTGAAAAAAATAAATGTCGAATAAGAGTTGTTAGCTTGCTTTCTGTTTATAATAATGACTTTGGCTTTAAGTCCGCCTATTACATGTTAAATAAATAATGTCTCCTGTCTACAATTTATACAATTCCTTTTTGATAAAAATATTTTATGGTGACAAGTTTCACTTACTTAGAATACTTGAACATAATGTGCTCTCAAGCAAAGTTTAAAGTTAGAAGATGCTATAATCAAAATTAAATTCTACGTCAGCAAACTGTCTAGCCAATTACAAGTTCAAATAGTTGAATTCGTTATACAATTTACTTTCGTTCTAGTGCTTACAAGCATTTAGACACAGAAGTTTGTACAGAACTTTTCTGATTAAACCCTCCAATTCCGAAACGATAAATTAAGCGTACATTATCAGCAATAAGCTAACTTTACGCAGATGTCTTAGAAGTTTGTGACAAAGTTTGTAGATAAGAAGGTGAATAAATATAAATGTGACATCAGACGATATGATTATATTTTGTAACTAATTACTAGGTTATATATATATTTATACTACCTAATACTGATGGAACGACATTATTAAATGGATTAATTTAAATTTGATACAACTGTAGACAATAAGAAACGCGATAGGTATAAAAAACTGTTCTTTGTGATTTAAAAAAATATTAAAAAGAGGGAAACAAAATAGTTGACAAACTGATACATATATACAAAGTTTACGAATTCTCAAACAAAAAAATACATATAAACGTGAAGTGAATGCCAAACTCCTATTATCTAATAAATTTATAGCACTCATGAACAAGTCCTACTCGCCCAAATTAAGCGATACGCTAATCTAGGCCCAATTATTCCATCAATATTTATTTTATTTAACTTTGTGGAATACTAAAACATGCTTTACTAAAGACAGCAATGGTTATAAGTCTAAAGCCACAAGTTTTACCAAAAAAAGTTAAACTATACTGTACGTAACATATACATTATATATGTTACGTACAGTATAGTTTACTTACTTAGAAATTTTGCAAAAAATTGCTTAATTGCTAAGAATAAATACAAAGCAACTGAAAAGATCACCGAGAGCGCAACGAATAGTCCCTAAACAGGATTAATTAGTAATATTGTAAATAACCAATCCTTCTTTTGTTTAAGAAGTTAATTGTTGCAACATAAAAATTGTCTCTTAACTGTATCTTTAAAGCTTTAGCCCGTTAAAGTGTCTGTGTAATCTTGTAATGCTAATTCAATCTTTGCAAGTCTTCCAGTATTGTCTCTTTTATCTTAGCTGGGATAATCTCTGTTACGGAAGATTGGTTCTGTCTACTTTACCTGCTCACCTTTTGTAATTTTAACGAGTTTTGGAAAGTACGTTCGGACGAAGTAATGTAATGATCAGTGGAATTTTGAGGTCCGACAAGACTTCACATCTCAAAATGACTTGTGTTCAAAACGTCGTTTTAGTTAAATCACTTTAGTCCTTAATACTTTTTAGTTAAATTAAGTAAGCTAATTCATTAGCGTTCTAAGTGTACCGTAGTTTAGTCAATAAGAAAAAATAACAACATTCTATGGGCTATGAAAGCAAATATTTAGGCCCAACGCAGACGACAGAGTAAACCGTGCCGCACTTTTTAGTCTGTGAAAATAGAACCCATGGAATCACAAGCAGTAAAGCACAGACGCGCACCGTGTGCGTTACTGCATATGATTCCATAGGTTCTATTTTCAAAGACTGTCACAGACTATAAAATGCGTCACGGATAGTCTGTCGTCTGCGTTGGGCCTTAAGTTAACCTTTCGTACACCAATTCGTAGATCTTCGCGAAAGTGCATTGTTTATCTATTGTGTTTAGTATTACAAGGGAATAAAACATAAAACTTTTTTAAAATAAATATTTACCTTATGATAATATAATGCCTAGATAAGGTTAAGACATTCTCTAAATTACATTTGGTACAATTTACATTTCAGAACGTAAACCGAAAGAAGTTAGAAGTGTCTAGTTATTAAAATTATTTATTCTTTTAATTTTTTTTTATTCGTATTATTACTCTTTCTTTTGGTTTTGCCGAAATGTTACCGATGTTTTTATTATTTCAGTTTAACATTTCAAAAATAGGACATTTTGAGTAATGACGTATTGAGAAGAGATATTACGAGTTAGGATTACCACAGGATCGGGACGTGTTTGGACTAACGAAATGTCATGGTTATGTAACACTGCCTTTTGTGGAGGCGGCAACCAGCTAACGAATTTATTTTACACATTTTAAATTATTTTTAAAGACGTAAACCATTTAATTGCATTTATTGTTTCTTAATTTAAATTATTGCATTACGAAAACAAGTAGGTAATCAACTTTCATTATTCTATCATAACATTAATATATAAGTAAATTTTACTAGGATTCGTTATGTTAAAATATTATATTAAAGTTTCCAAAAAGAATAGCTGTTTGACTTGACAAGCTAAATCACCCCGTCAAGTATATGTCGGTCAACATCTACAGCCTGTATGCGTAAACTGACTATGTAATCAAACATTAGGTAAACCCGTCGATGCACTAAATAAATTAATGAATTATGTAACAGTGCCAATGGGCACAAACAGTTCACGTCAATTAGAATAATTAAACAGTAAATTACAATCAGACAAATCTACACACATTCCCTGATGCTTATGCGAGATTCCATATTCAAATGAATTCGAGTATATTTCATAAATAAATTTAGTAAGTAAATTGTAAAAAAGTCACAAATCAATTCGGTGGCGCGTAAATATTTATATTTTCCAAGTTAAAATGATAAAAGGTGCGTGAATTATTTTTGAAAAAAGAACTACGTATAAATCGTTAAGTGAGTGAGAGAAATTCGATATATCGTGTTAAACAGGGCTTGTGCCCCGCTGCGATGGGTATAATTTGCCTGCACGGAGGCGAGCGGAGGACCCATGCGGCGACTTAAGGGTTAGCTTTCACGAACTAAAAAAATATATTGAAGATAAAAGTGTTTTGTCAATTTTATGCCATAATTTGAACGAGCGAGCAAAGTTCTCTTAGTCTACCTAAACCTCAGACTTGAATAATCCGGCGTATGTATGTATATTTGCTTGTGTGTTCGATAACGACTCTTTATATTGAACTTTGATCGGAACTTGAGGTAGCTATGTAGATATTGCCAAAAATATTTTTAAGTTTGAACATGACCTAAGCTGTTACCGAAACATGGGATTTGCGAGTTTAACAGTTTAAGGGAAACTACTAGTTACGGTAAAAGTCATGTCAAAATTGTTTTGGTCACTATGATAAGTGCCTAATATTTGATACTGTGTGTACCGCCACAATACCTACAAATAAATCGTGTACGATGTATCAATTGAAAATTCATACTTCGTTTATTTTATACGTTAATCATTATTTATTATCTAAAAGCCTAATTCTTGAAACGCATTAAATACACAGACTGAATTTTGAATAAAATAAAAAAATATAGTTGTATTTCAGATATTTGTTTAAGTTTATAAAAAGTAGATTAACCATGAATTACGTGAAAAATGTAATGCGTATTGTGTCTTATGCATATACAAATTAGGCCCGTATAATAATATCTTACTCAATTTTTAATACCTAGATAAGTATAATGTACACAAGCCCTATTTTCATGCTTCGTGTTGAAAAGGTATGCCTATTAGTAACGACCTAGACTGTTAGTTAAGTAATTGGCTCGTCTTGGGTACCTTTTAGCAAAAACTTGATGCATTTACGTGCAAAGAGTAAACCGACCACCATTGTATTATCGTATAAGGTCCAGAATCGTACAGAGAACATTTTCTGTTCAGAAACAAAAAAAAAGAACAGATATTACTTTGACACAAGAACTTTTGTGCTATATTAAGATTTTAGTTTCCTTTATTGCATACTTAAAAAAATTATTAACGTAAAAGAGCTGACTGGTCAATTGATTACTTTTACCTAGTGTAAAATTAATACGAAATCTCTTTACCCTACTCTGTTCTATAATTTTAATTACCGTGTAGGTATTATTCGCATACAAGAATCATGTTGAGAGATATTTTTTGAACCTATTTATTTTATTTATTAAATTAAAAAAATAAGAGTTTCTTCATTCAGTAAGAACAAAAATACATTATTCTAAGAAAAATTGCTGTTTATTATTGCATTTTTATGAAATAACTCTTTTAAAAAATCAATTGAAATTTTAACGACTTTGTAGCCATCCGCGAATTCCCACCCACGGTTGACATTTCTTTTTTCAAAAGTGAACTAAAAAATTCGAACACAGACTCATTATTGGCACAAAAGATGGCGTATCGCAGAAAAGAGCGTTCGAACACAAAGCTCTTTATCTTTTTTGAGATTAATATTTTTGTTCAACGTTTTTTATTCGCGGCTCAGCTCTGGGCCGTTTATTTTTTATCTGTTTCATAGTTTCGTCGGGATTTGGGAACAGAAAAGATACAGAGATTTATATGAGATTTTGTTTTGGGACTAAGAAAACATATGTGCATAATTAGGCACATCTTTTTCATAAGTGTCATCTGTTATGATGTAGTATAAATATATTTTTAATGTACATGGCAAAAATATTATAAATATAATTATTATTATTATTGTAATATGTTATGTTGATGTAATAAATTAAATGATGATAAAAAAATACCTATTTGCTTAGAACCAGCCCATATACTTAAACTGGGTAAGGAAATACATTTTTATATTGCTTGAATATACCTGGATAGAGTTATTTAGATCCAACATGCTTTGTTTTTTCCATTAGGAATGAAGACGTGATACTTGTGATAGTAGGTATTTTATCTCGTGGTAGTAGGTTCTAGCATTTATGATAATTTTTAAGTAATTGTGATTTGGGCTCTATTTCTTATCTAATATTTAGACGCCAACTTTCTTATCTGTTTTCTTTTTCTAAAGGTTGATAGGCAGGGAATGCTTAAATATTAAGTCCACCTATTGTGACTTTTAGCTCAATTAAGTTTTTAAATAAACTAAATTGTATCTATGGATATGTTTTGAATATTTTTAACTAATTTTTATTTAAAATGTAAGGTGAATATAATATAATCATACTTGAAAGAAAAGCTATAGTTTTATTAAGGAAAAAAAATAGAAACCACTGCGAGTCTACTGTTTTCCGTATTATTTTTAACTTTTTTATTGTGAACGACGCTTATAGTGATAATGTTTGCTACCTGAGCATGGGTGCCTTCTAAACACCACACGTGAAATATTGCGGACCATCCCCTGTCACATATCCACCTTATAAAATTTAAAAAAAAATTGATCTGAGCAGGATAGAAATAAAATATCTAATATGTTAAAAAGGGATAGACAAAGTGTGGAATGAGAAAGAGGATTCATAATTGCTTCGATTAGATTTCAAGGATATTAATTTAGTGATTCACGCTTTAGGGTTCATATTTTGTGATTTCGTTTCGCTTTGAGTTCTATAAAATATGGAATTTCTTATTGAATGGCCTGTTTACTCTTCTTGGGTTTGGGTCATTGTGTTCTCTATTTGATATTATATTATTGGAAGCCATGACTGTCAACACAAAGCAATAAAAAGACTAAGACGGAAATATTTGGCACGTCTCATGCTTCCGAGAGGAAGTTTATTTTATGATTTTTAACAGTTCGTTTTTTGAGGTTTAAATTTTGAATTTATGACGGTAATTTTTACTCCTAAAAAGGGACTATACGAGTTTTTTGTGCAATATATTTTTTTCGCGTGGGACAGTATTTTTTGTACTTTACTTACTTACTTTTCTTTAGTAATACTCCTACTATTTACATACATAATCTATCTGTAAAAAAGGTGTGTCTGTGCATTAAATATATTTAAAAAAAATGGGTGCGATGGAAACGATTTCGGAAAATTGAACACTTGATGAAGAACTATAATGGTCCAGCTATATATAAGAAATATAAAAATGACGCCTTTGCAAAAGTTGTTCAGCCGTAATGAGAATTTTCCAGAGACATAAAGTCCACGCGAATGAAGTTGCGCTTCGACTAGTATAGAATAAAGTTATAATTCTCTACACATTGAGCTAATTATTTATACTATACGTATACGTTCAGCTCAATAACCCTACAACTAAAGTTTATGTAACATCAGTAAGTAAGTAATTAAATACAAAACACATGAAATCACAAAATTTTAGAATAGTTATAAAATCATATTTTTGGCGCTACCCAAAACAATGTTCACTATTCACCAGTCATATTTAATAAAATCTTCGAACCATTACCTTTTATAAAAAATTTCAATAAAATACTCATAATTATGCATTTTAATCGATGGTGGTACTGATATTTGGCGTTCGGAGACTAACTAAAGTTTTCATAAGATACTTTTAAAATACCTATATGGAAAAATTTGCAGCCACCATGTTTGTGCAATTCAGCAATTAAAAGAAAAAGTAAATCAAAACAAAGTATAAAAACGTCTACACATAGCTCATGTAATTTCTATGCTAACAAGAATTCGCGCGTTATCGCATTTGTATCGCTATAGCGTGGAAAACACACGGGGTGAATATTTTACCTGTTATTTTATATCATGTGTATAAAAAGTAAATAAACGTAAAACCAACAGCGCTTTAAGAACTGTATGCTTAGCGCTTCTAGTTATAGAAAGGCTTGTTTTTCTTTACAAAAAGCTTTTTAGACTTAAAATACTATGAGGTACATTTTATTTTTATTTTTGCATGTTGAGGCATGTAATTGCAACTCTCATCATCACACACAAGTGTTAATTATTTTACATCTAGGAAATCTGTATTAGTTATCTTTTTTTTTATTTTAACAAAGCTGGAAAGTTCAAAAGCACGCCGCTCTAGATCGTTCATTTTGGGTTCTTGGGAGATGCATATGTCCAGCGATAGACGTTATGCAGCTGAAATGATGATGATGATATTTTTCTGAGGGTGACAGAGAGAGAAAGCTTCCTCTTATTCATAATGTCAAATAATTGCATATTTTACGGTTTCATAATAAGTGTCGACATCAAATCATTTACACACAGCTATGGCCGCTTAAGGCTCAATTAATGTAAAAAAAATGTAAAAAATACATAATTAAAATGAAATAAAATAGATTCATTAAAACTAAATAATTTGATATTTTTATGTAGAGACAGGCCTATGTCCAGCTGTGAACTTCCTGTGGCTAATATGATGATGATAATAATGTAGAGATAAAAATGGCTAGATATTTTTGTTCTAAGAAAGTAAAGAAACACCCAAAACAAGTTTTTTTAACTTCTCCAGTTTATGGAAGATAAAACGGCGTGAAATAGTCCAAGAGAAAGTATTAGCTATATTAAATTCTGTAACATTAAGATGATAAGTTCGGTAAGAAAAATTGGTACATATTAGGAAACAGGGCGTCCCGCTGTTACCCTTTCCTCGTACGGTACCGTTGACAGATAAACTAAAATATTTAACATTTAAATTAGTAAAAACTTTTTTATTGAAGTTACGTTAGTAAATAAATTTTGTAAAGTTAATAAATATAGGTAAAGGCATTTTGTGATGCTCTTTGAAAATCTTCTTCCACGTAATAGAAAGATAAACTTTTATTAAGTCTATATATTTTGAAATTTAATAAATTGACTAAAACTTTGTCATTTTTTTGACAGTTTACTCAGTGCGGCAAGGACGTACTTCATAAAATATTCAGTTTACCGCAGATTTTGATATTGTGTTCGCTAATCAACATAATACTTTAATTTACAGAGTGAGTCATACAAAAATATAGGTATATATATGTTTTTTACTTACCAGACAAAACCATGAGTCGTAGAAACAAAAAGGGTTTAACCAAGATGGCGGACTTACATATAGTGATATTTCTACTAAGTAGAAATATATAATGCTATATTTGTTACACTGGTATGTACAAATTTATAGAAAAAGTATTTGTCTGCTATCCATACATTCTCTGTTCAATAACATAACTCGTCTCCTTTATCTTATCCCAACGCGTTATACTTCCGATAAACCAAATTTATATTCTGTGGGGCACCACTAGACTCATAATATAAACATAACATTTTAAATAAATAAAATGTTGAATAAATTAACGTTATTGATTTTTAAGTACATTTGAGTGTGATATTACTGTGTTTTCGTCAAATTTGGTTAACCACTGTATCCATATTTTCTTTGAAATTTATTGAAATTTATTCATATTATATTATAAGTTTTAATGCACTAGATATATTCTTCGCGTTTTTATGGTAAAAAATACCATATAGATAAAACCTTATCGATGTTCTAAACTTAATAAACCAGTCGCTTATCGCAACCTTTTTAAATCTAAAAAAAACATCGTCATTTGCACTCGAGGCAGTTACATGGTTTTACAAATTTTTGCGTTAATTTACGTGACACGAGCAAGAGGTCGTATATTTTAGCTGTCTTTAAGTTACATTTCCTTGTTAACTACAAATTGATTAACATACATAAATTCTTAGAAGTACGATTAATTTCGATTAAATGTTGCTAATGTTATAAATTTAAAACCTATTAAAGTATAAACTACGAATAACGTTGTTTTTTTTTTTTGTTGCCAGCATCATTTTTTATTATTTTTATTTCTTATAGAAGATAATTAACACTGGCTATATAAAATATGAACTATGTCAAGAGCTACACATATTGGTCGCCGTTAATCGATTATTCCGATCGATTTAAATTTTGATTACTGAGATCGGCGGATCTGCATATAAGATCGATGCTTTGACAAGAAAATATCCCTAAGGTGTGAGTGAAACGATTCATCATTACTCATTGTGGGATGACAGATTGTGATGTGAAACACTTTAGTGTAATATCTTTTACACTCTTTACATTCCCGCTGTGCAGATGTTTTCTGAAATAACAAAATGCTGACATGAATTTTTATGTTGTTCATAATTGTGTCATCGATATTCCTCTAGATTTAATGATGATATATAAGACGACTGAAAAAATATTATTTAAATTGATAAAGCAGAAAAAATATCGTTCTTGTAATTTTTATTTGAATGACATAGTGAATTATATCAAGGAGTCATGTATCATGAGATGAAAACCTAGAAGTTTGGCATTTACTTCACCTACCAAGAGTTAAGTACTTACTCCTAAACTCCTAAATAAAAAGAACAATAAATAACTAACTACATGGTTAAAAGCATTGTGGTATAAAAAATAAATCAAACTAATAGATACTCCATTGTGTAGTTAAATGTTTATCTTGACTATAACGTGATATTACTTCTGACACAACAAATTTTCTCCGATCTACATTAAAATCAACATTATTACGTAAGTATTGTCTAATCTACTTATTGACTCGAAGGATACCATCAAACCATAAATCAAAAGGTCGCATATTCAAAATCTAAAAATCCTCAAATCCTTTACGTAATTTTCTTATTCCCGAATAATTGTCAAAACTAATGACCTTATCTCTCGTCAAGCATTAATGTGTCAGATAAGGGACAAAAGAAAAACACGGATGCCGGCAAGGCATCTGTCCTTTCATAGCCAACTTAACTAAAAGGATTAAAATGATATCTTCCTGACATCCAGTGTGGTCTCCGAAGCATGAACAGAAACCTCTTTTGTCAAAGCATTTAAGAATTTGTTACCTTAATCTTATAATACTTTTGTGCCACAGTTGGTTTTTAATTTTTCATTGGAAGGGTTGTTTAATCCAGACTTCCTTCTAATAATTTGAAACTCTTTTGTGACAAAGTTTCAATTCATCTTACGGCATATTTATTTTAGATTTCTATACAAATGCTACTAAGTGCATTTATTGAAAAATGATTTTATAAGATTTCTTTAAAATCCTATTGAACCATGTTTTTGTTTGACGAAAATGAAGGAATAACCCGAAGATAAATCGGATTTACTATAAAAGCAAACGCAATTGGAAAATAAGTATGTAAGTACGAGTATATATTATGATTTTTTTGTTTGTTTTTATTTTTATTTTTAGATTCATGTAATTTAAATGATTTTTTAAATCCATAATAAACTTATTATTTATATTCGTTTTATTGCTAGAATAATATACCTATTTTACTATAATTATTTATTTTCTAACAAGACTTGAAAAACACCAATCAGAATTATATTCCTTAGTTTAGGGATTTTGTTCTATTAACAATTCTATATTGTAATTACGATTATTTAAAAAAAAGATAACTATTTTCAGCCGACTTTTTATTTTTGTTTTTAATTGCAAGCATTCTGTACGTAGTTAATTTAATGATATTTTAATTATTTGCAGTTCAGAGTTAAAACATTCAAAAAATTACCTAGACCAGTAACATAGATCAAATTAATTAATTCACATTATATAAAATACGAAAAAAACCTTTTGCTTACTAGGTATTTCCTTTTTAATTCATAATACGGCTTCTTTTGCCATAAATTCCGATATGGCTTTAAGGTATCGTGTTAAGATATTATGCAAAACATTCATTTACTTGCAAGGTTTCGGCGTTCTGAGCGTATATTCCCACAGTTACCGGAATTCATAAAAAAATATATAGTTATAGAAATAAGTATTTACATCTGCGAATCTGCGTAAACTTATTAAATGCCTTAACTTTGACGATGTCGTTTTAATTTCTAGGTAATTCAATTGTAAACGATTCGCTAGTTTGTAACAATTTTGAATACAAAATTGGTATCCGTATTTTGATAAATTTAAAAGTCAGTTTGACTTCCAAAACCAGCTGATGCCAGCGTTCATTCAAAGTTTGCGGTTTGGGATACGTACAGCCGATCGCTCAAAGTTCCGTAAAAAATAATTTATTGTAATAAGTCGTCGTGAACACTCGCCACCGCTCGGCTCATCTGCCCCGCGCCCCTTCCCCAAGCAGATCGTATATTCTACTCCACTGCAATGCCTTTACCAACATTCAGTCGACTCGAAGCAGCGTCGGGGCACGGTCGCGCCACTCGACGCTACAACCGGGTTTACGTTTCTGTGAAAACACGCTTATCACGAAACTATTTTAATACGAAACTTACGAACTTTATTCATCAATCGTTTGAAACATTAAAAATATACTACAAAAAATTATTTGTGAAAATCGAACTGTACAGTGAAAACGTTTCAGTGAAATTTGTTTACTTTACCAAGGACTAAAATTACGGATTGTGAATCTCAGAGTTTCAACATGTGCGGTACAATAAGGACTACTACGTGTTAAATTGATGCCGAAATAGACTTTATAAATTGATGGATACTTCACATCCGGCAAGGGGACGCAATATACAAACGCCGTCGGAAAAAACATGACACTGAGCCTACTGTGTCTTGTTTTCTTTCTTCCTTGATATTTGATTTCCCCCATAATGGCTCTTCAGCAAACTTTATCAAGAAAACATCTCTTCAGCCAAATCCTGTTTTGGTTTGTTGTCGGACTCAACGTCGCCGATCAGAGTTCATTACCGCTGAAATATGAAGCTCCCGATGATTGCCAGTGGTGGCTGAGGGGCCCTAACGAAGCGCATGAGGTTTCCCTCACATGCAAACTTCGCACAATCAACAGCGAATTCGACACTACCAACTTCAGTGTCATACCATCAGAACATACGACATCTCTGCGGATAGAGTGCAATGAAGACATGATGTACAAAAGTTCATTAGATGATCGCAGTTTCGCGCATTTGGTCAAACTGCGTGAACTTGTTTTGGATAACTGTAAAATTGGAAGATGGCCGCCTGGCGTATTATCCGGACTAAGAGACCTTCGTAATTTAACGATTCGAACGAAAAACACGGAATGGGCCGCTATGAGTTTAGAGATAGCATCGGAGAGTTTTACGGCTGTTCGACAATTGGAAAAGTTGGACCTCAGTTTTAATAACATTTGGTCGTTCCCAGAGAACTTGTTTTGCCCTCTCACTAATTTAGTGTACTTAAATGTGTCTTCTAATAGACTACAAGATGTGAGTGATTTAGGCTTCAGAGAGCGTGCCATGCACCAAGCATTAATTAGTGAACAAGATGCACCACATCCATCTGCTTCGTCATTACCACATACTTCGTGCTCTCTAGATATTGAAGTGTTAGATGCATCCAGCAATCATTTTGTGCTTATGCCAGAGAATGGTTTTATGGCACTAAGAAGGCTAAAAGAACTGCACATTCATGACAATGAAATCTCTATGGTCGCTGACAAGGCATTGTCCGGGCTGAAACAACTGCAGATAATAGATCTCTCAAACAACAAAATCGTCGCTCTTCCACAAGATCTTTTTAAAGATTGCAGGCCGGTGATCAAAGAAATATACTTACAAAATAACTCCATCAGTGTGCTTTCACCAAGTCTCTTCGCAAACTTAGATCAATTATTAGCGTTGGATTTATCTAATAACCATCTAACAAGCACTTGGATCAACGAAAACACTTTCACCGGCTTAATAAGAATGGTGCTGTTAAACTTATCAAATAACAGGCTAACGAAATTGGACCCAAAAATCTTTAAAGATTTATACACATTACAAATTCTGAATGTTCAGCATAATATGTTAGAAAACATAGCAGCAGACACCTTTGCACCTATGAATAACTTGCATACGCTTATTTTATCATATAACAAAATATCTCAAATTGATGCCTATGCACTGAATGGTCTGTATGTGTTGTCTCTGTTATCAATTGACAACAATCATCTTGAAGAACTTCACCCTGAAGCGTTCATGAACACATCGTCTCTACAAGATTTAAATTTAAATGGAAATCGTTTGAAAAAAGTACCTGTGGCACTTAGGAATATGCGGTTACTGAGAACCCTTGATCTTGGAGAAAATGAGATAACATCACTCGAGGAGTCCGACTTTGTTGGTTTGCATAACGTATATGGCTTGCGTCTTATTGGAAATAAAATCGAAAATATAAGTAAGGACGTGTTCTCAGATTTGCCTTCTCTACAAATTTTGAATTTGGCTCGAAATAGACTGAGGCACATAGACATGAATGCGTTCGAAACATTAATAAACTTACAAGCCATTAGACTGGACGCAAATCAACTAACCGACATCCAAGGCTTATTTGTAAATATTCCCTCTCTGTTGTGGTTAAACGTGTCAGATAACCAAATAGAATGGTTTGATTACGCCGTTATTCCTTTGGGACTTCAATGGCTAGACCTTCACAGCAACAACATCAAAGACTTGGGAAATAATTACCGTATGGACAAAGAGCTACGCCTGCAAACATTAGACGCCAGTTTCAATAAAATGACGAAAATATACACCTATTCTATTCCGAGCAGTGTGGAGTTAATTTTCCTGAATGACAATCAAATTACACAAGTTGAAGCTCAAACTTTTGTTGGAAAAACCAATTTAACGAGAGTCGATTTGTATGCTAATCAGATAACTAGTATGGATCTCAATGCTCTTCGACTGACTCCTGTAGACCCCGGGCGCCCTCTGCCCGAATTTTATATTGGCGGAAATCCTTTTCAATGCGACTGTACTATGGAGTGGCTACAACGTATCAATAAACTGGACCATTTGAGGCAGCATCCTAAAGTTATGGACTTGGAAAGTATCTACTGCAAGTTACTATATAATCGTGAAAGGACTTATATTCCGCTTATCGAGGCGGAATCATCTCAGTTTTTGTGTACATACAAAACTCACTGTTTTACTTTGTGCCAATGTTGTGATTTTGACGCTTGTGATTGTGAAATGACGTGCCCCTCGAACTGTACGTGTTATCATGATCAACCGTGGTCAGCGAATATTGTGGACTGTTCGGCTGCAGGTTATGCCGAAATACCTAACAGTATACCTATGGACGCTACTGAACTTTACTTAGACGGTAACAATTTTGGTGGTTTAACAAGTCATGCATTTATTGGACGTAAGAATTTAAAAATATTGTACGCTAATAATTCTAACATTGACGCTCTTTATAATAATACGTTTAGTGGACTAAAACGCTTAACAGTGTTGCATTTAGAAAAGAACAATATAAAAGAATTGTTAGGTTTCGAGTTATCGCCTCTGGAGAGTTTGCGCGAGTTGCATCTACAAGACAATAAAATACATTACATCGATAATCGAACCTTCATAGAGTTGAGGCATTTAGAGGTGCTACGCCTGGAAGGAAATAACATTTACGGCTTCGCTGTGTGGCAATTCACGATGAATCCATATTTGGTGGAGATAAGTCTCTCTCGCAACCCTTGGTCGTGCGACTGTCAGTATTTGCACAAATTCCGCAATTGGTTTAAGAATAATATCGGCAAAGTGGAAGATGCCGATAAGATCACTTGCATATTCGATAACAAAACCAATACAGTTGGACCCTACATGTCTGATTTTAACTCTTCATTTTGCATCAGAAATATTGGCGGAAGCTCGTCCATAATTGAAAACCAGGTCATAAATGATTACCTGCCACTATTATTAATATCTTTATGCGTGTTCGTTATAAGCTCGGTACTAATATGTGGAATATTTTATTGGCGCCGCGAGCTGCGAGTCTGGATTTACTACCACTGCGGCTTTAGAATGTGTTACAAAAGTACGGCTTTTGACGATGAAGCCGACAAAGATCGCCTTTTCGACGCCTACATCAGTTATAGCGTGAAAGACGAATCGTTTGTTGCTCAAATGCTAGCGCCGGGTCTCGAATCAACCGACCCCAGTTTCCGCCTTTGCCTTCATTACAGAGATTTCAACGCTTCGGCGTACGTAGCGGATACGATAATAGAGGCTGTGGAGTCGTCCAAGAGAACGATAATAGTCCTATCTAAAAATTTCATCAACAACGAATGGTGTCGTTTCGAATTCAAGACGGCACTGCACGAAGTATTGAAAGAGAGACGAAGAAGACTGATAATAATACTGCTAGGCGAGCTCCCGAATAGAGATATCGATCCGGAACTAAGGTTGTGTTTGAAAGCTAATACGTGTATTGAGTGGGGTGATAGACAATTTTGGCAAAAACTGAGGTTCGCGATGCCGGACTTGAGGAAGTGTCAGTATCACCGGTCGAATGTGAATATTTACGCTTCGGTGTCTCCGGTGGGGGCCGGTCGGGCGCCGGCGCCGCCCCCGCCGCCGCCGCCGGGCAAGCTCCCCCCTCTGCTGGGCGACGCGCTGGCGATGCCGGCCGGCGTCCACGCACGGGACCCCCACACGCACCGCTTGCCGCCGCACGCGCAGCTCTGGGCGTAGCGTATGCTCCAACGCAGGTAATCAGATACTGTCCATACTTGCAACGCTTAAGCGTATTAGTCCAATAAAAGTGATAATTAATTTTAAGACTATGTACGAATATTTATTGTCTTAGGAAATATTGTGCCCAACTCGAACACGCATTTATTTGTATTAGAACGCTAGATTTCGTTTAGTTGTTACGGATTTCCTAATTTCTGCGATAGTATTTTTAGATAAATAACGAACAGGCCATTGTAAATATCTATTGTTGTACAAAGTATATAAGGTTAGTTAGGTACCAGTTAATATTTGGATCGCTTAAATTATTATAATGCCAAAGTTGAAAACTTTTATTGTGTACAGATGCATTTATATTACATTATTTTGTTAAACAAATGTCACAAAAAGAGACTGTAAATAATTATGAGTTTTGTACATACAAACATGTGTAAATATTGAAAGAATTATTATTATCGAAGGAAAAATGAAATACACACATTTTCAAAATTTTATTTTCTTTTGTTTTATTTCTTTTGATTCCCATTAGGCTGTTGTTATATATCATACTTTTATTTTTAGGTGAGTAAAGATACATTTAGATGAACACATCGTTTATGATAAAATATTCACATCCTTTGCCTGTAATATCAAAGGAGGGATAATGTTCAAGAAGTTTCATAAAGTCGAGAAGTTCTGTAAAAACAACTTGTTGAAAGGCATGGAATAATTTATACTCTTGAATACTTACATTGCCGCAGGCCCACTATCCGTTAGTATGCTAAACTTGGTGGAAACTTATAAAGCGCAAACATTTCTTAAGCGCTATACTTTTGACACCTGACTACATTATAAGCTATTTAAAAGGAAAGCCATGAACAAAACTTCCGCGAAAATGCCAAAGAATAATAATTAATATCAAAAGATAAATTCCTTGGCTTAACTTTTAAGCCTAAATTCATAACGATTTGCCTTTAGTAATGTCATTTTTAGTATGATTGATATTTTAAGATACAATGCTAAGTACTTAATTTGTTTCAGTAATATAATAAACCTATTAATTCTTCAACTTTTTTCTATTTTTTTCGTTTTTTAAAGTTATGATCTACTAGCTGTACCTAACTGTATAAACTATCCTATGTTCTTCCCTTGTCTCAAACTAATTCCTTACCAAATTTAATCTTACTCAGTTCAATGATTAAAGCGTTAAGAAGTGACAGATATTAAGGCTCCTCCCTGCGCTAGCGACCTTGAAAACACAAAAAAAAAAAATTTCTCTTTCTGTAAGTGAGATTATTAGAAACCCTCGTACAACTTTTTAGCTAGTATCCTGAAGTTTCATTAGAACCTCGAAAGTCATTGAAATACTATCCGGTTTAGAAACCTTTACAGTACTTTACTTTTTTTAGTATTTTTTGCAAAGGAAAATTCAGGGTATTTTATTTCAATGATTTTCGAGGTTCTAATGAAACTTAAGGATACTAGCTAAAAAGTTGTACGAGGGTTTCTGATAATCTCACTTACAGAAAGAGATTTTAATTTTTTTGTGTTTTCAAGGTCGCTAGCGCGGGGAGGACCCTTAAGGAGAAGGATGATGATATGAAGAGTGGTGATATGATAAAGATAAAATAGCCATTAATCGAACTTCCCTTTAATAAAGTTCATAACTAAAGAGAATAGAATTATTTAAAATTTATTAATCTGCAAACCTGTAAGCCATTTAAATATAAATAAGAAAAATATTCATCAAATTCTTCGTAGGTTTTTAGGTATATTGAAACCTACGAATTGTTGAGTAATGTTCTAGAAGATTCATGCAATTAATAATATAATAAGTACATAATAACATACGTACTTATTTAAATTAAATTATTATATGCACTGCAATATTCAAATTGTAACTAAAACCTAAATACAGCGTATAGTCACGGTATTGTACCAGTTCCAAGAATTTCTCTTGTTTTTAAAGCTCGCAAAAGTTCTCCATTTTGATCAATTTGAGGTTGCACATTAATTAAATTAAAATTATATTTCTCTTTAGTTATGAACTTTTAACCAACTTCCAAAAAACCGGCCAAGTGCGAGTCGAACTTGCGCACGAAGGGTTCCGTACCATTATCTATAAAAATCGAGTTTTTTGTATGGGAGCCCTTAAATATTTATTTTATTTTGCTTTTAGTATTTGTTGTTATAGCGGCAACAGAAATACAGATTTTGTGAAATTTTCAACTGTCTAGCTATCGTGGTTCTTGAGATATAGCCTGCAGGCTATGTCACCATGGTGACAGATAGACGGACAGACGGACAGACAGTGAAATCTTAGTAATAGGGTCCCGTTTTTACCCTTTGGGTACGGAACCCTAAAAAGGAGGAGGGATGATTAATTCGCGATCTTCAATTTTTTGTTTTTATGTATGTTCTCCGATTATTCTAAAACTCCTAGAGCGATTTAAAAAAATCTTTTTTGATTGAAAGGGTCTTCCAAAGAGGTCCCTTTAAAATTTTATTAAAATCGGTAGTGTAGTTTTGGGGTGAAGTCGGTTTTTAGTTTAGAAAAAATATTAAAAACCGTCTTTGGCATATTATTATGAAATAGCGAAAAGCTTACCAAGTCTACTAAGACTATTGAATATTTTTATAGTTAACTTATGTATGTATGTACATAATAATGTTTCTTCAACGATAACTCGAGTATCTTTGATCGAGGCTTCATCAAATGTCATAAAGGTAAATATATAGTGTAGGTAAATATGGCTAATAGATTTTTAAATTCGAAGAACATTGAAAACTGCTGTTTTATGACAATGATAAACACATTGCATTACTAAATTACTCAGTGGCACGGTGGGAGAACGCATTACCACAATTTAGTGGCATAATCATTTCTCAAGTTCTTCCGTGCTTCGAAAGGCACGTTATGCCGTTGGTCCCGGCTGTCATGATGAAACTCGTCAAACTATGGCCAGCCTTTCGGCAGCTTGAGAAATCTGACACCATGTTGGCCACTTACATACGAAAAACAAATATTTCATAAAACTACACTTGTTCTATACAGCCAGCCAGAAAATTGCTAGATTAACTACCCTTTCATAAAAATGTGGTAAGTAAATAAGTGGAAAAATACAATAGAATCCTATCTCACATGAGCTGTTCCAAGAAACAAAAGGATCAATATCAAATCCGTGGGAGGAAGTGTGCCGTGTCTATAATGTTATTGGGTCAGTGGATTTTCTGTTTCTATTAGGAGTTCATTATTAGTTGTGTCCGAAGCAGGGTATTTTTAGATACAATACATCGGGGTGTGCCATCTGATATAAAGTAAACAAATAAAGGAGAATAGAATGAAAATTTGACGTAGATTTTATACGTAAGCGATACTGGAATAAGTATAATTAATTAATTTATTATTTGCAATTGAGGAAAGAGGATGGAGTAAATGCAGGCCTAACAGATAAATTAACAAAAATATAAACATATTTTAATAGACTAAACATCCTTAAAATAATGCAAAAGAGTAAATTACATAGGTAGATATAGATCATTTTCCGATCCTTCCTAAAAAAGGATGTAAAAAATACTTGCTTAGGTTTATTAATGTAACGATATTTCGCCCTAAAACTACTTTAAAAGCACTAGGTTCATTTTATAATACCCCACACCTTTTTCTCCTTTCCCCAAAAAACATGATATCAAAGTAATGAAAAAATAATGTCTATCTATTCTATAAATTGCATAACATTTTCAAAATTATTTTTTTAATCGAATTTACGAATACAGATTTTCTTTAAATGAGAGCGCCACTTGCGCCCTTTCTTTACCTTATTAGGCACTGCGATTAGCAATCCATCACTATTTCGGTTCCTTTTTCTACCACACCATCACGCTAATAAAGGTCTTTGGGTGTGGGCTTTGTCTGTTTAGAGCGCAACACCCAAAATACTCTACTTGAGTATATGAATGTATTAAACATTAAATTCTCGTATTTGAAACATTTCAACATAAAACTTAAACATCGCACTTCATGATTTACGAGCGCACTGTGAACTTGTATTGATAGCTCATAAAGTCTGAGCATTTTGTTCATCAAAAAACACTCAATCTTGAAGTGGAGGTACTAAATGCTGTGCAGTAATCTTTAGAATTTCCATTTTCCTCTCATAAATCTATGGTGAACATTTAAATGCAATTTCTAAATTATTACCTAATGCATATTAATACATAAATATTATTATCACGTCTTTATCCCTAATGGGGCATTTTGAGATTTTTTAGTTTATTTTTTATACCTACCTGCTTATGTTTCTGGTAAACTTTATTTGTGTGAGAAATTGTACGCAGTAACTCCCAAATTGCACCTAAGTTAATAGTTTATTTTGTCAGCGCACGTACTTTTTTAGAAATTTTAGTTACATAAGCTAAAAGACTAAATAGACATAAATACGTACATTACTATCACGTCTTTATCCCTAATGGGGCAGACTTTGTGTTTAGTGGCTCTAAGCAAACAGAGCCAGGACCGCAAGACTCAAAAGCCTCTATACGCGTGATAGTGGGCGATCAAATGGAAAATAAATCAATATACTGATGGGTTGCTAAACGCATCGCCTATTAACATGATTCGCATTTTCGCCCAATTCCTCCATGGGATTTTACAATCTGCGCGGGAAGAGAAGCAGCTGGTACACTCTAAGATTTTTCTTTTCTCCCAGACCAACACGGGATTAGACATAAATAGTTTTAAAAAATCGATGTTACATACTAAATATTATATGAAATTTTACCTTCCTTACATTTTCGGGCGAATTCCTAGACAGATATTTTTATGTTTATTTTTGCACTTCCTCATAATATGTGCTGTTTTAGAGCGAGGGGTGTATTTTCCCACTTTTTCTTCTCCAAATATACTATGCATGCTTTTCAATGGTTACCCAAGGATACCGTAGACCGTCGGATATCGAGAAAAAATAGCCAGGACAGTTTAAACTTTAAACGATTTATATAGAATGCAGTTGTAGGATGAAATATTAGGGCTTAGTATTTTAGTTGCCTCTTACGACATCATAATAAATTGATCTTATTCTAGGCCAAAAGCTACACGGCTACAGAGAACCACGGGCTGTATAAATAATAATAAAATAAAAATAAAAAAGCCTGTTTATTTTCAAGTTAAAAGTAGATACAATTATAACTTATCATTAAGGTACAAAGAGCATACATATATCCACGTATTTTAAAACGACAGCTTTAAAAAATATGTCGTTAACGAGCACATATGCATATACAAAATAATAATAATAAAATAACAGCTAAAAATAAATAATATTTTGAAGATAATACTATCATAACTTGAAACCCTTTTTGGGTAAAGGCTCCTTCTTAGAGTAAGTGCTTACAACTTGGTGAGGTAGGTACAAATTAAATTCTTGTAAGTGTTCATTGTGAGAACGTAAACGTGAATTTAAATAATAAGAAAAAAAAATCAAAGCAGAAGTTAAACTTAACCAGATATGTATCTATAGCTCAGAATAAATACTACTTAGTACTCACGTGTCTAATGGTTGCCGCCTGAGCAATTTCTATGGGTATATCGATATTTTTTTACTGTTTTTACATACATACTATCACGTCTTTATCCCTAATGGGGCAGACAGAGCATTTCGGGTCTTGCGGCTCTATGCAGAGCCTAGGGCCGCAGGACTCAAAAGCCACTTTTAGCGTCATGGTGGGCGAGAAGATGGAAAAGCAATCAATACAGTGACGGGTTGCTAGCCGCATCACCTGTTAAAAGATTCGCATTTTTGCCCATTCCTTCGATCGGCTTTTACGATCTGCGCGGGAAGAGAATCAGCTGGTACATTCTAAGTTTTTTCGTTTCTCCCAGACCAGCATGGGAGTTTTTGTTTTATCATTATACTATAATAGTGATCTAGTATACCCCGTGGTTCGATTTATTACGGGTATGTCCCTTCCACATTGTAAATGTACTGACTAAATACTATACTTGCTACAACTGAACTAAACATATATCCTTGTATATAGTTTACAAAGATCAGTTCTTGGGTAAGGTACATAAATCCTTCTAATCCTTTCAATCCGAATTCAAAAGTAGATCTGTTTCACTTTGATGTCCAAACTACTTAGCGGATTTCCCTAAACTTAAGGTGACCTGGTTCACTTAAAAAACTTTTTAACACTTGCTTTATTCTCCGTAGCATAGTACCGGTGATCCATTAGTGTTTCGCTCTAGAATAATATCAACTGAGATAAGACTACTCCGTCGCGCGATATAATTTTTATCTCTGTTTATCCACTGGGCCATGCTACGGAGGCCCGTCTACCCCTTTAGGGATAAACTGTCCCTAATGTTCACAAAAGTTAACAAACGTTTGCTAAAGCTCTTTTAGTTAAAATATGTTTTGTCTCGTTCTTACTATGTCATATATTGAAAAAAGGGAAAATAACAAAAGATTTTTTAAGATTTTGCAAACTGCTATTATTATTTTTTAATACGAGGGTGTAGGTATATATATCTGTATGTCTAACATTAGACATAAAATAATGTAGCTAGGTCTTGTAACTTCTTCAAAATTGAAGAATCCGGCAAATCTACAAATCCATCGACAATTTCGGCAATCTTCTGAATCAAACTTTCAATAAAAATCTAAATCGTTTATATACAGACCATTTTTTATATTTACTTTGCAATGTAGGTATATTAGGAAATGAATAATAATGTAATAAATACAATTTGAACATCTAAATTGGCCTAAATTTACCGAGAAACCTACTTGAATATTCAAATCCGATTATTTCAATCAATAGGTTCATTTTAGTATAAATTGTTTTGTTTCATGGACTACTTAAGTGAAATAACGCTATAATAGACAATAATTGGCCAAGTGCGTGACGGGCCACGCGCAGTATAGGGTTCCGTAGTTGTAAATGCCAACTTGCAGTCTAAAACGGCTAAGTTTTGAATTTGTATGAAATTTTCTTAATAACTTTTTAATTTGCTAAAAAAAACTAAGTACACATTTTTGATTGCGTACTAAATAATAAAAAGCTTTAACCACTAACACTAGTAGTTCGCCACGAACTTAGACCTCGCGATTATTATTTCAGAATAATGTACATGATTTGGATAAATTTTACTATCGGTGCAGGTTTACCGATATGCGAATTCATGGTTGTGACCAAATTTCCAAAATAGTTGCCAATCACAGCCCTTTCTTCAAATGACTTTCGATCTAGCTCTGAAATGTCAGGAGCACCTTCCAACCATACAATTCCATGGATATGAGGTCTACCGTGATGCAGAAATTCAGTTCTGTACCAGTAGTCTTTCACCGAAAAATGACCCATCATTTTTCAAATGACAAAGTCAGCTCGTTTTTGGAAAAACCAGGTTTAAATGTTTATTTTTATTGCCATGGCTCTATGCCGCTGCTCATTGGTTTCTTACTTACTTAGTAAAGCTACTTCGCGGGCTTTGATTGCTGTTGATCTCTTGTTAGTTCGTAGCATAATTACTTAAACTACTACAGAAGCACAGACAAGCAGCGATAGCGATTGAACGAAAGTTCGCTCAACAAAATTGCTAAATTTAATAAACAAGCCAACAATCAATCAAAATAAGCAAAAACTGAAGAAAAAAAACTAATCGTAAAATAAGCAAAACCCTTTTATTTTAAGTCGGTTAAATATGATAAAATTTATAGAACCACTTATGAAACTCAACATAATAACCATAATAGCTATTCAGAGAAATAACAAGTATAACGTATAAAAAAGTTGTTCAGACAAAAAAGTTGTTCAAATAAAAAAATATCGTTTTCATAATGGCAACAAAAAAGTCTAATGACATTTTTGAAAATATTTTGAAATGGCGGATATATGACAGTTTTAAAATTTAAAACCCCCATATTTCCGCCATTTTGAAAAATTTCGGAAAACTGGCTCGACAAAAAAATTGTATTTAGTTACTGAACCTGCTTACAAAATTTCATGAGAATCGGTTAAGAAATGCGACCTGTAGGCGAGAACAGACAGACAGACAGACAGACAGACAGACAGACAGACAGACGGACAAAAGAATTTTTGGCTAGTCTCGAAACTGAGACACTTCGCTCGCTTCGCTCGCTCGGTCAAAAATAAAACTTTACTTTTTATACAGTCGCCTTGTCGCTTCTCCGCGCAGGAAGCAGTCTGAGTAAAGACAGGGTAAGTTTCCTTCGACACATTGTTACCTAAGTGGTAATTTACACGGACTAATGTTAGCGAGCGAGTTTTCAACTTTGCAGTGAGATATTGAGGGAATTATCTACTTTAGCAAGTCCCTTTTGTTGTACAGGCAACTCTACTTTTACAAGCTTATACATTTATGTACAGGGTGACTTTGTATCCACCTGTTAAATTTTTAAAGCATGTTCAGAAGAACAGTATCATTTTCTACTTTCTATAATAAAGTTATTAAAAATCAATAAAAAATTTCGTCCTCCCATACTAAATCAATAATATAATAATAGCCTAGAGGGAAGTCTTTGCCCAATAATGGGATCTAGTGGGCTCTAAGTAATAAATAATAACATACTAAATCCATTTTGGCGAGCTTTGTTTTGTATGGGAAGTTGAACTTTGTTTTTTCATTTCTCGTTGTTTTTATGTAAAGAGTTCAGTATCATATATTTACCACGGGACTTGCTCCGAAAATTTGCCTGATGTTGGAAAACGTGTAATTAAATATACTAAAACTATTTTAAGCGTTGATCCAGTCCATGATTCTAAACAAATTTCCCTGAGGAATGTGTACAATTTTATTGTACACATCGAGGTATGAAAAAAATACTTTCAATACAGACTGGGATCGGTTGATAGGTTAACTTTTACGCGAGACCAAAAATAATTTAGTTATTTCAATATCTGATATTTGTTCAGTATCATGGACTGAATTCAGCCTTAAATAGTTTTAGTAGAAAGTAGATTTGTTAGACCCTGTATCCTAATAGTTACTTGTCATCGTTCGTTTATTCGTTCCATGCTGAGTTGCAATGTAAATAGGTTGTCCATATAATTATAAAATGAGACTAACAATTCACCCACTTCTTGGTAGTCGATACTGAAAGACTGCCGCTGAAAGGCATACTGATTACGTACGGAATATCAAACTGATCTAACGTAAGAGCTGGGATATAGAGACTGGAACTCCTTGGCGGCAAAGGTAGGGGACAGCAGAATTTGCGGAACATAAAAGGATGAGCAATTCTTTAAATAGTACAAATGTTTATGTAGTAAGTACCTACAACAGGTATTTATTAGTGTAGACAATATAGTTACTACTGAACAGATACCTAATGCCAAAGAAGCTATTGGAGCGCCCGTAAGTAAGCAAAACTGAAGTTGCGGGGTAGCCTCACAGAGATGGCAGCACAAATGACTAGCAAAAATGTAAGAAAGTAAGTATTGAATATACTTTTAAAATATTCATTGCATTTCATTAAATGCTACTATATTTAAATAAAAGTAATTTTACCTTTTAGTTCCATCTAGTGACAAGGAGATAAATATTATGTCTTTATGACAATGGGTAGGCATATAAGTGTGTAATCTCTAAATTATACTACTAAGAACTTCGTCAAATAAACGTAATATATCAAAATTATCGACGTATACCTGCGTAAATACAAAGCAAGTTTCCTTCGACACAATGTAACTCAAAGGTAATTACGCGAACTAATGAAGTTACTATCGCAGAGTGAAGGTATAGGTACTTTAGACTAGATGTGATAGGTAGGTATGAATGTATGAATAAAAATAATTATTTCTGACTAATTAGAAGACTTATTATTTTTACACCTATGTATAATTTTATACTTATTATTGAGTTCTTTAAATAATACGTTTTACGAACACTAAGCGATCAGTCAAAAAAGTCTACAAACAATAACAGGAAGACCAACGTTCAGGATGGTATCTGGTTCAAAGGATATCCATTGCTATCCAGAGAGGCAACGCAGCTAGCGTAATGGGTACCTTTGAACCGGGGACAATCCGGGGCAGGATTTTTGATTAATATATATTTATTTTTTAATTAATATTTATATTTCATTTTTCTTTAAAATATGTTGTATGTATAAGTGTGATTTTGGTACAATAAACATCCAAGACATGAAAAAAAATAAATAAAAAAAAAAAACAAAAAAAAAATAACAGGAAGTACACTCTTTCTACAAAAAAATGTGATATTTTATCTTCTATACAAATTATATATAACAATAAAAGATGAACACAGTTGGCAAACGTAATATAAAATACTAAGACTGTGACTATTTTTTCCTCATTACAAAAGCTCGCGACGCGATAAATCCTCATATATTTCCAATATCACTTTCTTTTCCACTAGCGCCATCTATCCATCAAGTCATGAAACTGCTATCTTCTCGCAGAAATCAAAACGAAATCAACACCGTTCACTTTTGCTGTTCGCACCCTTATCAACCAACAGCGATGTCTCGTTGAAAATAATGGGAAAAGTTGTTTTGTGGACCACAGTACGAGAAACGTCCCGTACAATTTTATGTGACATCCTGTGTGTAGTTTACAAATGTTTTGCCAAAGATACGGGCACGATGAACTTGTTCTCGTAATTTTGGATGTTTGCGGAAGTTTTGGACTTCCTTTGCTCGTTCTTTGTTTTATGGCGACTATCGAGTATGTATTTGAAAATACACGATACTTTGTACGATAGAGTTTATGTTCTGGATGATGATGTTCAACTGGTTGGGAAACATGGTTACCAATGCGGATGGGCCCAAAGACATTTCCTAGTTGTTTTTAACATACTTTAAAACAGGAGGTTATCAATTCTAATTGAATGTTCCTGGCTTTTTCGAAAACACCCGGACCAATCTGTTGTTATTTTAGTTCATCTATTCAGGTATATACTGCTTACATGAAATGCCCACTTGGGAAAGTCTTTAGCCCGATGAGTTTTATAATATCATGATATTATTGACACCTTAAATTATTTTTCTATATTTTGTTACATCTAATAAGTAAGAATTACCCAAAAAGAAAAATAACAAATTAAAAATATAACGTCTAACAAACTATACTGAAACTACTTTAAGGGTGAATTCAGTCCATGATACTGAAAGATTTCCCGTAAGGAACACATATTGAAATATGAAAAATATATTTTTAGCTTTCCATACAAACTCGTTTGGATCAACGGATCGGTCATCTTTTGACGACCTCCGTGGCGTAATGGTCAACACGCTAGACCGCCAGTCCGGAGGTCCTGGGTTCGATTCCCAGCCAGGGCAAGTTGGAAAATTTTTCCTTTTTCAAATTGTCTTGGGTCTTGGCTGTTTATCTATATATGTTTAGTTATAAAATATAGTATCGTTGAGTTAGTATCCCATAACACAAGTCTCGAACTTACTTTGGGGCTAGCTCAATTAGTGTAATTTGTCCCTATTTATTTATATATTTATATGGAGGGCCAATTTTTCAATTTCATGTTTCGATGTATGTTCCTAGGAGAAAGTTGTTCAGTATCATGGACCAATTCGCCCTTAAAATACTTAGTTTCAATATATTTTGTTAGACCCTGTATACCTACTAATCCGTCTGATCCTTAGACGACCCTTTCTATTGTTATTCTGAAGGACCATTGATTGACACCGTTGACCTCGCTACACTCACGACGAGAACGTATCACGGTAAACTAGAGCTGTTAGCCGTCATTAGTTAGTATTATCTATGTGCCGTAGGATTAGTAATCCTGGAATCGGGATAAATGGTATAGATTTCTTTTGTCCTTACATGACCTTAGTTTGTTCAAGTATAGATTTCTTATGTCCACTTTACGTGAGCTTAGTGAATATCGGCTCTTTCAATAGTAACTATCATTCACACGCAGCCCTCGAGACTGCACGAAATTCTAAAGAAACATTAAATCATTGTCACTTGATGGTATGGTATGAAAATATTTGCATAATGTACCCGTACATTATACAAATATTTTCATATCAATTACATTACCATATATCCATATCAATTAGGTCAATTCGTTGATTTACGGACAAAAGTTGGTTTAGCCTGTTAAAATGACGGCGACTATAAAGACAAAGCTAAGGGTCGTAAAACCCAATAGTGGTTAGTCACAAAGTTCCTAGAGAGTACTATTTTCTAGTGAGCAAGATTCTGCCAGAGGTAGTCTCTCGCTAGATTAATAGTAAATTGGGGGACTAGACTATGACAAAAAAAAACCATTGGTTATTTCGATCGCTTCATACATACTTGAAAAATTAACGAATAAAACCTTATCTAACTATAAATTATTATCGCCAAAACTCACTAAAACACGAAACAGATAATCAAAGTTTGCGGGTCACTCCATTGGACAGATAAAGGGTTGAAAACACAAAGATCCTACATCACAGGCGTGAAATTTACTGATCCTGATAATAAATTCCAAATATAATATTTAACCAATGTTTTGAGTACCGTAAGGACGAGGGATAATGGAATTAGTTTGGTAATTAACTTACTCCCTCGTTAAAAGGGATATGTAGATAGTATTATCTAAAATTTTAGTTTGAAACCGTTGTACTTGAACGAAAACCGCTGTGGATTCACTGATGTTTTGGAGGGTCCTATTTGCATTGTAATTTGTGGTGAGTTTTAACTAAGTATAAAATGGAACAAATTTATAATTTATTTTATCATATTTTAACTTTATACATTACTAGCTGTACCCGCGGGCTTCGCTCCCCGTGGGAATTTCGGGATAAAGAGTATTATATGTCCTTCCCCGAGTCTCAAACTATATCCATACCAAATTTCATCCAAATCGGTTCAGTAGTTTAAGCGTGAAGAGGTAACAAACAAACAAACAAATAAATATACAAACTCACTTTCGCATTTATAATATTAGTAGGAAGTAGGATTACACAGTATAAAAAATCGTAGGTACAAGTGGCGGACCTAATGCCATATGGCATTCTGTCCCGTTCAAACATTGGAACAAGCGGAAAATATGTGTGACTGGCGTGATATAATTTTTAAATAAGTTAACTAAATAAATATATGTACATTAGTATATACCTAAAAGTATATATAAAAGAACAAACTATTAAACATAAGTTAATTTATGCACTAAAATAGTTTCAAATTAAGCATGATAAAACTGCACTTTATATTTTTTTTAATTAAGTAAAAATATAAGTGTTTATACGTAACTAATTTACACTTAAATCAGCAAATAATAACATTATCTTTACTTAATTCAAATTAACATTGGCAACAATGCAAATAGTTATTACATATTCTAAAATCAATTTACTAGTTAGGAACACTTTTCTTAACGTCATAAAGCTTGCTTTTAATCTATGTTTTTCTGCATAAATAAATAAAGAAAAAACACGTTCAAAATGGAATCAATGATAAGTGTACTACAAAATGATTTATTTTTGACGCGATCCACAGCAGTAGTAAATAAATTTAGATAAAATACTACGTATAAAGTTATAATTATAGTAACAATAAATCTTTAAATATAGATAACCGAGAGACAAGCCACTAATTGACAATTAAATTCTAGGTTTAGGCCAATTACAGCTAAATTTCCCGCCTTTCCAGAAAGATTTTGGAGACCAAATGCCGTGATTCTCTGAAACCATTTGTTGAATAATTGAACCAGACAAATACATTGAAATAGAATTGGTTGAATTTTAAATAGAGAAGTCAGATATTTCGGGACTTTGTGGTTTGATACAGTTTATATTGGTATATTTTACATATTTAATAAAAACAGAACATAGTATGAACAGCATAAGACTGACATACTTTATGATTCAGGCGCGTTGACGACGAACTTATTTCGGTTAATTAAGAAAGTTCATGATTTATAAATATTATATTATAAATAATATAATCAGTCAAGTTATTTTTCCTTTTAGATACGCCACTCTCAAATAAATATAATAAAAATCCGAAATCCCTTTACCGAAGGTACTTACTTACTTGATGTCATGTTGAATCTCATCTAATTTCTAAATACTACTTACTTGCTCTAGCATGCAGGAATGACAAAAGAGCCATCTGCTGGAAAATGCCATATGGCGTGACAAAAGACGCATGCGCAATTTAATAGCATCTAGTTTAAAAGCATCGGATCCCTTTGAATATTCTCATCTAAATAAACACGTAAGGAAAAAATGCACATTGTCATTCGATAATCCTTTACGTACTCTAGAGATGTCACCGTCAATATCAGATTTCGTCTAGGCAACGGTATTGAGTTTGCGTAACTCAATACAAATTTTATAACAGAACCAAAAGTCAGAGAAACTGTATCGTCGGCTAAAGAAATAAGGTTTAATGTCGATCGCTGAACTTAGAAAATTCAACCACAGACCGCAAAACAAGGACAATCGGGGACAAAAGCATCACAGATAATGTCCCATCCCTTAATCACATGCACCGGTGCTCTCGAAAAAATATTTGTTTGGTCTAGTCAACTCTAAATTATTTGTCCATCCAATCCTCTATTTTGGGCATCACAGACCTATTTAAGCGTTTACAACTGGCTTACAACATTTTCTACATCCGTATTTGTTGTCAAAATGTTAACTCCGTCACTAATTCGAAAGTCGCGTTCTAAATTTGAATCGTTTCGAGGAATGTTCGGGACGTTCGGAACTACATAACAATAGATTAGGTACTGTTCATTTTACTAAGAATTTCGTGACTCTGTGCACTTTTTAGTGTCGTTAATTCAATCTGAACTTTGTAAAGAATGTGGATAGTGTTGGCCATGAGAATTCCGGAGCAGTAAATAGCTCCGGCGAGAGACCGTCATTATTGTGGGTTCATTTCGAGTTTCCCAACATTAGAGTTGGATGTCAGTTTAGTGTCCTTCCGATAATAAATCTTCTGAGCTGCTCTGGGGTTGACGACATTAAAACAAAAAGTAAACATTTTAAATCTTAACTGTGACTGAACGAAATCAAATTTGACTAAAAAAGTAAACTACATAAAAAAGTAGATATTAAAAATTTGAAAATATGAGGTTTTATTATATTTTTTATAAAAACAAAGATATAAATGATCAAAGTACTAAAAAAAGATGCATTATGATTCTTTGTATCTTTCTATGTCACTATTTTCAAAACAAAATAGTAAGTTAGTACACAGAACGCCATAATTAGCTGTGCAGGTCACACTACTAAAACATTAGTGTGCATATTGACACTGTGTAACTAAAGAATCACTGGCCTATCAATACAATAATCAGGTTTACATCCATACACACACCTGCGTACTTAGGAGGATATGAATCACGGCAACCAAATAGTAATTGATAATTTTGCAATGACCTGCAGTAGCATCGTTGGCTCAGTGGTTAAGACAGTCACTATCGAAATCTGATGCAAAAGTCTCATGGTTCGAATCTCACTAAAGTTAACATTGTTTTTTTTGTTTTCATATTTTAAAATAACATAAATATTAACATGAAGTTGCCAGCTTGAGCTTACTAAGAATTATATATGGAACTACGTGACATTCGAACAGTTTAAACTACCCACCAATAATTTTTTGTCTAACT
Source organism: Acrobasis consociella (assembly GCA_963555685.1). Classification (NCBI taxonomy): domain Eukaryota; kingdom Metazoa; phylum Arthropoda; class Insecta; order Lepidoptera; family Pyralidae; genus Acrobasis; species Acrobasis consociella. The sequence goes on along the minus strand of OY743112.1, from coordinate 12,238,253 downwards.
CGTTGAAGTTTGGGGTAATTTTATGTTCTATGCGTTCATTTGTGCTATCTGCTTGCAAGTGACCATACCATTACCTATTGTTTTGTGATTATTGTTTCTTTGTGGCGTTCGGACACCTTTTTTAAATCGCAATGTATCGCTCTCATCTGAATGCGATTAAACGGGCGGAGATAATAATATTATACGAACAAAATGTTCCAATAAGTGAGATTGCTCGACGTTTAATGATATCGGTAAGTTATTATTACCTACATAATTATTGTAACTTATTTTTAGTGAAATTATTTTCTGATACAGATATATTATTGATTACTTATAATATTATTAAATACAAATAATAGAACATTAAACTAAGTATATACTATGTAATTTAATACATTTCTGTATATATGACGACCTCCGTGGCGTTAACCGCCAATCCGAAGGTCCTTGGTTCGATCCTCAAGGCAAGTTGGAAAATGGCCTTTTTCAAATTATCCTGGGTCTTGGGACCTTATTTATATGTGTATTTATATGTGCATTTATTATAAAACATTGTATCGTTGAGTTAGTATCCTATAGCACAAGTCTTTAAACTTACTTTGGGGCTCAATAGTTCAATCAGAGTGACTTGACTTATATATATATATATATATATATATATATATATATATATTTATATGCAAGTTAAACTATATTTTATTATCTACCTCACTATAAAATTATCTTTATACATATTAATTAGTAATTTGCCATAGCTGCGTAAAAAAAACTACTTATATAATCGTAATTTATTTAAGTATATAGTCATTTTAATTATATATTAAAGAGTATATTATGTTAAAGATATATAATGTATAATGAAAGTAATAAACTTAACATGTAATAATTACTTCCACAGAGGACCACAGTTCAATTATGGGTGCATCGTTATGCAGACACAGGCAATTTGGATCGGATGCCGCCTGGTCCAAAAGGAGTCATATATTCAGATGCTACCCAGCGTCATCGTAACATCGTTGCAGCACATGAGTTGGATCCTTTCAAGACCACCCGCTCAACGGCAACTGCTGAGGGAGTGTCTCTGCAAACGGTGAGAAGACATTTGCGTGCTGGTGGACTCAGATGTCGTCAACCGGCAAAAATAAAATTATTATCTGATGCACACAAGATAGAGAGGATAAGATTCACCGAAGAGCATCGTAACTTCGACTGGATAAATAATATTGTAATATTTACCGACGAAAAATGTTTTAAATCTGACAAGGATGGACGTAAAATATTATGGCGAAAAACAGGTGAACGATATAATATTAAAAATGTAATTCCTTGTCGTTCCAGTGGCCGCATAACTTTAGGGTTTTGGGGTTGGATGTCGGCAATGGGCCCGGGTGAAATAGTGGAAGTAGGGGGTCGCAATACCAGTCAAGGTTACTTGGACATTTTACAAAATGTAATGTATTTCTTTTATTTATTTCTTTATACTTTAATTATATAATTTAAATATCTTATCTGTTAAAAAAAAAGTGAAATTGTGAGAGATGTTTATTGTTATAAGAAGTTTAATTTAACTTCAAGTAACATGTTTATTCTCTCACTCGGGTTTTTTTTAATGAAACGGTTCGCCTACTATTACGTCCATCCTTGTCCAAATTAAAAGTTAATCTAAGAGATGCATTCCGTTTTCACATATTTTGGTAAAAAATTGTCTTTCATCATTAATAAATTACATGTAACTGATATTAACGGATTTATTATGTAAAATAGCATTTAACCTATCTTATCGTCATTAATCTCGGAAGACCAGCGTTGTGGCTCTCGTCACAACATTATGCTGAGAGGAGGCCTTTTTGATACAAGCATAAATATGCCCATAAATACATTTACAATGTTTTTTTTATTGTAGTGAATTCAGTGTATTTGTGTCATGTCAAATAAAACATTTTTATTCTTGATAAGTTTTTTTTTTTAAACTTTGTTATAATAAAGTCGGTGGATGAGTAATAAAAAAACAATATTCAATAAAACAATTTCTTGCATATTTCATTTCTCATGTTCCTCCATGGTATTGATTTTATGACTTACTGGGTAAGGGTTGTCATACATTCCGACTGGGTCTCAATATTTCGAAACACAACATTTTGACTACTCATTACTTCCAAAGAACATGTATACCTGTTATTTGAGTAGCATTAGTTGGACAGAACTTATTTCGACAACACTATAAACTTAACAAAAATTATAAAACAAAATCTTTAATAGCCCCCCGCCTTCACGAATCGAACCCTTGACTGCTTAACTTTAGTTCGATGCGTAGACCGTTGCGCCATTCGCCCGATTACGTAGTTAACGAATTTGTTGTTTGTACTTGACGCTTGACGTGAGTATAGTATGAGACAATTTGTTTGTGTGGGTATATCTACTTGCACGCAACTATGAAAGATGATCTGATTACTGGTCAAATCTTTGTAGTGTGAGTGATCTTGGCACGCACACAAATAAAAGGGGTGCACAGCAAATTATGGCGTTGTGTGTACCTATCACCGCAAGTTATCAAATTAGGATAGAAATCGGAAAGTCCCTTGGGAAAACCTTTATTTGCCTACAAGTTGGACTTATGAATAGCGTATTAGGACCTGCCCTGCAGGGTATATGGTGTAGATAACCCACAGACAGCGGTTTCTGTGCCGAGTGCCAATAATTGACTATCAAACTTGATATATAGCTTTCTTGGCGGCTTGATGCCGATAGTTGGATGAGTTATGGCTGAAGGTCCCTAAGGAATGCAAGTCGTTTTGTTAAGTTGGGTAATGTAGGCCACAGTTTGGGATCAGTTGGGAATTATTACCGGGACTTGATTTAACATTATCCTTCTTATTTTAAAACGCAAATTTACTTTAGTGCTTGGTTTGTTGTTGATAGTTTCAAAAGAGAATTATTTAAATTTGGAATGTTTTTCGGCTCATTAGTTAGATTATTAATAACCAGCAAAATGCGAGTCGGACTTGCGCACGAATAGTTCCGTGCCAATATCTATAAAAAATTTAATTTGTCTTATGGGAGGAATATTTATTTTATTTTGTTTTTATTGTTTTTATAGTGGTATATAAACAAATATACTATATGTGTAAATTTCAATTGTTTGACTCATCACAGTCACAGTTCATTACAAGCCTGGTGACCGACAGACAGAAGGACGGACTAACCTTATTACGAAAACTCCGCTGTTCGTTTATCCGAACAGCGGAGTTTTATTTCTAGTTTTTACCCTTTGGGCATGGGACTAAAAGAATAATGGTATTCGTTTTTATATGAGCTATTATGCATTAAAATCAAAATAAATAAACAATACCAAAAATAAAATACCTAAATGTATTTAAAACAGTCATAGCTACTCAATGCAAACAGCAGCATTACTAAAGGTTCCCATTAAATATTGAGGAACCATAATTTACAATGAGGCGGTGTTGCCTCCTGCTTAAGCGGGGGTTATGAAATTTTAATCAAAGTTCGGGCCCCCGATCGGCGGATACAGTTTAATGGGAACATACAGCGTTATTTTCATTGGACTTGTTTTGTTTTGACTAACTTCGCATATGGCGGCGGTAATTGCTTTTCATAATACTTGTACATGCATTAGAGTCGATTAATGTCAACGTGACTCATTCTCCTTCTTAAGTGACGTTACTGTACTGTGTATTGCAGTCTTAACTTATCAATTTTGCGCAGGTATTTTTTGTTGAAGTTTCTTCTTTACTGACTTTACTGTACTGGGTATTGCAGTCTTAACTTATTAATTTTACGGAGGTATTTTGTGTTAAAGTACCTTCTTCAGCAAAAAAATTAAAGTTATAGATTTTTGTTCAGCAGTAAAACTAAGCAGGTTAATTGATTTACCTTTCATGTCACTCCGCCGCGCCGACGTATATTTTCCATTGGTGTAATGATATTAATCGTATTGTTTTTTTTTATTCATTTTTAATCGTAATCATTTATTTGTAATAAAGAAGAAACAAGATAAGTCTATATTTAAAAGGGAAAACTGATTCAATGTTGCTTACATTAGTTCTATATTTATTTGAAACAAAAAGATCCTTCACAATTTAAAATTAAAGGAAAATATCATTGAATTATTTCCGTCAGAAATAATAAGGCAGAATGATGTCATAACAATCTCAACCAACAGTTTTAGGTACAACGACCTCAAAAAGGCCCGAAATAGAAGAATATGCGTCTCATTTTCAGATGGTGCTGACATCTGCGCGATCATTAGGGCACCAGCGAAATTAAAAAATGCCTGAGGCGACAAAACACCATTAATTTTAGTTTGTCATACACTACTAATTTTTTAAATTTAGTGTCCCACTAATAGCAGTGTTTCCTGTTACATATCACTGGAATATAAAAGCCCTTTCAGTTTTTGTAGTTAGAGCATTGCTGACGTATTTATGAGTTAGTTAACACCAATAAACGTAGAGACACTCATCAAAACCCCATTTAAACTATTTATTATTTGTCCCCGAACGGTAGTTTACTTCAGCAGGTGTGTGGTCTTCCATATTTCATTTTATTTATTGTCACTTTAAGGTAGTGGCAGTCTATTATATAACAGCAGAGATTCTTTCCTCCACATATAAGCTTAGATAACCTGAACAAGTTATTAGAAAAATGCTAAGAGATTTAGGCCATAAAATATTATGTATTCCGACATCAAATAAAAATAGGTAATTATTTTCCGTTATAAATGTATTCTGAAATTCTTTGAAAAGCATAAGCTCAAAACCGTTTTTATAAAGAGAAAATAAAGGTATAAAAATATATTAGTACAATACTTGCTACAAAAACATTAACGCAAATGGAATTCTCATCCTCGAACATAATATAAACTTTCTAAACATCAGAAAACTGAATGATCGTTCAATAATGTTACGCAGCGTTAAGAAAATTTACTGCTAAAGACTTGAATAAGTTAGCACCTGGTCTAACGTGGCAAGTAAAGGTTCCTGTGGCTATGGAATAAAATAGTATTATTTTCTTCAACGCCCGAGGTCAAATTTAATTATCATATACACGACGACTCAAAAAGTATGGAACGCCTACAGTGAAGAATAAATCAATAGTCAAACTTAGAATCCAAGGTCCGGAAACCTGGTTAAAATAATGAACTTCTATTTTAAATAGCATATAGAGATTCAAAATGAAAGTATTAAAACATTTCACTAGGCTTACATTTAGACCTATAAAGGGAAAGAATATTTAACATACAAGAAAAAAATTAAGAAAATATATAATCCATATGAAGGGGCATTATTACATATTTCATTTCAATTTTCATAATAAGAGGGTATAAGGGAACCTTGTCATTAAATTAAGACTTATTATCATAAAAGTAAAAAATAGAGAAAAAATTCTGGTTAATGAGATTATGATTAATAGATATTTAAGAAATCAGGCTTCCATCCTTATTAGACATAAGTCAGTGGGCAACTTAAACAATAGTTAAAACTAGTAGTTCGCCACGAACTTAGACCTCGCGAATATTATTCCAAAGGATGTGCCTCCGCTGCCGGCGCTGATCGCCGAATTGGCTGCCGGCGCCGGTAAAACACGATCTGTGTCTGTAGTAAGATATGCATTTTTAAGAAAGTTGTTCAGTAACCCGGACTGAATTCACCCTTAAATAGTTTCAGTATATTTTGTAAGAAGATTTGTATTTTATATCCGTCACGGCTCAGTCAGCTAGACTTCGCGAGTCATCCTAAACCCGTTCAAGTATAACGTATAAAAAAGTTGTTCAGACAAAAAAGTTGTTCAAATAAAAAAAATGCGTTTTTATAATGGCAACAAAAAAGTCTAATGACATTTTTGAAAATATTTGGAAATGGCGGATATATGACACTTTTAAAATTTTAAACCCCCATATTTCCGCCATTTTGAAAAATTTAGAAAAACTGGCTCGACAAAAAAATTCTATTTAGTTGCTGAATCTGCTTACAAAATTTCATGAGAATCGGTTAAGAAATGCGACCTGTAGGCGAGAACAGACAGACAGACAGACAGACAGACAGACAGACAGACAGACGGACAAAAGAATTTTCGGCTAATCTCGAAACTGAGACGCTTCGCTCGCTTCGCTCGCTCGGTCAATAATGGTGTCGATATTCAACAATTATTTTGTATCGTTTTGAATAAATCAATGCATAAATTAAAGGCTGCTATTACAAGTGATTTAGGTGGCAGCTCATTCGTTACATACAAATTGTATCTGGCCCGGAAACTAACTGTGTATGTATTTATTTTAGATAAATGTAAATCAGATTGTACAGAACCAGTCCTATTGTGTTATTAAATTATTCGCTTGACAAAATTATTGAGATTAATAGTTGCGATAAGAATGGTGTGTTTTGTGTTCTACAAAAGTCGACTAGAGATTTTTATACTATAATTTTTAAGGTGCCCGCGGCTTTACAGATGTAACGGGTGTGTCACTATATCAAATAAATGTAGGAGGAAGTAACACACAGACCGACAATTTTTTTTACCTGGTTTGTATTTCCTCTTAGTTTTTTTATATGTGTTAGACGTCGACGACGATTTTATTCTATGGTACGAGTAGGTAATAGTAGATTGTTGCAATAAGCAGAAAGTAAGTTATTATTGCACTAGCGCTTATTTGGAGCCTGAGCGCTAGCGACATTATTATTAAAAATAAATTTAAAGCTTTTTTAGCTTTGGTTTTAATTGCTTCCGGAGTTATAGAAATTACTGTGTCACTTGAAGATTTCATTTCATATGAAAATTACGTATATTAGTTACATTGTTGGGTAAGCAACTTTTCAGTCTTTTTTTTAAACCATGCATACACACATCACATTACACGGATGGAGTTACACTTTAAACTGTGTAACTCCATACTTACAGCTCTCAGGTTGACTAACTGAACGTTGGCATGTGTCAACCAACTATAATTGCGCGATTAAAAAAAATAGTGCAATAAAGAATTTCCATACATTTTTCTGCTCTTGACCAGGAAAGTTCCGGTTTGTGCTGGATATATAGTGCAGTTATGATAGAATTGCAGCGTAGTAAGTAGTAGAAAAAACATTTATGTAGTACGTAGGTTATGTGAAGTAAAGTTTTGAAATCAGATCTTTTATAGAGTTCGTATAAAAATGACATATATATTTTTTTATGCATTTTTTTATTTATTTTTTTATTTTATTTACATGGAGAGACCAACAGCTACAAGTAATTACAATAAAAACAGAAAATATAGCAATAATAGAGCCAAGTTTTGGTGTTATATGCATATTTTTAGATTTCCTTCCTTATTTAGCTCATATAAAAAAACATACCCATTCTGATCTACTTTATAAGTCTAAATTTTAAAACAAATATTGAAATAAATACGTATGAGATTTGAGTTGATCAAATGGGATTCGAACAACAGTTAACAAGATAGCATAGGCTATATTTATGGCTGGGAAACATTAGAAATCTTTACTAAAACTTTAAACGCGTAACCCAAGGTGTAAAAAAATGCCATAAAACATCTTTCGTCGCATGCACTGCGGAAACTATTGATGATAGAACAAAAATATGTCCTACAATAATTAATAACATTTCAATAAGTACAAAAAACTTCGCGATACTACCTATATGTCCAACTATTATCGTATGTCACAATAACCACTTTTTACATTTTAAAAGTTGATAGAAATACCGACCAAAATTAGACCATGTTATTTAAACTTCTGTATAAATCCTTATCCAAATGAATCATATTGTTTACAAGACTGTTTTAATTTATGTAGATTACTTTTGAATTGTTCAAATCGGATATTCCATTCTATAGATATTTCGAATTTACAAGTCATAGAAATAAAAAAAATTAACGCTGTCACGTTGTTCATGCCTTTTTATTAATCCTTATCCAAATAATTATTTTGTATTCAAAATTAATTCTATACCTGTAGATTACTTTTCGTCATTGTCGTTCATTTTATCGTTCATTTTATTCCAACTCCCTACGCAGCGGACGTAACCGACAGTAAATAGAGAAATGTACCTAAAAGTTACCTACAATGACTTAGAATAACTCTTAAAAATAAATACACACACCTAAAAAACAACAAAAAATATAAATAAAAAATGTTATTATAGTGGTATACAAAACTTACTAAAGTTAATTAAATTACTGAGTAATATGTCCCACTTAAGATTAAATAAGTTACTTAAATAATAAAAAAACGATGAACAAATTTGGATTGTAAGTATCATAGACAATGTGATACTGCATTTAAAAAATATGAAATAAAAAAAACAAAAAATATAAATAAAAGGTAAAAATTTAAAAACAATCATGTCCACCCTTGCGAAGCCAGGACGGGCTGTTAGTGATAACTAAAAATAAATAACCTAATTCCCATCATACAACTCATTTAAATAGGTCGATAGTAACATAAATCCTTGAACATAAAACATATTTTGTAGAGCATGAACGTTCATAAATAATTACCTCACGATACGTACCATTAATAATCTTTAATGAGCATCCCATTCAACATAATCAAAGCCATCAAGAGTATATTTAAGCCGCGCTATAAAACTTTCAACAGTCAAAGGATCTTTTTAATTCGTCGAGTTTCTGTCTGTAAAAGAGGAAAAAAATATAGAACTTTTGTTTCAAAGACCCACAAAAAGAGCGACTATTCTACTCTTACTTTTTTATTTCCAGTAAGGCATGGTAATTAAGTGAACGGGTCTGTTAGTCCCATCCTAGTGGCTCCTAAATGCAGGCTTTGACTGAAAAATATAGAAAGTACAGAAAAGAGTCTATTTCAGTAGGGATTAAATGGTGATTTTGAAACTCAGTTTTATACGCCATTTTCGGTCATTTTATTCCCTCAATGGCGTATAAAACTGAGTTTCAAAGTCACCATTTAATATCTGGGAATTACTTTACCTTTAGAGCTTATTTTCAATCGCTCAATGACGTGTTTTGAATCGTATAATAAAAGAGCACCTAAAAATCAACGTAACTTCACATATAACACTATATTTCGAAAGTCGCGTAAGAGATATTTGTGTAAAACTTACCAATTTTAATTTTCAACTCGATCCGCAACACATTACACCACTTTTAGAATTTTAACTCTAGCAAATTTACATGTAACACACATGTGACATGTTTCACTAGACACTCAGAAACACTGAGTTTTAGCAATATAAAATTGCTGAAACCTAAAAGATCTGACAATAGTGCATTATGCAATGGATAATCGCTTTACCAAGGCCGTTTGCTCATGCTGGTGATCTAATTCGTGGGCACCTTTAATAAATATAATAGCAAAGTTGGAACTTTTCATTTTGTTAAGATACAGCAAAGGTGACAGTCAAGTTAATTAAATTGTCTAATTATGAAATTTATAAAACAAAAAGAATCCTTAAACTTACAATGTATTTGCCCTACTATGCTGACGAATGGGGTTAAGCGACATGGCAACTTGTTGCCAAATACAATACGTTGCATTGTATGCGGACCATCAAGTTGTGGAAAGACAAATTTAGTGATAAGCTTATTATTGCATGAAAATGGTCTACGATTTCGTAATCTGTACGTATATTCAAAATCTTTATACCAACCAAAATACTTATTTCTAGAAAAAGTATTAAATATGGTGCCAGGTGTATCGTTTAAAAAATATAGTCATAATACTGAAGTGTTGAATCCGCAAGAAGCTGATCCAAACTCTATTATAATATTTGACGATGTTGCCTGTGAAAATCAAAATAATATACGGGATTATTTCGCTATGGGACGTCATAAGAATATTGACTGTTTTTATCTTAATCAAACTTATACCAAAATACCGAAGCAACTCGTGAGAGATAATGCAAACCTTATTGTATTATTCAAACAGGATGATGTCAATTTAAAACACGTTTATGAAGAACACGTGCGTTCTGATATGTCATGGTATCAATTCCGTGAATTGTGTTCAACAGTATGGAAAGAACTGTATGGTTATGTTGTAATAAATAAGGATTGTGAGCGAAATAAAGGATGTTACAGGATGAAATTTGATACATTTATAGTTATAGATTAGCATTAAAAAGAAACTGTCATTATGATAACAACTCACTTTATGTGAGATTCTGAACAAGAACGGATCATAAAATGGAGAAAAAAATAAAAAAACAAATCGTGAAATCCGCAGCTGCTGTAAAAAGAAAGGTGGGTTTGATAAGAGATACAAAAAACGCGAGCAACATGGCTTTAGAAACAATATTCAAACCTATCGTTGATCCACTTAATCAACTGTCAAGTAAAAACATTAGAAAATATGACGAAGAAAAAGAGGAGAATTATATACCCGAAACAAAAATAAGGAAGTTAAGTGAAAATGAAGAATCATTTTTTACTAAAGAAGACTTAGATGAACCATTTGACGAGGAAGAACACGATGAAGAAAACTATGATTCTCATGAACACAATTCTAACAAAACCCTTACTGTATCACCCTCTGAACACAACCTAAGTGATGAGTCCTTCAAATCTGTTCGCTCATCACCGACCTCTAAAGATCAAACACATCATGATGATATGTCTTGGTCATCCGAAGCACTTAATGATATTCCTTTTGGTATCAGACATGATCGCGGAAAAGTCTTGCTAGGCAACATACGTATCTTCGACCAAGATGTAACATGGAAAATAGGAACTCGTATTATTAAAAAGACACCGGGTTTAAAAGAATTACTTTTCAAGAAAATACCAAACATGGATTTAATTACAGATGAAGATTTACAATATTACAAATTGTTGTTATTGGAAACCAATGCTCATCGACGTAACTACGATCCTAAGAAGCCTATTAATAGTAATAAAGGTTTTAAATACACGAACATCATTAAACCTCTATTTAAATTTACTAGAACTGTAACCACTAGTACTGAGAGTCTTTCAAAGGGGTCAGGTATGAAGCTGTTGAAAAATCTTAAAAAAAATACTGATTTGGTTTATTGGAATGATCCTAATGAGTTAGTAGAACGACTAAAATTATTGTTAGGGTCACGGGCAGCTGGCAACACAGGATTAGATAACGAAATTATTGAAATTATAACAGAATTACAAGAAGCTGGGATAGTGAATGTACAACTTAAAGAGCATTCACTGGGAAAATTAAGTAGTATTATATCTTAGTAGTATCGAGAGAATTTAGGAATATATAAAGAGCATACATTAAGAGATTTGAGCAGTTTACATATAATATTCGCTCTATATACTTATATTATATTGCAATGAATATAGACAAATTCGGTCACCACGTTCATAAGCGTTTAAGAGTTTCTAAATATTTTGACTCTCTAAACGACCTATTAACCAAATCGGAAACAGGAGATTACAATCTAAAACTAACAAGATTAAAGGGATTGTTACATCCAAAGGAAGATAACGACGCGGTTAACAAAGCCTATTTGGATAAAGAAATTCAAGATTTAAGAGCTGAATTAAAACAAATACAAACAAATGTAAAAAATTATCTTAGTGGTTTAGAAAAAGCTGTTTCGTCTAATATAAGTTCCACATACTATACAAAAACTGATATAGATTCAATGATGTCAAGGTTAAATAAAAATGAGTAAACGGAATATAGTTGACGAGCTCCATAGATCAGCGAGAAGGAATTTTCCACGTCGTTGTACAATTATAAAAGGAATGGATGATTTGTGGCAAGCTGATCTTATAGACTTACAAAAATATGCACAGTTTAATAAAGGATACAAATACATATTGGTTGTTATTGACGCTTTATCGAAATATGTTTGGGTGAATCCTCTTAAAGCCAAAACAAAGGACTGTGTTACAGATGCAATGCGACATATATTGACTGAATCAACTCGAAAACCAAGCAATTTGCAAACAGATTTAGGTAAAGAGTTTTACAATGAACATTTTCAAAGATTGATGGGCAAATATAAAATAAACCATTATTCCACTTATTCTGTAAAAAAAGCATCGATAGTTGAGCGAGTAATAAGAACATTAAAAAGTCATCTATACAAATTATTTAGTCTTTATGGACAGTATCAATGGTTAGGCAGTAATTTGAAATCCGTTGTTCAACGTTATAACAGGACACCCCATAGCATAACAAAGTTTAAACCAATAGACGTTAATAAGTATAATGAGACTTTAGTCAAGGCTAATATAAATAAAACTCAAAAACAACATATCACGAAATCCCTGTTTCATGTTGGTGATCATGTTCGAATTAGTAAGTATAAAGGAGATTTTAGTAAAGGTTACACCCCTAACTGGTCAACGGAAATATTTACTGTTAAAAAAGTAACTTGTACCAAACCACCTACTTATCAAATAGAAGACAAACATAAGCAACTAATTTTGGGAACATTTTACGGTTATGAATTACAGAAGACTAAGTTTCCTGATCTTTATCTCATTGAAAAAGTTATAAAAAGAAAAGGAACTAAATTGTTTGTAAAATGGTTAGGACTAAGTGATTCCGAAAACAGTTGGGTCGACAAAAGTGCGCTGTTGCAGTAATATAAGTCAAGTATCGGAAGGTTAAACATCAGTTTCGGCTTATTCATGAAGAAAGGAAGTGGTATTATTAACAGTTTAATTGATAAGTTACCGTTTGAACTACATTTACCCGGATATCAGTTTTGCGGTCCAGGAACCAAATTACAGAAAAGGTTATTAAGAGGTGACCGAGGTATTAACGATTTAGATAGGGCGTGCATGTATCACGATATTGCGTATAATAACAGTGATATTAACATTCGACATAACGCTGATTTAGAACTTTTAAACATGGCAAAACAAAGGTTAAAATCCAAAAATGCAGGTAAAAGAGAAAAAATTGCCTCATGGATTGTAAAAAATGCTATGAAAGCAAAACTAAAAGCAGGCGCAGGAGCGCAATCATTTATGAAAATTGTGAAAAAAATACAGTCTGGTTTGAAAAAAATTAAACGTAAAGACAAAAACACTGCTATTAAATATGCTTATGCAGCTGCAAAGAAAATATTTACAAACAAAAGTGGTATGCGCTTACCACGCTATATACCTATTCCTAAGTGTGGTGGATTTTTGCCTTTGATTCCCATCTTTGCTGGATTATCGGCTCTCGGTTCACTAGCTGGTGGAGCTGCAGGTATAGCAAAAGCTGTAAATGATTACAAAGTGGCTAAACAGAATCTTCAAGAGTCTGCACGACACAACAAAACAATGGAAGCAGTTGCTCTTGGAAAAGGATTATACATCAAGCATAGTAAAAAAGGAGCGGGATTATATCTTAAAAATTCAAAAAACTAATGAAATGGCTACCCAAACGACCACTTACTAATTTCGATTTATTAGAGTATGCTAACGATATACCTTATTTTCGTGGTGTGTTTATGAGAGATTCTTTACCTACGAAACCAAGAAAAATAGAGTGCGCAATACTCAACCTTGATAGTTGTAATAACCCTGGAACTCACTGGGTAGCCTACGCGAAGCTTGATAATTATTCTGAATATTTTGATAGTTTTGGCAATCTAAAACCACCATTAGAGTTAATAAAATATTTGAAAAATACACCCATTAAATATAATTACATTCAACATCAGAACTTCGGATCCACGAACTGTGGACATCATTGCTTGAATTTTTTAATAAATTTTTGGAAAAATGTATTTAAGTGAATAAAAAAAATTTTTTTTTTAGTACAAACATGTCTTTCACTGTGTCAATAACTGGGGTGGGAAGCTCCTTGACAACAAACTATTCACCAAATCTAGAATTACTTGGAGATTATGAATGTGGTCTTTTATACTTTTCTACTTTTAATTCGATTCCCAACATAGACGAGAGAAATAATAAATTATATTATGGAAATGAAGTTATCGAGATTCCAGAAGGGTCTTATGAACTTCAAGATATACAAGATTTTTTAAGTAGTAATATTACAAATGCTTCCTTTAAACTTACTTGTAATAACAATACACTGAAAACTAATATTTTCTGTTCCAAAGATATTTATTTTGAAAAACGTGATTCAATTGGTAGAATCTTAGGATTCGGAAAAGAGACTGTTAAAGCTAATAAAAGTACTGAATCTCGTTATCCTGTCAGCATTATATCTACTACTCTCGTGCGCATCGAATGTGATGTAGTGAGCGGATCTTTTGTAAACGGAAAACCTAGTCACATAATTCATGAATTTGTGCCTAACGTACCACCTGGTTATCGCATTATTGAAATTCCCAAGAATATAATATATTTCCCAATCAACCAAAATTCGATTACTGATCTGAATATCAGATTGCTAGACGCTGAAAACAATCAAATCAATTTACGCGGTGAGGAGGTTCAGCTGTATTTACATTTCAGAAGAAAATGATTAATTTTAATAAAAACCCTATTCCATCCTCTCTTCAAGTTAGTTTCAAGAAAACATCTCAGAAAAGAAGACCTCTCCATTCTTCACAGACGAAGCTTTCAAAAACTAACCAAGAATATTTGAAATTGGTAGGATTATTAAAATGAATATTTTAAATATATCTCAACCAACAGCCTACGACAACAGCGTGGAAAGTTTCGAATTTCATTCATACAAGCCGTACGTGACAAGTTTCAACAAGAATGATGAAATCCGAATCCCTATTAACCAACAAGACTTGAACATATTACCCTCTCTCAGCACATTGTACATTGAAGGTAAAGCAAACGTATACAATAGTAAAACAAAAGAAGTACTTTCAAGTGTTAGCTTTGTCAACAATCCTGCATTATTTTTATTTCAAGATATTCGGTATGAATTAAATGGAGTTGAAATAGATAGAATAAAAAATGCTGGTATTACTACAACCATAAAATCATATCTTTCCTTAAATGAAAATGAATCAAAATCTGCAAAAGTATGGGGGTGGTCTCCTACTGGTACAACTAATGTTCATGACGGTTCATTCTCTGCTTCAATACCATTAAACAGAATATTAGGCTTCGCGGAAGATTACGAAAAAATCATAATAAATTGCAAACATGAGTTAGTGTTACTAAGAAGCAACAGTAACCTTAATGCATTAATATTAAATAATGAAGAAATTGTTGATGATATAGTTATTAATAAAATAGTTTGGCGAGTTCCACACGTCAAAGTATCTGATCGTGAAAGAATTAATTTATTGAAACATCTGGAAAAAGATCGTGCTATTACATTAGCTTTCCGGAATTGGGATCTCTATGAATACCCATTACTCCCCAGAACTCGTAAACACACTTGGGCAATTAAAACTACATCGCAAACTGAGAAACCACGGTTTGTTATTATTGGGTTCCAAACCAATCGTAAACATCAACCACAAACGTCAATGGCAGAATTCGATCACTGTAATATTCGTGATATAAAAGTTTTTTTAAATTCATCGTATTACCCCTATGAAGGATTGAACATAAGTTTCTCAGAAAATAAGTTTTCTTTATTATACGAACAATATGTAAGATTTCAGCAGTCTTATTATGGACGTCGAGCAGAACCTTTGTTGAGCTTAAAAGAATTCAAAGACGTTTCTCCATTATTTGTTATCGACTGTTCCCGTCAGCAGGAAACATTGAAGGGCTCTATAGACGTGAGAGTAGAAATTGAAGCTGACCAAGAAATACCTGATCAGACAGCAGCATATTGCTTGATATTAAACGATTGCATATTTGAATACAAGCCTTTGAGCAACATTGTTAAAAAGATATCATGAATAAAAACACAATTGTCGTAGATCTACAAGGTTTCAAAAACCCTAGCAATGAATTCATTGTAAAGGAATTTGCAATAGCTACTGAAGAGCATACTCATATATTTTTAATAAAACCGCCTTATGCTTTCTCCCAACTTACCCCTGAAGAAAGGAAACGTGTTCGGTGGATCGAAAAAAATCTCGGATATCGATGGGGCTCTGGATTTGTCGATTACAAAGAATTTCATAGGATTATAAAACCTTATTTAAATGGACGAAAAATTATTGTGAAAGGTGAAGAAAAAGTGTTGTGGGTTCAGCAGTTATGTGACCACCAAAATATTGAAGATATTACAAATAAAAATATTCCAAATTTAAAAGAGCTTCAAGCTAAGTATTGTAAAGGATCTTTTTCATTAAATTGTATTTTTCATCTAAGACAATGTGCACTAAAAAATGTTTTATGTATAAAGAAATGGTTAATGGAAAATAAAATAATGTTATAACTATAAGATTTTTTTAGTATAGTTGATAGAAAATAGAATATTTTTTGTAAATATAGTTCATGGTTATGGATAATAATAAAACAAGAAAATATATACCATCTTTTATTTATTACTCAATTAATTCTACAAATACATTATATCATTTATATTAAAATATGTTTATATAACTATTACTAAATCAAAGACATACTTAATCTTAATTATCACAAAAAAATTATATACTATCTTTTATTTATTACTTAATTAAATACAATCATTTTTATTAATATAAATAAGTATATACACACATATATTAAAATTAACTAAGTTTATTTACAGCATAAGTACTTAATCAAAATTATCACTACTAAGTTTTTTACTTATCTTACTAATTACGTTTTCAGTCAATTCCAATATTTCATCAAATGAGTCACTGATCACATATTGCGCACTTAACACCACACTATCATCGTCTTGGCGTTGAGTTGGAGAACTTGAAGGAGACAAAGCACTGTATGTTGGGACGCGCTCACGCTCGTTCTCTAGATCCAAGATCTGAATTTTAATCACCCGGATGCCCTTTCGCGCCTTTTTAATTACATAAGACGATGATGCAAGTTCCTTGCTTCTCTTCAACGCAGCCTCCTTCTTATCTTCGATTTTCTTAAGTTCTGCAGCTCGATCTCTCAGCACATGAATGAACTGTAAGTCTTCTGTAAGACCTTCGTTGGGATCTTGAGCGTATTGAGAGCACAATATGCAAGTTTCTTGTGAGTCCAACATGATCTGTAAAGAACAAAACATACATTTAATAATAAGTAACACATATAATATTTAGACATTAAGTGATATTAAAGAAAAAATATGTCTACTTACATTAAGTTATAAACCGCAGTGGGTTTGAATCGGTTTAGCAGACGATGATATATCGCAGATTGGCTGTTCAATAACAACTGAAAGACGATTATAAACAGCACGAGTCTTTTATATAATAATATACATTATGATTGTATTGCAAAACTCGACGTTCTTCGCAAACCAAACAAGAATAGACATGTTCATCTCCACTAGCCAGGTGTTAAGTTCGAATAGCTATCATATTTCATACATGATTCCTTCCTAAAATATATACTTATAATTATACCTTTAGTATTGTTGAATATATAACATATACCATAAACTAAAAATAAAATAGCTAAATACAATAATCTCTTTACATTATTTTTTCAAACATCGCGCAAAACGTAAATTGAAAAAAAAAAGCTACCTCACATATATAAGGTCTAACAAAATATACTGAAACTATTTTAAGAGTGATTTCAGCCCGTAATACTGAACAACTTTTCCCAAGGAACATATGTCGAAAAATGAAAAATAATTTTTGGCTTTTCATACAAACTTGGATCGCTAATCAGTCAACTTGTATGGGTGGGCAAAAATTACTTTTCATATTTCGATACATGTTCCTTCAAGAAAGTTGTTCAGTATCATGGCCTCAATTCACCCGTCAAATAGTTTCAGCATGTTATTTTTCAGGTTAGACCTTATATACGAGTAATTCTTTTTTTACTAGGCACCTATACCTATGTTTTACCCTCATTATAAAGCTTATATACTGCAGAATATAAATACATAAGGTGTTAATACTTTACGACTTCCAAATATTCATTACAGATTTTTCAATTCGCACGAACAAATTTTTTCCACACCGGCTGCTTTAGGCGCCAACAAAAAATAATATAAACATCATAAATCTCTCCATTATGCTTAAGTCGCTAGTTTGGCTCAATAGCTTCTCAGAATTGTCGCGGCAGCAATCCTAAATGTAAACATCTGGTCTCAGTTATAAAAACAATGTGATAAGGCGTGAGCGCGCCGAAACGTTGTTCATATTGTGTGTTTGTTTGTTTGTTACTTCTTTACGCTCAAACTACTGAACCGATTTTGATGAAATTTGGTATGAATATAGTTTGAGACTGGGGAAGGACATAGGGTACTCTTAACCTTGAAATTCCCATGGGGAGCGAAGCCCGTGGGCACAGCTAGTATTATAAATACAAAAGTGAGATTGTATATTTGTTTTTTACCTCTTCACGCTTCAACCACAGATCCGTTTTAGATGAAATGTGGTATGGATATAGTTTAAGACCCAGAGAAGGACAAAGGATAGTTTTTATTCTGGAATTCCCACGGGGAGTGAAGCCCATGGGCATAGCTAGTAAAATTGTATTTTGAACGCCTGCTTATTTTAAATACTGTCTATCACGCACGCCGAATACATTTAGTAGTGTTTTTTTTATATTTTAAAAGTAGCATATGAAAAGAAAACAACTAAATATGGTATAATAGGTGTTTATTATAAATCATAATTAAAAAAGACAATATACAATATAATATCTTTAGCATATTGCGGATACACAAGTTTATTTTTGATTACAGTAAATCACATTTTAGTCGTCTCCATCGACTATTTGTCATACAAAAGAGTAACAATAACAATATATCTATTTTAAAACCAACTTAATTGATGACCCCAAATAAGGTATCAACTAAATATGGTACTATAGATGTTTATTATAAATCATAATGAATATGTATAGACAATATACAAAATAAAATCTTCAGCATCTTGCTGATACACAAGTTTACCTTAAATTATAGTTAAACATTTTTTCATTCATTTCCATCGACCATTCGTCATACAAAAGCGTTAACATTTTATTTTAAAACCAACTTGATTGATGACCCCAAGATAAGGTATCAATTTTATTTTTTTGTATTATGCGTTTATCATCGCTAGCAGAGAGTGCAACTTTTTCTACTGACTGTGTGAAAAGTTCATGTTTAAGAGATTTAAATAAAATATTTCTTTTCTTCAGAGATGTATTATACATCAAAACATCATTATAATCTTTTATATTTAAGCTTTTTATTTCAGATTTTTTGACACCTTTAGCTTTTTTTATTTCCTTTTCTTTTGTTTTAATACAATATAGCTTTGACCTAAGACCCACAAATTCCAAAAGCAGATCTCCTCCGAATTCATCTTTAAAGAGCCCAGGTATTTTTTTATTTTGACATAAGATTCCATACTGGTTGTTATTTTTATAATTACTCGTGTCAAAGTATGATTGAAAAAAACATTTAATATCTTTGTATACGTCCTTTGTCTCAATGGAATATAAAAAACTATCAGTGTCTGTATAACAAAGCTTTAAACTTTTCCCATAGAATGGTTTCATAATAGAATAGTGAAAATCATACATATGGTGTTTAGACATTTCCAATACTGTAAACCCTATGTAAATAGGCTTATCTAAGATAACTGACTCGGGTCTCATTTGTACAGCTACAAAATTTTCTGAAAATATAGTACAGCTATGAAAATTTGGTTTTGATATTAGTTGTTCAGCTGAGTAAGTTTTATTTGTTTTGTTTCTTGTATCAGTCCATCGATTCACTAAATGAATATTAACCCTTTTCTCAGAATCTTCTAGTGTTTTTCCAAAAACACTATTATTTAATAATTTAAAAAAGTCCTGTTCAAATGTTGACTTAGCCTTTTGACGTAATTTTGTGTTCAAATCAATATACTGTTTTAAAAATGGATGTTG
The DNA here is from genome assembly GCA_963555685.1 of Acrobasis consociella. Taxonomy (NCBI): domain Eukaryota; kingdom Metazoa; phylum Arthropoda; class Insecta; order Lepidoptera; family Pyralidae; genus Acrobasis; species Acrobasis consociella. The sequence goes on along the minus strand of OY743112.1, from coordinate 12,218,431 downwards.
TTTAAATTTTATTACTCTGTGAATTTTCTTTAATATCAATCCATATCGTACACATGTTTTTAAATGAACATAATGAATTACATAATAAAATTTATCGTATAAATTAGGAATTAACTTTGGAGATTTAGATGCTAGTGGTGTAAATTTTTGTGGGCAAAATGGTAGGTCATTGTGAGCATCGTGGAGATGTTCAGGATATTCCAAATCAACTTCCAAGATATAACCATATTGTGAGTCATCGGGTACACTAAGAATATTAAGTTCATTAATTTCAGATTGGTTCATTAACGTAAAATCTGAATAGGGTAAATAAGAGCACATAGCATAACCATACAAATTATTACAATCTATATACAGCAAATAGTTATCGGGTAAGGATGAATTATAATTATCCAAATATTTATTATTTGCCTTTGCATATCTGGTAGAGCACAAACAGATTCCTCCACGAATACCCTGTTGTATCATGCGTATAATTTCTAGGTCGTTTATAAGTTGAAGTTTTACTTTAGTTATCAATAACATTGCATCAAAACTTAAAGACGGTGCTGTTAGATAAAATGCTGGGTCTAATTTATAATTTGTTTTACAAGTTATACGGAAATTTTGAAAAACATCTGCCAGTAAAATTACGTCTGTTTTTAGGTATAAGTCCGTGTATTCACCGAGATCTTTTAAACAAAATGTTTTCCAAACTTGATTTGCATGACGATAATCAGACTCTGAAACAGAGTCGTTAGTTAAATGGCTATAGAAACAATCTCGCGATGGTAAACTAAGTTCTTTATACGAATTCCAACTAGTCATATATTCGTATGGGTACACACCTTTTCGTCTTACTAGATCAAAATGCTTTTTCTCTGGAAAAAAAATTGATAAGTGCTTAAAGTCACTTTCGTTTAAGTTTGCAGCAAGTTTTTCTAAACTAGTACCTAAAAATTTAAATGAATCCACAAACCGCACCGGTATATATTCCTGATAACCTGTATTAAAAAATTTTGTAAATGATATGTAGTTTTCCTTGTTTTTCGCAATTACCTTTAAGTTGCCTTGCATTTCACCTAACTCTCGAATAAATAAGTGACTATCGTATCCGGACAAATTATGAAAAAATACTGGAACAAATTTTGGTAACTGATATTTAAGGTTACAGTAAGAATGAGCCGCTCCACGGTATGTTCCTGTTAGGTGACAATGATCTTTTACTTTGTCATCAAGTAACAATTTTTCGCAGAGAAAACAAAATTTTGATGTATTAAAATTTTCTTGCTCATCTGGTGTTAATGAAGACATAGGAATTGGAGTTTTCAAAATCTTGTATATTTGTTTTACGTCTTTACCAAGAAATTTCAGAAATTTTTCGATACAATCTTTCCCACGATAAGACACATATTTATTGAGAGAGCTATTAAAAGAACAGACGATATAATAGCCAAATGCTGCTGGTACATGTTTCTGCATAATAGATGTACATTTCGAGTCATGATTTTTTGATTCGGGTTCAACTAATAAAGATTCAAAATCAGCGTATATAACAAATGGCATATCTTGCATTCTTTCGAAATTATTAAATTGAATTACAGTTCCTGGTTCAGGTAAAACTGTTCGAACCCCACCACAAATATGGTCATCAAATTTTTGTTTTATATTAAAAAATATCATGCACTCATCACAAAAATATATTTTTCCGGCATGTTTTGTTAACTGAGGTCTCAGTAATTTACTCAAATTTTTTATGAGGCAATAATGACGAAATTCACCTTTTTCTAATAGTAACAAATTGACATGATGTTTTCTTTTATGGTTAGTTTTGTATAAAGGACCCACAATTGTTGACTTTTTTCCAAGACCGTATACATTGACGCTAATTAGATGATTATTTTTTTCAAAGATTTTGATGTCCGAGAAACCAACGGGAAAAGTCATATTTTTGATATAAAGTATTTTCAAATCTGGGATAAGAAGATATTCTATGTGGATTGTTGACAGCTGGAAATAATGCAGCCATTATACACCACAAAAAACAAAACTCATCATTATTTTGTACATTGACACAGGCGCGTTTTAATTTTATAGATTTCGGTAATTCAATAAATCTAGCACCTCTCAAAGGATTGTACTTATTGATGTTTACTTCTAAGTACAAATTGCGTAGAAATGTCCAGCCGCTGTCCCTTTCTTGAAATTCATCTATTTTATTAATAATAGTACAAACGACTTTGGAAAAAATTTCGTTAAAATTATAATAGTTATGTAATATAAAGTTTTCAGTAGAAAATGATTTTATATCGTTGTTTAATGTTGAAGGTAGATTAAATTCGGCAAACAACTCAAAGTTAACTTTGATTGAATTATATGTAGCGCGTCTTGCGGCTAATAGATGTTTTACACGAGATCTTAAACCTTGTAAGAATTCCATTGGTAGCGTTACTGCATGGTCATCTCCATCTGCGACCATAGGCAGCACTCTGTATGAAGCAATTCTATTTCTGAACGCCCCACCTATATTTTGAATATCATTACTAATATCGATAGAATAATTGTTTTTATGTATATTACTTCTAAGATGACTTGAGAAAGCGCGACTCTTTACTGATAAATCGCAAACAGTGCAGTAGACTGTTTTATTAGTCATATTTACAGTAAATATGCAATAAAATTTACTAATATGATAGGTAGGTATGAGTGAAGAGTAAAATAATTATTTAACTCATAAATATAAGTTTATTTTATAGTTTAATTCAAAATACAATTGTAACTTTATATTACATAAATTTTAGATTATTGTAGATTAGATTTAAATAAATCGAATGGTTGATGGAAAGAGAGTTAATATGCGGTAATTGAATAACATAGAACATTTGTTATTAAGAAAAAAACAATTATAGTATTAATGTAAAAAAGACTTTCAGCTGTAAAGTCCGTTTTGCACTTTTTAAGAAATCTTTTAGTGAGCGCAAAACTTACTTATGTTAAAAAAAGTATTAATCAAAGTTATAAAAAAAAAAACTAAAATTCCTTATTAGAAAAAATGCTTTCAGCTGTAAAGTGCGCTTTGCACTTTTTAAGAAATGTTTTAGGAAGCGCAAAACTTACTTATGTTATTAAAACTATTAAACAGGTAGTAAAACATTTTAAATTTTCTTATTAGGAATAAATTTGCCTTCAGCTGTAAAGTGCGCTTTGCACTTTTTCAAAAAACCTTTTAGTGAGCGCAACTCAGGAGCGTCACCGTCTGCTCTAAACTTTAACAGTAAGACAGCGTGCTCCCATCTATCTTTTGGATCAACGAAAGCTATATCCGCGGTGTTGTATACCTTCACCTCTACGAATACATCGCCGTCTAAGTTGGCTGTACGCCTCACGACACCGTCCGCCACTCGCCGTGTTAGAACGGACTGCAGGGTCTGCGGGCTCTTGACAGTCTTATCGTAGACTTCGTCTTCGGAATCGCTGTCATGCCAACCGGTCTTACTAGGCGCTGCGGATTTTTTCGGTTGCTGTCTTGGCTTCGCTGGCTTGGATCTGCATAGTAGAGAAAAAAAGTTGATTTATTTAGCTGAAGTAATAATTCTTCTATAAAACTTTAGTGATTAGGTGTAATGAATTAAGTGTGTAACGTAATTATCAATACAGGAGTATGAAGTATTACGAATAATGTGAACAGACAGAAATAAGAAGTAGAAAACTATGTATACTCGTTTTAAATCTAAGGTAATTTAAGTAATATTATAAAACTTACTTTTTAGGTAAGACTTCTTCGTCTGACTCGATTATGTCGTCCACTAACTGCTGTCGCTTTTTCGACTGCTTACTGGCAGCGGGGCTTGATCTGCAATCAAATACATTTAAAATATTAGAAAAGCATTGAAAATATAAACACTATGTTGATTAACACTATTCTAAAATCCTTTCAGGCACTTTAAAATTAGATAATGTTTAAAATAGTGTTTTAAGTAGTTTTAGTATATTTTATAGAGGTATAATTTAATTTAAGTAGTTATGTAATTTAAAATTAGATTTATATAGTATTATGATTTCGTTTTCATAATAATTGATTGATTCAAATAATGAATGTTTAAAATTGATATTTACCATACTCTAGAAGTTGATGGCTCTTCGTCAGAGTCGAAAAGTGGGTCCCGCACTTGTTTTTTCGCTCCCTTAGTAGGACGCTTCTTGATGTAATCAGACTCCGACCTGAAATTAATGTTATTATTAAAGTCAAAGTCAAAATGCGAGTCTGACTTACACAACAAATAAAGTGTGGATAAATCAATATATTGCAATCACGTTATCTTATTTTTTTAAATCAATATAACGAATATAAACTTACGAACATTATAGTTCTCGCGTAGATTCTCGTCTTGAAAGACTGGCTAGCAGCTGGATCGGCGTTGCTGGTTGGCAACAGGCAGGGAGACGTCGTAGAGTCACACACACACACTAGTGCTTCAGTAGACTGTGTTTAAGTTGGCACTCGTCGAAATTAATTGGGTGAAAAACCACCCTACAAGATTATATATACAGCGTTTTAGCCGAATCATGAATATTTTTACAGATATTGTAAACCTTTAGGTGTGCCGAAGAAATTTCCGATTCACATATAAAAATTAGCAATAATAATACATGACTTAAGCCAAACGGTGTACAAAGTCTGAGTTTTGATAGCATAGGTAAGCACTTTATTTTAGTCGAATTTATTAAAGCAGAACTCGAAAACAAAAGTTTCATGTTGCAAACTTCCTTTGAAATACGATCATCAAAAAAGGCCGCCTATGTCAATAGCTAATTAACCAACTGACAAAAGAGGGTTAAACAACAGAAAACAGGAACTGTATCAGACCTAGGGCATTAAGACCAAAGGCTACGTTTAGCATATATTGGTGGTGCATAGGTGGAAAATAGAACCAAATAATGATGGGTTGCTAACCACATCAGCTATTACCATAGTTCGTCAGAATTTTCCTCAAGCGACTTTTACAATCTGCACGGGAGGAGAAGCTGCAAAGGGTAAAAATTGTATGTAAAGGTGCGATCACATTAGGTGTTGTTTAAAATGACTTGTGTTCGTACTACTAATCATCTTTTTGCAATCAACATGTAGTGATATAGGTTAAACTAGAAATCATATCTTGTATAGGTATTATTAGCAAATAGAAAACATTTTCTACAAGTTGCGAATCAAAGATATAAATTTTAGACATGAAGAATTAAATTTGCTAAAGGTATTTTAATTCACAAGTTATAGGAAAGAGATTTTGAAATTTAAGTGGAGAGGAAAGAAAAATAATATTTTTTACTACCTACTTATACTTTATATATTTGCACTTGGTCGCAACTATCCTTTACAACTGTTTTGTAAGCTTAGGCAGTGCCGGTTTTAGCCCTACCAGCGCCCTGGGCGAAATTTCTAAGGTGCCCCCACCTAAATGCAATGCAAACCCATTCGAAACAAGATTTATGTTTTAAAAACTAATACCTGATTACAGAAGCCATTTACAGCTAACAATGTATATATTTTTGAAATGTGTTAATTAAGACCTTCCATTTGATATACATCTCGAAACCAAAACAAAAAAAAAATTTATGCCCCGCAATTATTGTATGAAGAATGCTTTATATACATTTATTGAATACAAATTGTAAACTTTGTCACCCGAACAATAAAGTAGAATCGATTGACATCTCATTTGTCAAAAGTGGATAAGCGGTATGGATGCTAAGGTGAAAAACACATAGATATCCACAATAAAATGAATATACGTAATGAAATAGTTGTTTATAAAAAGTAAGTAGGCCTCGATCAATTGGCGAGGGGATATACATGAGCAGTCATGGCCCCCTTTATACCGGCGCCCTGGTTGGTCGCCTAAAACCGCAACTGAGCTGAGGTAAGCATAACACGCTGTGACATGTACGCTCGTGGTATATTTCCGTGGGAACGAATAATGCAGATTATACAATTTTGTCGTAGTGATTTCAAGATATTAGAATCGATAAAATTATATGCAAATAATTTATATTACAACTAAACTTTTTTCAAGTGGAAAGGTTTTGATTATAACCATAAGTATATTTAATATGAAACGGGTGTTACCACAAAATAATTACCCTTAAGATATATTTATTGTATTCTGTATAAACGTTACATATACGAGTATTTATTTGATAATTCATTTTGATAGTGACTACAAGAAATAAATAACTGGTTACAGTTCCCGTAATTATTAGCAAATTTATTAATGAGATTGTTAATGTAATCAATTAATTGCGATTGAAGAATATCTTAACATAATTATTCAAAACTTTTATCGATAGTTGATCGATGTCTCCTTCACAACGTGCGTTCGCAACCCTATTAATTTACCTACCAATGCATTTCAACTTGGACCGTTGCATTGTGAAGTTATGAGTAAAATGTAATATAAATTTACTGAATTTCTAAATGGATCCCATATGCTTTGTGATAGGATTTATCGTGGTCCAGGATGCCAACAATCGAACTTGGTGTGGCACGAGCAAACGGCCTAGAAACATCGAAAAGTTCTCAGCATGGTCTCGGTGGGTATTTTTTACCAATGTCTTAACGGGTGACAGTGCTCTCGTATTTACTGGGTGCCAATAGCCAATGGGTCACCGGCACGACCAATCGGGCCAGTAATGAGAAAACTCGATCCCAAGGCGTCCCGATGACCTTGCGACAGACTATTCGTTCTAGGTGCTCACCAATTAGATCACCGGCATGAGCAAACGGCCTTGGTAAAGCGATTATCCATTGCATTATGCACTATGGTCAGATCTTTTAGGTTTCAGCAATTTTATATTGCTAAAACTCAGTGTTTCTGAGTGTCTAGTGAAACATGTCACATGTCTGTGTTTAACTGAAACAAGCAGTGTTACATGTGAATTTGCTAGAGTTAAAATTCTAAAAGTGGTGTAATGTGTTGCGGATCGAGTTGAAAATGAATATTGGTAAGTTTTACACAAAATATCTCTTACGCGACTTTCGAAATATAGTGTTATATGTGAAGTTACGTTGATTTTTAGGTGCTCTTTTATTATACGATTCAAAACACGTCATTGAGCGATTGAAAATAAGCTCTAAAGGTAAAGTAATTCCCAGATATTAAATGGTGACTTTGAAACTCAGTTTTATACGCCATTGAGGGAATAAAATGACCGAAAATGGCGTATAAAACTGAGTTTCAAAATCACCATTTAATCCCTACTTATTTCATATAAAAATTTTGCTACACCTTTAACCATTTGTCTGTTTGTCCAATATGTAACACAATTAACTTCTAACTTAACAGTTTACAAGATATTAACCATTAAAAAAAATCTTCTTAAAGATTTTATTATAAAAATATGAAAAAAGAAACATGTGCTCATGTGCAGAGCAGGACACTAGTACTATGTGATGAAACATTTACATGCAAATAACCTTTCATGTAAATAACCTTTTCAACACATTCGCTCGAAAAGTGCTACTTACCACACTGATTTTACTTATGTAATGTCATTCATTACGCACACATTCGAAATCGTGCGGTAAATTACTTACCGCACTAGTGCGGTAAAGTGTTTTTTTTAATGTTTAGGAATAAGATGCTATAAATCCAAAATTTCTAATATTATTTTACAATGCCATATTATAGCATGTAAACAATTATAAAAAAATGTGACTACTGTCAACTATTTAAATTAGTAGTTTCAACGAGTGCATGTGGTGTTTAAGATTAAAGCTAAAAAAATTTTTACTGATGGAAATGTCACATACACGTACTACCTAAAGCTCACATCGCATACTTAAACAAAACAGTAATAACTAGTATTCTTTAGTAAGTGCCTCTGGTGCTTCTGGATTCTCAGTATTTTATGTGCTAAGGGTTTGAATGTCGGAGAGTTGGAGGAGAAAATAGGAAATTGTCTTTGCAGATCCTGCTTTTGCAAGTTCACTGAATTCGAATACAGATACCGAGGAATTTTAAGATTATTTTAAAAATATGTGCCATTGCTTGCATTTAATTACTTATAAAGGAGGAGTAGGGAATAATGCTTTTGTGTTTTTAAAGTTTTGAAGTTACAAATTATTTAGTATTTTTAAGCACTTATAAGTAGCGGCACGTAAGTTAAGCGCTGAGTGGAGTTTAGAGGGGATACTGCGCACGGGTACAGTATTACTTTTGCACGCCTCATAAGCGAAGCGTTGAGGTGGGTACTACTGTCACTTCGCGCAAAACATCTGATTTTTCAAACTTAAAATGTCTTTATGTATCATACATTGCACTTGTAAGATAATATATACACACACATATTAACAAAAAAACACTATTTTTAACACTTATGATATTTTTGATGTCATTTTTGTTATTTAAACTAGTTAAAAAACAGTTTAAAAAAGTTCTGTCTTGGACGTCCGTGTGTCTGTATGTGCGGAGGCTTTTCTTGTTAACACGATAACGACCGAAATACTTTACTAATCGAGTCTTTTTTTTTTCTCTTACGCTTGAGTATGCTCAGGAATAGAACCCGTTCATTTTTCAGGGTCTGATTCGATGTGGTTTAATTGTTATTAAATAAACAAAAAAAAATATCTATTGTTCTTCATAGTTTTTGTATATCTATATATATCTTTATTTTTCTATATGTGAAAGAATTTAAAAAAAGATATGTACCCTTTGAGGCGTGCTCTTTTGGATTTTCCAAACTTATTTGACTTCTGCGCAGCCAAGGTCAGCGCTAGAGTTTCGTGCCGCTACCTGTAAAAAGACTAAAGTCTGGATTTTCTCCACTTGTGATATATAACAAAAAATAGGAACCGATCACACAGATTGAGCTAGCTCCAAAGTGAGTTCGAGATTTGTGTTATGAGATACTAACTCAACGATACTACATTTTATAACAATAACCTATATAGCTAAATATCCACAATAAATAATGAACTAAGTTAAAAATTAAGGGGGATCCTCGTACAACACTGTTCTCACTGACAGTACAAATGTCTTCGTGTGCGAATCCGACTTACACTCAGCCATTCGTTTTATTTCTCTTTATATTAAATAGGAACAATTTCATAATTTTATGAAAATTAATACAAAATTAACGTAACATAAACTCACGTTACAAAGTCACTTGAGTAAAGTATTAATTATAATACGTTACATGTTAATAACTTTATAATAACTAGAAGCGTGGCGTGATAGGGGTAATCTCAAAAGCAATTTCCTATAGTATATCTAGTGATTTAGTGAGCTTTGATCTCCTGGGATGCGAACCGTATAAGGATTAGGAATTTGTGCGGATTTGCTTAAAGGGAAGATGGGAAAATTGTGAATTGTTTCCTTCACCACACACCAAAGCCTTGAGTGCAAATAATATAAAGTATAGGTCAGAAATCTTAACGCTAACACGATAAAGTATCTGTTTATTCCTATGGTAGACTCAGAAAAAACTCTGTTAGCATTAAGTCTGCTATTTGTTAAGTACATTATTACTTTAAAATAAAAGAGTGTTTAAAATAAATAACACGTGTTTTTTTTTCAGTGTACTTATACAGCACAGTCAATTTATGAAAGTGATAACTTCTCCAAGAAAATTAATAATAACGTCGACCGCAAAGTTTTATTCAAGTTTGATTGTCATCTACACTATCTACACTAATATTATAAAGAGGAAAGATTTGTTTGTTTGTTTGTTTGTTTGATTGTATTGAATAGGCTCCGAAACTACTGGATCGATTTTAAAAATTCTTTCACTGTTGGATAGGTATGTTATCCCTGAGTGACATAGGCTATGTATGTACCACGGGCGAAGCCGGGATGGACTGCTAGTTTATTTATTAAAGAATGTTTTCATGAACAAATGTGGCTTAAAAAACTTTGTCATTGGAAAAAAGTCAAAGTTGATAACTTTTTAAGTACTTACCTACTATTTTATTTCCTCGATATATTATTAAATCGCGGCGATCACAGTGAAAATAGAGGGTGATTTTTCAACTGTAAATTTTATTGCTATAAAATTAAGATCCTTCCATACATTCGGTAATTTGAACACAAGCATTGACTGAGGAGAAATGTTTGCGAATACATGAACGCCCGCGAAATTTTCTGCTTATTTTACGTTTTGTTTCTGACTGTTAATTTTTTATTGCTTCTTATTGGTTTTCTCAATAGATGTTTATAGCTTCATCTGGCTTTATTCAACGGCTTTATTGCGTATATTCTTGTACTAATAGGAATTATATTTAGGATTAAATGTACTTAGAGGCGTGAATTATAAACAAAACAAGGTAATAGCAAAAATCACAAATATAAATTCTTAAAATTACTTTATTTGAAAATTATTTTTGAGAAATCATAAATCGTACGTATTGTTTAGTTGAATACACATAATATCAGTACTTTTATATTATAACACAAACTAAGCCAGCTCATTTTTAACAAAAATAAAGTATAAAACGAGCGAGCCGTAGGCGTGTATGTAAGTAAGTAATGAAGCATCACTCTGCCGCTCAGTTTGCCCGCTGGGGTTTTGCATACGCGCTAACTTTTACCTCAAAATATGAAAAGTACAGGTAAGATACTTCAACCACTTTTCTCGACTTCCGTGGCGTAGTGGTCATCATGCTAATCCGCCACCCAGAGCTCCGGATTCGATCCCCGGTCAAGGATAAGTTGGAAAATGGCCGTTTCAAATGGTCCTGGGTCTTGGATGTTAATCTATATATGTATTTGTTATAAAATACCTCTATAGAATCGTTAAGTAAGTATCCCATAACACAAGTTTCGAACTTACTTTAGGGCTAACTTAATCTGTGTTATTTGTCCCTGTATATTTATTTATTTATAATCTTTTGTCTTAAAAACTTAACTTTTGTAATATTTATTTAAGTCTCGGAGAGTTTTCGCATCATCATCATCTTATGTCAAGAAGTCCACTCCTGGACATAAGCCTTTCTAAAGGATTTTAAAAACAACTGAATTAAAGCGGCCGACACCCGGTTTGATTTGCACGTAGTCTAAAGACCTGTAGTTTAGTGACACTCCTAAGGAACCATTTTCCGGATTAATACGAGCTATCTTTCTAGTCTCTCCATTGTCGGACATTTGCGAACAGGGCTTGTAGCAATCAATGCTTGGTATATAATAATGTTATACGTTTAGTGAAGATACTCATAGCTACTTTTATCAAAAAGTTGAGTTAAGTCTGCGAATTCAGAATCAATTATTTTATAATCCTACTTATTTGCTGTTTTGTTTTTCGTGCGTGTAACACTGGTGTCAGATTTTTCAGGCTACCTTAAGGCATCTGACATAGCTTGACGACTGCCATACAATGATAACAGCTGGGACCAACGGCTTATACATATAATTTTTCTCTTCATTGGAATTATTTAAATTCAATAACAATGGAATACTCAACTACGCCGCCCATGTTAATTCATGGCAATTACTTTAGTAAACATTATTATAACAAAGACTTTAACAATGAAAATGTCAACCATGAATTTACTAAACGGTTAATATTAAATAAACCACAGCTTTGAACGTTAATCCGATAATTATTATTCCACCGTTTTGAGGCCAAACGCAGTAATTATCATTTAATAAATAATTAATAACAGCCCTTTAAAATCGCGTTTTGCGAACTTCTACCCGCACAGCGTGTCACATTTCACTGTTAATTAAAATCCGGTTTTGCAGCTTTATTACGCCAACTCATTGTGTAGAAGGTTTCTAAATGTGATTAAAACGACTGAGAGTAATAAAACAAATAGTGAGAGTACAGAGTTATAGTGACTAGAAATACTACTTACATACGTATCACTTATCCCTGACGAGGTAGACGGAAAGCGAATGTTAAAAACTACGTCGCCTAGTGATATGATGTCAGTGTTGGAGCTTGAACTTTAAATTTATTAATGCAGAAAAGCTGATATAAAGATAAGGAGCGCTATTTGACTCCAAAAAATCATGATGTCACTCTTTTGTATTTCATACAAATCTCACAGAATATGTTTGTTTTGACGTTTAGAAAAAATGATTAAGGTGTACTTACTTGTATATTATGGACTATTCTTCTGTACGGTTGATATTTCTCCGCAATAATAAACTTTTTAGTAGTGTAGGAACAGTCTTAGAAACTGATTTAATGGTGTAGATTTTAACTTGTTGGCTTTATAACTTGGAATATTGACATAGAATGAACTTGCCTTACTCGTGCTGAATATCTAATACTTTTCCTAAGTCATAATTATGAACTTGAACCGAACACAGTGGTACCTCGTTTGGATAGAAGTTTGTTACTTGTATAAATATTGTTATACGAAAAAGTCCTTTAGTTGTTAATTAAATTAGTCATTAAGTCAAGAGGTAACAATGTAATCTGTGGTAGAAAGAAAAGGATATTGTTCTTTTTCTATGTTTGCATAAATAAAGGCCTCGCACTATCTCACACTGCTTTGATTTATCGTTTGTAATATCAATACTCATGTTGAAATAAAAATGCAGTAAAGTTCAGGACTAGTTTAAGTGACTATGTTACTCAAAAACATAATTAGGTACGTAAAAAATTGTTGAAAGAAATTGCCTAGTTTCCCCTAAAATCGCCCAAACATCTTATCTACTCCTTAAACAAACAGCTAGTATTAATGAAATAGATTAAAATAAACCTTGAAACTTTGGATTATAATTGCTTTACACATAAGGCAGTGGTCATTTTACTATTGTTTTTCAAATTTATTTCTTGACTCATTTTTATTTCTTGAATATTCTGAAATATCCAAAGTAGAAGGCCAAATCTTCTGGCTGCGCTGACCAAGTATGGCTCTGGTAGTACAGAAAGGGTCGTGCTCCTGCAGTGTAGACTAAAAAGACCTGATGAGGATCCAAAGTACCCAACCCAGTTGGACCATCTGCCCTATGGACCGTCACGCCTTCTTTGTCTCCTCTCAGCCTTAGCTTTTTGTTACCCTAGGGCGGGCCCTTAATACTTTTGTTTTTCGCTTTTGAATATGCGTTTATCAATATACTTTTATTTATTCGCGATATAAATAAAACAACAAGTAGAGAGTTGGTAAGACCATTGGGAATCGAAATGACAATGGCACATATGTCTAGTGGGACATTCTCCATATAAGATCTATCAATCACTAACATTTTATATTATCATTTCAGTAAAACTACGTGTTTTCACTGTAATGTTAGGCCAATTTTATTTTATAGAAGATAAATGTATTATTTCAGGTTTATCAATCTACCTAGAGGCACCTGAAGTGGCATAATGACTGCCGTCAAATAATGACCCTTTCCATGGATTTCGCTAACTGTTTTCTATTTATAGCAACACATAAAATGTTTTGTCGACTCCATTAGAGAAAAAAATCATATCTATGGGTGTGTGCGTGTGTGTGTCTTTCTAACAGTAACCGAAAATAAAGGTTTATTTTGCATACAAGAAGTTAAGTACTTATTATATATTTCTGCATTTTCTTATCCTGTATGCATTGTCAGTCTCGACGGACGACGTAAAAAATACAACAACATACTTACTCTAATTCCATAAAACTTCATTCGTGTTTCTGTTATGGGCGGAACATCGCGCCAGATCTAATTAACTTTGTTTTATTGTAAGTTAGTGGCAGCCATTACGTACCGCCATTGAGATTTATATGTATATGGCCGCTGAAATGTGTGATTGTGGATCTTACTTTATTTCAAGCATGTTACTTCTTGTTATCTCGTAACTTTTATTTTATCTTACTGGTTTTTAGAAAAGGAAAATAAAAAAATACAGCCGATAAAAAAAGAAATAGAGATACATACATATGTTCTTCATAATTTTTTTCGCGTTGTTATTTTGTAAAGTGGTTTTATTATAAAACTAACTTGTTGTACAGAATAAATACAATACGTATTATAAACATAGGTATTGTATTAATATAAGAGAATTTAGATAGTAGTATCAATAGGATAGATGGGCTGATAGATAATAAGTTTAAATTGAAAAAACATATTTTTCGAAGAGACTATTTCTATTTGCAATGTAAGGACATTTTAGGGACTTAAGGTTATCGTGTTGTATAGTGATCTCTATATTAAAATAAATACAGACAAAATAAGAATCATTAAGTACCATGAAGAATAATGTAGACGTCATCTCAAAAAGTATAGGTATAGTGCAGATCATAAATTGTTAGATAACCTTACTCACCTCACCGCAATTTTAGTTCCTTGTTTAGGCTTGATAATATATGCTGGCTTGTCAAACTTTATTATGATAAAAGTAACAGAATTTATCATGTTTACATCTCTACATTGCTTGGGATAAATTCATAGTAGAAGTATGGAGTCTTTTGTTTTTAGGGTTCCGTACCCAAAGGGTAAAAACGGGACCCTATTACTAAGCCTCCACTGTCCGTCTGTCTATTTTCTGTATGTTTTTGCACAGATGATATGTTGCCGATAAATATTTATGTGGGGCTCACATACAACACAGGTATTTTTTTAGAGAACTGTACGGAACCCACTAGCAATTTATTTATTTTAGAAAAATTAGACTTTTTTCTAGCCTGTAGGTGAATTGTCCACTGCTGGACAAAGGCCTCCCTCTTATCCTTCCACAAGTCCGCATCTTCAGCGATCTTCTGTCAGTCATATAAAAAATTATCTAGGTCATCCCGCCATCTGGTCCTCGGTCTATCCGTAGCCCTGCGTCTGTCTAGAAGCCAAAATGACTATTCTTTTATCATAGATGCATAGGTAATAAGACATACTACTGACTTAAAAAAAACTTAAGAGGTGTCAAGGGACACCCGGATGGAACGAAGTTCCTTTCGATTAATTAGTAAAAGAATTGTAATAAAATTTTATTTTTCCAACTATAGCAAAAAGTGGCGTTACAACTTTTGGTCTTAATTTTTCCGTCTAGCCCCCTTTCGCAACGCGCGATAAGGAACTTCGTTCCAAAAATGTAAATGTTAACAGCTAACTGTTATACTCCCTAGATTCCGTCTACCACATCAGCGAGTTTACTTAATATTTCCGACACATTTTAATTTAAAATTATCTAAATTAAGTTAGGTATTATCTCTATCAAGCGGGCTCTATTCATTAAGATATCATAAATAAAGCGATTAAATTAGATGAAAAGTTGTTTAAATGCAATATATGTATCTTTGAATTGATGTGTGCGTTCTAGTTAGAGATGTCTTTTAGTGGAACGATGTTCGGGTAAAACTCAAATAGATTTTGACTCCTTCATTGGCATTAGAAAAATCCGCAGTATATATTTTTTAAATATGTAATTCTGTTTGTTGATTTAAGTGACTAACATTATATTTTTTTAAAGGTCAGCAAATACATGTCCCAATGTCATGAAAATAATGGGTTCAGTTTATTGCTAGAAACCAAAATACAAATATAATGTTCAAAAATCTAAATCAAAACTTTATGGACATCTTAAGATATTCGTGTTAAACATTGACGTGTACAGTGGTTTTTTTATTCGAAATTAATAATGTAAAAATATATATTTTTAGGAAATAAGATCGAAATATTACTTTCTAAATAACGAAGTAGATAAAGATTATCTATATCTGAATATGAGTGAAGATAGCCTTTTGGTATTGACACTGAGAGTCTCTCACCTACCCCTAGTTCGATCTATTGTGGTTTTAAAAGCAGTAGCAATGCGGGGGAGATGGCAGATGTCAAGGAGATTCTCGTCTACCCTCCGTATTTGACACGCGGAACGAACTATGATTTGTCGATTCTATTATTTCAAATCTCTGCAGCGAAATTGGTGGAAAGACATTTTTTATTTCTTTTTATAAATTGATCTCTCGAGAATACAACTCAATATGCCAGCCAAGTTCTCGACTTTTCTTGCACACTGAGTTGGATTATAAATAATTTAAGGTAAGGTATACGTTGAAACATTAAAAGGTGATGTTTTTAAAAGGAAAAGAAAGAAATTTCTCATTTTGTCTTTATTTTCTTAAAACGAAGAAGTTAAAAGATAATAAAGTAACCTTTTTGTTTTATAAATACCCCATTTATCTCCAAGTTGAGAAAAATACACCTACCTACTAACCTACCCAAAACAATGATCAGTTAACTTTCACTGTATCTTTCAACGCGAAGCCGTCTTAAAAAATAATGAAAACAAATAAACACAAACACCTACTGGGATTTAAAATCCCATTTTGTAAGTATTTTTCCAAAAAGACCTCTCACTTTCATTAGTCACAAGTTACCGCTTCTCAAGAAGGGCCGTTGAGTGCAATTCTTTCCGGTTATTTATGACTCGACTGATAGTCGAAATTGAACAAAATTTGCATACAAGGGATGCGTAAAGCGAAAGCGCATGAGTAAATGATGTGAGGTAGAGCACAACTATTTAGAATATTTGTTTTGTTGCAACTTTACGAAATAGATCTGAATTATATAATAAAATACTCGTAGAAGCAGCAACTCGCAGGTGTTCTGTAAAATGAGTTATTTTAATTTCATCATCTTCATTATCGGCAGTATTTTCACTGTTGGGAATATTTAAATTTATTTTCTATTAATACTGAAATACTAACAATAAATTTTTCGCATTCAATCAAAAGTTACGACTTAGTTAATTGTAGTACTATTGAAGTAAGTTACCTATCCGTAAACCAAATCTAGCCTACCTACAACCGGCACAATCTGAAAATAATTTTAATATTTTTACTTTGTCATGACCTTAAAGACAATCTCTATCTAAATAGTATTGACTCATGTGGTAAAGCGAAACATCGGTGGTACAAACCGAATGGCCATTGTTCGGGCTACAAGGACTATTCTATTCATAGTATTTTTTTCTTTGTTCCAATTTCTGTTCGAAATGACTTATTTAGAATTGAATTGCAGGATGTTTTGAACATGAGTCAGTAGGTGTATTGATTATGTATTTCTTACTTTGTAAAACCACATAAACTTAACTAGGTTTTTATTACCAATATTCCACCTACGTCTTCGCTCTTTAACTTCTATCTGTCGCACGTGAACTACATCAGGAATAAAATACATATAATCTATATATTTTGTATTACTAATGGTGTACACAGATTATTTTACTTTGTCTGCATTGATAAGATGTGCTGCAATTAGGGAAATTCATTATCGAGTCGAGATTGACCAATCGAGATCTCGTCACAAAATCCCAATACGACATTCGAGATCCCGTCCGACGAGATCTCGCTTTAATCGAGACTAGACTTGTTTTAAAAAAATGATATAATATATATAATGATATATAACAGCTATAACTATGTGACTGTTATAATATTTTGTAAATAAAACACTAATAATTGAGCAAAAATTTTAAAAATCTATTTTTATTAAAGAAAAGCTAAGTATAACAAGAGAAACAACAAAACGAATTAAATGTTATTGTTTTGTAAATGACTTCTCACGAAGCATAATGTATTCAAGGTATCATCAACCAAGTGGCACCTAACATCTGAAGTAATATATCCGTCAGGCGGCTGAGAAGGCCCCTTCATCCTCCCTGCTGGTTGGAACCTGCAATGAAAGCCAAAGCCAGCTTTATGTAAAAAAAATAAAAAGGCCACTAGAAAATTATAAGTTATTTATGAAATCACAAAACAAAACTTTCCCTTTTATACTTGAAACAGCATTAGTTTCAAACTAATTGTCCCTTACTACTTCCGTCAAAACCCGAAAATATAAATGAAAGTTGGGTCCAATATTAATATTTATTACTTACTTTCAACCAACGAAGGTATGGCGCAAGTTATAAATACTTTTATTCCGAGCCACCCGTCATTGTATAACAAAACAAGAGTTTTACGACGTATTCTAGTCGGTAAAAGGAGCTATCTTTATCGGTTTAGGAGTTATTATTCGACGTTAAAACCCGATGCTCTGCCCCTGCGCACGCTATAAACATCGATTGCTAGAACGTAAATTTATATTTATTATTTTATTACTATAACCATCCTGAAAATAGTACCGACCTAAAATGCACAAATTATAAACAATATACCCACAAAATGTACAAGAATTACCATAATTTAAAAGCAAAATTGGACAAAAGATTGCTTTTCACCGAACCCCTAATGGAGAGACATTATCCGAAAGCCGTTTTGTGCGAATAAAATTTACTGTGAAAATTTTAGGAAAGCATACCGGGAGTTATCTTTATGTACATTTTTATGTATTTTGCTGCAAAATGTTATCGGCCAACAGTTAAACGAGGTCTTTAATGTGCCGGCCTTTTTCTCCTTTATCGTCAAAAGTACATAAAGTAATTTCGATGAATTATGGAAACCATTCGCAGTCTTTCGTTTTATCACAAAAAATAGAATAAACAAAAAGTTTGATAAAGGCATTTCTTACACATTTCTGGATTTATTGCCGCATAATTTCTACAAAGTTCACGAGTTGCGTAATCTTCGCGAAGAGGAATTTGCTATGTTGCTCGGATGGCAAAAGTTTTCATCTAAAAATTCCCGTGCACCATAAGTAAACAGAACATCGATTCGTCTGCTGAATCGCGAAACTCTGTCAAATGTGAGTTCGAACTACCAGCGTATAAATATTAGCATACTTCATCTTAACAAATTGCGTCGCATTTCTCACAAAAATCGTTTAGGCAATTTATTTAAATTACTTTTCTATGCTAATCCGGGTTGCGTTGCGAATATATTGTTTGGGAAAAGAAACGTGAACGTTCAAGCTGATGGAATCTGCCCGCTCACCTCAAGCCGTGTAGCTGTGTTCTGGAAGCCGGATCTCGTTCAGAAAAACAAGATACTGCAAGCTATTACGCGGTTAACATCGTAAATAATCGTCTTAGCTCTGTAAATAAATAAGTGTATAGACTTGGTCCGTGCGGACCGTATCTGATCCGAGGGGCGAGGATGTAGCAAGCGTCGAGAAAGTGGTGTTTAAGAGCCGAGATACCGTGCATTGTAGAAGGAGCATAAGTTTTGCGGCGTGTTAAAAGATAATGAGTGCGGATATAGCTTATAAGAAAGATGTTGCGTACAGCCTTTGTAGGGAGACATTATTCTCTTATCTCGGATAGGCGTATAGCTAAATCTTCTTCGAACATTTTAACGCACCTAGGAAGACCGTTTTAGGATTCGCAATTTATATTCGCGTGGGACAAAGTTTAAAACCGAAGATTTATCTTCAGTACTTCCAAAGATACCCGCTTCGAGTTGGTAAAGGTCAAAGACGGAGTAGATTATTAAGTGCTTACTTCGAGATTAAGTTTTAAAATATTTAACTAACGAGGGATTAGAAACATAACTACATGTATCACGTCTTTATCCTAGTATTTAGATTGACAGAGCTACTTAACATGGTAAACGAGTATCTATCCTTTCCTGTGTTTAGAAGGATTTTCATGTTAACCTCCATTATCCTGATCGATTTATTATTATCGCATCTTTTCAATTTTTGTGTTCGCCACACCAAGCTGTTATAAAATTAAATTTGTCATATTAATAAAATATAAAAACAATATCTTGTTTACTGAAATGAAAGAAAATAACTTTCTCTCCCCTTGACACGTTTTTAGGTGTTTAATATTATCAAAATGTAGTGATTACATTTTATTACTTGTAGAATAGTCGTAAAATGTATTGATCGATATATTTATCAGTTAATCAGGAGTAATAAAATGTGTTCTTAGTCCTATTAGAATGTTATAGATATTGTTACGACTTATTTGAATCATTGTGATTGTTAAAGTTTTGTGTCCATAAAATAAGAATAATTTAAGTAGGCACTTTAGAATACAATCTTACTTTTAAATATAGAATTTTTAAATAACCTACATTCGAGAAAAACTTTAGCATGTTTTTAACATGTCAAAAAGGAGCCATATTATATAGGAGTGGGAGACACTTGCGTCGTGAGAATGTTAAGATGTACGATTATAAATTGCATAATTACTACATTTTATTTCCATAGTCGAAAATGAACATTACACGTGCGGATTATTTTTATAAACTTTACGAAAATATTTACCTATACTATTATTTTCATCATTCTCATAAAGCTAACTAGCTGTGCCCATGGTATTCGCTTCCCGTGGGAATTTCGGGATAAAAACTATTCTTGGACATTTCATCTAAATCTTCAGTGGTTGAAGCGTGAAGTGGTAACAAACAAACAAATATGCAAACTCACTTTCGCATTTATAATATTAGTAGGACCGTGCTGAAACCAATATTCGATAGCTAGCGAACGCAGTCGTAAGAGAAATTCCCCTTTGTTTACCTGCCCGCCAACGCAGATCTTCATTATCGCATTATAAAATGTTAACATGTCAGAGAAGAATAACTTTTGTTTCTACTTAGAGATAAGCCCGGTATATACCAATTGATCATGTTGGTTTAATGCGGAAAAATACAGTGTTAAACTCTATTTTGCCATATTAAACCATATATTTTGAATAATTCATTCACAAAAAATACCGTAAGTTATTGTAGAATACTTATTTATTACCTGATTATTTGGTATTACCCTCCATCGCTAAATATTATATACTGATATCACTGATACAGTATTTGTCACAAGGTCACATGATGAACACAAAGCATAAGCTTTTTATTTCTTTTATTGATTTATTGCATCTTGCATTGTATACTATACAATGCAAGATGCTATGCTATACAATGTATAGCATATGCATAAAATAAATAAAATTAACTTTTTTATTTTTTTGAGGGTAAAATTATTTATTTGAAAAAATAAAATAAACAATAAAATTAACGAAAACTAAACTAATAACTTCCTGTGCCTTTGTATCTGCTTGCTATCATATAATGGAGCTATTGGCATAGCTGGGAAGTAAGTACGGCACCAAGATTGTGTTTTTGTTACAAAAAGTAGGTATTATTTGTTCATTTTGTTAGTCAGATTCTTTCTCCTTTTCCTAAGTAAACGTCGTGTCGGATCTGTTTCCATCATTATTTGTTCCGTATGTTCGTTGTAAATACATATGACATGATGTGGGTGTCCATCATTTAGAACAAGTTGGTTCATCACGTCTCAAAGAACAGATATTTTGTAATTGAAAACGTTTTACGACACGTCCGCTGGCATTGATTGATTAGTGTTTCTCTAAATTCGTTTGCCTTTTTAATTAACAGTCTTCACTTAGTTTGGTGATGTAATTAGATTTCTTTCTGATGAAAAAATCCTATGTATAGTAGATAGTGATCGTTACTTTGTAATTGACTTCTTCGTTTTCCAGTTGTTTGTCTTGCAAGGTGGAAAAAGTAGCACCCCCAATTCAATATTTTGGTAATCGGTATCGGTATGTGCTGATGAAGTAAAGGTATATCTAGCAACAAATATATAAGTAGAAACTAAGATTATGAATATTCGAACTTTTCAAAAGTAATGTTTAAACAATATGCGAGTGTGTATGCTCAGAAATAAAAAAAAATTAAGAAAACGCTTTTGCTCTACATATTCTATTTTGATGTCTTAATTTGGTTGCCACTTAACAGTTCACGCAGATAAAACAAAAAATAACTGAAAATATTACACCTATCTCTTGTTTACTTTCGAACGTTTTAATTAAATTCTAAAAATAACAGCCTACACAAACAAAGTACAAAGAGTACGTACGAGCGAGTATATAAATCCTAATTTACTTTTTCTAATCCCAGCAGAAAATAAAGCGTACGTAAGAGATGGATCGCGCCAGGGTAAACAATCCAGGAGCATGTTCAAAGCAGTTTGCAGTAGAAAGGGAACGCGATCTAATCTCGGATCTTGCGATTGAGAGAGTGGACTTGAAGGCAATGCATCACCTGCCTTCCGTTGCAGCGAAGATCTTGATTTCTACCCTAATGTACCTCCCACGTCTCTACACACGTGAATGATGCTGCCATTTACAAAAGAACTACTCCGCCTCTCGATTAACACTGAAAATAGGTCTGTACGAAGGGGCACTTGTGGATTTTCGGAGGTCTACTTAATTTGGATTGGACACATCTCCGTTCGGATGCTTCACGTTTACTGATAAGATGTGCTGCTGTCCGTTTGACACCTACGCCGGCTACCGAACGTCAGCTCTCGATTGTTCACACTCGTACTCGATTATTATTTCTGTTGTGAAATAGTCGATACCTGTTTTCTTTTATTTCTATTATGATATCGAGTACTCTTACATTTCAAGATGCATTTTTTACTACCTCGGTCTCGGGAATGCTGCCTTTTACTTTTTTTCGATTACTTAGTAAGAGTAAGAGCTAGACATTATTTTTTATATCTCAAAACCCTTTCGAACGCGATATAATCTGTACAATACCGACACATAATGTCTGCTATCGGCACTTCGACTTCGTACGGCTCGACATAAAGAAGAAAATAGATAATTTAGATAACAAGAAAAAGCCATTCCAGTCCGCCTCGGCCAAATAAATGGTGAATATTACTCACATATTCAAAGCGTCTTCTCTGTGACATACTTGGAACGGTGACATAATAGAACTCGCTTTATGTATCCGCAGTAGGCATATAGAACGCTCTGCCAATAGTAGTCGCGACTCGAACTGATAATAGTACTCCATTTGGCAAGTACCACAAAATATAGCAGTCGAGACTGTAACTGAATATAAAGTTTGCCTTTTTGTCAGTGAACTATCGAATGCTGGTATTGGCAAGGGAATAACATTCCGCATTCGTATAATATTTTGTTTGCAAAAAAAAAGGTTTCCGTAGTTCCGGATTGAATTTAAAGAGTGAGCTCTTTCCCGTTACGGGGAAATAAGTTTTCCGTTAGTTTAAGAAGTGTTTTACAACTTCTTGTTTGGGTGTATCAAAGTTTCGAGTGCTGCCAGCTTTATTTTCGCAAACTCCGTTGATTTTATTCATTCTGAATATGGGAAGATGCTGAAACGACAATACATGTATACGGAAATCTACTTTTTATAATAGAAGGTAATTTTTTTCCAATATTACTTATATTGGAAAAAAAGCCTGGTTTGATAATAAAAGATGATTGAAATTCTATAAACATGTTAATTGCTGTATAAGTCAGAACTCCTAAAAAATAATTTAGTTAAAACACAGCGTCATTGCAAGAGCCCCTTTTGAGTTATTACACCCCTTTTCAGATAATGTTATCAATACAATGGTTGATTTCTTCTTCTTCCTTTTCTGCCTCACCTTATCTCCCCGTGGGGTTGGGCTAGCATGTGATTATGTTTCATTTTCCTCTATCCTTTTTATTATTGTTCTAAATAACGCAAACCCGCATATGATAGTACTGTTACAATTTACTTATTTAATTTGTTACAAAGGTTCTTGAGGGACTCTCAGAAGCAAAGTCTAATCCAACGAGCTAATAGCATAAATATTCTATACAAATTGCGCAATGTATTAAAGTAACGAGATTACAAAAAAACATCTTCCCGAAACTCTCGCTTGGCTGAACTCGGTGAGAGGCGTATTTACAATTTACATTTTTTCCTACGCATTGCTGGCAGGCTGGATGGATGATCCCATACCGGCATTTTGTGACATTAGGCTCCATTGGGTTTGAATGTGTCGCACCCTGAACCAACCCGCTCTTTTAAATAGATAAGCAAATGAATTGGAAGCCTTTTGTGTGGTAAATATGTTTGGAGCGAAGTGTTTGGACGTTTACACGTGGCCTGAGTGGTTTTTAATGGCTCGCTTTATTAATTGAAATGAATTCATTTTCTAAACATAAGGAGGTTTAGTCGTCGGCCCGTTGCAGCTTTGAAGTGGTATTGTATATCTACATTTAATATTATTCGAAGAACATCTAAATGTTAGAAAAATCGCTTCAAAATTATCCGCTTTTATTATCATACGAATTGGGGTTTAAAGGGAAACTCTACGACGAAGATTGTTTTTGCAAAAAAGATGATAAAAATGCTATAAAGAGTTGAATCTCATCTGTCAGCACGGAACGGATTTTTCGCATGCTGCTATCATTTTTTGTCGCTTAGAACTGTTATTTGCTAGAGTGAGAGGGACCGACAGAACGCCTCAGCAGAAAAGGGCTGTTCCATGCTGCCAAATGAAACCCAACCCTAAATGAAATACATATGATTTACACAAGAAGTGAAAACAATTGTTGTTTTGCTACCAGTAAAACCAATAATATAGGTAGTACCTGGGTGACCGAGCTTTGCTCGGTTATATCTCAAACATTACCTACATTTTTTTAAACTTGTCTAAAAACAATACAAAACTAAAAAATTATATATAAACATGAGCATAAAAAAAAAGTAAGTCAACGAGTGGGATTCGAACCCGTAACACTCTTTCTAGTGTTACCATATTCTCCGTGGAAAAATGCATGAAAACTCGAAAACACGCGTTTTCCCAAACATAAGACTAATCTAGATCGATTATTTACCCCCGAAAACCTCCATATACCAATTTTCAGCAAAATCGTTAGAGCCGTTTTCGAGATCACAGAAATTTATGAATAAATAAATATACAAGAATTGCTCGTTTAAAGGTATAAGATTTAAGTACACTTTATTTCTAATCGAATAAAAACGACAGAGAATTAAAAGTTTACATTTTGACATAAATAAGCGTCCCGAATTACGCAACCAAATCGCGTTTCCTACAATTTAAAATACTTATTGGCCATTTGCTTTGCAAGTAAGCGTGGTCTACAAATAGCGCAATATAAATGAATTTCACGTCGCTAATTAAACACGTCTTAGGGTTCGCCCTTGCTTAAAAGGATTGTGAAATATTTTGGCAATTAAGCCACTGGTTTTATTAAAGAAGGCTGTGGAGTGAAAAATTAATTAAAATTTAAGCCGCACTGCGCCCTACGGCAGAGCTCTGTAGACACATTTCAGTGAGCAACTAAAGATCACCCGTGTTAGATAATTCGGATGGCTTTATGCGGTATGCGGCATGAAGGGATTAAATTTTAATTTTCTGGTTACAATGGGATTTAGTATTTTCATGCATTGAGAGATTAATTTGCAGCTGAGCATATGGTTGCTACTTTTTATAGAATTGAAGAACTATTTCTTCACTTCACAAAAAAATAAGAACCATGTCATGCGTGATGTTATTTTAAAAAGTTATGCTATGTATACAACGTGTTAATAAAATAACGCAAAACCTCTTAGATGGTTCTTCAGCCCATGAAACAACTTTTGTTCTACAACTTTCACAAAACCAAAAAAAAAATTATTTGAATTTTCATACAAACTGATCAGCTGATCGAGTCAATTTGTGTAAAAATCTTAATTTATTTCTGGCATTTTGGGAATATTGTAGAACAAAAGTTGTTTAGTTTCATGGACTGAGTTACAACCTGAGAGGTTTTGCGTTATTTTATTAACACGTTGTATATTATCATTTTTCTTTCTTTTTACACGAACTTTTAAGTAAATTGGTATGAATATTTAAGGAATAACATAAATATTTATCAACAAGTAATAAAAAAAATTAAGCAAGTTGAAAGCTTTTTACAGATAAACCTAAAACAAGGAACTTAAAAGTTTAAAGTGCTTTTCGAGACAAATCCAATGAACCCAAACTCGAAAGAGTTGCGTAGTAGCATTACAGTGTTTCTATAGTCACCTTCCGGCTTCATCACTAAATCAGCTTTACCTATATCATCACAACATTGCAATATCACGCTATTTACGTACGTATGCGTTCAGCTCAGAAACAGGAAAATAAGTAAAATGTAAGTTGCAAGATTTGATTACAGACTGACAGAGACAACGGGACAGGACAAACTAAATAAAACTGAACAACTGTAAAAAACAAAGCAAAACATGTAACAAGTCACAACATTACCATTTATAATTCTTGCACGTATTTACAGTAAAACTCTATAAGTAACGTTGGTACATTATATCCCTGTTAATAGAGCTCGAACATAAACATTATATTCACGTCAGCATCACACACATTATCAATTCTTTACAACCAAACGTTCGCCAATAAATTGACTTCAACATTTTCAAACAAAAGCCACGCTCAGACCTTATCTCACAATTTACTAGCACCGTCTAGTCGAACACAGGCCTTTTATCACGGACAATAATTGCATTCAAAATCAGATGCGCAGATACGTCGCGTATTTTCACTAATTAAGGCCCGACATGCATTGGACCACAATTAAGACTAGCGATTGTCGATAAAGAGTTGATAGTCAGGTTTCAGATAGGGTTTAGTTAAGCTGTCTTCACACCTTAAAGTAGAAATACTATTGTGAGATTTTATCGTTTTCAAATGTTAGCTTTCTGTTTTATGCTGCTTTTTTATCTTTTAGATAAATGAGTGAACATACGGACAAATCACACGTATTGAGCTAGCCCAACACAAGTAAGTTCAAGACTTGTGTTATGATATATTTACGATACTATATTTTATAACAAATACATATATAGATAAAATCCAAGACCCCGGTCAATCTGAAAAAGATCATTGTCCATCTTGACCTAATCGGGGATCGAACCCGGGACCTCTGGTGTGTCAGCGTGGCCTGACGATCATTAATGCCGCTTGATAATCCACTATCAATAAACTATCAATATTTTAAATAAAATCAATACCATCGACAGTATAGATCCTGACGACGAACAAACAATCAATACTCTTGATAGGCCTATCGATAGTTAGATATTTTTCAATAGAAACTATCGATTGTAAAACTGTTGATTCGACACAGAGGTCGTCAAAATGATGGTTTTACTCGTGTGTTCTCGTATGTTAGCTCGATAAAGTTAAAACTGAGTATCTTAGTTAAACCTGAACGAAGTTGACATTTACTTTTAGTTGCGTCTTCACTTTCTGCTTATTTACAAGCAAGGAAATAAAAATCTGTTTAAAGTTATCCTGGAAGCTAAAATGAAAAAAAAAAATGCTTTAGAAACAAACGAAGTAGATCATGTAAGTAACTATAACACATTTTTCCTTTCTTTCCTGGCAATCAATTAAGTAACTCAATATTAGTAAATTTTATGTTACGAATACGAATTTCAGGTTTTTGCCAATATGTTTAGCAGGTATTTGCAAGTACTCTTACATGTTGACTCACTACAATGTCAGGAAATAACATGTTTTATTTAGCAAAGACTATTCTTTTTCATAAACTTTTGTTAAACACCAGAAACCTTAACTAACGTGTAAATGATATTCGTACCTATTATCTTCCATGCTGGTCTGGGAGAAAAGAAAAAACGTAGAATGTACCAGCTGCTTCTCTTCCCGAGCAGATCGTAAGAGCCGTTCGAGGGAATGGGCGAGATTTGAATCATGGTAATAGGCGATGCGGCTAGCAACCCATTACTATTTTGATTCCTTTTCCATCTTAACGCCCACCACCACGCTAAGCGTGGCCTTTGGGCCTAACGGCCCTGGGCTCTGTCTACCCCGTCAGGGATATAGACGTGAAAATGTATCTGTATCTGTTAGGTACAGATACAGATACATTTTCACATTGATACAGTTCTTATTTATTGATTTTGTATGTATTGCACATAAGGTATACGCATCTTAGGAAAAAGGTGCTAAGCATTATCTACCAGTTCACCTTTGGGACGTTGCAGAAAAGACGGTAGATGGAGTGCAAATTTAATAAGATAAGTATATCAAAAGTAATAAATTAGGGGGTATTTAATTCTTATCCGTAAATTATTAATTTCTTCCACTATAATAACACAAGTACACAACTGTACTTGTGTTATTATAGTGGTTTAGGAACTCCTAAATCATTAAAAAAAACTCAGTTCTACATTTCTGAAAGGATGAAAGAACATTGAGCATTTTCAGAAAACAAGAATACTCCACTTACAACAAAATATTTACGACATTGAGGATTAGGATACACACTTGTATATATTAACAAATTTACATAGTAAAGTATGTCGTGTGCCAATTGCTTTATCTCCATAGACACGAAGTACTCAATTAAATGCAGGGATGGTAGGTAATAAGCGCCCCTCTGTGTCGCTGAGTGCCGCAAACTTGTAAGGATCACTACATATACTATTTAACTCAGCTTATTTCTTACCTACTACTTACCTATACAACGTGGAAGGTACATACCCGTAACAGATTAATCCACGGTCTGTAACTAGATCACTATAATCTAACGATATTAAAATAACAGTAACTAACGATAAAAAAATCGTCATTTCCATACGAAAGTGTTCAGCCGCTCGGGCAATTTGTAATAGAGTGCGATTTTTTTTTATTGTTTGACTGTTATTTAATTTTTTGTATACTATAGTGATCCAGTCGTAGTTCGATTTATTGCGGGTATGTATGTCCCTTCCACGTTTTATAACATCTTAAAAATACACTGTTTTTTTTTATTTATTTCAAGAAAAGATTCCGTTCATGATACTGAACTTTGCCCGAGGAATATATATCGAAATATGAATAATGTTTTAGCTTTCCTTAGAAATTCGAATCAGCTGATCAGTCAACCTGCGTGGGAGGCCAATATTATTTTTCATATTCATATACGTTTTTTAGGAAAGTATGTTCACCTAAAAATAGTTTTAGTGTATTTTGCTACACTCTAAATTAAAGACTCGAGAGTGATGATCCGGACCGTTGTAATGTTTTTCTTTCTTCTCACTCAATAGGACGGGTAATAATTTTACAAACAAACCCGTTATACATCGAACCACGGGCTATACTAGATCACTAGTTTCATGAAATCAAAATAACAGTCAAGAAACCATATTTTTTTGTTTCAGTATCAGATGGGGTGTCAAAAAATATGAGCATATTCCAAAAATATATACATTGCTTGCTCTAAATGGCTCTGATTGTCGGGTATTCGTTTTTTTAAACGTAAATCTTGTAATTATTTGTAAAGGTAAAGTTCTTACACAGCGTGGTAGCGTCATTTACATCGTAACTAGCGTTGGGTTATACTGCTACCTACAGCTATCTATACTCGTACACAGCGTGGAGCATAGAGAATGTATGACGAAAGCGATTGTGGTGCAAATAGGACTTACCTGCTTCCACCGAGCGAAATCCGATGCGGTTAGGTCGTTCATGTCTGTGCGAGGGTTAATTTAATATGAGCTTGAGGTTTGAGCGCTTAGAAATAGTTGTTGAATATCTTTCATCTAAAATAGGGTATTTCAAACATGTCATCATTCTTATTTTGGGCGCAGGAAATCCACCGATCGCCTGAAGAGATTGCAATATTGCAATTATTGTATAGTATGTTCATCTACTATCGAGTACCAACGACAACAAATAAAAGATGTTTTTTTTTTATATTATTTTAGAAGTCATTTGGGAAGTATGTGTCTATACTTTAGTCACTCTGTTTTTCTACCTACGATACGTTTGAGCTGAGGCTCCTGCCCCTATTCAAATACTCCACCTGAAATCAAAATTGTTTACATACTTTTCACATTTTAAATTGATAAATTTCGTATTTTTACGTTTATAAGTAGGAAGCTAATGTTCTTTTTTCTTTTTATTAAATTAGTAGTTAGTACCTAAATAAAGTTTCATTGAAACAATATTGTTCATCTCAAACAAGCGTCAAAGTGCAAATTCCTTTAATTAAAATACTTAAATCTAGACCAAAAAATCCCAACCAGTTTACGATTAAGTCCGGCAGGTAACCCTTTTAAACAATGCAGAAGTTTCTCGAAAAACACGCTTAAACGCGCTATTTAACCCCGCTGTAATCCTAACATAAACAATGGAGCGTACTGAATTCAGCCCAACAAATTAGACGACCTTTTACCGAGTGCTTAAAATAACAAAAATAACGTTTCTTTAAAGAAATTCTTAATTTGGGCGGTTAGCTTTGAATGAAAAATGAAAGATTCAGGAAATAAGTCAGACTAATTGTAAGTTCAATACCCACGCAACACGAGCGTGAAAGTCAAGAGAATTTATTAAAGTTAAGTGAAGTATGAAAACGAAAAGTTACTGTTTTATTCTGGAAAAGTTAATCTTACGTTTTTTATGATGAACTATGCAAATGTCAATTCCTTTTTAAACCTTTTAAATACTACCTAATCTATGATCTAGACACGAGGCAGCGTGTCAGAGCCAAGTCAAACGTTGAGATTCATATTAATATCTTTTCTTTAATTCTGTACAGAACTTGGCGGCTCTTAAGATCTCGTTTCTTTTGTTGGATTTTGAACTTGACTCCCATTTTTACAATTTTATGTATTTGGTGGGATTATTCATTCCTTCCTGGAGGTTTTTGTATTTTTTTAGGATCTTAATCCAAGTTCCAAAATACAATAAAGTCCATTCTAAACCAAATCTTTGTGTCTTAATGCAAGGTGTCATGACTTGTTTGCATCGAAATAAAATGCTTTCCGATGAGAAAATCAACTTTATATTGATATGATTACGGTTATACCAGTATGATTGAAGGTAGTCTGTCAGATATGCAGTCTGCCAAAACAAGGCTGTTTCTGAAGCGTGCACTGCCGCGGGCCTTGCGCAGTTTTCGCTCTGCACTGAATACCGTCACTTTTAACACTTTTCGGACACAATATAATGGCATTGATTACGTATATTATTGCGGTATTTGATATAATCATTGCCGCTGAAACTTTTATTTTATTTGTACATATCTTGCTGTGAGAATAACATGATCTCGGATGCTTACGGTTGCATCTAAAATATATAGTTATTTTGATTGTGCCGGTAAATTCACACAAGGACTTAAGTGTTCGTATATAAGGTTTCTTAACTAAAAACCGACTTCACCTCCAAACTATACAACCGATTTTAATAAAATTCATATGGGACCACAGACACAGATGTACCTCTAGGTCTGTGCACTGTGCATGGCACCACCTCGCAAGTACCGTTTCAAACAAGAAAGAATTTTCCAAATGGGCTCAGTCTTCTTTGAATAATGGGTTAATCTCTTCTTTGAATTGATAACCTTCTCCCTCTTTAGAAGTCTAATAAAAATGTTTCGATTGATAAAATATTTCAACTTTACAAAATGGCAGAAATATCGGCAATTTCTGGCAATATTCGACCATAATCGAATAAGATATGAGGGTCGTCGGCCATTTTTCAGATATTAATTCGTAACAATCGTAAAAGTAACTTTCATGGCGGCCTTAAAAAGTTACGGCCGGTTTAGGAGAAAATATACTTTCTATGGACTATTTATCTGGTGTTCGGTTTATCCAGGGCTGTATCGTATAGAGAAATAACAATTGTGCGGGATTATTTTATTACGGTTTGGTGGCGCGGAAATATTTCTGAAGCTTAAATCTTTTATTATATGAATCTTGTTTGTACTTTGAACATAAATAACACGACGTCACACAGTACGAGACACTGCTTTTGCGGAACTTAAATAGAATTCCGTAAAAATTAGATAACCGTAAAGTTGATCAATGAAGTATTCTTAGTTTTTGATATTAGTTTGTGCACATATTTCCTTAATTAGGTCCGCTAATTACAATTTCAAATAATAAGGAAAAAAATTAAATAAAAAACTAATTGGTTAAATACGGCAAAAACTAGCAACACATCTCTATTTTGCGTTTTAAACCACTAAAACACTACCGCTTTATTAGTCATATATGTAATTCTAGTTTCATTTTCAAACATATATATTTTACTCCTTCCCAAACTTACGAATATAACCGAGCTTATAAATAAAACTTTGAATCAAAAACTTCGTATCCGACGTGCTTGCGTGATATTTCATAATACGGCTTGATGATATCTTTTTTATCTTTTTTTTTATTTAACAAGTCGACAACGAGCCGAATCGAGACAATAAAGCATGTTCAAGGCTGATGAGTCGAGAGTAATGATTATTACGGTTGTTGGTCGACGCTCGCTTGTTTTGTTGTAAAATGTTAAAATGTTAGTTTTTAAGTTGTACGATTGTAAATTTTGTGGGAATAAGTTGCTATATTTTATTATTTGCCGTGTGGTAACGGCAGAGTAGAATGCAATTTGTCACCACCCTTTACGTCTTCTACGGATGTCGTAAAAGGCGACTAAAGGAGATTATAAGGAACTGGCATCAGCGTCCTCTGCGGAATTACTTTATTTTGCGCATCGTCGTGGTGTTTATAAGCAAAATAGCCCTTTATTAACCGACTTCAAAACAGAGGAGGTCATTAATTCGACCCGTATGTTTTTTATATGTATGTACGCGATATCTGCGAAACTTGTGAATCGATTTTTTCGTCACATATTATTTTGGTGAAAATATAATGAAGACTTTGGAGATATAGAAAAATTCCTGAAAGAAAATGAAGCGGGTTTTTAAAATAAATATATTTTGAGAGACCTTTAGTGCCTTTATGATGATGAGTAAGCTTATAAACATACGAGCTGAACTGAATTTAAATTAAATAAATAAAAACCGTAGTTAATATCAAAAATTACTATTGTCATCTATACTTGCCCAGGCTAGAAATCGAATAAGTTCAGAATGTTTGGAGTGTCGGACAATTAGCATGGTAACTAGTGCGTCACGGAGGTTGTCTATTACGTCTCTTACTTCAAAAGCTAACTTATTTTCAGAACTGAATAAAAACTATATTTTTTATGATAACAGAACAAAAACAAAAACATGACCTCAATATCCACATTTGCATACGGTATACAGGTCGCGTTCTGATTCGATTCGTACGAGAGACGGTTCTTATACATATTCCAGCTGGGGTAGTAATTAAACTGACCTACATCGACAAACACGTGAACATTTTCGACGAAACACGTAGGACTGATTTATGCCGAAACCTATTTATTAAAAGTTTAAAGTATATCAAGCAATATCACACAGAGTTTTAAAAAGGCATATTATTTGAAAGTTCTCTTATGAGTCCCATGACAGTAGATCTGCGAAGTAGCCCGTTGAAGTGACAGTGGGTGGGACACATAGTGCGACAAACGTTCTGGCAAGCGAAGCAAATATCCGTCTAGAAGATGGTCATGGCCAGACGACCTGACCAAGAAAGGGCTGGATGCAGGCTTTAAATCAGTCATTTTGTAAACTCTTGGGAGGCCTATGTCGTAAATATTTACAATTTTATGTCTTCTCTTGACCAGGGAATAAATTTTCGATGACATATTTAACATCCTCGCCTTCAGCTTGAGTCACAATTTTTTTTTCTGTGTTTCTTTCACGATCATGATTGATGTTTATTCTACAATGTAGAAAGTACATGTGAGTGTTTATAGCAGAAAGGAAGTAGAATAAACGGTCAAAAATACGTAATTACAGTTTATTTTCAACACTTTTTTAACTACAAATTTTAATCTTTATCAACAAAATAAATCTTCTTGGATAAATTGTCTCCATACAGAAATTAAATTGTCTCCAAATAGTTTTTAAATAAAGTGTGAGATTGTATACGCGTCGACGGAAAAGGATAAAACACAAGAAATAATGGGACAGCTAGCCTACCTGCGCACACGCACTGAGATTAGTATGGGACGAGTTATGGCGGGTTGGCTGCTACGCCATATTACTTTAATCGTCATCAACAGAATGTAGCGATAGCAAAACAAACTATTTTTTTCGTGTAAAAAAAAATTTATGATTTTGACGCAATGTTTAATGTATAAAATTATTATCAAACTTTAATAAATGTTGCCGAATTGTACCTATCTACCTTTGCCTCAACTAGTAACATACAGAAACGGTATTTTCTTATTAATATTTTTAGCAAAAACACATTTTTATTATTTACCATTCAAGAATCATTGATACTGGCCTGTGTTATTGTATATGTGATTAATTTGATATTTCTATTTTTTACACCGTATATTTTTTTCTGTTTATCTTTATGATTGAATGAGGAAACATGCTTCTAGTATAGTCCGTCATTTTGTAAAGTATATTTTAAACAAAAATGTGGGACAAATTAATAAAAATAGTGTCAAAGACTTATTCCTTTTATTTTGTTTCAGGTAATTGACATGAAAATATCACACAACAATTATACAGAGTGAGTGGTATAACTCTTATGATATGTACTTTTCTTTATCTAATGATTTTGCTGCCCCTACATGCATCGTCCGCGTCAAATGTTACAGATGATTGCATTACATAAGTCATTATCATCATCATATTTTGTGAATTCGTTGATGTAAGGAGGGCCGTTATTAGGGTTCGTTACCTATTTATGAATTCAAATTGTATGGTCACATACATGTAATCATTGATGAGTCGTTAATGCGCCAAAAACGAGAGATTCATTTCGGAATACTTGATAATTTGAATTTTGATTATTTTGTAAGTAGAATCTGTTGTTATATTACTATTTCCTCTTGTTGTGCATTTATTAATTTTGCTGTATATGCTGATATGCTGATATGCTGTTTTGTGATTTGCGGTACACCCTAACTCCCAGAAAAACATTGACTTTCCCTGACTAATATAAAGAATTATACAAAATTTATAGTTTAACCTTTTAATATCAAAATTCACAGTCACATTGTCCACCGAATCATATCATCAGGAATGTACGGAACCTAAAAAGTAAATAAAACCGGCTTTGTTTTTGTTCAAACTGAGTTATGATTGATGCCCAACCGACGACGGCCTCATGACGATATGAAAATTAGAACTTTACGGCTTTCTACGGTTTGATTCTATGATTAGTTGGCTTCAAGACATTAAAGCATACTGGGTTAAATTATTACTAAGTTTCTTTGTTTACTTAAATAACAAAAATCCTACAAAAAATGTCTTAGGATAACCTGTAAGTATCACACACAAAGTATGTGTCGTAAAAAATTCCTTTGCAAAGTCCTTATTTTTAAAATAAAAGCTCTAAGTTCGACATCATTTGATATTTAAAGTTGACTACAGTTTGCTACATTATATTTATAACTTTTCTCAAATGTTATTAAACGGCAATACGTAGTATTTCAATAAAAAATATTACAAATACGAAAAAAGTATTTTAAAAAGGAAAGCAGTTTAATGTCTGTCATCTGAAAAATCAGTCATTAAAAACGGTGTCATATTAGTAAAAATTTCACAGAGTTCCTAATATTAAAAAAAAATCAAGGTAAACTGTTTTAAATAAAAAAAAAACTAATAATAACTAAAACAAAAAAAAAACTAATCATGTATTCTCACTAAAATATTATAAAAATTAAAAATATAAACATTATTAAAATCAATATAATCTTTAAGTAAGGTACCTACTCAAAATGAAAAAAAAAAACAGAAAAGAAACTACCAAATATTTTCATTATAATAATCTAATCAGCTAATGACGACAGATATCTGTGATAATGACTTTATAACCAAAAAGCTCTGCTACTGGCCAGTTGCTAAATTTTATCTTCACTGGCGGAAATCCGTTGGCTGTGGTTTAATGTAATAAACAGTAATTGTCACATAAACTACGTTAATTATATTTATGAATAGATGTGTTATCGTTTATCTCATGAATATGAATAACAAATATGGTATGCGAAAATTCTTTCGGTTACATTATTAATAATTACAGTACCTGGGCGACCGAGCTTTGCTAGGTTACATCTCAAACATTAACTACATTTTTTTAAACTTGTCTACAAACAATACAAAATAAAAAATTATGTATAAACTTGAACATTAAAAAAAAACAAAAGTAAGTCACCAAGTGGGATTCGAACCCGTAACACTCTTTCTAGCGGTCCGCATCCTAAACTGCTGAGCCAAAACGGATAGCGGCTGGCGCGACGAAATTAGCGACCATATTCTGCGTGGAAAGAAAAACGCATGAAAACTCGAAAACACGCGTTTTCCCAAACATAAGACTAATCTAGATCGATTGTTTACCCCCGAAAACCCCCATATACCAATTTTCAGCGAAATCGTTAGAGCCGTTTTCGAGATCACAGAAATTTATAAATATACAAGAATTGCTCGTTTAAAGATATAAGATATACGTAATTTTAACCTTCACTCTGAAATTTTACATTTTTAAATTGTAGGTATATTTTAATTACCCAGAGCTACATCAGAATAGAAGACTTGAGAAATTTTACATCAATATTAGGTATTAATAAGCTCTAACTACTAATGTGCGTAGAAAGCTTCATGTTCTCACTTTAAACGATAAATAGTAGTTCATAAAATAGGTTTATAGACACAATTTAAATGATATCTCCGTTTTCTTTCAGATGAATTATTTCACATAGTAACATTGGACCTCGGAAAATTCATGTATCCCCATCTCTTATTAAAAGGTGGAAGTTAAATCTATGCTAGTAAATGACCAGGTAGGCACACTCTTACATGGATAATATTTTTACAAAAAAGAATTCACGATCTTCACAAAATTTAAATGCTTCATTATGAAAAAAAAGGCAGCAAAATTATAAAAGCTTACCGATCTCATTTTGTGTACCAATCACGCCATTAGTTGCTAAATTGTATGTTATAAAATGCAAAAAAGCTTGGAATCCGTGCCTTAAGAAAGAATCTTAGCTTGTAATGATCGGTGGTGTGGGATTCTGAGTAAATGCAACGAAATTACGAGCCGACGGCGCCCAGAGGCTTGCGGTGTGTATTTTGAAGTATACAATGAAATATTATCCAAACAGTTAGCAATTTATTACACGTTCGGATAGCTAACTGTTGAGAGCAGAATGCATCGTTTTAAATAAGATGGAATAACTCATACAGTTCAGCGTTGGTAACAAATCTCGAAGCGGAACTCAATTTATAAGCAGTTTCGCACCTCATGTTTCCATACAGCAAATTTAAAACAGGTATACGTTTTGGTGTAGACAATAATAATTATTAAACTTTATTTAATATCAATGGCAACACTTCATGTGTCTATATAATAAACAACGAAATAAGATCAAAATTATAAGTAAATAGTTGTGCCATTATTTAAAACATTTTTCACTATCTTGAGTTGCTCCTACGTTGTTTTATTTGTATACCTATTTATTGTTGCATGAAATTAGGACGGAGACACTAAATTTGCATTATATTAATATATTACTCATCTTAGATCCGTATTTTTAAGTCATTCGTCTTCTTCCTTCCTTCATTCAAAAAACCTACAGGGAAACAGATATTGTAGTCTTTTTTCTAAAAATGTAATATCTAGTATTGACACAAATCAGTGACAACATAAAAAACCTAAAGTATTTTAACTTGAACTTTTCAATCTCTTGTTCGCCGAAACATTGTGAAGTTGTGTAATTCACGTCAACTTGTCCCATCAATCTAAAACTCAATCAGACTATTGAAAAGACTCGAAAGGTAATCGATTTATCTTTCTGTGACCGGAATCGCAAAAAAGTCGCCCTAACAATACATATATTCGAAACCGCACAAAGAGTGGCTCTCAAGCGTCCGGGAGTTGTAAAAATTTCTATTACACTCTCGAAGTTTGTTCCACTTGTGTCTAAACATAGTGAAAAATAACCTTATGAACAATACAAACAAAACTATACTAAGCACAAGATGGTTTTGCGACCTGATCAGGGTTTCTTGAAAACACAGGATGCAGCCTGCTTTAAATAGGTCATTTTGGAAATCAAGGGACGTCATCCGGCTTAAATAATACAAATGAGAGACATTTAAGTGAAGAGACAAGTATTGTTTTGACTTGAAAAATAAACCTCAAAGTGACCCCTTTTCAAAAAACCTTTGCAAAAACATCTTTTTCAAATAACAATATGTACCTTACCTTTAAAAAATTCATAGTAGGATCGAAAAATTAATGTAAACTAGAATTAACTTCAAATCGTTAAACTGTCAGGACACAATAAGAGATCAATCATTTAATTTCTGCAATCATTTGCAGAAATTCCATTCCAATACTATATTTAAAAAAATGATAGTTGGGTCGAAAAGTTTAAAATAAACTAGAATCCACCTTCAAATCGTAAAAATGTCACGAGACAATAAGAGATCAATCATTCAAGTGACGAGACACTCCAGTAGTGATTCAACGTGGAAAATAATCCACAGGGTGACCCACTTCCAGAGATTTGCATGCAGCCCCTGCTATGGAGTAATTTATCATTCTGCAAAAAATATGAAAATGCCGTGGATAGTTCCCCGGCAGTTCTACTTTGAATCAAGTAAAGGGCGTGATAAAGCGCACAGTTTTGCGCCTATTTTCTTTGTTTTTCCGAAGTAGAAAAATTTGTTTTATTTCTACTTCGGAATTAATTTTTTTTATTGATTGCTAAATTATTTTTTACTAGCCCAAGCCCGCGACTTCGTTCGCGTGGACTTTATGTCTCTGGAAAATGCTCATCAGGCTGAACAACTTTTACTAAGGCGGCATTTTTATATCTCTTATAGTTTAGCTGGACCATTAGGGTTCTGCATCAGGCGTTCCATTTTCCAAAATAATTTTTTTTAATAGCTATATAACAAAAAAAGTTTCATTCGAATCCGTCCAGTATTTCCGGAGATTAGCGTGTACAAACAGACAAACAGACATACAGACAAACAGACAGACATTTTTTTTAAAATTCTAACTATTACTACGTCCCCATCGCCCCCAATATTTTTTTTGGAAATATATTTAATGTACAGACACACTTTTTTTACTGTTTTATTATATGTATAGATATAGATATCTGGTGCCCGCTAATTCGTCTACGCAGGATCACACAATATCTTTATAAATTGTAGCCTATGTGTTATTCTGATTTATTAAGCTTTAAATTATTGTAAAGTTTCATTAAAATCTATTCAGTAGCTTTTACTTGAAAGAGTAACAAACATCCTTCCATCCATCCATACTTACGAACTTTCGCGTTACGTCTATAGTATTCTATAATATTAGTAGGATAGGATAAAATAATCTGAAGGGTAAAATAAATATATTTTAAAGTTTAAATATGATAAAGTGAACTATTTAATTAATGATTATAAATAACATATAACGCGACACTTCCATTTATACAAGTAGGCCTTCAGATATATCTCAGTTATTCTGAATATACATTTATTGAATAGAAGCTTCAAAGCAAGTTTTTATTACAATTATGGGAAAAAATCTAATAAAGTAGATACTCAAACCTTCTCCAAGCATGCAAAAAGTAATTTTCTGAAATGTACGAATGTTACAAATACTCGCAAATTGTAAATATTTTTTCTTAGTCTAGTCATTTCGCTCTGAGGAATAAACATACACATTTATGACTCATGTTTTTATAGCTGATCAAGTGAGAGAATATATTGACTTTTTATAGCCGTGAAAAATCTTTATAATTTGGTATCATATAACTCAACTTGATAGAAAAATGTAAGATCGTGCGTGCTTCAAATTAAATATAATTATTGTCTCCTCGTGTAACCACGACATCACTATAAATGCTATGTTTTTCTGAATGCCTAAGTCTAAATAAAATATTCAAATTGGAATTTAATAATACGAATTGCTAATTAAATTACTCAAATGTTTTACTTCTTATTATGTAAATCGTCTTAAAATGATTCGACGTTCAAGCTGATTTCCATTCATCACTGAATCGAATTTTGCTGTCAAGAGCCTACATTCGATTAGCATATTTTAAATCCAACATTCTTTACAATATTACTGGCAGAGGTCATAATTATTATTAAATATTTTAAATTAATTTCTACAAATAATCTTAAATTACATACGTAAATATTAAGAAATAAATAAGAAATATACAATTCTCCCGTATCATAACTAAAGATTAAAGCCGGAGTTTTTAAGCAGTATAGGCTGAATAAAATTTACGAGGTCCAAAGTGACCAATAAATTAATACATAACAATGCACGGCATTCTGTTCGGCGATCTTGTGCAATAAATAATTCATAAATATGTTTTTATTAATTAATAATAAAGTGAGCCGGTTCATATTGGTCACGAAAAAGATATTGTTGTCTCAATTCTAATAATTCATATTTCTTATATCACCATTGTTTGATTTCAGATTCCGTTGTTGCGTGGTATGTTATAGGAGGAATTTAATAATTGGGGCGTTTCGTTTTGTGGTTACGGAAAAAAACAAAGTGGTATGCTTTTGTAGAAATATCCACCCTTAGGCAGTTGTTTAATATCACGTTTCTAATGATATCGATAAAATAATCCCTTGGAGACAATATATTGTGTGTTTTGAGACCGTCTGATTTAGTTTTAATAGTCACTGTTGTAAGGTACGCATTTAGTATTATAAATAAGTTGTACAACAGACATAAAAGGATTTTTGAACCGTCTTTACGTAATTGTATAAAGTAGAAGTCAGGATGAAATATAAAGTACGTAATTATGACAATATAAATAATTATGACAATAATAAAAAAAAATTACGATCATCCATATTTAAGAACTAGCTGAAGAAGTACTTTTTAGTGTTATACAAATTAAAATCAAACTCATTTTTCTACTACTATGAATGACTAAAGAGACAAAACAATTTACCTACGTTAACATTATTAACAAAGTCTATTTTATGTATCATCATAAGTTACCTTCTAAGGAAAAAACAAATCAGATATAAACATCTCATTATTCAAATATCGTGAATCTCGTATGCACGACTATCTTCACTGTTTTAAATTGTTCTAGCGATAAACATTCAATCATATCATTAAAATGCTAATTAAATATTATGCAAACTGCTTTTATAATGTATGTTATGTCGATTCTATCGTTTCGTTAGCACTATGGCATATGAGACAGATAAGCTAGAAGTATTTACGAAGCAAAAGAGAGAACCGATTTGTGACAACGTAGTGTCGACAAGTTTTAGTGTTATTTTTTATAATACTTACTTAACTTCAATACATTTAATTTCATTATAACTTACATTGCTTAATTTTGGTTCATCATCATCTCAGCCCCTCTTTAGCCCACTGCTGAGCATAGGCATCCTTTCGAATTGTGTGTAATTGTCTTAAAAAGCAAGACTTTCTTAAAACCTCCCTTCTGTATACCTACCTACTAACTATTTTATCGGAAACGGAACGTTACTGGATAGATTTTTTTTAATTTGTGCAAATATAAAAAGTTGACATTTTGTATAGTTATTAGATACTTGTATAAAGTTATCATTTACTTATTATTAACATTAGTAGGTACTAGTTTAGCACTGTTTTGCGGCATACGATGCAGAGTCCATGCGTCAAAGCTGAACATAAGAAAATACGACTAAACTTCTTTGAAACAAAAGTCAGTCCTTGTCCAAACCCTCCGTTTTTAGTGTGACTTCATTTAAGGTTATGAACTTGCAGTTAATATCGTTTATCGAGTTCTTAATGAGATACCTAATAATATATTTAAATCGTTAATTTACTTTATCAATGCGTTTTTATCGTATTGAATATAAATAAAGGAGGTTTAATTTTGAGTCTAATATTTTGCACGTCCGTTTATCGCTAATAGATTGGCTTTTATCATAATGGCCAGTCTAGCTGAGTATCGCTTTTTGAGGTCGATTTAATTTATTAATTCGTTATTAAGTAGCGTGTAAAGCATCGTTTTTAGTAAATTAATTATATGAGGTTTTATCAGTAATATGATTAAAACTAACGTGAGATGACTTATCTACAAAAATTACGGGGTTTTAGTGAAGGTGTAGTCGGAAAAAGCCAACTAGTTCGAGTGGTTTAAATGATCATCCTCAAGGCGAGTGTTAGGAGGAGCGGCGACCCGACGGTATCGGAAAATGCTTTTCCGACTACACTACGTGAGTAAAACCGTGTTAAAATATTTAGTTTTTATCTTTATTTAGTTTTGGAAAGCTACATTTTTTAAAATGGTATCTTTAATTGAAAAGATACTGTTTGATCTACACTACTACTATCTTGAATACACATTTATTTAGTAACACGTTTCTATCTCCATTGATTTATTTATGTCTTAAATATCTAGATCCCAATGACGTATATTATAAATTAGATGTATCTCAAATGAATAAGACATAATATAATTGCCATCAGAGGTTGGTTTTCTGACTGATACCCATTTCCACCTGTAAGCACTAACCTTTGAGTTAGTCTTTGGTTATTTTTAATTAATTTATCTTGCTACGAGTATCCCGACGAAAGAAAAACTGCTTGAATATTTTATGATTCCCCGTACTCTGGTGGAATAAAAGCTGGTGGAGTAAAAAAAAAAATTAAATTTCTAAATGATTAGCAAACTACTATGTAGTTGAAGCCAAGTCTATTCATATATGATATGATCAAGCTCACGTAACCTTTGCCGATTTGCAGAAACCCTGCGGCGAAATCATATTGAGATAAAAAGTACGTACGATTACTATTTATTAGTTTCTTGTAAGCCTTCCAATGATAAGAAAAGTTCGTTATTTTTGGATGATCATACGGTTTTACTTTGATTGGTGTGTAGTGTTTGTTTTAGGAGAAAGATTCATTTCTGTCATGTTATTATATTGTGTTTCGTGTATGTTTAGGCAAGTGACACTCGTGTCCGATTTTTATACATATCTGCCTGACATAGCCGGATTGGGTGCCTTTCAAAGCTAGAAATGTCGTCTTTTTTTATATAAAACGCAAAATAGTTTCTTTCCATTTAAGTGTAAGAAGGTTTTTAATAACTTAAAATTAATTTTTAGGATTAACATGTTTGATGGTCATTAGGATTTCAAATAAAAAAAGTAACTTCAATTTCTATTCACTGTCTATCATTAGGATTTAAATACATAGAATATCACACGTAAAGCTTTCCAAAGAGAAATGTAACACATACCGATCCGAATCACAAGTAGTTATCGAGAAATCTACGTAAAGTCGATATTATATCGATACGTGACTCGTCATACGAAGTGAGGAATGTAGTAATTTCATATAAAATAATACGAATACC
This sequence comes from Acrobasis consociella, assembly GCA_963555685.1. Classification (NCBI taxonomy): domain Eukaryota; kingdom Metazoa; phylum Arthropoda; class Insecta; order Lepidoptera; family Pyralidae; genus Acrobasis; species Acrobasis consociella. Next base: position 12,175,628 of record OY743112.1, on the reverse strand, counting down.
AAGAAAAAGCTGCACGCATGTTTAACCTATTTCACTTTCCGTGAATATAAAATTGGTACGTATTTATGATATGTTTTAGATAGTACTCCTGGTTTTGTTTGTGAATCATACGTCATAAAATATTGAATATTCGAGACACGAATCCAGGTTTCCTTTTTTACACGAAAACAAGTATTTGATAGAGACTATACCAGTAAATATGTATGTATTACAATAGAAAACCCTCTCTTTCATTAAGAGCATACGCGGTTTGAAACCTTAACCGTATTGTCTCGGTCGTTTTCCCGGCTTCTTTGGTCCGGCACTTTTCGTTGTGAGAACAGAGGCCATGAGTATAGTGCCTCCGGCTTCTGGCATAGAATAGAATCACTCCATCTTTTCCTATGGATGTCGTTAGAGCAGTACAGATAAGTAAGCATTTGCGACGCGCTAAGATGAAAAGAACATTGGCACGTATACAAAAGAAAGAAAACCAATTAGGTATTTTTTTTTGTTTTATTATTAAAAAAAATATTTGCTATAGGCTCATATTAATTAAGTGCTCTTACAGACGAGCAATAAAACCAACCATTGTCGCGCGACAGTCGCTGACTATCGCAAACGGTCGCGTAACACATATCAATCTGTCACAAAACTGAAGATTCGAGCGTTGCGCGACGTCGCACAGGTTGGCGATGGTCGACGACAGGTGTCGCGGGTATATTATCCCTCGTCTGTAAAAGCGCTTGAAACTAAACTAAAGAGTATATTACTTTAAACATCCTCGACGTAAATCACAACAGTGCAAATCTCCGGAGACAAACGCCAGGGATGTGAGCCATAAATTTTATTTTCCATGCTCGCGTTACACTCAGTAAACACCAGTTTTAACTCTGCACGTGTTTTTGCCTCACGACGTTGCTGTTAGGTCGTCATATTGTAAAGGGATGTTTAAATACGTTAAGTTTTATTAATTAAGGTTTTTTGATAATACATAAGAAGTAATTTTTTTATACGATTTTTACCTTTTCACATCTCCTATACCCCTGACCTCTACGGCCTATAGTGTTCGTGCATGCTAAGCTGTCACACTGGAGGTCTTAAGTTCGATCCCTGGATAGATCAAGATGGAAAGTTATCTTTTTCAGATGTAGAATTTTAAGTTAAGATTTATTACATAACTTTGTATTTTAAGAGCGTAAAACGTATTTAAGGAAAAATTAAATTATGACTAACTAAAATCATGTAAGTCAGTAGTTAATACTCATAGAATTGCTATTTATAAACTGCAATTCCATAAGTATTCACTGACTGAAGATGCGAGCAATTCTGGTAGACAAGCTATAGCTCGTCTACCAGAATTGCTCGCATAATAAAAAAATATTCCCTGCAAGGAAGGTGGATGTGGTAGAAGGCGACTCAGGGAATACAAGCTAAACAAAGCTTATAAACATCAATGAGACCTCTCCAACCCGTCTGGCCAGCGTGGAGAGTGTAGGCCAAGACCTCTGGCAGCTCTGGCCAAGTTTGGCTCGGATAGTACAGAGAGGGTCGTGCTCCTGCAGTTGAGACAAAAAGACCTGATGATGATGATGAAGGAAGGTATGATCAATGATCATGTCTATTAACAGCGTTTCGGCTTGACATGTCTGTTCTAACTGTTCTGTTTGCTCTGTTCTGTTCTGAGTCCACCCAGCCAGAAGTCACGCTGCAAGAGTTTGTGAATGCGGCATACCTTGGAAAGTGCATCATCGCGCTTGCAGACCAAAACCAAATATGTACCACTCTCATAGCTCGAGAAACCAGTTGGACTCTTAGATAGGGATATAGAAGTGTAAGAGATATTCGCAGTCAGGAACTTCCCGGAGAGACAGAGTTCTAAGACAAGTATTTTCTGTTGTGACTAGCGTTGTACTTATGAAAAAGCTAGTTGATAATCCATCATTATTGACTTCAAGAATACGTAGTGTGGTGTATGAACTACCCCTTACTATGAAACAAGTTCATTATAAAGGCCCGTGATTCGCGCTTGAGATAGCGCATGTTATGTTTTCTCCTGAGCATCCTCGTTACTGACACTGATACAGTTACATCTGAGTGACTACAGTTCTAAAATAAATGAAATAAAAAGAACTAGGAAATCCGGATGTGGACTAACATTATTTTTGGCTCATTAGATAGAAAAGTATGGTATTGCTATTTATTATGTTCTCTGATTAGCAAATAATGAGGAAGTTTTTTTTTTTATATATAGGTACAAATTACACTGATTGAGCTAGCTCCAAAGTAAGTTCGAGACTTGTGTTATGGGATACTAACTCAACGATACTATATTTTATAACAAATACATATATAGATAAACATCCAAGACCCAGGACAAATTGAAAAAGGCCATTTTCCAACTTGCCCTGACCGGGGATCGAACCCGGGACTTCTGGGTGGCGGACTAGCATGGTGACCACTAAGCCACGGAGGTCGTCATCGAAGATACAACGCATTTGAATTTCGCGTGACGTCACTACGTCAGCTACGATTTTTGACCAAAGGTGACGTAAATCACCTGCAATCCGAAAATGTATAATGCTGTATCTTTAAGAATTTTTACAACTATGGCAAACAAAAAAATATGGTCCTTTATTTTAAGATAATCTTGTTGACGGACTATATAAAATAATATATTTTTCCCAGTCCACATTCCTACTTTACTTTTTTATAATCAATCAATCAATCAATCATTTATTTGTCTAACATATATTTAAAAAATTTATTGCTATGAAACAGTACACAATACCTTAGTCATAAATAAGGTATAAAATTTACTTTATTTTTTCTTAGCGTTATTAAAGTAGTGGCAAACTCTACTGAACTGTTATTTCTTCACTTAAAATTAATTTGTTTGTTATAGTTCATACGTTAAGAAAAATGAAAAAACAAAGCAATTGACACATTGTCAGTTGCTTTTCCTTCCGTAAGAACCATACAAGTGGACAAAGCTGCCTATCAGCGTTTTTAATTCCCAATTTCCATCTCTCATCAAGACCAGATGGCATTTAAAAATACAATAACTTTATAAAACAAGAACTAACTAAAATGATCGTTATCACTTTATTTCTGTAGAAACTTCTCAAGTTCCCTAGATGATGTTATGACGCGAAGACGAGGGCATAATTTCTATATACATACCTATCCTAGACATTAATTAGCCAAGTCTGACGTACCGAGATCTATATCTGACACGTCGCAGCAAAACAACTAGTTTCTCATACAAGGTGTGTTCCAGTTAGGACTACGATATTGAACCCTATTTTTAATCGTATTCAATTTCAAATTTATGCTTCAAAGTTTTATAGTCTATCATCATTGAAAACTACTAGACCCGTCATTTTTATAAAATGCAGACTAACTTTTTCGTTTATTTACTTTTATTTTTGTTTTAAACATCCACAATGAGAAGGGAGTGCAAAAGACATATAGCCTCTTTTTGTTTTGGCCGGATAATGGTTAAAACAAAGTACTAAACTTAGTCCGTATTTTATAAAAATACTGAACGGGTGAAAAAAAGCATGGTGGCCCGCGTTTCATTATTTAGAAGGATCCTCAAATTAACTATAATAATAATATATAATATCATAAAATAAATTGGCGCAGAAAGAAATGTGGACATTTTATTTGCTTCTTGATCAACAAAATAAGATATAAAAAATTCCCTTAGCGCTCTTACGGTCGAACGCCAGTTTGTGTCAAATGGTCATATGTCACGCGACCTTTTGCGACAACATTTGACGTCATGCGTCATATATGACGCAGGCATACTGTCGCTCGTCTGTAAGAACCCTTATTACTTAAATGCAATATATGTGATCTATAATTAATTATTGCTAAATTAAACAAATTTAAAAGAATTGCACGTAACAACTAAGAATGCGACAGGTAATAAGGTTAAAAAAGCAATAAACGTGTAAGTAATTATAGGACCAACGCTGTAATTTACTTATTATTATAACAAGAAATATTTCTATAACTTCAAATTATGGATAGAGTGAATGAAACGGATCCAGAGGGAGTTTTCTTTGAATCCACTAGGTTCCGTTATATGAGCATCTCGCGGACATTGCAATAAGCAAGATCTGCTATCGTGTGTTACGTGGTGTAGCGCTTGTTTATTTAAATTCACCCCAGGCTATCTCAAAAGCGACAAATGCTTAGATCCTCGATTATACCTAAATATTTTAAAGTTAAAACCACTTTATACTTAATATATTTCACAAATTAAGTTGCAATTTCTGAGACAAAAATTAATAAACTTTATATAATAAAAGAAATAAGCTAATACCTGGAGTATAAGATAGAGATAGGAAAACACTGACTAGTTTTTTTACTTTGTGAAGAAGGCATTGGGCATAACCAGATAATATCTAGTTTAAACTCAACAGTACGTAACAATTATTCATTTAACATTTTCAAAGTTCCATTCCCAAAAGTAAAAATGGGACCCTATTACTAAGACTCCGCTGTTTTAATCTATCTGTCCGTCTGTCTGTCACCAGACTGAATCTCATGAACCATGGTAGATAAAGAGTTGAAATTTTGACAGATGATATATTTGTTTCTACTTTATCAACAAATACTAAAAACAGAATAAAATAAATATTTAAGTTGGGTTCCCATACAGCTAACATGATTTTTTTTAAATAATGGTCGGGAACTTTCGAACACGAGTCCAACTCGCACTTGCACAAACAAATAATTTTTAAAAAAGCTAAATAATTAATTAAGATATTATCATCGTTAGCTAAGAAAACATTCTGTTTCTTTATAAATTATCTTTTAAAAAAACATTATTTTATTATTTTGTATCCATTTATAAATAGAAACAAAATTTACAAGATAATAATGTAGTAGAAAAAACACATTTATTGAATAATTCGTTTAAAATACAACAAAATCAATTTGAAATTATTTGAAAGAATCCACAACATATACAGTCACCTGGTTATCAAATTAAAACTATTGGTAAAATATGCTAAAATGTAATAATAATATTTATATAGACCTTAATATTTCGTGAATGCCGTCCTAATTAGGCACAATACAAAAACAAACATTGATGCTAGCTAACCCACGAATGTCAGTGCTATATCCTGATCCTATTCTATATTGATTAACGAGGTAATAAAACAGAATACCCTACTTAAACTAAGAGCACGTCATTTGTCGAATAACTAAATTGTTCCTGGCGCTGAACAGCTGATTGCAATATGTCACTAGAGAGTCTAAGAGCGAAGTGTCGCGTTCATAATTCTACACTATTGTCTCTTTGTGTGTCTTCGTCTTTCCATTAATTGCTTGGTTTATGATCGCCCTGACACAATGGGCGAACATTATAATTCGCAAGCGATCCTATATAATTCACTACGGGTCGCATGACTCAGGATGTTTAAGCCACGCTGGATTTAGAAACTCCTTCGTGTAAACATGTCTGTCTTCAATACAGTACAATAACATGATGTTTACAGATATCTCAATTTTCACGTGATTAACATTATGATCGTATTTTACATCAACATTATTGTTCAACAATATTGAACTAAAAATAAACAGTATCAGCTTGATAATCCAAATAAAGTTCTGATTGAATAATTGTTCCACATTAACAAAGTTTATACGATGAAATTGAACAGGCCACTTAACTAATTCAACACTGTCCAGCTGAGCTTAATGGCCGTTAGCTGAAAATCACCAGACATCTCTTAACACGAAACATCAAAGTACTGAAAACAGCACTGCATCTACAAATTAATATACAAAAGTTAAGCCTGCTAAGCTAAAAATACGGGAATCAAAGGGGCTGGAGCCAGCAAACGAAGATCATTCTATTTATGTTAATGTCACGGGCGTGAGGAAGCGTTTAAATCCAGTCATTAATTATTGTCACAGCTAAGACAAAATAGATAATACATTCTCTATTTGTTACCCTCGGTATACCCCTTAAAGAGCAGGACGAAAGAAATAACAAGGAAATAAGTAGAGTTCAAGAGCAGATTGATGATGGAGACGCGTTGAAAAAGCGTGTCCTTTAAAATTAAGGATGCTTTGAGGCATTTGCTTCCAAATGAGTTTTTGAGCATTACGTAACTCTCACATGTTATAAAGATGAAGGGACATTAAATAGCATTTTGTCATGTTTGGAATTTATGGGCCATAGTTTTTAAAGATGGGCTGAGCTATTTACGGGTTTTATGACGCTTTTCGAAGAATTTCTCGTTATTGTTTATATGCCTCTGTACACTGTTGATTAATACGCCCAGATTTTGTATGTCTTCATCACTGGTATCTTCAACAAATATAGCACAAGTCATCGGCAATAATTGTAAGAATTGATGTTTCACAGCACAATATGATAGAACGCACTCTCAACATTTTACAATAACGTCTTAACAAAACCTTTGGAGTACAGAATGAGATACGATACTTATTGATTTTATAGAATACGTAGACTTACGAAAGTAAAGTATGATTTACTGGAATTTAATGATTGTCGAGTACAATATCATATTTGTCAGTAATATTAGATACCTAATTTACAGAATTAATATGAATTTTACATACGGAATTGAATCTCCTAAGGTCCCACGCAATATGCGTCCCCGTCCTCTATCCTCGGACGGAGACGGAGATGCCATTGCGCAGGATCTTAGCCCTTTGTAGCGCAAATTTTTCGATTTTCATAAAACTTACATCATTGGTCAATAATTATTCAAATAACACGGGAAAAAATATAAAAAAAATTTTTGCTTTGTTTAACGGCCAAAATTTTAAAAAGTTCAGTATTTTCGAAAAAAAATTTCATTTTTGATATTTTTATATATGAAATATAAAAATATGTTTATTTTCCTATTTTATGCTGTTTATTTTGTGTCAATTTGACAATATTAAGTATATAAAATATTTTTTTAAATAAAAATGGATTTTGGCTCTATGGTTCGTTGTCGCAAAAAAGTTGACTTGGCATAGACAAAAAAAGAAAAAATTTAAAAGATTTATTGAACAGTTAATTTCTTTTTTTAAATACCAAAAAGATATTACAACTGAATTTAAAACATTTAAAAAATATTAAAAGTAATAAAAATGATTAATAAAATAAAATAAAAACAGTACGTTGCATATATGCAACACGACGCTACAAAGGGTCAGGAGATTCCGTTCTGTTTGTAATACTTATATTAATTCTGTGCCTAATATTAATGGACTTGAACTCTTTCTATGAAAATAAATAACAAAATGAAAAATTTCGGCAATAGGATATAGTGGCTTAGTGCTGCACTTTTAAATTCATCCCTATATCTAGGGGTAAACAGTTGAGAGTTTAAGTTTATTGCGAATGCTTTATTGATTTTTTAATAGCAAAAAAAAACATTGCAGGAAGTTTAGTCTGAGACTCCGGAGCGATGAATGAAAAAAACCTTATCTACCTTCTCGTTTCTTATGGAAACTTGGGAACGTGCATGTAATGTCAGACTATACAGTGATACCACTGCAATAAAACAGCTTTAATAGGTGCTTATATAAATTATAATAATGCCGCTTTAAAAGTAAATTATAAAAGAACATCGATACAAATGATTTTACAACCATTTTCTCATAATCCAAGAAGCAATGCAGTTTAAAATTAATCGTAATCATCATAAATGTAATTAAAGACGGAAGGCGGTCCGTTTCATTGTGAATTAACAGTAATCAATTAAAAAGAATTTATTGCTCCCGGTTAATACAAGTTGGCCTAAATAAAAGTTTGAGAGGCTTGTTATACTTAGTTTGTATGATAAATATATGTTTAGAAACTAGTTTGATGTCTGATTGTTAACATTCCAATTTCTAATGGTTAATATTGATACTTTAATTCATTCTTGCATTTGAAAAGGTATTTTTTTTAACATTGGCTACTAATATTAATATACAACTGTATTTAAGAAACTTTTAAACTTATATAATAATAACTTAATAAAATAGAACCTAAAATTAAAACTAAACTAATAATAATTTCTTTATAAAATTATATAAAAGATTGAGGCCTTGTAATATAAATTCTATTTCAAAATGCAACTCTAGGTACTTATACTTTGTTATATCACATTTGAACGAGCAAGTATTATATCATATACAGTGTTATGTTAAAAAAAACTTTAAAACACAAGTATCAACAAAGAGCAAGCGCAAAGAAAAAAGTCAAAAACGTAAAGTCGGAACAAAAGAAACCGGCGTAATAATTACACATTGTACAGTCGATACCAAAAACACATTAGCCCGAGATCATCCAGTGATTAAGCGGGCAGGGAATGAAACAAAAAGTCAAGCAACACTTACTAACCGACTCGGCAAGATCGCAATAAATCTTCCTCGTACTGTACACTCGTACAATCACGTTGTTCCCTATAGACAAGTGTTATAATTAAGTTGAATTTCTGTATAGCACTCACAGTTGTGCAGTTTGGCTTTGTGGAAACTTTTTGGATGGGTAGTAAGTTTTTTATTTAATTTGAATTTAGAGCGCTGCAGTTTTAAAACAAGCCCAGTGAACTTTTTAGCATAGTCTCTTACTTTGAACTAAAAAGAGAAAGAAGATTATCCTTCTAAAACTTACTTATTATGCATTTATCTGTAGTAAGTACAAGGTTTTTGTTCAATCAATTTTGTTATAAATTTGTAGGAAGTTTGCTTATACAGAGAACAACTGTGTATAAATATGTACATAAAATCCGTAATATTCAGGTTGGTTTCTCCTTCGCTCAAATAGCAGTGTCTTATAAACCAAAATATTATATTTTGTTAATTCGAATACAAAAAACCGCAGGTATCAAAATTAAATTATACTTAACTTAATTATAATTAAAAATAACTTATACTAAGAAATATCTTAATTTACTGAAATGAGCAAAGCACCTTATCTAAGATTTCTTCAAGATAAATCTGTGATCAAGCCATACAGTACAGATGGTGTTTTAGTACTGGCAGTTAGCGAAATGAAAAAAAAGGCAAAACCACCGAACTAATAACGCAGCTTGTGTACGGGCCACGTCAAAAAATTCTCACACATTTTCTTTATCGCTCTTCAACTCTATGGGCAAAGAAATAGAGTTCGATTAATCAGATATGGTGTTAGACGTGTCCATACCAACCCGATCCGCATCTGCTGTTTTTGTTAACCGGGGAAGTTCTGTAATTAATTTTAGCTACCACACAGCATACTGTTAATTGATTCTTCATACTAATTTGTTAGTACGAAATAATCTGGGCCGAAAAACAGTTAGCCGCGTTCGTCTTACCAAGTAAGGAAATGTTTTTGTGGAGTCAATCTATCTTAACTGTTTTCTTGTACTTACGAGTAGAAAATACATATTAATACTATAAAAAATACATAATAAGGTAACATAAATTCACTTTTTATGAGAGCTCATAAGTAGCTCAAGATTATGCCTTTTCTTATATTTTAGTTAGAGCATTATGGTTCTGCATCAGGTATATTCCATTTCCCAAAATCAATCAATTATTTATTCCCAATATGTTGCCCAGGATTACCAGCTATATAACAAAAAAAAATAATGTAAATCCGTCCAGTATTTCCGAAAATTAGCGTGCACAACAGAAAACAGACAAAAAGTTTTTGTGAAATTAAAGAACATACACTGAAAATCTTTCGTTTTTTAAAACTGAAATTGCATGATACCCTTTTTCTACTATACTCAACTAAAAAGTTAATCCACTTCAAATACAAATAAAATGTACAACTTCAAAGCAGTATGAAGATGATAGTAGACGGCAAGACGGAATCCGTTCACAAAGACATCGTCATCTATTATGTCTCATTGTGGACTGACCACTTAGCGCAAAGGAAATAATTTATTTAAAGCGTACCCAACTTATTGGACCAGACTGTTGCAGACGTGTCTGAGGTTTGAAATATTATAATGTTATATTGTATTTGATACCATGGTTTAAGTCGCCTGGCTTATTCCTTTTTCATAATATTACGTATACATATGGTAGTTTATATATTTTATTATTCATATGATAGTTTGTCCCCATTGTTGTCTCCCATGCTGGTCTGGGAGAAATGAAAAAAACTTAGAATGTACCAGCTGCTTCTCTTCCCACGCAGATCGTAAAAGCCGATCGAGGGAATGGGCAAAAATGCAAATCATGTTAACAGGCGATGCGGCTAGCAACCCATCACTGTATTGATTGCTTTTCCATCTTCTCGCCCACCATGACGCTAAAAGTGGCTTTTGGGTCTTGCGGCCCTGGGCTCTGCATAGAACCGCAAGACCCAAAATGCTCTGTCTGCCCCGTTAGGGATAAAGACGTGATAGTATGTATGTATGTATGATAGTTTGTTATGTCACTAAGTCGCGCCAGTATATTGTAAGTGCTCATTTATTTTAATAATTCTAGTAATGTCGAATTATTGTAAAAACTTCTGAAAAATATGTAGTACATGTTGTAATATATTTAATTTTTTATTAATGGAGTTTAGGTTAAGATTCTTTTATAATTTTTTTTATTTACACATTGTTATTTATTCATAAACGTTCGTGAAATAAACTTACATTGCTATTACCAAAATTTTAAAATAAGACGATAAGTAATAATATTTAAAAAAAAATGTATATAAAATATAAATATTACCACAGAATACGTATGGCATTACGTGTGATATTGATGAATAGAATACCGTTGAAACTGCGCTAATCATCATATACATCGTAACCATTACTGCGTATAAATTCCAAACGTAAATAAACAAAACCAGACAAGCCGATGAGCACTACTGTTTTAAAACTAACACTCGCCTCACGACTTTCTTTGTACACAGTATGCTTTTATTTCTTTTCATTGACATCCATGATTTATGAACTCAAAATTCTTGGGCCGCCTCAAGATTTTTTGCCCGGCGGTAAGTCTGAGCATTTAACGCTGATTAAACTGTAAAATTACGGACGCAACGGCCTTTGTGACAGATGCGGCGAAGAATAATAACATTACACACATCTGAAGGTAGCAGTGTCATGCGGCAGCCCCTTTTTAGACGAATCCACTTACAGCACAAAGAGCATAAAGGAGATCTTTGGCAAATTGTAAAATATACACGTAATTATTTGCATTGAAGTGCACCGGTGCGTGTAGATGCAGATACCGGGGTATTGAAGGCGGCTCTTGAGGCTTGTGAAAACATAGTCAAGGTAGTGGTAGAATGTATTGTGATAGGTGCATGAGATTTACGTTGGCGTTACGCCTGATTTTCACATCTGGAGGACCTTTTCTTAAAACGGTGACAAAGTTTGTAGTATCACTTTATGACTTAAAATATTTTAGAGAAATGTTGATTGATAAAGGCCGTACAACGAGAAGAAAGACCTAATCATATTCCCAGCAGCAGTTATTCTAATCGTCTTTTGTGAATAAATCGAGTAAATAATTACTACCTACACGATAAACCACGAACCTTGATGCTATAATATAAATATTAGCAATGAAAATCATTAAACAATGTTTTTATGAAATAATATTTCAAAAGCGTTTTTAATATTTGCATTACTAAATGGCTAATGTGAATATGAGATGCTGCCATAAGTTTTGAAAATGATACTTGAAATATATCTTCAAAGAAAAAATCCACACCAAAGCAAAGAACCCGACACAATACAATCAATTACAAATTATGACACACCCATTCTTCGCATCTCGAGTAGTTAATATTATGAAATATTATCGTGCTATCGAACGTTTTTTGTTCGTTCTCACTTTTATTTTTGGTGAATTTTATAAAATCGTTGAATGGACCCTCCGTCCCGTTCGGAGTTTGAATTGTTTTGTCAGAGCCACACCTGGACCCAAACAAATGCGCGTGCGCGCCGTTGCTACGAGTAAGATGGCGTCTGAGTGTGAACTATAAAATTCTATAATTATTGTTCTTGAAAGGAATAATTATGAGTTTTTTTTTAATTTTAGGTTACAAGCATTGATTACAAGTAAAATTAGTAACTACTGAAATATTAGTAACTGTTGAGAAAATAACAATTAGCCATTGTATGAAAAATATTTAAAAATAAAATTGATATCTAAACCTTAGTTGCAGGGAATTAAAAAATGATATTGTTTTTGTTTAGGAATATTTTTAAGTATCTAAAAATTTCCTCTTATTTACCAAAATGATACCGAAATCTCTTTGTTAAAAAATAACTGGTTAAACAAGTTACAAGATTTCTTCTAAACGGAATATTATTTGAAAAACACCACGCCTTAGATGTAGTCTTAATTAAATTGTAAATCAGGTGGCTAAATTTATGAGTCTAGAAATTAAACTGGAGTTATTCCGCGAATTATGTCGACTGATTTATTGTTCCCGAAGTAAACAATGCTTATTTCTTTAATTCGTATTTATTTGGGTAGAACCCACCGCTATAAGCCTCTAGTTCAAGCTTAATTCTACATCAAGTATTATATATATAGACATTGATATTATTGACATTGTTTTATAAGAAGAAAGACTTTAAAGGTTATAAGTAATTCAAAATATCTTTCCTAGAATTATAAACTGAGATGATAATATTTTTCATACTGAGAGTATAATTTTATGCTTAATTCCAACTTGTATTTACCTATTTTTATACCGATTTAAGAACTGTTTTCATGGCGTGTAGCATATGCTATGTCTCTCGATTTCAGCCAAAACAATTTGACTTTCTTTTACGACTCCATTTTTGCCTTTTCCTTCACTTCATCTGAATGTCTATTTACCATAATATTTATTCCATAATAAAAATTGTTAATAGAACTATGTTTAAATTAAACACTTCTATAGGCTTATAGTAGCAGATGTGTATTGAGCCGTAACTTGAAAGTATGTTGATAGCTCGACTCCATTTGAGTATCACTCGTCATCACCATCATCAGGTCTTTTTTTGTCTCCCCTGCATGAGCACGACTCTCTCTGTACTACTAGAGTCACACTTGACCAGAGCAGCCAGAGGATTTGGCCTACACTCTCCTCGCTGGCCAGACGAGTTGGAGAGGTCTCATGCTGTTTATGAGCTTTGTTTAGCTTGTATTTCCTAAGTCGCCTTCTACACGAGTATCACTCAAAATACAAATTATATTTCTTCTGTCTTCTTACGGATATTCTATTTAGTTTACTATACATTCCACGTCCAAATATATGACTTTGAGAAAAAACGCACCAACTCGTTTGTCTGATAATGTATTCGTCGTTCCGAACTGAATTATTAATTATAAACGGTCGGTTTTACATAATTTTCTTATTAGAAATGAGGTAAATTATGACCGACTCTCTGTTTTAGCGGCATCGTAAATTTACGATGGTTAGTTTCGTCCAAGCGATATATTTTTAATTAAATCTTGTTCGTTAGTTCGGAATGCTCTCTTGATTTGTCTCGGTGTGATTGCTTGTCCGACAAGACTTCTGTGTGAAATGATGTTGTAAAAACATTTGATAAATTGTTATTTTTTATATTACAGTAGCTGGTCGGATTAAATAGCATTTTAGATAATTAGGCCGATTTGATTGTGTCGAGATACGATTTTCTATATAAATGTTAATGTTGAAATGTTGATTTTGCTAACCAGCCATTATGTCAATTAGATTCCATTGATTTCAAAGTAATGATTAGTTACTGCATATAAATTATGTGGTTTCAAAACTACCTATTACGTTTTTTTAAATTTATTTAATGTTTTTTTGTGTGAAATGATTATTTGGGACTGCCTCCATGGTCCAGTGGTCAAGTTCTTTCAGTTCAGTTGTGATCCAAAGTCATGGGTCTGAATCCCACTGGGAAGCATACTTTGTGAAAAGTTGTTTCCAGTCTATACCATTATCCGAAAAGAAAGAAGATTCCGTGTTTTGGAAGGCACGTTTAACTGTGGGTCCCGAACGCCATCTAGTGTTTGATCATCAAACTACCCAAGGATTGGTTCTAGTTTACCTTTTGGGTTACGGAGGTCTGACGGTAGTCGCTCTGTGTAAAAACCAGTAACCTCGTCATTTCTCCTTGGTTAGGGGGTTCTGAAGCCTTACTGCTGAGGAAGCAACCGGGAAAATACGCTCGGATGATGATGATTATTTGGACATAAAGACAAAGGCATTATGAAAACAATTATGTATTTGCATTAATGGAGTCATTGTAACTATAGTATAGTAACCTCTAAATTCTAAATACGCACAGAGAAGAAGATTTCGAGATAGTATCTGTAAGTAGTATAAAAAATATTGAAACATATATTTAAATCAAACCAGAAAAAACGGCATATTCAAAATTTCTTCAAAAATATATATGTCTTGTAAAATACACGTGTAATGAAAGTAAAACCTTAAACCATCGCGGGACGCGTTGCGTGTCACCGACGTAATAGCCCCTAATTTTCTTATTTTATTCTATTTTCGGGCAAACTCGACTGTTATCTACCTCTACTATCTTAACGTTACGAAATCTTTAAATTATGTCTCCACTGAACATTTTAAACTATTTCTAGAGACAATTGAAATAGTTTGAAGAACTCAGAATATTCGGAGGTAATTTATTATTTTAGACATTTTCGTTTCTAAATCTAAATATTATCGATATTCTAATAGTGACAGTACAACGATAGCTGCAATGTGATAAATTTTACCACGAAACATAATCGCGAAAAATGAAAAGATTTAGATTTTTTATATTTTTATTTTATTTATTTAGAGAATCAACTAAATCAACTAAATCTATAAAGTACACATCACCAAAAAGTTTCTACTAGTAGCTTATTTTTATATTGATGTTGAAATAAGTATAAGGGAAGAAACTAATATCATAATGGGTATTACAAATAAGACGAGTAAAACAACACAACACAAATCACCAAAAACATTTTATTTTGTATTAGATACATATTCAACAGAGTTAATTGCACTTTAAAATATTTTTTAGGCATCGCAGTGAAAGATCACAGCTATTGATTGACACCTTTTTCTTAAAACTTTATTAAAACACATCCGTTGACACCATCAAAAAACAATGATTGGATGCGATGACAGAAAGACATAAGATATTTTAATACCCAATGACACTCCGAACAAAGAATAAGGATCTGTCGCTTGTCTCCCGATTTATTAGAAGATTAAATAAAAGAAAAAAGTGGAGCGGCCATGTGTGGTGAGATAAAAAAAGTTCTATAGTAATTAAGACTAATGTTTAAGTACGGAGAAATATGTGTGGGTTGGGAATTAAGGCTTATTCATTGGTCTGCTGTAATTAACAAGGCATATTACTAATCCCATTGTATAAGCATGTGCAAGATTTAAATGTAAAAAAAGTTAATATTGGGTATGATCATTATCATCAGGTCTTTTTGTCTCCACTGCAGGAGCACGACCCTCTCTGTACTACCCAAGCCAAACTTGGCCAAAGCTGCTAGAGGTCTTGGCCTACACTCTCCACGATGGCCAGATGGGTTGGAGAGATCTCATTGATGTTTATAAGCTTTGTTTAGCTTGTATTCCCTAAGTCGCCTTCTACGACAACAACGGGAGGTCTTGGAGTGGCCCTATTCTACTCTGCCGGAAACCACACGGCACATTAGGAATGACACTTACTATCTATTATATTAATATTAAACCTTAATTGCGGGTCTAGTGCTTACAATAATAATCTACGACAACATTATTTTTATTACACTTTATTTACTGGAAGAAGCTAGTATAGGTACAGTCACAGATTTAAAACAATTGTTTGTAAAATATTTTAAAGTCAATAAAACAACTAAACTCAACAACAACTTAATGTACTTAATTTTAAACAGATTGAAACCTTTTAAGGATTATCATTAACAAGCTTAGCAAATTTTCATTAATTTTATAAAATTAATCAAATTCTATAATTTTGAAAATCCCAAGCTGTTTTCTAATTAGTAACTAATTACTATCTTCAAGTTTCTTCAAATATCCGATGCAGACACTTCGAAATAAATTAGGTTTTGATCTTAAATTTATTTACTGGTCGTACACAGAAGCCAAGAATTAATCAAAATTATACTAGAATAGAATAACTTTTAACATTACAAGTTATAAAATAACAAGGGCAGTAATTTATTTACATTTTCGAACGTACGTAAGTGAGAAGTATGTATACATACATTAAAAGTATAATATACCTTTATGACCACATAAAAGTTATTTAAATGGTTACACAAATGCAAATATATACCAATGTATTTGCATTTGTGTAACCATCTTAAATAACTTTTAAGTTTAATTTTAGCATTTTAATAAAAGACATATTCTAAAGGTATTAATGAATAAAATATTCCTCAACTCCGCAAAAACTATACTAGGATTTGTAAGTTTCATTTGTGAAGCGACAAGGCTTTGCACTATCCTGCGGGCTGGCCCTATTACATAACTGGGATTATCACGAGCTGACCTGGGGCGAAATAAGCCGACTACCCCCAAATATAGGCCCGGCCCGCCCTGTCACGTAGGTACTGAAGTATGAGATAAATGCTCGTTTGAAGGTGGAGATCTTCTTGTTATTCGACGGTACGTTAAAGTTTAATCAGCTATTTAAATAAATAAAATATTTCTACGTCTTAATTTATTTCAAAACATAGGTAAGTTAAATTTTATAATAAATCTATATTAAGTAACATATGAAATAGAAAAATAAGTAAAATATACATACATTACAAAACCTAAATAAGCTACCCACTGGCAGCGGGGCAAGGCCCAAACTACCGGCGGTTAGGGCTGCAGAGAGAGAAACCTTCTTCTGAATCTGACCCTTGACCCACCTATCTAGCGAGAAAGTGTAAAGATTATATTTCATTATTACTAAATTCATACAAATTAAGTTTAAAACCATTAATCATCATCATCATCATCATCACCAGGTCTTTTGGTCTCCACTACAGGAGCTCTTTGTACTACTAGAGACATACTTGACTAGAGTAGCCAGAGGATTTAGCCTACACTCTCCACGCTGGCCAGACTTGTTGGAGAGGTTCTATTGATGTTTATAAGCTTTGTTTAGCTTGTATTTCCTAAGTCGTCTTCTACGACATCCATGGGAAGGCTTGGAGTGCTCCTATTCTACTCTACCGGCACACTGCGATTACAGCGATCAATATAATTCTTAGCCAGATGTTTCGCCTTCTAGCGTCATGTTTAATGCGTTGCCACCTACGGCAAATCAAAGTTGTAACGGCTTGCCAGCTACAGTACCTGGTTCTCTTCCTTGCACACTGTAAAAGCTGGTCGAAGGAGAGGGCAAAAATCAAAAGAATTGAATTAAATTGAATGAGTTTAATATATTTATTTTTATTTATCCTTTGATTTTACGCTAGATGACCAATGCAAATTTTTCCATTAATGTAATAATTTATAATTATGTTTGTCATATATTTTAAAACATTTTAATATAGCATTTACATAAGCACCAACATTTGTTGTTCTGTCGATTAACATGCAAAATTAACAATAAATGCAAAATGCTATATCCTGAATTTCTCCGCATCCCACAATAAAAACCCCAACTCCAAATAACTCAATCATCAATCACAATATACAGTTACATCGATTACATACTTTACAAAATAAACACGCGACGTCTGTGTGTCCTTATAGCCTAAGTTCCCAGGTTCGATCCTCGCCCTGCTCATCTTCTGTAATCTTATCTGACTATTGTACGGTCACTTTTATCGTCCTCTACCTACTTACTTTAGTAAAGGAAAGTCATCGAGAAAATACCTGCACACTAGTTTATCACTGAGTAAAGATTACTATATAATTGTTGCTAGATGGCTACGTCAGATGATTTAGGCAGCTTGAAATATCTTACACCAATTTGAACACAATCGATAAGAAAACTTACAACATAAATTCATTTTTTTGCTTCTATAACACTCATAAGTACAAAAACTATACGTTAAGAAAAAATAATACAATGTACAGTCACATCGATAACATACTTCACAAAAGAAACACGCAACGCTCATAGTATCCTACTATCAAAAACAACGGCTAGTTCGATAACCCCTAAATCACTGGCCTTTCGGACACTTCGGCGACCCTTTCATCTTTATGAGCTAGTCGCCGAATTCTCAGCAAAGATTTAGAAAATCGACAGACACGTAAATCCTATGACCTATGAATAAGTAGGCAGGATAACAATTCAAAGACATTCGATTCAAAATACGAACTCAGAAAATCATTCTGCAAGTCACGCAACGCATTTTTGTTCAGAATTTAAGTAATCTACTCTAAATTCGAATATTTTAGATTCTTTTTAGGCCCGCACGGTACGACTAGTTTTGAATATTGAATTAAGAACTGTAATGCGAATTTTAATTCAGTACTTTAGTCAGATAAATCAAGTACCTAAATAATGATCAGAAATAACAAAAATCTTTAAAAAAAACCTTTTATCAATACCGTATCTAAACACACAAAAAATAATTTTGAAATTACTCGTACCGTAGACCGAACATAATGGTTTATCGTTAGAATTCTTATTCTTTGCTATCAACCGACTCAACAAGCGTGCTCATGCGCACGCGATACACCAAAATTTGTTCCGGCTGCATAATAGACGTACAGCTAACTACGCATCAACTGAAACACTTGAATTTTAAACCATTTTTATTTCAAATACGTAAAGTGCATAATCGTGGAGCGATGTAATACTAGTTCTACTTGTGACAACAATGGAGATCGGAATCCTTGTGGCGACAAATAAACGCATCATAATGATCCTTTGTTATTAATTCATATTACACGGCCGCTTAAAACTTGACGCAACGACAAAGGTCGTCTGAGACCACGAGAATCAATGGATCGGATAGACGAAGGCGTGGATTCTGGAATGACTTCGAATATTTATACCGCATTTACACTTGCATGTTCGCTATTCGCCTCGTCATTCGACGAAACATTCGTATCCGAATGCCGACGCGAACTACTGTTTTTACCGCATTTACACATTCGTGTTCGCTATTCGCCTCGTCATTCGGCGAAACATTCCACGAAACATTCGTGTACTGCACTGTCTACATATTATTATGCGAGTTCGTTATTCGCCTCGTCATTCGCCTCTCGATTTGCGCGAATGTGTAAATGCGGCAATAGAACCTTTTGTATCAACGGGAAACGGGCTTTAGAGTTACTTAATCATGTTTTCTATGAAACTTCGCCTTTTTCTTTCATTTTAAAATTCTCCTTTATTTAATTCCGCTTAACTTGCTGATTTTGCTGCTCAGTATTCAAAAGATATGTTTATAAATCTTTAGTTGAGTTCTACTTACCTGAACCTCAGACCTGAACCTACACTTATTTAGATACACATTATTTATACGTTGCAGGACACTAACCGATCGTGTTCCAAAAAGGGAGGGTTCCGAAAATATGCTTAAATTTCACACATTGACCAAGCTTCATTCAGTTATATTAAAAATGATAATAAGATTAACATTGTCTACATAATTAAACATTTTTCTCATTACATTTACCTATACGTTTATTCAGTAGGTGTTCCAAGTGAAAACTTTTTAACGCGTCAACCAGTCAAGAAACTCACTTTCATTCTCGACTGAAAAGTTCAAGACGTGAAGTGATTTCTTTCCAGAATCGACAGATTGAATATAATAAATTGCCGCCCTCTCGTGGCTATAGATACATACTCGAAGGGTTTTGTTCCTTTTTCTCCACTGTGCGACATCCATCTTGTAATCCTATGAATGAGTGAGCTTATTTATCGGAACGTATTAATGTCATGTTCAAAATGTTAGAAATTTCTTAGGTACCTTCTAACTATTAATAATATTGTAGAAGATAGAGGTGTGGGCACTAAACTAAGACCAAAGGAGTTATTACATGTTTAAATCCCGAAAAAGCCCCCAAATTAGTTGTGGGGATATGCTGAAGTAAAGATCCGTCAAATAAACAACAAATCTTTGCTTTTCTTAGCACATGTACACCGTAATCACAGATATGCTTACACAGTCTATCTTCACTTAGTGTTTCAATTAAAATCTATTTTCCACATTTGATATTAATACTTTTAAACAAGTTATAAGGAAAACAGGTATTCTTAGTTTTAGAAAAAAAAAATACGTAAGATTTATAAAGCTGCACAGAAACTCTTATAAATATAAATTTTCATAGTTGAAAAATTCAGTGGATTTATTTAAATCTTTCTTGTAATATAAGTACCATAATATAAGATTAACTTATGCATGTAACAATACACTTAATTTATGATAATAACCCACAAAAGCGACCTGTCGAATTATGTTATCTGTTGTATCTATTGTAATAAATAAACAAGTCGTAAATGTTAATGAGAATATTGACTTTCTTTCATATTTTATCACAGGCCTATTCTGGCGGAAATCCGTGACAGATTACAATCTCTGAATCAAATTATGTTATATAGCTACCTGCAAAATGTAACTTAAAATATGGTAACTTAATAACGTAACAGATGGTTAACATTCCCAATACACGTTACTGCTAGTAACTGCAAGCCCAATGTTCACATATTATATATTGGTAGTTCTTACAGTTTTAACCAACTTCTAATAAGGAGGAGTTTATCATTTCGTAGCGATATTTAATTTTTTTATGTATGTTCGCTGATGTGGCCTAGACCATTTTGAAAAACTCTATTTTTTGTTTGAATGGGTATACTTGTCAGGTGATCCCATAGGAATTTTCTCAAAATCGGTAGTGTAGTTTGGGGGTGACGTCGGTTTTTAGTTCAGAAAATTTATTAAAATTACTTCTATTACCGTAAATAATAAGTTGTTCTATTCTTTACTTCTTAATCAGAGAGGCTTTATAACGAAATGAAATTCTCTAGAGTTGCTCACGATTGAAAGCGCTGGCGAAACATGTAGTTAATAAATGACATAAAAAATATAAAACTTGCCTACCTATTTATTCAAAGTTACATTCCCAGAGACAGAAAAACAAAATACAGGAAAGTACTAATAAAACTAATACTCAATTTTAGGACTCAAGAAGACGAATGTCAAGAAATAAAGTTCTTATTTCCAATAACCTTTTTACAAGACCACTCTCTTGAAATAAATTCTCCTTAGAGATAGGAGCTCCTAGTTCTATATATAGGTTTCTATGTCTCTTTATAGAAATAACAAAACGTGAGCTTTTGTTAGAATAGTCGATACGTGATTTGTCGTCATGGTATTATTTTATTATCGGATATGGATATTTGTTCAGGCTTCTAATTGATCTCCTTACCTGTAATTTGTGACCAAAATATGTTATACGAGTTATTTTTAGGATAGTATAATTAGATTATATTATTTCCATCTTTTATATTGGTTCTTGGTTGGTTTTATTTCTATTTAATATGAACGCGCGTTTCTTTTTTACTTATAATAGGTAAACCTACCTAATATTGTATAATTAGTACACTGAAAAAAATAATGGCTAAGCATTTAACAAAGTTGCTTGTTTGAAAAAAATATGATTAAATCATTCAAGAAAATATCAAAAACAACAATTGACGATTTTTCTTTACAACAAAGTTAATATGTTTGAACGTCTATCAATTGGAATATGTTAAATTAAACAATTTTACTTGATTGATGTTAGGTCTATCAACGACTTATTTAGATCAATCAAGTTGCTTTATCATTATTACTCATTAGAATTAGTTCAGCTCAATAAGTTTTGTTTCATTTAAATCATAAACAAATTTATTGCAATTATTGTAAAATTATTGATTGTATAAGTTTCTTTTTTAAATTCAAAATCAAAACTTTGTATGAACAAATACGCGCTTTTTTAATTGAAAAATGCAAGTAGACATTTAAAACAACATATCTTCGTCAACGCTCCTTGGGCGCACCGGTCAAGTCCGAACGAGTTCAGTTTCTTGGGAAGATTTGCACGCGCGCTGCTCTGTCCGTGTAAAAATTGTGAATTGTTATTAGTTATTTGTTCAGTGAAAGAGTGTACCACTATGGTGGTGGTGAACCTATTGATCAATGGAAGACTCTGAGGTCTTGGATTTATTTAAAGCCTGGGGGCTTCCAGAACTGGGCCCTGTTTTCGCTAGTAAGTTACTACTTTTATGCCTTATTCTTTTCCACACGTAAATTGGTTCGTTTTGTGTATTACTATTATTACTAATGTTACAGAAAACAAAATTAACTTACAAGCCCTGTCGGCCCTAACACCTGAAGATATTAGGGAAATCGTTTCGGAATTGGGGCCTAGAGCTGTCCAAGTAACCACAATCCAAACTTCATAGTCGCTGGTCGTTCTTACTTGTGTTGGAGACATACACAGAGAAACTTTCAGCTTTTATAAAATAACGAAGATCTGGCCGTCGTGGGCTCTTGGACTATTTGTTTCCTAATATAAGATGTTTATGATTTCAGAAACGAACGAAGAAAACCGGAATCTCGCGGATATACTAAGTTTACCAGAACGTATAAGCCCCAACGTAGTAAAGCTGCCAAGTAATTCTACGACTCCCAGCTCTAGTCCTCCATCTACAAAACGGAAGAAGACAGGTCAGAAGGAAACAGAAAAGTCTTGAAGAAAAAGAAGAATAAAGTCTTGTTTTCCTTTTTATAAAAACGTAGGGCACATCGTTCGGCGCACTTGACTATGATAATAACCTATAAGAGAAGTTTATTTTAAAAGAGACTGCTAGGATATAAGGATTTAAATAAAAACCCGTCTAAATATTAATTTGATGTGTTTTATTATTTATTTATTAAGTACCTTTACAGTGTATCTTAGGAGTATCGCATCAGAGCCACAGGTATGATCAGCCAGTGAAACTGGATAAGTTTTGTACTACTTTAAATTGAAAAACATCTGATTTTAAGTCTTACAAAATAAAGTAGGTATATATTATAGTTTTACTGACTAGTCATGTTCTGATGCTCTAATGTGGTATTTCTGGTACACGGTATCTTTTCTACAATAAATACTTGCACTTTGCAAATAAGTACCATATGTACTTGAATAATAACTTAGTTGATTCTAATCAGAGCACTTGGTAACACTGTCAGATAAAATATTTATCTTTAATATTATAGTATGATAAATATAGAAAACCATACATTATGAACGCAGCAATATATACTTCTTTAATCAAAACAATAATTTATTTAAAATCAATTATGTTTATATATGTTCAATTAGGTATTCTTATAAAAACAATCTTTTTTTAAGATTTGATTCTAAACAGAACTCAATAAGATCAATCAAGGTACTTGTTTTGATTATTAATTTTCATTATTGAAGTTAATATATGACAATGTTACAGACAACATCAAATTAAGTTGAGACTATCAAGGTCTTATTCAAATGCACAAAGGGCCGGTGTTAAAATTAATAAACATATTTGATTAAACTGACCATAACTTGTTTAAATATGATATGCCTGCTTGTTTCGTTTTTAATCAAGAAAACTTGATTATTTGGATCACAATACTTTATGCGCTCGTATATAAACAAGTTACTTGATAGCAGTTAACATATTCTTAATGTATATAACCAATCTTTTTTTTCAGTGTACGCTTGTTGAAAATACTAACATAAATTCATTTATATCGGTTCACAATGACGAAGATATTAACGGAAAAACATATATATTCATATTTACGGTCGAACATAGAGCCTTCTCTTTTTTAAAGTTGGTTTAAAAATAGTTAAATGGCAATCGCAGAGCAAATCTATGAAGTATAAAGCCAAATTATTCTTATTAGCCTTTAACAGTCCACTGCGGAACTTTTTAGTTCTCCCAGCCAAAATTTAACTATCTATTTTCCCTAATATTGTACCGCCCTGTATTTCTGAGACGATATATGTCACAAATCAAGCCAAACTGAATTCTGATCACGACTCGCGAATTTTCATGTACTTGAGCGGCTCACATCAAAGTTTCTTTATGTCAGCCTAACCCTCGTCAATTGTCTATTCCGAACCATATCTTTTGCTCTCACCTACTTACAAAATGGTAAAACGATATACATTCTACTATAAAGTACAACGTTTTATACGTAGTACTAGTAAGTCACATTACCAATTATTTCGACTAAATTAATGTCTTCAAATTTGTAAATTACAAACCGCTAATATAATATTAGAATATTATAGAATATGTTTTATTTACTAAAATATACACAAAAAGTAAATAAAAGCCTATAGATAGGTTATTGAATATCAATTGAAGTCTCTGTTCAAATTCATGCTTGGGATGTATTGAGACATTTTATTTTTTGATAAAACGATTGGTCAGCAGTTGGCCGAAATTCCCCAGCCGCGGTTCCCCAGGCGCCACACCATGCCTGGCGGGAAGATTTTCCCTTTGTGGCGGTCGAGCATATCACTTCGCTCCCGCTACAAACTTCCCGCTTGTGAGAACAACACAGCACTTTATCACTTAATTACTTTTGTATATACAACCCCCAATATATAAGCTATAGCAAAAAGAAATCATGGTACAAAAATAGCAATGTCTCTTAGGCCATTATCGAAGCGTTAACTAGTGTTGCAATCTTTAACATTATCAAGACCCGTTATAGACTCAAAATGGCTTCTTCTATATCCGCGCTCTTTTGTTTTTGGCCTTGCCTTAGTAATTTAACAATGGAGCATATTTGTCATAGGCAGCGTAGGCACTTAGACATTGAGACAGGTAGTACCTCTTTGTGCTTGTTCGAGGCCCATCTTGTATTCAAAAAGGTATATTCTTTATGTAACCATAGCTAGACAGCATTTTCAAATAACTGGGAGAAATCTACTCTCTTCAAGCCTCAAATTTTCATGTATTGATAACTCTGAAGTTTTATGACGAGCGAAATTGTTGAGATTTCCTATGGACAAAAAGCTATATAGTTCAAAAGATTACCATTCAAATTGGCAATGCGACCAGTCTTCTCAGTATTTTACTATAGGACAAAGTATATATTTTTTATTTTGTTACTAAATTGTAGTACATAATTTTGCTTATTTACAAACAGTAGGTGTACTGTAATTGAAGAATAAGTACAGTTAACTAAATGACTTTGAATGTTTAAACTGAAATATTACAAGTTGGCATCAAATAAGTACCTAATGGACATTTCTATAAAAAACTAATTTGGACATGATCGGCACGTTTTATGTTGATTATTGAATAAATAAGATAATGTCATTATTGCAAATAAATTTCATTGCACTCCAAAATTTATAAATACAAATTTTATATTGTTTCTTAAAAACTACAGAATTTAGGCAAAAAGGGAATAAATCTTCGAAAATTATGCGTCCACATACTTGAAAATGAAATACAGAGTGCTTTCGAAGCGTTCGTTGCTTTATGGAAATGTAACGATTTGTGTTTTGGAACTATGTATTTGCATTTGGACGGCTACGGTGAATGCATTATGTTTATTGGTGCCATTCATTTTTAAATCCTGCATTCAATGGTGACATTTGATGAATCGTTTCTGAACTGTGTGTGGTTAAAAGAGTTAAAAGCTTGTGTAGTGTAGTGAAGGACAATGATCTGTTGTCGTATTGGTGGTTAGATTTTGGACTCATCGGGTAATATCGGGCTATGCCTTCCCTAGATCAGTCTAAGACGAAATGTAAGTCGTCCAGGTCTGTCCGGTCTATCTGCAAGTGTGCCAAGTAATCCAAGGCATGACGGTACCGAAATATGTATATAACCAATTTATTTAACTTTGGTGATCGATGGAACTTTCACGCCACACTTATCATTGACCATTTCTAAACCTTTCTGCTACTGTTGTGTCAGTTCAGATTATATCATTTTCAATTTCTGACTTCATATTGTTAAAGGCAATAAATAAACGTTTTTCTAAGTAGTATTTTTATATACAATGTCGCATTTGGGCGATTTTAAGTCTCGTAGTTGATTTAAGACTGATTCAAATTTCATATGTAAATATATGTAGCTAATATAATATTTGACTCTATAATTCCTGTTCAGTTTGTATCGCAGATGAATCTTCGTTTTACGTGGGTGGGATTGACATAAAAGACATCTTTCAACTGCTGTATTTACTACTTAAAAATTAATCAAAAATAGACTCTTTTGAGACGGCTTAAGGTTGGAATTGTATATTTGCAAAACTGTCGGTGAATGGCTACAAAATCGGAATTGTCTGATAATGTCAATACAATGTCACGTAAAGCCATAGCTGCAGTCAATCAACTCAAGGAGTTCACTTGACGTTACAAAGTTTCCTTTAAGTTATCTATTTTCATTCAACTTTTACGTTTTGATGGTAAATAAAATAAAATTATATATCTTTACTTCGTACTTTCCGCAAAATTAGGATCACACATCAGTCCCTCTCATCTTACTTTCACCAAATTGTTATTCTATACTTAATACGCAAGCAATGCTTCGCGTAGATAATATGATGATGGGCCTATTCGCTAATGATTTAAGTAAGGCAGTACGAATATATTCTGATGCAAAGTTTTGTCTGATGATTTCGGGTAGCTCGATAATTTATTCCGATTATACAGTCTGTCTCAAAAAAATGACCATTAATACTTCCGCTGTCCGTAAATAGAGAAAAATAGTAAAACAATTGTTCTTATTTGACTTTATACAAGGTGGAAGGGACATACCCGTAATGAATCAAACCACGGGCTATACTAGATCACTATTGCATAATACAATTATAATAACAGTTAAAAAAAAAAAAACAAAAATAAATTCGACCTTCCCGTACAATTAACGGGTATGAACCTTCTACTTTGTATATGTAGGCATTGGTTTGCCTTGCGATATTTTACTGGAAAGGATTTTGGGCCTAGTACAAACAGTAACTCTACAAATCCATAGAGAAACTTCAAACGTATTTCAGAAGAAATGAAAATAATAGACTGATGCCTAGTAGACAAAATAAAGAAGCCCTATGCATATGTAAGCCTAAATGAAATGAAGATATGATTTTAACTCCCATTTCAGGAATTGGGCTTCGAAAGCCCTCAATCGAGAGAGTTGCAGTGCTTTAAAGAAACACTTTTTCTTCCTACAAAGAGACAGTAAATGCTTAAAAAAAGTATATATGTATATTAGAATAGAAGAACAACAGAACAAAAAAATCAGAACTGATTGTTCGTGACTATTACATTCTACGACATATTATGTTGTTATAAGTCATATTACATTTATAACTACTTAAACGTCGCAAATAAAGTTTCACTTAATAACATTTAACGAAATATATACCTAATACTGTTTTAGTGGTTCCTAATAGAAAAGTTTTGCAAGTCTAAAATGAAAAAGTTTTGATGATATTCAAAAACTGCCAAAAACAGTTGTAATTTTCTTTTCGAGGGCTCAAGTTTGTCTTTGAATTGATATGAAAACTTTGTTGAGTAAGGTTATAGAGACCATCATAAAGATAATAATATTTGTACGATTAAAAATTATCACAAAGTATAGTTCACTGTGCTTATAACGAGTACTTTGACGCGTAAAAATGACCTCTTTATGGCTTAAAGCTCATCTGATAAACTTTAAAACTCTTTGCTCATTAAAACAGTTGCATGATAAACATTTTTAGAAGAACTCATCTGGTTGCTACTCCTATTGACCTAACAATCATGATATCAATTTATTAGTTCTATAAAAAAGATACAAGATACCAACTTTTTGCTAGAGCTGGAGCGCTTTCGCAACCGATGACAATTATACCGGTTTCTCAAACAACCTTTGTGAATGTTTAGTTTTTATCATCGAAAGTACAAGAGGTTGACAATTTAGGGTGGGTCATGCACCCACCCTAAATTGTCAACCTCTTGTACTTTCGATGATAAAAACTCGGCTAATGACAGGGGAGTAAGTGTGGCCACACATTGGTCCACATGAAATGAAAAAAGCCATTCCGTCTCGCTAAGAAGGAAAAGAGGAATATTGTATAAGTAATGTTAATATTATAGGTTTTTTTTTTGGTAAAAGTGTTAAATGTATAATATTATAGTAACTAATTAATTAATTATTAGGGCTACACTATTTCCTGTAGACGAGCTTTCGTTAGAAATAAGTATTTGTATAGATATTGTCGATAAAAGTTAAATGAGCAGCAATCTCGTGCTCTCTCCTCATTTGATCGTCAAGAAATAAAGATATTTGAAGTTTCATTGTATCAAATTATCAACCCCACAATATAAAAATTGTATATATGTTACATTTTATTCTCAACCGTACATTGTTATTTAGTAAAAAACACAATCACATACATCACACAATGCTCGTATATTTGTCATTGTAATCTAACTCCGAATCAGTAACGTATCTACTACAATACGAGGCATACATTAATCAAAAATTTTCGATAAGGACTAACCAGAATTGGTATTGCTAGGTGGCATTTCTCGGACGCAATAAAATGATATTCAGCCGTATCTTATTGTTCTTATTACCATAACATGACAAGTCCATTACCCGTATTGGACACATGTAGGGACACAAAGTAGGGTAAAATATAGTTATACTACGTCGGATTACGTTAGGGTAAAGAATGTAATTGTCGAGTCATCGTCGATAAATTTGTTAGTTTCTCCATGAGTTGTGATCAAGATAACACTTAATAAGGTAGGCGTTTTCTTTTTAAATCTACAATCGTATCTGAGAAACGTTTACCTTGTAGAAGTGATATAAGGTCTAACAAAATATAGTGAAACTATTTTAAAAGTGAATTCAGTCCATGATACTGAACAACCTTTTAAGAGTATTCTTTTTGTTGACTTGTTTGACTTATTGTCCTATGTCCCCTGGGTGGGGCAGAGGGCCGCTACAGTACTTATCCATCTCGTTCTGTCTTTAGCAACGCGCTTCATTTCAGGCCAGGTTAGCCCAATTGTCTTCATTTCCGCTGTTACCGACCGTCGCCAGGTCTGCTTTGGCCGACCACGCTTCCTATTGCCTTGAGGAGTCCATTCCCCCCTCACTAGGGAGGATACCCGAAACAAACCGAGTGCGTCTGCGAACTCAGAGGTGGCAGCCCCGCCAGCAGACTAAGACACAGTGGGCTAATCACCTGCTTGCCCGAAAACTACGATTCCCGAAACCAATACAGTAAATAACCGGACCGATCTTTTACCATTCTTTTTGTTAATCCAGATAAATTTTATTCCAAACCGTTCGGCCGTTTTGGCGTAAATGCGGAACAAACAACCATGCATAATATACATCTATAAGAATTTTACTAAGATTGCGTTTTAGACGCTTATTTGGTGGTATCTACCTTGGAATCTTATCAATTTTCGTGGAAATCTTTAAAGTACTACTGGTGACCCTTGAAATGTCAGATCAAGTTTCAAGTGCGTTAATGTGTTCCATACTACATTTTTATAGACCTTTACTAGGTGTAGATTAGACCGCTTGAAATTCCTAACTATCCATTTTCAACTGACCTTTGTTTGAATCACGAGTGTGAGGTCCTGAATTATTTGCCAAAGTATTTTGTGTAAAATAAATTGTAAGCTCAAAGGAATATATGTGGTTTGGTATTGGGTGTAACAAAGATTTAACAGTTTCTGTTTCAGTATTTGATCATTTTATATCTACGTAGATAATATTTTTATGTTTGTTGTGCCATAGAATTTTGCAAAGGTAATATAATATATATTTATACAAATAATAATAATGTAGTTTCATTCTTTTATTATGTATGTATACTTATACATTTTTAGGAAATAATCTGAGTAAATATTATAAAACTAATGAGGGAAAAATTCATAATTAATATTGAACAAGGCTTACACACCAATAGTGTAGTCGGATAAGGGCGACTAGTTGATAAATACATTACGAGTACAATTCGTCTCCGAATAGTGATTGTCGCTTAATTATTGAAAACCGTATGACGGCCGTCGCTTGTTTTCCGCTTTCGCTGTCTTCGTGGTACGAGGCGCGCAGTTGTTGTCTACCGCGTTCGGAAATGGCAAGCGGACGTGGCAACCTTATATTACTATTCCGTTCTGAATGCACATCGAGTGAGTCATATGGGTTTCTGCTTTATACAATATTTTTTTAATTGTTTAAATAAAATAAGCAACCCTAAAATAAAATAAAAAACCCTAAATTTATCAACTGTCCGCTAACAGCCTTTACTGATAATTATCATGATATTGCAGGTTGTTGGCTAACATTCGCAATCTTCTCAGTAACAGCAAAAACATTGTCAATGTTTCCTAAAAGTAAAATTAGAACTGTCTTTGAAATCGTTATCAAATATCGTTACCTTGGTTATATCTCTGTTTATCTCCGACGTAAACATTAATGATGCAGTAAAAGGGTGGTCCGTATCTTTGAAATGGTGAATTAAGTTTTAAATTCTCTTCGATCGAAACAAAATGAAATCGGTTTACGATTTCACGGTCTAAGATACAAAGACTGCGTCATTTCCTACCTTTAAGCTCATTGCTACCGTATCTAATACAGTTATTTTCTTTGTTTTTCTATTTGTAACTTTAAACTGCATTTATGAATTACCTGATCGAAAGAAATTTTAACTAAAGGAAGTTCAAGCAGAACTCCGCGGGTTTAGTTTTAATGAGGAAATAGGAAATAATTACCGGCTCTTATCTAAATCATCAAACCTTAATAGGTAAAAGTTAAAAATTGATTTATTTATTCACACAAAGGATAAATTTTTAATATTTACTCTTTATCCATTTTTAGGGTTCCGATAAAGGGTAAAAAGCGGGACCCTATTACTAAGACTTCACTGTCTGTCCGTCTGTCTGTCTCAAGAACCCCAATAGCTAGATAGTTGAAATTTTCACAAATTATGTATTCCTGTTGCCGCTATAACAACAAATACTAAAATCAAAATAAATAAATATTTATTTCTCATACAAAAAACTTCTTTTTATAGATATTGGTACGGAACCCCTCGTGCGCGAGTCGGACTCACACTCGGCCGGTTATTATAATCACCTTGGTCTTAATAAATACAATAAAATTATTTTATCTTGATTCCAAGTTTTTAACCCCCGTCAAAAAAGATTGGTGTTATAAATTTGACGTCTGTCCGTCTGTCTATCTGCGTATCGTATCGTAGCTCTCGAACGGATGAACGATTTTGATGCGGTTTTTTTACGTGATAGCAAGTTTCTTTGCGGTGGTTCTAACCTATGTTTGATGAAAATCGGTTCAGAGTTTAAAAGTCATAGGGGGTAAATGCTTGAAAGTCAGGGCTTTTTTTAGCAAAAAATAGATGGTGCTACAAATATCAAGAAGTCATATCGGTAGTTCCGATACTCATGACTAAATGGGGTCATAACAGTCGATGGCTTTTTTAATTTGCTTAGGAAATAAACTAGTACGTCACATGTCGAAAAACCTGTGTTAAAACCACCAGTTCTAATCTCTACTAAAGCCTTATCACCAATTACACCTAATGTAGCAACATTCTAGCAAATGTAATTTTAAATTATCCTCTTTATTGCACATATAATCCATGGAGCGCGGAATCTGGCGCTCGTATTTTAGCCAGTGTCGGATCATAAAGGTCCGCTACGCAACCCGTATATCTTCCTTACGTATGGGTTTTTTGCCGTTTGTTTTCACGCAATAATCTCGCATTACGCGCTATCTCCGCGGCCGGTTGTGCGGCCCGCGACTTCGCTCATTTAATGTATTATAAATTTAGTGGGCGGAGCTATCGCCCGCCACCGACCTTCCCACTTCGCGATCCGCAGGAACAAGACGGCTATACACCATAAAAACCATCCATTATTTTAAGTTCGCTAGGATAGAAAAATAGGGGCCGATTGATGGCTTCCCCTCATTAATAAGCTATTAGATTACGCGATGTCGTACCGGCCGATTGGTAGGCCGAAGGGAATCCCAATAAACGCTGCCCCCACTTCCACTTCGATGGTTGATCGAGATTCAAAAGAAGCCCGCTTTAAAAGCGCTCGAAACAAAACGGGCGTTCAAAACCCCCGCTCTAATTCTCTTTACGATCTCCGATTTCAATTGCTCCTTCAGAAATTTGAATGTAGGGAGGGACAAGTTTTGCCACGTAGGGTCGCCGGTGAGCGTATAGAAATCCCACATACATATAATGCGGGCCCAGCGTCATAGGTACCCCATTAACGAGAGTGCCCGAGAGGCGAGGACGATATCGCTTCTAAAGATCAGATTGACAAAAGTAAAGAAGACAGAGTTAGTTTTACGAGCCGCTCTGTTATTAAACATTTTAAATAAATGCGTTTTCTGTTGCGACCGTTTTTTACTTATCCCATTCAGTCTACAAGGTCGGGCTCTAAACCCTTTGGTATAAACACACGCACACAAACATCAATCTATACGTTTTTGTCACCGGTTGTTCGTTTATGTATGTGGATATTTTTGTCCCCTTTCGTGGTGCTTTTTGATACCGATCATTTTTTGTACACCCATTATTAGGAGCCATTGTGCGAAGGTTTAGCTCGGATAAGATCTCTGATATGTCACCAGATTCTCTACTGTATTTTGTTATTCATCAAAAAGAGTAACCTTTTTAGTGTGTTAAAAAAAGTGCTGTGAGAACCATCGGCATCTATTTAACCATACGGAGCATAGGTTAAAAAAGATCAAAAAAGTCAGCAAATAAAAAGGTTCAAAGGATTTATTTAAAAAGATATGAATTTGATAATGTCCAAATAAAATCTATTGCTGATTATAATAGAATGAGAATAGTTCATTCCAAAGCTTCTTATTAAAAAACTGAACGTTCAGCATTGAACAAAGATAAATTTGAAGTAAGTAGTGCAGAAATATTCACAAAACTGCTCGGTCATCGCGACCCGGCGACTATTCGAAAATTTTTCATCGGGGGAATAAAAATAGCTCTTATATTCAAGACAAAAGACATTCACAATGTCGTTATTACCAGAGCGTTTGTAGAGCAAGCTTTGAAGAGAAAAATAATAAAGGCAGCTGATGTTTTGTACCATATTTCTGTATTCTTTAAGAGCTGTATACAAGCTACTTTATATTCTTTATGGTATTAAGAATAAACAAAGAGTTAAATACGCATTAGATTTATACGAATAAATTTCTTTAACTAAACAACGAAAGCTGAATTTACGAAGAAACATCAGATTTTTCATAAAAAATGTATGGAGCGTCTGATGACTTTCTGTATGTTTAATTTTTCCAGGTTCATCAAATTTACCAAAAATTTGCATTATCGAATAGCTATTCGTAAAAATGTTTGAGATCCCGCAGGTTTGATCCCATAAAAAAGGCACTCAACCTGCCAATATGAACACATATTGGCAGGCTAAGCCGTGCCAGCCTTAGCTGTACATTTGACCAATGTTTAGTCTATTTTTCCCGAATACATTTAGTCAGATATATCTTATATATAGAAGCATCAAAAACTGGTGTTTTGTCAGAACAATGTAGAAACTAGACACAACCACAATCTACTCTTTCTGTTTCTGAGATTCGCTATTTGTCGATCGTTCCGACGATAACATTCTCATAAATCGTATTCAATGCCAGTCACATGATATTCATGATATTGTCTATAACCATTTGTGTGAGTTGTCTTTATTTCGTACATTGCAAATATTCAGGTAGAGAACTGAATATTTGAATAAATAATATTTCACCATATACGCTACATATATTTTCTTTCTTTGTATAATTCTTAAACAATTCACCATGAATATCAATAATCTAGTTATAAATGTAAATATGTTTTTTTAGATTTTAAGATTTAACGCCGGATTACCTAAGCAATATTTAGAAACAGAAATGTTACTTCTGATTTTCATTTAAAAAATCTTTTACCATCCCAAAACACAGCAGATATTAAAATACGTTCTAAGAAAATCTTATTATAACATAATTAATACTCATACAAAATTATCGTTATTATCTCGTAATAAAATTCTTCGAAACATTCCAGTTTATAATCAAAATTTGTAAGAAAACTAGAAAGGCTGAAGAGTGAAAATTTTCTTTTATGTGTCGAAACATTTTGCTCAATTTTTTAAGGTGCCTGATGAGCTTTTTGACTTTACTAATGTATTCTGTGCTTCTGATTCAAAGCGTGAGAAAACTTATGATTAAATGCACCTAGCCATGCCTTTGCATTAGAGCAGCGAAATGCACTTACCACTAGAAAATTCATATATAATTGACGGTCACCAAAATTACGCATAAGCCCGTCACAGACGTAGTTATATAATATACTATTTGGCTCTGTGAGCTGATCTCGAGTGTCATCCCTGACCCCCGACCCATTGAAGTTTATCGAATATATTTAAACTTAAAACCGATTTCAGCACCAAGCTACACACATAACCGATTTTCTATGAGACTACCTGATATATTTTCTCTGCCTACCCCCATGGGAAACAGGCGTGAAAATATGTATGTATGTA
This sequence comes from Acrobasis consociella, assembly GCA_963555685.1. NCBI lineage: Eukaryota > Metazoa > Arthropoda > Insecta > Lepidoptera > Pyralidae > Acrobasis > Acrobasis consociella. The sequence goes on along the minus strand of OY743112.1, from coordinate 12,141,208 downwards.
TGTGGGGATGGGGCTGAGGAAGATCCGCAGAAAGAAATACTGTTTGAGATGATAATAAAAACTGATAGTATATTTGACTTTTAACTTAAAATATAAACTTTACAAAATCTTCTTTACTTCGTACGTCTTTAAAACTTAAACTTATCTTTAAAAAACGTCTTACAAATTATTTCGTCTTTTTACTAATCTTTCATTATTACTCCGTAACTCTAATCACTCCTTTTCACATATCCTTCCCAATTCAAACTTTTCGCGCGTCTCTTTTTTTCTCTCTTACACCATCTTACTTGTATCATGCTGTCCCTCTCTTATAAATCATACGTTCCTTTTCATTCAAAACTCTTACATCCTACATGTATGTATGTACTACCTGAGGCAATCCGGAAGTGTCGCCAGAAGTGAAAACTTAGTGTCGGTTACGGTAACGGTGTCGCGAGTTCAATAGTTGATTTTAGGTTCTGTCTGATGAGAATCGCAAGGCCCTGTGAATGTCGTAAGACTCTTTAGACAACGAAGGGACTAAGAACAAATTTTACGTGCTACAATTGCTTTCTCAAGGAAAACAGCAGCCCGTTGCAAGACTTTTGCACAAATGCATTTCCAAAGAGGATTGACGTTAGCATGCCTATTCATCCCTTTTAAACATAATTATTTCTCTTCCGTATCACTAGATGGCGCTTAAGGTTTCAATTGAAAAAAAAATATTTTATCACTATTATGTAAATAACGTAGTAGGTACCACGGAAATAATATAATAAGTATGTTAATACTCTAATTAATTAGATATGACTTATGTGAAATGCAATAAATATTTTAAAGCATATTGAACACGACACTTTCTTTATCACTTTTTACTAGTCGTGTATGCTGCAAGATGGCAGCACATACGACTAGCACAGAGATCTGTGTGCCTACCCGCAACTATTAATTTTTCCAACTTACGGGTCCTCCAATAGTTTCTATTGCGTTAGCACGGTACATTGGGTATCTATTACTTTGGTAATTGTAATATCTTTGAGGTTAGGTAGGCAACCGGTCGTCAATGTATCCCCAAATCGTTTAAATTGTTTCGGCTATTTCTTTTCGATTTTATATGGTCTGCGGTATCTTTAGGTGAACACTGACATTAATATTATACTTGGTGAAGAAAAAGCGTTACAACGCACTCCGAGCTCTAAAGAAGCACAGTGTGGATGCAACCGGGAACGCGAAGATGAAGACAAGGGCTGTTCGGTATCCGATTACAGGTCGTTGAAGTGGACTGGCCGGTTAACTTATTTGTAGAGCTCTACGTCGAACCACTACTTTCCTTGTTTACTCTGTGACATTACTTTTTCTTCGCATTACTTGAACTTACTTGACTTTTAACTACGTAGATAACCTATATACTACCTAATACTAGCAACAAACAGTTTTGTTACCAAAAAGATTTCATGTGCAAATTTATGGCAATTTCAATATGTATATTTTAATTCTAATATTCATAAAAATTAACAGACGTTTGCCTAACCTATTTTAACTTAAATAGATTCAGCAAACGTCTGTTAATTTTTAGGGTTCCGTACCCAAAGAGTAAAAACGGGACCCTATTACTAAGACTTCGCTGTCTGTCCGTCTGTCTGTCACCAGGCTGTATCTCAAGAACCGCTACAGCTAGACAGTTGAAATTTTCACAAATTATGTATTTATGTTGCCGCTATAACAACAAATACTAAAAACAAAATAAAATAAATACTTAATGGGGTCCCATACAACAAACGCGATTTTTTTGCCCTTTTTTGCTCGATATCAATAATGGCAACAAGTAGGCACTTGAAATATTTACAAAATACTCAGTTGTATTTTTATTTAAATAATAAATAAAAAAATTAAAGTAAAATAAATATTTAAGGGCTCCCATACAAAAAACTTGATTTTTATAGATAATGGTACGGAAGCCTTCGTGCGCGAGCCCGACTCGCACTTGGCCGGTTATTATGAATATGAGCGTAAGGGTATATCACAAATTATACTCTTTAGTGACAAAGTGAATATGCTACAAAACTAAGTGTAAGTAGTAGTAGAGAGTAACAAAAAAAAATATGTTTCTTAGAAATTTGCCTATTTAATAATATTGAAATTGATAAGTAATTATCAAATTTAAAAAGTAAAAATTTTTTCATACAGCTGTTAGTTGATTAACTTGACAGTGAAGAAAATGCCAGGTCACTCGTAATAATATTACTGAAGACAATTTTAAACAAGTGTACAAAAGAGGAAGGTTTTAAAACGTCAAGCCGTCACTCCAGTGAAGCCCACTCAACTTGAGAAGCTACTTGCGAATGACTGATACCAATTGAATAAGTAATTGATTACCATCTAAATGCCAACTCAAGTTTCCTTCTGGGTAATAAAATTTCTACTGTAAAACTCCTCCAATACCTTTAAATAATGACACAAAATTTAAAATCTTCTATTCTTAAAAGAACAACATAAAAACGCGATAAATTTCAATCTAGTTTGATATACAACCTTTATAAATTCCTGATATTATGACCATGTAGTAACTCTGACACTCTGTATTGTTTTTTTCCTTCTTACGCGTATGACAATAAGATTTTATTGAAAACCAATGTTATGGGCCATCATAAAATCTGGTAATCGTAAAAATGCCTAAGATAAACACGCAACAACCATGTCAAATCGGGTAATGGAAATTTTATAGGTCAATTTTCTCACTTCAAAAATGTTTTCTTGCTTAAATAGGCGTTATTAACGTCTAGGACATAAGGAACCATTTACGGAGGCATAGTGTGTGAATCATTTCGTCGTGTGACAATTTTAAAACATAATATGCGGTTGTATTTAAATCATTTCCATAGAAAAGTACACATCTATTACAAACACATTCCGCTAACGTTTTTAACTGAAAAAATTAATATTTTTGTACAATACCAGGTGTTCTGAAGATTTTCTTTGATAAATAACTTCAAAGATTATTTTAAAAAGTACGTGATAAGATCTAAGCAACAAAACGAAAAAAAATGTTATAAGGCAAAATATCGCAACACATATCGCACCGTGCTAATAAGAGAGCCTTGATTCAAATTTCAAGTTACCAATATAACTTTGTTTATAATTAGTAGGTATCTAAATTATTCAAAAGGTCATTTAAGTTTTGAATATTTCATCAATCAATTCTGTCGTTATTATAATTGTTTTACAAGAAAGTTTCGAGTTGATCCGCCTTCCACGAATCTCAGCACATCAATGGCTGGGTAAATTTCTGGCAACAGCTGCCGATTGTTCAGATTGTACAAAATTTAATCCGCGTTGCAGTGCCATATTAGATTTCTTTTTCGCTCGATTGAAAGTGTGTTTTTTTAACTGTCCCAGACTGTCGCCTAAGCTTCCTTTAGGATCTCAAATTACTCGGTAGCTGCTTTGATGCTGTAACTCTAGAGCGGTGCGTGTTCATATCGGTTTACCCACTACCGCCTTTTTTCGATATATTTAAGTTATGTTGGTAGGAGTGTCTTGGGCGGGAGAAAGTCAAGTTTTGGCGTTATAGAGTTGGGAGGTTCGGATACATCAAAATACATTCAGGATCATACAACATCAGCAGCTTTTAGATATATTGGACCTCTAATATTATTTACTTCATGTTCCATTAACAAAAATAATTTGCTCAATTTTTTTTATTTTGACCTTTACTTTGGCTATATAAATAAGCAGTTAAATAGCACGACTTTAAAGTCAGTATCTAATATAGATTATCGGGATTTGTTTATACTTTAGGAATATGTTTATTTTACAGTGTCTATGGCACCTAGTTCAGAAATTATATGAAAGGTCAAATAATTTGATTTCTGGGGAAAAAACTAGATCCCTTAAATTTTATTTGTCGGTAAATAATATGACCCGACCGGTGTAAATACTGCTCATCTTTTTTACATCTATTTGCAATACAATGCAAACACAATAAAAATCAAATCAACTGCAAATTGACTTTCTATCGTCTCGAATAACAATCTTAGGATCGCAGCTGAGGGTAAGACAAGTGATGCATCAAAAACAATATTTGGATTGCCATACACAATAAAAGTCTGTCAATACAGTAAGCAATTATTGCGCGGTTACATGTTTGTTTAGGACTAAGAGATTGAAGTGTTTTCGAGCATGCCAAGACATCTTTCAGCAGGAATCTTGGTATGCCAACGGAGGTTTATTCTTAAAATGCCTTAAATGTACTTACCTCTTTTTATGTGATTGATATGCGTAGGTGTTATATACTTATTCTCTAATAATTATAATTTTAAAAATATGTAATCTAAGATCTTAAACAACGTGGAAGGGACATACCCGCAATGAACCCGAAATGATAATATTGTAATAATTAATAGACAAAAAACAAACAAAAAATTTGCCCGGGCGGCTGCACACTTTCGTATGGAAATCTCTTTTTTTGTAGATTTTTAACTGTAATTTTATTATTATTATACTACCGTAATCTAGTATAGCCCGTAGTTCGATTTATTACGGGTTTGTTCCATAAAAATAATGATTTTGTTCCTGACCGAAAAATATAAGAAAAAATTGATTTTATTTTTTATGCAAAGAAAAACAAGACGATTTAAAAAATGTCCTTAAAATGCACATTCCCAAATTAAATAATATTAACTAAAACAGAATAAGACCAAAGCTGAAAACAACAATTTATTGTAGGTACTTACGCATTTCTTAGTACATATACAGGCGTGTTCAGGCTGCGGTTTTACTGCCGGCAGTAATTTAGAAGCTCATGTTTGTTCCGTGCTAACAGAATCAAAGTTACTGTATGACGAACTTAAGTCAATATTAATTTGATTTTATGTAAGTTGAAGCCTATGCCTACAATACTTATGTATCCAAATTATTTTAATTTAGATGTTGATTTAGATTTCAATTATTTGTTTGTATTGTATTGTGTTAGTTTTCCATAAATAAAATATGTGTTTTTTTGAAGTTTTAACATTAAAACATGTAATAAGATTTTCTCATGACATAGTACACATGCATTTCATCACATGTTTTAATGTGGATAATATTCCGAGCATTGTTATATATTAAGAATTAATTAAATTGAAGGTTTAATGTAATTATTTTCTAGTAACGTATTATAAAGTTTGTTTGCAATATTATGATGACATGGAACTGATTTGATGATGGCCATAGGAAGTCTATTATGAAACGACGCAATTCGATTAAGTTTGGGCTCAATTGATTCATTTGAGGAGAGTCTTTATATAAAAGCTTGTTTTAGAAAATATTTTTTTAAAATAATTACTTGTTTATTACCCATACTTTGTGCAAATTCTACACAAATCGAAACTTTAAAACTGAAGTAAATAATTTTATAACAACAGAAAAATACATACCTTTACTTCACCAAATATTAATAACAAATTCCGAGAATCAATCGCTGTCAATAAAACTTCGCTTTACCCGCCTACCGTTCTCTATGTAAATAGTAACTGTGAGACAATAACGTATAGAAACAATCATATGCTATAATGTATTTGATTTATTAAGCAGCGAGGACTGCCGAGATTGATATCACTAAACTACCGTCTGGTTCACACTGGTTTAGTAGTTTAGTAGGTTCAGTTAGCAAGCAAGTAGATAATAGCAAGCAAGTAGGTAAAAGAAGCTTAGGTAAATTCAAAAGAAGAAACTAGTTCCACTCTTGTTGTTTTTTGTTTTTCGTGGTGGCCAACACTGGTGTCAGATTTTTTCAGGCTGCCTAAAGGCATCTGACATAGCTTGACAACTGTCATACAATGATAACAGCTAGGACCAACGGCTTATACGTGCCTTCCGAAGCACGGAGGAGCTCGAGAAATTTTTATGCCACTTGTGGTCATCCATCCAAGTGCGGACCACGCCCGGTGTCGCTTTACTTGCGAAAGCGCTAGCAATGCGCACCACCAGGCCACCGAGCTCCTTTCCACTCTAACAAGCACAGAAGGTAGGTTAGGTTAATGTTCCGTTTTTAGAAAAATCCAAGGTACCATCCACTCGTCAATAACAATACCAAAAATTAATCCATACTGTGTTTATTTTAAATTTCACAATACAATGACGAATACGTAGTATAACTATGGTATTGTTTTTTACGTAGGAAGCATAAAAGATTATCCATCCATTATGCTTAACTTCCATAAATAAAATCATTTTTAAAAACCCAAATAAGAGGGGTTTTAAAACTTTGATGCTAATGTCTATCGATTTGTGCTATGATATCGTAGCGTAGCTTTTTTATGTGAAAGCCAGATTTTTTGCGGTGTTTCTTAGCTATGTTTCATGACAATCGGAAAGAAAAAAATACTCTTTTCAAATTTAGGTAATGCGATATTTTCTGACTGGTAGGAAATCTTTACTACATTTGAAATGTGATCATTGTAGATGTCCAGAAATATTTTGGAAGATGACAACCACTCGCCAGTCGAATTGACCAAACTGAACTTTATCTACTATTTATCCGAATAGTATTGTCTTCAAATCCGGTACGTTCAACAATTAACCGATACTATCACTACTGTATCAATTTTCGGAGGTATATCAATTGGTTTTATGATTCGGCTTTCGCATGAGTGAGTTGATAGGTTTATTAATATTCATAGAATAGATGTACTTTCCGATATATCGAGCTACTTATTTAGTTTGGGGCGTTATCAACTGCTGTTCCTTACAGTTTATTGTATAGGAGCCTGTTGGGTAAAATTAAATTTTAGTTAGATAAAACAAAATGAAATCTGATTTTCAGTAGATAATATCAAAACATCTGTCTTAACAAAAAATATCTACTTATATTTGGGAGTTAGTTACATAAGGTTCAGGGAGTTAAGTTTCACATAATATAATATTTCAACTACTGGCCGGGATAAGTCCGCGCTTGAATGTTTACTTTTCTGATATGTATCTGTGTCCTTTCTTATGTACAATAAAGCTTTTTAACAAACAAAAGTAAAAAGTACATAAGATATAACAAGAGTATAAGTAGGGATGGACATTAAAAACCACTGTCGTTTGTTAAGAATAAACATCTTAATTTTTGCTGGACGTTTTAAAATTAAGTTTCTTTACAACAAGATTTTCAACACATGAACGAATGATATATGCAGGCAGCTTATGTCTTAATAGTTATTTATTCAAAATGTTTAGAAAAATTACCTAAAGGTTCAGAAAGATAATGTTCTAAGAAACGTTGCTAAAATACTAATGCAAACAAAGAACGTCGCCATAATATAAATGAGGGCAACGGGTATCAGCAAAGAAAAAATATTAAAACTTTCTTTCGAACCCGGCGAATCCTTCCTAACTTTCTTTAATATAACTACTTCGGATTTTCTTTATAAGAAAATACGGTATATAAACTTAGGACCAAATTATCTTTACATAATGGATGGTATTGGCTGGAAGCCAGTGTTTATATTATTGTATATTATTTTATTGTTCATAATGGTTTCTTATCGGGTTCTTTTTTTATTTCAGCAAAAGTTAAAAACAACTGATATAAAAAACGTGTTTTTAGTTTAAAGTTAGTCTGAAGAAAAGTACTTACCCATTGGTCAAGAATAAATAAATTACTCTCTAAACGAAGTACCTAAATAAACGTATCCAGTACTTGCTAAACACATGATCACGAAATAAACTATTTTTCAAAGTTAATCCACCAAAGAGTAATTAACATTTTTTAATCCCATTGAAATTCTCATCTTTTAATCCCTGTGGATATCAATTTCATTCCCCTCTTAATTATCACCCTAAAAACTGTCCCATATGAATCTCATTGCATACGTTAGTACCCAAAGCAATTTTTGCGTTTTCATTTGCGCCAACTCTCTGCAGAAAATCGAGTTTTCGCCTCTATCGCTGTACGCATCTGCCCGAAATGGCTTGATAGACATAGTATAAAATTAGAACAGTAGTACAACTTAAAGCAATCCTTCTAAATAACGATATATACTAGAGTGAGTTGAAAATTAGATTTATCGTATATTCAAACATTCATTTTATATTTATTACATTTTCCTCATCATAAACCTACTCAGTTAAGATCAAAAGTAATCTTTACAATGTCTAATTTCGGTACTATTTTATATATTCTGTAGTCTTACGCAGTTTATTCGATAAAACATTTTATATAATGTAAACTTCTTTAGTAGTAAAATTAACTGAATATGTTTTATCTTATATGTTACAAAGCTTTCGTGCCTGCACGCACGTGCTTCATAATTATGTTGTTTTTTGTTTTTTATTTTTTGGACGCTTATGAAGTTTGCCTACTATAAGTTATTTACTATGATACAGACAAGACAACAGATTGAAACCTTTTGGCGACAAGTAAAGGTCTTAAACGACAGAGAATTACCGATCCCATATCATACAAAAATACACTTTGGTGTTTAGGAAATAAGTAACAATATACTTTGAAGACAATATGTCCCATGGTAAAATAGACAAAATGCAATCTGCGAGTGTGCTGAAAGGTATACACACCAGATGTTGTGGTTTTAACGTAACTAAAAGCTTTACTGAGAGTTAAGGTTCTATTAAAGGGTACATAAGTGTGTACTTATAGGAATTTAACGCATTTGAAATGCCGTTAAAATGTTATTGCAATGTTGAAGTAGGTATTATATTTTTTACGCATAGTGCATCATTTGGTCGTCAATCTACAAATGTGTAGGCTGATTTGGCTCTGTGATGAAAAGTTATGAGAATGGATCATGACTTATCATGCAGGTCGCTTTCAATCGGTGGTTTTGGAAATCTTTGAGACAGGCCAGGGCTCCCCCTGCTGGATAGGTCCTATTCAGCAGCCTAGACTTCCTGATGATGATGATAATCTCTGATTATGTCTCAATATGTATCCATCCAATAAATTTTAACATTAATTTGCTTGGCATCAGTGCTTTTTCCTTACCAAAAGATGTAACGAAACTCACTTTTAAAAGAAAAAAATTTTAGACACGAGTTGTCTTGTTTCATCTCATTTTCTTAAAAACAAGACTTTGCTTACCTACATCAGATTAATTAACGTTATTTTAATTCTTTTCATGAAAATGCAAAACAGGTACGTAAAAAGTTCCTTTCACAGAAAATATGCAAGTTTTCTTTGAAATTCCGTGGAAATATTTTTCTTGTGCTTGCTCATTCAATATTTGTTTTAAAGGAGTGATCCCGTAAATACTCATTTTGCGTTCTACTTAATCTTTATATTCAATCTTTGCAGGCACTTTTATAAATGTCAATAAGTTTGGTATACATTACGAGTAATGTAAGTGTTGAGATTCTTAATCTATCGTTATTTTAAAGAAAAGCTACGTACCAAAAGTAGCTGATTGGGGTATTAGAGAATTTATCCGATATTAAACTAGTTGATGATCTACAAATTCAGAAATACAAGGTATCTCGAGATGTTCATAATAAAACCTTTATTCTCTTACCATTACTTTGCCATTTTTGTATTTTTAATACCACTTTTTATCTAATTATAATGCAGCTTTTTAACTGCTATTGAGCACTATGATGAAAGGGCGAATTACTCCAATATTCTTATTCCACATGTCCCATTGTGCCTGAACCAACATTATTGTCAAACGACAAAACCAGAGTGCCCAGGTACCCAACCCACCAATTACCAAGTATTGTCAAAAAATCTATCTCGACGACATTTTGTACTCGTGTCATTCATACTACAAAATTTTACAAAGTTAAAAAGTAGCTATGTTTAAAATATTTAAAGGATTTTGAACTCTATACCTGCAACTTAAAATTTGAAATTAAATAGTTCAGAAGTAAATAAACTTTGTCGAACAGTTCTCGAAAACTTTTGTGCCGTCCTCTGGTCTGTCACATATCCTCCCTATTGTGTGTAAACTTCAATGGCATCTATTGATTTTTTTATTTTATTGTACCGTAGCAAAGAGTTCACTACACCTGCTTTCAAATTTTTATGATTTCCGTAAAATATTCAGTTGATAAGTATAAAGATAAGTCGCGTGTGAAATTTTGTGGGGTTGAATTTTTATGATGCTGTAAAAAATAAAATATAACGCAGGTTTCTAATAAAGAAAAAGATTAAATATATACTACAAAAGCCAATATGATACGTATAATAAATAATGTACATCTACTAGCTGCGCCTCGCGGCGTTACGCACGGAAAAATTAGCCTATGTGTTAATCCAGGGTGTCAGCTTCCTACATACCAAAAAAAACGTAAACGGCTGGACCAATTTTATCAAAATTGGTCCAGTCAATTGCGCGTGATAAAGTAACAAACATACACACACACTCACAAACTTTTGCCTTTATAATATAGTGTGATATATCGTTTATCGTAATAAATTATGTATATTTAAATTAACCGTTTCTTGGGGTATCTATGTTGTATCTTAAAAATATAAATTTAAGATAGGTATTTATATCACAATTAATAACAGTGAAAAAAATATTTAAACACAGTTAACAGTACCTAATTAGTAATATTTATTCATTTAAGGTATAATTTACTTTGCAATTTATCAAGAGACTTTAGGCGAATTAACTTTTTTGTTTTTACGTACTGCACGGATCACTACACACTGCTAGTAATTACCTTAGCCTTCTATGATTAGCAAAAGTAGGTTTACGCCCCTACACCACTTATTTCAATATAGAAACCGTAGTATATAATCACGAACACATAAAAACGTACCCTATTTCACGATGATTAGGTCTGTATTAGCATTTGTAATCATTATTTGCTGGAAATCTAAATCACGCGAATTATACGGTGTATAATTTATGCAAATAATAAAACTATGGGGTATATATTATAAAGGAGATTCAGGGATATATAGGTTACATACATACTAGTTATAAGACAATGGATATCAAAAGTACAAAATTTAGAACCAGAGTAGATAATTAGTCTTATAAAATGTTCTTTTAGCTGTCCTTTATATAAACATATAGAATTAACTCTTGTAATTGAATTGGATGTGTATGTAATAAAAAAATTGTTTCTATGCATTTTACAATTTTGTTTTAATTGAACCTTAATAAAACATGCATGATTATTACTGTGTACAACGACAAGTCTGCGATAAAGCCACGGTAATATCTATAGAACATTAGTTATAATAGATAACATTACCGTGATAAACCTTTTTAGAAAATAAAAATCCACTGAACCCTTAACATAAACATATGTATAAGTAAGTTTAGTTACTATTAAAATAGGCTTTTATAAACAAACGCGAGTCTCCAGTACATACTTTTACCTTTTGTTCATAAATTCTAATAGAAACCGTATTTTGATACCCCAAAAAACAGTCCTTTATGCAGTCCATCCACGTTCTCAATGTCATTGGGTACCGATTTATACACGTCTATTTATTCAGAACAATGGCCACCACCTCGGTTCACATGTCGACCCTTCACTAATTAAAAAAAAGTCGGACGAATAAGACCGGCGATTTTTATCGCTTGCCGAATCATACATTCAAAGAAACGTAGGCGTTGTCTATACTTCCTCTCACTTCGACTAAAAAATAATCACATCTTGCATCTCAGTCTCACATTCCATTCTACAACATTTCTTCATTCATTAAATCAGATTGTAATTGTTTATAATTATAATTCATTTAAATCTGAAATACCCGTTGCCGCTTCTTCATTTTGATAGCGTAATGGAACTGTGAGAATTTGATACTTTATCTTTCGTATTTAAAATCTGTTCCAACCGTTTTTACGTATTTTGAGTCTTATCTCTGTAAGAATAAAAAGTATTTTAAAATACTGATAATTATGAATTAGACTACGGAAACGATTCGTGGTCAAAAGTCATAAATCGAAATCAAGAAGTTGACAAAGACACTGTTTTTGTTGAACATTACTGGTTTCCGAGATAACCTTTTTTACAGTCTTAATTATTGTTATGGCTATGTTGAAGCCTCAGGTGACGGTGTGATAATTATCATAATTGCTGTCCATTTCTTGGAAACCTCGGATTTGTGTGTCGTACAACTGTGATTTACACAGTGAGGAGACAAAGTAATAAAAAATCCTAATTAATGTTTGTGGAGTAAGACCCGTTTCTGTCAACTGAAGATTGCCTGCGCTTCAATCATTATTTAGGTAAAGAAATTGATATTGATGGATACAAAGTTAGTGAAGTGTCGTTTAGAAATCAATTTATCTTCTGATCCACGAGTATCAAAGTTTGTTAAGAGATCTAGATCATTTATAACAATTTATCATTTAACTAAGTATTCTAACGTGGTTTTACTTACGTCTTCTTCTTATCGTGTGTGTTAGTGACTAACACTAGTGTCAGAGTTTTTAAACCGCCTTAAAGGCCTCTTGACATGGTTTTAGGTAACGACCAATGTCAAAGACAGTGACCGGGACCGACGGCTTAACGTGCCCTCCGAAGCACGGATCATCTTACTTATCGGACAATTAGGTGATTAGCCCACAATGTCCTAACCAAACTAGGACAACAACACAAAGTCGTTGCCCTCGCCGGGAATCGACCTCCGGGTATGAGCCAAACGCTCTAATCACTACACCACGGAGGCAGTTAAAGGTTTACTTACGTAGTGTAGTAATACGGTACATGTACTTAGTTATGTCATATCACATTCATTTTAAAAATATTATGTATTATTAATTATCATTTATTTATCAACTACATTTTTTAGACTGAATGAGGCAGTTATTCCACTTAAAGCACCCGTTTGACGAGGCACTCGTTTTTATGTTTGAGATTCTTTTTAAAGTTAGATTTGTAAGATAAATAAAATGTACTATATTTATTTACAAAAAATAAGAATCTATTATTAATAAGCTGTAAAAGAAAAACTCTTTTTAACCGACTTATAAAAAAGGAGGAGGTTATCAATTTGTCGCAAACCTTTATGTATTTTTAATGAATGTTTACCAATTATTCGAAAACGCGTAAACCAAGTTGAAAAATTCTTTTTTTTTTGTTTGAATCGGTATACTTGTAATGTAGACACCATAGTTTTTTTTTTTAAATTGGTTGTTTAGTTTTGGCTGAAGTCGATTTTAGTTTTGAAAAAAATTCTTATTTGAATATAGACTATAAAGATCATAAATTCCCTTACGAATTCATTATTACATCAAGACACGTAACGATATCTCGCAACATTTTGCAAATTATAATAAAAAGCGAACTTTTGATTTATTTTTGTTGGATCATTAACTATTCGATATGTTATTTTATCTGGTGAAGTATGAAATTATATTATTTTTACTTTTACTTGGAAGTGTATACGTCTGACACTTAGCACAGTACTTATCGGTAACGGAATGGACGTCAACGCAATCGACAACTGAGGGTTGCTAGATAATAAAAAAACAACTTGATTGCTTTAGTATTGACATAGTAAAAAAAAATAAAGATAAATTTTTGCAAATTAAATAATATAAATCAACAATTCTTACTTCATTATTTTCATAGTAATTCAATTACAACAAATTACACCTTCATGAAAATGAAACTATTAAAATATAAATATATAACCGTTTAATATGATTATTCTAATTTATTTACATTGCAACGTTATATAAATTCTAGATGAAAGTAGTTTAAAATTTGTTAAAGATTTTGGTCTGCATTTAAATAGAGTAATTAACGTTTTTGGTCGTATTTCAGACAAACTAAATAACTATCCACATTTAAATTCTGGACGCTTGAAAAGTTTTGCTAATGAAATTAAATCAATTTGTCTGACTTTCAAAACTCACAAGGTAATTTTTATACTTATAGTGGCTATATAATTTTATCTTATAAGATTTAAAAACTTAAAGTTTGAACGAAATAAGATTTGCGTATAACACTTTGGATAGCCCAAATGGTAGGCTCAATTTTAGTGTGATTTGTCCTCCTTTAAATTATATATATCCTAATATATTTATGCCTGGGATTATATTATTATTTATTACTAGTTATTCTTTTCACAAGAAATCTAAGAAACAAGATATTTTTGTTATGTTTCGTGTGTGTAAGTGGTCAAAACTGGTGTCAGATTTTTAGGCTGCCTAAGGCATCTGCATAGGGAAAAGGCTATACCACACACTTTAAAACTCCAATACAGAGTGTAAATGTACGATTTAAGTACTTATATTTAATTTCAAGAGACTAAGTAAACATTAACATCTTATCAAATGGAACCAATGCTACTATCTCAATACAATTTGCTTACAATGAACATATTTTGCTATGAGAATTATAGCACGTCTCATAAGCGGTCATGTCAGGGTCAAGCATTTTTCTAGATTTTAACTGTGTCTATGATATTCATATAGCACTAATCTATACATATAATAAAAGAGTAAAAAAAGTGTGTCTGTACATTAAATATATTTCCAAAAAAAATATTGGGGGCGATGGAGACGTAGTAATAGATTAAGAATTTTTAAAAAAATGTCTGTCTGTTTGTCTGTTTGTCTGTTTGTACACGCTAATCTCCGGAAATACTGGACGGATTCGAATGAAACTTTTTTTGTTATATAGCTATTAAGCCTGGGCAACATATAGGGTATAAATGATTTTGAAAAATGGAACGCCTGATGCAGAACCATAATGGTCCAGCTAAACTATAAGAGATATAAAAATGCCGCCTTAGTAAAAGTTCTTCAGCCTGATGAGCATTTTCCAGAGACATAAAGTCCACGCGAACGAAGTCGCGGGCTTCGGCTAGTACAATAATATAAGAACACATTTACTTGTAGAAAATATTTTTCAAGCATAACATATAAAAAAAATATTTAAGAAAATTGGTCGTGAACGTCCGTTGTGCCACGATTACGCTCGAGATACCTAAAATATTTGTACCTTGTTGTTTAATAGCTTCGTTACGTCACAGGATGGTTTTCTATTGAAAATTACTATATAATTCAGTGTCAATTTATAAAATACTCAAATTACAAAAAAAATATTGCAGAACTATATATTGATGTACGTCCTTTATTTTAAAAAAATGACGGCTCTGGGTACGCTAAGTCCTTTGAATCTATTTTTGATAAGCGCGCGCACAGACATAGATATAGAGCGCGCGTATATTATGAAGCCTGCACTTTTGAATTTTTTCTAAACTTATTTTGTCTTGATTCGAGTATTTCTAGTATAAAAGTTTAAGAAGATAAGAGAGACCTTTGCCCAACAGTGGGACAAAACAGGTTAGGTTATAATAAAAAATATTTTATAAAAGAACTTTCAGGCATGAATTGATTCTACATTTGCACTCTATATATTGTAATGTGTACTTGCACCATTATATTACAGAATAGCCGAGTAGCAAGTTCCGCTCCATACTACTAGCATCAGAAGTGTTTTGAATTAATTACAAAGTTCCGACTGAATTACTCGGCTCTCTATACCGATAGTGAACTACACGAGCCTGTGTTATGCATAATAATGAACGCGCGATATTAGCGAGTAAGGAGCTCCATATGACTTATTCATTTAAGGATCGAGTGCGCATTACTAGCGGTTTCGCAAGTTCAGCAATTCCGGACGTGGTCCGTCTTTGGATGTTTACCACAAGCACAGAATTAATAATAGTATTACATACAGAACGGAAACTCGCACCGTCCCCCGCAATCTGGTGTCCCCGCAACCCTTCCCCCGTTATTGTGAGGTGTAAGCGGCAGTAAAACAGGGTTATTGGTAGTCGCACGTTGACATTACGCGAATCACTTAGGATTATTGAATTATAATGGTGAGAAACTGCGCACATTATCATTGTTTATCCACGGAAAACAATAAATAACGAAAATTTTATAGATTTCCGAGTGATGAAAACAGGTAAGCAAAGCAACAAATTCTGTGGTGGCGACCCTGATTGTTTAACTCACACATTTGACGTGTGCACGGACGGATTGTTTCGTTTGTAGTAGTACTAGGTATATATGCTGCTCCGTTTGTATGAAGTGCCATACCTGTGCCACAAGTGATAGTGTATTCTCAAGTTCATCCGTTCTTCAGAAGGTACGTTATTCTGTGTCATTATTGTATGCCAGCTATCAAGATTGAAATATTTCACATGACGTCACAATTGGATAACCTTTAAGCTTGTTTCTTTTTTTAAAACAGGTTATAATCATTAGGTAACTTTACAGTTTCATCGAAAGTTATCTGCAAACAAACTCCAAATCAAATTTGACATAAAGAATGGAACGCACATGAATCTTAAAATTGCTAGTCAATGAGTAATTATTTAACAAAATTATTAACATAAAAAAGCCCGTAAAGAACAAAACCCTGACTGTCTCTTTATATAACCAGTATCGGTCTCAGGATTAAGATTCATCTAATGACACCTTTGACCGGTAAAAACCCGCACGACATTAATAAATGTCCACGTTCATTGTCTTACTATTGTGTCTGATATTGGCGGTAAAGGTACGGTTAAAGTTCAAATCCATTAAGCTTTTAGGCTGCAAAGCATCCCTTATAAATGTACATATACACATTAACTCGAAAAACATAACCTTCCTTCTGACGCAGACGGATAAAAGTGAGCTTACACATGGCACAGATTACTAATAAGTTACTACGTAACATGGTAAGAAAATTGGGTATGTTGTTTAAGTACACCTCGTGCGGTGAAATAGAATCTCACATTGATTTGGTTAAAAACTGAGAGCTTGAGTTATAAAAAAATGTGTTTATTTATGTTTTTTCTTAAAATAGTAATTTTATAAAGATAACAAGATTAAAGCTGACTCATACAAATCATTAAATTGCATTAAACAAGACAAAAAGTGAGCTAACACATGGCGTCACAATCGGGTAACCTTTGAGCTTGTTTGTTCTTATCAGGGCTATAATTAGGCGGCGGCTTGTTAACTTTTTCACTGTTGTTCGGTTAAGGGGCAGACTAAAGAACAGACTTATGTTAAAAGATTTTATTTCCGAGACGCATTTTGGGGTCAAAAATTATTTTTGTTAAAAATTACTCGTCATCATATTACAAATAAAAAAATATAGATTTAAGAATTACAAAGTACTAATATAACCAAATTGATGTTAAAAACTAAACGGTAATTTCAAGTTACCTGCTTACACATTTAAATTGTTTGAACACAGTTGATCTTAATTTCTGGCCCAGCCCTGCGTTTTATTTTTATTTTTTTTGAACCAAAAAAGATGTAGTTTTTGATAAACAAACTATATTCATTATTCTGTCGCATATAAAATTAAAAATCATTGGTCACAACTATCTACGGATTATTTCCTTGCTTTTGAGTTAAAAAAAAACTGTAAAATAAATATAAACATAATGTTTTTTTGGTAACTGGTATTTCTAGTATTACTTCAGCAGACTATCGTTGAATCTAAAAAATTATAAAAAAGTGAATAAAAACTTATTATTCAAAATATAAGTTAATCAGAATAAATTACTTATTAATAAAAAATCCTAGGAAACTCACTTCTAACACAGCTGGTTCTAAAATTCCCGCAGCACTGCTGCTTATTTCATCCCTGCTCAAGCTTTAAATTAAAAGGGAATAGTCCAAGCCGACGGCTGGACTCGACCGCAAGCTACAGTTATTAACAATTCCGGTATAGAAATATTTTACTTCCACCTTCTTATTAAAGTTGTTTGGCCCTATCTTTACGGTTGGCTGAAGAAAAAATGTGGATGTGTCTAATTTATAACTGGGGTATGTTTCTTCAATCGACTTTTTGACACTTAAAACAGAAGAACAATAATAAAAGTAAATTGAAATAATTATTTTTTATTTAAAAATTTAGGATATCATTAGGTATTGAGTTATAGAACTTATAGAATTATACTCCATTTGGTTAGGTATTTATATAAATGTAAACAATCTTGACATGTCTTTTTATTGAAATATACACTTTATAAATCAATACCTTTGCTAATTACAAAGTAATTATGTAATTTTGTAATTAGGAAAATTATTGATTTATAAAGTGTAAATAGTGTAAAGTGTAGGAAAATTATTGATTTAAAAGAGTATAGGTACCTGATATCCGCAAGACAAATAAGTAGGTACTGATACAATAATTATAAGTCTTGATTTCGAAAAAGGTACCTGGTTTTAATTTATAAAAGCAAAATCTGCTGGTTTAATTTAAATTCGTGCCCTGCTTTGGCACGACAATAGCGAGAATCTGTACAAATCCTTATTAAAAATTTTAAAGCATTATATACATAAATTTCCGTACGTTAATTCAGCATCAAATTAGTTTTATATATTCAAGAGCCTTAGTTTTAGCGATCTTTATATCTCTGGTGTGATGCGATGTGGCATGTCCATACTAACATCATTCCTATAATTTTACTTTTCGGTTTCTAACCTATATTCGTGCGGCGTCGTTACCCGAGGCGCGTCGGCCAGCACAATTATGTAATTACGTGTTAGGAGATCTGTTTTTATCACGTCCACCCTTGTCTATCCATGATAGTTGTATAATGTTCTCTTGTTTTGGTGATTCTCGTCATTTTTCGAGTGAAAAAATATTGCCATATGTTGAGGGTTGTTTTCGATGGGAACTTGATAATTTGGCCGTAAATAATCACCCACAAATAATATATTAAGAAAGCAATAAAATCAGCATTATTGTTTAATGACACAGGTATAATAATTATGTGTATCGTTAAAATTATAAAAATTTATTAATGATCTTCTTATAAGAGAACGCCTTTTGTGCGTGTATTGATAATTAAATTAGCTTTAGAAACCTGATTAAGGGACATTTTCTTTTAAAAACGTCTTATAAAAATGTTAATTACTGCAAATTTTTATGCCTGCCATAAAAATACCATTTTGCTATTTATAAAGCGACACAGTTAAAAATTCTTGTAAACTTAAAATAAATAAAGTAGATATGTATGTAATTATTATCTCTAAACAAATAAAATTTAAAATTACCTCGAAAAAGAGCTAAATCATTTTACTAACTCGAAAATGTTGGCTGTCGTCATCGCTCGCAATTTTCTCAAACGTGAATTTTGCTAATTCGTATGGGCACGAGGTAATTTCGGTTGCCATATGGCGTTAACAATAGGGCAGGGTCAATAACATGTGTAAAGGAACCCGCGGACGTCCTACTTGCTTGCGATGACCTGATGGCCATTTGGAAGTGGTATAGAGTTGATACAACGCTTGTTTTAGGATCCAATTTAATATGTTAATGTAATAGTGCTTTTGTCACTATTGGTGATTGATTTTTAATTGATCTGTTGCTAAACTTAACAGCTAAGTTTATAAATATTTAAAAAAATGCAGAAAATAAATAATGACAATAGGGAAAATTCACTTTTTACCCATATTGAAATTTCTTTTTACCGCCAACTTCAGTTTCTATTATGTAACAGGAAATAAATTTCATAACAATGGTATTGACAATTATTATTTTTATTTTAGGTTTTTAGGAACCTATATGTTCGAAACAACTACAATTACTTTCGATAAAAATGGTAGATATATGAAAGCAAAATACAAAAGCAGTAAATACCTAATACCAAAACATATGTACCTAGTTAGTTTTACTGGGACGTCAATCTATAGGTATATCTAATTATTTACATTACAATAAATAAGATGATTTTTCACTAACTTATCAGTAATAAGCAAAATTTTCTGACAATTGTCTAGCTGGTGCCAGCAAATTCATCTGCGCAGGATCACAAAATATCTTTATAAATGGTAATCTATGTGTTATTCTGATGTATAAGCTACATCATTGTAGAGTTTCATTAAAATCCATTCAATAGTTATTTCGTGAAAGAGTAACAAACATCTATCCATACTTACAAACTTTCGCGTTTATAATATAAGTAGGATATTAAACTACCATCTCTATATAGTTCGCTACTTGTAAAGACCATTACAGCAGGTCCAATCAAAAAATCATTTTTTACCATATAAATTCAACCGGACATGGCTCGTAAATGACTTACAAAGTTGTTACAGTAATAATATCAATACATTACACGAAATAAATGATTTATTGCTGACGCAAGCGCAGATCGAAATGATAACTTTGTGGTTTTATTTTGACATGTTTGAATGATAACAAAAATAATGTATTTTGTAGTTTTTAGTTATCATCATTCTGGTAGTTAAATAAACCTTCATAGTGACTTGCTACTCTAAATATTAGAAATTAGATATTTTATTATATCAAATTGTATTACCTCCATACTCAATGGCTAAGATAATTTTAGAATATACATATCTAGTATTTATTTCAAATTCTTTAAATTAGGCCCTACCATCTATGCTCAAAAACTGGCACCACTAAATATTTTTCTTCTGAAAACAAAAATTTAAAAAAAAACTGCATAAGAAAAGCAACTAAGTAGGTATAATTCCTTAATAAGGAGACACAAAAAATTCTAATATGTATAAAAATCACCTATTCTACAAAGTATACATACAAAGTACTTTTAACAATACCAATATCCATACCCATATAGAACATTAGTTGAGAAAACGTCCGAAATAAATATGTTTAGCGAAATCTCCAAACAATACTTGTATAAATCCGCGCTAACAAGAACAAAAGACGAACCTCAGAGAACACCCCGGTAATCCTACGCCTTTACAAAAATAATGCAACCGAGATATTACCAGGTTAAGGTGCGGTCACACTTAACTCTACCTTTGTCTTTCTTGATGTACGTAATTAAATGGTGTTTTTTTTTTTGTATTATATTTGTTACTGCCATTGACTATCTGTTATAATTATGAATGCATTTTAAACAAGCTTGATAGCCAAACATTATTATACTAAACTACTTAAATAAATTATAAAGTTGGACTTGTTAACTAATTGTATCTATTTATAGACAGATACTTAAAAACACTCGTGAATTGATTCTATAGGTATTTTTAGTCTTACATGTGAAGCAAAAGAATAAAAAAAATACGTAGTTAAATATTTTGACACCTTGATGTTCTTTATTTGTAAAAATAAGACAGGAACGAAGAGCCGTCTTAAAAAAGCAGCCTGAGAAAATCAGTATTAAGTTATGACAATGAAAATTTCCCAAATTCGAAAGGTTGAAACACCTTAATAACTTATTTATCTTTTAGTTGGTATCGTATTGAATTTATCGTAGTATGTATATATCTGGCTTTATAGATCCAAATATAGAGTAGTGTTGGCTTTGAGCATTCAATTACATGAATGTGATTTGCGGGTAGATTTGCGTGGTTCCGTATTAAAAAAGTTAAAAAATATTATAAAAGATAAATATTGTAAGAAACATATTCTTTAGTAAAACATGTTGTTATTTAAAGCCGTGATGTAATTTTGTTGGATCACTCCACATCAAAATTAAACGAAATTCCGTTCATGACAAGAACTACCTGAGATGGACGCACCCTTAGTTGCTAATACATTTTCAACTTAATAAGAAAACCAATAGAGTCCTTTGTTTACGCAGCAAAAATATCTTACAAGACCTCCAAAAAGTTGAAATGTTAGGTAATTTGGGAGAGATTTGCGTCGACCACATTCGTGGTATTGAACGCGGGCCGAGATACGGAAGAGTAGGAAAAAAATATGAAATATCCTTTACCGTTATAACACAAATTCGTGTACCTCGAAATATTCATAGAGCTTATTCTCAGGAGAAACCACGACTTGATGAAACGTACACAAAGAGATATTTATGGAAATGTTTGTTTTCCGTATTTTATTTCTTTCATGTTCGTAATATCGTGAACATTACAGTCAGCAGAAAAACTATGTCACCAAATAAAAGCATATTTTCTAATGTGAAGAAACTTTTGATTGGGGACATATTTACCCATAGTATGTACCTAAATATTATTATGTGGGGATGGGGTTGAGGAAGATCTACAGAAAGAAATACTTGTGTTTGAGAAAATATAAAAACTGATATATTCTACTTTTTAACTTTAAATATAAACTTTACAAACCTGTCTTTACGTCTTTCGTCTTTTAAAACTTAGCTTATCATTAAAATATGTCTTACGCCTCATTTCGTACGAAATCTTCATTACTCCGAAACTCTTAATTTTTCACACATCCTTAAAAATTTCAAAATTTCCGAGAGTCTATTCCTTTCTCTCTCACTTGTATCATCCTACCCTTCTCTTACAAATCATACGTTCCTTTCCATGCATAACTCTTACATCCTACAAATATGTTACCTATTAGTAATTTAGGCTAGACATAAGTTTATATGAAACGAGAGTAGATTACGTATCATTTTAGGTAATTGAACAGCGAAGTTATATACTATGGAACTTAAAAATTTTGTAATCACGCGAAACTGTACTCGAAACTTATATAAAAAGATTATCGCATTACGCAGCGTCAACTGTCGAATACTAGTTGTTCCAGCTGGTATTATGTAACATCAATAACGATATTGGCATAAAACGAGATACTTGAATGTACTTTCCTACTTTTGATGGGGTCATTTTTGCACTCGATTATACTTCCATGGTATTATAGCTCGCTGTACTTAAAGGTTCATTTAAATGTATAAGGTAGGTGGAAATTATTCACTCTAAAGCAGTTCTAGGAAAATTGTATTTATGACCTATAAATATTTAACAAAAATATCAGCTTCAGAACAATGTTGATCATAAGTCTAGACAAGATTATGTACTTTATGATAAATACATCATTTCCTTTTAATTTTTTAATACGTTGTTTTTTACAACTTATTAACAAACTTTAATCATTTAACGAGCTACAGAGACTACAATACAGAGTAAGACAAAAAAAAAACAACCAATAAAAAAAGTATACCATAAAAATACGCACTTCTTCTTACTCTTCTTCTCACTTATCGTGTCGTTGGCGCAAATTTTAAATTTAATTGTTCCAGAACGTTGTCATTTTTAAGCTTTTCTCCGAAACAGAGTATAGGTCAACATAGGGCATGAGAAGAGGTGCTACATGGTCTAGTTGTCATGGCCACACTCACACTATGCTTTTGCTTGGTCAATTATAGCACCTTTTGTCACGAGACCTGTTTCCCCCTTTCCTGAACACATGCATCACTTCAACTAACCGAAGGTGTTATACCTATAAATGGGAAGAGCAGATTACATCGCGTTGGCTTTAAGCGTCTGGTTATTATGCGACAGGTATCGTTAAGAATAATATGGGTATGTCTATTTCTCCTGAAATATAAATGGGTATGTATATTTATCCATGCGCAGAATGTTGAAACACTGGGACATGCATATTTGCCAGCACAGTAGCGGGAGAATGTGTGGGGTTGTTCTCCATGAGGTTCATGTAAGGCGCTGGATAAGGTTATTACGGACTAAAATATTATGAGCAAAAAAACCAAATCCGGTTTCGTACTCATTCAACGTTAAAATAAAAGGAGAATCTCAAGATCATCGAGGAAGTAATAATACCATTTGTAAGGATTTCAGGTCGGGAAAAATATGGCATAATTTTAAAAAAGAAAAACTGTAAGCCATAAAGCCTTGTCTAGTTCCTGAGTAGGTCAGGCGATGAATCGGAGCAAACGTGCATAATTTAACATTCCTCTCGGAAAACGTTTCAGTTTTTTCGATATTGGACTTTTTGGACCGAAATTAAAGTATATTTTATGAAAGATTGCCGTAAATACAAATGGAGTTGGAATGATTTGTGACTTTGAAGTCAAAATATGACGTAGAAAAGACAGGTGTTAGTAAAGCGGTTTATTTAATAAAATTTAACTTCTAGACACAAAGAAAAATTAGAGCATATATAAAACGTAGCTTCTCATCCCGCCGAGAATAAGAGAAGATCCTTATTCAAGGGCATCTATTTCGAGTTCCATATACTTAACAATGTGACGGGCCAAAAACCTGACACTTGTTAGGGTTCCATACCCAAAGGGCAAAAACGGGACCCTATTACTAAGACTTCGCTGTTTGTAATCCTGTCTGGAAAGACTGGTATCTTGTCTGGTTGATTGGTATTACTATTGCTCGACATCAATTTGGCCCGACATATGTTTAAGCGAGACCGACCCGCACTTGGCCGGTTATTCTAATTACATGTACATCCCGTTCCTATTATCCTTCTGGGCGTGGCTTATGGGTCTTGCAACCGGTGGCTCTGTCTACGCTGTAAAAGATAAAGATGTAATTGTGTATAAGTGAATCTTTAAAAAAAATCTTAAACACATGGTCATATACCTGTCAAAGTTTAGGAATGGAAATGGACTGTGTGAATTCAATTTCATAGAAGGAGACTTTTTGCACTTTACCATTTAATTAAATTCCTTGAAAGGTGAAGTAGGTACTTCCCATTTCATTTAGAAAATATATAAATAAAGTTTTGTGTAACAGTTTTTAGTAAATAAACTTCATCGTAATACATATTTTGAGATTCTGTAGGGTAACATTTAATATCTTATAAATGTATCAATACGTGAAAAGCTTCCAAGTCTTCCTTTATTCTTTTGAAACAATGCTTCTTGGAACGAAGAGGAGATAGTTTTCAAAGAAAATGTGTTTGAAATATTATGAAATGAAATGTTGTTTATTTGCTATATAGTGAGAAGTTTTGTGTTTGTGCTATTTTCCTGATAGAAGCATATCATGAATTTCTTACTTTGGAATTTAAATTCTAATATTTATGAACTAGGATTTAAAAACTCCTTTTTTTCGTCATTATGTTTATATTAAGCTTTTTGGCGATATATATTGTGATAATATTTATATTTTTACTAGCTGAAGTCCACGGCTTTGTATGCGATGGCCGTGGACTTCAGTTGCTTAAATTTTTGTCAATCTTCACATTTTCCTGCTGTTTAGCTGTTTTTAGCAAAGTTTCATACAATTTTTCATCCCCTATACCTCTTCCACCTTAGAGAGTTTTTTTTTTAAAGTTAAACTATAAGTTTTTTTAAACTATAGGCCAAGCAATTTTTTACATTTTCACTACAAAATTGACCAAGTTTTACTTAAACTTTTAACCCTCATTCCAACACCTTAGGGGCTGAATATCCAAAAATCCTTTCTTAGTGCACAC
Organism: Acrobasis consociella; assembly: GCA_963555685.1. Taxonomy (NCBI): domain Eukaryota; kingdom Metazoa; phylum Arthropoda; class Insecta; order Lepidoptera; family Pyralidae; genus Acrobasis; species Acrobasis consociella. The sequence goes on along the minus strand of OY743112.1, from coordinate 12,116,173 downwards.
TCAAGTCTTTTAAGGAATGTTGAGCAAAATTTAACGGTAGACCAAGACTGGACCCAGCGGTTTTATCAGGCAATATCTATATCTGTCAGCCAGTCAGTTTCTTCTTTTATTTTTATATGTAGATTTATTTTTTGTATAAAAATACGTAGTAAACATTTAATTGTTTTATTTTTAAAGCATCCTAAGAAATTTCATTTTATGACCATGAACTATTTACAGATAAACAAATGTTTTAGCATAAGCCTTTCCTATTGTAACCAAAACAAACATAACTCATCCCATCTAATATTCAAATTCGTATTAACTTCGGGTATTAAAATTTGGGCGGGTAATAATCAGGGTCTTACTATAAATCAGGGCCGCTTCAAACATGTAAAACTCCAGTTAAATTTACCGCAAAAGATAATTATACAATTGCAAATTATCCACGAAACGACTTTCGGCCTCACGTTGCTATGTTTATCTTGAATCACCCTTCGTTTCACCCCTCTTTCACCCCTTTCACCGGTAGATTAGGGCACCTAAATTACAGGGTTTGGGGTAAATATAAATCAAGCATTCTAGAGAATATGCTGATTGCTTGTTTGAATGTTCAGGGTGTTATTATAAGTGGAAATATTACCGTTCGTGACAGTGAAAGTTATAATATTATATTATAAAATTAAAAGGTTTTGTGAATCAAAATCATACAAAGCCATTTAAAAAAACTAATGTCAAAATTTTCGCTGATTGCCTTTAGTTGTCATCATTGTAGCAGTCGTTAAACTACATCAGATGCCTTTAGGCAGCTTGAAGTATCTGACACCAGTGTTGGCCAGCTAAACTAGCAAATGCAAGTTATTAAAAAAATAACAGTGCCTCACAAACCATCTCTTTTATTACATTTAGCAAAGCAAAATTCTTGTACTTTCATCCAACTTCAAAAAAAAAGAGGATGTTACCAATTTCTCGGAATCTTTTATTTTTTTATATGTATGTTCACTGCTTACTAGGATAAATGAAAACCAATTTGAAAATATATTTTTGTTTGAAAGGGTATATTTTACTGGTGGTTTTAAACATTGTTAACAAATCAGTTGTGTAGTTTGATGTTGAAGTTAGTTTATTGTTTAAATTTTTTTTTATATCAACATACCTTTTTGTAATTCTATTTATAACACATTTAAACATAAAATCTCACGACTCCAACAAATATAAAGCTAGGGTAGAGATTTTAATATTTGCTTACGTGTCCCATTTAAATCACATCTTCAGAGGATTTCCTAACCCTTTGTCAGCCGTTGTAGACACCCTGTAAAGGAATTATGCGCCCTCACGGTATTTCTTTAACCCTACAGTGATTCTGCTTATCGGAAAGAGCGGGTTGAATACAATTTTGCGGCCCTCCTCGAGACAATGTTTTACTTGGGATGCTAAATTTAACCCTGCATATTTTTAGATGCAAGATAATGAAAGGTTAATAAAGATAGATTTATTTTGGCGTAAAAGTCATTAAACACAACGAAGTGATGTTTATACTTTTTTAAAGATTTTAGCATTAAACTAAACAGCAGTTTGGGTAGTTGCGTAATTCAGCTTTAAAAAGTAGTTCAGAATAACAGCATGACACAAATAAAATAAAACAATTCCAATCAAATACTTAATTGATGACCGTATATTTATTGGAGCTGCGGGACCCAAAATGCTCTGTCTACCCGAATAGGGATGAAGACGAGATAGTATGTGTATTTATTTCACAAAATTGCTTAACATTTTTTGACTAACAAATGTGGTTAAATAATCGCTATACGTACGAGAATTAGTATGGTATTTACGATTTTCATAAATCTAGCCAATAACATAATGTAGATACATGTAAGAACCCAAACAAATATTTTGGTTTAACTCACGATAAAAAATCTTCATAAAGATTTTAAAAATCCGCTTTGATTGTAGCTTTAAATCATATTTGTTGAACGATATGAAGTTTAACGAATTCATTGAAAAATGCAATCGCACCATTGTTATTATTCAATTTCAACCCGTATGCAGTATGCAGGCGACAGTTGGTCGCTGCAGCGCTCGTCAAAGATTATCGAGAGGGTTCGAGTAGAAGGAAAATATTTTTGTTAGTTATGGTCTGTAAAATCAGTAGGATTATATTTGATATGATAATGCAATTGCACCATTATTATTATTTAATTTCGATTCAATGCAGGCAATATTTAATCGCTGCGGCGTACTCAGAGTTATAAAGTGGATTCGAGCAGAAGCTCAACAATGTTTGTTAGTTCAGTTCTGGCAAATCGATTATTATGTTTACAAATGTGATCTCTTCATTGTTATTTTTTAATTTCTATGCAAATGCATGTCAATTGGTCGCTGTAGCACTTATCTTATCAATGACTATTGAGTAGTTCAGGTTTAGTTTTAGCAGAAGGGCATTTTGTTGGGTAAGTAAAAAAACAATGTGACCATTGTTATTATTTTATTTTTTTCCGCATGTAGGTGACCTAACACATAAGGACACAGATTGCGTTAAGTGGGACCACGTGACGTTTTCAGTGTATCTCTGTCACAAACTCTACGTGCGACAGAGACGCGGCATCACATATCCTGCTATCTTTGTCGTACATAGAGTTTGAGACAGAGGTAGACAGGACAAGTTATGTGGTCCTGCTTGATGCAGTTTATTACGCCCTAAAATTAATCGAGGAAATATAGGTAATTAACTGTAAATGTTAGTCCCTTACCGTATCTATACACACTTCATTAACTCTTTGACAGGCCATATTCATACCACGTACAACCAGGCAGTATCTCTTTTGTTACGCGTATAATTACGCCATAATACACTGCACTCAACAATTTACATGTTATATTAATTTAAATTACCCTGCAGTTACTACCCAATGCACCCGAGCATGATTAAATTATGAGTTTGATTGAAAAATTGTCCGCAACTTTGTCGTTTATTGATAGTATGAATTTTATATGAGAATTAAGAGTTTATGTCTTCTGGCGTTATTCAATGTGTGTTATATTTTTTCGTAAGAAAATAATTTATGGCAAGAGTGAATTTGAACATTGAAATTTTGGAATATTTTTATAAATTAACATTCTTTCAAACGTCTGTACATACGTAATTATTGAAGTGAAAACTTCTTAAGCGGCGTTGTGCACTTTTTTTGGAATGGGTAGTAAATTTTAAACTCGCGTCAGGACACGTGACCTGATCGAAAATTCGTAAGACGGCGCAGGGCGCTTGCGCGAATGTTCGTGTGTGTTTATGTTACAGCGTGCTACGCGCATCCATGGATGGTGACAGCTGATGGCTCGACCGTCTGTGTAGTGGCCATACTGCTGTGTATTTGAAAATGATTTTGTTGAAAATGAATTTGGTCATGCTTGTGACATTTGTGACAGACTGTGGTTCAGAAAAGATTTGAAATATTTTATACTGATAATTAAAGCAATTCGTGCAAAATTATTCCCTAACCATTCCAAAATATCAAAAATGCACAACGTTAATATTCAAGTTTTCACTTCTGCCGGCACTCCCAGAGTGCAACCCGTCGTTTTTTTTTTTTGCTACTCTATTAGATACTCGTAAGTATGTTACAAATACTTATAGAATTATTTTTATGATTTCACTGAATCAATCCAAAAAAGGCGAATAAAGTACCATAAAGAGTTAAAACTAAATCCACATAGGCACATAAAACTAATAAAAAAAATGCTAGAAACACAACTCCAAACCTTATACTAAAAGGGATATCCCATTACCGTTATAAAAATAAATCATCAATATCAATTGAAACATAGAAAACATTTTACGGTTGATCCATTCATGTAGAGGACCTGCCTCAATAGTAACAAATGTGATGTCTGTTGCGCAAAAAAAAAAGAAAAAATAGCTGATACCATTTTACGCAATGGGGTCCACCGAGAATCGAACTTCGGTAAATGATGCCATTAACGTCAATAATACCACAAGGGACTAATATGGAGATATCATTGTATGGATATTCCAAATCAGGAAATGAAATAATATTGTTTTTAAAATTATTTTTTCATTGTATTAAGTCATTCAAGATGCATTACTAAAGTACTCGAACTAAATAATTTTGATACTTATGTATATTTTTTCTTTGCTAAAATCCATATGAATATCATAAATAGATAAATAAACTAAAACTTAACTAATTAAAAAAGAAAAATAACCATTTTTACTATATCTAATTAACTAAAATAAACTTAAATACTAAAAATTAATAACATATAAACAAGTATTATAAATAAAAAATTCCCCTTAAATCTACAAGCAGGCTGGCAGCGTTGCCGAATATTGAAATATTAAAAAAAAATATTTACTATCTTAAGTGTTATTACTTCAAACGGTTTTTTTCGGCAATTTTTATCAGAATTGGATTTTTTTTCATTGCTTTTAAAACGCATACTTGGAATCTTTTTTAAATACAAACCGTTTTAATTAAAATGTGACTACATAGTTACATTTATTTATAGCTTTACATGATCAACAGGAATGTCCTCAATATGCCAACATTAAATATGTAAGTATCGAAAACCAAAAGCCACAAAGCAGTTGGTCAATGCATAAAGTAAGGCGTTAATGTGCATATGACTTTATTAACGCGCAATCGTTCCACATCATAGCCATTTTAAATTAAATCATTCCCATCCATTTTTGTTCGCAAGTATCCATTTATTGATCTTTCGTTAGCTTAACGAGGCCTTTGCATTTTCATATGCAATCAATGGATTTAAATTTGTTGCAATTTATTTATTTTGGAATAAATACGATGTCTTGATTTCGTGGGTAAGTACAAGTAGCTTATACATAAAGATAGGTACTTTTTGCAAATTTTACAAAGATTTTAATAAGAATGAAATATTTTGTATATTTTTAACCTGTTAAAGTGTCCAATGCTAGAGAGAAGCGTTCTTTTTACTTGTTCGTGTTCAGGCTAGGTAGACCATCTGACACATAGAAAATTGTGTTTTAAAATCTGAAAAAGATATGTCTTAGTTAAGGATCTAGTACTAGTCCAAGTAGAGTTACATGGTCTCATAAACTTCTCTCGGTAAAAAATCCCAAAGCAACCCCTTTTTGTAACATATTTTAATATTATGACTAAATATCTTGCTTCCATGATTCATGATCCAAGACAGCTTGCTGCCATCCACTCATGTAGACTTTTGTCCAAAAATGGCATACATAGGCTACATCAAAAATTACTACATTCTTATGTTGAATTATAGCCACTAAATATTTTTATATAAATTCAGTGAGTTCCCTTTTATATTCTTTTTTTTAACCATTAAAGCTATACATATCTACGTTCGATTTCCGTCTCCCGGTGTCCCGCACAGTCAGTCGAAATATTATACAATACCCTGCGAATCGCCCCGCACCTGATACCTGTATTTTCTTATAAAAAGGTAGGTAAGGATAAAAATGTCCCAAATTAGATCAAACAAGAATTGAAATCTTACCTATCAATGGACATTATCTGGATTTTATCTTTATAATAATAGCTTTTCATCAAAACCAATTGGCAAACACTTCAAAATCGCAAAGTTTCAGACTGAGATCTAAGCGTTATTTTAATATAATAATATAAATAAACATCTGCCCGACATCTATTACAAGTTTCGGAGAATCCTTATTATGGTCTACTCAGACAGATTAAAGGTCTTAAGGATCGTCATTGTCAAGATCAAATACAAGACTCAATATTATTAAGATCAATAAAATACTATAATAAGTAAAATAACTTTCAAATGTTTTTTTATTTTTTTATTGAACTTGACAAAAAGTTGTTCAGTTCTGCCCGTAGATTAAAATAGTTTTAGTTCTAATGTTTATATCTTATTGACGGCGTACTTAAAAATGTTCATACTTTTTCCTTTAATGTTGCATAGTATGATTACCATATAGATATAGTCACTAAGTAGGTAGATATTATAAAATAAACTCTAGTTCGAGTTAAAGTGCAAAACTAATAGAAAAATAATACAGTACTCTGTACCGCTAATACTTCCATTTAAGCTTATTAGCTATATAAGACTGCTAAATCCAATAATACAATCCTATTTATACTTATAACAAGCGAAATATGAAAAAATATTCCACACGCGTCTAGTACAAATAGTGTGTTGTTATGACAAAACTCGCTCTACTGCAAAATAAATAAAGGTCCAAATTAACTAGTGTATTTTATCATTATTACAATATATTTAAAGTAAGGTTTGGGCCCACTAGTCACAGTTAAGCTTAAGCCGGTTACGGCCCTCCCTATTTTCTGATGAAGATTTATGTCAAGGGATCAAAAGTTTCCAACGCACACTACCCCATCCAATACAAATACAGGAGAAAATTAATGTGTGCGTGCACTGCGGGGTACTCGCATGCAAATGTGTTCCACAATTCCATTTATTTATCGACTATCAATGTCACATTTAATGAATAAACAGCCACTTAATTATATCCTATTAACGCTCTCACGTTTATAATAAAAACGGATGTAATTCACCTATCGGTCGTAATGTCCCATAACTGTTGGCAATTCGTTTTCTCATTAAAGGTTTAATTTTACAGTACGCCACATGCGTGCATGCGGTCACTAGTTTACGAGTCTCACTTTACGAGGCTGTGAAGTGTTGTGCGCGACAGTACGTACTAGTGCATGTCTGCCAATAACCATATATAATTTTACTGGAAGGCGCCCACGGTGCACTGCCAAAAACGGGATGAGACCTCATTACACCATATCAAGATAACGGTGTGATGAAAATACTTATTTTTGTCATTGTAATACTGGGGACAAAATGTGGACGAAACGGTTTGTAAAGTGTTTCTGTAAGAAGAGTTTTGGTAATTCAAACGCCTGTATACTCCTTAAGGGAGTAAGACATGGTAATAATGTATTTTTACTTATAAGTTTAATCATTTATTAAATCATTTACACCGTCATCGAAGTCTCTTATTTATTTCTCAACGTCTTTTTCTTTTTTCTCCACGTTAAATGATCAATATACGGTTCTCACAATAATAAATCTAACCCCGTTTCCATTACCTAGTCAATCGAATTAACTGATTTATCATTTATATTGCCACTCCTTTTTAATAGTATTTACCACGTTCCATAATTATTTTATTAATAGATTTAACATCAATCATAATTAATAATTAATAGACATACCTCATATTTGAAAGTTTGATTGTCTGTAAAAAAAATTAAATCCTAAAAAAATTGCCACTTCCAGTGAATCATATATCAAGTACAATCATGACATTATTTTTTAGCGGGTTGCTTTCCCAACCCCGCGCGTTACTATGGTATTTACTCACAGTTTGGTACTATTTATTTACTTTACTGAGCTTTGTTTAATGACAGAGGGTCCCTTGATTTCTTTGAATTAAAACGACACATCAACCGCGTTGGATTTTATTAGTCTTTTTATTTGTATGCGGTGTGTTGGTACTTTTTATTCGACTGGTCATGACTGGTGATGGTGATACTAAAATTAGGGTCTCTTGTTATTACTTGTAGGTAGACTGTTAAAAATCAAAAGATTTTGTAGAAAGAGCAAATAAGTACTTTATGTTCTTTTTGTATCATAAAGGAGACAAATCTTCTTTTGATCGGAATATTGTGGATGTTTACTTATGACGTAAAATATGTATAAAGAAACATGCCTTTTGAAAAAATACGTTGATGTAAGATAGAAGCAATAATATAATGATAAACAGTACATTTTGGGCCTACGATTATAATAACATAAATTTTGCTTATAAAAGTTAATACATACATACATACTATCACGTCTTTATCCCTAATGGGGCAGACAGAGCATTTTGGGTCTTACGGTTCTATGCAGAGCCCAGGGCCGCAAGACCCAAAAGCCACTTTTAGCGTCATGGTGGGCGAGAAGATGGAAAAGCAATCAATACAGTGATGGGTTGCTAGCCGCATCGCCTGTTAACATGATTTGCATTTTTGCCCATTCCTTCGATCGGCTTTTACGATCTGCGTGGGAAGAGAAGCAGCTGGTAAATTCCAATTTTTTTTATTCTTCCCAGACCAGCATGGGAGAAATAAAAAAACTTAGTAAAAACTTATAAAAGTTAATGTTTCTAAATAAGTCGTGAATTTAATATTTCATTTCTACGAATAAAGAATGTGTTACATTTAAAAATATTGTCTTCCTGGATCCTCACCACGATATATATACAAACGATCCTAAATGGTTGTTAAAATTTATTCGCTTAACTTCCTTTAGTACAAAAATGGTTCAAAAGCCCTAATTTATGTTCAAATTAGCACTTTATAAAACAATCATCAATTATCCAGTCAAACGATCAGAACTACTTAAAACTTTCACCAAAACGCTACACGGAAAGAAAACTTGACACTAACGAAATTAGTGTTTGATGGACAGAAATGTTATTCTTTCGGCTAGTTAGGAGCACGAAAATATCTCGCTGTCATTCAGAAACTTTACACTGAAAAGTTGCAGAGACGTTCAAACAATTTATTACCACCAAAAATACCATGTTTCATATTTTACATGGTTGGGACTTAAACAACGAGTGCTGTGGTTGCTTCTCTTGCGCATTTCGAAGAAAGTAGTCTAGGAATAAGGTGTAAAATATATGCGATTTGGTAACTTAAGTTTTGGTACTTAAGCGTGATCGTGATCTGTCCAAATAAGCGGCTCTATCTACCCTTAACGGAAGAAAATCATATGTGCATGTTATTTTTTTTATTAAAGTTATTTTTATAAAAGTTGTTGTAAAAATTAAATAAATAATAATTTTTATTCATTACCACAATTTTGTTAAAAAATTATTAAAATGCACTAGCGCGTTAAAAATGAAATCAATTTATCATTTGTGTAAATCTGTTGTAAACACATTTAGGCAATATAATAATAACTTTAACTTGCAACTGTAAAATAAAGCAATACTTTTTCTAAATACACACGATATTAACAACATATTTATTCATGAACTTTATGATACGCATCTAAAATAGCCTTGTATTGAATACGCTATATAAGATTTAGCACACACTACATAAATCTTCATCAAAATGGTATCTCAGGATCGTACCACCGCGACGCAGTTCCGTAGCACCATCCGTCACGAGAATTTAACGCAAAAGAATCGAGGAACTTCGTAATAGGTATTTATTATGACGTCATATCAGTAAGTTTCGCGGAAACAACATAAATCTGCATTGCGAAAAGGCAGTTAATAAGTACGATGCATGGTGTCAATAAATTGTGATTATGGTAATATTGAGAATATATGGGATGTTGTATATTGACAGGTTAAAACAATGTGTTTATTTTATACCCATTTTTATTTACGATGTGATACATATTTCTTAGGTAAAAATAATGTGCTAGGGTGACCATAGCATATTGCACTTTTTGACAATTGAGTGTATTAACCCAAGTACTATTAGACTTCTACCCATTGATGTTCCTGGACTTTGCTTACATACTTTAGTTCTTACATGTTTTTTTTATAAAGAGCATATTCTTCATAAATATGATTTAAAATGTTTGAAATTGAAATAAGATATTAAACTGGTTAAGTATATCAAAATGTTTTTTAAACCAAAAATCTTTTTCGTCTTTTTCTTATCGTGTGTGTTAGTGACTAACACTAGTGTCAGAGTTTTTAAACCGCCTTAAAGGCCTCTGACATGGTTTTAGGTCTTCGTCTTTACAACGATTCAGTAGTCAAGCGTTCACTTTTAATGTCAGTCAGATAAACATGCACTCACAATTTTTGGAGTTTTTATTACCGTTTATACTAACACAATATAAAAAAATACATTCTTCTGTAACATACCATTGAGTGAAGTAATGGAAACACAAACAGTAGCCTCGAGACATAACTCACCAATACAGCTAGTTATGGCACAATAAATTTATTAGGTTGGTTAACTTGTGTTCGTGGCGTTAGTCTGTGACCATTGACCGGTGAATTATATTTCTAGATGTGTCCTTATCATACGACTAGTAGATCTCGCCCAATTGTGAACTCGCAATGTTCTCTTTGAAATTTCATTCTATATTTGATCACACTAAAAAGTATTCTAACTAATGTAGCCATAGCCAAATTCACACTAGTTTGGCATTTCACTCATTTAAAAAAAGTTGGATAAATAAACTGAGATTGTTTACTTGGTATTTCATAAGTTATCGCTTAAATTGCTTAGCAGCGTTCGCCCTGTGTTTCAGATCAATGAATTTGGGATCAACCTTAATGTTAGTGCCAAGTCATTGGTAAAGATATGTCAAATTTAGGAACTTGAAAAATAGGACACACAATTTACTACAAAAAAAGCTTTTCCGGTAGAGGCAGAGGGAGATAGTTTAATCTTTAATAAGATAATCAATGCCGCATCTAGCAATAATTACACAGATGGAGATGAGACTAATGACGTAATATCTAAGTTTGAACTTACTGTGAACTTCAGTTAATACGTTTATTTGGTTTATAACCGCACAGAGTAAGTCACGACATTTGAGGTTTTAGTCTATTTTGCTCGTATGAATATTTCTCATAATGAATGTATGTGCGACGCAGGAATTTGTGATTAAGTACCCTTTTATGAGATTACGTAGGCGAAGTTAATATTTACCACTAAATGTTATGGAATTTAATTTCAATCCTTAATACTATTATTTAAAATGCAAATAAACCATACATATACATACATTTTCACATCTTTACCCCTGACGGGGCAGACAGAAACAAAATGAGGTATTTTGCCAATAAACTTACAAAAAGTTTTGACTAAAACTCGAAAGTAAAATCGTGAGGTCAATTAGTAGTACCGCGGCGACGCACCGCGGCCAGCCAGAGTTCATCGCGTTTACGCATCAGTTTTGGACGGGCGTAAATATGTGGTCTCGATCGAAAATCGCTATCGCAACTTTTATATCTAATGTCATACACAAATTTGGATTACGTAAATAGATAAATAAATAATAAATATATAGGGACAAATTACACTGATTGAGCTAGCCCCAAAGTAAGTTCGAGACTTGTGTTAAGGGATACTAACTCAACGATAATATATTTTATAACAAATACCTACATATAAAGATAAACATCCAAGACCCAGGACAATTTGAAAAAGACCATTTTCTAACTTGCTCTGACCGGGAATCGAACCCAGGACCTCTGGGTGGCGGACTCGCATGATGACCACTACGCCACGGAGGTCGTTTGGAGGAATTTATTTACTATACGTAGTTTTTTCCAAACAAAAATGAAAAGTCAGGGTGTATTATTTTTTCTGACAACTTTTATAACTAACATTTTTCAGAACTAAAATCCGATTTCAATTCCGGACTATACAATCATTTTGATAAAATTTCTATAGGACGTACTTTTAAACAAAAAAAAAGAATTAATATTCTAAATCGCTCCAGTCTTCGAATAATCGGTAAACATACATTTAATAAAAGATTCCGACAAATTGATAACCTCCTCCTTTTTTGAAGTTGGTTAAAAATAAAGTTAAAACTATATCATGAAAGTTTTACTGCCATCCCATGCTGGTCTGGGAGAAATAAAAAAACTTAGAATGTACCAGCTGCTTCTCTTCCCACGCAGATCGTAAAAGCCGATCGAGGGAATGGGCAAAAATGCAAATCATGTTAACAGGCGATGCGGCTAGCAACCCATCACTGTATTGATTGCTTTTCCATCTTCTCGCCCACCATGACGTTAAAAGTGGCTTTTAGGTCTTGCGGCCCTGGGCTCTGCATAGAAGACCCAAAATGCTCTGTCTGCCCCATTAGGGACAAAGACGGGATAGTATGTATGTATGTATGTATGTTGAAAGTTTTAATACAAGCATTACAGAGTATCCAAGTTATGTCTAGATCAATTTCAATCCCAATTTATAGTTCTAGTATCCACTCTACAAGGTATTTACTATGCCTTGATGGGAGGATATTATACCATTATGCATAAGACTCTATTGATGCATATTAATCGAGGTTCAGTGCAGCTTTAGGCACGTTTATTGATGGATGCGAATATTGACGATACCAGGATTTGGGCTTAATTCTGGTGCAACAAGATCCTCATAACGTAGCGTGATCATAGTTTGACGTAATTTAGAGGATATGCGTTAGGAAATTCAAACTATCAATGAGCTATAACCCCTTATAAATAAGGTACAAAATATTTTACGAGGCAGTTCATTTATCATTCTGACTGATTCTTCTCAATAATTCTTTAAGGATACATTCTGAAATAATAAAACATTATTTAGGTATAGTTTCATAACAAGATTTTATATTTGCGCAGTGATTTGGGGTCCTATTTATATTTAGTTTAGCTGTAGTTTTATTAATAGTTATATTTAGGATATTTGTTTGTGTATGTATCTGATTAAATTATTTGTAGAAATAATTTAATTGAAATATTTCAATGCGAATATTTATTCAATATAAAAATCATTCACTACAATAGAATTAATGGCATTCAACAACAACCAAAAATTGATCACACATAGACCAAAAGGTTTATTGGTTCCATACCCAAATTGGATGCAATAAATGTGCAATGAATTGAAAAAAGCAAGCGTGACGAATGAAATTCGGATAATAAAATTACCATAATCAATACACGCATGGAAGCATTCGGAACCCATGTACCCTGCAACAACGAATATCGAAGCTTATTGGCAGTTTTACGTACAAGTTTACATGCAGAATTGAAATTAAGCATGATTTCATGCAAACGACCTCATATACTCGTAACCACCATTACTGATACAATCTCTGTTGTGCACTAGTTTCCTAGTTGACTATTGAAACTGCCTCGTTTGTCGAAACTGTTTTAGTTTTTGTCCTCAAACTTCGTGAATATTTTATAAAAGGATTTACTTTCATAGAACAACAAGCATTTAGTTTCTATCGTTCAAAGTTTTATTATTCATGTCCTATTTAGAAAACAATTTATAATGATAGTATTTTTTAAAATAAGTCAGCACTTTATAAGTGTTAAGTGTAGAGTGAAATGGTTTTATGCAAAAAAAAGGCTAATTTAATCATATACCCAGGGTCGTGAAAAATGATGAGGTCAAAAAATAAATGAATAATAGTTACGGTTGGTTGAAGAGAAAAAGGTGGTTCTTTCTATGTTTCTTTTACATGCTGCTCTGGCATGGAAGAATAATTTAATTATTATTTTTAAATAGTTATTAGTTAATGCTTACAGTACATAGACCGAACAATCAATTATGTAGGACCAGCATAATTTATATTACTGAGTGTTATGGCTCTGTGGGTTAGTCCAACAAGTTACTTTAGTTAAGTATATAATATACCAGAATTAATAAAAAAGACTGATTTTTCATACTTCTCAATTATTGTAGACCACGCACGTAGAATCACAACTTTTTGTGAGGAAAATTATGTCATTTTCAGTTTTCAACCAACAATTTGTAAAATTGAGAGAGAATCAACAAAAATTCACGCTTCGCTCGGTCAACAAAGGAAAGATTTAAGCCATTCTGTACTTAGGACTGATTTATACTCTGTGAATAATCAGACAATTTCCAAGCAGTGGCAACGGTACATGTCGTAGACATAAAGTCGGTTGCAGACAATGTGCTCGCGTTGTGTTCTGCTAACTAAACGTGCGCCAATTATGGCGAACAATTAGTGATTAGCTTTACAACACAAGTGTATCTAAAGTTCTAAACTAATATTATGAAGAGAAAATGTTTGATTGTGTGTGTTAAAGATAAAAAATACTAGTTGTCGGTAAAGTGATACTATGACTATTTTTAAAAGAGAGTGTGTTATAGATCAAAAATACTAGTTGTTAGTAAAGTGATTTTGAAGGAAAAATTATCGCAACAACGAATTAATTTATTTTATGATTTTTAGTAAAAATTGGTTATTTATTAATTAAAAAATATATTGAAGCCTTTTTTAATTAAAAATACTTTGCAATGATAAAAAAACGACGGGTTGCACTCTGGGAGTGCCGGCAGAAGTGAAAACTTGAATATTAACGTTGTGCATTTTTGATATTTTGGAATGGTTAGGGAATAATTTTGCACGAATTGCTTTAATTATCAGTATAAAATATTTCGAATCTTTTCTGAACCACAGTCTGTCACAAATGTCACAAGCATGACCAATTTTATTTTCAACAAAATCATTTTCAAATACACAGCAGTATGGCCACTACACAGACGGTCGAGCCATCAGCTGTCACCATCCATGGATGCGCGTAGCACGCTGTAACATAAACACACACGAACATTCGCGCAAGCGCCCTGCGCCGTCTTACGAATTTTCGATCAGGTCACGTGTCCTGACGCGAGTCTAACATTTTTTACCCATTCCAAAAAAAGTGCACAACGCCGCTAAAGAAGTTTTCACTTCAAAAATATGACAAACCGATGGCCGATAGGGCAAAAATTTTTCGAATATTGTACTGGCAATGATCTAAGCGTAGGACACCCACCTACAAGGTGATCAGGTGACATGACCAGGGTCGCTAAAGAGCGCTGGATGCAGGCCGCTCTTAATCACTTATTTTGGAAATCTTTGAGAGAAGCCTATGTTCAGCAGTGGACGTATTGCGGCTGAAATGTTGACGATGATGATAAAAATTATATTACTTTTCATGTTTTTAAATAAAGCCCAGAAGTAACAAATTTTACTGTACTATTGCATTTATAAAATTTATTATGTGTACTTATTTGAATTCAGATCGTATAATAATATGTACATTGTAAATACTGTTGGTCGCACAAGAAAGATGGATGCACTGCACATACCTATAATCAGGATTTCCACGGATGGACATAGGAAAAGAGTCAGATCGAAGACGAGATAGTTATAGACAACTTCAAACAGCATCGACACATAATTGGAAAATTTTAAGACAAGTACAGATATTTGTGGAAAAAAAGAATAGGCTCTACCCAGCTATGATACAAAATGAAAAAGTACCAAAAAAAATTCTATCTATTTATGAATATTACTTATAATATTTTACGTCATAATATATTATCAAGCATATAAATAAAAATCTTATATTCTTGCAAATAAACCGCTGCAAAAGTAGCTTAAGATTTGATTTAGAATTTCCGTACCGCGAACAGTGTAGTAATATTTACGATCGTGTTTACCTTAAGCCGATGTAAGTTTGTTTATCATACGGAATCGAGGGAATCTCGGTTCCCCGGGCAATGAGAGCGGATAATTCTGTTTGACTAAGATGAAAATGGTTTAACTTGGTCGTAAAATTAAATTCTGTACTGTAATAATGAGTTAGTAAAACATACGACTACGGCTTGTTTGCTACCCATATAAATTTCTAATGGTAAATTCTGACAAAACCACATTGCGGTTCATGTCGATGATGTAAACTTCTGAACTCATTTCACCTTGTAGACGCAAAGCGCCATTAATTTTCCACGTCCGAAAATTAAATGTTAATGAAATTTAAAGCAAACATCATAGTTTAGTCTTTTAAGCAATCCTTACTAATACTCTAAATGCGAAAATGAGTTTTTATATTTGTTTATTTGTGACCACTTCACGCTTCAACCAATGAAATTGATGAAATTTGATATGGATATAGTTTGATACCCAGGGAAGGAGTTTTATCCCGAAATTCCCACGGGGAGCGAAGCCCACTGGGTACAGCTAGTAAGTTATAACTAAGACAAGCAGCATTGAAAAATATCCACCTGCAATGCTCTGTGTATAAAAATCTACTATTCTTAAAAAAAATCTTATATATTTTTATAATTTAAAATCTTAATTCAACTAAAGAAACTCATCTTGATCGTCTACGAACCAGTATACGAATTGAGATACAGTATAAACTGCCAGAATAGGTAGTTTTGGTGCTCCTCTGCGGTGGTACTACTGGATTGTTGTTCTAATCAATTGTTCACTCTCGTGATACGTCTTCCGTTTATGGACTCCTGGTATTCTCACGGAACTAAAGATTTTCGAGTGTTAGCTTTGAAACAGTTCTATTGTCGACAGTCACGTTCCGACTGTAGCAGCTTTCAAAACTGGGTGGTCCTTGTCAAAATACTTACAGTCTGAATTTTATGTTTATCCTTTCTCTTGAAATTTAATCACACAATACCTACCTACGTTTTTCTAAACAATTTACTTTATTGTTATAAGAATTAAATTATTCAACATATTTAAACCTTATAGTGCTACCTTCTATTCTTGGGCGACTTACTATGAAATACCTAATGAATTTAAGTCAAACGCCTTTTTATGAATAGATAGTACAAATTCATTTATAAATTAGTCATTTATAAATTTATTTAAAATCATGATATGACAATGTTTTCTCAGTCCACATTAACTTTAAATATTAATTCAATTGTGAGTTGACGTCTTTGGAGAAAATGCTGCAGTGCAGTTTGTTACCGCTTCTTCTGCACTAGCGCTTTGGAAGCGGTAGTAAACTTAGCTGTAAGTAAACTTTTGACGTCAACAATTGTACAACAAAACAATGACGATTATTAAGAGATATTATAAATATCCTATGATAATAAAGATATATTTGAATTTCAAATTTGAAATTTCAAAGAAGAAAGACCATAAAAACAAACGTACTCATTCTTAGAAAGTTACTTTAAAATATCGTAAAACCTGCTTTAGTATATTAGTATATGGTTATATTTTAATACCTATCGATTTAAAGTTTTTGCTTTGATATGTGTTTCCAGTACAATTTAAGTCGATAATTAAGATTTAAAAACATCTTGTTCAACCGCTGCATTTATATAGAAAGTTCTTTAATTACTGCTACCAATTCCCACAATATGAACTCTTAAGATTTCTAAACTAGCATTTATATTCGTATTACGCGGCTCGATTAATCAAATTGTTACATATTTCCCAGCCAATGCTACAGTTCCTAAACGTGTTAATGATTAAGATAGATTTAAGTTATGTGTCGTGGGCTAACCGGCGTTAATTTTACCCGTGCGTGTAGACTGCTCCTTATTCCGGCCTCCATTACCAGGAATCATTAATCATAGTTTTAATAACGATTTAACCCCAACTAGATTAATACATCTTCATTTCATTCAACGCAACTTGGGTTGGAGTTATCAAACTTTTATCATTCAAATTTCACTGAGCACATTCAAAATCGAAGCCGCAACAAATGCTAGTCGTTCTTTTATTCTATAGAATTTGTGTCACAGTCTTATTACGTTCTAGATAAGTCACAAAATCAGAGGGGATTATAACAAAAACATATATTGTAATGAATTCAAGTGCAACTGTTACAAATGTAGAATTCGGCTTTTGTTGTTTACCATTGTGTACAATTAAACGTGGAAAGATGTAATAATCTCGAATATCTTTTTATGTTTTTAGAGACACATGCGGGGTCATAATAAATAATAAGTATGGGACGGCGCGAACATTTTATCGTTACAATGAATTGAATGTCAAAATTAAAATGTAGGGTTGGAGCGAGTTAAGCGTGCGTGCGCGCAACTATCAAATGCAGGGTGTAATATTATTTATTACAGTATAATATTTGTTACCAGCCACCATTTAAAGGCACATATTTTTTGAAAATTATTTTTTATTAACGTCCCAAAACGCCTCATTATTTTGCATTGATGGGGGGTTGTAATTCATTAAGTTTGTTTGTGATTCTCACGGGTCTGTTTATCACAAGATTACTTCGTCGGGCGTTGGGAGTTTACCTCTAAAATGAGTAGGTTCCTATAATGAAGTTAATTAAGATGACTGTTCAAGTATGATTATAAAGGGAAATTCTGATTTGAAAATGAATGGTTCTAGAATTTGAAATGACCCAATTACAGATATTGTTTTAGTAATATTGTAAATTATGTTGATTATATAAACTCTTGATTGAAGGAAAATTAATATGGCTAAATAATATATTTGATATAAAAACATATAGGTATATTTTTGAACGGGCGTCGCCAAAACGAAACCTTTTATTAATGCATTAAGTTTTGTGTACTATTTTTAAAATAGTTTTTATCTAACTAGGTAAGTTTTTTTTTTTTTTTTTTTTTTTTTATTAGCCATTCATGTCCCACTGCTGGGCAAAGGCCTCCCCTCTTTCCTTCCATAACTCTCTGTCTCTGGTTTTAACTTTCCAATCCTGTTCGAATGCTTTCAAGTCGTCTTTCCATCTCGTCTTCGGTCTACCTCTCTTTCTACGTCCATCCGTTGGAATCCAGCATGTGGCTATGTGCGCCCATCTTTCTGGGTGCATACGGCCGACGTGACCCGCCCAATCCCATTTTAGTTTAGCTGATTTCTTGCCCACATCCGTAACTTTTGTGATAGAACGTAGCGTAGTGTTTCTGACTCTATCACTCAACTTAACACCTAAAATGCTACGCTCCATTGCTCTTTGGCAAACCTTCAATTTGGACCGTTGCTGTTTTGTTAGTGACCAAGTCTGTGCACCGTAGGTTAGAACGGGCAAGATGCACATGTCCACGAGTTTCTTCTTAAGGCACGTTGGTAAATTGCCCTTAAGTAGCTCTTTCATCGACCAGAAACTTTTCCACGCATTTTCAATCCTGCGATCGATTTCTTTGTCTTGCCGATCGACGAAAGAGACTACTTGACCAAGGTATATATACTCGTCGACGTACTCCATGTCATGCCCATCTACCACAACCCTACGTTTCGTGCACTTGGTCATCAGCTTGGTCTTGTTTTGGTTCATTTTTAGTCCAACTTGAAGGCTTGCCGTGCTCAGGTCTTGGAGCATTGTTTCCAGCTCGGATGCGGAAGAAGCAAAGATTACAATATCGTCGGCGAAACGAAGATTTGTTAATCTCCTTTCGCCGACGATAATGCCCTTGTCTTTCCATGAATCTGATAGGCTTTTAAACACTTCCTCAAGAGCGCTAGTAAATAATTTGGGAGAGAGCGGGTCACCCTGTTTGACACCTCTCAGTATTGGGAATGATGGACCTGGTGACTGTAACTTAACGTCGGCTGTACTTGTTTCGTAGATTTTTTTGATAATTTGGATGTATAGTTCGTCAATTTCTTGGTTATGTAAGGCGGAAAAAATAGGTTTATGATGTAAGCTATCAAATGCCTTTGAGTAATCTACAAAGCCAATGTACATGGGTTTGTTAAATTCGGAATGCTTTTCAATGATTTGGTTTATGGTTTGCAGATGGTCAGTAGTAGAAAATCCAGGGCGAAAACCGGCTTGTTCTTGGGGTTGATATTTATTAAGGGAGTGGGCTATTCTATTTTGAAGTGCTATTATAAAGACTTTATAAATGTGTGAAATAAGGCTGATAGGGCGATAGTTTGAAATGTCTTTTTTGTCTCCTTTTTTATGTAGTAAAATTATGTTGGAGTGACAAAAATTTGTGGGCATCTGGCCTGTATGCAAGATAGAGTTACAGAGATCTTTTAAATGGGGTATTAATATGTGTCTTCCTATTTTTAGGGCTTCTGTTGTAACGCCATCACATCCTGGACTCTTATTATATTTGAGATGTCGCAATGCAGCTTGTATTTCTCCGTCTGTAAAAGGGAGAATCAAGTTAGAGCATGTATGTATAGGATCGTCTGGTAATTTTGATTGGTCTGAATATAAATCTTTGTAAAATTTGGTACAAATTTCTGTTATTTTTTCCATGTTATGGTGTTCTTTTCCAGTTTCATCTTTCAAGCTAGTTATCCATGACTTTCCTTTTATTACTCCTTGTTTGGCTGACCTTAATGATTTATTTCTTTCTAGAGCTATTTTAACTTTGGTCGTATTATATTTGCGTATATCATCCCGAATCTTCTTTTTTACTATTTTATCTATAGTACGATATTCAGCTGAGCAGTATTTTAATTTGCTTCTTTCGTTAATTAAATTTATCGTTTCTTTTGAAAGTTTTCTTTGAAATGTTTTATTTGGTTTAACTTGTTTATTTGCAAATTTTATAGATTCTATTATTTGTTCGTATTTTGTTTGTGGGTGTAAATCATTATCTATTGGTAAATTGCTGAAATAGTTTGAGAGCTCTAAATTAAACTGATCGTTATTGTTTAAAAGTGTTTCCTTGTTATGACTTTTTATAGAACAAAATAGTTTAGCACGATGGATATTTTGATCTAGTTTTACTTTAATTCGAAGAGGTCTGTGATCTGAGCTTAGCTTAAACTGGTTTAGCACTGTAACGTCTTTAACTATGTAATTGTGCGATGACAGTGCATAGTCAATCTCATTTTTGTGATTTCTGTCAGGTGTAACCCAGGTCCATCGACGATGGATCGGCTTTTGGAAATAGGTGTTGGATATTTGGAAATTTTGTCCGAAAGCAAAATGGAGTAGTCGGGTTCATTGTATACTAGGTAAGTATACAATGAAAAATCTTAAAATATAACATTCATATAGGTGTTAGGTATGTCTGTTTTCTGTTTAAAACTTACCGCTACAGCTTAATTTCTATAACATTCCCTGAGCGTTTATTCATCAAATAGGTTTATTCATATTTCACAACACAATTTCGTGAATAGCCACAAACTTTCTGAATAATAATTAGCCAACGATCAAATCCCTCAATAACATTTATTAACAGTAGATTGGTTGGGGACCAAAATTACTGTTAAGGGGAAATCACAGCATGATGATCGAAAACTAAGAATAATCCTCGGGCAAAAATTATTGGTTAGCTCCAAGTTATTCTGTTAAATGTAACTTTTAGTTAATAAGCCTTATCGACTATTGTTAAATGGCCAGGTCTAAATTAATTCGCCGTATGGTGCCAAGTAAAGTGACCCTATAGATTTTTTATTCTTTTCATTACATTTCTCAATTGTTGCACTCGGTGATTTAATATTTCTTTGATAATTTTTTTGTTTGGTACGACTTATTCGTATTACCTGTAGTTTTAAATGAAATCAGCTGCTTTGAGAAAATATTGGTAGGAATATTTTATATTTGGGCCGTACTTATGCCTACCGGATTTAAGACTTTATTTAACTCCTATGAGTTTAATGAAATAAGAATTATTACCAAATTTGCATCTATATGCAAGTTGGTTTTTATAATTCTTGAAATAGACCAAGTATTAAGTATGTATCATGTAACATTAGTTTTTTTTTTCTTTTTGAAAGTATAATTTCTTGAACTTTTATAATACGAGTACCTATACGAAACAATAGACTACCATGTCACTTTATTCCGAATGTGGCAGACAGAGCTATTTGGGTCTTGCAAGACACAAAGACAAATTTTATCGTGACAATGAGTGAGAAGATGGAAAAAGGAATCCAAATGATGGGTTGCTAACCGTATCGCTTATCTGATTTCACCCATTCCCTCGATCGGCCTTCACAATCTGCGCGGTAACGCGGTTTTCTCTTAGACCATTAAAAAAGTTTTTTTAATAGAGGCACTTTTAATAACTTATATTTTATAGTCTGTGGTTGTAAATGTTACAAATACCTATAACATTAAAATTATTATCATATTTTAATAATTAACCTATTTAGTATTTGAATTACTTCAAAAATATAAAACAAGCAGTCTATCTAAGGATAAATTTAGCATTTACCATTTTTCGGTGATTTTCATCACGCAAATAATTACTCAAATTACAAACACAACAATGCACAAATAATAATAACGCTTGCACACACAATGCTTTGTGTGTGTGCAATAGTGCGGCCCCACGCGTACACACGATCTCCCCTCGTTTCATTAAATACGTTTCCGCATATCACGCACTATGTCATTTCCTTTAGTAGTGTTGGGACAATGCGGTTACGGTATCGATGAATCATGAAAACCTACCTAGCTGATTTTATTAATAATATTTGAAAAAATTTCAAATGTGGTTTGACAATTTGGTAAACTTTTTATGTACATAATATCATAAGAGAAAACAATTAATATATAAATAATTTGTACAAGGACAGGCTTATCTCAAGAAGGAATCTCATGATTTCAATATTTCTCTCTCATATCACTACACTACGCATTTTTCTTGAAGAAAATGATTATGTATTATAAAAAAATAAAACAACAGCTAGGTTTATAATTCTAAAATGCAATGTGACTGACATTTACTACGGCAGAATAAAAAATAAGATCTTAATGCTTACATATGTGAACATAAAGATTTAAGATACGCGAAACAGAATATATTTCTTTGTAATAAAACTACTAAGCATACCTATATGTACAGATGAACCAATATGTACACTTATTCTCTGAATAATAATATACTTGCTAAAAATTCCTTAAAACGATAGACTTTTTTAAGAAATATTTAGCAAGTAAATTATTAATCAAAGAATAAAATACAAGGTTAAAAATTAGGACTTAAGTTTTGTTCTTTAAAAGATTTTTATTTACAATTATGATCTATAAAACACACACGATAACTATTATTTTACCCACAAGTATCGTATCGATGACTACAAAATTCACATCTCTACACTGGTTACCATGGGAAGCTATTTGCGGATTCAATCAAATCCACAGAATGGCGTATTACAGGCTTAAATCCTTTATTTAACGTCAGTTTTAATTCATTTTGTTACGTAACCCATCGACATAAATGCCAAAGTTTACGTACAAATAGATAAAATTATAATAAGACTCTAGTCGGAGTTAATATATTGTGAAATGTATGGGAATATTAATTTTTGTCTTGTGGTCTTCAAGATTATACGATCTTACAATTGCAATTCACAAACAATCCTGAAACTATAAGGAACCTACAGAAATTATTCAAAATAATGTAGTAAAAAATAATTTATCAAATTATGTTTGTATTTTCTCACTAACCAATTAATCAATTGGGACGATTCTTTCATTGCCCTAAAAAAGTGGGATAATATACATTCTGAAAGGTTTTATTTTTAAACACAAGCCCATGCCTTTTGACATTCGTTGCATAAAATCCGAACTGCTGATTGTCTCGGTCAGCTTATAAATTATACTCTACGATACCACATGCAGACATACAGATACACAGAAACACAGACACACACACACAGACACGACAAACTTATATCACCGTTTTCTTTTAGGGTTAAAACTATGATTTTAGTCTCCATAGAAATTTTCTCACAAACAAAGATAGTATCACATATCGGTGTCCATTCTTGCGTAGAATTGGGGGCTGATTGCCTGACGGTGGGCATTTTACAATACGCTTATCTACAGTAAATTGGTCGTTTTGGTCGTTATACAGATTTCGGAACTATTTAAACGCCTGTTCCCAGGCTGTTTGACCGGGGCTGGTCGGAAAGCCATTATAGCCCCTGGGTTGTGGACACCCTATTAAGAGTGCGTGAGGTTACCCGTTGATTAACTGGTAATTTTATTTTTGATTGTAATTTTCCTTTTATTGTTGTATTGTGAATTTCTGACTTACTTTAATTTATTTAACCTAAATACATGGAATTATTATTTCGCTGTAAAAATAAAAACTTAAATCTATACATTTACGGATTACGTCTCTAAATCTCAAACAAACATATAAACAAACACCTCATACATAAAATAAAATAAAGCCGTATTATTTATTAAAATGTATTCTCGTAGGTAGGTAGTGAGTATACCTACCTGGGCCAGCTAGTTTACTTCAGCAACCGGCAGGAGAAAGAAGTATATCGCCGCATCGAGAACGCTTGGAGGAGTTACTGCTCCATGAAAGAGATCATGAAGGGTGAACTTCCTATGAGTCTTAAACGCAGATTCATTGACATGTGCATCTTGCCAGTCCTAACTTACGATGTTCAGACGTGGTCATTGACTGAGGATCAGAAGTCTAAACTCAAAGTATGCCAAAGAGCAATGGAACGCAGTATACCAGGTTTCAAAAGATTAGACCGAGTCCCAAACACTACACTTCGTTCTTTGACAGGAATCGCCGATATGGGACAGAAAACTGCAAGGCTAAAGTGGGATTGGGCAGGCCATGTCAGCAGAATGCCTCCCGAGAGTTGGGCGAATAAAATAACTCCCTGGATACCCGCAGATGATCGTCGTCGCAGGGGAAGGCCGAAAAAGAGATGGCGCGACGACCTTGACGCTTTTCAGCGTGGTTGATCGGCAATGACAATAGACAGAGACAGGTGGAAGGAAATGAGAGAGACCTTTGCCCAGCAGTGGGACGAAACAGGTTAAATAAAAAAATACTCGTTGGTTAAAGATTAATAGAAATATACAAAGGTTTATTGACATTAGAAACACTTAAAACAGTTATTGTATAGATATTACAATTATGATTTCTAGCGCTCTTTACTCAATATTTATTTAAAAAAATATAAAGATCCTTATCACTACAAAGTTATATTAGCAGATTTAAAATGAATAAATGATTTTCTAAACTACGACAAATCACATTCATTATGCATGTCGCGTGTTCAAAACCACAATTAGATTACTACGCAAACGTATTAAAACCACATAAAAATGATTATTTACAACAAACCAACAAACAATTTGTTTAATATGTGATTTAGAACATTAGCATGATTATCTCATTGACGATATTAGATTTCGATCACTAAGTCAGTTTATGATCTATAAAACACACACGATAATTATTATATAGATAAATTTTATAGAGACAAAATAACAATGATTTTCGATGTAGAAATCATCGAATCTTGGGTTTGGGTCGTAAAACGTCAGACTGGTTTTATGATTATAAGGTTTTAACCAAAGATATAGCAAGAGTAGATGTATGTAACACTAGTAAACCAAACAATGTATTTATTATTAGTAACTTAAACGTCTGGTTAAACAGATTTTTATATTGTGACGTGTGTATAGGACAATGCAGGACATAATCCACCTTAGTAATAAATGAAACCAATTTTATTAAAAAGTAATCTTAATAACAGTTATGATATTTGACTTAATATTCTGAAAAACGAAATTGGCAATATATTAATAAGTACTTACGTATAATATATCAACGCGCAATACTTTCTATTCTAAAATTAAAAAAAATGGTTTATATGCTAATAAAATAAATAAAAAATAATAAAAAAGTACACTTTAATTATTTACTTATACAAACTTTAACTCTCAAAAAACAAAAAGTTGTGCTGTCTTTAACTTACTAAGTCTGTAGAATAAACGCATTTAACGCATGATCCAAGATTGAGGCGACGAATGCTAATTAGTAAGACCACCAAAGAAGCTCCATCTTCATTTTCTCCCATCAATATTTTGTTATAGAACGGAAGTTATTATTAAATATTGCCTCGTTTAAACCTTTGATTCGGCAACCGTTTTGAGCAAAAATTATGATGCAATTAGCAAAAATTGCTATGGAATTTCTTCTCACCGCATTTTAAATTGATTACATATTTTAATGAATTTCATTAAGTTAATAGTTTAGGAGTTGGTAACAGGTATGCATAAACATGTCATCGCTTCTGTTTTTCAATATAAACCCAATATCTGATTTCTTAAATCAACATTTAGATTCTTAATAGATACCAATTAATATTCCTATTTAATGTGTAAAATGTAATTATATTTGTAATTTACATTTCAAGAAATGGACTTTTAAATGCATAGGTATATAAAATTTTGATATAAGTAATACTTAATTTAATTAATCACACTTTAGGTACACTAGCTCAAAACTGATTCATAAGCATTATTTTGGTTCTGCTAATCAAACAACTATATAGGTAATGTTTCACTGGATAAAAAATTGATTTTGATTTACTTGAGCCTTTATTTCTTTCAATTGCTACAAAATAAAAACATTAGTTCAATTATAAACCATATAAACATAAAACATAATCGGCATCATGCTCAACGATTCGTTAACGAAGTGAAACTAAAATCCCTGGAGGATAACTTTTACCCGTCACGCTTTATTAAATTTCAATGACTCTAAATTATTTTATTACGGCCATCAAAAATCAATTCCAAATGTAGTCAAAAATGAAATGGTTGTAACATTTTCTTGTGATTGTACTTAAGTTCAAACAATTAAGTAATAAAGTTTTAAGTAGCCAGAAATCTATGTATATACTTACTTACTTGTATTTTGAAAAAAGTAGATAATTTTTTTTGGTAACGACTTTTGACTGTTCTGAAAAAAGACTTTTTTATGCTTAGTAATTATTTTTTATATTTATTGTACACAAAGAACTAAATCGTGAATTTAGTGAATTATTCAAACATTATGCATACGTACATAAAAGATGGTTTGCTATAACTTGAGTAGCTAGTGAGCCTAGCTAGTACAGTAATTGGAGGAAATAGCTAAAAAAAAGTATTCTTGGTTATGACAGCTCAAAACAATAATCTGCGAGTGAATATTATGAGGTTATTTCTGGTTTAGGTAACTTCATGCATTAACATTTTTAAGTAAAAAGTGTGCGCAAAAGTTAGTCTAATAAGACAAATCAATACAGTTGCAATTATGAGTAAAGTTATTTATAGTAAATATGCTTAGTACAAGCGTAACTTTAAATATAAAAGTCGTACATTGAAACATTCCTACAACCTACAATAAACAAAACACCCAACGCCAAACATCCCGCCTACCACCAGTTACCTTTAATCATGATAGCTACAGCCCGTCAATGTTTACCTATCCGAAACAAGTTACAGTGTCAATATTAGACTTTCCATACAAATGAATACATTCTGACACAATAGGGCTTCCATTTTGACCGCGTCTATGTTTGCACAGACAATTCTCGCTGCACCGGCCTATGCCACCGAAGCATTCGTTCCGATTTCTTTATTTATTAGAACTCTTAAAATGTAAATGATCTGTAATGATTTTTAATAAAATTATAAGCTGTGTTGCTTGTCATCTTATACTAAACAAAATGTTATAACTTACGTTTTTGCAGGAGTTATGAAAAATAATTACGAAAATGGAATAAGGGATGTTTATTACATATCAAAAAAAAATATTCTAAGAGTAAATTCATCTTGCGAAAATATCGCAAGTATAATAGTAACACTACACATTACGAGAAAAAAATCGGAGGCAAATTATTGTTCGTACAAAATTATTGAAAATGTAAGGACGGTTTCTAAGAATATTTATAGGCAGGCGGGTTACTAAACGAAGATTTATTTATGTTACTGTGATATAAAATACTAGACTTTTAGCAAAAAATATTCTTTTAGTGGTATTTTTATAAGTATGTTAACGGGCAATGCGATCAGCAAATCATCACCATTTTGATTTCTTATGACACCTTTACACCCACCAGTGGTTTTTAAATTTGCAGCTCTGATTTCTGTTGCTTAGTGCCGGAAGAGCAAAATTGATCTGTCTGTCCCATTTGGATATAATAATTATGTAATATCTTTATTAGGAACAGTATACAAGGATATTTAAAATCATCATGTACATATTCGGATAAAGACGAGATAGTGTATGCATATATATATACAACGTAGAAGGAATGCACCCGTAATAAATCGAACCATGGGCTAAACTAGATCCCTTAAGTGTAATGAAATAAAAAGAGTCTAATATTAAGAGTATAAGATAAGAGAATAACATAAGAGTCAAAAATTTAAAAAAATCGCCATTTCTATACGACATTGTGCAGACGGCCGCCCGAGTAATTTTTAAGGGAATGTCGAATTTTTGTTTTGTTTTTGGCTGTTACATTATATCCCTTCCACTTTGTATTTGAATGTCCCACGACCCATAACTACTAAAACTGTAACTCAATAATCCCAACTCATAACAGCTCACGCGAGCAAGATGAGGTGTTAACTGATCTAGTTAAGTCAAACTAAACCAGGTGCAAAGTACAAACTTGTTGATACAAGCAATCAAACTGCAGGGTTAACTGCATTCTCATTACTAACTTACTGCGTACCTATTGGATTTCATGAAGTTTTGTGGATAGTAGCGATATACGCTACCTGAGATACGACGTGCTCTAAATTTAGCAAACTTCAAATTTCATAGAATTTAGTTTACAAGCTTATATTTAACTTGCAACGTTCGTATGGATGAATGTTCGTACTTATGTAACTACGTGTACGTTTTCAGTTTTAAAGTTTGCAAACCATTTTCTACTGATAGGATATAAAATAATCCTTATTATTCACCTAAAGAAAAATATAACACAAAGAAAAAAAATTAAAGAATTTAGTTTACAACCTTCTATTTAACTTACAACGTTTGTATGTATGAATGTTCTTACCTAAGTAACTACGAGTAAGTTATCAGTTTTAAAGTTTACAACCATTTTCTACTGAGAAGATATTATTATAGACTCCTATTATACGTCGAAAGAAAAATATAACACAGAAGTAATTTTACATTAAATGATTACAATGGGCTGGTCTTATCGCTAAAAGCAATTTCTTCCAGAGACCACAGACGAAACTATGCAGTCCACATCCAAAATCCATCAGTTTAAACAAATATATTTATATAAAACAATTTTTTGACTGTTTTTAAATCTATGGATGGACGTCTCGCAGAGATTGCAATTAGGCTGTCTTTTGGGCATTTATTTCAAAGGTCACTTTTTCATAAATTGCCGTGATTTTAGTGCAGTAAAGTTTAATGGTATTTTATAATAAGTAAAGTATTGTTCTCTTTATATCTTTTTTTATTTGTTCTCATCATATTCATTTAGTATATTAAAGTATCATATTTATTTAGGTCTTTAATTAAGCCAAATGTTATTTATGACAGTTTTAAATGACACAAAATTAATAACGGAGTGTTTAAATCAATTTAACATTCAAAAAGTTTACCCGGCGTTCATTTTATACAAAATTAACGTGTTGCGTAAATTTGGCATAATGTCGAAAATTATTATAAATAATTATCAAGAAATTATATTCGTTAGCAACTGAATAAAATTAATTATTTTCATATCGGTTACCCATAGAGATCGTGTTGATTTTATATTCATATAAAAGAGGAGATTTTGCTTTTAATTTATTAAAATTAAGTTTGTTAAATATTTTAAGTAAAATATATTATGAATGTTTGTTTCAAATGAGATAGGTATTTGTAGAACTAACTGCAATTCTATGACATTCCGGATAATTTTTGATACACGATTCCATTGATATGTAATCAATCAAATATTGAAGAAGATAACAAAAATCATAAAAAGATAAAAAAGACAGCATCATTAAAACCATTAAGTATGAAATGTAATAAAAGAAAAAAAAAACAATACTTTCTCTTAAATAGTTTTACAGGAAATATGTACCTTTAATATAGGAAAATAATTGGGTAGTAAAAAATTGTGAGAAACAGGCAAAAAAAAAACTACGTAAATCATTTTATTGACATAAGTAGCGAAAACTTTGCTGCTAATATTTAATTAAAAAAAAAAAGTAACTTAAATACTAAATTGGAAACTAGATAAGCCAGAAAAGTCTACTTTAGAACTAGTCCTCACTAATAGACTTACTGCAAATTTAGAAAAGATTTAGACACTTACAGCCATATTTTAATAATATCCTGTCACATGACATTTGATTCTGGACAGAAATAAAATATCATTTGGTTTAAACGTGCTATAAAATTAGAAACATTAGATTTAGTAGCTCGATACTAATATTTAATAACATTTATGTCTGTCTATACTGGAAATATCGTAGGCATTCAGTTTATATTGAAATAGACCGGTAAGTAATTCATAGAGTGGACGTTGTATTTTGAATGTGCTAAGTTTATACAAAAGTTTCTGTCGATTTCGACGAGTATGTCGGAATCCTAGAAAAAAAAAATTGGATATGTATGTAAATATCGTATAAAAAGTACCGTTAACAAAATAAATAATAATAGTTCAATTAACTGTTAATTGTCAATTTTATTTCGTTATAAAATATAAGTACACAATATACAAATACAGATACAAAGTAAGTTTATCTTCGTTATTTAGTGCTAAATCTGTTAACAATACTGCTCTGCTCTCTCTCTGAGGGTAAAATAATATGTGATATCACATTATATGCACAAAAGAATACAACTCAACAAATGATAAAAGTGTATTTAAAATACCTTAAAAATGCTTTTGAAATTGCAAACACGTTCTTAAAGTAACTCTAAAATCAAAGAGTTTCCACAAATGTGTAATTTCAGCCTCACGTCTGTAACTAGCGTGTTCACATCTCTACACACGTCGGATTAAAAAAGGTTTTTATCGTACGAGCATAATATTATTATTCCTTACAGTTCCTCAGAGCTCAGGGTGGAGCCGCGGAGCTATTACTCATCTTTTTCCGAGCGTTTTTATTGCTAGACGTGAAAAATACCAGAAATTTCATGCGGACCGTTCAAAGTGGCCGGATTAATTCAGAAGGCACTTATTTCAAATTGGATTTCGCTCCGATGCCGTCTGTACTTCTTATTTCCTTTTAATAGTGTCCGACTTGTTCCATCTATTGGTTTCTTTTTGATGTTGGCGGAGTATTGATTGGCTTTGGAATTTCCATAATTTGATGTTAGTATAGTTAGTTTATTTTGTTATCTTTTTCATCGCTTTGTTTAGTAATATATTATTTACTTAGTGTTTTCTCTGCTTCATTTATTTAATCAGGGCTAAATAGGTAACTAATTACTGATTGACGTCTCAAAACAGGAATTTACCTAAAAACCGCTGGATTATCTTCAGCAATGGTCTCATAATAAAAATACCAAAGACTAGAAAAAAGCTGGAAAGTAGACCGCGGGATATGAAGCAGCACAGCTAAAGATAAATACTTCAGAGAGAGAGAAAGGTGTGTAAAACACAAAAAGCATGTCGTAAAACCAAACAAGTGTACAATAACCTATTCTACGCCTCTAACACGGTGCTTTTTAACATATCTTTATGCTTTACCCATAAAACAAAGCTTTGACCTCATTAACGGTGGGGTAAAATTGTCCAGCCTACTGGCTTTAGACAATACAAAGTTAGCAATGTTATCACGACTACATAATCTACATATAATATTAGTTAAATTTGATCATACACAAATTTTGACTGAAAATTTATATTATTACAGGAATGATGAGGCAGGGTAGAAACCAAAGGACATATAAAAAAATTATCAACTGATACGGATGTACACATTTTTAGCTTTCAAGGGAAATGAGATAATCAGCAAGTGGCGAAATGTTTTCAGTATTAGGTACAATTCAAATACTATGCACATTGCACACTGTAAAAAACTTTAAGTAAAAAGCACTAGATATTATACAGAATACAGATATATATTCCTTAAGGCTGACTGGTAGAAAATGCATTAGCATTAAGTCCACCTTTTATACCATTATGGTCAATAAAGATGAAATAAATAAATAGATCCACAAAATATGTTACCTTTCTGCGATCTTGTTGTTTAACGAAAGCAAAAATATAACGATCAAGAAGAGATATGCCATCTGCGTATCATTCTAATCCGCCTTTTCAGGATAAATATTCAGTGAAGTTATTGTTTGAATGAACTCTAGATGTATGATAGGTAAATGATATACTTAAATAAGATAAAACAATCGATAATCTCCCGGTATTGAAAGATATAATCGTAAATGTGCATTGTTAGTGAGTATTACATTCATGCGGTGGCGACCCTGATTGTTTGACTTACACATTTGACGTGTGCACAAATATATTGTTTCATTTGTAGTAGTACTAGTTATAAATGTCACTACGTTTCTATGAAAAGCCATACTTGTGACGAAAGCATGCACATTGTATGGTTCGATAAAAATAATAGTTTTTATCGTAAAAACGTAGGGTAAAAACGGGACCCTATTTCTGAGACTACGCTGTCCATCCGTCTGTCTTTCTATCTTTCACCAGGCTGTATCTCATGAACTGATATAGCTAGACAGTTGAAAATTTCATAGATGATGAATTTTTGTTATCTGCTGTAACAACAAATACTAATAAAAACAGAATAAAATAAATATTTAAGTGGGGCTCCCATACAACAAACGTGATTTTTTACCGTTTTTTGCCTGATGTTAACAACGGTAACAAGTAGACTAAATACGTAGTAATACTAGTCTTCCTTATTAAGATATTAGACAAGCTCATAAAATTAAACCACCTAAAGTTCTTTCTTCACATAAAAATTACTTTAACTAAAAAGAAGGTATTATTCAACTAATGGAAAGCCGCAGCGTAAAAGCCTAACAATTCGTCAGCTCTAACTTAGATTACTGAGTCGGCTTTTGTTTCGCCACAGAAAAGAAAATACGCCCTCTAAAAGCACTTTTTGTTGTGATCAAAGATATTGTGTAAGTTACCTTTAGAAATGACATTAGGGTCAGTTGAAAGTAAGCAATGTTATAGTGAAATATTAATTTAGTTCATCATTATGTCATAAAACGTTTTGTAGAAAACAAAAAAAATCAACTACGAAAACATAGCCTGCCTGTATTTCATGCATACTTGATAAAATATAGTATAGTTTGCCCATAGTTCATAATATCCAAAATATTTATTGAAACGAACAGAAGTGGCAAAAAATGTAAGGAAATTTTATTGTAACCTGTATTGCACATTAGGGAAGCATTAAGGAATTGAGTAGAAAAAAAAAGAAACCTATTAAAGTAAATTATCATGTACCATGACTTACTTTATTTCTAAGTCACTTTTCCAGACAAGTCTCTTGCAATCAATTATCGTTACAGATTCAACATTATTTGTCTTTTAGAAATGGAGACATATTCATCTATGTTGGACACTCTATTAACTTATTTTATTTATACTCTTTGGTTATATTAAAACCAATGGCTTACGCAATGAAATTAGAGAAATTGATTGATGTAGTTATAAGAAGATACTATCGCTGCGATTATATCTGTTCAGTCAAACGATTTTAAATATCGAATGACGAAGTTTGAGCTTCTTGTTCATTCACCGCATTTTGTTCAAGTAAGGCTCTGGATACACTGGCAATATAGCAATTTTTTACAGCCTTGTTAAACTTAGCATTGCTGTATGGCCCTGAGGAACCTGATAAATGTTACCATCTTTTGGTGCACGAAAGATTATTGGGCTAAATTTTTACCTATATGCTAGGAGTGTTTCCTCAGAAAATCACCAAATAAGGGATAAAGAATATAAGAATAAAATTTAATAAAAAAACTGTATCGGGGCATATGTGGTTATTACTTATTTCTATATGAAAAGCGAGTATTTAGATACGAATATAGATGTATAGGTTTCAGCGAAAGAAAATGTGATTAAACTCGAGCTTTGGAAAGCATATTAAAACGTAGGTCACCTACGACTTCATATGCGCGCCAGCATTGTCATTTAGAGATAAATAACAACAGGCTATTAAACACCTGGAAAAAAATGGCAATGTGTGTGTGTGTGTTTAAAAATTAAATCAAATTTATAAATAAAGGACAGTATACAGGTCAATTCAAATATTCAGTGAAAAGAAGTTGCAACATATATTCATTATATCAGATAGCTTCAGTGTTCTTTGCCAGTGTGTACTCTGTCTGACTGAACTGAGTATGTCAGGGGTTTATCGAATTACTCCTTACGCATATATGACTACTCGTTGGTTACCAGTGGCTCTTTATGGAATGTTACAAGTGTATAAACTTGTCTTTGACGGCATCTTCTTAGAAGTCATATTGAATCATATCGTCTAACATAAAACTAAAAAAATAAGAAGGTAGCTGTGGCTGGTTGAAGTTACTACGGAATTAGTAAGACGTCGTAGAGTTGGTATATTTTGTACAATAAATAAATCAAACGACAGTTCCTCGTACAAATAAAATATAAATATATAACATAAAAAAATAGTGATTATAAATTGGATATATATATGATAAAAAAGGATTATTTTAGTTTATCATGTTGGCTGCTATATAACGAATTTCAATGGTGTATATTTTCATAATTCGTAAAAACTTGAAAATGATGAACAAGGATTTTTAATTTGCGAGGTAGATGGCGGTTATACAATTTCTAAGCTCTAATAAATTGCCATAATATTTTCTATGCAATACGAGTACCTAACTTATCCGATATAGTATTGACGAGATTTCAGGAAGGAATCCAAGAAAAGGAGAGGGTAGTCCATAAAAGAAAGATTCAAGGTCGACTGGCTGAAACAAGGGCACAAGGTGTAATCAATCAAAGGGCGCACTGATCCGTGCACTCTTTTATCTTTCGAAATAAAACAGAACGTTTCTTTGACTTAGCTATTGATGATTAGCAAAATATAAAATATAAATGATGAGGGATTAATTAATGGTAAAGATTTAATATATGATAACGATTAAAGATAGCTTTTTCTAAAAATATTACGATGGATATACTCTTCTTTTGACGTGAATTTAATAAACGTCATACCTATTCAGTTTGATAAAAATGACTTTTTATATCTCGCAAATGCTAAAAAGTTAGCATGTATACATTTTTTTAACATTTTATCAGGTTCATAATCTCAAAAGAGAGCACAGTAAAATAATAATTTTCCGATGTTCTATCACAATTTTCGGCACACCTTAAGCCGCCTAGTTCATACATAAGTTATTTCCTGTTCGTCTTTAATGTCATGTCATGCGAAGATTCGATTTCTTTACATGGTTTTTAAATAGTATCGGCCACAGAAAGTCTACTGCAGGACATAGTTTCACCCTGTATCATGAATCATGATAAACATAACCATCTTGACAAAAACAAGATATTTTTTCAATCAGTAAACGAAAATAATCAATGGTCTGATAAAAGCCGCGTTACGGCCGCATCATAACCCGAACAATGTTATTATAGAAGTCAACAAGAAAACCAACGCATATAGGACCATGATTTGCTCCTCACATCAACGTCTGTCATAAAATAAGTATAACCTGGCATCAGCTACTCGTGAAATATGTCAAGAGCATTGACCCAGCGAGGGGTCCTCTAAAACAACAAGGTACGAGGTAAAGATAAATACTGACTCAGTTTGCTCAAGTGCTCGTAGGTGGCACTCTAAGCGCAAATGCGTACTGCATCGGGAATTTTTAATGCTTATATCACAAATATTAGCCCCATTAAATATTCCGATAAGCACATTTGAATTTTCAATGTTGTTGGTACTGGGTTTTTATTTGCACGTGATGTGTTTGTAGTCCCTTTTGTTGAATTTAAATATCTCTATTTTCATTGAATTTCTTTTTCTTGAAAGCTTAAAATTTACATTTTAGATCTTTATTTTAACTACTCGAATAAGTTACCATCTAAACTGAACTGGACTTAAGAATCCCCTTACCCTAGACGTAGTCTATGTCTTATTATGAAACCACATGCCAGACTTCCTTAAAAATTTGTAATTTTAAAGAAATTGCAATTATTTAGGGTTATAATTGGTTTCCAATACTAAAATTATTAACTGGAAAGAAAATATAAGGATGAAGAAGTTTCCCATACTGATGATCAAAAATTATATAGCACCCTATTCTATTTCAAGATTTTGACTGTGAAAACCAGTTCTTTGCCTGTGTAGTTTGGTCTAGGGTAAAGGGACTCTTAAAGTGGTAATATTAATGTATTTAAATACTTACTTGAGTTTACACCAAAAATCCCATTCAGTTCTCATATCATAAATCACCTGATGTAGGTACATGAGACATTTTACGAACGCTACCAGGCTGAAATATAGATTTTTATGATAGTTTTTTTTTTTGTTTATCTAAAAAGGTATCAAAATTTTAATAATTTTTCAATTTGTGTGCCACGACATGTATAATAAAATTCAAAAGCAATTACGATTGTATAAGTATGTATTATATTTCCCTACAAATCCGTATTTCAGATTTGTATAACAAAACTGCTCCAACAATAGTCGTTTCATGTTATTACTGCATTGCAAATTCAAGTAGGTTGTGCAGTGTACACTCAAGTGCTTTAATTGAGTCCAAACGAGCCTAAACTTGTGTTCATTACGCTGTCATACACAAGCGGATATTTAGAAAGTTTGTCTTATAAAGTTATATGATTGTTCTACGCTTATCTTGTGTTTACTTCAACTTACGGAAATTAATATCTATGAAGCAGCTTCTTGATGTTTCCGACGAATAATTAAGTAGTAACCACGTATAATTCCATAGTAGTAACACATTCACGGATACTTGATAGGTAGTAAAGAATTCAAATGTACCTAAAATAGATTTTTATCCATTATCACCGCTAAATACAAATTATTTGTACTTACTCTCTATTAAATTCTTTTGAATCCAATTTGTTTTCAATACCGAAAATACAAATTTAAATTTATTTCGACTCATGATCGGCTACTTGACAAATCTTCTCTCCACATTTTAGGTTCACCTAATTTAGAAGTTATACTTAGTACTGATATTTTAATGCCTAATAGGCTAATGCGTTAGATTTTAAAATCTAACGCATTAGACTATTAGGAGGAGGGAGCTTAAGCTCCCTATTTAGAGAATGATTAAACAAAAATTGATTGTAAATAATAATACCAAAAATCAACAACATAACGTGGCTTCAAGGGCGTAGCGTAGAGAACTGCCTCCGTGGTGAAGTGGTAGAGCGTTCGGCTCATACCCGGAGGTCGCGGGTTCGATTCCCGGCGGGGACAACGACTTTGTGTTGTTGTCCTAGTTTGGTTAGGACATTGTAGGCTGATCACCTGATTGTTCGATAAGTAAGATGATCCGTGCTTCGGAGGGCACGTTAAGCCGTCGGTCCCGGTCACTGTCTTTGACATTGGTCGTTACCTAAAACCATGTCAGAGGCCTTTAAGGCGGTTTAAAAACTCTGACACTAGTGTTAGTCACTAACACACACGATAAGAAGAAGAGAGCGTAGAGAATATGGGCGACGACACGCGCAGCGCACGCCAAGCCCACGCCTAGCCCAAGACTAGACCATGGTGCTCGCCTTGCCGCTGAACTTCGGCAAATGCAATTTGAGTTGTATTTGATGTCTGATAGGACTCAAATTGTATGCAACAAATTTCAAAGCGCGCTAGGCGTAGGCTAGGCGTGCTTGGCAAAAGACACTACTGGACACCCATTTTCTGGTCAATTTAAGTACGTCATTACTAACCATATACTTTTTACAGTTAAAAATTGTTTATTGTGAATGTTCGAGAATCATTAACATTTCACTACATTCTATAAAAAATCGTTAACATTTGTAGCCCTTAAGAATAAGTTCTGGCTGATCTATATGATATTCAAAAATAAAAAGGCATTTTTCATAATTCATTTAAAGTTTAAGTTTAAAAAGTAGGGACGCCAAAAATTTTTTTAAAACTACACCAAAGGTCACTTAAAAAATTCTTTGTTCTCTAGTGAATTATTATTCATAACTTTCTACAATGTTTATATCAATAGTTTTAAAAAAGTTATGTAAAAGCATAATTAAGTCTCTGGACACTCAGTTGATTGATGGTTTTTCGCAAAGTAACTAATAATTCTGTTTTTATTATAATCGCTTGGATTATTATCATGCCAGAGAAGAATCTACGTTATTAATCGTACGTGTATTAATAGTGGTATTATTTTAGTACTAATTAAATACCTAGGGAGCTGAAATCATCTTATTAGCTCTTGATATAATCTAGTAAATTAGAGTTATTTTCGCTCTATCATATATTTTCTTGTAATTTGAGAATTTGACAGCATGAAACTGAACTCTGAGCCTTTGTACTAGTAAACTGGTAGAATGAGGAGCAAGGTGGTGCGTTGGAAGCAAGCATGACTATGTCAAGTTAGGCAACCACAGGCGCAGTCTGTACTTGGATGGGTGGCCACCAAAAATTCCAATTCCTCTGTGCTTCGGAAGGCACGTTAAGCCGTTGGTTCAGGCCGTCATATTGTATGGCGGTCGTCAACCTAAATCAAATTTCTTCAGGCAGCTTGAAAAATCTAACACCAATACTGGGGTAGTTACGAAAAACAGACAAAGAAAACGGTAAGGTATCTTGCTTACTGCCCTACCAAGTTTTTAATACTTTTCGGTTTAAAAAGTTAAGTAACCGTTTAGTACGAGTACTTTCTGTATACAATGTTACACGAGGTTAACTACAGTAAACCTCAGCTAATTACGACCTTTACGAATGTGACCTTTGGCTCCATCTCTCATAAATATCTTACTTAGTAATAGACAGAGACATCACATTTTTATCCTTTAAGGGTCGCTAAACCCAGGCCACGGTACGCTAAGCAAGTTATAGATGCTAGACTGTCGTGGATTAAATATATGTATATGTATGGCATACTCGTGTCTTGAAATTTGTTTTTTTTTTGATGGTCTGAGAGAAAAGAAAAATGAAAGAATAGTCAGCTGTCATCTTCCTACTCACAATGTAAAAGCCGATTGAGGTAACGGATAAAATTTCTCTCTTCGCTCTAAAGTAAAGACTCTTTACTTTAGGAGCTGAAACCCGTTGGAGGCAAGTTAATATTTCTGTAGCAAGACTAAGGTAACCTCACATTTTCCTGGGATAATACACCTTTAGACTCTCTCGCATTGTCAGGAGGTTTCTCTCTCTGCGGCCCTAACCGCCGGTAGCTTGGGCCTTGCCCCGCTGCCAGCGGGCAACTAGAATAGGTTTTATTCTGTATTTATATTTTGTATTTTATTTTATAGATAAATTATAAAATCTAATATATGTTTGAAAATGAATAAAGAGTTACAATAATATAATAAATTGGTTTATTTCAGACAACAAAACATACCAGTACATTATTGGCCCATATTTATATATACCTTACAGACTAACATAAATATAATATAAAACTTAAAATAGCTATTGAAAAAAAGTTCTATGTGTTAATAATACAGTCAATAAGCTATCTACATCCCAAATTTCATTTCAATCTTTTCAGTTCTTTCGGCGTGATCTTTATATTAAATTAACTTACGCCTCCGACTTCGTTCGCGTGGATAAAAATGCTCATCGGGCTGAGACTTTTTTGCTAAGACGTACTTTTTATATTTCTTATAGTTTAGCTGGACCATTATGGCTATGGTTAAGGATCAGGTGTTCCATTTTTTTAAATCAATTATACCCTATATTTCACCTAGTCTTAACAGCTATATAACAAAATAAGTTTCATACGCCTAGTATTTCTGGAGATTAGCGTGTTCAAACTGACAGTTTTTTTTTATTCTTACTATATTACTAATGATAATCAACCCAATATTTTTTTTGGAAATATATTCAATGTACAGACACATTTTTTTACGATTTGTTATATTAGGTATAGACAGATAAACGAGGTTGCCTGGAAGAAATTACTTAGACATAAGACCACTTTTTGCGCATTTTCTAGTTTGTAAAAAGATGTATTCTTTAAAATGTATTATACAATTGGTTAAGTCTCGAGTATTGTTATGTGTATTGTATTGTGTAAAGAATATTAGTAATAAGATTGTTTTTCTTCTATTCCAGTGCATCTTCGGAGCGCACTGCGTATACCTGGCTGCCAGACACCAGGCTCGAGTTTTGTTCGCCCTACAGTCGCCGGCAAAGCTCCAACTCCACGGTCTACGAGAGTGACTGATGGTACGAACCCTTCGAGCAGCTAGAAGAAGCGCTGCTTTGATTTCGGACACTATAAGTGCAATGAGTGAACATAAACATTTACACATAGATAGTTTGTTCATTGTGTTGTATATATAAGTAGCATAATTAAGAAAATCCAAATCTGGAAGTGAAATCATCACCATCTTAGCTTTTCTTATCTCCGCTGGTAATCTGGGGCTGCTCACTGCTAAGCATAGATTTCTTTTTTTGTTAACATCTAGCTGGTTCGTTGGTTTTTCGTGTGTGTTAGTGGTCAACATTGGTGTCAGATTTTTCAATCTGCCTAAAGGCATATGACGTAGCTTGACGATTGCCATACAATGATGACAGCCGGGACCAACGGCACGGAGAAGCTTAAGAATTTTTTTAAGCCACTTGTGGTCACCACGTGTGGGCAAATAAAATTATAGGCTGAAATAATAAGTGCTCCTATATTTTTTAATAATTCTAGATACTTAATCTATGTAAAACATCGAAAACCATCTAACCATAGAAAAAGCTATTTTTAGACGGGAGATAAAATTTGCGATTTAGTATTCATTCGAATTTTGATTTAGAATAATAACCGCTCATCCATTTGCCTTTAAAGATAATCTTATAATTAGGCAAATTATTTGGTTAATAATTTAATATCCAGATAAGTATGTGGGGTTGCAAACTCCACCGATATTATCAATATCTGTTTACCGCTTCCATAGATAAATATCATCGAAGTTCGAACGACGAATCTCGGTGAAGTGTTGAACATTTTTGCTCATAAAATTCGCTAATATTCCAAACGAGAAGTGAACTTCTCCGTAGAAAATGAATATTTATGACGGGCTACGGGTAATGTTCCATTTATGGACAAAGTTAGAATGTATTCTGTCGACTTCGAACGCGGTTGGATCACAAGCCGTCTTGCCTCGATGTTTTTGGTGCGATGAGAAAATCACACAACTTATCACAAATTGTTACATATAAGTTACTACATACATAACATGTCGCATATTACGATGTGCTTCTGTCCCACTCATATGTATGAATACTTACTTTATTAATAATTTATAATAAAATTGATATTACATTCTTAAATATCACATACTTACTTATATATGTTTTACAATGCATTTCATAAAACAAAGTCACAATATTGTAGAAATCGATTTTTATATAACTAAGCAGAAATTGGGGTGGTTTATAAGGTTTTTTTAAATGCCAGAAAACTAAATATTATAATAATATAACTAGTAATAATAGTATTACTAAATAAATTTCATCATCTTTGATATGCCATATTATTCATAAAACTATTATCTTGTTCTTTTATATATTGAGTAATGTAATATATTCCTTTGTAACAAATACGAATTTTTATGTAATTATAATTAGTAAATAAGTCGTTTATTCAAAAAACATATTATGTAAGATATGACACCATTTGTTATAATTATAATAGATAGCGATTTGTATGTTAAAGTAGATAGGTAATTGATATTGCTGTGATTTTTCCTTTGAATTTACTTTTACCTTTTTTAATTGTTAAATATTTTTGTAAAAAAATATCTAAATTTTCACATCTAGAAGTATGCAATTGCTTTATTTTCAATTTGTTTTTTATAACAAATCTTAATATAAAACGAAAATTGAATATGACTTGCCATTTTGTATTATTTATTCTGGTCTATCAAACAAAACTATTTAGGAATAAATATAAGTAATGATAGCATTTATTTTTTTAATCTAGATCCCAGGTTTCACGACATACGACCGAAATGTAATCGTAATTGTACAAAACTATTGTATTTGTAAATATTCTGAATAATCTAGTCACAATTAGGTTACACAAGTATTTGATAGTATTGTTTTTGTTAAATATTTAGGTAAGTTTGGAATGTTAAATCTGGAGAGACTGTAAAAAAATAAATTCATATATTTGTAACTACTTACATAAAATGTGAATGTTGTACATACGTGTTCGAATTGAAAGAACATGTTATTACATTCAAAAAAACGTTAAAACTTTAAATAAAAAAAAACAAATTGTGAATTTATAATAGGCAAGGAGATGGACGCAATGAGACGAAAATGATTAAAATTCTACTTGTAATATAAATGTAAGTTACAGCATTTTGATAACAACATTTGATGATTTTTCATTCAGTCACTTAACTTCGTATTTTGATGTCAGTTAAAACGGTATATACGAATTATAAAATTGAACTTTACTTTAAAGAAGTTATTAGCACTCGTACATTAAAGAAGAGTACCAACATAATATAATTATGTATTTGTAGCGATATCTGATTTTTTTGTTTAAAATACTCACATTTTCCATTTCTTCCCAAAAGTGTTTAGACACAAAGGATAACAATCAGAGTTTCAAATACACATTTTAGTGAGTGCTAATAGAGATACCTAACTTTATTAAAAGCAATAAAAAAATTGGCATGATTGTTGTGTATTTGAATCTTTAATCTACTCTAATGTGGATTGCTATACACGTGCTTTAAACACATAAATTAATCATTCTGTTACAAATTCAATCTCAACTGAAGTTTCTCGAAGTTTAATCCTGAACTAAATATAGATCGCCCGTGCTTTTCATTATTAATGTGCTTCAATTTTGGTATTTACGTTTACTTCATCCTTTTGGTTCGGTTCGCCTGGAATTACTTGTTTGGAAAGGTTTATTTACTATACAAAATTAAGCTGGGGCGTAGGTGTACAAGTACAATAGGTATTCATATACAAGTTCTAAATTTAATTAATCTTGTTCAATGTTTTTGCCAAGCGGACGTTTATAACAAAGAAAATGTTAATATACTCGTAAATAATCTGAACGCACAGACCTACAAATTAAGGTTGTCGTATTCGTTATTCAACTAAATATTTTAGGCTTCTTCCTTGAACATATTATGTCTAACGGTGAATCTGTACGACACAATATGTTCTTTAAAAAGGCTTTCAGAAGATTTTATTAATCACATAATATATTTTATAAAGAACTCACAAAAAGACAATCAAGTCATACCTTATCTTAGTATACTGAAATGGCTCTAGCTTTTGACGGTAATTTACACGAACCTTTTAAATTTACAAAAAACTTTTTTATTTATTTCTCACAAATGCAGTCACTATATTATGTACTTCACATAATAGTAATGTTGGCACTCGACAATTGATATTTGATATTCTATGACCTATATCTAATATTATGACCTATTAATATTTAATATTTTGTTTGTTCTTTCAAAAATACCTATTAAATGTTAGCTAAACTAAGTTTAGCTAAAATATGTTTTATCTCATGCTTTCAATGTGGATTATTGAAACAAAATATAAGCACAAAATATAGGTATTTTAACTAAAATAGGTTTAACAAGCTTTTTTTTTTAAATAAGATGATTTATATTTACCCTATCCTTATACTAGCCCTAGTCTCTGACTTTACTATAATTAATTATTACCTGTTTACATTATGAACATACCCATTATGTATCGGTAATCAATACATATAATGTAATCCAAAATACAACATTTTAAAATCGAAACTATGCTTTACAAAATATGAATATTTATAATCGTACCTAATATTTATATAGATGCAACAATACATGTACATAAAGCACAACTGTAACATTTGTTTCAATGTCTACGATCATGTTAATTTGTACTGAATGATTTCATAATGAAATGCTGTATTCAATTATCGTGTTGTTTTATTTACGAGCACTCTGATTTCATACGTTATTATATGTTTTCAATGATATTATTATTGTACTATTTATTACTTACCTACGGTTAAAATTATCTCTAAAATTACAAATAGACGGCGATTATATATTTAAGTCTGCAATATTTTTTTAAATATATAATTCTAATGTTGCAATAATTTCGAGGAAACATTTTTATTAAAAGTTTTTATTTAGTTTCATCTGTTCGTCGTCTATCTGTAATCAAATCTTGCAAAGTTAAATTTTGCCCACTTCTTCTTCTTCTTTTTCTTTTTCTTTAGTCTAGTCTTTTTAGGCTCCACTGCAGGAGCACGACTGCTCTGTACTACCAGAGCCATACTTGGCCAGACCAGCCAGAGGACTTTGGCCTACACTCTGCTCGCTGTCCAGACGGGTTGGAGAGGTCTCATTGACGTTTGTAAGCTTTGTTTAGCTTGTATTTCCTAAGTCGCCTTCTACGACA
Organism: Acrobasis consociella; assembly: GCA_963555685.1. Taxonomy (NCBI): domain Eukaryota; kingdom Metazoa; phylum Arthropoda; class Insecta; order Lepidoptera; family Pyralidae; genus Acrobasis; species Acrobasis consociella. The sequence goes on along the minus strand of OY743112.1, from coordinate 12,072,447 downwards.
TCCACGGAAGGACTTGGAGAGGCCTTATTCTACTCTGCCGGAAACCACACGGCACTGCGTGGCAATGCTATATTATGATGAATTGGAGTTGATCTGATGATAGAGCTGAAAGATGGCCATGGGAACTCTGAATGAAACGACACACCCCGTCGAGCTTGGGCCGGACATTCTTGATAAGTACTTAGGCCTCACCATAAAAACTTGAACGAAAAAATGTTTTTTAAACTTATTTTTGTCAATCTTTGCTAGGCTCTGTTTACCCTGACTGGGTGCGTAAAAAATACCTGATTCCCAAAGAATGGTAAATTTCTTAATCAGGCGAATCATGACAAAGTTATTTATAATTAGCATAGGGAAAAAACATTCGTAAAGGCCGCTCGTTAATTACAGCCGATTTTACAAGGATTTGGCTTCCAACTGGGAGGCACAATGGCAAATAAGTTTCATTTGTAGCTTTGGTTAATTTATATCCTGGCCCGAATTTCATGTTCAATTTTGCTTGACCCAAAAATACAAAAGTATGTTTATTTTAGTTGAAATTTATTTGTTGTTTTAAAGTTAACGGGTTTAAAATTACAATCATTCATTTTAAGTAATTTATCATGATAGATGTTATGTATATTTTTTATTTCAAACTGAGTGGAATTTACAGATGTCCTTCTTTGTCTTTCCTTGTCCTTTATCGTGATTTTTCAAAGTATTGGTAAACCTGGACCCAGAACATGTACCTATAATTAGATTTTTCCTACAGTAAAACAATGATTACTTTATTGATGACCTTCTTAATCATCTGCAGTCCTCTGAGTATTTATGCTTTCGTAAAGTATATAAAACCATAATTTAATAACTATATATACAATATTATGTATTATTTTCTTACAATTTAGATAGGTATAGGATAAATAAACCTATCGGAAAAAGTGAAAATACTTTCATTACCACAAACAAAATAAAGCAGAGACGAAAAAAAATATTTTTTTACAAATAATGGCACCAGGGAGGAAGTGTCATGGAAAAAATCTAAGTTTAATACTATTTACGAGTAGATTTCATATTATTGACGTATTTTAATTGGGACATGAAAAGCGCTGTTTAACCCAGACCTGACATTTTAGGACCAAATGTAAATAGACGTTGCTTTGTAAAAGTTTTTCATTGTGTTTGCAAGTAAACATGGTGTGCAGTGTGACTGTGTGACTTAAATTCGAGGTTTTTGTGATATGCCGCCTTACGAAGTCGGATCGGAACGAATCGATCGACGTGTTTCGTATTACAGAAGCTTTGATTCGATGGCGTTATGCAATAAATACTATCATGAAAGTGCCGCCGCCGCATTCTACGACAGTCACTTCTACTATTTTATACACAAAATATTAACAAAAAATCATCATTTAAATATTATAGCTAAAAATCAAAAACATTCAGTGACAATAAAAGTTAGTTTTTTTGGAAAACTAAATCGATGTTGATATTATTTCGTGGCTACTATAAAAGTAGATAGCGCACGCATTAACATAAGTAAAGGAATGAAGATTTTTTTTAATAAAATAGGAAAATGTTTTTAAAAATTAAAATAAAAATGTTTTTATTTCACTAAAAATAAATGAACTATTTCATCTAAGTAAATAAATCTCTATTGTTTATTGTTTATTAAGGCATACACAACAGGTAACAATACAACATATACAACAGGTAACAATCGTTTTGTGCTTAAATCTAAGAATTTACTGACACTTTGCACTAGACTGAAACCGAAGACGTGTACACAGCATAACAGGCAATGTAAACATTGTTGAGCTCGAGATTTTTACCTTAAAAAAGTTACATATATAATTCACCGCAAAGAGTTATTTAACAAGTTATTTGTTATGCGACTTTGAGTTCGAACACAACTACTTAATCATTTAATTTATATTCACTGTCTCATATTGCATAAACCGTTTCATTGGTAACCGTCATGGTCACGAACGGTATTGAAAGTTTCACCTGAGTTTATTTGAGTTATTTGATTACAAACGGATGTCCGATTGGGCATTAATTCCGAGGATTAATTGGGATTCATCATCAAATGTCTACCAATAGTATGGAATTGTGTGAGTTAAAGTCGAATGGCTTCCCGTATGTTTTTTAGTAAAACATAGACTATTTGCATTTAAGACCATTCGAGACTAACTCAAATAATATCTTTGCAGCATTTTCCAAAGTCTGTTTGTAGCAGAGAAGTGGACATATCTATATTAAATGAATATATACGGTCAAATCACACAGATTGAGCTAGCCCAAATAAATTAAGCAGCAGATGAGATAAGTTTAGATTAATTGTGAACGTGTATGAATTCAAATTCGTTTATGGGTAGTATGTTGTAGGTTGTGGAAATCAATCAATGGATCCTTTCACAGATCGATCGAGGGATCTCATTGTCTTTTTATGATTTCCGTTTCCATTTTAGATTTATCATCTTACTTAGCGTATATAGTTTTTTTGATTTTTACGACACTGGGCTTTATCCTATATTTAAAAAATATGGACAAATCACACTGATTGAGCTAGCCCCAAAGTAAGTAGTAATATTTGCAATAAATTTTGTTATATTACTGAACCTGCCAAACTGTGCTTCAAATTAGTAAATGAAATGCCGGGAAAATGTACTCATTTATACGAGCAGATAATATTATCGATACTAACTGAAAACACGGAATATAATATGGGTAAGATAAATAAGGTAACATAAACACTATGAGTAGTATACGAGTACCGTTAATTAAAACAACATCATATTAATATGAAGCAAAAATAACCTTATAAAGGTTACCTGTTAAAGTTACAACGCAGTAGATGATGTTATTTTGTAAAAACAAATAAGAAAACGGTCCATACTGACCACCTGCTAGTAAATAGTTACCTATGGAAACCAATTTTAATCTTCTGTATTCTAAAAGAAAAAGGTGTGCATGTACAAGAGTGTGATGGTAGGACTTGGAGAAACACCCGAATTTGCAGTAGCAATTATGAATGACATAGTCTTCTAATATTCTTCTTCTAGTATCAGTAGTTCGATGATTAAATCTGATGATACTGATCATTACAGATCATCAAACAGTAACTAAAATATGAGAGAATGCATAAGTCTTTTTTATACAGGCGAAGCCTAAGATGGTCGACGTCGCTGGGGAAGGCGGAGAATGAGATGGCGCAATAACATCGACACTTTCCAACGTAAGTAAGATATAGAAATACATGAAAGGAAAAGGGAGAGATCTTTGAAAAAAAATCTGTACACAAAACGGTCAAGTTTATTATACATTCCGGTAAAAAACGCTCAAGTGCACCAAAAAAGCACTGGCTTCATATCATAATGGTATCTAGATTCTTGGTCAAATTTTTAATAGGATGCTGGTGACTGTTTAAAGTAGAGAAAAAAAAGCATGAAAGCGGATTAGTTATCGTAAAACCACAATTCTTCTATTTCATAATTTCGCTTAATAATAATACGAGTCCTTACTTTCAAAAATAAATACATCTATCAAAAATTTCTAACAAGACTACTATTCACACTATTACAAATACTTATCGCATGATTCATAAGTCAACTAGTGTTGTCGCTCGATAGTCCATTATCGATAGCATATCTATAGACTATCGATATTTTAACCCTTAATTGGTCGCGTGGGGTGTCATACACCCCAAAGCAGGTTTCCAAGCTCATAACATTTTAAATTTTGAATTAAGAGAGCTGGTTTTTTTTCTAGCTTCGTTAATAAGTGTAACGCACACGATTCAGGTGCGAACGTGGCTCGGTTGTAGTTGGTTAGGCTCAGAGAGCGCGTTTGGGGTGCTCGACACCCCAGGTGACTGTTTGCGTAGTTTAAATTGTGGGGTTGTTACTTTTTTTTAAACGTTGTATTTTACAAATAAGAACACTGCCAAAAACAAGTGTATTAGTTCATGTGTGTATGTATGTATGTATATTAATATGTATGTAAGTATTTATATATGTGCGAGGAAAACTGGTTTACTATGTTCCATTGGCTAATTCGCATATGGATAAACATAAGCTTACTATGAATGGTGTGCACTCAATCAGTGTAATTTGTCCCCATATATTAATTAATTTATTAGTCTAAAACTGACTCCAATTTACCCCGAAGAGTATTTTTGAAGCGATTGATTTAGACAAATCTTACGTATAGAAAGTTATTTTTTACTGTGAAAAAAATGTTTGATTATATTAAGATAATAAAAGAAGTTTAAAAGTTGATTAATATGTAAGTTATAATGTTCCTATTAATAAAAGTCAGATATTGCATGTGTTTCGTATTTTATTTATTTTTTTTGATTTGGGGTGCTACACTCCCCACGCGACCTCTTATGCAAATTTTTAGGCGCGCCTAATTAAGGGTTAAATAAAACCGATACTATCCGTTTCATAAACTGTCGTTAGTTTATGTACATAAGCTATCGATAGTTTTTAAATAGGTATTATGACAAGCAATACTAGGTATTAATACTACCCATAATATCGATTGCTCGTTGTCATCGATTGATACTATCGATATCATCGAGTCTTCATCGATTGATTAATACTATTGATAGTTAGGCATTGAAACTCGATTAAAAATTGATCGCAAAACACCGATTTTTCGACAACACTAAAGTCAACATAATTACGACTGATTTACATAGACGTAAGCACTTTAACAGTAGTATGCGATCTGTTGGATCAATCCCACCTACCACGTTTATGAACGTTAGAAACCAATTCTCACGGCAAAGTCAATAATTCCAATATTCAGTAAACAAATTTCGACAATAGACCATGTGGATATTCATTTGTTAGCATATAAAGCTATTTTAAACCTTATTGTTCTCAGCATAAGGTTAGAATTATTGACATTTCTTGTGTATTAAAATTTCTGGCTACCGCATATTGACTTTGCCTTTGTAAACACTAATAGGAAATTCAAAAGTGGGAACCAGTTGAGATGAAACAGTGGATATGTTAATTTTGTTGGCAGAATGCATGTATGGTTTACTAGCCTATCCGTTCGAAGCTAGTCCGTGATTTAATAAAACAGAGCCACGAAGATAATATATTATAGTAATTAAATAATATATATTATATTAATCTAAAGTACATTTACCATTTCACGGAGGTCATATAACTAGGGTAATTTTTCGAGTATCGCTATTTATTTCTAATAAAAATTCCGCTATTTTCCAGTAAATAAATCAGATTATTTTTTCCTTACCTCAAAACAAACATTTTCTATGGGATTTGTATGAAATACAGACAAATGACGTCATCGTTTCTTGGAGTCAAATGTCGCTCTTGAAAACAGTTTTTCTGCAATAATAAATCAAAAATCACTTTAAAAATGGATATGATCATGCGACAAGTAACATTATTTTGTTATATTTTATTTCCGTAACAGTTCCAAATAATTTATTGTTGACCTAGGAAAATACCCAAACTCATAGACTGACCTTGGTCAAAAAATTTCCACACTTAGAAAAAATCATAGAAATATTTCTCAAATGCAAAAAATTGATAATAGGTATAATAGGTAAAAATCATCATTTCAGCCGCACAGCGTCCACTGCTGGACATAGGCCTCTCCCAAAGATTTCCAAAATGACCGATCTAGAGCGGCTTGCATCCAGCGCCTTCCAGCGACCTTGGTTAGGTCGTCAGACCACCTTGTGGGTGGGTGTCCTACGCTTCGCTTGCCAGTACGTGGTCGCCATTCGAGAACCTTTTTGCCCCATCGGCCATCGGTTCGTCGCGCTATGTGTCCCGCCCACTGCCATTTCAACGAGCTAATCCGCTGGGCTATGTCAGTGACTTTAGTTCTCCTACGAATTTCCTCATTTCTGATTCGATCACGTAGAGAAACACCGAGCATAGCCCTTTCCATAGCGCGTTGCACGACCTTGAGCCTTCTTATGAGACCCATAGTAAGGGACCATGTTTCAGAGCCATAAGTCATCACTGGTAACACACATTGGTTGTAAACTTTAGTCTTAAGACACTGAGGTATATTTGACGAGAAGACACTGCGTAGCTTCCCGAACGCTGCCCAGCCGAGTCGGATTCGTCGAAAGACCTCTTCCTCGAAGCTGGAACTTCCTGCCTGGATCAATTGACCCAGGTAGATATACTGGTCTACAACTTCGAGGGTGGAGCTCCCAACACAAACAGGTAGGGGCGCAACATGGACATTCGACATTACTTTCGTTTTGTCCATGTTCATTTTAAGGCCCACTTGTTGGGAAACTCGATTTAGATCTCCGAGCATAGTACTTAGGTCTTCCATCGATTCTGCCATGACAACGATATCGTCGGCAAATCGAAGGTGAGTGATATACTCGCCATTGATGTTAATGCCAAATCCTTCCCATTCCAGAAGCTTGAAGGCATCTTCCAGTGCAACGGTGAACAGTTTCGGAGATATAACGTCTCCCTGTCTTACACCTCTATGCAGTGGAATTGCCCTCGTGCACTGCTCCTGTACTCGGACTGACATAGTGGCGTTACTGTATAAGCACTTCAACACTTCGATATACCGATAGTCAATACGGCATCGCTGGAGAGACTGAAGCACGGCCCACGTTTCGATCGAATCGAAGGCTTTTTCATAGTCCACGAACCCCAAGCATAACGGCCGGTTATACTCCCTCGTCTTCTCTATTACCTGCCGCAGCGTATGAATATGGTCCATGGTACTAAAACTTTTACGGAAACCGGCTTGTTCGGGAGGCTGGAAGGCATCAAACCTGTTTGCGAGACGATTCGTGATGACCCTCGAAAACAACTTATATACATGACTCAGAAGCGTGATAGGCCTATAGTTCTTCAATAGGGTGCTATCTCCCTTTTTGAAGAACAGGACCACCACGCCCCTGCTCCATGCTTCCGGCGTTACGCCCTCGAGCAGAACGGAATTAAAGAGCCTCTGAAGGACTTTCAGTACCGGCGTTCCGCCCGCTTTCAGAAGCTCTGCTGTAATTCCATCCTCGCCCGGCGCCTTGTTGTTTTTAAGCTGTTTGAGGGCCATCCTAATCTCGTACAGGCTGATGTCCGGGATATCTTCGGTATAGTGTCGGGTTAACTTGGCTCTTGGGTCTTCAGCCATTTGTCCGCTGGGTTGTGAAACTGAGGTGTACAGCTGTCCATAAAACCTCTCGATCTCCGCCAGAACCCCTTCCTTTGTCGACACCACGTCGCCGTCCTCATTCTTTAGCTTCATCAATCGGCTTTGCCCAACCGACATAGCTCTCGCGAACACTTTGGAGCCTTTGTTCTGCTCTATCGTCTCCTTAATACATTTAGTATTAAAGGAGCGGATGTCGTGTCGCAAGGACTTTTGTATACGTCTGTTGAGCTGCCGATATGCTTCAGCATCTTCAGAGGTCTGCAGGGGGCTTGATCGTCGCTCTGCCATTAAGGTAAGGGTCTCAGCAGAGATTTTCTGAGGTCTTTGTTTGGGGCGGGACCTAAACATCTTCGATCCCACCGCTTGGACAGCTTGTATAAACCCTTGGTTTATCTCGTCCACTGTAACGCAATCCTGAAGGCCTTGAAAGCGATTCGATAGTTCAAGCTGGAAACCCTCGGAGTTTTCGATTTGGATCTGAGTCGGTCGGAGCGTCGACTTCATCAGCCGCGATCTTTCGACCTTGAGATTAACATTCACGATGCCTCTTAATATTCGGTGATCGCTCCCGGTTTTGATCCGATTGATCACTGAGACATCGTTGAATATTCGTCTCTTAGTCGTTAAGATGAAGTCGATTTCGTTTTTAACAAGGGGCTGGTTCTTCTTTGCTGGACCTATCCAGGTCCACTTTCTTTGTGGCGGCTTCTTGAAGAAAGAGTTCATCGCGAAGAGTCCCTCTTGCTCCAAAAAATCAGCCAGCCTACGTCCCCTGTTATTTCGCACTCCGTATCCGAAGTTTCCCAGCCTAAACTCTCCATCGCCTCGTTTGCCCAGTTTCGCGTTAAAATCCCCCTTAACAACCGTAATATATGTCCTCATACACTTCATCCACCTCTTCATCGGAGTGATCCTTTGTTGGCATATATACCTGTATAACCTTTAGCGAGTATCTTTTAGATACTCTGAGTATCAGGTATATTACCCTGCTAGAGACACTCTCGATGGTTGTGACGTTGTTAATGAGGTACTTGTGGACGAGAAACCCGACACCATGCTGGGACTTCTTTTTGTCCCCTTCCCGGTGATAGAGTAGGTTACCAGACTCTAGGGTTGTCGTGCCCTCGCCCTCTCTTCGGACTTCAGACAACCCCACAATGTCCCATCGTAACCTACTCATTTCCTCTTCCACCTCATCTAACCTCTCGTCAGTCCTCAGTGTGCAGACGTTATGTGTTACCAGGGCCAGTCTTCGACGGGAGTGGTAGCCGGATCTCTGCCGGGGATTCTTAGCACCCCCTGCCCCGCCGTTACCATGACCGCTACCGTAATAGGTAAAAATAAGTAGCACCTATGCACTATGTTTACTTTTATTACAAGGTTGAAATTGTACATTTTCAAATCAACATGAATCAAAAAAATAAATAAAATAGGTACAAATGTCTCAATTTATCTCAGAGTTAAAAACCTAAGCAATGCGAAAGACCTGTAAAATGCTACTCAAAAGGCAAACACCAATTAATACATATTCAAACATCGGCTATGCAAAGATAACAGAATCGCTTGCTAGAATATCTACAAAAATAAATTAGCGCTTACACCGGCACCGGCAGGGATTCTGCAAATCTCTGATATACATCCGGATTATGCCTTATAAGAGCTAATCCACTTTTTATTCCCGAGTTAAACCCACGTAAGACGTCGTTGTACATTTTATAGCTGTTTAAGGGACTACCTTTAGATATTTTTAAGAGACTTTATTTTGAGACTCGTGTACACTGTCGACCAAACACTACATAGTCTCTTTATCTTTTCATCTATCTGCTTCTTTACATTTGGGCACTTACAGACGAGTATGTCCGCGACACTAGTCGGCAACGACGAAAGCGACGACGGTCGCGCGGCAGCCTTTGACAGATTGACATGTGTCACGTGACCGTTTGCGACAGTCGCCGACAGGTCTTTAGGGCATACCGTTGCTCGTCTATAATAGCCCTAAGAGCAATGCTATTGAAGGTGTCATTATATGTAAAGAAACGCACACAGTTAAATTTTATTTTAAGGATTAAGTCCTATGGTGTAGATAAGACTTAATACTATAAATTTGTCTTTCAAGTATTACCCCACATCTATTCAAGCGATAAAGTAAAATATTTGCTTTACATTCCTACGCATTTAAATATGAAACAAGTTAATATGCAATGCATTTTTAGATTTTATTGATATTTTCATGGATATGATCAAAGTTGTAGACACTAAGAGATCGTTTTTCGTTTAAATCTGCCACAAATATGGATAAGGCGTGTTTCACAGCCTCTTGTTATCGATTTAATAGATAATTATGACGTTTCCAATTTGAATAACAACGTTGGAAACATGTTTCCAACATTGTATGTTACTTATGAGATAGCAATATCGAGAAAGATAGGGTAAAACGATAAATACCTACATATGTAAACTTATTGTTCCTTTTTGCAATAAGGTTGCGTGTGTGTATCTACTTTTGAAAAGAAATATAGCAAGTTATTATAATAATATGATTTAACTAAGTATTTTTCGTCAATGATAGTAAACAATTCTATTTTTATTTACCTGAAATTATGGACTGAAATAGTTTAATTAAAATTTATAAATGATTGATTGATTGAAAAAAAAAAATTAATATTGATGAAAACAATCATCATCAGGTCTTTTTGTCTCCACTGCAGGAGCTCAACCCTCTCTGTATTACCAGAGCTATACTTGGCCAGAGCAGCCAGAGGAGTTGGCCTATACTCTCCTCGCTGGCCAGATGTGTTGGAGAGGTTTTACTGATGTTTATAAGCTTTGTTTAGCTTGTACTTCCTAAGTCGCCTCCTACGACATCCACAGGAGGACTTGGAGAGACCCTATTCTACTCTGCCGGAAACCACACGGCAAAAACAACACTTATACAAGCCCTTTTTACCGTTGTTTACTACGACTTATGACTACCTAACGTTGACGACTTACGTACCTTACAAACTTGCACATTAGGTTTTCTATTCGTCTGCTCAAAAATGCAACAACAAATATATTTTAGCAAAAATTTAAACGGCTGTCAACCAGATAGAGTTTTCGATGCATTGGCGCAACCCCGTTAGCAAAGCTTTTCGTTTTTGGCAATTGTCGGGTTTAGCGATGAATTTAGTTTTATCGTCAATAGCGAGAGAGAAATGTCACATCTAAAAACATATCGTATTGGGATTTTATTGCTCGCCGTCCGCAAAGAATTTATTTTGAAAAATAAAACGCTTCAACCGAAATGGTCGATAAATGTCGATCGAGCTAGGTAAACGAAGTATTCTTTTTGATTGAACCGTGTATGTATGTTAACCGTTCTTGTTTAAGAGAAATAAGAGTAGAAAAGTAGTATTTATTTTATGTAAGCGAAAACAAAAATAATTTTTTAAAACTAAAAACAGACTTCTCTCCCTTCTACACAACTGATTTTATTATAAAATTTCTGTGGAACCACCTCACAAGTATCCAGACCCTTTTAAATAAAAATTTTCCGAAATGGTCATATATATATGGAGCCATACATAGAAAACATATATAATAACAGTCACAGGAAGTCCACTGCTGGATATAGGAATCCCCCAAGAATTTCCAAAACAACCGATCGGAAGCGGCCTGCATCTAGCGCCCTCGTGCAACAACGATTGTCTGACTTGAATTAATAACCTCTCCTTTTTTTAAGTCAGTTAAAAAAACATAAATCGTGAAAAAATAAAACACTACCTATTTAGTCCCCCTATTTTATAATCCCATAAGTCCAAAAATACATCAGCCGTCTGACTTTGTACACCACAAAAAAGAATCCATATTCCGTAAATCATTTCGCTATCCACAATCTCGCATGTAATGGGTTGTCACATAACTTGTCGCACTACAATAATACTCGTATGCAATTCTTCGTTCGCATATATTGCAGTGGCCGCAAATGGGACTTAATACGCCAACAAGCAAATAAATAGGCACTTTCTTGACCCACCTCTAAATGGAATGTTAAGGCTCTTTACTAGCTAGGTTCTTTTGGATTTTGTTAATTTGTCTGAAGTAGAAAAGGGAGTAGTTTTATTGTATTATGTATCTTCCGTCACGGCTTCGTAGTTATATATACGTATTACATGTATAAACTTTTTTATAAATAAGTCATCTTTTTCTAATAATCACATTCAAATCCGTTATGAAACATGCAGAGAGATAAACGCTGGTAAGCAAATTTTTTTACATTATGAATGTATATAGATAGCTATCGAACCAATTAAACCAAAAAGGATTTTAAATAAAAAAAATGAGTAAAATGAACATACCTGAATATTTTTTCACAGAATTCGGGTTAAAAGTTATCTCATGGTTAAAATTCTAAAATAAAGAAAGTAATCATTCAGTTTATTCTTTTCTTAAAAGCACAATTTAATATGACTTGCGTATAAAAGTTAATCAAATACATCAAATTCAGTGATGGATTTGAAAGATTGCTTTATTCAATGAAGTTGGAAACTTTGCAGACGAAATAAATCATGTGAGTAATGAAAATGACATTTATTCCCTGTGATTTTGATTAGACGTGACTATATTGATGTTTTAAATAGACACATGTTGGAAATTAATAAAATAATTTAAAAATTGTGTAAATATTTTTAAAAAAATTAAAGATTTTTTAACAAAATATTGCCATTTGAGTATTGGCAAAGATGGTAGCACACTACATAGGTATACACTGACAGAATTCATGCAGACTTCATGAAATTATAGAAATAAGCTGCTACAGAGGTCTGGGGAAAAAGGGGGTGCCTTTTTCTAAAAAATGGATAGATTGGTCGGCCAAAAAAAATATCGACTCGTAGGAAATAACGTAAAAATAATATAAACATTATTAAAAAATTGAAAAAATCTGTTACCAAGTAGATCTTATACTCGAATGTTCAATGTGTAATTTCCGCCAATAATTTTTGATGTCTTTTTTAGGGATAATGGTACGGAACCCTTAGTGCCCGAATCCGATTCGCAATTGGCCGGTTAATTTTTTTTTCTTTATATTCGCTATTTTCTTACCCTTAAAAACTTATTATTGGATATCATACTAAAAACTCCTATTAAACACAAAATTACTTTTATATTTTGATAAGTATGGATAACATATTCCAAAAAAAGAGCCTATAGAAAGACTATTACAAACTTCCTGAATTATCTAACGATATTTTCGTAGAACCGCAAAAGCTACATTGTATTATGCAAGATCCCATTCAGCGCGGTATTTCTCTTAAACAGCCAATTGATCAGATAACCGACGCAGCAGCACCTTTAATCGCTACTTAGCAACAAGCGATGCTAACAACCCTTCGCGCGTCGCATTGCCACCTCTTGATAGTAAGTAAATTCTGCCAAAACACAAATACTGCAGAAGGTAAACATATCGATGTTATAAAAAAAATATCACTTATTTGCTGACTGTACAAAATGCTCCAGGTTAGGCCCAGGAAACCCTGTACATTAAGACATATCTTTTTAAAATACAACACCCTACATATGTCACATTTTGCTACTCGATGAGGTAGGGTAGCATACGGCCCCCTCTTAGTCTATAATGTAAAACAGAGTTTTTTTTCTTCCACTCCTACCGCAGTGATTTGAAAACATTCTGGAATACTTACAGCTGTGAACGTAATTCAATTGTGACTTCGTCATGTCTAGCTGAGTGACTCAGAATGTGTTCAGAAGGTGCGGACGATTAATTAATTAATTATTTGTCTTATTTTCTAGAATAGATCATCTTCCTTTTACAATGTTTTATATTTTTCATTGGCTTTTCAATCAAAAAAGTTTACTAATAAGCAACCTTATGAGTCTTTAAGTAGTGACTAATATTTATAGAAGTGTATACCTAGTAGTCATTAGTAATTTTAAAGGTAGAATTGGTCATTGGCTTATTGTTCAAATATTTTTAGGAAGTTTGTTTTCTGTATTCTATATATGTTATGACCTACGGGTACTGCAGTCGGCGCCGCTGCGTTGAAATAATCAACAGATAAATCGTTAGAATATTGAGGATATAGAAAGATATTGAATATTACCTAGCAGAAGTGATAACTTAAATGGAATAGGTATTAGCATAATTTTTGACTTAATAACTCTATTAGGAATTTTCAACAACGTAGATAAACAAGTTTTTGTATGTGAAAAATAAGTTGTTCACAATCAAAACTTGCTTGCCTAAGGGCAATATGAACAAAAATAAAAATTAGCACTAAACGTGAAATGTTCTATACTTAAATTTTTTTTGTTTGTAAAAACTTTCCCGCTTTCGTTTTTACTCCGTAAAACATATTTTTTTCCAATATTTCATGTTCACTTTTAACAGATAAGGCTATCTGTATAATATTTCCTATTCATAACCACGGGCGATAACATTAAACGTACGTTCAATACAAAAAAAAAATCGCCAGCATAACTTGACGTTAATTCGACTAAGCGTGTCTAGTCCCGCACTAGCTCTATGTAACGCCCACGTCGCATTGTATGTAAAATGCGCACATGCCAAGTTGTAACTCGATCGCTCCTACATGGCTAGGGACGGACCTCTTTTGGCCATGGTCGCTTGTGCCCAACATGCCAGGGCTTGGAATAATTAAGACTACATTCAGGAAGTTTGAATGATTTACTGTAAGATTTCTTATTACAATCGCTAATTTAAAATGGTAATAGTGGTTCAAGCAAAACAAGGTTGAATTTTGTCATCAATATAAATGATTTCTACTATAAATCCAAAGAAAAGCCTTTAATCGATCTTTGTTGTAATTCATAATAATTATAAGAACTCCTTAAGATTATAATTCAACATAATGCCTCCCTAAGAATTTCAAACTTAGCTGTCTGATAGACGTAAGATGAACAGTTTTCAACATGAATTTTGAAGGAGAGTCAATAGCAAAGTTGGTAGCACTTTCCTACTACAACGAACTAAGAAATAGTCGCCTTCTTCAACAGTTACCGTGGCAGCACTTAGATATTTATAACAAAATAGGAATATCTTTCACAAGAAAAAAGGGTCGTCGCACACTAATGAAATTGGGGAAATATTAATCGATATTTATACTAACTTAGAATTTTTTAATTTTATTTAGGCCTTTTAGCTTGCATTTATTTATTATACCTGCTTCAGTTTTTTTTTCTTACCAGATGGACAAAGAAAGTAGATAATTGAAGTGGCCGATGGGGCACACAGGTCATCGAATGGCGACGACGTATTAGAAAGGGAAGCGTAGAACACCCACCCACGAAGTGGTCCGACCTGACTTTACATTGGTTTTGGAAAAAAAAACATCGTATTGTAAATAAATTCCTCTATCGATATACGTAATCCAAATATGTGTATGACTTATGATTAAAAAGTTTTGAAATGACTTCGATCGAGATCACGTATTTACGCCCGTCCGAAACTGCCGCGTGACCCCGCGTTACTTCGATGAACTCGTCGGCGCGGCGGCGCCTATCAGCGGTTCTGCTAATTCATACCACGATTTTACTTTGGAGTTTTAGTCAACATTTTTTGTTTCTGAATTTTTATTTTGACTAGCTAATGAAGTTTACTAGCCATCCTTATGAAGTGGCCTTCGGCTCCAATACCAATGAAACATAACCGTGTATGTGTGAACACCATAAGGTAAAGAAACCACACTACGCGCAATGCTAAAGTTTTAAGAACATTATTTAAATAAGGCACATGAAAGTTGTACCATTAGCTCCATGCATACTTCGATACGCAGAGTATCTGAGATACTTTATAAGGAATTTTAGTTTGGTGAACTTCAGTTATTATCGACTGCAACTTTACTCGCATAAAATTTTATAGAGTTAGTAAACTTATGCTTTCATGGTGATCGTGCCGTCATAGGATAGACAGTTTCACTTTGGAAGAGATAACTAAGTATGATAAATGACACTTGTTTTTGTTTCTTAATTAAAACTAACGTGAGACACAAACATTATTAGAATGAGTTAACGGGTTACTCACGTATAGAATCAGCTGCTGGCCGACATGTTTTGACCTCGTCCAGAGGTCTTTATCAGAGCGAATGTGACTAAAGTATGGTCTATGTAATTGTAGATTTTAGTTCCTCAGCAAAAAATATACTCACTGAATATACAGTGTCCATCTCCGTCTGCATGTATTACTTATAAAATAATAAATAAATAAATAAATATATGGGGACAAATTACACTGATTGAGCTAGCCCCAAAGTAAGTTCGAGACTTGTGTTATGGGATACTATATATATTTTATAACAAAAAAGTATATATATAAACACCTAAGACCCAGGACAATTTGAAAAAGGCCACTTTCCAACTTGCCCTGACCGGGGATCGAACCCAATCCTGATCGGGATTTTATAAGAGAAATGACCAAATTGATTTATAAACCTAAAATAAATACGCATATGCGGTATCATATGCAATCGTTAGATAAAAAATTGTTAGTAATCCTCGTATTTCTTTTCAAATTATTTTATATTTTTCGCAAGTTTTGATAGTATTTGGGTTGACGGATGTAGTAGAATGAAAAAGTGCTGTGACGGCCGCGCCGGTGAAGTGTCTTAGGACGGATAAAAGAAGCGTCAAACTTCCGATAGTAAGATAGGTTGACGATTGCGACTTTGACTATATTTCAAAATCGCAGGTCGCACACAGAAAATCATTCATTTATTGACTGCGCGTTTGAAAAATGGACTACAGCACCGATTCATGTGCCGTCGACGAACAGTGGCCTATGCCCAGCAGTGAGCGGAGGGTCTTAGGTGATGATGATGATTATCTTCTTATCTTAGCGCATTCCGGTTGCACCTGTCATTAGCTCCACCAATCTGAGAGGATAATCATTACCTGTATATGCTATATATGCTCAGATACCGTTCCAGTATAATCAGATTCAAGGAAATTTTAGTCAACGAATTGGCTGTATAGTACTAAACCTGTAATATCAGATTGTCAGAGAAAAAAAACATTTTTTTTTTAATCTTAGCTGTTCTTTGGAGTATGAGGTGAGCTTATTAGGCCCTTAAAAAAATCTATTTTCCAATAACCATTTCACGTTGCGTATTTACGTTTTTAACAAAAGCCCTCGAGTACACTAAAGCAACACCCTGACCTTGACAGCAAAGTGGGTTAAGGATATACAAGACCATCTTAAAAAGCCCTGTTACCACCTCTTAACTGCTAATTATATCCGAGGAACAAATAATTTTGGGTCACCTCCAGGAAACACGAAAAAATCTGACCCTTTGAATATAGCAAAAAGTTGTGGATTCACCTCTCGCTACTCTGTTAACAGGCTTTTTTCATGTTTTAGCAGCTATACGCGAAATTACCTCAATAATGTTTAAAAAGTATGACCATGTCGTTTCAAAGTTATCTAGTTAGTAGTCAGGGGAATTTATTATTATCAATTTTTTTGGAACACAATTCCTTTTCGGACTGTACGGACTTGGCGGATGGGAGCTAGGTGAAAAAAAGTGTAAGATTTTTGTCACAAACTTTTTTAGGGGCTGGAATTTTTTAGAGGTTTTTTAGGTGCTTCAATTTTGTAACTACGTTCCAACCGAGTAACTACATACGTTCCACGACACTAACTTTTTCTGTATTATAAGATTACAAAAATTTGATAGCTCTGTAGATTTTTTTAAAGAAATCAATAAACAGTGAAGAATGTAATAAACAGTTTTTGTCAGCAATTGTAAGATTGATCCAACAAGATGAAGAAGAGTAGATGGTGCCTCCTTTAAATACATCTCGTGACAACAGCTATATTTACGTTTTAAAACATTAAATATGCTCAGATACCGTTCCAGTATAATCAGATTCAAGGAAATTTTAGTCAACGAATTGGCTTGACATGTATTCTTAACTGTTATTTTAGAAATAGTTAAAGGTAACCAAAAGTTTAACATTTTTTTGTCGTGATAAAAAAACTACGTATGTTTCGTGACTTTGATATAATTCCTAAAGTACCTGGGCGACCGAGTTACATCTCAAACAATAACTACATTTTTTTAAACTTGTCTAAAAACAATACAAAATAAAAAATTATATATAAATTTGAACATAAAAAAAAATAAGTCACCGAGTGGGATTCGTACCCTTAACACTTTTTTTAGCGGTCCGCATCATAAGCCGCTGACCCAAAATGGATGGCGACCGGCGCGACGAAATTAGCGATCATATTCTGCGTGGAAAGAAAAACGCATGAAAACTCGAAAACACGCGTTTTCCCAAACATAAGACTAATCTAGATCGATTGTTTACCCCCGAAAACCCCCATATACCAATTTTCAGCGAAACCGTTAAAGCCGTTTTCGAGATCACAGAAATTTATATACATATAAATATAAATAAATATACAAGATTTGCTCGTTTAAAAGTATAAGATACTTATATGACAATAGAGAAAAGCCATGTAATGATTCATTAAATATTGAAATTATACTAACACGCGACATCACCACAATGGCATGTACCTACTTAACATGCACTCCCTCCCAATTCGAATTACTTTTATGAAATATGCCGACACGACAAAGGCTGTTCTCAACGAGAGTCAAAGGTGAGGTCGTGTTTGGAATCGAATAATATGCTTTTTATTGTTCGAATGACGTGATACGAGAATGATTTTGATTCGACAGGGATCAAGGTTGTTCGATTTGATGACAAATACCTTCATGACTTGTCCTTGTCAAAATTATAATCCATTACAGCTCGCCAGGCTAAGCAGAAGACCTTTCTAATCCGACCACTCCGAAATGATTCAGAAGTTAGTATGTTTAATTACACGGCAGGGAAATACCTACTTTTGTACTTATTATTTTTATAGGGTTAAAAGACATTCAAGATGCAGCTAAACTACTTGAATAATGAATACAGATATGATGAAAAATACCAACCGAGCAGGTCTTGTACTGGTGACCAGTTCTTTATGCAAACAAAACAAATACAGGTTGATAAAAAAGACAAAATATGTAAATAACATAAGAACTTATACAAGAAATGATTGTACAATTTACACACTATTCTTCAAAGTACAAACAAAAAATATAAATAAGTACCTGAGTTAAACTTAAAATCATAAAATCCAAGTAGAGATTTGGTTTAAAACTTCGTCTTATTCCTTAAGTCCACAGAAGAATGTGTAAACAAAATTCGAAGTAATTTTCTTTATAAAGTCCACGTTTGTCTTGGCTGCAGTGCGACAAAATACCACACATTATTCTTACCGTAGCTGCAAAATATAGACCGGTATAGATGCTACTATTATGAAAATTATACGTACTAATAACGTTACAGACATATTGTACGGTCAGCTTTATACTTATATTTAGCAAAAATTATACACAGATGTAATTAGAATCGGATATATACCTACAAAGAAGGTACTTATATCAAAATTTCTTTTAAGTCTAGCAATGGACTTTTTAAGGCTAAAATGATGATTGATGATAAATTTATCACCCAAGTTACGTTAGTACATATACAAATTTTGTACCCAACTAAGAACTAGTTTTTTTTTCTCTACGGTAATGTCGATTAAATTAAAACTATTTAGTGATCTGCGGTGGTCAGACGACCCGAGCAAGGTTGCAGGATGGCGTCAGATGCAGGCCGCTTCTGATTAGTCATTTTGGAAATTTTTGGGGGAGGTCTATGTCCAGCAGTGGACTTTCTGTGGCTGATTATGATGATGACGATTTAGTAATCATTATTAATGTTTTCAAAATAAATTTGTAATTAAATTAAAATATTAAATTCTGAGCTATACATCTGTAACTGTTCTTTATTTTGTACAGTAGCCGCAAAAAACCGCACAGGCTGGGCTTACAGACGACCCTTCGCGCTAAAGCCTTTGTCTACGACTCTATGGTTAAACTAACTAGATTTTTTAGGTCAAACTGAAAAACCGTAAAAGGCTTTATAGGTCATTATGCAGTCTGTTTACTGGGTTTTTACCAATCTAAGTGCCGACAACGCTTGTGGTTGCTTAACCTACGTAAGCGCTAGGGATGCTTATGCTATTCCATAGATCTATTCATTGTCATTTTATCATAATGAAAAAAAAAGATAAGAACCTGAAAACAATAAATAATTCAACAAAAATAATGTATACAATGTTATACTGGTTTTAATGAAAGTGCAATATTTGTCGGCCAAATAAAAATACAGCCGAACGAATTTGGGCTATATTGAAAACAAACACCCAAACTTACAATCTATGTAGGGAAATATTGAGAAGCTGGAGTTTTGAATATATAACGATTTCCCACGATTTTTTAGTTAATTGCGTTAGTCGAGAAAAACATAACTCCCAATGAATAATAATGGGAGCTATGCCCAATTTATTTTTTCATGATTGTATTTACAGCTCTGTTGTCATGGTAAATATATATATTCGTGCATAATTTCAGTTTTCTAGTACTATAATCTCTCAAAAGAACTGTGGACAGACAGACATACAGACACGGTGAAACTATATGAGTTCCTTGTATACTAAGGAAACCTCATCATCATCATCATCATTTCAGCCGCATAGCGTCCACTGCTGGACATAGGCCTCTCCCAAAGATTTCCAAAATGACCGATCTAGAGCTGCTTGCATCCAGCGCCTTCCAGCGACCTTGGTTAGGTCGTCAGACCACCTTGTGGGTGGGTGTCCTACGCTTCGCTTGCCTATACGTGGTCGCCATTCGAGAACCCTTTCGCCCCATCGGCCATCGGTTCGTCGCGCTATGTGTCCCGCCCACTGCCATTTCAACGAGCTAATCCGCTGGGCTATGTCAGTGACTTTAGTTCTCCTACGAATCTCCTCATTTCTGATTCGATCACGTAAAGAAACACCGAGCATAGCCCTCTCCATAGCGCGTTGCACGACCTTGAGCCTTCTTATGAGACCCATAGTAAGGGACCATGTTTCAGAGCCATAAGTCATCACTGGTAACACACATTGGTTGTAAACTTTAGTCTTAAGACACTGAGGTATATTTGACGAGAAGACACTTCGTAGCTTCCCGAACGCTGCCCAGCCGAGTCGGATTCGTCTAGAGACCTCTTCCTCGAAGCTGGAACATCCTGCCTGGATCAATTGACCCAGGTAGATATACTGGTCTACAACTTCGAGGGTGGAGCTCCCAACACAAACAGGTAGGGGCGCAACATGGACATTCGACATTACTTTCGTTTTGTCCATGTTCATTTTAAGGCCCACTTGTTGGGAAACTCGATTTAGATCTCCGAGCATAGTACTTAGGTCTTCCATCGATTCTGCCATGACAACGATATCGTCGGCAAATCGAAGGTGAGTGATATACTCGCCATTGATGTTGATGCCAAATCCTTCCCATTCCAGAAGCTTGAAGGCATCTTCCAGTGCAACGGTGAACAGTTTCGGAGATATAACGTCTCCCTGTCTTACACCTCTATGCAGTGGAATTGCCCTCGTGCACTGCTCCTGTACTCGGACTGACATAGTGGCATTACTGTATAAGCACTTCAACACTTCGATATACCGATAGTCAATACGGCATCGCTGGAGAGACTGAAGTACGGCCCATGTTTCGATCGAATCGAAGGCTTTTTCATAGTCCACGAACCCCAAGCATAACGGCCGGTTATACTCCCTCGTCTTCTCTATAACCTGCCGCAGCATTTGAATATGGTCCATGGTACTAAAACCTTTACGGAAACCGGCTTGTTCGGGAGGCTGGAAGGCATCGAACCTGTTTGCGAGACGATTCGTAATGACCCTCGAGAACAACTTATATACATGACTCAGAAGCGTGATAGGCCTGTAGTTCTTCAATAGGGTGCTATCTTTCTTTTTGAAGAACAGGACCACCACGCCCCTGCTCCACGCTTCCGGCGTTACGCCCTCGAGCAGAACGGAATTAAAGAGCCTCTGAAGGACTTTCAGTACCGGCGTTCCGCCCGCTTTCAGAAGCTCTGCTGTGATTCCATCCTCGCCCGGCGCCTTGTTGTTTTTAAGCTGTTTGAGGGCCATCCTAATCTCGTACAGGCTGATGTCCGGGATATCTTCGGTATAGTGTCGGGTTAACTTGGCTCTTGGGTCTTCAGCCATTTGTCCGCTGGGTTGTGAAACTGAGGTATACAGCTGTCCATAAAACCTCTCGGTCTCCGCCAGAACCCCTTCCTTTGTCGACACCACGCCGCCGTCCTCCGTCTTCAGCTTCATCAATCGGCTTTGCCCAACCGACATAGCTCTTGCGAACACTTTGGAGCCTTTATTCTGCTCTATCGTCTCCTTAATACGCTCAGTATTAAAGGAGCGGATGTCGTGTCGCAAGGACTTTTGTATACGTCTGTTGAGCTGCCGATATGATTCAGCATGTTCTGAGGTCTGCAGCGGCCTTGATCGTCGCTCTGCCATTAAGGTAAGGGTCGCAGCAGAGATTTTCTGAGGTCTTTGTTTGGGGCGGGACCTAAACACCTTCGATCCCACCGCTTGGACAGCTTGTATAAACCCTTGGTTTATCTCGTCCACTGTAACGCAATCCTGAAGGCCTTGAAAGCGATTTGATAGTTCAAGCTGGAAACCCTCGGAGTTTTCGATTTGGATCTGCGTCGGTCGGAGCGTCGACTTCATCAGCCGCGATCTTTCGACCTTGAGATCAATATTCACGATGCCTCTTAATATTCGGTGATCGCTCCCGGTTTTGATCCGATTGATCACTGAGACATCGTTGAATATTCGTCTCTTAGTTTAATAAGGATTTACTAAGGAAACCTAAATAGCAGCAAATATACTCTCAAACTGATTTCATTGTTTCAAAAGCGCGGATTCATTATTCTTATAAGCTGATTTTTTTTTTCAATTTTTAAAACAAAAGCGAAGAGTAAATACTCAAGAGCATGTTTACAAGATAGAGTGGATCAATAGACTGCGTGATAACAGGAAACTATAATAAATGTGAAGTCAAGGTCCAAGCCACGTATAGTCCATTTATTACTATCTTGTTCACTGCGGTATTCTTATGTATTCTTTACTCTACAGCAAAGTAAAGGAAGTATATGAATGCACTTCGTTTCTCTAGGTAACCACGCAGAAAGGAATGTTAATTTCGTTCAAAACAAAATTTAAGCACGCAGATAATAATTTATACTAATCCAAACTACACAACAGCAACATTTTAATCAACAAAGTTTATAATAAAATATACAAAGCCATATGCAAATCTGGCTTTTAGAGACTATTTCTAAATTCCATTTTAATTAAACACTAGGTTTATAGCCAATATTCATTATTATTATGGTAGCTTGCAGCGCATTCACTATATTTCTATATTATCCCTAATTTATTGACCTCAATTCTCTAATTTCGTAATTTTGAACAAAATGTGCGTTTAAACCACCGCACGGCTTAACAAAATGTTTCCCGTTAGTAATTACAGCACATTTGAGTGCAATTCAATTGGAAAGTGAGGTTAAATTAGTAAATTTCAAAGAGAAATCATTTTTTTTAAACTTACAGTATTTTAGACAGACGGACAATGAAGTCTTAGTAATAGGTAAGTCTTCCCGTGGATGTCGTAGAAGGCGACTTAGGGAATACAAGCTAAACAAAGCTCATAAACATTAATATTACCTCTCCTACACGTCTGGCCAGCGTGGAGAGTAGGCCAAGTCCTCTGGCTACTCTGGCCAAGTATGGCTCTGGAAGTACAGAGAGAGTCGTGCTCCTGCAGTGGAGACTATAAAGACCTGATGATGATGATGAATAGAGTCCTGTTTTCCCTTTGAGTAAGGAACCCTAAAACTAAAATATATCCGTGTGAAAAAAATATACCTATGAGAAACTACTTCAATTTAAAAACAATGCTCCTAAATGATTCTCTGTGCTGCCGATTGTTCCTAGCTGTAAGCATTGTATGACAATTATTAAGCTATGTCAGATGCCGTTAGGCATATTAAAAATTGGACACCCGAGTTGGCCACTTACACACACAAAAGATAGATAGAGATAGATTGCTATAAACAAGGTAAGCAATTAGTAGGTTTTAGATGTAGGTCTTTTTTGGGACCGATTGAAATCCATTCATTAAAAATAAATATCCGGCTGACCTCCTTCGAAAAAAATAATTATCATAGACTGAACTAAGCAAAACAAAATCTTGGCTAGTATTTATAATTCTGATTAAATAGTCATAAGTTTGTTGAAGTCTGATTTTTAATTCCGTAGAATTCTGACAGCTGTCATTTTTTGACATATCAGAGATCATAAACCTTTTTGATCGGGCACATTTTTTTATTAAATTCCAGATTTCAATAAGAGTGTGAACATCTGAGTCTACACATTTTATTTGTTAGTGAATGTAACCATTTAATTAAGTGCGGTACTCCAAATCAAAAGGGGATTTACAGCGAGTAATATTTTCATCAGGAACAGTTGAATAACCGACATAAAATACGAATAACTGTGAAAATTATTTGATTTAACAAACATACATACAAATAAATCCAATTAGCTTTCCACCGCGGTCAATTTGTGGGTGAATGGCTTATACGTCCTTTCCAGGTTCTTAAACTATCTCCATATCAAATTTAATCTAAATCAGTTAAGAAAAAAGTTTTTTCAACAAGAAAAATCTTAACAGAAACATAATAAATATAACAATTAATCTGACAGTTATGACGTGACAGCTGATGGCCGCATACTTTAATTTTTTAATTTTTGTGCTTGATATATTACGAAAAAAAATATTTAATAAGCTTTTGGCTAAAAAGGTTGATGAAACATGAGTTAGTAGGGAGTGATGCCAGGGAAAGAAAAATAACCTGCTGACTTAAAATTACTTAAAAATATAATAAATAAATAAATATATAGGGACAAATTACACTGATTGAGCTAGCCCTATGGTAAGTTCGAGACTTGTGTTATAGGATACTAACTCAACGATAATTAATAACTATAATAATAACTTTGATAATTCGGTATTGAAAAATGATTTAACATTTTAAATATACCAGAAAGTTTAAAGTATCATTATCTTGGTAAAACATTAAAATTAATCAAGAATTAAATTTTTATCGCCCTTATACGCGTTCCCTTTTTAGCTGGAGAACTTTTTTAGTAGTAACACTTATGAAATGTCAGAATTCTACGGGGGTAAAAAATTAGATTAGGTACATATAAAGTGAATTAATTAAATGCTTTTTTAACATTTTTACATCTTTTAAATTCTATTTAACTTCAACATATTGAAAAAGTTACATGTAAATGAACTGTACATGTAAAGTAAAAGTCACACGACCCGTATTTCTTCTAAATTAGATGAAATTCGACTTCCAATTTGGTCCCGACAAACGTTATTACGGTGTCCATACGTCTTGCACTTTATTATATCCATGCCTCCTTACTATGCAGCTCGCCGTAAATATACAACAACAAACGCCTCATTGGTAACGTTTAGGGGCAATTCCGACCAATAAAGCAAGCCGCGTGGGTCGGGTAACATGGCCATTTTTACATGGCCTGTGAGCCTGTGACTGGATTTTGTTTGGCAAGAGAACTTTAAGATATGTGTAAATACCATAATATACACACGTGATGAGAAAGTTTGGAAGTTAAGTAAAATTATTTCATAAAAACAATTTATTTGTTTATTTTATAGGGGCACATAGCGCGAAGAAACGATGTCCGAAAGGTTCTCGAATGGCGGCCACGTACTGGCAAGCGCGGCGTAGGACACCCACCTGCTAGATGGTCAGACGACCTGCGCAATGTTGCAGGAAGGCGCTGGATGAAGGTCGCTTCCGATCGGTCGTTTTGGAAATCCTTGGGGGAGGCCTATGTCCAGCAGTGGACTTCCTGTGGCTGATATGATGATGATGATAGGGTTTTAAGGCATTTAAGTAGCAAGTTGCATGCAACTAAATAATAAAATAAGAAATGGTACAAATTTACCACGTTAACTTATATGTTATTTCGTTTTTAATTTATTTCTTTCTTTTTGATAAATGCTACATATTACTAGTATTTTGGAACGACAACCAGTGACACCGGGCGTGGTCTGCACTTGGAGTTGGAGAGACCACAAGTGCCATAAAAAATTCTTGAGCTCCGTGCTTTGGAAAACACGTATAAGCCGTTGATCCCGGCTGTCATCATTGTATGGCAGACGTCAAGCTATTTCAGATGCCTTAAGACAAAGTGAAAAATCTGACACTAGTGTTTGCCACTTGCACACACCTCCTCTAATTTTGGACTTAAGTACTCTGACGAACTCTGCAGCCTTGTGGTCATCACGCCACGCTATCAAACCGGAGGTCCAGGGTTCGGTCAAGTCAAGATGGAAAATGATCTTTTTTAGATTGACTTGGGTCTTATATGTTTATCTATTTGTTATAAAATATAGTATCGTTCAGTTAGCATCCTATAACACAAGTCTCGAACTTTGGCGCTAACTCAATCTGTGGATTTGACAAAAATTGTGTAATAATGATCATTTGATAATTGTCATTGAGTTACGTAATGCCTTATGCAGGTCGAAAAATCTGTCACCATTGTTCGACACCAACTTCAAGGTTGAAATAATTTACTTATGCAAGAACTAAAACTCAGTTCCTCTGACTCTTCCCATTTGGGACCAATTTACAGAACTACCTGCTTCAATGCAGAGATCAGATTTCACTGGTTATTCTATATCAGAGACTATTGAGCCGCAATGCGAGTACGTGGGAGTTATCATTTTAATATTAGTCTCTTTTTGGAGCAAAAGCTGTTATTGTGTTTTGTTTAAATAAGGCATGGAAAGTGCGGAAGTGGAAAGCTATTTGAAATCGTATAAAACCGTTATTTTTTAAATTTGGGTAAAAATTGCTGAATTTTTTCACACACCAAACAGAAACAAAACTACTTATGTATAAATTAAACATTATTTCGCCTTTACCCTAACGGGGCTGACAGATCATTTTGGGTCTTACAGCTCGAAACAGACCGAGCCCAGTGCCGCAAGATCTAAGACTTTAAGAAGGTGAAAAAAGGGAATCAACAAAGTGATGAATTCTAGCTGCATTGCCTATTAACATGATGCAGATTCCTGTCCATTCCCTCGATTGGATTTTACGATCTACCCAAAAAAACAGCACACTTCTCCCAAACCAACATAGAAGAAATAGCTATTAATTTTAGCCCCATTTAGACGGTGCAAGTTTCTTGACTGTTGCATACCATTCTATTAAAGCAATACGGTATTTCAATCAATTATGTTTATCCGCGCCAAGTCTAACCTGGTGCAACGCATATTCCTTGCAATACAGCGGGGGAGTGCTTCTAGTATTATTGGCACCTTTGCAGCAGGTACGATTCGGAGCAGACATTTTGACTAAAAAATTATCTGACTGTATTTGTATAGGTACTATTGAATTAAATATGTCTTATTGATGGTATTCTATTTTGATTAATGAAATAAATAAGTAACACAATTCGAAACCGAAAACAAATTTATTTTTTTAATCTGCCCTAAAATAAGTGTAGAGTCTGTACGGAAAGAGAACCGTCGTAGGATTTGAGGGCGCAGTTGTGTTTAATATCCGTATTTGTTATGTTGACAACACTGTTGTGTCATTATAGTGCGACTATAAAGTTCTTGATATTTTGAAACTATGACGGCTATTGGATGCTAATGGATAAATTATATTTTTATATATTATTTACATTACATGTAATGGCTGTAAATGAAAATATATTTTTTGCTATCTTCATCGTTAGGCTTTAGGTTAGGTAGGCATAAAAAATAAATTTAAAACAATAATATATTTATTAATTTATTGATTAGAACCATAATCAAAGTCTTATCCTAAATATTCAGTGCCGGACATGTTTGAACTATCATCGGATAGACTATAGAGATCCAAAGAATTTTCTTCTTTTGAACTTGATTTGCTCGAATCTGTTACAGTTATTTATAATAAATTCTTGCACCACACGCCGTTATTTGAGGAACCTTCTTTTTTATTTTAGAAACTGTATCTTTACTCAAACCTGAAAAAAATAGGGCAAGTTTATCTAAACGCATAATAAATTAAAAGTATCAACACTCTTTATACCTGCTATCAAAAACTTTGATTGAAACAAAATAAACATGTATTCTTATATATTAATGCGAATTCTTTTTAATTTATACATAATATAAAATGTCGGTGTCTGGGGGTTACCTAGGAAATCTAAAACATTTAAAATAACTTTCTACATACCGCACATCGCCGCCACACGTTCCATGACTTTGTTTAAGTCGATAATTGTGTTTGGCCGCTTTTTCTTTTTGGCAAAACCTATAATAATATTAAATATTATTTCCCTTGTAGGACTGGGTAAAGGATTTCCCCTTTTTGAAATGATTTAAAATAAAAATCACGTTAAAACAACACGGTAAACAAAGATGACGTAAAGTTTGTCATTTGACAGATGGGTGTTGGGTTGTCATATAAAAAAGATTTTGTTAGTTTGATTTTACGCCACGACGGTTCTCTTTCCGCACAGACTCTATACGCTTGTAAAATCTGATGGAAAGGGAAACTGTCAAGAAATAGAAGGAGGATGCACGTACAAAGCTTTTGACGTCACTGCTGTTAGGTCTCGTACGAGCACGAAAGTCTAATACAATTCCATGCGTACGAGACAGTGAGATATCCCCACCATGCTCCCACTTCTATATTTGAAATGCTAATTGCTGCTTCATTAATAAACCTATTTTCTTGCTGTTTTAAAAAAATATTTTCAATGGTATTTTTTATTTTATATAAAATATTAAATAAAAACATACACAGTGAAATAGTATGTTAATGGTTTGTATGGTTGACGTTTCGTTTAGACCACGCAAGTTGTCTATTGCTTCAATCTATATATATATATAAAAAGACACTGAATGACTGACTGACTGACATATCAACGCACAGCCCAAACCCCGTAAGGGGGTGAAGCGGGATCCAAAGTTTGTATGGAAAAACAAGATTAGTTAGACCATTTTATTCGAAACTTTGCAGGAATTCTCTGGCGGTAAATGAGTAAGTACGTGTTTTAGGATTTACAAAATTCAACCCCTGGAGAGATGAAATGGGGTGACCTACTACCTAGGCCATGCTGAAGCGTTCCGTCGCTCAAGTCAAGTCGTCGGGAAAGGTAAAGGGAAAATTTTAACTATCCCCTTTTAATCCCTATACTATATTTAAACAAACTAAATTGATAACAAAAAAAAAACAATTAAAAATCCTATTACTACCATTTCCGACTTCTGCATGGACGAAGTCGCGGGTTTACAGCTAGTAAAATGATATGCCAGCAAGAAAATAGCACCGTCTAAATGGGCCTTTAGTATATAAAGAAAAGGCGGCAGATCTAACTTCAGCCTACCGAGTCCACATGTCTTACGAGTAGATCCGCAATCACAATTCCTTTTACAGTCGAGATAAAGGCAGCCGTAGGTGGTTATTTATCTCAGTAGCGAGAGCACTCGTATGTTCCCCGACATTGTATTTGATCTAATTGTAATTTACATTGATGTTTATTGAACATTTGCGTTTACGATCGTAGAAATGCTACATTTCTGCTTTAAGTGTCTATTTTAAAGAACCATTTGCTCTTTAAGGTTCTACAAAACTACGTATTTATGCCTGTCGTGGCAAAGTGATAGTATAATGACCAAAAAAGGATCACAGGTTTCAGTGAGAATCAGCATGAGTCCACAGGTTCAATTTCACTGATTACTTTTATGTCTGGCAAATTATGTGACATTGAAAGTCTTACGAATATAACGGATGATCACAGGGTAATCAAAATATTTTTCTTTTTCATCCGTCGGTTAGATTATCCAAAAAATGGACACTTAATTTACGATTTATCTAATTAGTAAAAAATAATGAGCTACAAAGTTCTGGAATGGGTGCTTGTGATGTCACCTCTCAATGAAAAATTGGACTACATGTTAATGTAGCGCAAATTTTAAACGCAGTGTATCTTCGTCATTTTTGTTAGTTAACGAAAAGAAAAAATTAATCTACAATTTTTTTTTCACCTGATGATTAAAAAAATTAAATATATGTCTAGTTACATACGTATTTTAAGTCAATATGCCTATTGTATAGTATACTATTTATAAATGTTTTGGTGCAATAAAGTGTTACTTAGTCATACTTACTGTTTTTACTATGAGATCGAATATCAAATTGCAAAAACACATTTAAGTTCTGTTTTAAAGAATAGAGCAATAAACGAAATAAAACTTGTCTAGATTTAGAGAAAATAAGTGGGTGCCATCAGCTTAAGCGTTGGGCCTTAAAAGTCAATAGTAGCCAAGTCAATATCTTCAAAAGAATCCTCAACGTCACAGGATATCAACAAAGAAGCCTATTCAAGATCAAGCTAATTATCCGCATTTAGCTGGGTTTATTAGGGATCCATAGAGAAATATTTAAAATACCTCTTGTAGTGCCATTTGTTCTTCTGTATTTCACAACATATAGGTACTTACGTACATTGCGTTGCTAGCATGAACAACTCCTCTCTAAATGTGATTTAGAAAGATCCATATTCACCGCGCTTTAAAAGCCTTTAATAAAATTAAAAGAACAGTAAAAAAACTAGAGGAAAAAAATCGCCATTTCCGTACAAGTGTGCAGCCGCCCGGGTAATTTGTTTGTGAATATATTTTTTTTAAATAATTTTTTACGGTTATCTTTTTACCATTATACTATAGTGGTCTAGTATAGCCCATGGTTCGATTTATTACGAATATGTCCCTCCCACATTGTATACGAGTATGACCTTTAGTGCGTGAGTACTAGTTCTTATTCTGTGCTTTTAGTGAGAAGTTTGGATCAGCAATTGTGCACATAAGTAGCATCTCTAGATAAGGATTGAACCTGCCAGTAACCTTAAACTTTGAGTTCTACACAATGCACGTATGTTTTTAACCTATTTGTTACAGTAATGCCGCTGTCAAAATTTTAACAATATCGTTAACTATTTTAGACCGCTAAATATATCTGACACAAGTGTTAATGTTTAAATCATACGTACCTACGAGATAAAGAAAGGAACCCTCAATAAATACTTATTCGCTCTTGCTCGGTTATTTTTTTTAAATGCGGCGGCTTAATTTTCGCGACTGTCTGAAATGTCGATGTGTCAGCAGTGATGCGTGACTGCGGCGCCCTTTGATGTGCGCCGACGCAGGCAATGTGGTCACAGCCTATTTTATAAGGTTTCGTTTAATTGAGTTTACTTTTGCTTATTGTCTTTTAAACTTTTAATCATCTAAGATGAGCACACGGCCAGGATGGAATGATAAAAGATCGACAGAAGCAAATGTTCGACGTAAAAAAGCATTACAAAACTTGTAAGTATTTATTATATTTCAATGATGCAAGTAGAATTTTTTTGAAAGTTTAGATTCAATAGCCGGTTTGTCTTTATTGTGTAAGTAACAGTTTTCAGTCTATTTCGATTTATAATATTTTGATACATCTAACAGAAGGTGTAAATGTATGGTTACCATATTTAAGGGGACTTAGCCCATCAATCTCACAATTTTTGTATTGAAGCAATTAAGTACAATGATAAAAGCAGTTAAGGCTGTTTTTAATTATAAGTATAAAACATATTTTTAAGCAAATAATTCAAGTATAGAGATGAAAAACGCGATTTTGTCAACAGCAACTATCTCCTTTTAACATCCACTTTTTATCGACACGAGACCTCAAGATTATTTCCAATAAACTCAATTGAATAATTGCACAGTTAAAAAACAAGCCGTCGCTTTATTCTAGCGGTTATCAACAAAATAAATAAAATTAACATTCGAAACTGATCCCTAAGCTTGAGGATTTTAAATACAATTTTGCTCGTGAAATAAGTTTTCGCAGTACAAGACGCTTCGGTATGCACCAGTCTCGTTACTAAGGAATTCCCAAAACGATGCATCAGACGTCCTACAAAGAAATGCAATAATTGAAGGAAAAACGCATTGAAATATTGTGTAATTATATTTGGACGTTTGCCGCTGACGGGTTTGAACAAAAACGTATCTGGTGTAAAGATTGACAGCCCCTCGTGGCCATATGTACTTTTTTGTTTATGGTAATGTGTGTGAATTTATTTGATCAAAACTCCTTGATCGGGATTTGGCCTGTGTTTAGTTTTACCGTGGCAAGTGGCGGAATAAGGATAAAAATAGGACTTTTAAGGACAATATGATACTATGATATTTTAAATGTTATTATATGTCGTCTTGAAGTTGGGTATGTAAAAGTAAGCTCAAGTAAAACAGATAAACTATCATGCTTTTATTTCCTATTGATCGGGTCGTGCTCCTGCAGTGAAGTCTGATGATGATGATGACGATTGTTTTTTGATGACAAATGAATCAAAATAAAGTTTAGTATATAACAGTGAAGTTTACGTTATATAACTTATAAATAAAATATATTGTAATTGTACATCACTTAACGCATCTCATTCAATGCCTGTTTTGTACCATTATAGGTATCTTATAAACTTAATATATACAATGTACTTAGTAGATCATTAATAGGAGAAAATATTATCCACAATATAATGATTCATTAGAACTTCAGGCACATTACTCAATTCTCAATCCCCTTTACATCAGACCGAATAAGGACGGATCATGTAATTCACTTTTCTAACAATTTTCTACAAGGCCGTATCTCGGCCAGTAACAAGACAGTAATTGGCCACTTCTGCTTGTTTACAAGTAATGAACAATCTCTACTTCATTATAACAGGTCCTGTTATCTTGATACGAGCTTCACAATGTGCATAAGTCTTTATACTTTATTCGATTTTTGACATCGATTCGATGTTACTTAGATAAGATGGGATACTTTATGTACTTAGAATCCTGTAACATCTTGAGAGCTCAGATTGCTTTAAAAATGGCTAGGTAAGCTTATTTTTAGAACAAAAAAAGGTAGAATAACCCGGAAGTAATCCATTTTCAGAACAATAAATGCGCAAACAAAAATTAAGTCAAATTTTTGATTTAGATGGCTAATCGTCCAATTTAAAATCGGCCTGTGGACCATTCTGCTTATGTTTATCAACGCTTAAAAGTATATATTAACTTCACGTGTCCATCAATTTAACAATTAATTTTAGTGATAATTAATTAATTCACCCCTTGACAGGTGAATTGGAAAAAAATCTTAACTTGTTTTTATTTTGGCATTTACATATACGAACCATTTATTTCACTTTATCCTTTAAAAGTTTACGGAAACAGTAGGAAAGGGTCGACCAAATTGCGGCGTTCTAAAAAAGAAGAGGTAAAAAGTACCTATAACCCAAGGGCATGTATAAAGAAGTTGATGAGTCTAGATGAAGCAAAAGAGATTTGTCAAGATCGTAGAAAGTGGAGGTCCATAGTCTCTGCCCACCCCTGTCACTAACAGTATAAGTACACATCTTATCTCTAAATATCTCTGAGATTCAACACAAGCCACGAAATTACGTGTAGAGTACACTGCCAATAAACTTCATTAGTTTGTAAAACTTACGCAACTTACATCAGGCCTAACAGCTACGAAGCCTTAGACAGTAAAGTGCTTGATTAATTGTCGTTTTAAAACGCGCAACGCCGGCAAATACACCATGTATGTAAAGTATACAACGCCCACCACAAGCGGGAACATGCTCCAGCCATCGATTTGGGCTATAAAATTTCCAAATCAGATAATAAAAATTTAACATTATTGACAATGTCCCATTTGATACGTATATTAGGTTTAGAGTGCAAGAAATTTTCAGATGAAACTGCTTTAGATTTATTTACATATTAAATATAGCGGTAAATTACAGAAATAGATATTTCGAGGAGCTTGCTAGAGGCATCGCAAGTTAAGCAACCCCTGGTTTGGTCTGCAGTCTGCACTTATGGCAAATTATTTTTTCAAGCTCGTCCGTGTTTCAGGCACGTTATGTCGTTTGTCCAGGTTGTTTGGGATCATAGTATGGCAGTCAACAATCTATGTCAAATGCGTATAGGCAGCTTGAAAAATCACCACTTACATAATATAAAACACAAATAAACAAAAACAGATTTACTTTCAAAACTTTATAGGTAAACACAGTCAAATGCTTTGTTCCAAGACCTTTGGAGTATAATTAGAGAACAAGAATCAAGTAGTTTTTTGCCGTGTGGTTTTCAGCAGAGTAGAATAGGGTCATTCCAACTCTTCCCGTCGATGTCGTTAAATGTGACTTAGGAAATACAAGCCAAACAAAGCTTATAAATATCAATTAGACCTCTCCATCCCGTCTGGCCAGCGTGGAGAGTGTAGGCCAAAGTCCTCTGACTGCCCTGGTCAAGTACGGTCCTGGTAGTACAGAGAGGGTCGTGCTCCTGCAGTGGATACATAAAGAACTGATGATGATGATGAATAAAGTAGTGATTTAGTGGTTTTTAGCACATTGTCTATTTAAATAATAGAGCGCCGTTTGCTGCCATTGTATTAGTTTATTTTACGATATTTTTTTATTTCTTAAATTTAATATTTCTGCAAATATTCTCTTTAGTATTTATTTTCAGTCATATGCTTGTGTTTTATAAAACACTTATCTATAAGAAGTAAAATATAAGAAAATAATATCTCACTAGATCCACGATGGATCTGGACATTGGATCTACTGAGATTGATCGAAACTGAGTACAACATACAATTATGTACTCAAAACTATTTATGTCTACTGGCCACTTTAATAAGATTATACATTGATGTATCTGTTTTTTTATTATACTATACATGCAACATACTATCACTATCTACAAATTAAGTTTTGTAACGGCCAAATAAACCATACCGAAGTGTAAAATATTGTAATTTAACGCATTATTTTCATTTATAGCTTATGAACATAACAGTTTAACTATTAATTTTGTTACATACGGATTACATAATCAAGACATCACTTAAGTTTAAAGATATATTTATAAGTTACTGCATTATTATTTATCTTTATATAAATATTGAAGTTAAAAGTAGCTTAATTTTGATTTTTTTGTCAAGTGAAGAAAAAAAAAACGAAATTTTTCACCCTACGAATAACAATTTTACTTAATTAATTAATTTAGGTTTTTTTATTTGTAGAATTTAGCTTCTAATTGATATCCATACTTATTACAAATTGAAGTCTCCGTTATATAAATTTGTCTGTACCTACTTAAAAACTCTAGAACAACGGAGCAAATTTTGACGCGGTTTTTACTAACATGTTAATGTTTTTTCTAGGAAAGGTTTAATATAAAAAAAAATGTTTAATATAAACATTGCCAGAGCGGGCCGCTAGACAATTTTATTTTCAGTCGTCAAAGTTGTTTTTAATTGAAAGTCTTACATAGAATATTCATGAAGTATAATAATTTTCAAAGACATATTAATGCAAATTTTCTGTTTTATTTCATATCCATAATATTTCAAAAGGCTCAAAATTGCTAAGCGCACTTTAGCTTTCAATACTTTTATTGACCGTATTCCGTTAAGTGACCCTATTTACTAACATACAAACCTAAATACTTCCATTTGAATATGAACTAGTGAAATTTCATGCGCATGACCTCTGAAATAAATTCATGGAATTATTCCTTTCCTAAAATTTTAACACACGAATACTTTCATAAGTATCTATGCGGAAAGTTACGGTACCTACTTATACTACACTTGAAGTAAAGGGTCAATTTAAAACGGGCATGTTAGTGTCGTAAACCATTTTAGTGCCTCAATAACAAATCACTGTGATTTATTCGTACTTGGGTTGTACTAAATTTATGCTAGTAAACTTTTTGTTTTGTATGAATTGAGGTATGGCATATGACATGCCTAAATTAAAAGTCTTTATGGTAAGTTACGAGTACCTTAATCTTAATTTTTGAACGAATGAAAAAGTCTAGCAATTTTTTCCATGTCTACGTTTCTCGATGTAGGTATGTTCGACGATGACCAATGACCATCTTCAGTCGAGACTTCATTACCAATAAAATTAACTTATGTGCAGACATGAGAAGAGGTTATCTGGATATAGAGTGGTGAAAAGCGGCCATTACTTACATGTCGACGATCCGGGGTGAATTACCAGTGATACATAATTATAAGAAGTTGTACAAAAAAATGGGGTGGGTAAGCGTTTTTGTTTAAAAAAAAATCCCTACAAGCACTACTAAGAATTGACATAAGCCTAAAAAAGAGCTTTTTTAAAACACAATTTTTTCTTTCTAGCCTACCTTACCTTGTTACTAATAAATATTCTGTTCCAATATTACATTGTCGCATTACCTGTATGGCTAATAAAAGTTACTGTGATAGAAGCACTTTCATAGGTCTTATGAAAATTTGTAACTGCCATCGAGAAAAAGAACTCCACGAGAATGGATAACTTTATCAACAGTATCTTGCTAAGCTTACTTGCACAGCGGTTTCACGTGCAACTCGCGGCTTTAAGTAACCCAATCTGTTGTACATTAAAACTATGACCACAACAAAAAAAAAACAATTAAATATAAAAACATCATCATCATCAGGTTTTTTTGTATCCACTGCATTAGCACGACCCTCTCTATTCTACTAGCGCCATACTTGGTCAGAGCAGCTAGAGGACTTCGGCCTACACTCTCCACGCGGGCCAGATGGGTTGGAGAGGTCTCATTGATGTTTAAAAGTTTAGCTTGTATTTCTACGATTCATCCCGTGGGACGACTTGAAGTGGCCCTATTCTACTCTTTCGGATCCCCCACGACAACGAAAAACACACGGCAAGATGAAAGAGAGAATGTCAAACATGTTCTTATTCAAAAAGTAAATCTTTTACTTTTCTATTTTAGAAAAATTCTAAAACTCGCACGTGCATCACGCAACTTTAACTAACCCAGTCTGTGTTGTAGCTACGACCACTACTAACATTTCTCGAATAAAAGGTATATCTTTTTTTATTTACGTGCATTCTAAAACTTGAACGTTCTACAGACTGAAATGTTATTTTTCCAATGTAGCTAGCGTCAAAATAAGTAATAATTAATAAAAAATTCTCATACTTATACCAAAGGAGATTTTTTCATACAACAATAAGAAATTATAAGTACCTATATAAGACTGAATAGTAAAAATGCAATGTGCTCTAAATGATAAGTACTTTGAAGGGAATAAAGACGGTAAAAAAATTGCAAAAAAAATCACAAAGGTAGAGGTAGTAAATGTTAACCGTCGGACCGCAAAGGGGTCAATAGAGCCCTTTGATCCAGAAACTCACTAGACTCAGCTAGACACTTTGGGCACTCGAGGCGACCTACAGAGTGTTTGCCTTAACTCTCGTCCAGTGTACCAGGTGACAGGTGACCTGCTTTTGATGTTTGTGTATGTAAAATAGATTTTTTACGACACAGCAAAATCGTAAATTTTAAATAGATGCATATATTATCAAGTAGTTGCTTACGCCTTTTATCCCGTTACAAGAGTGACAAAGAAAGTATATATAATAATGTAGGTTAAGTAATCATGTTTTGTACATGTATTTCAAAATAAACCAAAGTTCAATGCACACTCTATCATCAATCTTTATGGTGCAGTGCCAAACGTTAAACTCATAAATTAGAAATAAGTTTTTCTTAGATATACATAATACTCTGCTGAAGTAATTAAAGATCTCTCTCAGGTCAATTATCGACAACAGTCGCCGACAGTCGCCGACAGGTGTCGTGGGCATATTGTCGTTCTTCTGTAAGAGCGCTAAGAATTATCAAATTACCTATATTTGATAATACTTGCCTTTTTTTATAACGGTTATATTCGTAATAGTTTTATAACGGAACACAACTGTATTTACAGAAATATACCCAGTAAAATAAAATACTCGTAAACTACAAAATTCAAACTAGTTAACACTTCACAATTTGAAATCACGAAAAATGTTGTAAATATAATACTCAAAAGTCATAAATAATGCTTAGTCAGACAATTTGTTTTAGATGACATAATTTTAGGGTTAATAAAAATATCAGAATGTTTATTCAGTAACTAATAAACGTTATAAGTTTGTAACTAATGACAGCAGATGCACGTTATATTTATAAAACTAATAACTGTTTAGTGAAATGCGTTAAAAATAAAGTAGCACGGAGCGAAAGAATCTCGATAATCCTTTATGCAGGAAGATATTCATAACTTTGCCGCGGTATAATTTATTAATAACGAGTGTCATCCAAACGTGACTGTATAAATGTCCTAGCGTTTAAGAAAAAACATAAAAATCAAGCGAAGCGCTCCCACTATAGAAATTTTCTTAATCTGAGACATGTTTTTGTAAAATATTTTGTGAATAAAGGGGTGTATATATTGTGGGTCCGATTTGAATCATAATAGTGTTTAAAATTTATTTGGTCGTAAAACGAGAGAGTGTTGCCGGTATGGCTTGTGACAAAAGTGGTTTTATCGCGCCCGGTGAGCGATCGTAAATTGTGCTTCGGCTGTCAAAACACGTGTGTGGAACTGGCCTTACTTCGACCGGCACTGTGTATTCGTGCCGTCAATAAACGGCGAAATTTATTGCTTTTAAATATACTGAGTCATTTTAAATTCATGACAAATAACTAGCATTGAAAATCAGTTGGCATTCTACCTACTTCAGATGACAGTTTAATAAGTGTTGGATATTATGCTACTTAAAAGAGTATGGGTAATATGAATATTAAAGGTAATTTTAATTATTATTATTAATAATTATTTCCTTGTCTGTACAGGATAAGATGCCAAATATTTATTTAGTATTTACAGCGCAAACCAGTTTATAAAACGAAATCTGAAAACTACATTTGGCCATTATTTTATGAACAATCGTTAATTGAAATTAAGTTAGTCCATGTACCAATGATACTTTCAAAGGTTATTCATCATAAAATAATTTAAAGGCCTATCTTAATGCTTAACAATTTGCAAAATGTTAATTATCTTGACATTTACGATTTAACAGTTTATTTCAAATGAGGACGCCAGTTCTACCCTGTTCGCCTTAAAAGTAAAATATTAGAAAAACAACCTCATTTCTAAAATTAAATCGCTATGATGAAGTCATAAAAATAATCAGTGCACAGATCTTGCTTATATGACATTTAAGTTGTTCCGATAAAAGTCATGAAATATAGCGATCGTTATTTGTTAAGTTCCACTGTTTAAAATTCTTATCATATAAAAAAATTGTATCGAACTGTCTAATAACTCCAGATTTTTGCATCGACATAAAATAAAACGTCGACATCTCTTTAATAAAAAAATTAATAAAAAAGTGATAAACTTTATAACGATTTATATAAATAAATGTAAATGTTAAATTTGCTACTGAACAACTGGCATTTTAGTACGCGTTTTTGCATAGTGCCCACTTAAATATTTATGAGCTTCAAAGCTATAAAATCTCGATAGACCAAATTGATTCTTATAAAGTTAGGCACTAAATTATAAAATAGATACCACCATCAAAGAAATTTGTATCTCTCGAAACTACGAAGTAAAAAGACTAAATTAACTATGACTTTACACAAGTATGTATGTGGAACTTTTTAATTGCAATACTTCTATGTCAAATTCGATTCACAAAAATTGTGCACTGCAAAAAAATAGCCTATTATTAAGAAAAATAAAGGTTGGCAACTTGGCAGGTATTCGTGCTGTACGTAACACTTGATTAAAATTAAATTTATTTAACCTGACAAGTTCAAATTTATTATTATTATACATCTAAACTTGGCATTGGACTGGATTTCAACTCTTCTTCAGGCGAACAATTAGCCGATAGGAACTTGGCCCCCTTTTTAACAGGTATGTTTTTGGTGGGATATCTACGACGGGACTACCTAATAAAAGGGACATGGACTGAAGGACTCATATTTTTTTGTTTAGCAAAGTAGTAAATATTCTCAAAAATGCAGCGCTTCGAAGTTTCGGAGTGGACTTACGTCACTTTCGGTTAAAAATCAAAGCTAATCGTGACGTCACGCGAAATTTAAATGCGCTATATATTCGTCATTATTACTAATTAGCCAATCAGAGAAAACAAGAAATAAGTATAACATACTTTTTTTAAATTTTTTATGAGCCAAATAATTTTTGTAGTCCAAAAAGTTGGTTTTGGCCTCTTCGAGTAATCGCGAAACGTACATTAAAAAAACATATTTACATCCGAATTGACAACCTCTTCCTATTTTAGATCGGTTAAATGTAAATGTTAATTGTAAAACAAAATGGCCCACAAAAACATTTAAGTAACAAAAAGGTTCCTAATTTAGTACAATCGTTATGCATATTGGTCGCCCCGGTTGCTTTTGTTTTCTCGATAAACATTGCCCGTTTTCTCAGAGTTTTTCCCTTTTTCCGCTTTTTTTATTATTGGGTCGTAGCGTTTACCTGGGAGTTAAATAATTCTAAAAGTAGATGTATTAAATAAAAGAATATCATCATCGTCATTAGGTCTTTGTCACGACCCTCTCTGTACTACCAGTACCATACTTGGCCAGAGCAGAAAGAGGATTTGGCCTCCACTCTCCACCCTGGCCAGGCGGATTGGAAAGGTCTCATTGATATATATAAGCTAATAAGATAGGTTATAAGCTTTGTTTCGCTTGTATTTCCAAAGTCGCCTTCTATGACATCCACGGGAGGACTTCGAGTGGTCCTTTTCTACCCTGCCGGAAGCCACACGGCAAAAAATATAATTTGACTAAATTGTAGTGGATAAAAACTTTATTTTTTTTATATTTGTGAAAGAGCGATTTTTACTCACTCCTTTTCAGGTAAATGGATAATTCCAATAAGTACCCATACTTAAAAAAAAAATATCAATTTACTATACCTACTACTTAGGGGGATATTACATTGTCAAATATCTCTGATCATTTAAATGATCATATATTTGATCCAATATAATATCAAGGAGAAAAATAAATAAATTAAAAAAAGGAGGAAATGAATCATATGCCTATATTACATTATCCAATATCATTGACTATGAGTCAATGATATGATCTATGATCCAAGATAAATGATAGTGTAATATGCCCCTTACTATAATTACTAAACATTAATAATGATAACGAAGAAACCACGCATCCCTTTACCACATAGACCACTTCATTTTTTATAAGAGCAGGAAAATATTTCGCAAAAATAATACGAATCTAACCCAAAATACCCCATAAAAGACCCCTGAAACATTTCGCCCGCCGAATCAACAAATAGCCAAATTAGTTTATCTCAAACAAGCCATGGGATGAGAATAAAAAGGCAGGAACTCTTTCTCGGTAATGAGACAAGCGAATTATTCCGGTTTTGATTGTACAAAGATCTGTGAAGAACAACGTTCACAATATTGCCAACATAAAGCTTTTCTCACACTGACGTTTTGTTACCGTACGCAATTTTTAAAAGCGCACCTAGCAAACTTATTTTTTTTTTTTTAGTTTGTGCTAATTTAATTTACTTTTTAGGATTCTGTGGTAAACAAGGAACCCTTATAGTTTCACCATGTCTGTCCGTCGGTAGTTTTACTCGGAGACTATAAGTATTAGAAAGCTGTGATTTGGCATGGGTATGTATATTGATCATGCCAAAAAAGTAAGTAAAAGTGGTAAATCAAACCTAAAGAAAATTACTTTTTTAGGCTTTTTTAATATTGTAAGCTTGTGAACAACATTTTTGGTTTGGTTTTTTGCAAATTTTTGATAGAGTCAAGTGTTTCACCCCACATCTATCTTAGACACGTCGGAATTCACAATTACAGCACCCTACTCTGCGCGTGATCTGACTCGCACTTGGCTTATTATTATATACTCTTACGATCTACCCGAGAACAGAAGCCTCATGAGTTTTTATCAATCCTACCTATTTTTATAATTCTCGCTCCAAAAAAGCCACTGCATTAAGGGTCCTTCGGTCAATAGAATCAAAGCAATGCATTTATCATAATAACATTTGCTGCTTGTCTCAAAGAAACTAGCGCACCGTAAATATAATCTTCATAATAATATTTGTGTGTGAGGAATATTAATTACGTTAAATATAATCTTGCTACCCCCTCATTCATAAAAAA
Source organism: Acrobasis consociella (assembly GCA_963555685.1). Lineage (NCBI taxonomy): Eukaryota > Metazoa > Arthropoda > Insecta > Lepidoptera > Pyralidae > Acrobasis > Acrobasis consociella. The sequence continues at coordinate 12,031,127 of OY743112.1, read as the reverse complement.
ATACAAACGTTTACTAAACCTATTTAAATTAAAATATGTTTTACCTCGTTCTTTAAATATCAAATATTGCAAAGAGGAAAAGGGATAAACATGTTTTAACTAAAATACATTTACCAAACGGTTGTTAATTTTTACAAATATGAGTGCTAGTATATAAACACATTCTCAGTCTATTGTTACACATGTGACCATAATTAGGTAAGCTATCAAAACTAAGCCTTCGAACCTTTTGTATAACAAAGGCCTTATTATGACCAAGATGCCCCTAGCCCCCAGCCATATTCAAGATCCACCGAAATAAAATTAGCCTGGGGTAATAAATTCAAATCACAGCGCACCGTAATTTTAGCCTCCTTTTTTCCCGAGAAACCCGATGTGGAATCTTTAATTTGGTTCCTCATTGTAGCTGTTACTTCCGCTGTTATTTTTGTTCTGTGCCTTCATTATGGGTCCATATTGGCTCTCATAAAATTTTAAATCATATTCTTTATCTTACTACCGATTTGTGTTCATAATCATCACTCCACATAATTTTATTCTTCATACTTTTTTATTCATACATTTTTATTACTATCATCGGAGCTCATAAACTCATAACATTTAGTGATCATAATTTTTTTATTAATACTGTTGCTACCAAGAACAAGTTTAAATTCATAATTTTTTTCTTCATAACTTTCAATTATCATATTATTTTTATTAATAATGTTGTTACTAATAAAATACTACAACTCATAATGTCGTTGTTCAGAATAGTTTAATTTATAAAGGACAAGTATCATAATTTTTGTATTAATAAAAGCAATACTAAAAAAATATTTTAACATGGATTTGTCTTTGTAACGCATAGAAATGGATGACTTCGACCAAAAATAAGATGGGTTTTATAAGTTTGACGTATTTGTCAGAGTGTCTGTCTATTTTTCAAACAAAAATTAGTTTCTGGCGCTTCGCCGGCCGCTACCGCGGCACGCTCGCTTCGCTCGCTCGGCTCGCGCGCTGTTGGGGTCACAGTTCTAACCTAACCTAACCTACTTTTCTGGCAGCAATTGGTTTAATTAAACGATTTAGCTCTAGTTTTATAAGTTTACCTGTCGGTGTGTCTGTTTACTTTTCTATCAAAAAATAGTTTCGCCGGCCGCTACCGCGGCACGCTAGCTTCGCTCGCTCGGCTCGCGCAATTATGGGGTCACAGTTCTAACCTTACCTAACCTACTTTTCTGGCAGCAATTCGTTTTATTAAACAATAAAAGTAAATCCATTACTTTTAACCCTCGACCAAAAATGATAGGGGTTTTATAAGTTTGACTTATCTGTCAGTGTGTCTATCTACTTTTCTATCAACAAAGTTTTTTTAACTTTGAGTTACCTGTTAGTGCGTCTGTCTATCTGTTACCTATTCCATTTCATTTACACTTATTTATATTTATTTTAATTTAGATAACTGTATAAAAGTAAATATATTAGTATAAAACAAATGTTTGATTAAAGTTATTATCATTTTCAATAATATGGATAAAATAATTATGATTAAGAAATTTATAAAAAAATAATATTAGAAAAAACAAATGTATGAATATAATAGTTATTAATTCGAATGATTAGGAGTTTAGATCATTAGTATAAACAAATATATGAAAACAAATATTATTAAAAACTAAGTGTATGACTAGTGAAATTATGAATTCCAATGATTATAGTTTAAAATAATTAGTATTTCAATTTTTTTATGAAGAATGATCATTATGATTTAAAATGGTATGAGAAACATTTTCGGACTTCCGATGATATGAGTTAAAAAGTTATGTAAGACAATGCGCACCCCTTCATTATGTATGTATTGGTTGTCTGATAAGGAAGTTATGGTAAAAAATTGGTTCTTTTTGTGTATGTCCAATGTGTCACACTTCTCAATTGTTTACTCAACTTACCCATTAGTTCATCTAAATTTATATAATGAACACCGCTGAATGCTTTTTGTAATTGTCCAAAACTTAAATATAACCTTACACAATTATTTAAATACAAAATCAATTAATTGTTTATTTTCTCTTTCGAACCAAAACCGTTATACAATTAACTTACATTTTCACCCACAGAATCTTAATGATCTCACTTTGCACTCAAATATCAGCTCAGTTCAAACATTCAGCCGAATATCAAAGTAAAATAGATTACTTCATGTTTTTATAACAGAAAATCTTGCGGAAATAACCAGTAAGCTGAAGTAATCTCTCTTTCCGAGTTATGACTGAAGACCATGTTAATCCTCTCTATATAACCGGCCTTTTTATTGATATTATCTTACTATCCTACCAAAATTGCTTATACGAAAATAAGATCATCAGATATTTGTTATACAAGCACACAAAAACAATCGAATAGATTAAAATGAAATTAACCCCGAAAAGTGTGAGACTCCCATGGATTTGCAACATAGTTTTATTAAAATTTTGGCAATTGTGTCATAACATAAGAATATCGTCAATAACATAACTATAGGAGTTTCTTGTTTACTACAGAATCCTAAAAAGTGTCTACTAAGTAGGTACTACAAGTTTTCACCAAGGTTATCGATTATTATGCCAAACCTATTGTTCCATTCTAACACGTAATAAATCAACCCCCATCCACATTAGCGATTCCCAAGTTTAGCGTATCAATACATTAATAAACCACCATCCACTGGGATTCTTGAGATGCATTAATCATCAAGGCTTTCCATTACGGTCTGTTTGTTTTAAGTTCGCAACTCCGGAACTCCATATTAGATTGTAGTCGGTGTTTACAGTGTATGCAGTATTATAATGCTGACACACAGCAGAGTTATTAAGTGTCTGGGCTAGGTTGTGATTGCCTTGTGAGCTTGAGTATCTAGTTTAATCAAGAAACAGGATTAAAGAAATTTACGACTAATGACAGTCAAATAGGATACTATATATTAACATTTTAGCCAAGTACTGCCAATGTAATGAAAATGTGAGAAATAGCACAGACAGCCAATGGATATAGCGTAAGGAGATGAAGGAGATATCTTTGTTTAGAAATGAAATAAAAAAAATACTAACATTTACTGAAGTTTTGACAACGGCAGGAAATGTCACATAGTCATAAATACGAGTATTATCCGATACAACGTGGTAATAGTAGATTGTGCTAAAGGGTTAATACTTTTAAATTCTGAGTGAATCCTGAGTGAAGAGAATAAAAATATTAATGTTACCAACTAGTACATTCTACTTTTCACCTCCATATTCTATGAGAAAAATTTGCAAATACAAAGCAAATTTGTATTTAAACAGATTATGAAGAAAAGTAGAACATCTACATATACCTGATCAAAGTTCAACCGACAGTTTTCGTTTAATAAATAATAAGAATTCATTTTTCGAAGCACTTCTGATAAAATCTCTACATATCGTTTCAATTCTTAACTGTGCCATTGGGCATGGCCCTTCATATCTTTATATTTTTCTCAGTAAACTTTATAATCACTATCGGCTTAAACTGATATTTCTTTAAATATTATTAAAAAAATAAAATTTACACAGTTAATTACGTGTACACGTATACAAATACAACATAACCTTACTTCTGTAATTACTTTGAATCAAAGACAAAAATTGCTGTTTTTAATACCTACGTCTAGATTACGGGTCTACAGATAATGTTAATCTTTTTTATTTTTCAGAAAATAGACTCATAAATAAATAAAATAAATAGAGTGTCTCCGCTGCTGTCGCCGGCTCCTAAAAATATCACTATTGGGAACCGGCGGACTGCTGGCAGCCTGGATTTTAAACACCGGCTGCCGGCGCCAGCACTCAAAATTTGCCGTGAAGTGTAGGTTACAATTCCTGTGACCAAAACACGAGCGAAGCGAGCGAGTGACTCAAGCTAAGGGTGAAAGTAACAGAGATGCAGATGCAAGGATAAACAAAATAGTCGCTATGTTGTGAATCTTTGTTGTTGTTTTACGTATTATACCAGCGCCGGCAGCCAATTTGGCAACCAGCGCCGGCAGCGGAGGCACTCCCTAAAATAAAAGCATGTAATGTTTACAACGTTAAAATCCAGCTGTCTTTGGCAGACGTACCAGACACAAAGAACTTATTTATTGAGATTCATTTCAGAAAGTTATAATTACGATTTTGTTTTGTTTTTACGTAGTAATTTTGTGCATAATTACGACAAGGAATGTGCGAGGTTCATCATCATTAACCCTTTATAAGTGGCTTCCATCTAACAGATGATGATTAAATGCCCCTTCAATCACATTTGGTCTTATGTGTCAAACCACGCGCCATTTTTGCAAATAAATTATGATTATATGAGTATATAGGTATATGGATATATAACCTCATTGATTTTTTATTAAATAAACATAGAGTGAGATTTTGTAGGACGTATTTATGAAAATTAAACACTTTCCACGCATAAACGTATGAGATAACAGATTTTTCCGGCTTAATGATATATTAAAACGCAACGTTGTCCTTATTGATATAATAGAAGTACCCTTTCTTAATAACGTTGTTATAAGAAGATAAATAAACGATGAAATGGAATAATAAGTACATACATCAAAGTGATAGCTTTATTTGGATTAGGTAATTCTCATGATCATTAATAAAAATGTACTTATTAACAACCATATTTCAGACTAAGTCGACCGCAACAATAGAAAAAGTAATAGAACTAGTCAATTTAAAGATAATCCCAGCCAATATACGTTGAGATAGGCTGATATTCACGGCCGATGAGGCTAAATCTTAATTTATTACTTTGTAACTAAGAACCGAGATAATTTTGATGACAAAGTAGAAACAAATATTTTACTAATGATAACATGTTTTGAAGATTAAATAACTAAAGAGATATATTATATATTTTTGTTTAATTTTAGTTAATTTCTGAGATGATGCTATGGTAAATGTCTTTTTACTTACAAGCTAACAAGCCTTAACGGGAATATTGCTATAAAGCCTTTACAGAGTAAAATAAATTTCAAAGAGGCAAAAAATATAAAATTCGGTAGGTTAGACTTGGTTGGTCTAGATATAGATCTAGAACCCCCCCGATGTGGTTCCCATCTTGTCGCGATGGGGGGGCTTAGTACCTGCGGTTGCCTCGGCCGCAGGGAAGCTAAGAGGAACCCATTGCCCGGGTTGAGGCTTAGGCCTCCCCGGGCCCGGCGGAGGCCATTCCTGGCTGGAATGGCCTGGCTGTGAGGGAAGGGGGTGACGACGACCCCCCTACCATCACAGTCGTGGTAGGGGTCGCGGGGGAAGAGGAGTGTCGGTGTGTCGTTGCCGCTCGCCCTATCCTCCGCGACCAAGCGCGGCCGTGGCGCTTGGCACGGCATCGGTGGGGCCGCAGGGGAGGAGGAGTGTCGGTGTTACGTTGCCGCTCTCCCTATCCCCTGCGGCCGGCTGTGTGGGCACTGGTCGCCATCAGGTTGACTGGGGCAGGGCCTGCTTTAGCAGGCCCCAAATTATGAGGACTGGTTGGACGGTGGAAACGGGATTCCATCGACCAACGGTCAGCCCTCCGGAGTGGAAGGCAGGCGTGTGTGCGTGTCAGCGCGCCTGTCCTTGGGCCAAGAGGCCAAGGCGGCGGTTGCTCCGGCCCCTCTGATTTAGCAGAGGGTGCCGTGAGGCCGTTGGCGAGCCGGGGCCGCTTAAGTAGCAGCCGGCCGCGCCGGGGCTATGGAGCATGAAGGAGCACACGGTCCCGGCCGATAGCGGCTGAGAGGTGACACCGCGGAGTTTTTAGTGGTAACACCACATAACCTTACCGGTGTCCCGTAAGCGGTAAGGTATCCGAAGGGATTTTCTCCGCGTCAAAAAAAAAAAGATATAGATCTAGAAACCTTGATCCAGTCTTGCCAAGTCTAGCCTGCGAATTTTGTATTTTTTGCCTCTTTGAATTTTTTTTTCTCTGTAAAGGCTTAATAGCAATATTTCATATGCACACTGTGACGCCTTTATCCCTAATGGGACAGATAAAGCATATTAGGACTGGCGGCTCTAGGGTTGCTCAATGGCCACTTCTAGCTTGATGTGGGCAAGAAAGTATATACATGAAAATTATTTTTTGGCCTCCCTTGAAAGTTGACGGATCAGCTGACCAGAGTTTGTATGGAAAGCCAAAAAATATTTTTCATATTTCGACACATGTTTCTTGGAGAAAGTTGTTCAGTATCATGGACTGAATTGACCCTTAATATAGTTTCAGTATATTTTGTTAAACCTTATATATTCCAAAGTAGTAAGAAAATACTTAAAATAAGGTCTCAAAGACCTTACCTAACACACTATCAAACTCAGCCTTTTTGTCTCGTTAAATGTTTATATAAAAACTACTACTACTACTATTTAAAAAATCATACAAAAATGAGCATAAAAAATATTTCTATCCTACTAAATCCCAAATCCCTGAAAGTATTGAGCGCTCTGCGAAGCACGCGTATATTTATGTTGTGTGTACATTATCATGTACGTACTTATACGGTGCAGTACACGAGGGATGGTCAACACGTGACAAGCATGATAAATGAGGAGATCGGGATCATGCCTCTGGGGACTCCCTTTGGCGAGAGGGACGTTGGCAAGAAAACCAAACAACCCGCCAAATGAAAACCAACTTTATATATTCGACTTCTGAGTTCACTTTAAAATAACAGCTTCTAACGCTATAGCTCCATAAAAATTCTAGAACTCGTACGAATTAGTTTCGTAAAAAGTAACTACGGAGCCTCTAGTAAACAAAATTGAACCGAATAACGTACGATTTTAAGATTTAAATTTGAATGTACCTAGGGATGTGCGGTTCTTAGTGATGCCAACATGCAGAATTCAGAACTGAACGAAGTCAAAGGCTACTTAAACTTTAAACAAAGAAGATACTAGACTACTAGGTCCATCAAATAAATCCTAGTGGAAATACTTTGTGCATCTTATCTTGATTCAGTTTCACTTAACATTGTAGATGATCGATGTTTATCTATATATGTATTTGTAATAAAATATAGTATCCTTGAGTTAGTATTTCATTACACACGTCTCAAACTTACCTTGGGACTAGCTCAATCAGTGTAATTTTTCCCTATATATATATATATATTTATTTATTTATTTATTTATTTGTAGATATTATGTACACACGTTAAGACTGGCTGTAATGATTATAAATACAGTCTAGAGAAAAACAGAGCTAGTTTATTTGTGACATACACGTTCAGAGTAATTTTTACAAAACCATATTTCGTATTTACATCTTCAACAAGTGAAAACATACGAATAAAATATTTTTTTCAAAACGAAAGACCGACTACTCCCAAAAATTACACTACAAATTTTGATAAACTTGGTCTGGTTGAGACCACTTGACAAGTAGGCCTTTTCAAACAAAAACAAAAAAATTCCAAATCCGTCCGAGCGTCTTCGAAAAATCGGTGAACATATAAAAAAGTTCGTCAGGAATTGATAACCTCCTAAGTTTTGAAAGTCGGTTAATAAGTATTTGGAACCAAAAATAGACGATATTTTTTATTGATCAATGCAGTGTATGATTCCGGACATTTAACACAAATATCCGTAAGCCATTTCATTTTATGGTTTTCTAACACAATCTATAGAGGAAAAATAAACTAGAAGCACTTGTAAGTTCGTTGCACTGTGATGTTTGGTTAGGTGTGTGATGTTTGAGCAAACCCATAAACTGCAGTGGAGCGGTAGACATACTTGCACTACTGCAATAAATCCAGTTCTTTGAATAAACTGCTTCAACAGTTTTATTTTACTCACACTCAAGTTTTTGCTTTCCGAAAAATGCGGTAAAATACATACTCACTCATACCCTACGCCACTCAGAAACACTATGTATGGAATACTAATAAACTAGCGGTTGAACACATAGTTCAACCGATATTTTTATTTAGAGAATATTTAATTTGTCGACTGGTTATTACTCATTTAACTGATAAATCGTCAAATCTATTATATAATAATATTTATAAAATATATACAAAACAATACAATATATTTTTTTAGTCAAAAATATTTACTCATTACCTAATTTGATCATTATAATCGACTCTTTAGAAAATGTATACACCAGGTTATGGATAATGGTGCTATATAAATAAACAACAGTATTATGTGCGATGTAAAATAGTATGAAGTAGAATTATGATTGCCATTGTGGCAGAAGGCAGTGGCAATTCAGTCCATTATTTCTGCCGAAACATATATGACTTATTTTCATACAAATCAGCTTATTAGGAGCCTGGCTCTTTAAATTGAATTGAGTATAACCAGTTAAGAAACAAACCAAATTAGGTAATTTTTCTCAGCGTTAAGAGCAAATGGCTGAAAATTCGTAAAAATAACAAAAGAAAACCAGAAAGAAGTCAATGATTATCCGCTCTTGGCACCGTAAACGCACTTAGCAATGAATAATGAAAATAACAATACCCGAGAGGGGTTCATTTGTACCGATCTCACGTTTAGTCTCAAATCAAAAGAACGATATAATCCCGCCCGTTTCCGTCGCCGAGGAGCTGCGACAGAAAAATTGTGAGTCAAAGCCATTGTTTCCAATATCGGGGAAGGGAGGAAAACTTTTATTGGGCACAAAGTGGGTATTATTCACGGGGCAAAAGCAATCAACCGCGGAGGACGGCGGACGCCGGACGCGACGCCTCAGAATGCAAAGATATTTTTTGCCAAATGCTGGTCATTTTCAAAGGGTTCGTCTTATGAGGGAAAAATCGACGGTCCCTTTTCGATTACCGGCCGTGGATCAATCCAGTCGCAATTAAGAGAGATTATTCCTTTCAATATCTTCATTGTTAACTGGACTGTGATGATTTTGCGGCTCGTTTTAATTTTGCATTTTAAAAATAGGTCAAAGCTTAATCTCAGTTGTCTTTTAATCATAAATGAAAGGTCAAAACTAAATATAGATATTAGAATTTATCATAGTGAAAAGAGATTGCTTTTGAAGATGAGACGTGTAGAAAACAGGTACCTATGGTAAATATAGACTTAAGATCAAGACTTAGGTCAGCTAGGACTTTGGGGCTAGCTCAATCAGTGTAATTTGTCCCTATATATTTATATTTATATATATATAGAATAACGATAAAGATAGTGGTTTAGTAATAGCAAGGTAATAGGTTTTGTAAAAATATATACTTTAATACCTGCAACCTTTCAATTTATACATATTTTATCTAGAAATCCCTTAAAGTTTGTCTGTCTTTGGCGAAAATTTACTTGGTCCTTTACCTAGAAAGCTATAAGTTGAGAATAAGTCGACAAGCCAATTTCCTTACAAATCCTCACATGATCATATGAAGCAGCATTAGAAAAATCTCAAATGGGCTCATTTCCAAAATGGCTATTCCCGAATCATTGGGATTCCGTCCGCGTGCAGTATCGGCTTCGAAATATTGTCTCCGGAGCAATAAGCCGAATGCTGGAGATGAGTGGACGCTCGTTATCGGTAGTTTATGCGCCCATTTTGGCAGAAGATTTCTATGTTGTCTTTTGTACTTTTTATAAGCTTTTATTTAATTTGTAATTTATCTTAATACGAACTTTGGCCTTATAATAAAAGCTTGTACAAAAATTAAATGTTTTCAAAAAACTTGTGTGAATGTTATATCATACCTATTATCCGAGACCTTGCCCTCGTAATAATCTTAAGGTGAATTCTTATTTGACAATCTCATTGAATCTTCTATTTTTTCTGGTAAGAAAACTTAAAAGGGTTTATTCAAGTAAGTGCATGCTTAATTCCACTTCAATCCATTCAGTCGCTTTTGCGTAACTGAGTGAAAAAAACTTTTACATTTATAAATAGAAGTACCTTTTAATATTAGTTGGGGCTAACTCTTAAAACTTAGTCAAATAAACAGTAGACGACTAAAGCTGCCCTAAATTAGACAAAGGCACACGGAAGCCATTAAATTGAGATAAGCACCAGCAGATTGGGTAGCAACGGTAGCAATTGCACCCTCTCCTGGTATTAGTGCTGGTATTAGGGAGATTGGAGCTCGGTCTTAGAACGTTACGTTTGTTTTACTACGAATTGTATGGAAATTTTGAGCCTACGGGGTATTTTGTCCTATCTCTTTTTTCACGCTTTCTCACTCCAATAATTAGTATGTAGAAAGCACACCCGGAGCTTCGAAGCACAACAACTAAGTCGCAACTGACACCGTGCTTAAGTAAGAAAAAATACTTAAACAATACTTGTGTAATAAAAAAATAATATTAAGAAATAATTGACTGTCGACATTTATTTCTATTATATAAAGTATATCTTATAAACATTTTTCGAAATATAAAGTAAATATTAAGAGAAATCTTTGTAACCAAACAATTTATGACTTTGTATATACTTAATGGCGCAACACAGTGATACTTTAATTTATGTACCTAACACCCATTGTACCAGTGATTGACAAAACAAATGATTAGAAAAACTACTTCTTTTTACTTTCTGTCCAAGGGCCAAGGGTTCTGTCAGTGTAATAATTGGTCGCCCGCGGCTCCCGGCCGTCGCGTAGGGTCGCGCGACAATCAACGCGACGTGACGCGAAATCCGATGTGATCACTCTAATAATCCGTCCAATCATTATGTTTGGAACTGCGAATCGTATTTATTATATTGAGCTAATTGTTTGGTTTATCAAAGACATTAACTAAAAAACTGTCATATTATTATTGATAAATTGCTGATTTTAATACTTATTTTAAAATAAAATTTATTAGTTATTTTAACGAGTACTTACATACTTTATTTTACCACTATAATGAATTTCTTTCGAATAATTTCTTTAGTCTAGTAGTAGACAGACACCTATAGGCATTTAAGATAAGGTTTATTATGGATGCTGACATTCATTTATTCGCCGTGTGGTTTCCAGCAAAGTAGAATAGGGCCACTCCAAGTCCTCCCGTGGATCTCGTAGAAGGTGACTTAGGAAATACAAGCTAAACAAAGCTTATAAACATCAATAAGACCTCTCCAACCTGCCTGGCCAGCGAGGAGAGTGTAGGCCAAATCCTCTAACTGCTCTAGCCAAGTATGGCTCTGGGAGTACAGAGAGGGTCGTGCTCCTGCAGTGGAGGCAAAAAGACCTGATGATGATTTATAATAAGCATCTAGTGTACCGTCATTGTCTTTATGACGAATGTTGCCGTCGATATTAGGGGTAAAATTTTTCATTTTCATAACAAAAAGTGATACACGGGCATTTTATTGTTTATAGATACTTCTACAAATTAACTTAATAAACACGTCTACAAAAAAATACAAATCTTCAAAAAAGCTCACATTTAAGAACCCCGAAACAAACCTGCAAATATTTGAACAACAGCTTACGCACTTCATAAAGTATGCGCACATTTAATATCCACGTAATAACGGAGAATAAATATTGTTTTGTTATTATCTTTAACAATGTTTGCGTTTGATATTACATACAACGGCAAACGAATTTTTCCCGTATAAAATTAATTGATTCTGAGGGTTGCCATATTTTTTACTGCCTTTAGGTGGAAAAATCTGTTACGAGTACATTGAGAGGATATAGAAATAGGTTGCAAAAATTTCATTAATAATTTTTAATATTTAGAAAACGATGTTTTGCAAGTTTAGTATCGCGACTTAGATAATATGTATCACTGAAATATATATGTTTTTCACTATTTTCAAAAAAAAAAAAGCTTTCTTTTTTGGAGTTATACTGACTTTTATAAAAATTAAGGAGGTACTTATCCACATGTTTATAAAATGAGTATATTTACCTGTTGTTTCGTAACATTTTTGTTTACTATTTATTTTAAGTAATGTTGAATAAATTATTCTCAAGAGCCCTAGCATTATAAACATCCGGATACATCATTGCATCTTTTAAGTAATGTAATTTTATGATTGGGCTGCCGTTTTCAGCATGATCAAAGGGTATTTGACAATTCCATGAGAACCTTACAGTTTTCCGGAATAAAAGGTATCCTTGGTTTATATTAATCCAGGTAATAAACTATCTTCATACCACAGAGTACAATACTAGCGTAACTTCATACTATATTCATTCCAACTCTCTTTGTCGTAAGGGCGAAACAAAATTCTGTACAAACTTCTGCACTTAAACTTAGTAGGATAGGTTGTTAAAAGATTAGGGTGTCAATGGCTGGTAAGTAGTTCGAATTAAAAGTAAATCTCACCTTTTTCCTAGATGAAAATTTAGGTAATAAACTATGTATACATGTCAAATATCATGCAATGCATGCATGCATGAAAGCGGAACAAAAACGCATGCGTGATACATCAATACAAACTTTTGTATTTATAATATTAAAAAATAGCAAAATAGCATAATATGTTTAATTGACTACATATATACAAAAAAAAAATCGTTTTTAACGAAGCATGTGCGTTGAAACCTAATAGACATAACTTTAAAATCGAAATAATAAATGTTCACAACTAAGCGATAGAATACATAACCCCTGATTTACTACCTATACAAAGGGTGACGTATCACAAAATGCGACCACCCGTATCTGTTCGTTTGTTTATAGCCGAGCAAGCCCCGGCGATGAAATTTTATGGCCTTCAAAAATAACCGACAGACTACTGATTTTTCATAAAGTTGCTAACTTTCTTTGGGATTTGTAGCCTAAAATAAAATTAGCTTATTTGTTTACTCGAACAACGAAATAACTAACAAAACATTCTATTGAAAAAATGGTTTTCGTTTGTTCTCCGTGCACCAACATTGGTGACTATTCAAACTGTCTAAAATCTGGTAAAACTCTTTTCGGTTATCAATAGTCAATCTGCATCTGACCTTACCTGACTACTAAAAATCTGACGAAACAGTTGTATATTTAGTCCATTATACTCATGAACTATCTGGTTTTAGCAAGAACACAAATTATTTTTTCATCTTTATAAACTAACAAGGGATTATTGTTAGCTTAAAAAAACCAGATGTATGCAAAGACAATAAATAATAAGACTATGTTACGCGGTGAAAATGGGTAGTTTCTTGATAGATAGATTCTTTAATTACTTAATGACCATATATTATATATTATACATGAGTAAAATCTAGTGTAGTATTAGATAGTAGTAGTGTAATGTATTATAAATATAATTAGATAGTAGAAGTGTATTGCCGTGTGGTTTCCGGCAGAGTAGAATGGCCACTCCAAGTCCTCCCTTGGATGTCGAAGAAGGCGACTTTGGAAATACAAGCTAAACAAAGCTTATAAACATCAATGAGACCTCTCCAACCCGTCTGGCCAGCGAGGAGAGTGTAGGCCAAATCCTCTAACTGCTCTTGCCAAGTATGGCTCTGGTAGTACAGAGAGGGTCGTGCTCCTGCAGTGGAGACAAAAAGACCTGATGAAAAAGAAGAAGTGTAATGTAATTGGTTTGTGAGATAAATTATTATTTCTCATTTGTTGTGTTCCTCTTCCTGACCCAGGCGTTTATATTTTACGTAAAACTAATGATTGTTATTTAATATCAGTATTTATTGTAAGTTGACGTTTTTGGAGAAAATGCTGCAGTACAGTTTGTTGCCGCTTCTTCTGTACTTGCGCTTAGGAAGCAGCAATAAACTTAGCTGTAAGCAAATGAACTGACGTCAACTACTTCCTATTATGAAATCTAAAGAAAAATTGACGATTAGCAAGTGATACAAATATCCGAAGACAGGCTTGATTTTTGACTTTTGATTTTGACTTTGGGCGATAGTTGTTTTCAACCCCTAAAACTTAATCAAATAATCCAAATTAACCATACGTTTTAAGGGGCTACCTGAATTTTCCGGGGTCCAGTGGCGCCCTCATTTAAAAGAAATCATTTGAAAGGAAACGGTGATATCATTTAAAATTTCGTCTTGATCATACCCCAGATAACCCTTTTAACTATTTTATGAACTACTAACTTATAAACAAAATAATAAAAAATCATAAAATAGTTAAAAGGGTTGTCTAGGGTTTGGTCAAGACGAAATTTTAAATGATATCACCGTTTCCTTTCAAATGATTTATTTCAAATGGGGACGCCACTGGAACCCGGAAAATTTTCTCGCTCGAAATCTCCGCTCCGCTTCAATTCAAACAGCGGAGCGGAGATTTCGCTCACTTTTTCACTTTTTTTTCAGAAGTTTTTTTTTTCACAAGTTGATGAAGCTCATTTCTGTGTAATTTGTCCGTATATATTTCTTTATTTATTTATATGTTTAAGGAGGGAAAATTTTAATCGTTTTTTGTATAAAAAATGTCATGTATACAATCCTCTTAAATTTTATCCCTATCCTGTCACACTCTTTCGACGCAAGTCTACAAATAAATGTACACGTATAAAGCGGTGTTTACACTGCCCGCATGTAGCAGGCAACCGAATTTTCCGGTCTGCAAGGCCCTTTGTGATTTGTTTCAATATGTCACCCGCGTAGGGTGTGCATTCCTATGCAATTACTACTGTACGGGGGTGGAATTTAGTGAAAATGTATGTACAGTCAAAAGCAAGGTAAGGTACATACTTCATGCACCTTATTGTTACTGTAATAGTGGCAAAATTTATATTAATTAGAATAGTTTGATTTGCTGTTGACTACACAAGTAGGTACTAATTAGAAATAACCGGTCAAGTGAGACTCGGATTTGCGCACGAATGGTTCCGTACCATTATATATGAAAAATCAGGTTTGTTGTTGGCAGCCCAATTAAATTTTATTTTATTCTGTATTTTAAACTGCCTCCGTGGTGTAGTGGTTAGAGTGTTCGGCTCATACCCGGAGGTCTCGGGTTCGATTCCCGGCGCGGGGGCAACGACTTAGTGTTGTTGTCCTTGTTTGGTTAAGACATTCTAGGCTGATCACTTGATTGTCTGAATAAGATGATGACAATTTGTAACTTTTAGACCAGTGGTGATGTATAGCAGTCACGAGAAGTCGCATATACGGTCATCGCAGTTATGTATTTCGAGTCATATACGTATGACACTATATAAGGTTTAACAAAATATTCTGAAACTATTTCAAGGGTGAAGTAAGTGATGGTAAACAATTTTCCCGAAGGAACACGTATCGAAATATGAAAAATATTATTTGGCTTTCTATTCAAACTCGGATCAGCTAATCAGTCAACTCGTATAAGGCTACAAATTACTTTTCATATTTCGATACGCTTTCCTTGAGGAAAATTGTTTACTATCATATTTATTTTGTTAGACTTTATCTACACCTATATACGGCTGGAATGATGATGATAATGATGATGACACTATAATAGAAGCACCTTTATATGATCTTTCACACAGTCATCGGCGTGCGCAGTAAATAATTATAGCGCGTATTAATTCCGCCAACCACCAACACAAAATTCCATAATACAAAATTTAATAATAACTAATTACGCGGCTTCATTAGGAGCTTTAGAGGGTTGTTTAACAGTTGCAACGCAGTTTTCTACCGGAATAAACAAACGATGATCAAAACACCCCAATTTGTTTGTCAAAGGCAAATTTGGATTGTAAACATGAATTTGTATGACTTCCTAGAATAATTCGGCGTTTGCATGATGCATTTTAAATTAGTGGTATCAATGACGAATTAATTTAAAATTGATGACATGTTTCAATATTAAAGTTTATGAGTGATTAATATTCTAGGCCATTGAATTTAATTGTTAACACAATTCAACACAATGTTGGATTTATTCTGTAACAAACTTTGTGAAATTAATATTTTAAATATTTATAATTCAATTAACAACTTGTAACTATGTATACAATCCGCTGGAAACTAGTTAAAAAGAACAATAAAAACTATTATAGCATTCATTGTATTATTGCATTTAAATTCTAACTCCATAATTATTTCTTGATCATATTTGTCTCTCCGAATAGCAATTAAATCTTTTGTTAAACATCAAAATAAAAATAAATAAATTTGGATTATTTTAAACACAGGTATTAATCAGAGAAATTAGATAAAAAAATAGTATAAAATGTAGCAAATGGCAGGTATTCCGCACAACAATTGGTTATTTTGGTCAAGTTTCACTTCAAAGAAAATTACCTAAACAGAATTACTTACATTATGTTTCAACAAGCATTAAGTAACAGCCCAATTTGAAAATATCCACTGGAAAGCACAATTACGCAAAAAGAGGCAAAGCTACGCAAACTGAAACACTTCCCTCGAAATGAAATTACGTGCCTTTTCAATTCGAACCTAAAAGGGTTCCAGTTTTAAGAACTTCCTTGTACATTGTGAAATCTTATAAAATCCGCCTAGTTGCCAAGTTTCTTATCCGTAGCAAGCAGTACTTTGAAATTTCTACCTGCGACAACCTGAGTTAAGTTATAAGTCTTCTTGTTTGCTTTTGATTCGTTAATGCCATAACAGAAGGTAGTGATAGTAGGTTATAACTACAAAATAATACAAATATTACAGGTATTGTGTTCTTATTTTATTTAATAGAAAAATGTCAGGCATTGAGCAAAATAAACAACTTTATTTGCATATCAGTAGTATATCAAGCTATAATTCGTAAAAGTACTAATATATACATATAGGTATACATCAAGAAGAGCAATATTTTTATACTTTTTATGCAATATTTTTTTAAGGTCTACAAATTCATCGCTAGGCATGCCTTTTCATATAAAAGAGGAGTGCAGTCTTTGCTTGAGCGGCACAGGCAGGAACTTCGTGTCATGGAGAAGCTAATGTTGCGCTGGATATGCGGAGTATCAAGGAAAGATCATGTGAGAAACACCCGCATCCGCGGCGCCTTCCTATCTATGACATACCACGTAGCAGACAAATTGCAAGAGAGTTGCCTACACTGGAATGGTCATGTCTTGCGGAAACCGGCAAGTTACGTGGGAAACAAATGTATAGCCATGCCGCCTCTGCCAGGGCCCAGCAGGCGTGGTAGACCCAAGAAATGCTGACTTAACGTCGTCAAGAATGATACGCGTGACAATGGCCTAACAACCAAGGATGCTCAAAACCGTGCGAAGTGGAGAAGAAAAAGTCGGAAAGCGTACCCCGGACTCCTCAGCATTAAAGCTGAGGATGCAACTGGGAATCCGATGAGATAAAAGAGAGACGCAATATATTTAAATAAACTAACTTAAACTATACAAAATTATAGCGTCATACCTAAGCATTCGTATTACCTAACTACTTTACCCCCTAAGATAACTGTTAAAAATAAGCTATATATAAGCCACTATTTTCAGGGATTTGCGTGTACAAACAGACACACAGACACACAGATAAACAGACAAACTTTTTCTTCTTTGTAATTAGTAATTCTTACTCTATTACTATGTCCCCATCGCCCCAAATATTTTTTGAAATATATTTAATGTACAGACACACTTTTTTACTGATTTAATAAATGTATAGATAGATAGCAAGCCGCTCTAGATCGGTCATTTTAAAAATCTTTGGGAGAGGCCTATGTCCAGCAGTGGACGTTGTGAGGCTAAAATGATGATGATAGATAGATAGAGATACTCTTAGCGCATCAGTTCGACAAATGGTAGGAAACCTACTGTTCGTTTTACTGTGTTCACATTTTGTAATAATTTAATTTTAAGATACTTTCGTTTTAAACAAGATATTAAAGCCTTTCCTTGTTCCCAATCTTTACTTTCATAACTGTATTGCGAACGAAAACGGAAATGATTTAATTATTCTATCAATTTGCACAGAAAGGGAAATACCGACAATGATCATAAAAAATATTTATTTATTTAAAATATTACGTCTATTTTTTTCCATAAACAAGTACTTAATAGTATTTTATACAATCGTGGTATAAGAAAAAGGTGATGGAGTATGGTAATTAACAGTAACAAAAAATCATATTGTGCATATCAAAAATTAGTAATTTGGAATAAACTGGATGAAAATAGAATAATTGAATTTATTCAGTTGCATCCACTTAGAACTCTAACAACGTTTGTTTTAAATAAAACAAACTTTTATTAAGTATTAAGGTAAAATGTAGAATATAAATTGAATTTTAATATGAGTATATAATAATAATAATTTTCTATTAAATTTGTACGAAATTTTCCTTTTCCGAGTACATTTTATAATTTGATCGCCTATAACCCTACTAAGATCTGATAGTTTTCCTTTAAACTTTAAACGTTCAGTTTACATATACAATCGTTTAGCAAATACAGGGGCTTGACTAAAAATTTGTAACCAATATTTCAGAAACGGGTCCCTAAATAGAAAAACGGATTTCACAATCTTACAATATTTTTGAAAAGCTTATTCAACGATATCCACACGACGGGTTACTCAAAAAAAAGGAAATTACTGCCACTTAAATTGTATACGAGTTAAACTAAAAAAAAACAAGAATTTTTTTACCCTTTTTCGGCATAATTAATATGCATGCCCGTACCAAATAACAGCTTTGTAGTACTTACAGTATCTGAATAAAATCATTAATCCAAACTATCCAACTAATCAATAAAGCCAAACTATTTAAGGGTTCCTTGTTTACTACTTATCACTAAACAACGAACTAAGAAAAACAAAGAAAAAACTTTCATTTTGAAATGTTAAGCGATATAAATCTCAATATTCTACTTCATTAGCCCTTAGCCAAAGTAAGCATTAATTTCATAAAAGAAAAAATGTTTAGATATGATTAATTCTGGTTTGAAGGTTCAGCCGGGTTCATTGAGCAAAATCCCGAGTAAATTACGAACAAAAATGTTCCTAATTTAGAAATGTTTTCAATTTAAATATATCCATGGGGCAATGATAATTTTCCTTGAAGAAGCTTTTTAGCATACCGCAAATCAACAGAGAATAATAGAACCATTTCATTATGAAAGCTATTTTAGAATAAACTTAAAATCTCTCTATAACTACATACTTTCTATATAACTAGATACTTTATAATGTTAATAGTTCCAAATATTATTTTATATTAATTTAAAGCTTGTATACCTATGTCATAATAAAATTCCATAAAACTTTGAAATTTGATCCAAACTTTCAAGTAACTAAAACTTAATTATTATGATACATATTATATGAATAATGTAGGTAGATCAGAGTAAATTACAGAAAATGTGCGTGCTCCTAGTACAATTTCATCAACAGTTAATAAAGTTATACGTTATGCATATTAATATTATCTTATTACAAATCGTTAATAAGTAAGTAAGAGCCCTTGTTCAGTTTACAAATAGCGTTAGTTCAAATTCTTAGCAAGATAAGGTATTTAGTAAGTTGTACTAGCGAAAAATATGTTTACACAACTAAAAATATTGAAATACCCGAATCCCTTTAAGTGAGTTTGACTCACACTTGACCTGTTTTTATAATCTGCTTGCATATTCTTGTCTGCGGTGAGTTGACGCAAGCGTCCAATGTCTCTTGGGAAATCTTCACAAAAAGGTTTTCAGACAAACAATAGGCGAATCTGTTTGGCGTAAGAGATTCTGTAGGCGGAAAAAATTCTCTTTCCCGCAGATTTTATAAGACGATCATGATTCGAAATAGATTAAAATACCAAAATAAATATAAAGAAGAGTTTTTCGGTTAATCAAAAGGTTGAATCATTAAAAGACTGATAACGTAAAGAGAATTTGCGACTTACACTTGATCGTTTTTTTAAGTAATATGCTTGCATATTGTTGTCAGTGGTGAGGTTGACGCGCTTTCGATGTCCCTCGGGAAATCTTCACAAAAAGGTTGGACAAACAATGGGGCAAAACTATTTGACAAAATAGATTAATCTATACATGTTACCGAATCTTAGTTTATTTCAAATTCGCCCCAGCTTAGTACGGGAATGCAGTTTGCATTTTAGCCTTTTCAAAAAAATATAAATATATAAACAAGCGAAAACCGCATCAAAATCAGCCGCGTAGTTTTTAAGCTTATTGATTACAGAGATACAGATAAATGCGCAAGAGGTAAATTCTGTACAATAATATTTTCTTAACTAATATTGATCTGTCTTTGTTCAACGAGGGGCTAAAACAAAGGGTGTTCGAACTCAATGGGCGGAGGCACAAAGAGATTCTACAGCAGCGACGTACATTCCGATACCCGTTTAATAATGTGCAGTGGCGGTCTACAATTAACGCATTTCCTCAATGATGACGAGGAATTAGAGGGCAGGAAACGGCACATTAGTCAGAATATGGCGTCCATTTTTTGATCATGATCATCCTTTGAAGTAATGAGAAAACGGTATCTATGTCGCTTTTAGCTAACAAAAATAGAATTATTACTAACGCAAAATGTTTGGTTTCTAAATAAACACATAAAACGTACACAGCCAATGTGGTACATAATACAACATACATGTATTCTAAATTCTTTATTATTCCAGTACCCAAGTTATTACTATTTAACAAGTATAAATATGTAGTTGGTATCTATCCAATATTTAATAATAAGTTCTCACTCTTATGTTCGATACAAATAGTCCGTATAGGCTCAATTATCCTCTTCTAGAAAACTATGAAGTTTAAAAGTAAATCGATGGAGAATTACTGCATTACTGGTCTAGTAACCGTCGGCATTAACGCGCTTGCTCGTCACACTTTTTGCTCGCTTCGCTTAAGGCATTTATTTGATCGGACCGGCTTTAACATTTCGTGGCGTGAGATCATTTGCAGTCCGATAAATGGTGGTAATATTGTGAAAAACTGAACAGAAAGAGAGAAGACTATACGTTAACTCGTGAACGGGATAGTAGATGTAACTTATGAATAACTACCACATATCGTATAATTTATATGATTGTGCCGTGTGGTTTCCGGCAGAGTAGAATAGGCCATTCCAAGTCCTCCCTCCATGGGACGGCTTAGGAAATACAAGCTAAACAAAGCGTATAAACATCAATGAGTCCTCTCCAACCCTTCTGACCAGCGAGGAGAGGGTAGGCCAAATCTTCTAGCTGCTCTGTAAAAAGTACAGAGAGGGTCATACTCCTGCAGTGGAGACTAAAAGACCTGATTTGATGACACTAATTATGTATTAAAAAGCAATCTAATATTAGGTACATGTTTTTCTAAACACATTAACAACACAATTCTTATGATTAATTTACAATGATAATCTTTGTAGGTACGAAGTATTCATATACCTCTTTTTCATTGATATTTATACAATTCATTAAATATTTCAAGAAAAACTGGTAACAACCACCGACCTGTGACGCGGTAATACTGTCGCTCGTCTGTAGAAGCCCTTAAGCCTTACGATTAAAGAATTGGAAAAAACGTGAGATAATATGTAGAACTATAATGGGAGCGGTTCGTAATGGTTCAGCAGTTATTAAACGCCAGTTGTTCGGTTATTATCAAGTTCACTTGTTTTTATGATAGCAATTAACGAAGAATATTGATAAATTAGTGCATACCAAATACTTAAGAAACGATGTCTTCATAAAATGTCATTACTGTAACAAATGTTATTATGGCATAAGTGACATAATTTAAAATGTGTGACAAAGGCACTTATCTTTTACACAAGATGGTAAAATAAGAACCACAAGGTGTAACTTGCACATGGCAAAGTAATATAGGTTTATACGACGGGTCTGTGGTGGTCTACGATCTAAAATAAAATTATTCCCAGCTTTTTACCCAGAGGTTACAGGCAACTGGGACCGCGATTAAGTCGGACCCAGGTCTAAGTTCAACGCCTTGTTCTTTTTGGAGACGGAAAACCAGGAAAACAAACCCTGGGCTTCAAAGTACCACAGCAAAGGGTGCAACCCGGTACGTGCTTAGATGTAAAACACTTTAAAAGGAAAATGCTCATAGAATATCATGAATTTTAAGTGCTGAATGCTTATTTGCAGTTTTATTACGAACATCGTTTCAACGAATTTTCTCGGAATAGCAGACGAGGTGTAGAGTTAACTTCTCAATAAATATAATTTGCCAAGACGAACTTCAGGCGTAAAAGCCTTTTATAATACTGCAGACTAACTTATTACGAACACTCGGAGTAAATTAGTAAAAACAAGAATTCTATTCTATTACCTCTTAAAAAGTTACGGCTTATTTGAATACGTCCATTAAAAATGTTACTTCTACCGTTTGTTCCGAGAAAGGTAAAACTTTTGAAAGCCTTCTGATGCTAATTAAACAGGCATGATTATTAAGTCGCTGCTATTTAACAAGAGACTTCAGTGTCTCGTAAAATAAAAAAGTACGGTAAGCACCAAAGAATCGTCGGATTAAAAGCGCTGAGTCATTCATTCTGCCTTAATTATCTGCTGTTTAAACAAATCGCAATAAAGACCAATGTCAGTGCTTCCACGGTGAAGAGAGAAAAGAAAAAAGAAAAATGGCGGAAATACGGAACGTCAAACAAATTCCTAGAATAGCCCACTTCTGTCTACTTGTGTTTGTGAGGAATCCCCTCGAGTCTTAAGTGCAACGGTACGTTCACCACCTTTTGCTAATTCAATACCAACTTTACCCCTAACAACATAAAAATTATATTTCTTCAAACAGGATATGCTACATAAAGTGTTATGTCATGAAGTCTTACTTGTCTCTCGTATATGTTTGTATGTGTTAGTAGCTGTAAGTAGTTGCAAAGAGGCAACCGATTCCAGATAGCCAGGTCCACTTCCGGATGGAAATGCGTTTTCAATAGAGCAGGCATCTCTATGGTTTGAACTTACGTTCGCGCCTTGCCAACTCGCTTTTAACCTTTTACGACGTCTGCTCTGAAAGTGCTGACTGCTTGAAAATTGTTTATATAGAATATTTCATTGGTATAAAACATACTCGATAACGTTCTGGGTTGTGCTGATCGTGGCAGTTACCGTAGAGAGAATATACCTTACTTCTTTCGACATTTCAATTCAGAATGAGTTTTTTTTTATTTAGAAATGTCAAACTTTTTTCATACTCTTTTATTTAAAAACGGCAGTAGTTTATATGTGTAACGAAGTTGGAAGGAAAACTATCAGCAATCGACCGGGCAATTTGTGTGGGAAAGACGATTTTTGATTTGTTTATTTGACTGTTAATTTTATCTCATTATACTAATAGAGATCAAGTAAAGCCCGTGGTTCGATTTATTACGGGTATGTCCCGTCTACGTTGTTTATATTTTTGTAAGACCTATTCAACGATACCTCACACGATAAGATAGAAGAGAGAATAAAAATTGAATACCACTTTACATGTATGGGAGATACCCTAAAACACGACAGACAGACATGGCAAAGGTTTTTCTAACTTTTATAAAAAATATTTTTGAATCACCTATTAAGATAACCCACACCAGATTCGAGAATAATGATACAAACCATAAATGAGTTTGCTACATAAAAAAGAAATCAAGATCTTATTTTAGTATTTTGTCGGCGTGATTGATTTTAGGTTTCAAGTTCTTAAAGTACCTAAGTTAAATCGCAGACAGGCAGACAGACAGACAGACTAAAAATTTATTAATTTTTATTATAAATTAATTAACTTAGTATACACTTTTCCAAATTTTATTCTCAATATTAATTAAGTCAACCAAACAACACTCCCATGGTAGTTTTATTAATTTATTATTAGTTTCAAAGCCTTGAAATGTTAACAGAGCAAGAGTTGGTCCTTCTAAGTTTGGAGACGGAAAGTAAGTGTTCCGTTACGAATGTAGTTTAACTTACTTGCTTGCTTATAAGCAACTTGGTAAACGACTCTGTAGACCTACTTTTGGAG
The DNA here is from genome assembly GCA_963555685.1 of Acrobasis consociella. NCBI lineage: Eukaryota > Metazoa > Arthropoda > Insecta > Lepidoptera > Pyralidae > Acrobasis > Acrobasis consociella. The sequence goes on along the minus strand of OY743112.1, from coordinate 12,007,358 downwards.
TGCTAGGCTTGACTTGCCTTAAATAATTAGGAGTTACAGATGTTACTTGGGTTTTAAATGAGTAACTTTGTGTTCATTGTTTTATTACTCTTCTTAAAGTTTTTGTTCTTTTTCGTATTAATGATTTATATAGGAGAAATGAAAAAACTTAGAATGTACCAGCTGCTTCTCTTCCCGCGCACATCGTAAAAGCCGATCGAGGGAATGGGCAAAAATGCGAATCATGTTAACAGGCGATGCGGCTAGCAACCCATCACTGTATTGATTGCTTTTCCATCTTCTCGCCCACCATGACGCTAAAAGTGGCTTTTGGATCATGCAGCCCTGGGTTCTGCATAGAGCCGCAAGACCCAAAATGCTCTGTCTGCCCCATTAGGGATAAAGACGTGATAGTATGTATGTATGTATTGACATCAAAATATTTTTGGAAGACCTTTTAATTGACAACCGACATGATGGGTTAGTTGAGATAAAAAAAATGACTCCCACTTGACATTTAAAAGAAAAACCCTAAAAAAAATTCAAGATTTTATTTTACCACTTTCATTAGGCATGATTAATATAGGTACATAACCATGCCTCATTACTCTTATACTTAATAAAGTTCAGTCTGCGTTTTATAATAAGACAGTTAAAGTCTCTAAGTAAAACCGCGGATGGACATAGCGAAACTATAAGGGTTCTTTTACTACGGAACCCTAAAAACCTGGAAAGCATCTTATATCCCAGAAAACATGATGAAATCAATTTTGATGTTTGAATCTCTGTCAAGTTCACAAACTAGAACTGTTTTGAATTTGAACGAATTGTGGGTACGGATGTTATTAAAATTATTAAAGTTTATATTATATGTACGAGTAATAGACACAAAATGGGTCATCAAACATCTTCATACTTGCTTTTTTTAAATTCCCACAGAACAATTATAAGCCAAACAATTTAATTAATTTCTATGAAATAACCACATGTACTTCTTGGTGGTCGCTAAACTATAATAATAAAGTCATTAATTTTTTAAATCATTCTTCTCGACGAAAGACATACAAACAATTTAGTTTAATCACTGTGCCTCACGATATGTTAAATGACTTAATAAAGTATGTGAAAGCATGTCTATGATTGCGTTCTTCCTACATTTAGCAATGAGAATATTTCCTCCCACAATTTTTGGATCAGAAGCTGGTTTCTATGTAACAAGGTGCGCTCTGGGTACCCGGATATGATAGTGAACTGTTTGTTTTTCGTGTGTGTAAGTGACCAACACTGTTGCCAGATTTTCCAGGCTGCCTAAAGGCATCTGACATAGCTTGCCATACATAATGATGAAGTAAAAGTGCAATGCCTTCCTAAGCATGAAGAAGCTCGAGAAAATTGTATGCCACTTATGGTCACCCATTCAAGTGCGCACCACGCTCGGTGTCGCTATACTTGCGAAAGCGCTAGCAAAGCACTCTTTCGCCAGGCCACCGAGCTAAAAGAAATGACTTAAAAAAACGGTGGTGAGTGGAGCCGCTGTTCTGAGTTGATGCCCAAGAATTAAGAAACGCAGTGTAGGTCATCCGTCCGCTAGGTGAGACGACGATATCAAACGCTAGATCACGATGGTCTAAGACAGAACAGGACGGCGCAGACAATAGGAGAATAATGAGATGCAGCCTTTGGACAGACAGACAGACAGACATACAGACAGACGGGCAGCGGAATCTTAGTAATAGGGTCCCGTTTTTACCCCTTAAAACACATGTCTCTTAGCTTCTCTATAGTGACTGTGTGCTCTTTGGTAATTATTTCAATTCTGTATGCGACTAATAGACCAAGATTTGGTTTGATTTTAACTATCACGTGGTACTTCAATGACGTATATATACATTCAAATTACATAAACAACTTTATCCTTTGTAATGAAAGTCCGATATTCAATTGATTTCATAAACCTATTCGTAAAATTCAGCCATCCATTAACGAATGAAAGAAAGCAAAAAAAAAAACATCCATCGCTGAAAGCACATCAATCCTTGACGTACCCATTTTTTGTACTCTTTGCCATTTAACTAGTCCGATATGCCCCTGAGGAAAGGTGCGGAAAGTTGGTAAAACTCACCGAATTTCATTTATTACAGGATTCCCTTTTCGTGCCTAAAAATAGAACTGAAACACCCCGTGTTTCGGGTGAAAGGATTCGATTTGTGTATTGAAAGATTAGGTTCAGCCGTCTTTGATCTTTTATTTACTGTAGGCAATTATATTTATGATATTCGCTGTAAAAAATAAAAGAATAAATTAGAAGTTTGCAGTCGGATAAAATTATATGAAATAAGTTTCTCACTGTGGCGCATATCTTTGATACGTCACATTAAATCATTAAATCGAATAAGCATAAAGCCGAGTATGGAAATGGGTAAAATGCTGTTCATTTTATGTACATTTTGTTGTAGACACATAAAAAGTGATAAAGCATAAGTTTATTTGCTAGGCAAATTAAGAAATCCCATATGACCTCGTGATAAGTGGCGGAACTACTTAATAATTTCACCGATGTTAAATGGAATTGGTATCTGTAGCGTCATCTATTATTTGACAGCAAAATCAACAAACCCCAACTTTAAAGCGTTAACATGCAATATTTTTTTAATGACTGAACCGATTCCCATTTATCGTGGCTAAGAACCACCACAAGAAAAGTTGCTTTCTCATAAAAAAACACATTGAAATCGGTCCATCAGATCGAGCGCTACGATGCCGGATGGACTGACAGACTCACAGAAAGACATAAGCGTCAAACTTATAACACCCTCATTTTTGTCAGGGGTAAAAAATATACAAATCATGCAATGAAGAACATTTTCATGTTTTTAATAAATTCTTCTATCTTCTAATAAAATAAAGTCTATAAATTATGAAACTTAGCTATGTTTACCAAGTTAATCTAAAGCGCGTGTGGAGTTACACGGCTGGGTGTAACTTAACGAGTCGATAATTGCGGAAGTGTAATTCGCGATTTACGACTTTCGCGGAGATATCGAGTGTCTCGTGCGGGCTGTAACTTGGGGTATAGGGTTGGGTAATACAATTTATATGAGGTCTAACAAAATATACTGAAACTATTTTAAGTGTGAATTCAGTCCATGATACTGAACAACTTTCCCCAAGGAACATATGTCGAAATATGAAAAATATTTTTTTCCCATCGTAACTTAGGACATAGGATTGGGTGATACAATTTATATGAGGTCTAACAAAATATACTGAAACTATTTTAAGGGTGAATTCAGTCCATGATACTGAACAACTTTCCATAAGGAACATATGTCGAAATATGAAAAATATTTTTTTTGCTTTCCATACAAACTAAGATCAGGTAATCGGTCAACTTGTACGGAAGCTGTTAAATATTTGGTAAATATGTATATTTAAATGAAATAAAACATTTTAATCAACAAACGCTGACATGCGTCACATTACAAGTAATGCGACATTTGACAATCAACCATCAACTAGGAATACATATTCAATAGGAGGCCAAAAATTACTTAATATATTTCGTTACGAGTTCCTTGGGAAAAGTTGTTCAGTATCATGGACTGAATTTACTCTTGAAATAGTTTCAGTACATTTTGTAAGACCTCATATAAATTGTATTACCTAACTCTATACCCCAAGTTACAACACGCACGAGACTGTAGACTATATTATTGTATAAAATTCCCAGGAAATGTGTACAATTCCAAACATTCATAGGAAATATGTAGGTAAGACATGTTTTTCCTACACAGCATGGTATAATTAAATAAGGTATTCTCTTCCCGTGACAGCTGATGACGTAGGTGAAACTTGACTACGTACTGAGCGTAATGCATTTTTGAACTTTATATACCAATTTCGAATTAATAATCCATTATATCAATTTATAAAATATTGAATTGATGAATCACGAAAGAATCGCGAGACACTTAATAGCTAAGTTACTTAATATTTTATTTATTATTCATGAACTAATTGAGAAAGTCCTTAAATTTACTGAAAAAAACAATCAGTGGCAACACTTTGTGACGTAGTCAAGTTCCATCTCGGGAAGAGAATACCTGTTTTATTATACCATGATACACAGTACACACTTTTCCTAGGAAATCTATACATTTCCATAATAGGGATTGGAAATGCATTTAATTTGGTCAAATTGGTCGATCCCGTCACATGGTCGATGCTCGCTCGCTCCTGTAAGGGTTACTGCACGCACAAACATACCCTAACCTATAAACCTTTCGTGACTAATTATTTATATTATTATGATTTAATACTTATTATTTATATATAAAGTAAATATACAACATAACATTGTGTGTATATTTCAAGCGTCTACCTGTTGCCGTTATCAATATCTTTAAATATTTATTTTATTTTTTGTTTATTAGTATTTTTTGTTACAGCGGCAACAAAAATACATCATCTGTGAAAATTTCCACTATCTAGCTATTACTGTATATAAGATTCAGCCTGGTGACAGACAGACTGACAGACAGCGGAGTCTTAGTAACAGGTCCCGTTTTGAGCCTTTGGGTACGGAACCCTCAAAACAATTGACAACCCTCATCGTACGTAGTACATTGGCGTCGATACGAATCTGTAACTTTGTCGACGAAAGACAAAGTTACATTGAATTTATTACCCGCTGAATTTTCTTTGATGCGTGTTGTCGAGAAAATGGGTGCTTTGAAGTTAGCAAACTGATTACTTTCATATTTGGATGTATAAAGGAATTGGGTAAACTAAATAAACCTTTTTATATTATTTTATTTGCGGTATTCAAAGTCATGCATTTTATTAAACAGATATTCTAAAACTATTTTTGAAAGTGAATTCAGTCCATAATTGAACAATCTTCTTCGAGGAGAAAATTGCGAAAAACGAAAAAGTTATTGGCCTCCCATAGAAGTTGACCGACCTTTCACTTTTTCTTGCAATCTTTCTCCTGCCGAAACTTATTCAAGGGTACACCTTTCATAGGTTTATCCATGACGTGTATTTTGGCGGAAGCGCCACATTACTTCAACGTCTCTATATGTGTTGGACCTATATTCTCACGCAAGCCTCCCAAACAACCTTGGTGAAAACCCCGTAATTCCAAGATGAGATACAATAAATAAATATAGCTTTTTTTTATTTATATGCAACTGGCTGTGCCCGTGGGCTTCGCTCCCCGTGGGTTTTTCGGGATGAAAACTATCGTATGTCCTTCCCTGGGTATCGAACTATACCCATAATAATTTCATTTAAATAGGTTCAGTGGTTGAAATGTAAATAAAATTCTTTTCTTTGTTTGAAAGGGTATAGTTGTCAGGTGGCACCATATAAATTTTATCAAAATCGATTGTGTAGTTTGGGGGTGAAGTCAGTTTTTAGTTTTGAAGAGTTCTTTCACCTTTCCATCTTAAAAACGGTTTGCCTCCTTTTAATTTTTTGGAAACAAGTAATTTTTATACAAAAAATAATCTTATCAAAATCTCTCTTATTTAGATACGTAAAAGGGTAACGAGGCATTCAATTTAATGTAGTTTAAATATTCATTTACATACCCTCTCATCAATCAAATCTTCAAACGAAGATTAATACTGTAAATACTTTAATATTCCATTTTCTTGTGTAGGCTGAAACTAATGAGCAAACTCGTGAACTCATTTTGAAGCTGTCGACATTTTGTGTCTGCAATTTGAAATGTTTTCGAGGAAACTAACTCTTGAAAAGGTTAAATTATCCTAATATACTTACGTTGAAGAACGAAAGCCATGTTTCTTAAAACTAAATTTGTTTTTGTTTTAGTTTTAAATAGCTCAGTAGCTCGTTTGGCTTCTGCAACGAATTGCTTACGCTTTCGCAAGTTAATCAACCCTTAGCGTGTCCATTATTGGATGGGACGGCACGTTATGAAAGTTTCTTCTCAGTGGTAATCATGGTATTGCAATCGGCAAACTATATCAGATGCCTTTGAAAAATCTGACATCAGTATGGGCCACTTAAACAGATGAAAAATAAAAATAAAACATCTCGACTACTAGTAGGTAGTTTTCCCCGAACTGTAACCTCGCTAACCCCATAACTCGGCAACCCCTCGACCGACTTATGTTGACTGACATGACCTCGACTGCATCATGTTCAAACTTAAAAATTCTATTAGCTATTATCTAATCTATTATTACTCAACTTATCGTAGAACAAACATACATACGTGCTTACATACAGTCAAGCGCCGGATTGTTTAAGTAGACTGAGAACTTTACTCGCTTTTTTCGCATACAAAAACAAGTCAACACCTGGTTAATTTTAAAGAAATCTCCGCATTGTTCTCGTAAAAAAAGTGATTCCAAGGAAAGCTTAAATTCAAAATAATCAGGGAGACGAGAAAAATAAATTACTGGTTAAGTGCGAATCGGACACGCGTCCGAATAGATCCGTATCTTTCCATTATCTTATAAAAAATCACGTTTGTTGTATGGGAGCCCCCCTTAAATATAAATTAAATTAATATTTGTATTTGTTGTTAGAACGGCAACATAAATATTAAACCATTATCTGTAAAAAAAATTCAACTGTCTAGCTATCACGGCATAAGAGTTACAGCCTGGTGACAGACGGACAGACCGACAGATAGACTGACGGACAGCGGAGATATAGAAAAAAGGTCCCGTTTTTACCCTTTGGGTACGGAACTCTAAAAATATTTTTGAAGTGAAAACTTCTTTAGCGGCGTTGTACACTTTTTTTGGAATGGGTAAAAAATGTTAAACTCGCGTTAGGACACGCTCGCGTCAGGACACGTGACCTGATCGAAAATTCGTAAGACGGATGGAGAGTAGACAGCTGGCGCGGCGTAGGAGAGGGAGTACCCCCTCTCTTTCTACGGCGCGGCGAAAATGTATGCCTGCGCCTGCTGTTTCGTATATCAAAAATGCACAACGTTAATATTCAAGTTTTCACTTCTGCCGGCACTCCCAGAGTGCAACCCGTCGTTTTTTTTTTTTAACTTTTTAAGTGGAACTAGTTACATTTCCCGAGAAGAGTTTACGAAGATAAATATTTTTATAATAAAACTTATTATTAACAAGATCCATAGCAAAAAAAGAGTATCCAGAGAACAAGTCGACACCGCAACTGCGATAGCCAATAATTAACCACTTATTTTGTAGTTCAGTACAAATAATGTTAACAACTTTAAATGACCTACTGAGAATTGCCGTAGCGTGCACTGCAGACTTCATAATTATGTGGTAAAGTAAAACCAATACGGCTTTTTGGATGTCGTTCTGATCTGTTATTAACATGCAAGTGGTAGGCGCCTTAAATAGGGTAGTTATCTTTAAAAGTCAACACATTGAACTGTTTCTTGTATGGATGTTTTCACAAAGGTACATAACTCTATTCGACATAAAATACATTTTGTGTGGTTGTCCGAAAGTCAACGTAAATCTGATGGATGCCTAAGTATTACATCATCATCATCAGGTGCTAAGTCTCCACTGCAGGAGCACGACCCTCTATATACTACTAGAGTCATACTTGGCCAGAGCAACCAGGGGATTTGGACTACACTCTCCATGCTAGCCAGACGGGTTAAAGAGGTCCCATTGATGTTTGCTTTGTTTAGCTTGTAATTCCTTTGTCGCCTTCTACGACATCCACGGGAGGACTAAGAGTGGTCCTATTCCACTCTGCCGGATACCACACACTAAGAGTACTAAGTATTATAAAAAGTGAAAAGTACAACGAAAGTAGATAATTATTATTTAAAAACTTTAAAAAGGGCGAAAAAAGAGCCAATTTCTTTAGTTTAAATGTCTGTACAACGAAAAAAATTGGTTACAAAGAATATATAGTAAAACTTTGTCCTTAACAAAGTGTACCTTTAAATATACGCAACACTAAAACAAAGAAGTAATGATAACGAACCATTAATATTCAGAGTAAGCTAATTAGGTATTACGAACTGCAGAAATTAAAACAGTAGTATAAAATGTCTCGAGCTCTGCTGCGCGCAACTTTTGCTTTTAATGCATTCGAAATAAAGAATAATTTAGGGTGGACTAATGAAACAAAAGATATAAATGAGGTACTGTGCTCTGCACATGTAACGCCGCAAAGAAACTTCTTAGGCTTTAATTAAAAGAGCATCGCGATTACTGCTATATTAGTTACAATCAACGAACAGAGAAATCCATGGAGTAGTATAATATTTTTAAAAATTAGTTAATTTAGAACATAAAGTAATATTTTATTGTTTTGCTCCTACTTAAATGAATACACCTTTTTAGTTATTTTATTATTAATTTTTCTAAAGCCCTATCAGAACAGAAATTACCAACTATTATGTAAGTAGTTATTTTTTCACGCAAATAAGTAATTATGAGAAAATATAAAAAAAATTAAAAAAGCTTTTATCTATGACAATGAACTAAAAAAGTTCGTAGTTCTTCTCAAAATCAGTCTAGCCTAAGTTCGGTGGCAGTTGTTTTATAACAAAGATGCCACGACCACCTTTCAACTCCATCTTCAGATCAGCTCCATATCATCATAATATTACATTAGCATGCAATATGCGTAAGCGTGCAAAATTTCAGCTCAGTCGGAAACCGGAAAGTTGATCGAATTTAACTTACTAGATTTCATTACAGACTAAAGGACAGCTGAAACGAAATAAAAGCTTGTAACATACGCTAGCAAAGAAAATACAGCTCCACGGATTTATCTGTTAGCCCTATAACTATACCGATCAGATATTAATGGGCTTGTCAATAGTATGATGTAATTATTATAAATGTTCGCAGATCCGAGATAAAATGTTATTATTCCTGAACGTATTGCTTTGCTAGTAAGATTCGCCCTCATAATTGCAATGTACTTACTATTATTTGATTTATGTGCCTGCATTTCGCACGTGATAAAGTGCGCTGTTCTTGTTTCATTTACTACCAATAACAGGGTTGTATGAATGTGGAAGGCCGTGGATTTTAAATTATGAGAATAAAGCGAAAAAAGATCATATGTTTCAAAGTCATCATCATCTTAGCATATTCCCGGTTGCATCTTTAGCGATAATGATTCAGAGCGCCTGGTCCGATACCTAACCTAAGTGATTTGATGAAGTCACTGATTTACGCAGAGGAACTGCCGTCTGACCTCCGCAACCCAAAGAGTCGTCCAGGGGATTACTCCATAGAATAATACTTACACAAATAATACACGAGGACTGATTGACTACTACAATGCAATTTCTGTTCATTTATTAATGGTTGATTTTAAACTTATTAAAGATTTTCTGACGTAAATATCTCATGGAATACCTGCAGAATACTCAATGTGCCCATATCGTCGCTACCTGCATTCCACTTGCACCAAACAAAATATTTCACCGCTTCTGAATTATAGACATCCCAGTCCAATACAGGTAAGTACATGAAGTTTTCTGCAGTCCTGATTTATATTAACTACAGTTTTCTTAAACCTCGTGATAAACGACTCACTTGAACTATAATTAAGGAGCTCAAGTTGCAGCGTATGAACTAAAAGCGGGCAATAAAGTGTGGCCTAGAGACTAGAATAAAGTCTCTTTTGTTTCGAAATGCATCTTTAATGGTTTTAGGCTTTTTTTACTGAAAAGAGTTAGTGCATTTTCAGATTTTATTTTTATAAAAGGAAGCTTTTTTCTTCATAATAAATAATACCAGGCTGTTGTTGATATATTGTAAGTAACATTATGTCAAAAACATTTCACTTATTTTACAATGTATAACAAACGATTACTCGTATAAACACGAGTAATCGTTTGTTTATAAACACGAGTAATCGTTTGTTTTAAAAACAAACAAGTTACAAAACTTAGCATTGAAAAAAAATTGGATCGATTATAGTACTCATAAGTTCCAAATGTACCTTCCAAATGTGTATATTATGTATCTATTTTTATAATCTCAATTGATATTAATTGACATCAAATTTACTTACTACCGACTTGTTTCTTTCAGATTCGTCACATAAATATAAATAAAATAAATAGGCTGTTCATTTGAACTTGAAGTATTGAATAATAATGACACCGATAAGTAATTAACCTGTCGTCTGTGCAAAACACCAGACACAATAGTAAAACAATGCATGCCGACCGAATTTCGTCTGCTCACAGATGACTGGTTAAATAAAGAAAACTTCCACAATGACGTGCACCTAGCTCATAAAGAATGGGGTCATCGCGATGTAAATATTTGACCACGAAAAGCTGGCATAAAAAAGCTTCACTTAAAACGTCAAGCGTAAGTTGGACGCACGATGATCGATCCCTGTGATTAAAGAAACTAGGAGATAATTGTATTTTTTATCCCCAGGGTAGACGTTTAAATACAAAATGTAGTAAGGAAATAACGTAATGGAATCTTAGGTATTTTGTAGAATTATAACGCATTCAAATTGAATTTCTAAAATACTTAAAGTACCGCTCCGTGCTATTTTTTCCCTATTTCTTGTTTTATTATTTAGTATGATTCTTGCCAAATATAACAAGCTCTTATATCATTTTAGTTGAGTTTAGAAATGATACCCTATTTTGCAGAACATTAACTGCTGTAGGATAATCCACCTTTGGGTGCACTTAACTTTAGTACTCAAAGAGCCTTTTGCCATGGACTTGGATATTATGTTTTTAAATTAAGATTATATAATTTTACAGTAGAATTTTACCTTGTCAACAATCAAAGGACAGTTGCTATCTGTTTTAGGGATTTTTTAGGTTTTCAACCAACCAATGCCGTTAGGTAATAATTAAGCGCTATCTCGAAATAATAACCATATCTTTTTCATTATCTGATCTGTGGTCAGTCCTATATCTTTAATTACTGTTATTACATGTGCCCGTGTCAATCAACGAGCTCCATATTTTGTTACTTCGTGAAATCTGTTGGCATATTTCGCTCAACAATATAGTGGTCTCACTAAAATCTTTGAAAGATATTCTTACATTTTCCACGAACCTTTTCAAAAAACTTTTATTTGCTGAAATAATGGAATAAAGAATTTTAAAACTGTGGTTTCTGACTTAGAATTAGATCAATCTAAATCTCTTACCAAAAGACAAACAACTGTACTGCAACAACTGAACAAAGGTGAAACTACTGTATTCCCAATTCTAATGATTCCTGCTAGTGTTTCTTCCTTTCGTACTTTGGCGTCCTTGGATGAAGTTGATGAAAATTTTTGATTCATTTTAGTTGCTACTCGTATTCTAATCCTACTTGTTCTTTAAATAAACTACATTATAAAACGATAATTAACATTAGATCAACCAGTAAAACCTATTAAAATACCAAACATCGATAACCAATAGAAAAAATTGCAAATCATCTAAAAGGTCGCCCGCGGACGTAATGAAAGCTTTATAGGCGTCGGTTCGATTGATGGTCGCTAATTAGCATCCGATCATGTTACATTCGTAAACAGTATATTATATCCAGTTCTTTATTGTCCACTTAATGTTTTGTGGATTTTGTAGATACGATATATTAAACGACTAATTCAGATAGCGATCAAAATTTCTCGTTTTATATGTCGAGCCATAGTCAACATTTTTGCGCGTAACCTGTTGCGTCTTTTCGCATTTTTCTTCTCTAAAGATAATACGCATATCTCTGGTCACCCAACAAGAGACTAGACTGAAGAAAAGTATGCGAAGTGAAGAAGAAAAAGCTGGGACCACTAAGACGACTAACCACCACTTGACTGCAGCCGTCTGAAAAAGTTGTTGTTAGTACTAAATAAATCTTTGTGCTAGTCCTTTAGTCACTTATTACGACATCCACAGGAATAGAGTGGTTCAGAGCTCCCATTCTAGATACACTAAAATCACAAAGCATATCACCTTGTATTGTATAATGTACAACGCTCTTATTTCAATATTCATCTTCATCTTTATATGCTCTTATCGGTTAAGTTAGAATTTGTTTCCATTTGACTTTCTCGTCCGCCAGCTGTTTTACTTCGCTGTATTCGCTGCTTCGGCGTGTGCCTTCTCCCGTATCAGTTTCACGTCGCTTAGTTTTGCCTTCATCTTCTGGTCCACATTTTCTTCTATCAACCCTTCAATGATATTCTTTTTGAAATCTTCACGTCGTATCAGATGACCTAACATCCTTATTCCTCTTCTATTCACTATCGTTTAAAGAAATCTGTCTTCCTCTTTTCAGGACCTCCTCTCATCACAATACAAATATTACGATACAACAATAACTACCATATGGTATAGTGCACGGAGCACACCTACTTAACCCGCCAGCGGCTGTGTGTCGTGATTTGTACCTCTATAATCCAACGCTGTTATTACCCTGTCGTCTCGGATTCGACTCGGATGTAAAAAATTAAAAGCCATTAGTTAATTTAGCGCAGAACGGTACTTTAATTATAAATTAAATCGGTAAAACACACAGTTATAATTATGAGTTTGTCTAGGACTTAATTAACTTACCTTGCTTATAAATCAGTTTATTCTGTAATATCTACCTTTAATAGGATTAAAAAGAGGAAAAACGTATCTTTTCACCCAAGATATTAATACAGAACCTGTCTTGAAAGTCGCCATAGACTTGTAATAAAACTAATTACATCATACGTGAAACTTTTATGCTCATCCCATACTATCCTACTTATTATAATCGCGAAAGTTTGTTAGTATGGATGGATGTTTGTCACTCTTTCGCGTAAAAACTACTGAATGGATTTAATGAAACTTTACAATAATAAAGCTTATACATCAGAATAACACATAGGCTACAATTTATAAAGGTATTGTGTGATAATCCTGCGCAGACGTAGTCGCGGGCGCCAGCTAGTTATATAATAAACGAATAAGTATAAAACTTTGTTTGCACTGCGCTTTTAAGTCAATATTTTTTTCCAAAATAAACTATGAATGGGGAATAAAAGTTTTCCAAAATCGGAGGCAATCCAATCGCTAACCAAACTCTAAAATTATCAAACTCATTAGGGGCCTTCGTTGTTGTTCTAAGCTGAAATAATGCCGATTGGATCAAGGGAATTTGGCAGTTTTAGTAGTTTGGTAGCTTTAGCTTCAGACGAGTGTCTGGAAAGTTCTCGAAGTGGTCGGTAAGTAGACTAATATTGTATGGCACGAATTAAACTGTAACTTACTGATGAATAAAGTACGAGATAGGTTTAGACAGATTTGCAAGTATTTCAGAAGTTTTTGATATATGTCTTGATGAAATTGCATTGTCTACGCCGCAAAGGAATGCGTGTTTAATTTGATTTTCTTGTTGATCAGTCAATGTAATATACAAAAGACGTTACTTGCTTTTGATTTATTACAAATGTTTATAACAAAAAGTTACACATGTATCTAAATTCCTCAAGCCGGGGAACGGTTGCTTTCATTTCCTAAAATGATGTCGTGAATCTTGAGAAAATCCTTATCCGTATGGCTCATCGACACTTACCTAGAGGCCATAGGCGTATCGAAAGACGATATGGGGGTTTAACCAAACCCCCCTCCTGCTCCCTAAAAACAGTATTAGTAAGCCTATGATAGAGGCCACAACAACTTAATTTAGATCTACTCCAATAAAGTCTCGATTCACGTTTTTATCCCATTTTATTTTCCAAGCATACTTTGATATGCTTGGGCCCCAGGCACTATCCATCCCTGAAAGAAAGACGATTGATCCATTGTTGGGCATAGGCCTCCTTCTCTCTGCACCATCTTGTTCTATCCCTTGCCATCGCAATTCAATTCCTTCCTGCAACCTGTCTGACATCGTCGACACCTAGCCGCCGGACGTCCCACGCTACGTTTCCCATTTCTGGGATACCATTCGGTCGGCCTTACTCCACCTATGATCGTTCCGAGCAAGGTGACCCATTCCATTTTAGATTTCGATTTATACTAACTATAAAATCATATCCCTACTTGGTCCAACGACTGACTGGCAGAGAACGCCATATTCCGTTAAATCCACCATTTGAACACTTTTTTTGTGCAATGAAGTTAACATTATTGATATTAATATTCGTTATTTATTTATTTTCTACGACATGAAGGATTCTTAAGATAAACTTGTCATCTATTGTAAATATAACATGTCAAATATAAAAAGAAAACTATATAAATAAAGCCAAAACGATAGTTTACTTCAAATTGAGAGTGTAAAAATGTTATTACAGCCCAAAAAGATATTCCGAAAATCCTAAATAGGACATAGATTTCAATTTATCGTATTTCGTACGTGCGTGGGCTTTTTTGATGCTATGCAACAAGGCTATGAATATAAAAGGCTACAATAATAAAACTGTCTTGATTTTTATTATAGGTAAGTACATTTACAAAACTTTTACATTTCTCCTGTATTTGTCCCTGTTATCAGAGCCCAGTGCTCTCTATAGATATAAGTAAGTACCTACTCACAGGGTAATTTTTCAGTGCAAAATTACACAACCAAGTTGCCTAATGATGCTTATTACAGTCTCAAAGAACCATTTAAATTGTACTATAGAAAAATAAGTACGGGCCAGAATATTAAAATGTAAGTAAATAAATACTGGAACTATCACTAACTAAATAATACTTTGCCTACGAGTTTATCTAAATAAATAAATAGGGACAAATTACACTAATTGAGCTAGCCCCAAAGTAAGTTCGAGACTTGTGATAAGGGATACTAACTCAACGATACTATATTTTATAACAAATACGTATATAGATAAACATCCAAGACCCAAGGCCATTTTCCAAATTGCCCTGACCGGGAATCGAACCCAGGAATATACTTTGTGCCTATATTTATTTCTCATCATAACATCATATTATTTGTTTACACTTCAAGACCAACAGCGTATACTGAAAAAAATATTTTTTACGGAATATATTTCCTTCAAACATAACAATAAGAACACATTCAGTTACCATTTTCCTACGTTCCCAAACTGTTCTCCGTTTTATATGTAAACCTTTTTTAATAAGAGTTTAGGCTCTTTTTATATCGTTCTTTCGTCTCGTGGAAAATGTCAGCAATCTCAGGCAAAATCCTACTTTATTGTTATTGTACCGCATTTATTTGAGGCTCAACTGGTAGAGATATAAACCTGGGAATCGGTTGAGAGTAAATAAAGTTCGGAGGAGGCTTTAGGGGTGGATCGCTGAGATAACAATTATTGGATCTGCAGCATGGTTTGCGATCAAAGATCGGAATGGGTAAACAATAGGATATACTTACCTACATATTTACCTACTTAACTGTTGAAATCTCTTTTTTCTTAACCCGATTGAAAAATAAGGTGTTATAATTTTTACCTGACCGTGTGTCTATGTGTAAGTGTATTTTCATGTAGCGCCTAAACGTAAAGACCGCTTTTGACGTTAGTTTTTTTTTTAAAGCTAAGTTAGCTTAAAAAATATAGGTTCTTAGTTATTTTCGATAAATATCAGTCCAGCGATTTAAAAGTTATAAGAGCAAACAAACATTTTATTGTCTTTGTATATAATCTTTTGAAAAGTGTTAAAAATGTGTTATATTATTTGGTATCAGATATATGCAATTATTTGGTAAGAAATTTAGAACAAAAATAAACTTAATTAAAACATTCAAAAAAAGATTTATATGACAATATTATAAAATACCGTTATTTTAGTATATATTTATTTAAAATCTTAATATACATCGTGGAAGGGACCTATCCCTAATAAATCGAACCACAGGCTATATACTAGATCACTATAGTCAAAAACAAAAACTTACTACTCACTAATATATACAAATAAAAAGGCCTGATAACTCGATCTTTACCTTTTACTACTATTATTGAGTGAAGGTAACTTTCACGTTAGTTTTCTCGTTAAATAGGCGTTGTAGAAATGGATTCTACAAAGTTATTTCTTAAATTTTCGATTCCCCTTCAAAACTTAAAAACGTTTCTTGGAATTCAAACGTTATCTTCAAAATCTTTTAGAAACGTATAATTAAATATTAATGCTCAAAGTGAGACGATGTGCAAAAAGCCTTTAATCATTATTTAATCAAATTTACCTTCCCCCATGAAATACGATGGATGGACTTAAAAAAATTAAAACTACAAAGGTAAAACGAAAACAGCCGTTAGTCGAAGAATAATAATAACCGGCTAAGTGCGTGAAGGGGCCACGCGCAGTGTAGGGTTCCGTAGTTACGAATGCCGACTTTAAGTTCACGCGACTAAAAATTCTAAAAAACTAGTTTTCTATTGAATTTGTTCGAAATTTTCATTGCCAGAGTACATTTTATACGTTGGTCGCCGATAACTTTTTAATGTGTGAACTCTACTTAGATTTGATAGTTTTCCTTTAAACTTCGTCATACGCCCAACGCAGACGACAGATTAATCCGTAACGCACTTTCGTTTCGTGTTGTTCAGTAACGCACGCCGGACTTTTTGCGCGTGCGTGTGCGTTGCTGCATATGATTACAGACTATCACAGACCAAAAAGTGCGTCACGGATAGTCTGTCGTCTGCGTTGGGCCTATACTTACT
Source organism: Acrobasis consociella (assembly GCA_963555685.1). Lineage (NCBI taxonomy): Eukaryota > Metazoa > Arthropoda > Insecta > Lepidoptera > Pyralidae > Acrobasis > Acrobasis consociella. Next base: position 11,990,807 of record OY743112.1, on the reverse strand, counting down.
TATACTACTATCATGAATTATTTCTCGTTTCCATATTCAACCGTTTAGCAGATAGAGGGGGGAATACTCGACTCCAACAAAAATTTATTCCTAAGTCAAAAACTTGATAGTTTCAAGACTATTACTTTTTCGGCATATACGAAAACCTTTTACGGGTCGGGGGTACCTCGCGAAGTCTACAGCTCACAGAGCTACAAGTCATTATATCAATTAGCGTGTAAAATAATAATTACACCGCGTTTTTCAAAAAGCCTTAAAATAAGTTAATAATTATCTTAATGCACTGCCAAAACATTTAATTTCAAAGTACCATCACATTTAATTACAAATGTTTACATGTTAAAAAGCTGAGACGCCTCTCTAAGCCCCAATATTTTCTTTAATCTTCAGCTAAAAGCAAATTATAAAATAGCATGGTGAAGAGGGAATGAGGATTTCGCAGTTGAAAAGCCTCTCGTTTTACCTGCCGCCTCTCTGAGCGATGTTCACGGCAAGTTTTTATCTACATAGTAGAGAACGAAGATGTTCAGAGCCACTGGAAGTACCCGTAATGATTTTGTAAAAGTAAGAATATAGGATAAGATCGAATGGAAAAAATGAGAAAAAAACTTTGTCCAACAGTTTGGCTTGTAACAGTTTCAAGAATTACAAAAAAAAGCAATTTATAAAGAAATCTATCTATATCTATATCTATATCTATACAAATAATAAAACAGTAAAAAAAGTGTGTCTGTACATTAAATATATTTCCAAAAAAAATATTGGGGGCGATGGAGACGTAGTAATAGAGTAAGAATTTAAAAAAAAATGTCTGTCTGTTTGTCTGTTTGTCTGTTTGTCTGTTTGTACACGCCAATCTCCGGAAATACTGGACGGATTCGAATGAAACTTTTTTTGTTATATAGCTATTAAGCCTGGGCAACATATAGGGTATAAATGATTTTGGAAAATGGAACGCCTGATGCAGAACCATAATGGTCCAGCTAAACTATAAGAGATATAAAAATGCCACCTTAGTAAAAGTTGTTCAGCCTCATGAGCATTTTCCAGAGACATAAAGTCCACGCGAACGAAGTCGCGGGCTTCGGCTAGTGACAGATAAAGAGTTAGAAAGCATTTGGCAGTAGTCAGTAGTACAGCATAATACCGAACTACTTAAAATATAAACATGAATTTAATTCGCATATACTTGTGTACGCTATTTTCCGTATTTTTTTTTAACATAAGTCATTTATTTCACGCTTTTCTGTCCCTTTAGAACGGGAGGTCACGACAAATTTGGTAACGATAAGGGATATGGCTGACTCTGGTTTTATAGAACAAAGAGCACCTCTCTGATGCTAAATATGTTGGTCTGCCTGCGTGGAGTGGTTTCGTTACTTAGATATGGCGCCTGAAAAGTTGGTTATCGTGACCAAAAAAAAATGATAAGGGATATGGCTGACTCTTGTTTCACAGGATAAAGAGGACCTCTCTGATGCTAAATATGTTGGTCTGCCTGCGTGAAGTGGTTGCATTACTAAGATATGTCGCTTGAAAGTTGGTTATCGTAAACATAAGAAAAAATTAATAACGTAAATAGCTGACTCTAGTGTCACAGAACAAAGAGTACCTCTCTGATACAAAATTTGTCGGTCTGCCAGCGTGAAATGGTTGTGTTGTGAAACTTAGATATGATGCCTGAAAAGTTGGTTATGTGAAACCAGAATCAGCCATTTACCTTATCATTTATTGGTCACGCTAACCAACTTTTCAGGCGCCATATCTAAGTAACGCAACCACTTCACGCAGGCAGACCAACATATTTAGCATCAGAGAGGTGCTCTTCATCCTGTGAAACCAGAATCAGCCTTTTACCTTATAATTTTCTTTTTTTGTCTAGGTTACTAACTTTTCAGACGCCCTATCTAAGTAACGCAACCACTTCATGCAGGCCGATCGACATATGTAGCATCAGAGAGGTGCTCTTCATTATGTGAAACCAGAATCAGCCATATCCCTTATCATTTTTTTTTTGGTCACGATAACCAACTTTTCAGGCGCCATATCTAAGTAACGCAATCACTTCACGCAGGCAGACCAACATATTTAGCATCAGAGAGATGCTCTTCATCCTGTGAAACAAGAGTCAGCCATATCCCTTATCATTTTTTTTTTGGTCACGATAACCAACTTTTCAGGCGCCATATCTAAGTAACGCAACCGCTCCACGCAGGCAGACCAACATATTTAGCATCAGAGAGGTGCTCGTTATTCTATAAAACCAGAGTCAGCCATATCCCTTATCGTTACCAAATTTGTCGTGACCTCCTAATCTACTTGTATTTACACTCCCTCGTCTTGTCCTCGGTCTACCTCTTTTTATATTGGTCATTTGTTGGCTTGAAGAAAATACAAAAGAATACAGGTCTACATATCATATCAAGTGTCAAACTCAAAAAAATATAAATATAGCTACTGGTTCACATATTTTGACCTCATCCGGAGGTCCTTATCAGGGCGAATGTGACTGAACATTTCGGCCAGAAGCTGACTCTATATGTGAGTACCCGTTAACTCATTTAATATTAATATTATTAAAAAAAGTAAGTTAAATATGAATGCCACTTCTAAAAATGTAGTTCCTTAACCAACCCTCAGCGCGAAAGATTTTCATATTCAATTACAAATAGACAAGTGTGTCTCAAGGTTCTTTGACGTCTTCACGATATTAGGTCCCCTTTGGTCCCCTTGGTGCTATCCGGACCCTCGTGGGGACGAATTAGCTGGAGAGGTGATGTAATGAATTTTGTATTTGCTTCCCTTTGAAACTTGTAATGATCATTTGCTTACATTGATGTACTTCAAATCTAATTGTTATTTACAAGATTCAAACAATACAAGGGAGGGTTGATTGTATAATTGTATAATTATTGAACTAGTCATAGTTTGGATCATTTATTTATTTTTAATTAGTTGGTAAGTAAACGTGAAAAAGAATACCTACGCAAAATTTTACTTTACTTAAGGTTTTTAATAAGGCAGCATTGTTTTTAATGCAAAAGAGTCCAAATTTTAAAATTAAATAATAATAACAACGACATTAGGTGTTGTTTGTTACGCTTTTTTATTTTTATTTTTAACATATCTTACCGGCTGTTTTCGCAAAAGAAATGTCCAATGGGTTCTGTGCTTTTGAAGTAGGTACCCATTTATAAAGACTGCACTTAATATCTTTATTGGGTTAAAGCAAAGTTACTTTACGTGGTTTTAACCCAATAAAGATATACAACTGCAGAGATACCAACCATATGTATGAATTTTTGTACTGTAGGTACAGCAAGATCATATACCTCATTATTTAGTGGATAAAAACATCCTGTATGTATTATACCGTTTTGAACATTTTCAATTTGATAAAAATAAACAGATCCTTTTTCTAAGTACGAATACATATTAAAATACGTATTTATTTTTGTATGGTTATCAGAACACGCAATTCGCTTTTCTTGCTTTGAAGAAAATTTATAGCCCTAAGTCCTAAGACCTAGGTCATGTCTGGAGACTGTCCTTGATTGCTCCCAGTCACAATCTTATTAAGGGCTTTATGGCCTTTAATATTGAAGCACTCGTAGTGGGCTTTACTGCTGAGAAGCCTGTACAACAATAGGAGCTATAAATGAGGTTAATTATCCTAGGGACTGATACCTAAAATGTTAGTATGCAGATCGTTTGGAAAATAAACCTACAAAAAAAACAATATAAACAATGTTTTTAGGAGCATTAGATACGTATTATGCCAAATTAATACTATCTATGATTAAATAATATAAATATTTACAGTTCAACTAATAATCTATTTGTATTTAACTAAAAAATACCTATGTACATTTAATATTTAACCGGATTTTAAAAAGGAGGTTCTCAATTCGTCGGAATCTATTGGTTTATAATTGCTGCTCTATTTTATAAAACAGCATGCAATGAATATTAAATAAAAGAGTCCTACTCTTATACTATAAATGAATATAAATAGGTATGTAAGTATTTGTTATCCGGACTTTGTCCATACCATGATTTTACCACATGGAAGTTAATTTAAAAAAAAGAGTAGCAAGGAATGGTCCAAGGAGATGCAAAGGTATATCTAAAGCGATAAATTGACTATCTACTTTATTTAAATAATCTTGGGAGGGGACTACACAAAGTTATCCGAAAATTGAAAACTGCGAAAACTGCTAACCGTGCATAGTCTAGAATTTATAGCATTTTAAACGAACATCATGTTTTGCTTGCGTTGCACATCCGACCTGCCCTAGCTTGCAGAGATCAAACAAATATTATATGCAGAGGGGAGAAACCGGTAAAATGAGCTTTTATTATGAGCATATAGACAGTGGTGGCCGTAAGGGATGGCAAGCGGGGCAACCGACCAAGGCCTTGCTTATGCAGGGGCATACCGCATCTAAATAGTTTTATTTCATTTTTTCATTTAATATAATAATTATGCTACTTCATAAGTCCTTCCTGAGATGCGATGGATACAGGCCGCTCTAGATTGGTAATTTTGGAAATCCACCAGTAGACGTTATGCGGCTAAAATGATGTTGATGATGATGAAGTTCTTTATACCTACATACCTTTATCCATTCAATTATAACCGTCATCTTACTTTACACGTTTATGGATATTTCAAAAGGCGTAAAGAACAATGAAAATAAAGGTGTAAAGAATATATAAACTTCTTCTGACATGTATCAAAAAAGTAAAATAGGTACGTAGATATAATTACATCTGTTAATTTATGTCCCCAACTGAATGATTTTGCTTACTTACTAAAACATTAATTACTCACACACTCTTATTACCCACAATTTTGAAAATAATTACAATGAATACTTTCGGAATTAAAATGTTACTTCTATAAATACATATAAATTACCTCTATAATCCAAAGTAATTTTTAGACTGGCTGTTGCATACAATTAAATTGAAGCAATAGATTTACATGGTCTAAACAAACAGTCAACCATACAAATCATTTATTGCTTCAATTTAAAGTATTAACAAAAGGCAAGAAATCTGTATTGTGTAAATGGACCTTAAGTTTAATAAAGCAAACTTGTATTGCCCTGGGCTTCGCAATCGCTAGGGCCATCCCTGAATGTAGAGGGGCGAAAGCAGAATGCAATGTTTTATATAATTAGCTTAAGCGGTTTAAAGAGGGCGACTTTATTTCAATGGGAATTTTTGAATTCTCTAATGAATGTTTAGATTAGACATACAAATTTCATCGGCCTGTATTTGAATTTAGATTGACTGTAGGGTCGATACAAAGAGGCCCTTTGATAATACAGAAACATGTGTACAAATAATATTGCTTTGTTTAATGTCCTTTTGGTTAAATATTTGAGATGAAAGGATTAATTTATTTTAAATTTAAATGATTGTAATTGTAAGAAATAAAAGAGATTTGCCAAAAAAAAATAGGTAAATAAAATTTTTGAATTACCTGTCGATAAAATAGAAAATTGATTTTTGTTTAAGTGACAGTTATTTAATTTTATAAAAAAAATATCCTTACCTAATAGTTTCACAAAAAAAACCGCTTTCAACTTCGTTGGTAGTCTTTACCTGCATTAACCCTTCGATATCCACCGTACCGATATAAAGATAACAATGTCGTCCAATGTATTGTGAGCCTGTCAACTAAATGTCAAATTAACACAAAACCGATTTGCCAAAAGAAAAGCAGCTGAATATTAAATTAAGAAGTCACAAAGACAGCCAGGGGGTTCCATTTGCAATGTTGCTTTTTTGACAGATGTATAATTGTGATGAATAGATTTGAAATGAAATGTCTGGTTATGACGGAACATTCGGGTTAAAAATGTCCACAATGACACGTCAATCAGTGTTACATTTCGACCGTGCGACGGAAGGGTTACCTTTTTTCAGTTAGCAAAACGAATTTAAAAGAAATAAATACGTAAGTAAGTAAGTACTCCTATTTATGCACACTTGTTTGATTAATTTCATGTTTTTTAGCTTAAATCCTAGGTTGGTAAGATTGGCAAGTAATAGCTAACGCATAATTTTCATGGGTAATTAAAACATAAAAGCTATCTGTAAAGGTAACACGTCGTAAGTACCTACTTACTTAATAGCTATTTTTTCGAACGCAAAACTTTAGCTCCTGTTTAAATTTTTGCTACAGTATCGCTTATTTAATAATTGCTTAATAAAATGAACAGGCGCTGCCGTTAAAATGTGCTTACATGAAACAAAATTAAATGATACACTGCTTGGAGCCGTCCCAAAAGTTACGAAATAGTTGAACTAGAATTGTATTTAATTTTAAAATTGGGTTTGTGAAACTGCAACTAATTCAGTAAGTTAATGATTAAATTAATTATCTATTATTATGAGAGAGCTACATAATTTTAAAAGATGTATATCTTACAATAGCACAAAATCCAAACCAAAGACGAATGAAATCTCTCTACTTACTTGTTTAGAAGGCTGAAATAATATTTTTTGGCTCATTAAGCTATTGGATTAAGTAGGTAGTTAAGTAATAAGTATTTAAAGATTTTAATGGAATTCAAATATCTACTAAAAGGAGAAAGAATTTACTTGGTCTGCTAATTATTTATTTATAATTTAAATACTATTTTTATTACATATAACAAGTTAATATTTTTTACGTAAAGCAAGCAGTTACCTACCAAGAGGTATAAGTACCTAAGGAACCTACTGGAAGACTCCAAAAAAATTTTCATTGACTGTACGAAACACTTAAAGGTATACCACATTCAGTGTCTCATTCATTAGTAACAAGTTAATTTGCCAGGCAATTAAAAGAAAACCCCGAATTTTAAATAGTTTTTTTTTTGTTTGCTTTATATAATTTGTTTCATAAGTAATTGCCATCTTCGTATTCGTAATCCGTATCACCAACGTAAAGTATTCATAGCGCCATTTATTATTTATTATACTATACATATATCAAACTACCCCGACTTTCTAGCGATAACTTTATATAACTTTTAAATGACCGAACCGATTTTTATTAAACAGGTAAGTACGCAAGAAAACTTGCTTTCATGTAAAAACCGCATCGAAATTAGTTCATCCGTTTGAGGACTACCATGCCACAGAAAGACAGACAGACTATTAACCCTTTTTTTTGTCAGCTCGATACGGGTTTCAGAGATTTTTGGGCATTGGACTTTCAGATGGAATAACAGTAATTTGGCATTAAGTAGGTAGGTACTAATCCCCCGAACCGCTGAGAACCGATAACGTGAAAAATACGGTGAAACTGAGTATAATTTCGTTAAGAGTGAGAAGCAATATAAAAGCAATATGAATACAGGCTTCCCGTCGGCCCGTGAGTTATGTGAGTGAAGGGAAACAGTCGTCATATTGCCGTGTTTTATGATGTTATTTGTCTCTCTATGTTTGTGTTAAAGTTATTTCGGCTGCTCCTATTCCTGTTATGAATTATTTCGTGGATTTTCATTTTAAGGGTAAACGAATATTGAAGGAAAAAATTGTGTAGATGTAGTGAAGGGTTAAATATTTACATGTCTATTTTTACGTGTGCAATACGTAGACTTGTATATATGCAGCAAGCTTAATCTCAGAAAATAGATCGGATCTTAAAATTTTAGCAGGTTAATTAATTTAACTTATTTTTTTTCCGAAAAATGAAGGTAATTAGTAATGTGCTAATAGTTCTACAGCCTCGGTTTATTGTCTACTCCAAATTTAAGTCTAGTAAATGATTGTGTGAACTTGGGGTGTTTGGATATATAAATGTTATGCATTTACCTGGGTATTTGGATATATAAATGTTATGCATTTACCTGGGTATTTGGATATATAAATGTTATACATTTACCTACTTAATTTTTAATCATAAAATAGAATTTTATATATGGGCCAGTAGTCTACCAACAAATTCCAAAACTTGACCATGATCGTACCATTCTTTGAACATGTAGAGACTTTTTAAATTAGAACTATTTACTTAGCGAAAATGCGCTATAAATTTATATTCATATACAAGTACAAAGATGCTTTCTTTCGTATAAATCTGTTTGTTAATGCCAAAACTGAACTGGTAAGGTACGTTGGGGTAAGCCGGGTAAGACCGGACTTTTTCAGTTAGTTGAAGAGGTTGCAGCTTATATTTTTTCTGTCATTTCTTATAAATTCAATTTTCAAATATAATTGAGCTTGCTTGCTGAGAATACCGGCTATTAGTACTTTTGTCCTTTCATTCACTTCAGCGACAATATTAGGTTGTTGTTTATTAAAATACCAAGTTAACAATGGAAAAATATCCGGCTTAATCCCTATTATGAACACAGAACTCAAAGGAATTTGTTTTTTAAAAGAATTCGTTTGGGTAAAGCAATCAGAATATTGGATACCGGACTACTCAAATTAAAAACAATCCGTCTTATTATAAAACGCAGACAAACCTAACTTTGTTACTAGGTTTAAACAATTAATCGACTATATCAAGTTGACATTTTCAAATGAGACAGTGGCATATTACTAGTTGTCAACTTTATTTTGTCAGATAATAGTTTAAACCTATAAACAAAGTTAGTCTGCGTTTTAAAATAAGGCGCAATTTTTTTTTCTTTTATTAAAAAACTACTCATTACAAATTAAAACAAATTAACAAATAAATAAACAAAGGCCCGGTAATTGTTTATTCTGCGGTAACGTGCCCATAAGGCTGGCTGCATTGCCACGTTGTATGGCAATGCTTATTTTCTGACCTAGGTCACAACAACAACTTTTTTATTTGAATCTCTCTCGCACAACGCAAGCTTAACTATTTAACTTTTCTTATCATGAAAGTATAATACTAAGCTAACTTATTATCAACGCGTTTTTACAACTGAAAAAAGACCGATTAAAATGAATCCGATCTTTCAACTACATGGGGCAAGACCGGATCTCAGCTTTTAGCCACCTTACGATTAGATAAAACTGATAGGCACACATTGCAAAACGATTTTACAGTCAAAATATAGAGTACAAACTATACTCAACTCAAAATTGAAAAAATGAAGCATGGGTAAGTTCGGATCACGTAAATCCCATTGCAGCGACTACCGGAGACCAAAGGGAGAGGCAAGAACAAAACGGGGTCGCATTATTTATTCCCAGAATTTAAAAATATTGTAATATTTCGGAGTTATTTGTATCATTCTATCTTTGCCCGACCCATTCTTATTTTTTTTTACTATTAACTATATTTCATAAAATGAAAATTTACCCCAACGAGCCTTTTCAAATTTTTCAGTCGCCTTATTTCTTTAACGTGTCTTCAAAAGCACTGGAAAGTCAGGTCAACTATCCTGATGTTTTTTTTGCACATCTGTAGGTAGGTACCATTGAACTTTAATTAGTGTTAGTAGTGACTAGATACCTACAATATACAATAGGTAGGTAATTTTTTTATTTTTATTTATTTAATTTTTTTTTAATTAATTTATTTAAGTTACAATATTTTTACATGGTTTACATAAAGCAATACCGACAAAAACCTATAAAACTTAATATATTTTTCTTGTTTTCTTCTAAAAGAATAAAGGCATCAGAAGTAAGAGGTGGTGCTCAGGCAGATAATACCAATGTGTCTCATCTTTTTAAATTTTAATTTTGAACATTTTAGTGTTGGCTTAGAGGGGTTTCAGTAAAAATCCCAGTATTATCCCCGTCGGATGGCAGGCAAGGCCGAGCCAGGCTGTAGGGTGTCCACGAACCTAATAAATAAATATACGTTTTTTGTAATTTTTGTACAAATGAAATTGGTCGAATCTATTTACATTAGGTAAATAACTGAGACACCTACCTAACTACATTTATTTCTTTTACGTCAGTTTCAAAATTTTAAAGAAATTTTACTCCTGTAAAATTTTGCTACGACTTCTTGACAGGCGCTGTACTTAGTAAGACAACCAACACCTTGATTTTCATTAGAATAATAGTACGTTTAGTATTTTTTATTTCTATTCCAATATTGAGTATAAAGAGTTCTGGGCCTTAAGTCCGCCTGTTACAATTTTTGTAATAAAGTTAAATAAATAAATAAAAATGCTCCAAATATTGGTTTACTGTAAAATTAACATAAATACCAGAAATCACAGTTTTAAAGAGCTTTAGTGTTAACAAATTCACCATCATCATCATAGGGTCTTTTTTACTTCACTGCAAAAGCAAGACCCTCTCTGTACTACCAGAGCCATGAGAGCCATACTTAGTCACAGCAGCCAAGGCTTTGGCCTACACTCTCCACGCTGGCCAGACGGGTTGGAGAGGTCCTATTGATGTTTATAGACTTTGTTTAGCTAATATTTCTTTAATTTGCCTTTTACAACAGCCACAGAAAAACTTGGAGTGGTTCTATTCTACTCTACCGGAAACCACACGGCTAATGCTGCCGACCAATTTGGCTACCCATCCATCCACCATTGTCAAAGATAGTGACAGGGACCGACGTGCCCTCCGAAGCACTGATCATCTTACTTATCAGACAATCAGGTGATCAGCCTACAATGTCTTAACCAAACTAGGACAACAACACAAAGTCGTTGCCCCCGCCGGGAATCGAACCCGAAACCTCCGGGTATAAGCCGAACGCTCTAACCATTAGTACACCACAGAAGCAGTAAAGAGATGAAATATAAAAGACGCGATATTTGAATGTTAAAATTTTTATTTACAGTTTCCATTTTTGGAAAACTTGTGGCTACCCCACGGCTGCTCGCACTAAGCCCTGTGACGTAGGTTAATGCATCACGCCGCGCGGATTTCAGATCCTGCATAAACTATTCACAGATGAGAAGCGTCTGTATGTATGGGCATTTGTTTTATCTGGAGCGCCGTTTTTTGCTAGTGTTGGAAGTGCTTGGCTAATAAGATTTGCAATGTAGCGTTTTTTTAGGCTACACTTCTCTCTTACATGGATATAGGATACCTGCACTTTGTTAAATAGATGTTATAAAATAGTCGGTATCCAAACGAAGAGCTCTTTGGTTTAAGAGATAGTCGGTGAAGGAAATTTAAAGAAACGAAACGAACACTTTTTTGAGTAACAGTTTCTTACCCGGTGAAAAATCTGTACAACTGGAAAAACGGTGTTTTAGGTCAAGCGCTAGTCGTCAAAATATAATTTTTGAACCGACCAATGACGAACGGTTTTGTGTTAAACAGTTAATTGGACAAGGATGATTCGGGTAAATGTGGTGAGCCTAAAGTAATTTTAGGTAAGTAAAGGAAAAGTCTGTAGTTGTTGAAAAGGTTAGAAGTTAATGAATGAACTTCCTCCACTTTCTATTTGTTTCTCGAATCGTACAGTATACTTAATTTTCTTATTTCTATGGTACACGATCAATGAGGACAAATGTCAAGGTGAGGTGAAATGTGATCTTTTTTGTCATATCATAACAATAGTGATAGTCCATTAACGCATGCAACGAACCAGGATTTACCATATAAATGTAATTTCTTCCAATAAATCCCCCATTTCTTATTCATTTGTTAACCAGAGTTCATGACTTTTGTAGTAAAATTCTCTTTGGTAGCTGTAATTATGTCGCTACTATCAATAATAGTGTTTATAGTGATCCTCATGCTATCTACAGTTAAATCTTTGCCTACAGAACAAACACCGGTAGCATCACCAAGTGTACAAAATTTCAAAGAATTTGTGTCAAACATGATAAAAGAACAAAGCTCAAAAATCCAAGTCCTGCTCAAGAAAATTCAAACTAATGCGCAGTCTGTTTTGGCAAAGATCGAAAGTATGAAACAAGATTCTAAGATGAACGGATATAAGAAAAACTATGCGGACACGTTTAGAAGATATTTGAAACTTGAGGGACAAGTGGAGTCACCGATTGAAAAGAATGATGTGGAAGTTACGACCGAAGCGAGTTCCGAAGCCAGAAGTTTCAACAACTATTTGGCACCGACAGGATACGGAGCAAGCGGCAATGCCAACTACGGAACCCATCTACAGACGTATCACCATCATTCTATTGGCTTCGATCCAATCAATATCGTGGTATCAGTGTCTCTATTATCATTCTTATTACAAGCTATCCAAGGTTTGTTGAACAGAACCAGACTCCCCACTCCAGTCGTCGAGGCAAGAAGTCTTACAACAAACCCAGTGCAAAATTGGCTTAAGAAATTCGATGAGAAACCAATTTCTAAAGCTAATTATGTGAAAAGCAAATTCCCTAAGAAATATTATACATAATTAGGTAATAATTAATTTCGGTGTTCAGTATTTTAATAACATAAATTGTTAGCACTATTTATTTTGCACTTAAAGCATTTACTTTTACTTGTTTAAATAAATATTTAGCTTCAATTTTTGCATGCTGTCATTATCTTTGATACGCAAATGAACTGATTAAAATTTTATACTTAAACATTTGACTAGTTTATTTACCTCAATTTACCTACTATGTACTAATAATATTTTTGAATATGTAAGTAGTTTTGTACCTACATATTATGCTTAGATTAAAATTTGTTTTATTTTTATACGATTTATCTTTATAAATTTATTTTATCTATAGTCATTTATTTACGCCAACTTTCTTATCTGTTTTCTTTTCCTAAAGGTTGACAGGGAGAGAATGCTTTAGCATTTAGTCCACCTATTGTAGCTTTTGGCTCAATAAAGTTTTGAAATAAATAAAAATAAAATAAATTTATTTTCAAATATCTTAAAAAAGTTAATTGATACTCAGTTTATAACAAAAAAAATAGATAGGCACTTTTAACAAAAATGAACGTAAAAGAGTACTATGGGTAACTATTTCTTTTGAAGCCGTACTTACCTTTATTTGCATTGAGATAGAAACCTTGTGAATGGTCAGTCAGTGAAGGATTTAGACCTTGAGTGGCAGTACAAAAGCAGGCGATTGGCACAATTAAAATATGCTCCAGTTACTGGCAATCACGTCCTTTGAACAAGACCATCGGCTAGATGCGTATTTGCGCAGTATCCAAATCCAGGGCAACGTGGTTCAAAGGAGTGACGCAAAGGTAATAGGTAAGTAGGAAGGCCCTGGAAAACATAAATATGACATGATCACAGTTTATCTCTGTATCTACAATCAAAAACAGGTTAAAATATTACTGTCTATTGATGCGGCATTTTCATATAGTTTTAATGAATTTTGTGCTTCTGACGTCTATAGATAGAAGTTTTCTGCCGATTTTCTACTTTTTTGGAGATTGGAGCGAAAAAATCTCTTAGGCCCGGGCGGGGCATGAAATTTCAAAAACCTCTAATGGTCAGACAAAGACATTGGAAGTTCGTAATTATCCTATCGTTTGAGAATTTATCGTCCCGGGGCCGTTATTTATTGCGGGATTATGCTAATCGACATCTAGATTTGTAATTAGTGTTTGAATTTAGCTAATCTTTTGTGACGTTAAAAAGGATAAGTCCTTATAAATGATAAAGGCTTTCTTATAGGTATAGGCATATTGATGTTATATTGAAATATTTTATCGCTTTGTTTGTCCTAATACGCGAATACCTAACTAATACCTTATTATTTGGGGAACTCGGTGGTACAGTGGGAGAGTGTATTACTGGCACTTTCGCAAGTAAAGCGACACCAGGCGTGGTCCGTACTTGGATGTGTGACCACAAGTGGCAAAAAATTTGTCGAGCTCCTCCGTACTTCGGAAGGCACTGGTTCCGGCTGTTATCATTGTATGGCAGTCGTCAAGCTGTGTCAGATGCCTTTAGGCAGTCTGAAAAATCTGCCACCTGTGTTAGCCGCTTACACCCACGAAAAACTACAAAAAAACAAACCTAATTAATGAACATTTTATTTAAAAAAATGTACTTACTGCCGTGGTAAGTACATTTTATTTAAAAAAATGTACTTACTGCCGTGGTAAGTACATACCTTTTACGAGGTAAAAGTATGTGTAGGTACATAATATTATCACGTAAGAGGCATGTAGGTACCACTTACATATGTTTAGGACACTTAAATACAAAAGATAACATTCGGTGACCCGTTTCAGCCGTCCTTGCCATCTCCATGTAAACGATATCCACTCAGGCGGCGATGAGATATCGTGGGAACCCTCAATGTGGTCACTTAGTTGTTCTTCTGCTAAGTGATATCATGATATCACGGGTATTTTCGCGGTATGATGGATAGTTTATGTACTACTTAAGTATATGGTACATGTGTATATGGTAAGTATGTCAGGAAGGTTGAGGAAACGAGACCAATCTACGAGTAATGAGCGATTTTTGTCATTGATACCTTTTAAGATGTAGGTAGGTGATAACTCTATCTAGATTGAACTACTAATTTGGCTAATTATAACCTCCCGTCACTAACTTGGGTAACCATCCCGCTCTGGCTCATTTCTGATGCAAAGGTTGACCATTGCCATTCAGCGCCGTAACGCAGTTAGTATATTGGGCATCATTGCAGCAGAAATGTCAAGGGGCGGGTTTAAAATATCTTAGCTATTTATAATTTTGTTTTAATTTTATTGTCTGTACCTATACTTGTTTTTATAAACTAGATTTAGGTAGGAATTAAAGTATAGAAATAGACATACAAAAAAAGATATAAAATAGATGAAACGCACAAACGTTGTGTGCTTTCGTGGATTTATTCTCATAGGAAAATAAATTTCACTTATACATTATACACAACACACACTAATAAAACCTACCGTTTATAAAAAGATGCAGTAAAATATAAGTTTCTTAAGCGCCATCTGTGTCTTTAAATGTTAACTAAGTATAAAAAAGTCTTCGTAGTCTCGGGAAACAATACTAGATGGCGGTGCAAACCCTAGCGCGTGCGCACGACCACATGCTTCTAAAGAGCAAGTACGAAGCATAAGCCATTGACACAGCGCCATCTACAATTTTATATAGAAAACTGAAATGTAATTCATAAAATTATTAAATCGTTAATTGGCTTTAATATAGATGGCATTGTGGTAAGTTTAAGTTTATATTTTACAGTACTTCTGTTATTTTAATAAGCAAAATCGACTAAGTAGTTATCTATTTAATAAATAAGCTTTAAGTAAATATAAAAGCAAATATTTCCCATACTGTCTTTAGTTTTGATTTTAAAGTTGATCTCTATTATACATACAAATAGATACCTACTTAGAGATTTATCTCAAGATGCAAACACTGTAAGTACTTAATAAAGTAGTTCCTTACTTAGGTATTTGACTTTTTGGTGTTGAGTATTTTTTACGTTTGAAGAATGATAATGCATTCCTTTATAGACTCTCTCTTGAGCAGCGGATGCGCGCGGACGTGTCCGCCCGCTATCTTTGTTTCCTTGGGCTAGACATTGCCATGTGGCCATTGTCATTGAGCCATTGTTTACGACCATAAATCGCTCCGTTCGCTGTGCTATTATCAGTACTCGGATGTAACGCGGTGTAAGTGAAAATACCCATATCGAACTATAGTGAACTAGTGAACGCTTAAATAGTGAGAAAAAAGTGACTGCAAAGCTTCAGATCCAGGCCCGAACATAGCTGACGTGGGGTGCTTTGGTGAGATCTTTCCGATTATATGTTTGTTAATCTATCTATGAAATATTGTACTAGCCTATATTCCACTAAACTACTTAGACTGGCTGCCTATAACAGCCATCAAATAGGTACCTTTTTCCGAGACCTGGTACCGACGCATTGATAACAACGTAAAACACAAGAGCTCTGCATGAAATACCTCGGCAATCTACCGATATAGGTACCTAACTCGACTTTAAATTCATAGTAGCTTAAACAAGTGCCACTGCGAATTAGGAGTCAGACGTTGTGTAGTAGGCCATAAAATAAAAATAATAATAATAATAAAATAGGTAGTAACAAAATACAATAACCTTCCAAAAAACTAACTAGCACTACCTACTTAATTATGAAAACCGCGTGATCTATGTCTAAAGAAACATATAGTTTATCTAAACAATTTTACTTCTATGCAATTTCTACCCCTTTCATGATAAAATAGTCTGTCGTCAATGTTACTATACAACACAACATAGTAATTAGCATTAGTACAAATCAGTTTAACACGCGTTGGTAAAGTCGTAAAGGAAAAAAAAAATAGCAACAAGGAAATACATATATAACATATACAACCACCCCGGAAACAAATAGCCATATTAACTATTATATTAATTTACTCTTTCTCCGGGCAAAACAAAGCATATATATCCCAACTGCCTACAGCTCTTAAAAAACAAAAAAAAAAAAAGGAAAAAAATATATTCCACGAAAACCTCCTGACACAAAACTGCGTAACACACAAAAGGCCTACTTTCTAAAAACATTAAAAAAAAAAAACCTTGTTACCCGAGCTTCCACAAGTCATCATAAAACATCTGTAGGCCATTGCGCACACTGCCGTCACACCCAAACAAATCAATCACAAGCCAAATTGCCTACAACGCCCGAAAAACAATAGGCCAGGAATCATTAAAAAAAAAGGAAACAACCTCAAAGGAGCTTTTGTCTAAATCAATAGACCCTAATACATCTGCAACGACTTGGACACACTTGAGCAAAATGAATATCAAACAAATTGCGGGTGACGGTAACTGCCTCTTCAGGGCTATAGCAGACCAGATAAACCATGTCTTCGGACTAACCTTCGATCACCAAATGATACGACGTGACCTAGCTTCGTACGTGAAAGACAATAAACACACGCCCAGTATCAACCTAGCCCTGCAAAACAACATCATAGACTGCAACTACCTGTTTAGCCCCACCAGTAATATGACTTTAGATGAACGCATTGACAGATATGTTGAAAAACAATTTGAGGATGGCTTTTGGGGAGGGGAGGACATCCTAATAGCTGCAACGGAATATTACATAGTAAACGTTCACATATATGGGCAAAACAGGAATCCGATCATATATCACCCCTCAGATAACGCAGTTGCAAACATTTATCTACACTACGAAAATAGCCACTACGATAGTATTATTGACCTCGAAATACAACATCAACCTTTCAGTGACATAGAAAGCAGCACAGATCCCCGCGGAACACACGGAAAACTTAGTGGAATCTCAGTCAACTTTCCAGAAGACACCCAAGTGCTTGACTTACAAAAACAGGTATTGGTAAATCTTTCGCCTTTGAAAATCGTGTCGAATAAAACGAAGTATTCCCAATCACTTGAGTCTGATATCCTCTCAAATAATTACGAAAGCACTCAAAACAGTTATATCTGTCCCAAAGGATTACGCTCCCCCGATCAAACAGTAAGAGCGCCGACACATATACCAATGATCTGTGAAGCACCTTCCATTGCGACCTGGAATGTTTCAGGGTGCGCGCAGCCACGTGATAGGAAAAACATAGACCGAACTCTCTCAGAACGCAATATAACTATCGCTGGTCTACAAGAAACACACCTTGCAACAGGCGAGCTGAAATCGAAAAACTACAACTGGATATTGGGAGGCGGTAAAAGCGCTAAGGAACCTCGAGGTATAGCGATCCTAGTCAATAACAAAGCAGATCACGAAATCATTCAGGTATATCGTAAAAGTAGGGACGTACTTGCAACACACCTACACCTGAAAACAACAGATGACAGAAATCCAATTAGTATTCTAGTCATTACAGTACACGTCCCCGCGAAATCAACATCATGCTTTTTACAAATAGGAAACATTATAAGAAACAGCCCAAAAAATACTTACATAATAATTATAGGAGATTTCAATGCGCATATAGGCAAGGAGGACGTTCGTGCCGGTAAAAACAACACATTCGAGAAACTAGTAGGAAAAAATCTTTACCATAACTTCTCAAACGTTAACGGCCATCTCCTACTAAATTTAATTCAACAACACCAGCTAAAAGTAAATAGTACATGGGGTAGGCCTACATGCAGGACCACATGGTCTCGGGGAAAAAAACAATCACAAATCGACCATATTATGACAGGCTCTAAAAGAAAAATCTACTTCCATAAAGTAATAGGTGAAAAAGATACAGCAGTTAACTCCGATCACAAACTGGTATGGGGCAACATCCAAATGTCATCATTCAAAAAATCAAGGATACCCGGTACTAATGAAGCCCGCGAAAATAAAACAAAAAAAGTACAATATAACCACAAAAACTATAATTATGAGCTTCTGCGAGAAAGGGCCCACGTGACTGCCTACCAGAAAGCTATAATAGACAAAATCAAAATAGCAAAACACAAACTAGCAAATTCTAACAAGACACCTACTAATAACATCCAATTCGAATGGGACACTCTAAATGGAATTCTGAAAGAGTCCGCACATGAGACTCTCCATAAACCTATCGCCAAATCAAAAGAAAGCAGAGTTGCTTTAGCAAATCTAAAAAAAACCCTATTCAAAAAATCAAAAAATCCTCAAAATTTTGCTTTACAACAAAAATTGATAAAAGCCCGCCGCGATCTAAAAAGAATACTAGAGCAAGAAGAAGCTTACGACGCCAAATTTTTCTTCGAAGAGCTGGGCAGTAAGCACGAGTCGCTTCGAATGAAAATCACATACAAATTCTTGCGAAAGTATAAAAGAAAATGCGCCAGAGCGCAAACAAAACACCAAATCCCAATGTCTAACTGGATTGCAGACTTAAAAACAAGCGAAGGCCAACACATAGCCATCGTTCCCGAAACAGACAAAGAACATACAAGCCTGGAGCCTCCAAATATAGAGAACATAAACAACATCACCCAACGGATGAAGAATGGTACGGTTCCAGGCACAGACCAAATTGTACCGGAACTGTACAAGGCAGCTCCAATAGAGTTCTTAGAAGAGCTCGTTAAAACAATGGCAGCAATATGGTGTAACAACAAAGTCCCTGATGAATGGCGCCTCACCAAACAAGTTCCCATACAAAAACAACCACACCCAAAACAAATCAACGACTTTAGAAAAATATCTATATGCAATGTAGGCTACAGAATATATGCTAATTACTTATTAGAAAAACTTGACGCTGCTACCGACGCACTAGGAAACTATCAAGCGGCGTTTCTTAATAACAGATCCACAGATGATCACATTTTTACTCTCCGACGAGTTTTAGATACCAAATGGAGGGAGGGCGCAGTTGTATTCGTTGTGGGTCTCGACCTGGAAAAGGCCTTCGACAACGTCAACTTGGAAGCACTAAAAGATATTCTTGTAACCAGAGTAGGAGCTCCACTAACAAACCGAATAATAAAGGCGTGCATGAACGAGGAGACTTTCATCTCATGGTGTGGTCAAAACTCTGAGCCAATTAAGAAGGGCAAGGGAGTAAAACAGGGCTGTCCACTGTCACCGAGATTATTTACTATAATCATAGATGAAGTACTCAGAACCCTTGAGGAAGAAGACGAAGATGTAAGACTGGACCAAGACTCAAAAATAACCCTGCCTATAATACTTTCCTTTGCAGACGACATTTTATTAATCGGTGAAAATATTGAAGTGCTAAACCGCATTATTACTAAAATGAAAACACTGCTCAACTCAGTCGGCCTCACCATAAATGAAAACAAAACAAAACTGGTAGTACGCGATCCCTTAGCGCCAATTAACACAGTCCAACCATGCCGAGTACTGGGGGGAGTAACAATTCAACCTGTACCAGAGATCAAGTATCTTGGTACATATATAACAGCCACACACAACCGACGGTCTACCATTAGAACACGGTGTTTAAAGGCGATCAAAAACAGTAAAATGTTACTACCCTTCATAAAAAACAATAAAATAGAGTGTAAGATTGTACTGTTAATGTATAAAATGGTGATTAGACCGTGCATCACGTACGGCCTGAATGTATCAGCATTAACAAAATCGAATCGATCAAGACTCAGAAAGTATGAGCGTCAAATACTTCACGATATGTTGTCCGTTGCCAAAGCGACGCCCAAACGGAAAACACAAGCCATCTTAGGTGGGAAAACAATTACAAAGGTAATAAAAGTACGAAGAATATCTTACTACGGCCATATACTACGACGACCAACTCCGCACCTAATTCAAGCAGCATATAAACACAAAGAAATGAAAAAAAAAGTGGGGCGCCCTATCTATACATGGGAAGACTCCCTTAATCACGACATATATTACTACACAAATAAAACAAAGACGGAATGGGAGGAAATAGCAGAAAACAGAGCCCTTATAAAAAAAGAAGCCGAAAAGATTTATGATGCTCCAGAATCAGACTCAGAAACCGACCCGGAACCAGAGGAACCCACCTTGAACTCAACATAAATCAATTTAATGCAGCTTTCACCTACAGATAGAGTGATTTAAGAAGGCTTTAGGTACAATACTTATACCTATCTTGAAACTTGTTTCATATTAAAAACTTATTAGAACAGCTAAACACAGTGAAATAGTACTAAACCACAACGGTCGGCGGCGTAGACCAGGGAACTTGAGAAGAAAATAAGAAGTGCCAAGCCAAGGGACCAAACTCAGAGAGGAGCTTGGAAATAGAAGACACCTACGTACCGATAAAAGATTCAAGAAGACCATAGAAGAAAACGACTGAAGAATCAGAGCCTCAGGAACAATACTTACACAAGATTAAGGCAGACAATACTGATATTAGAAAGATACATCAGGAAGAGAAGACCATCGCAGAGGGAAAAAAAACGCAGTCATAATCCTTTCCTTATTATATATAACACACCAAGTATAGAATCCTATTACCCTATGTTTACTTGTTGCTGGTATACGGTAGACTCTAAATTCCCATGTCTCTCCCATCCCCCAGACTGCAATCCCCCACACGCTCCATAATACCCTATATACGTGCTCACTTGGTTTCTCGAGCCTGGTACTGGTTCAAAGAGGTCTGACGTGGCTGCGCTAGTAAAACGGAGACGATAAGTTCCCATATCGGCCCGTAGCTGTAAGTGCTGTCATGTTCATTCCAAAGTGGACCTAGCTCCAACGCTCTTGCTGCGAAAGCTGGCTGGGTGAGCACAGAACTGAACTGAACTGAACTGAAGAATGATAATGCATTCCTTTATAAAACTTTAATAAAATTAGTTACTTACGAAATGCTTATGATTTATATCTTTTTCAATAAATATGAGCAACAATCAAAATACCTCGCTCGGCAATTTCCCATGAAATAATGAAGGAACAAAGGAGTCCCGCTAATATGCACGGTAGCTGGAATATACTCACTCATTAACAGAACAAATCTGTGTAAACAATAAAAAATGCATATTAAGTAGGAACGAAGCAAAGTGGGAAGTGAGAAGATGAAATAAATTGCGGGCGATCCGAGTATTAATTCCTCGTTTGTCGGACTCGCCACGCAGCCATTTTTCTAAAGGCAACACCGTAGGGTTAATTGTAACGTTTGCACAGTGAAATGTAAGGAGTAGCTGTTCTGATTTAAATAGGAAACCGTATCGTATTAATTTATTTTTCTTTCCTTTGTGACTTTTCTCACCCCCTCTGGCACAGTCAGGCGAAAATAGTGTTAAATTTAAAATGATGAACAAACGGACTTAGTTTTTGAGGGTATTTTTTTTACTCTATGTTTTATAGAAAAAAGGTGCTCTAAAAACCTGTGTTAAATATTTAAAAATTGTAGCGCAATTGAGGAAAATCTAATCAATCAAAAATCTGTACTAAAAAATGTAGGTACTTATCTAATTTATGAGTAGGTATATCTCGATACACCTCGAGAGAAAAAACGTCGTAGTAGATACATATTTTAAAAAATTCCGTTCAACTTCATTTCATGGATTACCGTTCCTTCCCTAGTCTTTAGAATCGTTGCATAATTTCGTAAATATTAAAATTTTTGTGTTAGTAAAAATTAATTAAATTAATCATTAACCCTCGTATTTATAAAATTGAAAAAAAAAATCGATTGATTTGAACTTTTGCATTTTCACAATACAAGACGAGATAAGATTTAGCAAGCGTATGTTACTGTTTATAAATACGGGAGTAACTGTCTTGTTTACTAACACACGAACTGAGTAGGTACCTACCCAAGAGAAAATCGGATAATTTTTTTTATAAACAAATGCAGCTCTTCCACTTTTTTATTCAGGGCCTCACGGTCAGCTAACAATGTGAAAAAATGCTAAGTATAAAAATACTTCATTAAACTAAGTTTTATCTACCGTGTTAATCAAGGGGCGTGGGCTAGTAAAATCTGATCGCTTTTTATTATAAAGCTTTACACCGTCAACTTTGACGTTAGAAAATGAGTTTTATCACAAAGTGATAAAGTTCGAACTATGAAATTGAGGCAATAAGTTACTACGTTTCGTGTGACGAGAAAACGGACTAAGCAAACTAGAGTCTTATAATAACTTTATTATATAAATAGATTTATTGGTACATCCTAACACAATTAATTTGGAATTAAGACGTCGGAATATTGAGTGGTCTTCTCTTTGTAACAATTTTTCACCGGCCACCGTTTTTTATCAAACGGAAACAATGTGCCTCGTCTATTTAAATTAAAAATATTTGGTAGTTGTATTTTGAAAGATGTTAATTATTTTGGAAATTGGTTATAAAGTGATGTGAAGATTAACGCAATGATATTAGTAGGGTAACCAGCCTTTTGGTTTTGTCGTAGGTCATACTTTAGCTCAATTTATGCAAATTCTTAGTAAACTAGAGACTGTAAAATTACAGTAATATACCTAAGCATAACTCAATTATTGCAGGTACTTACCTACTAACCATCTTCTGTATGAGTGCATGTAAGCGATAAATAAAGAAATAAAGAAAAGAAATAAAGAAATAAAGTATGTAAGTATGTGTTCTGAAAAATTTGAGGAATAGTTAGTTATGTTCTGAAAAGAGTTGGTGTTGGCAGGTATTTTTAGTAAGCTTATAGATTGTGAGGTATTCATTTTATAATTATTACACTGTTATAATTTATATATTTACTATTTAAATAAAAAGAAAAAGAATCAATAGGTAGGCAATATTGTAAAACTGTGAGTCTAAGTATAATAGACAATAAAAGCAAAATCAAGACAGATTGCAGGACTAGTGCTGTCCTCATACTTATAAACATCAATTTCAGAGTATATTTTAAATGTTTTGCATTGAAATATCTTGAATGCATGTAGATTTGAAATCCCTTGTTTGACTGTCACATAAACATTTCGTATGTGCGCGCTAAAACTCTAATTGGTAACCCTATAGGTGTCATAAATAAATGTTATCATTTTACAATAGTTTTTGTGAGTAGATCCTGGAGATACGATCTCAACAGTTCACATGAGCCGTATTCAATTTGCCGGCAGCGTAGTTGTTGAAAAATAATTAAAAATGCAATTAAAAGCAGCTATAAATCCGTCACCTGCCCCGCCTAGCGCATAAACAAACTTAAATTAAAAAAGAAATATAAATATCGTTGTTTTAGTACAATCGTGTAATGAAGCTCCCGGATTTAATGGTTTGTTACAGCGGAATGATATTACAACCGCGTGTAACATGTATGTATTATGTGTCTTTCTGATATTATATTATATTATATATGAAAGTTTAGATATTTCGCAAAACGGCTGAAATTAAGCATGTAGACAGCAAACTATGAGTATAATATTTTATAGTTTGCTGAGATAACCTAAGCATTCTACTCGTAAGCTTCATAAAATGTATCGCGTAGGTAAGCTTTATACATATATCACCTGGATTTGTCGACCTCCGTGGCGTAGTGGTCACTATGCTAGTCGTCCACTCAGAGGTTCCGGGTTCGATCACCGGTCAGGAAAAGTTGGAAAATTACCTATTTCAGATTGACCTAAGTCTTGGATGTTTATCTATATATGTATTTTTTATAAAATATAAGTAGTATCGTTGAGTTAATAGCCCATAACACAAGTTTCAAACTTACTTTTGGGCTAGCTCTGTATAATTTGTCCCTATATATTTATTTGTTTAAATATAAAGTATATTTAGAAAAAAATTAAGGTTCAGTGAGATTTAGATAAGATTGTGGATATCTGATTTTGATGCACCTACTAATATTAATGATTTAATGCAAGGTCCAATCATCGGGTGCTATTGGGAATGCATATCCCAAAGCAGGTGTGCTTAGAGGCATTCTCCAATTGATTATGTCTGTGATATTGTGAACATCTTCGGCCTCAATCGGGCACTTCCTGATTTATTTTTTATCGGAAACTCCGGATAATGGTCCTATTTGTTAAAGCATTATTTAATCAGGGGTCAGATGAATAACCAATTTTGTCCCACGTTTAAATAAATCTATATATAATTCCTTGGAAAACTGGTTTTGGTTGTTTCGGGATTCTAAACACATTTTTTTAAATAGACGTTTAATTGAACTTTAGTTACAACTGCAAAAACAAGTAAATAACTATAGTGCTCTACATAGATGGATTAGAAAATTAAAACAAAGCAATACATTTTCTAAGTCATTTATTGTGAATCACAATCATACTCGTATGTCAATGGCGTTCCAATTAGAATTTTAAAAAAATACACATTTGAGCAAAAATACATGTAAAAGAAACTTCATTTTGATCCTTTCTTGATATTGATACGTAACGTAAGTCGTAGAATAACACAAAATAAGCTAGCAATTGGGCTGAAATACCAAACAAAAATACACAAAATTTAGCCTAAAATCCTATTCTATTTTTATTCAGTCCGTGTAATTATTCCTACAAGTACGAGTACAGAAAGATTTGCAAAATCATTACACAAAAGCAAAAACATAACGTAACGTATTTGACCAAAAACATAACGTATTTGACCAAACTTACAAATTTTACATCTAAAAATAAGAAAAAGCACTACCTATTATTAAAAAGAAAACAATTTTGAACTAAAAAAACAATACAGGTATCCCGTATACTAAAACACACAGGTTCATTCATCTGAATAGTACCGCTTAAGTCGGTACTCATTAAAATTTTGAAAATACAATGGAGAATTTCATGTTCTGGTCCTAAAGTTGCTCTAATTCGCAATATTTAATAGGTATTTGCAGTCGTGTAGCAGTACGTAATTGCATGACACCGGCATCAATCTATACCTACCTAAATTTAGGTCAACTTGCAATCCTTAAAAAAATAAAGTCAAATGTCACATAACTTGCTTATGCTCTAGGCGCAGAGTTCATGTAAAAATTGTTCCTATTCACCATTTTCTTCATAAATTGGTTGGCATTAGAAGTAGGCTATAGTAAAGTTATGGCAGAAGCAAAGCTGGCAGGGCGTTGGTAATGCTCCCATTTGGAATGAAACGGAGATTGAACAAGCCCTAGATAACCTTCAAACTAAGTTATGAACTACCTACTCTTCACAGTTTTAAAATGAGACGTGAAGCTTTACTTCGCACATTAACTAACAGTGGCCCCTTGCGAAAAAAATGCCAATCTATTCAGTGGTTTCTTATCATCTACTCAGCTTATAAATTAAAATTGGACCAGTACTTTTATTGACTATTTTTTTCTTTTGCTCTAGGCTTGTTTGGCAGCAGCGGCGGCGGCAGCGGCAGCGGCAGCGGTGGCAGCGGCGACACTGGCGTTGGTGATTGGCGGTTGCGGCACCAGCAAGTCTGCCAGACGACCCGCTTCTCGAAGACCAGAGAGGAAAGCGCCGTGCACTGTTGCGGGATAGTTTCGCATTGTGTGTTCACCTTAATAAGAAAACAGAATTAGTTGAACATAGCCATCGCAGAAAACTACATATTTGAGCCTTTTGGGGTAGAAACTTTTCTTCTTGGTCCGTGGGGTCTTTCAGCCCATAATTCATTTAAAATTATTTCTAAACGTTTATTCGAGGTATCCCGTGACCAAAGGGCTGGTAACTATCTGACTCAAAGAATCAGCATTGCCATACAACGTGGCAATGCTGCCAGCCTTTTGGAAACGTTGCTGAGGGGTAATATTTTAGTGGGACTACATAATTTGCAATTTTTTTGTTTTTATTTTATTTTTAATTTAAATTTTAATAAGTTTGTGTAGTTTGAAATTGTTTGTGTGGTTTGAATTTAAGTTAAATTTTATCTTTTCAATAAATATCAAACATTCTATAGTTTTAAGTATCATACAATTATTTCATGCCCTGTTGTTGAGTGATTCACCTGTATCCTTCAGATTTCTTACTTTAATCAAAACAAGAATCGAAATGTGTCAAACATTCTTAGTCAGTAGTATATAGCTGAATGGAAAAATCTGATAGTTCCAAAAGCAAATTTTAACGTATCTAATGTTCCCGTCTAGAAAAGCTATTACAACTAAAAGTTTTAAAACAGGTGCAAAACGTTTTAAAATAATATATGTACGCTGCAACGATATAATTACTTATTCTAACAATATGATACGCATGGTACAATAAAACAAGGTATTCTCTTCCCGTGACAGCTGATGACGTAGGTGGAACATGACTACGTCATCAGTTTGATATGTTGCCACTGTGTGAAATGGAATTACCAAGCGTAATGCATTTTTGAACTTTATATACCAATTTCAAATTAATAATCAATTATATCAATTTATTAAATATTGAATTGATGAATCACGCGAGAATCGCGAGATACTAAATAGCTAAGTTACTTAATATTTTATTTGATATTCATGAACTAATTGAGAAAGTCCTTAAATTTACTGAAAAAAACAATCAGTGGCAACACTTTCATGACGTAGTCAAGTTTCATCTCGGGAAGAGAATACCTTGTTTTATTATACCATGATGATACGTAGATGCGATTTCATTTTGTGGCAAAAAAACAAGACAATGTATTGTTTACTGCATTACAATTAAGTTTTCATTTAAAGTAAACATTGAACAAGTAATAGTTAAATACTTCATTGGCATTTCTCATCATCATCATGAGGGTTTTTTGTCTCCACTGCAGGAGCAAGACCCTCTCTGTACTACCAGAGCCATACTTGGCCAGAGCAGCCAGAGGACTTTGGCCTACACTCTCCACGCTGGCCAGACGGGTTTAAAAGCTTTGTTTAGCTTATATTCCTAAGTCGCCTTCTACGAAAACCACGGGAGGACTTAGAGATCCTATTCTACTCTGCCAGAAACCACAAGGCAATTGGCACTACTAGAAAGTCATATAAATTTTACCTCGATGTTTACTGTCGTTGTAAAGAGTTGGCAATTTGCACTACTAGAAAGTCATATAAAATTTACCTCGATGTTAACTGTCGTTGTAAAGAGTACATACACACCTGCAAAGAACAGCCTGTTTTCTCCTGGAGCGCCAGGCACGGGGGCAGCCAGTAGATCGTAGTCCGTTCCCGATGAACCCACTGCCACGAAGCTGTACGAGCCTCGAGCATATGGGTCTGCGCGCCATCTGCCATGCAAAGTTATATTAGGGTACCAATATAATAAAACCACTCATTTCATACTCAATTTTTAAATAATTGATTTCAAACGGGGGCAGCACTGAACCCTACGAATAATAATCTGAACCCCAGAAAATTCATGTATTAAAAATCACTCAATAGATTTTACTGTGATCCTGAGTAATATTTCATGTAAGTCATTAAATGTATAAGTGGTTTGTACAATCTTCGATCGTTGGAGTACTTGAAATGGAACACGCTGAAAACACTCATGATGATGATGATTATCATATCATATCAGACACAGAAAACTGCTAGGCATAGGAAATTAAATCATGAAGCAAATATTTAAAATTCAAGCAGTATTACCTGGTGACCACACATTCCTTAGGCTGCGGTACAGCGGCGTGGCCAAAGATGCTCTTCAGCACCGCGATGCACCTGCCCACGATGACGTCATCTGTCACGTTCTCCATCACCGCTGCTGCCTCTCCCGCCACCAGCGCCAGAAGTACTGGCGCGCTGTACAGGTTCCAAAACAGAAATAGCTCTCCTGCGGGAGACAAAAGTAAATATTTTCATTGGCTTTTAATATAATAAATAGTCAAAATACACTGATTGATCTAGACCCAAAGTAAGTTCAAGGCTTGTGTTTGTGCTTGTGTTAAGGGATACTAACTCAACGATACTATATGTCGTCTTTTAATAAATAAAACTAAAAACCGACTTAACCCTGTAACTACGCAACTGATTTTGATAATTTTTTTTATTGCTAGTGTACCCTTTCAAACAAAAATAGAAAATTATAGGCGATTTTAAATAAATCGATGAAAATACAGTAAAAAAATAAAAGATCGCGACGAATTGATAACCTCCTTCTTTGGAAATCCTTTTTTGTCGATGAAAAATATACACAAAGAGTCTTCTTTGTGTGAAGTAAAATTGTCCACTTTTACACAATAATGGATCCTAAGTACCTAGATAATAAAAATAAACTTTACCACACTATACACTACAATAGTGGCATCAAACTTTGATATTAAATATAAAGCAATTAAGTATCTTATGTAATACTATATTCATAATTTCCACCACACGGATAAGTACGTAAACTACTTTACAAGTCAACATGAGCACATATTCGGACATTTTGCTATGAACAATACTAGGTTTCCTATCCATAAGCAAAAAAAGTTAAGCCATATTGTAACATGGCATACTGTTTTTTGGCACAATTATTATGCCAAACAATTACGCCTAAGAACTATTACGCAAAAACCGGTATTACAAAGAACATTAGGACAAAACAAAAAAGGGATCCCACATTACTACACACAAAATATTATGATAGCTCTAATTTCATCTAAAACCATCGAAGAAATTTCATCTTGCAACAATGTGAATAGCGTGATGTCACTAAATTCTGTTGAAATAAAGCCACAAAATACAACGTTGCTTGACATTTAAGCCAGTGCCGCGATTTATGAAATAATTGCTGGTTCCAGCTTCAATAATATTACGATATTATTAGTTCGCGTGACTATATTTTAGGTCACAGCATAAGTTCAATCTTGTTTGAGTTCGGGTTTAGCTTAGTTTACATAGTTCGCAATGTTTTGACTTCGAAATGTTATCGAAGTGGTAGGTGCAAAGTTATAATAGTTATGGCTCGAACTTGGAAATCGTCTATCATAATCAAACAAGTCATAAACGCAGAATTTAGTTGTAAAGACTGTGGTTTGAATAAATCTCGCTTTATTTGGCACATTCACTTATAAATTCCAAGTAGAATTTCGTGATCCCCAGTCAGGTCAGAATGGAAAACGATCTTTTTCAGATTGACCTGGGTCTTGGATGTTTATCTTTATATGTATTTGTTATAAAATATATCGTTGAGTTAGTATCCAAAAACACAAGTCTCGAACTTAATTCGGGGCTAGCTCAATCTGTGTGATTTGTCCGTTTTATATTTATAGCTATGTAAGACTTCAATAAATTATGGAAATAAAGAACATTGATATAGCTGATAGGAGGGCTATGCGCGTTCTTACATAACTCTTGGAAGACACGGACGATAGCTGCATCAGATAGCGTAGACACGAACGGCCCAAACTTAAACGCTAACTTGGCCATAATTAAAAAGTAACGTTAACGTGAAAGTAGGGTTTACGCTCAAATATTATGGACCTTCCTAATTCTCGTTTTTGTGTTAACAAAATTGGTGTCAGTTTTTTAAGCTGTCTAAAAGCATCTGTTACAGCTTGACGACTGCTAATGAGGTGCTCATTCTCCTAAAGAAGTCATAATAGGTTACTGAAGGACTAAACACAGATATCTCGTAAAACCATAAGTATGGCAAAGCCGGTCATAAAACTCGTACCGGTTCTCGATTTCCTCCACTTATTCTTAAAGAAGAAAAAGTCAAAAGCTGACTCCGGGATCCATAGCAATACGGCTAAGTCACTTATTTACTTAAAATTATATAGATTTTAATTGATTGGAAGAAACATCCTATCATTGATGCTGACTATTTAAAAATGCGATATATTGCATGCAAACTGACCGTAGATAATACCCAAAAGAGTAACTGGCCTAGCCTATTACTTTTGCGGATCTACCAGAGACGGTTGTATCCATGGCATTGTATGTACTGCGTACGCTGTATCTAATCAAGTAATCAAAGTAAGTGTCAGAAAGGCAAAATAGGCAGTTTTCGAAAAAAGTAAGTACATCTTTGCTTGTTGCTCTGATTTGTTGCAAGCGTCCCCTCCGCTCGCTCTCGAGTAAGCAAAAAATAATGTTCTTTTTAAACCCCGACGAAAACGGTGTGTATGCAGGGGTGTCATAAATTTGACATGTCTATGTCTGTCTGTTACATCGTAAGATCGGGCCGCCTGCCTGCTTTTAAACCGACTTTCAAAAAAGGAGGAGGTTATCAATTCAATGCGATCTTTTTTTACTTTTTTATTCTTTATTTATTAAAAAGGGTTTTGTCACGCAAAGACTATGTCATCCCCGTACGGTATACAAAGAAAATAACAATCATCAACAATTGAACATTATAAATACCATAGACATAGATTTTTTTTACTACGTAAGATAAATACAGAACATTTACAACACAGCTGAATATAGTTATGACAGCCTTCTGGCTTCCTCAGATAGTGGAGAAGCCAGAATGCTGTTACACATTATTTTATGTACGTTCATCGATTATTCGAAGACGCCTGGACCGATTTCGATTCTTTTTTTTTATTTGAATGCGTTATACTTCCGAGGTGGTCCCATAGAAATTTTATCAAAATTTGTTGTGTAGTTTGGGGGTGAAATCGGTTTTTAGTTTTGAAAAATTATATCTAGCAGCATCTTGTAGGGTTAAGACCTGTAGCTTACAGATGGTAACAGATATTTCAAGATCACTTTATGTTGAAGATCAATATCCACTGCGTTACCTGTAAGGGTATTAGTAACTTTCCTAGACTTGAAGTTACGTTGATGAGCAAAGTCAAAGTCAAAGTCAAATTCATTTATTTATCTTTGGATATTTGTATCACTTGATAATTGTCACTTTTTTTCCTTTCGATTTCTTATAAGGCAAATGTTGACGTCAGATCAATTACTTATAGCTAAGTTTACTGCCGCTTCCAAAGCGCAAGTACAGAAGAAACGGTAACAAACTGTACTGAGCTTCGATACTAAAATGGCAATAGTTTACGTACAATTCAAAAAGTATTCCACTACTTATCTCCAAAATGTCACTTTCCATCGCTGACTCTCTCCATTTTATTTTTTAAAATTCCGTACTTTTATTCCGTAATTTTTTTTCGTTAAAATTAATAAAATACGTTAATGGTCTTATAAAATAAAATGCTAAATAGACATATCCACGTTAGCAGTCTGTGTTATACCTAGACGTGATCGCTCAGGTTGCGTGACGCTACATGAATTTCCTCCTAAGCCGAGGCTTTCGCCGTCGATCGATAACTACTGCTACAGCTACTAAATCCCACAAATTAACCCAGTGCTTAGTAGGATACTATACTACTAACGATAGTTCAGTTAGGTGAATAGTTGAGCTGTGTCGTACTTCAAGTAGAACGTAAAGCCGTTGGTATCATTTGTTAAATTTAGCTGAATTTATTTTTATTGTTCCTTCTTCTAAGCACGTCACCCGTTGCATCCTCATTATTACGCTTTGAAGCTAGGGATGCACTCTTTCTCGCTTTTTCTTCTCTTACCAAAGATACCAAAGATGGAAGATCTTGCGAAACCGCGAAGAAATATCCGGAATTATTCATGTATATATAAACGGGGCTTAGCACGAACCTTTTTTGTTTCGTGTAACGTTTCGAATAGTATACATCGTCGCTGGAATTCGACCACGATGGAAAAAGTAACTCCTCATTACAGCCACCACCCGATGTCAACCTTCCGTAGGAATGGAATTGTATGCTTTTGTGACTTGTGATCATAGGCTCTGTCTATTTTGTAAGGGAAAGAGACTTGACAGTTTATCTATGTATGTGTATAAATGTTTTTTTTACCTCTACTGGCTGTGGTGGTGCCGACATGGCCAAACAGATTGGCACTGGGGTCCCAAAACGTGCGCTCGAAGCAAAGCACCACCTTATTGAGGTTGCCATATCCGAGGCGTTTGATGGCCGCCACCTAAAAAAAAAAATACTCACATTACAAGAGAAAGGAAAGACACATTTGCCCAACAATCGGACTAAACAGGTTAGTAAAAAAACTTACACTATATTTTATTTATTTTTATTTAAAACTTTACTAAGTCAAAAGCTACAATAGGTGAACTTAATGCTAAAGCATTATCAACCTTTAGGAAAACCTAAATATAATATGAAAAAATATTGCAGTAGCTTTAATATTTTTTGCAAAATAAACTACAGCGTAAATGAAATACTAAGAAAATTAGCGAAAGCTTAAATTTTATGCACGTTGTTTAGAAGCCGGTACAACAATTTGGGATCTCAAAAAAGTGTTTTTAACAAATTCTCTTTTAAGGCGATCGGCTAGCCTAAAAGTGAACTCTTCTTCTCAGATTTTTTTTTAATGTGTTAGCTTTCTTACTGGGATTCTTAACGTACTAGTAGTTTAAATATCAAAAACCAACCTTCCAATCGGGCAATGGTGGGTCGAACTTGACGAAGTTCTGTTGACTCTGGCCATTATTGGCCACTGCCACTTTCAACACACCCAGTGGTAGAGTGCAGAGGACCACGTCACCTAAAAGGAAAATTGTATAATATTAAGATTAATTCATAGCCGTCTACTTTAGACCGTTTAGTATAACCAACCGTCTACTGATGATAAATAGGAAATGTCCTAAGAATTAATTCATCACATATTGATATTCGTGTATAGCAGATGTGTGTGTCTTAAAAGTTGACAGTTTTTGCAGAAAATATGCCTTCGTAATATAGTATCTGATAGTTTTTGAAGAAAATATGCATTCATTTATTAAGTTTTCTAAATGAAATGTTCACCACACATGAATGAAGCAGGAATAGAATGAAATATTGCAATAGTGGGAGAGGCCTGTCCAGCAGTGGACGTTATGCGGCTAAAATGATGATGATGGTGATAATTGCAACAGTAAAAAATAAATAATATTGAACAGGATTTATCAGTAAAATTAATCCAAACTGCACACACAAATCAGCCTAAAAGGACCAACAAAACCAGGTTCACAAAGTTGTTTATCTGAAAGGCGATCTATCCATTAACAGTCATCAATACCTTAAACATAACACGGGGTAGATAAAACCCCCATTAGCGTATAGGAATCGAACCGCAACCTTCTTTGTACGATATCCGTTCAACCACTACACCTAATGGGGTATCAAATCTCGCTTTAGGGGGGAAACAGCCGGAAGTAATCAGTGTAAAAGCCGAACTCTGACCCAACAAAGTATGGGTTTTGCTATTTACATGTTAAGCAGACCTTCTGTGCGATTGGGCGCCATTTTTACATTATTTATGTTCTATAATGCAAGTGTTTTAATATTAATGAATGTTTCGGTGGTGCATTACAGATTCATACGTTCATCTGATTTTTTAAGATATTTATTGGATTCATGAAAATGTATATAGAAAATATTTTTTTAATAGCTTTAATTTAGTTTCACCTGTCCCGTTGTCTATCTGAAATCAAATTTTGCAAGTTAAATTTGACCATATTCCCGGTTTTCGATTGAGCTGAAGTTTTTCACGCACATACTTTAACCCTTTATGGTCATTGTTATAGATAAATGTTTGTTTGAAAATATATTTTTTTAATTATTATGTATCTGTGATTGAAATTCTTTTTTATTTCTACATATAATAAGGAAAAATGAATCATCTGCTTTTCAGCCGGTTACCTATATAGGAAATAATTGCGGAAAGACTATTATGTCCAGCAGTGAGCTTTATACTGCCAAATTATAATATTATATGGAATTGCCGATTTTAATACTATACTGCCATAATAGTAATTTCATAGGTAAAGACCTATAAGGTATTTTCCACTGTCTATGTTACTTTTATTAGATTCTCCTATTTATAATATTTGATGAAATTACTGAAATGACTGTCTTTTACTTTCTAGGATTTTTAAATGATAAGCATTTTTAAATGGTTTTATAAAAACGACAGACAAGAAAATTTCTAGGTGCCGTGACAAGCTTTCATGAATTTATATGACGAAGCTTCATATAGTGTCGTTTGGATTATTCTAGCTGTATTATTTTAATCAAAAGCTAATGAGAATAAGGAACTGCCTTCCAGACCTACTAGTTATACATATTAAACCTGCCAGTGACATGAAGAGAAAATAAGTATGTGTCAAAAGATAAACCAATTAAAGTTATGTCGTGTTTTTAAATGGTTCTTTGCTTACTCTAATGGAACTATTAGGGTGAGTTTGCGTCTAATTTATTAATCTTATACTAGCTAGCTTATACTTACTTACTGGCTTCCAACATCATCTAAAAGGTTAACTAGTTGATGGGAAAATGACACCGATTAACGCCCTGTTATCTCATTCGTGTAGTTTTTTTTTTTTTACTTTTAATTTCACCGCTTTGTCAGGGATACCTAAACTATATATATATATATTTATGCAAAATTATAGCTTTCTAGTACTTATAGTCTCTGAGCTAAGCCACGGACGACGAACATACCGAAACTTTAAAAGTTCTTTTTCAGTATTCGGGTCTCATAAGAAAGCTCAAGGTCGCTCAACGCGCTATGGAGAGGGCTATGCTCGGTGTTTCCCTACGTGATCGAATCAGAAATGAGGAAATCCGTAGGAGAACAAAAGTCACTGACATAGCCAAGCGGATTAGCTCGTTGAAGTGGCAGTGGGCGGGACACATAGCGCGACGAACCGATGGCCGATGGGGCAAAAAGGTTCTTGAATGGCGACCGCGTACTGGCAAGCGAAGCGTAGGACACCCACCTACAAGGTGGTCAGATGACCTGACCAGGGTCGCTGGAAAGCGCTGGATGCAGGCCGCTCTTGATCGGTCATTTTGGAAATCTTTGGGAGAGGCCTATGTCCAGCAGTGGACGTTATGCGGCTGAAATGATGATGATGAGTATTCGGACCTAAAAAAAAAACTGGAACTTCCTATAAAAGTAAGCAATACAAGTTCCTGGCTAACGTAAACCAAAGCATTTTAAATTCAAATTCAATCACAACATAAGTCACTGCAAAAGTTCATGTCTTCGTGCCTATGAATTTTATTCAGCGAAGCGTTATCCAAACGATAAACGTTTCGAAGAAAACATATCAATATTTTACGATTATAGTCCCGGAGAGAAAACTCAATCATGTGGCCATGCGGCTGAATAAATAAAAACTGTTTTTTTTTTCTTCTTTGCAGTTAAATATTTGATTAAAAATGCATTGATGTGCAAATTCTACTGCAGATACTAATCTAGAAAGGTTTGCTTTCATTGATTTAAAGACAATTTCTAAACAATAGATTTATCAGCGACTTACTTCAAAAGAGAGATATAGAAAGTAGTGTTAGTCTCGGAAATTATTAAATGATAATAATAAAGCTATGTGCGGAGCTTTAAGGCAGCTTAAAAAATGTTGGCCACTTACAGAAGACAAACAAACCCACCTAGTTGACTGCAGAAATTTGGTTTGAACCAAATTTCTGTGTCTATTCTTATTGACCCGAACTGCTTAGACCCGGCTCGGGCCGCCCGAGGCTTTTCCGGATCATTTGCATACAGACAGACTCTCGTTGATGCTTGTGGGCGGTGCCCAAAATACACTATGTTTATCCGTTTGGCCTGTAGTTTAACAATGTCTATTTGTTTTGTGCTGTAGATTGTAGGAAGCCAAAATTATGAAATTTATAAATAGTAGGCTTAGTAGTCTGGGTCGTCTGTGAGACATGAGTTGGAATCTCCATAGGTGCACCATTTTGAATCATCGGTTTTTTCTTTTATTACCACTTGCTTACGGAGACAAAATATAGTAAGAAACGTTTTGACTAGTGTATTTAAATCATTGCAAGAGTATCTGTTTTAAAAGGTTGCAGCAATTATTGAGTACGATTCATTCCACAAAGTCTGGCTCTCTTATATAGAGCTTTTTATACGATTTTTACTGCTTTTAGATTTCTTTTTTCAAACCTACTTCATTTTCCGACCTCAATAGAAAAATCAAATTCATGTGACCGTAATAATAAGGAAGTGGGGGTTTGAAAAAAAAACAAAGCGAGATAATGGGCGTTATGAGAAAAATCCACAACGGAGCGGTCTTGTCATTTCTTTGTCGCCAAATGATTTGCAATTCTAACGCGTTAATTTCGCTTTGATGAGGCCGTCGAAAAAATATGCGCCGCAAGATTTACACAGAAGGTTTCATTTTAAAAACAGAAAGAATCTAAAAGACACTGATCCAATCATGGCAGTATATAAATTTGAACAGATTTATTTTAAAAATGAGATTATTCTTTTGAAAACCCCCAGAATAAATAGAATAAAGGCCAGTATGGTTTTGATACATTGTTACTTTAAACATATTATTGCATAGCAATGACAAGCGACTGATGCATGAGTAACGCTGCACATAGGTAGATTTCTAGGATTTAGCCGGCCAAAATTATTTTATGCTTTATTATACTTCGGAGTAGTACAGGTATCATCAAATTGGTATTTGCAAGTAAATACAATTAATATTTTTTATATAATGACACTTTAGTCGTATTTTTCTATAGAAAACGTATCTTTTTGGTATGTTACAAGCGTAAGCTTCAGCAATTTTTGAAAATTTTTGATATTTTTTATTTTAGCTTATAGGAAATGACTTCTACTTACTTCTGCATATTTTTATCATTATCGGTTCAGTAGTGTCCGAGATAGTAAACTGATAAAATAAATAAAAAAGAATTTTTTTTTTGTGAAAAACCTTTTATTGTACCTATCATTATGTATAAACAGAGAGGTTATTAGTACCTACATTTACAACGATCATAAAAAACAATCATATACAATTACTCTACAAGGTAAATCAAAGACTTTATAGAATTAAACTTATCAAATTCTTGTGCAGAATAAATAATAATATAAAAATGCAATTTGAAACAGATTATAATTATAGTAGGTATATATACACGCTGACTTTTCATTGGTTTTGGAAAAAAATATGTCGTATAGTAAATAAATTCCTCTATCCATATACGTAATCCAAATTTCTGTATGTCATAAGATAAAAAAGTTGCGTAAATGATTTTCGATCGAGACCACGTAGTTATACGCCGGCCGCCTACTGCGTAATGTTGATGACCCCGGCCGGCCGGCGGGCGATGTATGGCGGCGGTACTACTAATTGACCTCACAATTTTACTTTCGAGTTTTAGTCAACATTTTTTGTTTCTGAATTTTTATTTTGACCAGCTAATTAGGTCTTACTAACGATGCCTATGAAGTGGCCTTCGGCTTCAGAACCAATAAAAAATCGCCGTGTATATACCATATATATACATTAATACTTATTTATATATTGAACATAATATTATAATCTCGTCATTCCACATCTTCTGCATCACTTCTCTTACATTCTTATGTCTCCTTCTATTACTTCTTCACTCAAAGAGGAGCGAATTCCTTCAGTTTTCCTCCTCTTTGTACGTTTACTAGATTCACTGAACGTTTTAGTTTGCCTACCTGGCTTATTTTGCGATCTTATAGGAATTTCAAATGTTCCTTGCAACCAAGATTCATCGCTATTCATAAATTTTTCGAATATACCGTGTGGCTTGGTCCATCTTTTCATTATTTCTAATTTAAAATAAGAATATTTGCGCTTTACATACTTCTTATTTTCGTCTATGTCCCCTTAACACATAACCAAATAATTTTCTAAATATCCCAATTTTTCATCCAGTGTTGGTAAATTTTGCTAATTCATCTTTGCAGAAAGATATCGACGTGTCACTATTTTAGTTTTTGAGCTGCTACATGGACCTACAACAAAAGAGAATTGATTTAAACAAAGGAATTAGAAATCTGATTTTTTCATACATTTTGCCTTAGTTTAGGCAAATCTAAATATTTCGAAAAGTAGTAAAAAGTAGAAGCTAATTTTTTTTCAATATCTACCTAAAGAGTTAGTGTACTCAATAAAATTAGTAACATGGCTCGGAAAGACGCGGAAGCACAACTATTTTACCTTTGAAAGTAAAAATCCTTAAAAATCGGAACACAAAAAAAGGGTCAAGTTTAGTAGGCTATAACTATATAAATTATTATATTTTTGATTATAATATTTATAAATTATAAAGTGGCATACCTGAGTTACTGCTATACATCACTTTCGCTGACATATCCACTTCACAAAATTAAATATTCACAATATACTGTTCGTGTTCACTAAGAGCGCCGAGAACGGATTTGTACAATTAGAGCGACGATCGAGTTCCGACTATCTGAAAAATGCGCCCGCGCACCTTTGCCGAGCGGGAAGGGGTGGAATATTGTTGTCCGGAATGTCTATTTTTCCGAAAATCCATTTGTTTTGATACAATTAACTTATTTGAAAATTGACTTTTGGCCGCCTAAATCCTTAAAATCTACCTATGTGCGCTGGTTGCAATCATTCGTAGCATGATAATTTATGGTGGTGAAAATCCAATCATAAACTTGTTTTGCACACTTTTCAAAGTAAGTAATAAACTAAAGATATGGTTATTCAAATGCATAATGACAGTAATCTTTTTGCAATGACCATAACATACCAAAGAAGCGTTGTCAAAGTCAAAAATCATTTATTTATCTTTGGATTTTAGTATCACTTGATAATTACAAATTTTTCCTTCGATTTCATCACAACTCCTCGGCTTCACAACAGTGAAGCTGAGGTGTAACTGGAAATGCGCTGAGAGAAGTGAGAGACCATAAAAATTAAGCCCTTACCTTTAAAAGTTTGTGTTGTACTCGGTGCTCGAGGGTTGACTGCTTTGACCGTAACTCCTGGTCCTCCATATTGAATATCTGTTACAGCCGTCCCCAGCCTTATATCCAGACCTTCGGACAGCGCCACAGGAACGCACGAGTAACCATTGCGAACTGGAACAATATTATCCTAATTATAATACGGCAATATTTGCACATACATAATGCATGGGCCTAGGAGAGCATGAATACGTGTGTTTTTTTAGTTAAAATGTAAAATTATTATTGTAAAACGAGAGTAAATTCTATCGGACCTTTTTGAGTACGTTTGAAAAATCGGACAATATAATGTAAGCTCATCATTGCGTAAAGACAGCTGGCTGGGTATACCGAATATAGCTACGCATACAATGTACCTACATTTGCAGAAGTGAAATTGACTAACCTAAAGATTTCAATAATATCAGATTTGAATCACTCTGCATCCAGTATTTTCTTCAAGCTTGCCTAGGTCACTTACAAACATACAAATCCCCCTAATGGGACAGATATATTAGTCGTATGATAATGCGAATATATTAGTCTATGTATATACATTATGTATTGTATAATAATGTATGTGTGTATATGTTTAAATTTTTAGATAAGTAGCTACATGTATTTGTATTTAAATTTAGTTTATTATGTACACGCCTACTACTACCTGTTTTCTTCACTTTTCCTCTTCTGGGTCTGCTGGAAGAGATTTCTTATGAAATAAGCAGTACCTATGTACTCAATTTTCTTACTTTGTTTGTTTCTGTGTTTGTATTTTGTGTACATGAATTTTGTAAATAAAATAAATAAATAAGGATTATTTTAGGTCTACGTAAGATTTACTTTTTTCTAGACCAACATGAAAAAAGATCATTTGACTACTTAAAACTAGTATTTCAGGATATAAAGACGCGTTTATTCTAGATAGAGGACGGGCTAGCAATTTTTATCTATACCTAATTACCCAATGAAATTTTTGGACCGAACAACTGCTTGACCGTGGTGTGATATAAAAATAATACTTTATTAAAAAAAAATGCCTAAGTAGAAAATTAATCAAACTTATTTATGTCATGAGTAGACTCATGATGAGTAAGTCATGACATAAATAAGTTTGATCCAACTATTAAAAACACTCTCATTACCAATTCTCCGGCGACATATTTATAATATTGAAAGTGCAGCGGACTAACCATTGCGGGCACAGTGCAGTTTTCAATTAGGGCGATAGCGCGTCGCTGGTGTATTGTGTTTTAATCACTTTAAGTGGATTTCTTACTCCATTATGTTAGTTGCTCGTGGACTTTATTGGCACAGAGAAGACATATTTTAACCAGCGTAAAAAAAAAAGTATTTATATAAGTAAGCCAAATGTATAGTATGTGATTCAATCGTCAATTGAAATACTGCTGTGTGTCATGCACAGTAGATAATCTCTACTCTCGACTCATAATATTAATGTAAAATTTTAACACATTTTTTAGGGTTCCGTAGTAAACAAGAAACCCTTATAGTTTCGCCTTGTCTGTCTGTCTGTCTGTCTGTCCACGGTCCTACAGAGAAACTATAAGTACTAGAAAGCTGTAATTTGGCATGGATATGTATATTAATTATGGCAAAAAAGTCGTAAAATAAAAAAAGGAAAAAAAATTTTTTCAGGGTAGCTGCCATACAAGTAAAGACGTATTCAATATTTTTTTTTCTCGACAAACACATTGAATGGCGCATCGTTGAATAGGTCTTTCAAAAATATTGTTAGCTTGTGAACACCATTTTTCGGTTTAGGGATCCGTTTCTGAAATATTTGGGTTTAAAGTTCAATTTTTTGTTCGAGTCAAGTGTCCCCCTCTATCTGCTAAACAGTTATATATGGCTACGTGAAAAAAATCATAATTATAGTATATATAATGTAATTTGAAGGAAAACTATCAGAGCCAAGTAGGATATACAAATTAAAAAGTTATAGGCGATCAACTTATAAAATGTACTTGATAAAAAAAAAATTCATACAAATTCAATAAATATTAGTTTTAAGACGTTTTTAGTGGCAAGAACTCAAAGTTGGCATTCGCAACTACGGAACCCTACACTGCGCGTGGCTCGACACGCACTTGGCCAATTATTTTTAATAATAATGTTTTAATTGAATTTCGATGTTGATCTATTTAGAGCATATAGTTTTTTACACAATTCCTCAAGTGTTTAAATTAAAACAGAATTACGTATAAAACATATCTTATGTAAAAAAGATAATCTTATTTCTACAACTTTTAGCAAAATAACATCTGTGAAACTGTTTTTCTTTGTAGTAAAAACATGTTTATTGCTAAATGGACCTATTGTAGTTGACTTTCTTTTGATACACTCTATTTAGACGAAAAATGTTGTAATCCATTATAACAAAAACCGCTCGTTTGCTAAAAACGTCCTTAAACGTTTTAATGGCTGTCTATTCATAACGAAATTTCTAGAAATATCTTTGTTGAACAAATGTATCTCATGTCCCATTAAGATTATTGAAGTGACAAAGAACCTTTAAAATCTTGTTTGTTAGACATGTCTCTTTTTGTGTATTTTATTTACAAGAACAATGATGTTTTCAGGCATTTTAACTCTGTATATTTTCTACAATTTTATTTTTCTCCTAAAAATCGATTTTTTGCGTATGTTATTATATATTTCAATATTTTGCGCAAATTACTAGGACATTTTTAAGTCATATCTGACTAAAAAACTTTTTCAAAGGATACTTAAACACCCAAATTATGATGTCAGCTATGTATCAGAGGCCAAGAATGAATGGTTTGGCATTTTTTTTAAATTCAAAAGTGCCAGATTTTCCATCCTCGTAAAGGCAATGGGATGGGCCGCTTTGCAAGTTAGCTCAGATTAGTTTAATTGCTTCATCTAGCGATTCTGCAGAGCGCGCTCGCCTTCTAGCCGTGGCTGAGTGGGAATCCGGACTTTGGCTATAAGCGCTCCCTTCTGCCAACTTGGGAACACTCCTCGATGACACTTCTTTCAGAATGGCGACTTCTTTAAGGCTCGGTGCTATATGCAACATCCCACATCGTTGCCCCTGCGGCGATAGCGTCGACCCATTAGGACACCAAGGTCTCTCCTGTCACAGAATTAATAATAGAATTACATACAGAACGGAAACTCGCACCGTCCCCCGCAATCTGGTGTCCCCGCAACCCTTCCCCCGTTATTGTGAGGTGTAAGTGGCAGTAAAACAGGGTTATTGGTAGTCGCACGTTGGCATTACGCGAGTCACTTAGGATTATTGAATTATAATGGTGAGAAACTGCGCACATTATCATTGTTTATCCACGGAAAACAATAAATAACCAAAATTTTATAGACTTCCGAGTGATGAAAACAGGTAAGCAAAGCAACAAATTCTG
Organism: Acrobasis consociella; assembly: GCA_963555685.1. Classification (NCBI taxonomy): domain Eukaryota; kingdom Metazoa; phylum Arthropoda; class Insecta; order Lepidoptera; family Pyralidae; genus Acrobasis; species Acrobasis consociella. Next base: position 11,948,579 of record OY743112.1, on the reverse strand, counting down.
TGGTGACGACCCTGATTGTTCAACTCACACATTTGACGTGTGCACGGACGGATTGTTTCGTTTGTAGTAGTACTAGGTATATATGCTGCTCCGTTTGTATGAAGTGCCATACCTGTGCTCCTGTCGTAAAAGTGCCGGCCGTTTAGGGCGGCATGCAGCCCTTAATAATATAATACATCGGGCTCTTGCCAGCATCAATTTGCCGACTGTCTTGGAACCAAGCGGTTTGGCGCGGGATGATGGCAAGAGACCCGATGGTATGACCCTTGTGCCCTGGAAGATGGGTCGGCCGTTTGTGTGGGACGCTACTTGCGTTGACACACTGGCGCCGTCTCATCTTTCAGCCACAGAAGCTAAAGCGGGCTCTGCAGCGGCATCAGCTGAAAACCCCAAACGACGCAAATATGAGAGTATCGGAAATTACTACATATTTGAGCCGTTTGGGGTTGAAACTTTAGGGTCGTGGGGGCCATCAGCTCACAAATTATACGGCGCTATGTCAAGGAAACTTATTGAAGTTTCCCGTGACCAGAAGGCTGACCTATATCTAGGTCAGAAAATAAGCATTGCCCTACAACGTGGCAATGCAGCCAGCCTTCTGGGCACGTTACCGCAGGGTGAACAATTACCGGGCCTTTTTTATTTGTAAATATTAGTTTGTAGTGTATTGTAGTGAGTAGTTTTATAATCTTTATTTTAGTGTTTAAGAAAATTTAATGTGTATATATAATTATTTTTCAGTCATATCTTTATTTACAAACATCGATTTTTTTAAAGATACACAGTAAATGTATGTACATAATATACACCTTTCGGACTGAAGCTTAAAATTATGTTAAAAGTACCTTTTAACATTGCATGTTCGCTTATCTCAATATAGTTAATATTTACTATAAGAAAAAGACTACACATTTTATAAGAGATGATGGTAAATTTTCATTTTCTACTTAGTATGCGACAGAAATACAAAACAACATTGACCTTACCACAGAACAGCGATACACCTAAATCTGAAACATTGTTTCTCTTTATAAGCCAATTCTAGACCCGATGTGGTCTGCGCTCGTCGTTGGGGACACTACAACACTGACTTATAGACTAAATATGTACCAGAAGGTATACATTATTCTTAAAACTTCAGTTGCTTCCTCTTCCATGCTTCGATTGCTCCATAAACGATAAATGATTTCACATAAAGTAATAAAAGGAAAAGAAGAACATACATGAACTAAGTTGCTTTCCAGCTTTTTTTATTATGAAGTGGAGAAAAATCTAACTGTTCAAACTTAAAAATGTAATTTATTATGGTTTGCAATATTTAAAAAATATATAATTAGGTTTTAAATTATAAAAAGATAGTATCAAGAACTCATAAAAACAGTAACAAAAGGTGCTTAAAACAATGACTTTAAACTAGTTGAATACTTTCTGTACATGGATAGTCTGTGTCCAAGTTACTTCTAGTGTGTGCATTGTGTACATGCAACAATGTACCATTTAACGATATTAGCCGGGCTGGCTGTCTGCTCCAAACTGTCCGAAACTGCGTCGTGTTGAAAGGTGCGCGAATTGTCGAGATACTCAGTCGCGTGTGTCGAAACACTGCTCTGAGGCACTGAAGGATTTCGAAGGTTGCCCTTGTACGATATATGCGTTCGGTCGTCTGCACCAACGTCCGAAACTGTATAGTGTAGAAAGATGCATCAATTATCTTATTGTCACACATAGAAAAATGTTGATCACTAACTATAAAAGATAATTTATTTGTACTACCACCTCTCTCCATTTTTTACTACAAAACTCCCTATATGAGATAGAAACAAAAAATTTAACAAATATAACTGATTGGCGAGGTGGTAACCACCGATTTATATTTTTATGTTTGTTGACATATACATCTACCAATAACATGGAGTGAAATAAGTTAAAAAAATAACACAACACTTCGAATAAATTTAAGAATTCAACTGAAAACAGTTTTCCTTAAAAATCAGTAAATCTTCGGAGTTCAGGCATGGTATATTTAACAAAACGTCAATATTTAGGTTTATGTTTAGACTTGAAACATTTCATGCCACCTTTTAATTATTAATCAGATTAGTATTACTTATACAATCAAAATTAGTACTTACTGAACTTAAACAAAAAGTCTGAGTTCCGTAAGGATTTCGCAAATACGCAACTTAGCAAGTGAGGCTTTTGTACGGTTTCACTCGTGCATGTTAATTTCGTGCAAATTAAATTGCATTACGCTAATAAAAACGAGATACATTTTCAACAACCAGATGCTTCAACAAATTTTGTATTGGATATGATATTTGTAGTTCATCGGTATCGTGAACTTGCGACACCTTTATGACCCAATATATTCCAAAAACTTGTTCAGAAAAAACACTAAAAACAGGTAGCAGTTTTATCAAAAAAAAAGTGTCTCAAGCGATTACTTTTTTTGAACCGCTGTATACTTTTCCCCAATCACATAATTTTCACTATACAGTCCTTAATAACCTCAAAAAAGGAATGGGCCAGTTATACATGCTTTACTTTTGGCTTGCAAGTATCAATTTACACACATTAAAAAGCAGATCAAGACCGACCACGTACTTGGTAATTGCGTCAATCTACTCCTTGTAATTTGTATCTGGCTAAACTTGATCAATTTTCGGCCACGAGCTCGAGTTGGTTACTCATACAGATAAAATTTATATCATTGGACACGAACTACCGTAAGCTATCATTGTTTTTAATTTGTCCACAAAACTTATCAGAGCGTTACTTCTCGACATTAATAAGGTAATAGCTACCTACATGAGTCTTCTTCTTCTTATCGAGTGTGTTAGTGACTAACACTAGTGTCAGAGTTTTTAAACCGCCTTAAAGGCCTTTGACATGGTTTTAGGTAACGAAAAATGTCAAAGACAGTGACCGGGGCCAACGGCTTAACGTGCCCTCCGAAGCACGGATCATCTTACTTATCAGACAATCAGGTGATCAGCCTGCAATGTCCTAACCAAACCAGGACAACAACACAAAGTCGTTGCCCCCGCCGGGAATCGAACCCGCGACCTTCGGGTATGAGCCGAACGCTCTAACCACTACACCACGGAGGCAGTTGCCCACATGAGTAGAAGAGTAGGTTAAAGTTATGTGTCAATTCTACAGAGAAATAATATTTTCATAATTTGAGATGAAATATATTTATACACGTAAAATAACGTGTTTAATGTATCTGTTAACACCCGACAAAAAGAGGGTGACGCCAATGTCTGTCTATCTTTCTGTCTGTGGTATCGCAGCTCTCAAACGGATGGACCGATTTCATGCGGATTTTTTACGAAAAGCACGTTTTCTTACAGTGGTTCTTAGCTATGTTTGACGAAAATCGATTTAGCCGCTCAAGAGTTATATTGGGGGTGAACGCTTGAAAGTCGGGGATCATTAATTTCTCTGGCAAATAAATTTATGGTAAACCTATTTATTATGCAACACCAGTGCTACGAAAATACAACTGGCAAATTACCTGTAGTTTTCGCATAAGGTAAAAAACCTTTTTCGCTGTCGCTTTCACGAGTATTTTAAATCTTCGACAAGGACCTCAATTACACTGGCGATGCGATTTTCTCACTGAAAAGCAGGTCGCGCTGTCTGAACAATGTTACGATTGCATCGTGTTCAGGTTGCCAGATGAGCTGTCGATTTTATGACATCTAGTTTCGAGAAACAAGATCCAAAACATAGATAGAATCAGTCACATCGCATCTGAGGAACAAATATGTTTTGTAAAATCAAAATACGAATAAGTCGCAGTTACAGTGGTTGTGTCAGTACAACTCCACTTAGTTTTTTTAGTAATATTAAGTGGAAAAACAGGCATACACCCTAAATGTAAATTTTTGATACCAGTAGCCTATGGATATTTATAAGCGCTGAAAAAATCTTGTGTGAAAAATGACCACAAATGGGTTGCCAATTCAGAAGAAATATTTTCACGCAGTGTCTCACTAGTGATATTTATTACAAGAGTATCGACTCTCCTTTTGAGGTTTGAAACCCTAAAAATCACAAATATGGTAACAAGACTATTTATCGGTAATCGAAAGCAGAACCCATATTAAGAACCCATTTTATTACACGATAAAGCAACGAACAGAACATTCTAAGTCCATAACGAGTTCATATTTTATGAACAGTCATACAAACTCCATGGAATTATTAAACGATACAAGAGTTAAATGACCAAAGTTGGCGTTCGCTGTATGTGGAATTTAATGGCGGTGTCTTTGTAAGGTTGGAATTAAAATTGGCGATTGCGAGGTGAAGCGGCAAAGGCGAAATATTCTGGAAACTCGGTAACCAACAACCAATGGCGCAGATGTAGTTAACGTGGAAGTGACATAGTTCTTTTATTGATGATGTATTTATATATATTATATAACACAATAGTAAATAACTCGATATTGTACAAAAAAAAAAATTGGCCGAGTGCGTGTCGGGCCACGCGCAGTATAGGGTTCCGTAGTTGCAAATGCCAACTTGCAGTCTAAAACGTCTAAGTATTGAATTTGTATGAAATTTTCCTTTTCGAGTACATTTTATAAGTTGATCACCTATAACTTTTTAATTTGTTAACCCTACTTAGCTCTGATAGTTTTCCTTTAAACTACATTATATATACTATAGCTGTGATTTTTTTCAAGTGTCCATATATAACCGTTTAGCAGATAGATGGGGGGACACTTGACTTTAACAAAAAAAATTACTTGAAACCTAAATATTTCAGACACGGATCCCTAAATCGAAAAATGGTGTTCCCAAGCTCATAATATTTTTGAAAAACCTATTCAACGATACCCCACACAATATGTTTGTACAAAAGAAAAATATTGACTTCCTCTTTACTTGTATGGCAGCTACCCTAAAAAAATTTTTTTTTCCTTATTTTATTTTACGACTTTTTTGCCATGATTGATGTACATATCCATGCCAAATTACAGCTTTCTAGTACTTATAGTTTCTGAATAGGATCGCGGACGGACAGACAGACAGACGGACAGACAGACATGGCGAAACTATAAGGGTTCCTTGTTTACGACGGAACCCTAAAAAAAGATGCAATACTAGAATTAAAAAGTTATTGGTAGTAAAAACAACAATTAAGTAATTATTTTGCTTGTTTTTAAACATGTTAACTTAGAAATAAGTGGCCATAAAAAACAACCCATAACCCACGAAGCATCAAGGCCATCAGGCTCTAAGCAATTAACCAAGTATATGTAATTGCAACTGCAAATTTAATTCCAATCAAATCTTTTACGACTTTTCAATACTTAGGTATAGAAACTAACAATTAAAATGTTAATTACTCGTTTTAATTTATAACTTTTACAAATCTCTAATTCTCTAAGTTTTATTATCAGTATTATATGTATCTTAAAAAAAGAAAAGGAAAGTGAAGACTAAGGACAGGAAATCGTGGAAGGAAAGAGAGGAGGCCTTTGCCAAATTGAGAGAGATGGCTAACAAAAAAAATTCAATAACTCAAACTAACACTATCATAGAAACAAGAAAGTAATTTAATGAAACAGCGGGATCAGGGTAGGACCCATGTCCATGTCTAAAGAGATTTATTAAGGTCTTACTATTTTAAGCGTATTTTCAAAACCCTATACTTTCTCGTTTCTGGTCAAGACGCGTGAGATGAAAAGCAACATCTATACAGATAATAAAACAGTAAAAAGTGTGTCTGTACATTCAATATATTTAAAAAAAATATATTGGGGCGCTGAATAAATAGTAATAAAGTAAGAATTTTAAAATAATTGGCCAAGTGCGTGTCAGGCCACGCGCAGTGTAGGGTTCCGTAGTTGCGAATGCCAACTTTGAGTTCTTGCCACTAAAAACGTCTAAAAAGTAATATCTATTGAATTTGTATGAAAATTTATTTTTCAAGTACATTTTATAAGTTGATCGCCTATAACTTTTTAATTTGTATACCCTACTTGGCTCTGATAGTTTTCCTTTAAACTACATTATATATACTATAATTGTGATTTTTTTCACGTGGCCATATATAACCGTTTAGCAGACACTTGACTCGAACAAAAATTTGAACTTTAAACCCAAATATTTCAGAAACGAATCCCCAAAATTAAAAAAATGGTGTTCACAAGCTAACAATATTTTTGAAAGACCTATTCAACGATACTCCACTCAATGTGTTTGTCGAGAAAAAAAATATTGACTACGTCTTTACTTGTATGGCAGTTAACCTGAAAAAAATGTTTTTTGCATATTTTATTTTACGACTTTTTCGCCATAATTAATATACATATCCATGCCAAATCACAGTTTTCTAGTACTTATAGTTTCTCTGTAGGACCGTGGACAGACAGACAGACAGACAGACGGAATGGCGAAACTACAGGGTGGCCAACTTGGAGGTATACAACTTTTTTTTGCCGCCATTTTGTTTTGGCGGTAAATATGACAGTTGTTGCATGAATATTACTTTGTGTAGATACGGCAAATTTATTATGGAGCGTTTTACGACGGAACAACGTGTTTTATTTATTAAAACGTTTAACGAAACATTAAAAAGAATGTTTCCCGGTCGATTAATTTCGAGAAACGATGACATTGATTGGTCCCCAAAATCGCCTGATTTAACAGCTCCTGACTTTTTTCTGTGGGGCTATCTAAAGGGACGTGTCTATGCTAACAGGCCAATGAACCTTCAGCAATTAAATCAAAATATTCGAGACACAGTTACAGATATAACGTAGGAAATGTATAAAAATGTGATGAAAAACGCGATGAAAAGTGTTCACATCTGTGATGCTGCTAGAGGTGGATATGTCTGACATTATTTTCCATGTGTAACTGCCGGCCCTAAATATTATATTTAACAAGGAATACTTGATACATTTTACATTTCATAGAATAAAAATACAAAACTAAAGTGTATACCTGTTATTTGGCCACCCTGTATAAGGGTTCCTTGTTTACTACGGAACCCTAAAAATGTCTGTCTATTTGTCTGTTGGTGTGTTTATCTGTTTGTACACGCTAATCTCCGAAAATACTGGACGGATTCGAATGAAACTTTCTTGTTATATAGCTGTTAAGCCAGTTTCAGCCTAATAAGCATTTTCCAGAGACATGAAGTCTACGCGAACGAAGTCGCGGGCTTCAGCTAGTGATGACATATTATAAGACAGCTAGGTACGCTAGCCCATTTAATCTGTTTTGTGGTCAGATTGTTTCCTGTATACTGCAGTGGCTACATGAAACAATACAATTAGTGCAATGGTGGATTTACACTGTCTTCAATTTAAATGCTTATTTTCATATATATTTTTTGTTGAGCGCCTGACCGCCTAAATTACTAAAACTGTTTTGAAATATGCAATGTATATAAAATCAGCATTAAATTCTTGAATTCAAAGACTATTATTGTGAGTCCAGCTAGAGCGCCACCATAACTAAAAGATTTTTAATTACTCTCATTAATATCAGCTTATTAAAGTTTTTACCAAGAGCAAAAAAATATTACTTTCAAAGATGTAAAGTAACACGAATGACTTAAGAAACCTTTAATAGACTTTATTATGTCACTTCTAGACGTCATAAGACAGTTGTAGACCGCAGTCCCCGTTGCTATGCATGGACTTGCATCCCTATGGAACTTCTCACTGTCGACAGTTTCATAAGCACCTCAGCAATTTCGGCTTTGTGGCTAAAACCGGAATTTTTGCTTTGTGCAGTAAATGATATTGAAAATCTGAGGGTACATGCGTGAAATGATTTCGGAAGGAATATCTCAAATGCATTTTTTTTACCCGACTATGGCTAAGCCAAACCAAGGGCTATACGCCTATGCACGTATGTATGTCCATCTGTGGGTACCAGTAGCGTGCATTTCATATATATAGAATTTGTCTACCCCGAGCTACCCTAATATTATATCGGATACGTAATTTAGGAAAGGTAAGTGCCTACCCTGTCAAAAATATTTATTTAAAGGTGTCATTTGTCAATATACCATAGCAATCATGAAAGCTACGAACCCTCGCATGGTAAGTAAGGTATCGTTGGAAGCGCCTTGGCTGGCCATAGGATAAGGCTATGTGTCACCACAGTAAATTCAATTCAATATGACGCACCTCTATAACTCATAATAAAATGTATGAATAGATTGATGAGTTTAGATGAAGCAAAAGAGGTTTGTCAGGTTCGTAGCAAGTGGAGGTCCATAGTCTTTTCCTACCCTGTGGGAAACAGGCGTGATATACATACATACATATATGTGTGTAAAATAAATCAAATCAAACAGAGTTCTGTATCAATTGAATTTATCAAAAATATGAGTTGGAGCTGGACCTGGTAGTCCTAAGCTCTTTTAGAGTCGTAGATGAGATCCTCTACTCTAAAAAAGTAAACCTGCATTCTTTCAAAGTATTTAAAAACAAAATAGTTGTACTACATCGTAACTTTTTCAGAGGCCAACCCGCAACTTTAATTACACCAAAATAAAAGGTGTCAATTCAAAAATGCGATAAGCCGCGAGTCGGCACCGTAAAATCAGACCAAATTATAATTCAAGATAGCTCGTCGTTTTGAAGATAAGTTTTGTTTATGTTACATTGTACGGGAAATTTACGATCGTCGAATTTAATTCAGGAATTGGCCATTAACACGACACGGGAAAAATACGCGGCAATTCGTTGCTTAAAGAACATTAAATTAAACGTAATTTGAATAATTTTACGTGGCAGTGAACACAAATAGCTGTAATTAAAGATACCCACCTATATTTCGCAAATTGTGCTAATAACAAAAGACGGGGGAACGCTTAATCGGCATGATAAATGTGAAAAAAAAAACAAATTGTGAGAGTTAGCCCACGGCCTTTGTTTGTACGTTAATAATGTTAATCTTATAGAATCTGATGATGCATTGGATTGCATGGAGTATAATATAAAGGCGTTACAGCAATAAACTTAGGCCGTCTTATAATAACAGAAATTGGTTTCAACCACTATTCAAGTATTTACCCAAATGAAATTGACAGTGACGAAAGAGAAGGTGACACACTGCGGGAGTTTTTTTTGGTTTCGGTCGGATAGTAGTTAAAACGAAGTACTAAAATAAATCCGCGTTTCATAATCAAACGGAGAGTCTTTTCATTAAAACTAACGTGAGATGCAATCATTCTTAAATTCAGTAAACGGGTTACTCACGTATAGAGTCAGTACTGTCGACATGTTTTGACCTCATCCGGAGGTCTTCATCAGGGCGAATGTGACGAGACGAGAGATTACATCGCACCGGCTCACGACAGTGTGTCGCGAGACCTCCGGATGAGTTCCAAACATGTCGGCAGTACTGACTCTATACGTGAGTAACCCGTTTTCTGAATTTAAGAAACAGAGAGTCATTACCAAGGAGAACAAGTAAACGAAACAAATACAATAATAATTCACTTTTGATAGAAATTCGACCGGCTTATTGGTAAACTTAGTCTTATTATGAGTGACAATTGTAATCGAAGAAAAGACGAAGGAACCTAATGTTTAGCATTAAAAAAAAGTGGTGAACAGTAGACCCAATGTACCCATAAGACACCATAGTGTAAAGTGAATAAATAGCAATCCATTTCAAAAATAATTCACACTGTATATATTGTGCGTACAAAATAAACAATCGCTAACAATTTAGTGACAATATAATTTAACAGTTGTTAAATCAAATAAAATGAACTCGATCGGGCTTTAATGAAGTTTTAAATGGATAAACTGAAACAACAAATGACGACATGGCAGACGAATGAGAAATTAACAATTGAATTGACAAACAAAACAATTGAATTGGGACGTTCATTCGATGGCTAATTATTCAAACAGTCAGTAATTTACTATTTAAATATTAAAATTTTAATTATTGTTGTGAATGATGAATTTGTCGTCAACATTTCGTTAAAGCGATAGCGGTCATATAAGAACACAATTAATTAATTTTATACGTAGAGATCTCCATCCTGCGGTGAGACAAGACAGTAAAATAAAGAAATGTTCACAAATTTTTTCTCAATGAAAAGATAATCGGTGTCTTGGCTCAATTTTGACAATTTTGACTAATACAATAGAAGATAAGAAAGACGATGAAAAGGAATAAACTAAAACATGAAGAAAAAATGCTGGTCCTGGTCCCATGCTGGTCTGGGAGAAATAAAAAAACTTAGAATGTACCAGCTGCTTTTCTTCCCACGCAGATCGTAAAAGCCGATCGAGGAAATGGGCAAAAATGCAAATCATGTTAACAGGCGATGCGGCTAGCAACCCTTCACTGTATTGATTGCTTTTCCATCTTTTCGCCCACCATGACGCTAAAAGTGGCTTTTGGGTCTTGCGGCCCTGGGCTTTGCATAGAACCGCAAGACCCAAAATGCTCTGTCTGCCCCATTAGGGATAAAGACGTGATAGTATGTATGTATGTATGAAGAAAAAAGTGTGCTTACAGTTTTTTATTAAAACGAAATATTTTTAATAACTTTAAGATGTAAAATATCTTTTCATTCAATTTTAATAGTATGTAATAGTAACTACTTTTTTTTATAGCTTTTCACGTAGGGATGGAAGAAATTTTACACACTAACCACAGCTGGTAGAATATTTAGCATAATTCAAAATCAATTTTTGTCATAAATCTCGTTAAGTAAAGCAACATTATTACGTTTACTTTATGAGTGTTGTCACAGCCAAAACCGACAATTTGTCACTTAATACCACGACAGACGGTCCGTTTTACGACTCGTATACCGCGATAAATTCTCTTTTCACAAAAACGAATTAGGTCTAAAATTTTATTGTTAGACTTTATTGTCAAATTTATCAAATAGAATTACATCGAAATACCAACACGGTAAAGTCGTAAACTTCCTCCATTACACAACGGGCCGTGTTTTAATAGTTCACTGTATTGTGCGCTTTATTTACGATGTCATATTTTCGTGTCTCATTATGTCTTTTTAAATAAATACTGGCAATAATAGCTTATTTAAATTCTCCCATACCTTTATTGGTTTCCCGTGAGCCATTCGACTTTATTGATATCAACAAACGATGAAGAATTATTCGGTATGTTCCCACTTGAATACACATAAATTGGACGTGTCAATTCTTATCTTAATATGGTTCATTAGAACTGAGCATCTTGGCAGCGGTCTCGTATCTTTCATAAGTATTAATTAGCATTTCATAACACTTTGGGACCCGAACGTCAAATCCCTCTGTCATATTCGATTTGATATGAGCTCGTGCCAAAGATTACCAACGTAAGGGATAAGTAAGTGTAGACTACAGCCGCGTATAGCGTCTTAGCAACGATAACCACACTCATTCAGTTACAGGGAAACAATAAAAATAAAGGATTCCCCAAGCTCTCTGTAATCAATAAGTCGACACGCCACGTACGGAAATTCAATTTCGATACATTGTTGTGCGTGGGCGAGATGCCAAAGATATAAATGACGTCGATAGAGGAGCGAAGACTGAGCGTCTTAGTAAATCGTAAAAAAATAATTAGTGTGTACACGTTAACCTAATCGAGCATTTGACGAGGGTCGGAGAGGTCGCAGCTCACCGGCTGCCTCGGCCGTCGAGTGCGGGGGGCACTACAACTTGGCCCATTATTCGGACAGACGCGCTCTGATGCCTTTTAGCCCTTTGACGTGGAAAGGCCCCATTAGCATCGCGTCGCTTGTTGATCTCGCCTGTTAATTACTAACCTCCGCTTTAACTAGCTGCCCGTTCACAAGCCGTTTGACCATCGACTTTAAAAAAATAAAAACACAATGTGCCGCCGATAAAAAAGCAAACGATAAAACCGTGATTCAATATAAATTTTCAGACATGTTGAATTTAATCAGCGTCAACAGAGAAGCGGAGGCGAAAAGATATTCAAATGAAGAACGAGCTCGATCCACGACGATGAAACTCAAAATCAAGGCAGCGGAATCGCCGAATAAAACTGTTGATTACGTACCCTGCTAAGTTACGCTCTGTCGATTGGAATTTTATTTACTTGTTCGTTTGAAAAACAAATATGATGGCTTTTAATTTCTGATCGAATCGTGCGGGCCTTTGTTACATACCGTACGAAACTGGCGCTCAAATTCGTGATGTGTGTTTTATTGGAACTTTTTATTTGATGTTCGTTTGCGCCGTGAGCCCGTGACGACGGTGAGCGAGCTAATGGAGATATCGTATCTGTCATATCGAAAGAGCCATTTGACAGTTTTATTGTGATCGCATGCGATCCCGAGATAAGGGCGAGTCAGTGACTGGCGATGTCGTTAACTTCTCCATTACAAGTGGACAAGGAAGGCAGTGCATTTATAGGGGAGTGAACGTCAGTAACTCAAGCTATGATTTTCGTTTCGTGTAATAGGCAATAACTTTGAATTGGTTTAATGATATTGCCGGTGGCTAGAGAACGGTGTGCCTATATAAAGTCATCGGGATAATCTTTTTTCCTTTTGTGTTGGAGTAGGGAATTGCGAGTGGTATTTTGAAAAACGCCTCGGTTAAACGAGTGAATGCCGATAAAGGCTAGTCGTAACCCAACCCACTTCTAAGCGGGCAAAACGGCGTACTGTAATCGCTACCAAGCAAAAACTTGACTGAGGATTCCACCTCAATGCTCGCGTGGGGCCTGCCACAGTGTTCGCAATCTCAAATTAGTCTGCAAACATATTTTTGAGCTATAAACCAATAATTTATGAGGATTACATGCATGATATATAAACAGTTATCTGATATAACCACGACTAATATATGAAAAAAGAAATTGATGCACTACGATCTTCTACTTTAATATTTCGTTTAAAGTAAGTACTAAGTTTAAAACACATATCCCGAACTTAAAACTGTCCAAGTGGTATTATAAATAGAAGTTCGTAAGATAACTTCTATTGATACCACTTGGACAGCCACAAACCTTTGTTCGTACTTTCAATAAAAACAAATGCGTCCACTGTGACAGCGTTGGTTTAAAAAGAGCAAACTCCACACACGCAGCTAGTCAGTCAGCACACGGACCCGGCTCTTGTTCCTAGCAATTTGTTTGCGGCGGCCCTAAGTGGCTATTTAAAATGGACCGCGCATACCAACATCAGTTTATTCAAAGCGACATTAGTTGAGAGCTTGTTGACAAGTAGCAGGTGATATGAGTATGCACATTGTTGAAAATTTAATTGTATCATTATTAACTACAACCATTAACGACAAAAGCTTTTCTCTTTCCTTTTATAACTCTCTGTTTTTGATTCATCCTCTTTCTCATAATCTTCAAATTATCTGATAATCACATAAGTAACTATTACGGGTATTTAACGGGTAACACTGCACCGCGCGGTGTTACCCGCGCCTAAAGTGACCTATGTGTTAATCCAGAATATCATTCTGATGTCATTTTATCAAAATTGGTCCAGCCGTTTGCGCGTGAAGAAGTATCAAACATAAAAGCTTAGCCAGTGTTAGCTATGTTACGTGCCTGCCGCAGTGTCCGATTTTTTTTGACAAAAACTTCTGTAAATATAAACAAAATATATAATGCAGATTGAAATTTTGCCATTGGGTGTAATAAATAAAGTACCTACTTTTAATAAATATTTAGATTTTGAATGCAGTTTGAAATTTTGCCATGTCGAATAAGGAGGATATGCTTTCTATTAAAGTAAAATTGGTTTGTTTCATCTTAAATAATGCCGCGAACAACCAATATAATAGGCGTTTTGTCAAATTTGAATAAAAAAATTAAAAAAATAACGACAGCTTTTTAAATTCTGCTATCATACAAGCAATCAACAATATACGAAGACAAACAATCAGTCAATTATTCCTATACGTTAATTGGATCATCGAATCGCTCAAATTAACGCTGAATCTGCCAACATTGTTTACTCAATCAGTTCATCCACTTGACTATAAATTAATTAGTAGTTAGCGTATGCCTAAAGATACATACATACTATCACGTCTTTATCCCCTTTAGGAATACATATAATTCGTAGTAGCCAATTGTGCTACGTGGTGACGCGAAATTCAAATGCGCTGTAGGACATCCCAAGACAAATTGATATGTTGTCTGTTTGAAAACGGCTTCTAACATCAAAGGCTTTCTTTAAAAGGCGCTGTTCGCTCAAACAAATGTTCATAGAATCCAATTTAAATGTACAAGAGGCTAAGAAGTCATAAACTTTGTGATTTACTTTATGGAGTTTCAATTAAATTGAAAATAAATCAGTCGGCACAGACAAACTTAAACAGATCTAACATCTTTTAATTATCCGTTTTGCTTACCGATTTAAATTCTTTCATTTGTCCTTTTGTCTTTCATTTGTCCGATTTACAAAATGTCGCGTTTGAACTTGCTCCTTGGCATCCATAGACTAACTCTATAATTTTATGACGATTATTGTGCCTTCAAGTTGTATGCCATGTTCAATTAAACAAGCACGTGGCAAAACATCCCTCACTTATTAGCAAAGAATTTCAATAACAACCGTATTATTACCACAGTTCTATTCAACTATCCATACAATTAGTTTAGCTTCAAGATCAATTAATTAGTACCGGCGTACAATAGCTTATAGAGGAGTAGTATAGCATAATTAGTAGGAAGCTTATAACAGGCTTTGCTTATATTGCTACCATATCAAGTGGCACATAGGTTTATGCCTCGTTTGTATGTACTATTTGTGTGTACAGGAAATCTAGTACTTAATTACTGTATTGAAATAAGCAACAGATATTAATCGAATTAATTGGCACTTGAATGGTTCATTTGATCCATTATTTTATGTTCGTCATAAGTATACAACAAATCTTTCTCAAATCACAAGGCAACAAAAACAAAAAGAATATGATTGAATATCAATTCAAATGGCCATATTTTTTCATGATAATTGTGATCCATATCTGACTACAGGTGAAGCAAGGATTAGTGCCGCAGACCTGAGTAGACCCAGAACTTCATTGAAGCCATATCCTATCTTTCTTTCTAAACGCAGGTTCGGAAAGGCTATTTTTGTACCAGAATGTAACCATGACAAGATAGATGACAACAAATTACATTAGACACTTGTTTCTAAACTTCAAAACCAACATTTTCTAATAGACTTACTATAAAATACAAAAGCGTGACGTCATGTTTTTTGAAGTCAACTAGCGCTTTTAATATCAGTTTTACCGCATCAATAAATCTAATCAAAAAATCATGTTAAAAATGGATATGATAAATGAAATGTGACACTATTTTGTGACGTTATATTTTATTAACCATGCCGAATAGTTTATTTTTGACTCAGTCATCTACCCAATTATCTTGCGTCTCTAGCTCACTAATACTATAAATGCAAACAGAGTCAGGGTTTAATCCGCTGTGCTTAGGTTTTATAGGCTAAATACCTAAGTCGTATACTCGTCATAACTAGAAACTGCCTACCATTTATTAGAGAAATCCGTTACTCTTCAACAAGAAGGCGGAAATTGAGATCACGATTGCATAACAGGCTAACATCTTGACTTGACCGATCGTAAATATATACTCTCTATACTATATTCGATTGATATAACGAGGCAATAAAGTACGCTATGAGGATGCTTGCGTGATATGTCGCAATACGGAAGCCGGTAATAGTATTAGTAGGACTAATATCAGGCAAATTACCGTAATACTGTTTGGTTTACAATAGTGCAGTAATGCATTAGGTACCTTTTGGTAAGGGTTTTGCCATACTTAGAGGCTGAGAGCGTCCCAACCGGTGAAAGCCGAAATGGTTTCCCGACGGTCCGAATCGTAAGTTCGGCCTGAGGAAGGATATTTTAGGGCTGAGGCAGTTTGATGGGTAGCGGCACGTCACAGCACAGCATCTGTCAGGTTAATATTACTCAGCTTGTTTTACATGGTATTTAAATGTCCAATATCAATAGAAAACAATCCAGTCAGTGTGGATTACGATTTGTGATTTTTATTTACTGTATCACACATACACCCAACACCGTAATCCGACAACGTACTGAAGTACGAGATGCTAGACTAAAGTACGGGATGCTAGGAAAACTGGACACATGGCTCGACGGAGTGATGACAGGTGGAGGAAGGCTTTAGCTGAATGGTGACTTAGAGCAGGTGAAAGTCTGACGTCCAGCAATGAGATGGGTTGACGGCATAGTGAAAGTCGCGGGTCGCGCCTGGTTTAGA
Source organism: Acrobasis consociella (assembly GCA_963555685.1). Lineage (NCBI taxonomy): Eukaryota > Metazoa > Arthropoda > Insecta > Lepidoptera > Pyralidae > Acrobasis > Acrobasis consociella. Next base: position 11,932,316 of record OY743112.1, on the reverse strand, counting down.
AGAGCACAGGACCGAGATGGGTGTCGTCGTCGAAGGAAGGCCTACTCGTATGCTCAGCTGTGGACGAAGAAGGGCTGAGATGAGTAGGTACATACATACTATCACATCTTTATTCCTAATGAAGCAGACAGAGCATTTTGTATTTTGTGGTTCATAGCAAACAGAGCTTACACTATCAATTCGTATTAAAAGTGGTACACCAACTTAAATAAATGTCACTTTATTAAGCGCTGAAGAATGAAGCCAAACATCGATACATACGCATACTTCTCTACTATATGAAAGCACTAAGCTCTTAAAAAGATGATAAGAATATTTCGTGGTGTAGCACTTGAAATATAAGAAGCATAGCAATGCATTGTGCTGCATGTGCCTAAACCCTTACAACACCAGCATCAATATGCACGGATGCACTGTAATTCCTAGGAAAATCGGTGCTTTCGGTAGACTCCGTAATTGGTAATGTAATAGTTAGATAGCAGCAACAATAGTCAGTATACAACAGTAAACAAACGTCTCTGGTGGCAATTATACCATGATACACGGAATAGAAGAGCACCGAAGAGTCATCAGTGATGACTGGGAACTATATCAGTAGTAAACTATTTCATACATTAAGATAAAATAATCGTAAATGCGATCTAAGGACGCCGAAACAACATTTGCAAGTGAAACGAAATAAATAAGTAGTAGATTTAATCCTAGGAAAAGAATTATAAAATCAAGCGCTTTATATTCGTACGATGGTTATCGTTTACAAAGTGTTCTATTATAAAATTTACTTGACAGTAAAGTAAACTAAAAGGACTATTTTATTATTCGTCTTCAAAAAGGCATATCAGAGTTTGTAAATAAATAGTTGATAAAAAGATATTACTCAGACATCTATCTGTTTCCCAATCCTTCAGGAAAGCTTTGACATGGCACCAAAATAACCGGCCAAGTGCGAGACTCGCACATAAAGGTTCCGTACCGTTATCTACATATAAAAAAATCATGTTTGTTTTAAGGGAGATGGGAGCCCCACATAAATATTTATTTTATTCTGGTTTAAGTATTTGTTGTTACAGCGGCAGAAATACATCATCTGTAAAAATTTCAATTGTCTATACCTATAGCGGTTTATGAGATACAACCTGGTGGCAGTCAGACGGACCGACGGACAGTGGAGAGAGTCTCAGTAATAGGGTCCCGTTTTTACTCTTTGAGTACGGAATCCTAAAAATATACCGGTGAGAAGCAGAAGCGTAAAGATATAAGATATCAGAATATATTTAAAGAAACTTACAATCTACAAACGCAAAACACCTGTATAAACCGACTGCTCACAAAGAATTCGATATCAATCTAAAAAAACAAATGCATCCCATGCAAATCAACAACCCATATTCGTTCTCTGTACATGGTAGACAAAACGAAATAAACGTTCAAAAAGATGCCGAAATCAGATCTCTCGCTCGGACGACTCCATCTTGTGACGTCATGACGGAACTCTGCGATCACACGCAAATCTGCGATCTTGGAGCAATAAAGTTGTGACGATTAAAGCTTGTGTACTGTCGCATTGAATGCAAAATTAACTGCTAGTTCGCACTGATAACTTATGGGATCATAGAAAGCATTATGTTGACAAAGCGCAGCAGTTTATTGGTCGTTTGTACGCAACCTTCATAATGTGTGTGGAGTGTGGCGGCGATTCTTGTTCTTACTTTCGTTGAACGAATTATGAATCTAAACTTGCTTTGTCTTTTGGTAATATTAGTTTTATCATGAAAATATGTAGTATCTGATACGGAAGTGCGTATCTTTTCCTAATTAATTAATTTATAACAGATGTTTGATTTCATTAGTGTTCTAGTGTACCTACATAGGATATGAACCAAACAAATATCTTACCACTTACCACCTACTTAAAACTTCTCATATTGCAACAATGTCGATGGGATTAATATGTCATGGCTCATTAAAAGCTAGGCTCCAGTCGGCGGATAATCACTAAGACATCATAACATGTGAACATTTTTAGGGTTCCATAGTAAACAAGTAACCCTTAAAGTTTCGCCATGTCTGTCTGTCTGGAGACTATAAGTACTAGAAAGCTGCTCTGCTTTTATAGTGCAAATTTTTGTAAGAGTCAAGTGCATCCCTTTTATCTGCTAAACGGTTGTATATGAACACGTGAAAAATTCAGGGCAGCAATATGTATAACGAAGTTTAAAGGAAAATAATCAGTAGGATTTACAAATTAAAAAGTTATATGCGACCGACTTATAAAATGTATTAGGGAAAGGAAATTTTCGTCGTTCACGCGACTGAAAACGTCTTTAGACGTTTTCAGTCGCGTGAACTAGACGGAAAAATGCGTGACGGGCCACGTGCATAACCCTCTTAGTCTAGGAGTCGGCATTCGTAACTACGGAACCCTACATTGCGCGTAGCCCGACACGCACTTTGCCGGCCAGCATGAGAGCCTTACTTTTTGCCTAAGTTAGTATTTACTGCTAAATTTTGAACTTCCAACTCATATTTTCATCATCAACATACAGTTAATTAATTTTAGAAATGTTTGGTTTAGGCAACTTGCACGTTATTAAATTGCCGCAAGAATAACATGCCAGCGCAAACATTTGCCTGGAAGCGAGCACAGTACAAAGACAAGGGGTCGAATCTACTCTCTCATAAAATATATGTACCTCACTAGGGTGAACTGCACTGTACACTACACTGAACAGAAACCGAACATAAAATTATGACGCAAAGGAAATGTACAGAGTCTGCTGTGCCTTGGTAGGAACAATCGTTTGCGAGACAGTGGTTTCTCTAATTCAAGCTTATCCATTGTTTCAACTGACTTTTGATTCTTTGTTATAACAAAAAATCTATTAACCTTACTTACTTTTACGTTGCTCCATGTTCATCCATATCGGTCAATATTTTTACCTATAATAATTTAGTTTTACCTCAGATTAAAATATTCATGAGCCGTGTGAAACATAGTTATCTCATTATGTTACATCTTTATAAACACAGTTGTGCAATAAATGATTTCTGATTCTGATTCTGTGGTTTCCGGAAGAGTAGAATAGGACTACTCCAAGTCTTTACGTGGATGTCGTAGAAGGCGGCTTAGGAAATACAAGCTAAACAAAGCTTGTAAACATCAATGAGACCTCTCCAACCCGTCTGGCCAGCGAGGAGAGTGTAGGCCAAATCCTCTGACTGCTCTGGCCAAGTTTGGCTCTGATAGTACAGAGAGGGTCGTACTCCTGCAGTGAAGACTTAAAAGACCTAAAGATGATGTCAAGATGAAAACATTTATAATTAATAGACATAGTCCATGGACGTCAAATAGCACCATACTTGCCGCTGCTTAACCAGTCAAGACCCACATGGCATTATATCTTCCATCGTTTTAATATTGTTTCTGGTATGGCGGGTCTTACAATGTGACACAATGATTTCGGTATAATAATACAGACCTTACTTCAACTTGTCAACAATAATAAAATCAATTTTTACACAGGAGTCAAATCTTCGAAGAAATAGTTTTCGCAAAATGGTGTTTCGTATTATAGGAAACCCGTTTCCGATGGTTTCAATACGTATTTTCTTGAAATTCAATTACTTACAGTTAGTTGCTTCCAGCACTATTATGTTTTCTGTGCTTCCAGGTAGAGTAAAGAGGTTAGGTAGTGAAGTACAGTCCTAAAAGTCTGGCCAGCAAAAATGGTAATAAAATTATGATTTATCTATATAAAGACGTATGTATGACTCTATAGTAATACATACATACTATCACGTTTTTACCCCGAACGGGGCAGACATAAAATTTTGGATCCTGCGACTCTAGGCCACGCGTGATGGTGGAAAAAGGAATGAATATAGTGATGAGTTGCTAGCCCCATAGCCTTTTAAAATGATTATCATTTTCGCCTAGTCCCTCGACCGGCTTCTACGATCTGCACGGGAAAAGAAGCAGCTGATACATTCAAAGATTTTCTTTTGACGAGCATGAAAGATATTAAAAGAGTCATGTGGGTACCTACTAATTTACATAATTATTTATGTATCATGCATTAATGCAAGACAATAAATAGAAGATCTTTTCCATAATCCATTCAGTATTTTCAGAATATGATCTCGATAGACAAGATCAAACAAGACAGTAAGGTGAGACATTTGCATTGTTTATTAGGTGTTATTCAAACCAGCTCACGGAACTAAGTAAAATGTCTCTAGGGGCACCAAGTTTTTACGTCCAAAATACCCAACGAGGAATTTGGAGGGAAATTCTCAAATTATTAACAAGACAGCAAAGGCGTGACTAACATCAAATCAGCAGTACTGGCGCGCGCGGGAGTTATCAAGGAGGCTTATAAAGGAGCGCCTTTTGAAGTATTTTCCATTACATTAGGTAACTTGCTAATCTCTAAGGCTGTTTTTACACCCCGCTGTAGGCTGGTAAATATTTGTCGAAAGCGCTTCAGCGACTGTAAATTTGATTACGTACATACAGGCGAAGAGCTGGGCGTAAAAAAATATTAATCAAATTTAAATTATAATTTAAATACCTCAGAATCAGAACTGCATAAAATCTTCTGCTAGCTGGACTTATTTGCCTTCAAAGGGTAAAAAGAAGACTTACACATTAATACGTCCAAGCATATACTTTAACAAAATAATATAACATCACTTTTGGCGAAGATTATTAGGAATGCGTTTTACTTATATGTATGTCAAAAACCTTGAAACATTTTTTCCGCTTTCAGCTCTTGCACTACAAGTAACACTGAGACATTCTAGTAACGCTAATTTATTCAAGACTTAAGTAGAATTGCTAAGCTGCAGCTGCTTTCAAGGAATGTTGTTCAAAGGAATTCAGTGTTTCATTATTTTGGTAATACACATGTGAATTCAATTTCTCCCGGGTCATTTTCGCCTATTGTGTTGAAGTGAGCAAGGTTTAGGTAATCTTATGCATTGTTTCGTAAATCATAACATAAATATTTAAAAAAATATATACTTACGTCTACTTACACGGTTTTCTACCTAAAAGAGTAAAAGAGCCAAAGGTCGAAAAGTTAATGAGCTTACAGGTAAAATTGGAAAACCAAGTATGGATATAAGACTAGTCCACACTTATTTAGGAGAATTGTTAAGTAAAAAATTGTACACAAAATGTACTTACGTAATTTGTAAAAAATAAAAGAAAAAGTTAAGTTTATACCTGTAGCAAGAACATTCTCGTTTTGTGACTTCTTCAATTGAAAATAGAAATCAGCAATTTAAGTAAGTCAGCCATCAAGATCAAAATACAATTACAAAATATCACAATAAACAGTTATTGCTCGTAAAATACAGGATGATAACACATTATTGCAGCTCTTTTCATTAAGGGTTCGGTCGGTGTAACGGAACGTTTTACGCTTTTGCTCAAAATTTACGCCGCGTCGTAAAATAAATATGTAGTAGATAACGTGTTTTGCAGATAAATCCTTTATTTACGGACTTGGTTATTCTACTGAGTTATTTGGCTATTTGTTATGTAGACACTCCCCTGTCTGTTCCTTGATAAATGATTGTGTAATATTACTCTTTAAACTGACTGATGCTCGCAGTTCTACGATAATTTTAATGACGATTTACCGTAGAACTCCTATTTGAACGTTCTTTAGTATGACTCGCGTTCTTTCTCCAGCTTATTATGTTTTGTATCTTTTCAGGCGCCAGCCCACGTATCATGTTCATGTACGTTTTTGGTCGAATAAGTATACCTCTATATATTTTCCAACTAATTTACTATGTAATAAGCTGGTTCTGCGAACCCATAAAAAAAACAAATGGCAAACTATAAAATTTTACATTACATAAACAGCGTAAAAGTTTCTGTTAAAACCCGTATGTATGTTCTTACAGAGATGAATATCCTCTAAAAAACATAAATCGTTTTCTACAATACATTTCAAATGTCAACCTGAATTCCGAGTCAACGTTGAAAAATTTCTACATCCCCGTTGAAATTCCTAAAGGGGATGTCACACAAATTTTATACATTATTTTTCTTTTAAAAATAAACTTTTATGTTGCATTTAATAGCTAGCCAAATAGCCATAGAGCATAGTATTTACATAAGCTTAGTAAGCAAGTAGTAAGACAGACTAACTGCTTGTTTTGGAAGGAAGTTTCTTTTAGGACGGTACGGCAAAAAAATAAAATTGCGAAATTTTTTTCGTCGCGAAATGAAGTGAAAGGTAATTTCACAAGTTTGATTATGTCGTCGATAGCTTCTTTGAAAGAGCGTATGCCTGAGATGTTCCATGTTTCCGGTTAAAATCCAGCTTACGCCAATATTTTTGTTCCATTTTATTGTTTAATACATTATTATTATTGGAAAGAAGTTCGGACGGTACGGATGGAGGCTAGGCAAAAAAAGAGTATGATTTTTTCGTTACTTTTTTGCGTCACGAATGTTTCTATTATGTTACTTTACTAATAACAACTTAGTACGATTCAATAACGCTTAACACAATATCAACTAAAAACTTCACTATACATGGCGGCGACAACCTAGCCTTCAAAACTTTTCAAGCTAGTAACCACTCGATAATATCCCATTCCATCGTGCCTTCTATCAAGATATCGTTGTGTGATCTATTCAGTTCATTTTAGTCTCAACATTAAATAGCACATCATGAACTTTTGATCAAAATCAGAAATCAACATTGGTAATACCAGCGCTTAGCACTAATCCCATGCAAACTATCATAAATGTGACATGCGCAGGCAGGACAAATCGTCCAAGCGTTGTGACTATGCGAGTGTGCTATTTCACATTCCTATTTTATCACGTAAACAGTATTCATACATCACGATTTAACTTGGACATAACGGCTGCTTCCATCAGCCACTGAATTGTGCAAAATACTCGTACAAATGCTTAAAGCGTTAACAGATAAAATTTTCATGGGCACATTGTACGTTTTCGGAGAATTTTCTGATAAACAGCTCCCTTGTTACTTCCAGGAAAACGTCAAAGCAAAATAACTTGTTTACATCAAAATATACCTGAAAAGTATATTTTGTTAATTTTTTGAATTTCTTTAAGAATGATAAATACAAAAAGAAAAAATACTTTTTAGATTCGCGTAAAAATTTATTGTAAAAAATACGTTAGTCACCAAAAAGGTACAGTTTAAGGCAAAACGAATATGCTCGTAACTCGTTAATTAAACCTTACGGATTTTCTATAATTTTAAAGAGGAATCCTTATTTTCTCAAGAATTAATAATTGGCCAAGTGCGTGTCGGGCCACACGCAGTGTAGGGTTCCGTAGTTGTTAATGTCAACTTTGAGTTCATGCCACTAAAAACGTCTAAAACGTCTAAGTATCTATTGCATTTGTATGAAATTTTCCTTTTTGAGTTTATTTTATAAGTTGATCGCCTATAACTTTTCAATTTGTTAACCCTTTTTAGCTCTGATAGTTTTCCTTTAAACTAAATTATATATAGGTACCATAGCTGTGATTTTTTTCACGTGTCCATATATAACCGTTTAGCAGATAGAAGGACACGTGACTTTAACAAAAAAAATCACTTTAAACCTTAATATTTCAGACACGGATCCCTAAATCGAAAAATGTTATAATATTTTTAAAAGACCAATTCAACGATAAGCCACACAATGTGTATGTAGAAAAAAATAATATTGACTTTCTCTTTACTTGTATGGCAGCTACCCTAAAAAAAAATATTTCCATATTTTATTTTACGACTTTTTCGCCATGATTGATATACATATCCATGCCAAATTACAGCTTTCTGGTACTTATAGTTTCTGAGTAGGACCGCGGACGGACAGACAGACAGACAGACAGACAGACAGATATGGCGAAACTATAAGGTTTCCATGTTTACTACGAAACCCTAAAAAAAAGCAGCCTACCGCATTCGAAACGTAATCTAAATAATGGTTAAGAATAACAATGTACGACGTTATCCAATCATCAAAAAGCTGCTCTTTACCTACCGCAGTAACCAAACAGGCGGCCCGTCAAACTTCAATACTGGAAAGTGGGCAGTTTGCCGGTGTCCATTAGTCAAACGATATCGTGGTGTCCTGCTTAGGGTACAGTGGTCGAGTAGATAAGCGAGTCGCGCTACGAGTAAAAAGAAATTCTACTGGACTTTTTATAAAATCTTTTGCAAAGTCAAAATATTGCTTTTGAGTTGAGATGCTAAATTCAACAAAACTAATGAATTGTACTAAAAGTAGAGCCTTCTAGTAGTCAATAAGGGATTGCATTTAACGGACATTTTTTTAAGTTAACTTAAGTATAAATTTTGTCGATACGTTAATTATTTTTTTAGAAGTCTCTAGTCTCCCTTTGTTGAATAGGCATAGACAAAATGTGAATGGAAAAAAAGTAGTCCCATTCCATAATAATATCATGCGAGTCATACAATGTGAGTCAAAAATGTCCTCCGACAACACTTATTAAGGCCATACCCAATTTTTCCGGGGTTCAGTGGCGCCGCCATTTGAAATAAATTATTTGAAAGGAAACAGAGATATCATTTAAAATTGTGCCTTGATCAAGCCCTAGATAACCCTTCAAACTATTTTATGAACTACAGTTTATAGTCTAAAGTGAGAACGTGAAGCTTTTCTACGCAAATTAGCCAAAAGTGGCCGTTTTTCGCAAATGTGCGTAGAAAAGCTTCACGTTTTCGCTTTAAACTATAAAAAGTAGTTTAAAAAATACTTTGAATGAGTATCTAGAGCTTGGTCAAGACACAATTTTAAATGATATCTCCATTTTCTTTCAAATGATTTAATTTAAATGAGGGCGCCACTGGACCCCGGAAAAATTAAACCAGTCTTCTTCTTTTTCTTCTCCTTCTCAGAACAGTATTAGACCAATGTCGCCTGTAATTATTGCTCAGTAATTTGCATACTTTTGCCAGTACGTAAAGTTTCCTAATCAACAACTCGCCTCTACACTCGAGCAATCTAAACTTTGTCATAAAGCATCATTCGGGTGCAGTGAATGGCAGGTTACCCCAGCGGACGGGGTAAAACTTGTCAGATCGGATACACCCGGATCTGACGGACTAGATTTGCCTGCGAATGATTCGCATATCCAATTTTTTCATACATATTTATTACTTCATCTGTTGACTCGATGGATTCTGTAACTTTTTGAATTCACAGCTGTAACGAGCGAGTTGCCGATTCTGTTTAAAAAAATGGATATAAATATCGTTGAGTTAGTATCCCATAACACAAGTCTCGAACTTACTTTGGGGTTAACTCAATCTGTGTGGTTTGTCCGTAGGTATATAATTTATATTTATATTAAATGTAATTGTAGAACTGATAATTCTCTTTTTTTATCTTAAAGCTATAGTTCCATTTAAAATCTACTCAAGTAAGTGTGAGTATATGGAAATCCATTATAATAAAAATACATTGCAGGATACTCGGCCAGACATAATAGAAATAACAATTGAATTACGTCCACAGCCGCAAGTGTCCTGTAATGTGTTAAGGGGACGCACCGTGAAAATGGGCATTTTCTATTTCTTATTTCTCAGCGAATATCAGAAATTTAGAACTGATACTTGCTAATAGCATAATAGATCGCTTTTCTAGCATAATTGTGGTTGTGGATACATGATTAGTTAATTTTTGTAACACAAACTTGCTCGTCAAAAACACCTCTACCAAAACATATACGGTCTAATTTCTCACAAACGAGAGGGACTTCAGCTTTGAAACTTTTTATGCAGATCAGTAATTAAGTAATCTTCAAAATTGTGGTTCAAATTTTTTTTTGTTGCTTTAGTTTTAATTTTAGAGCTATTTTTCTATAATTGATCAGTTTTGCGTGGCTTTAGATTTCAGTCATATAAGCCCTTTTACCTTCCTGAAAATTATTGTAATTGCCGTCTCGCTTTTTCGCGAGTGTATTTAAATAAACTGTTCTTGTTGCACAGATTTTTGACAGTTATACATCAAATTGTCAGATGGCCGATGGGCCTCGCGGAGCCAGGACGCGTCGCTCTTCACAAAAAAAATGACATTTAATTTCGTAAAATTATTGTCACAGTGTAAAATAATATCACGAATATATATGGGTCGAACAGTCTGTAAACAAACGTGCGAGTAACTTTCTTACACTGTGTCACTTGTCATAATGTCAAAGGAAGTGTCAAAGTATAGCGTGGCATAGATTGATTACCTGACAGACATGGTCGGCATAAATTTTTTTCATACAAGTACCGTACATACAATATCGATTTATAATATTTTAGTTTTATTTAATTACCAGTTTTGTGGCAATAAATTAATTTTATAATAGCCAAAGAAACATATCTATAGATACTCTTCGGATTTATTTACTTTTAGATTTCGAGAAATATACACGTACATACTGTACCACTGACTGACTGGCTGGCTGATTGATATGGTTGTTTGACCTGCGCCGTGCTGATAGCCGTAAGGAGTGAAGCTCACTTGCTTGTTGGGGGAGCAGAGTGGGGGGCTTTCTGCTTATCCCTCTAAACAAGCAACCGAGTGAAGCTTGAGGCCTAAGGCAGAGGTCACCTACGAGGCCGTAGGCCGAGGCACTCCCACCACGTGCTTCGTCGTTCTTTTTTTTGCAAACCAAGATGGCCGCCGAAAGCATTTTTTTGGAATCCAGGATGGCGTCTGGGCTTTAGAAAATCAAACTTTTTTCGTTAGTAACGTCTCACTGGGACTTTGTAGGAGTCTGATTTTTGCATGAGGGGGTAAAGCACCCTGCGGAACTCTAAACTGGATTCAGATTTTGGATCCAAAATGGCCGCCCACACATTTTTTTTTTGTTTTGTTAAGTAACTGGAGCTTTTATCCATTTTATGAACTGGAAAAATATCTTAGCCTACCTCAACAGCTGAAAGCGCAACGCCTAAAGAGCTAGTATATTTGTTAAAATTGATATAAGTATCAATGACATACATACATACATACTATCACTTCATCATCGCGCATTTTTTATTATCCCAGACCAGCATGGGAGTATCGATGAATAAGTATAAAATATCGTTAGTCTATATACTATATTTGTGGCCTTAAAAAACCATAACAATATCGTTGTGGCCTTAAAAAACCATAACAATATCGATAGGACTATTGATAATATTGATTACTGATAGTTTACAATAATATTCCCATGCTGGTCTGGGAGAAATAAAAAAAAACTTAGAATGTACCAGCTGCTTCTCTTCCCACGCAGATCGTAAAAGCCGATCGAGGGAATGGGCAAAAATGCAAATCATGTTAACAGGCGATGCGGCTAGCAACCCATCACTGTATTGATTGCTTTTCCATCTTCTCGCCCACCATGACGCTAAAAGTGGCTTTTGGGTCTTGCGGCCCTGGGCTCTGCATAGAACCGCAAGACCCAAAATGCTCTGTCTGCCCCATTAGGGATAAAGACGTGATAGTATGTATGTACAATAATATCGATGACAAGTAAAACTATCGACAGTTTTTAGGGTTCCGTTTTAAACAAGGAACCCTTATAGTTTCATCATGTCTGTCTGTTTGTCTGTCATCCGACGTTTTATTTAGAGACTATAAGTACTAAAAAAGCTATAATTTGGCATGGGTATATTAATCATGCCAAAAAACAGTGAAGTGAAATAGGGAAAATCTTATACCTTTATACGAGCAATTCTTGTATATGTATTTATTTATAAATTTCTATGATCTCGAAAACGGTTTTAACGATTTCGCTGAAAATTGGTATATGGGGGTTTTTGGGGGTAAACAATCGATCTAGATTAGTCTTATGTTTGGGAAAACGCGTGTTTTCGAGTTTCTTCCTACGCAGAATATGGTCGCTAATTTCGTCGCGCCGGCCGCCATCCGCTTAGCTCAGCGGTTAAGGATACTGACTGCTAGAAAGAGTGTTACGGGTTCGAATCCCACTCGGTGACTTACTTTTGTTTTTTTTTTTATGTTCAAGTTTATATATAATTTTTTATTTCGTACTGTTTTTAGACAAGTTTTAAAAAATATAGTTAATGTTTGAGATGAAACCGACCGAGCCAAGTTCGGTCACCCAGGTACTATAATATTGTAGCTCCCATGAAAGTTTTTTTTTCGACTAACCCATCGTGTAGGGTATCGTTAAATAGGTCTTTAAAAATATTTTGAGCTTGTTAACATAATTTTTTATTTAAGAATCCGTTTCTAGAATATTTGTATTTAATAAAAGTTAAAATAAAACTATCAAACCTAATAGGGGTTATTGAATTTAAAAATACATAAAATGAAAATAAAATAAGATTTTAGACGTTTTTGGTGGCGTAGACTTGGCTTGGCCGGACGATTTTACCAGTTGGGTACGGAACCCTAAAAAGATAAAAGATCTAGTTTAACTTTAAAAAATTGGGTAAAAATAAAGGACTGAATCACCCTTTCTTGGCACTTGTTTAAAATTTCGCCCATCGTTTACAGTAGCACAACTGTACTATAGACAAATCTGAATACATAAGATTGTTCTCCTAGCATTTACACTACATAGACACTCCGCAAATTCGACGTCAGTTTAAAATAAAAATACATAAGATTGTTCTCCTAGCACTTACACTACATAGACACTCCGCAAATTCGACGTCAGTTTAAAATAAATGTAGTGCCCACAGTAGTGCCAATATACAACGTGGAAGGGATATACCCGTAATAAATCGAACCACGGGCTACACTAGACCACTTACTATAATCAAATAAAAATCACAACGAAAAACTAAAAAAAAAATGGCATTTCCATACAAAAGTGTGCAGCTGCCTGGAAAATTTGTATGAGAATGTCAAATTCGGTTCTTTTTTACTGTTATTTTATATTTCTAGTATAGCCGGTGGTTCGATTTATTATGGGTATGTCCCTTCCATGCTTTTTATTATCTAATTATTTTTTCAACACACTTGCTCGTAAAGTGGCTCTAATTTCATCGGTTTTAGATATATAAAGTAGGTCATAAAATACGCTTGCGTTATAAACATATTAAAAATTACTAAAAACGGCCACTTTTGACACTTTTTGGTTTCTAAAGCTGTTAGTATTTCAATGACTTTCGAGGTTCTAATGAAACTTAAGGATACTAGCTTAAAAGTTGTGCGAGGATAATCTCACTTACAAAAAGATAAATTATTTTTTCTGTATTTTCAAGGTCGCTAGCGGTGGTAGCAGCCCTAAAATAAAAATCAGTTTAGATATAAGTGTATTGAAAAACGTCGTGCGATATACGTGTGTATATTAGTTAAAACACTTTCAGCTCTATTACGCCCTCGCTTTCGGCTCGGGCTGCAAAATTTTGCAATTTTAAAAATATTACTTACTTTCATATAAATAATTGAATAATGCAGCTCTTTTTATATAGTTACTTATTTACCCCTTAGTAATTTAGTACATACATGCTGACTTTTCATTGGTTTTGGAAAAAAATCTATTGTAAATAAATTCCTCTATCCATATACTTAATTCAAATTTGTGTATGAAATAAGATAAAAAAATCGAAACCACGTAGTTACGCCCGATCAAAAACTACCGCATGACCTCGATAATCACCGGCCGGCCGGACGGAGGCGGTGCCTGGTGGTACTACTTACTGATCTCACGATTTTACTTTGTTTTCAATTTTTATTTCGACTAGCTAATTAGTTTTACTAACGACCCTTATAACGTGGCCCTTAGCTACAAAAACAATGAAAAATCACTGTATATTTTAAAATTTAAATAAACTATTTTTGTTTTTTCTAAAGGTTGACCGGTAGACAAAGCATCAGCATTAAGTCCTTGTACGGACATGACCTTATTCAATTCTTTACAAAAATATAATATGTTACAAAAATGTAAACATATTAGATTTCATTACGTCATGTCTTCCATACTGTAACCTCTATATATTTTTAACTCTATCTGTATTGCGTTTAGACATTACTACAAACCTAGCGGAAAAGAACAGACAACTTTTGAATCAATTTTGACAGATTTTGAAAAATAAAAACGTAGAGCCAAGCCTTAAGGATGGACTATAATTTACCTAGCAGAGTCTATTTTCATGACAGACTTTGTATAGCTAAGACGCAAGCCGTACTAAATCTGGCGGAAGCAGGGATCATAATCAAATTTTGAATTTATTCCACGTTTTATGTATCAAAAAATTGAATGCATAAACATTCACGCCACTTGTCTACGCTAGAACAAGTGAGTCTTACGCCTAAAGCAAGTCAAAAGATTAGCTACTATCTTAAACACTATATTAAATACTTCTTTTTTTGCAAGTCGCAATCGTGCGCCATTATTTAATATAGTGTTTAAATAGTAGATCTTAAACACTATATTAAATACTTCTTTTTAAACTCCAAAATCACTAAAATTAATCAAACTAATTAATATGAGCGAAGCAAATCTCTTTTGAACCTAACAAATTAGTCCGACTACACTAGGAAAATTACGCTCCAATTACGTTTGATGGGACATCAGATTACGCTAGTGGATTACTCCGGTTCATGACGTCAATTTAGTGAGAGAAGCAACCGGATCTTGATTGCGTAACATCTAATCGTGCTAATCGAAGACAGAATCACAAGTTAAAGGGTGAATGATCAACATTTAGCTATACTCAACTCAAGCTATACAATTTCATACTAAGTACTTTAATATAAACATATAAAACTAACTCTAGTTCCAAAGTTTTAATCTATTACAATAAAAATAAACACAGAAGATTTGCTTTGATCAGTTAGTTTCAATTATTTTTATCGAAAACTATAAAATGTCTAAAGAGCCAACCCTGTCTATCTCGTTAAGTATAGTATCGTTACACTGGTTTTTTTAGCCGCAGAATGTCAACTCTTCTATATAACTGGTACCTAAAGTCTTTCGACTAAAAGTTCCTAGGTGTTAACTTAGGAAATCTCGTTTTGTTACCACAAGAACAAAAGCTTAGCATAGCACAGCATAGTAATGTAGAAAAGCCATCCTAAAGCGTGTTACACATTCGGGCTGTGCTGTCACAGGCGTGAGTGACAGCCGTCCATCGATTAGATATGCCCGCTATCTGCGCCTGGTCCATCGCGGTTTGTATGTAAATCCAGGTGTCACAAAACGGACGCGGCCAAGTCCCGAGTGACGCCTCTCAAAATTCTGAGGCGAGCTGAATAAACGCGAAACTGTTTTTGCAAGTCGCAATCGTGCGCCATTATTCTTGTCTAAAATATTCCAGAGGGAGTCAATTTGCAGAGGGGCTATTTGGAAAAGAGAGTACTGATTTTCTAGACAGCTTTTAATACTTAAGATGGAAAAGCCTATTTAAGTTATGAAATATGATTTTATGGCCATCAGTCGATAATAATTATTCTGGTATAAGCGGCTATAAGTATGAGATGTAAATCTGCAAGTGTTTGGGGCACCTTTGCACTAGAGATGTTATGGTTACCTGAATATTTCGGGGTCCAGTGCTTCCCCCATCTAAATGAATTATTTGAAAAGAAATGGAGACATAATTCAAAAAATTGTCTTGATCAAGCCCTAGCTAACCCTTCAAACTATTTTATGAACTACTTTTTATAGTTTAAACTGAGAACGTAAAGCTTTTCTTCGCACATTAGCCAAAAGTAGCCGTTTTTCTGACTGGACTAGACCCCAAAAAATTTACAAAATCCCCTTAAGGAACCGCTCATATAACCAGTCTATGACATTCTATTATGTATTTATTATCGCCCGCTTACTGGCTTACCACGACTTAAAAGATAACATCTTCTAGCTGAAGGTTTTTAATTTTTATAAAATGTGCATATAAGTTAGCTTATTCAATTTTTAATTATAAGTAAACAAGCTTAACCGATAAAGACATAAAACAATAAAAGAACGAAGCATAATGACTCGTTATCGGCGCCAAAGATATATCACTATCATAAGGACGTAAAATTTATAGTTTCGGCATTGGATCCGGCGGCTGTGGCCGCCAATTAATTGGCATTGGATGGAGTTACACGTTCTCGGGATGGGCATTTGCTAGTTGCAGTAAAACCTGTCTCTCCGTATAGGGGCTTGCAATTACACTTGGGTAGGTGAAGACTGCAGCCCTAGGCGACGAGCCGAGCGATCGCAGATTGATAACGGCCGAGATGAGAAACTCAAGTGAATAATATCAATTAGGCTACGGAACTAGCGTATTGCTCTTTTTTTACAATATCTTGAGTTTGAGTTCCGGCAAGGACAGTTTTCAAATTGTGGTCTTGAATATTTATTTGATTACCGTTGAGTTTTTATTCAATAATACAGTTTAAAATTTTAGATTTGTCCTTGTACGTATAATAAAACTTCTCTCATTAGTGTGCACAGGTATAAAATTGTTTAGTCTATTCAAAGAACAAGGCTTACTTGACTCTACAAAATTCGTTAGCTTCTGTCGTACGCAGACAATACGTTGGCCAAGTCGATGCTCCCTTGCAGAACATCCCCAGTCCGCGTCAACGGCCATGATCGCTCGCATCAGTGATTCGCTCAGTTCGGAGTCCGTTGTAAATGCTTGTTCATATAGAAAGTGCGGGAACGGTGACGAATGCAATCTCTCTGTGTTACCTTTGCGTCAGTTTTTTTAAGACTTAAGTCTTAAACAACAGAGTCTAGCTGCTTTTTGAACTTTCCAAAGAACAGAGCAGCTCAAGATACGAACAAGAGAATACATACATTGTGTACCAAACAGACATAATTAAAGTCAAGTAAGCACAAATCATCGTGTAAGCATCCTATCGTATCGTAAGCAAACTTCAGACAATACTACAGAATTAATATGTGTATTACATACAGAACAGAATCTCATATAACGTCGCACGCACCTATCCCTCGTTCTTGTCTAGTGAGGCGTGTTGAGTGGTTAGCTGTGGGCGCGTGGCCGCCTCGACAAGGCGAGAACGGGGGAGAGGTGGGGGACGGGGAAGGGTGACGCATATTGCCCGGGACCTTAAGAGATTCCGTTCTGTATGTAATATTTATATTAATTCTGTGACAATATACTGCCGACGCTCCCCTGCTTAACATCTCCAGTTTACACCAACGGCCATGGAGATTCACATCAGTGATCCGCTAAGTTCAGGGCCCGACGTTGTTCATATAGAAAGTGCGGTACGGTTGTGAACTCTATCTTTCTCTCCTGAGTGTTTTAGTGGCCTTAGTACAAATGACATCTTGCGGTAAAAAGAGAGGTTAACGGGTTTACGTGTCTTCGCACCTAAGTAGATGTTCAAGATAAAACTTCCTAGATGGAAAGACTATTGTCCCACCACAGTAGTAGTAATTTTCATCAACTACTCAAATAACTATGTAAGTATGAAGTTATATAGCTTTAATTTTGCATCATCTTTTCGTTTCGAGAGCAGTTATATTTATTTTGTAAATAAATAAAATAAATAGAAAGGCATTCCAAGCATCCCTATGAAACATGTACTCGTAACGATAATAGCTTCAATCTGTTATGTCATATGGCTTTAGAAAAGTAATGACCATTGATCTACTAGTGATACTCAAGATATTGGTATTCAGTATCAATAAAATAGGAAGCGGGAAATGAAGAATTAATCCATAATTTGATTCCACCTGGGTCCGCAACCTTCCACAATTCCACATCTAGTTAACGTGAACATGCTCTTTAGACTTAACGTCGAGTGAAATGATCAGCCGTAAATGTATCGTCTAGAGAAATTCTTTGAAGATAAGATTCTAAGAATAAAAGCATAAAATCAAATGGCATTAGCATTTCTATTTATTAGCTTAATCCCTCTCTTTATAGAAAACGTCCGTTAAAATAAGGCAACATTACAAAAAAAATCTTTAGAGTTAGTTTCTTTTTTTGGGACTAGACGTAAATATTTCAAACTAAGTTCGATTCTGATGCTGAGTATTTTCTTTAAAAACCTTCCCAAAAATATTTCCTGATCACTCGAAAGTTGATTATTTTTATTGTTTAAAATAGTTATAGTTTTTTTTAGATACTACATAGGCTATATATAAAAAAATATAGTTTACGTTTAGTTCTCAAAATGAGACCACTGAACAAAAGAAAAACTTTCTTTATTACAACAATTTAGTAAATATAAAAAAGTTTTTGCACAAGTAAAAATATCACTGAATAAATAGAATTAAAGAATAAAAACATCACAGCTCATTCTGAGGAATCATTGTATTCCAGATTAAGCGAACGATTCGGGGATAACAGATATCATAAACGTCGCACAAATGCGAACGTATTGTGAGAAATATAATAAGCTTAGGAGGCATCCGCCGTCATTTCCTTTGAGGTAATTTCTCCACTTCATCCAAATGTTAAGGCGCAGTTACGAAACATGACAATTTTAAACAAAATGCTTTTTATTTGAAAAAAAAATTGATATTGGTCAATAAAATTCTAATGAACAAACGTAACGCCCAATAATCAAAATATACTAAAAGCATCTGAAAATCTGTTAGTTTTAAAATATGTCCCTTGCCATCGGAACGCAATCCAATTATTTCAATTTCTCATTATTAATGAATAATAGAATCAGTATTTTTTACGTGTAAGACAAATAACTTTTAGGATAGTAAATACAATACGAAATCATAAATGCTAACTTGATGATAACTGTAATACAACAAAATTCGTAAAATTACGAATTGCTCTCTTCGGATCTAAGCCTTAATAGTAGAGAAAAGCATAGAGTAAATCAGGTGCTTACTGCTTAGTCGATCATAATTTACAATTTGCCCCCGTTAGCTCACTGGGTAATAAAAGTGATCGTGGAAAAATCTAGAATGATTCTCGTTAACGTCACGTCTCAGAAACGAATGTTAGTGCTGCTGTCGTAAACAGTAATTCCGTTTTGCAGTAATAATCTGATTTCATTTCGTGCCTTTGAAATAAACTAGGATTGAGCTTGGCAAGCGAGAAATTCTTTTATTAGGTATAGTATATTAAGGTCAATCAATTCCAGAATAGAATAAGGCAAGTAAAGGTGAATGGAGCAGGAAACTGAATTTATGGAAAGCAAAAAAAATTGGTACACAAATTAGATGGTAGAGACCTACTTATATAGAATAAAAGGCACTAGAATTTTTTAAATATGTATTATACACTCACTCAATCTAATACCGAAATAGCAAGATCATGGCTCCCATGTAAACATAAAACTACCCTCAAAGAAATTGGGTGCTTCGATTCATCCTTCATTGTATCGCCCGTATCCCATTGTCAATATGTAGACGTGGAAACTGGCAACAGGGGCGTGAGTGGAAAAATCGCGCAATTTTCCGGATGCCGTTATAGCTAATACGGCTTTCTGAGGCGCGCGCGATTAATCTTTGTCGACCGCGATGGGCCCCCGTCCACAAATTAAAAGGGTAACAGATACTGCGTACGTGTGCGGAATGAAGCGGAAGAACTTAATTTTTGATGGGATTTTGTACAAAAATGCAGCAGTCACAGAATGGCAACTGTAGGCATGCAAACTAGAGAACACGCAAAATACAAATCATACAGTAGAAAACGCCATAATGCGGGTACAGGCTACAGATAGCATGTACTTATGAGACAATGATTTGTATCTCGATGAAAATATGTTTGCGACGAATTTCAATGTATTACAAGCTATTATAATAATAACGGACTAAAATACTGTATTCCAATAGTCCAACCGTCCATCTCCCGTCATTCATACGCCTTGCCTATACATACCTACATACATGTTACCTTTCCGTCGATCTTTTTATTTTGCGCTTCGAGTAGATCCATTGAAACAAGATCTTTCACGCAATATACACCACCATCATTATCCCTAAAGGACTTAAAGGCCATCATACCCTGGTGGCAAAGTATGACGGGTCCCTTTGAACACGGAGGGTGATCAAACCGTTACACCCTGCTAGCAGAAATTATGAGCGCACTCGAACGTGTAGAGATAAAACTGGTGCCAATAACATGGGAAAAACAAATCGAAGGGATGCATTGATCGCCCTGCTCACTACTTTTATGGAATAATAATGTTATCAGTTTATGTGAATATGGGGCACATAAAACGTATTTGGTGTTCATAGAGAAAGGTTACGAGTATTACCATCTGATAGGATCATTAAAGGACTTTTATGTTCTATCCATCCATTCCTTGTTTTTTTTTGGAATTCTCCACACACACAATTAAACCAACTTTTGATGTAGATATAAAATGATTTTGTAAACTTGTTTTTGAATCTGGACCATCATAATTTCAGCCGCGTTGACGTCCACCGCTGGATAAAGGCCTCTCCGGAGGATAATTTAATTTCATAAAAGATTAGATCATATACTTTATTTCGATCAAACTTCACTCGGTAAGTTGGACAATTCTTTACGAATGTTATAATAAAGTACTTGTCGTAGGTAGATGTTTACTTATACTTATAATTATGTTTTTTTTTTCATATTAAATCTAAATGAGAAACCATTATTTTTTTAACAAGAGACAAGTACAATTCAAAACAATCATATATTTTCTAGATTATTAACTTGCACACACAATTTTGTATAGAACATGTAGGAAATGACTAATATTATCTGTATTTTATTAAATCCATTTCCGATCAAAACGACCTGTTTACAAAACAGTAAAGTGACCGCAATTCTCATCCAATATTATGCAGCATCGCGCTGTTGGATGCAAATACGGGCATTTATATGGAACGCCTACAATGGTCATTACGCGTTTCAAATATCCCAGAACCGTGGCTATGGGCTAAACATCTGAATGGCCTGAAGCGAGCACTTTACGTATGACGCATACAGAATATTCATGATATTGGACTGCAGCGAATAACTCAATGATACAACAAAAAGCAGATATGACCATCAGTTGTCTGTGAACAAGAGCATGATACATCGTGCTTTTCCAGCTACGGATTGAGCTCGATGCTACACGTGGTGTTTCCCAGAGAATTAAGTTATTAACTAAACGGTTAGCGTCCGAACGCTCTACTTCAATTTGAATTCAATGGACAGAATTAGAGGATTCGAGCGGCACGTAGCGAAGCGGTGCGATAAAGTGCGAACATTATATGACACGGGATTTTCTGGAGCGTAGCTTAGCCAGCTTCCCACTCGATTGTGGCGCCTCGATTGGAAAATGTTCAAATATTTTATTATAACCCAGAATATATGAATATTTTGCGAGTAAGCGTGGAACAAGCAAACATTCCGTTTAATTAAATTCTAAATGTGTTTTTCTTATTTGATAACTCTGCGAGTCCGTCGAGCGTGCGACATTTATTCACTCGAAACTTGGTCTTTCTTGTCGCAGAATTAACATTTAATGCTATTCATCTTGAGAAACTCTCTGCTTCAGAAAACATAAGCTGGTTTTATAGGAACTTGTTTGTATTAACTACAATTTAAAATAATAAGATGTTGAAGTAATATTTTAAAAGCTTTTGATGCTTTAGATTTTTAACCAAAAATAAATGCCCGTTTATTTCTTTTACATAAACGTCTTCTTTTACAGGCCTACTGAAAGAGATCTCTTTTGAGATAAGGAGTGCCTTTGTACATCTTTTCCGTGATACATAAATTGGTAAATAAATAAATATAAAACACAAACTGAAAAATATGAGCGATTATTTATAATTGACCGAGCGAGCGAAGCGAGCGAAGCGTCTCAGTTTCGAGATTAGCCAAAAATTCTTTTGTCCGTCTGTCTGTCTGTCTGTCTGTCTGTCTGTCTGTCTGTTCTCGCCTACAGGTCGCATTTCTTAACTGATTCTCATGAAATTTTGTAAGCAGGTTCAGCAACTTAATAGAATTTTTTTGTCGAGCCAGATTTTCGAATTTTTTCGAAATGGCGGAAATATGGGGGTTCAAAAATTTAAAACTGTCATATATCCGCCATTTCAAAATATTTTCAAAAATGTCATTAGACTTTTTTGTTGCCATTATGAAAACAATTTTTTTTTATTTGAACAACTTTTTTGTCTGAACAACTTTTTTATACTTAAACGGGTTTAGGGTGACTCGCGGTGTCTAGCTGACTAAGCCGTAACGGATATACAATACAAATCTTCTTACAAAATATACTGAAACTATTTAAGGGTGAATTCAGTCCGGGTTACTGAACAACTTTCTTAAAAATACATATCTCCCCTGGGGTTCACGAAGTAATTTCTCTGAATAACTATTATGGTTATTATTTTGAGTTTCATAAGTAGTTCTATAAATTTTATCATATTTAACCGACTTTAAAATAAAAGGGTTTTGCTTATTTTACGATTAGTTTTTTTTTTCAGTTTTTGCTTATTTTGATTGATTGTTGGCTTGTTTATTAAATTTAGCAATTTTGTTGAGCGAACTTGCGTTCAATCGCTATCGCTGCTTGTCTGTGCTTCTGTAGTAGTATTACTGATTATGCCACGAACTAACAAGAGACAAGAAGTAGCTTTACAAAGAGAGTAAAAAACCAATGAGCAGTGGCATAGAGTCATGGCAATACAAATAAACATTTAAACGAAAATCCATTAATAGTTTTCTGGTTTTTTCAACAACGAGCTGACTTTGTCATTTGAAAAATGATAGGTCATTTTTCAGTGAAAGACTACTGGTACAGAACTGAATTTCAGCATCACGGTAGACCTCATATCCATGTGATGTATGGTAGGAAGGTGCTCCTGACATTTCAGAGCTAGATCAAAAGTCATTTGAAGAAAGGGCTGTGATTGCCAACTATTTTGGCAATTTGGTCACAATCATGAATCCGCATATCGGTAAACCTGCACCGATTATTTATCCAAATCAGGTACATTATTCTGAAATAATAATCGCGAGGTCTAAGTTCGTGGCGAACTACTAGTAATAATTGTAATTGCGGCCATAAATATCAGAAATAAGTAGTAAAATTTATTAAATACTATATACAGACACTTTTAACAAAATTATTTTACAGACTCAACCACAACGAATTTAGATTAATCGGATAAACCTATACGATCCAAATTCGATAACCATGTTCGCTAAATAAATTAATCGATTTAATATCTAAAACAACCGTTGTATGTTTAGTCTCACTCAAAGATAATTTTATTTTGTAAATATATAGGAGTACACGTATGATGTAGGTAGCAGGTCTGTAAAATAAAAAGATGGCGTTGCATTTCTTTAGACTTGTCATGTGTGTGGCAGAGCATAAATCTGCGAAGAGTCAGCTTTAAATAATCAAATACGAAATAAAGAAACTATAAGTATTCTTCGCTTGAAAGCAGGCATGTCCATAAGTTTTCTATGTAATCAAATCAACTTTGTTGCTATTATATGGTTTCATACACAGTATCATCGTATTCCCCTTGCGGGATAGACGGAGCCAATAATGGCAAAATTAAAAAGCTACGGACCTAGTCAATCGCCTGTTACAGTCGCACATATAAAACAATACAGTCTGCCGGGTGTATTCTTAATAAACTATTTAGATAGTAGTAGCCACTCTTTTGTTAGTGATTCACCACTCCAGTAATGATTCCTAATTCCCTACAGATTTGTAATCGCAACTGGCATGAAGCCTTTAACCGGACGTGAGAAGTCTATAAAATAAAATTGTCGTCCTCTCAACTTGTCAAGTGGTCGCGCGTAAATCTGCGAAGAGTTGATTAGCTTAATTGAGGCCGTATATCGGAGATCGCGGCGTATCGTGTTTAATTAACTAACGAATGGACACACTCGATTATCTTAATGTAGATGCGTCGGAGTCCCTATACTGGTCAGACGCAAATACAATACTATATAGCAGGGATTATTGCTTACTCTTTTTGCAAAGAGGGTTTCATTTGTGATTTACGTGCATCATCATTATCTTAGGCATAAAAAGAAGACACTGGCTTGATCAAGTGAATTTCTCCAGCCGATTCTTTTACTGGATTTTTCTTATTTCTTAATGTTGATATATAGTAGTCCCCTACACTGGTCAGACTAAAATACAATACTGCTGAGGATTATTGCTTATCCTTTTGCAAAGTGGTTTGCTGTTGTAGGTTATGTTTATGTTATGTAAAGTTTATAATTATGTAAAGAATTATCCGTTGTTGAGCATTAGCTTAGTCAAGGAAATCCCTTCAGCCAATTCTATTTCAGGCATTTCCTTTGATCTGGGTTTCAAATAATCTTAGGTCTTGTTGAATTTAATCCGGCCATTTAGATTTTGGTTTATACGGGGTTTTCAATCTAGTTTACCAGTTAGGAGGCGCCTAGTAACTATTTTATTCCTTCATTCAATGCTTTGAGAGAAAGAAGAAAGGAAGCCTCTATCTTGAGTTTTAACTCTGTATCCCACGTATTAAACGATTATACAGCAGTTGGAGAGCTGTAAAAAATAAAAAAGGAACACATTTCTAAAAAAGGAAAACAAGGAATTGTGTTTACCTTTTCACAACGTAGAATCATATTAAGTAAAGTTTTTATATAAGTAAAAGTATAGAATTCTATAGCAAAGCCTAATACACAATGTGATCTTTTTCCTATTAACATACCCACAACAGTAACATAACTACTTTCAAGTGAGTTAAACACTGTTAGTTTTTTTTATTTTATTTGTATGCCTTATTATATTTTCGATTCAGTGAGCTATCTGCAATTATCTTAGTAAATAACTTAAGGAAATTACGATCACCTTACAAAATTATTTAATCACACGATTAAATCCGAATAAAGCACTAATTGCAAAAAAGAGTAAAACAAAACCTTCCACTCATTCATGTTTCGACCAAAAGCGTTAATACTTAACTGAACGGCTGCCATCAATGCTTTAATCGCAGCCATAAATATATAAAAAAATAAGATACCATTCCTTTACTGGCGATTCTGTCCAAAACCGATATCTTTATCTTTTAAACCGAGATAAACAATACAGATAATAAAATGTGTTTTTATTGGATCTATAAATATAATGCATAATGGCATTGAACGAAGGAAAATGGCTGGAGCTCGTTCACAGAACTCCTAGTACGGTGGGGCGATAAACAGACAATTTGCATTCTCGCCTCATCGTACAGCCTTATATTATCAAAAGTATCTTCGTCTATGGAATGTGGTTGTAGACACTGCAGCCCTGTTATCACTTCTGTGCAACTAAGTAATTAAACTTCAAAGGAACGGAGAAATTAGAGAGCGAGTGATACATGGTCGAGCCGAACTGTTTCGCTGTCGAAAATGCGTGTTAAGGCCATACCCAAATTTTCCGGGGTCCAGTGGCGCCGCCATTTGAAATAAATCATTTAAAAGGAAACGGAGATATCATTCAAAATTGTGTCTTGGTCAAGCCCTAGATAACCCTTAAAACTATTTTATGAACTACTGTTTATAATTTAAAGTGCGAATGTGAAGCTTTTCTACGCACATTAGCTAAAAGTGGCCGTTTTTCGCAAATGTGCGTAGAAAAGCTTCACGTTCTCACTTTAAACTACAAAAAGTAGTTTAAAAAATACTTTGAATGGGTATCTAGAACTTGACCAAGACACAATTTTAAATGATATCTCCGTTTCCTTTTAAATGATTTATTTTAAATGGCGGCGCCACTGGACCTCGGAAAATTTGGGTATGGCCTTAACATATTAAAACTCAACCAGTTGTTTCGGCACACATAAATAATTGTGGTTTCTGGCAGAGTAGATTGCCGTGTGGTTTCCGGCAGAGTAGAATAGGGCCACTCCAAGTCCTCCCGTGGATGTCGTAGGAGGCGACTTAGGAAATACAAGCTAAACAAAGCTTATAAAAGTCAATGAGACCTCTCCAACCCGTCTGGCCAGCGTGGAGAGTGTAGACCAAAGTCATTTGGCTGCTCTGGCTTAGTATGTAGTACAGAGAGGGTCGTGCTTCTGAAGTGGAGACAAAAAGACCTGATGATGATAATAATATCAATACTCGTAGATGTCTGTCTTTGATATGATTATTATAGAAAAAAAATGCAGCAATACAGTTCCGTTTATACAGAAGCCGGACCAAAATCCACCTTGCCATAATGCTACACTACAAGCTTCTACGTCATAATATGGTACCTGATAATTATTACTTTCAGTTAATTATTTTGTGCTGAGGTGCTTAGTACGATATGTTTAGCGTCACTGCTCAGCCTGTAGCGGCCCGCTAAAATATGCCCACACCACATAGTCTTCAAAGTAATCAAATCGCATAAGCTCATACACGCAACTTTCTCACCTTGGTTAAACTGTCTCCTAATCCCAGGCTTGCCAAAATCCGGGATCGTCAGCGCGTTATCGTGCATGTACAAACTACCAGTTTGCGGGTACGAGGCTTTTGTTTATCGTTGACTGTACACAGCTGAATCTCTTAATCCTAAACAAATACCGTGGTCCCGCGTCCCCTATAAATTTTCCATCAGCGCGGACTACTCGCCGTGGAAACGCTACTTCACAATGAGGAACGGTAAACCAGCGATTACATCGCTAGCAATAATATAAACAACTGATTAAACCGGCTTTCACAAAAGGAGACATTAGTTAGAGGCGAGTTTCGCTGCGTTGCTAACCGATAATGGTAGGATGTGATAGCTTAGGTATCTGGTACATGAAACACCGTAACGAACCATGTGATTATTGCCTTGTAATTTGCGTGGAGGCTGGGCGATGGTTTGATGTATAGACCGGGTTTATTGTGACACTCAATATTAATATCTAGTCGTAATTCGACTTAACTATTACAAATAGGAATAAATTAACATAAACATAACATTTCCGCTATTGGCAAGTTACGGATGTGAGTTTTATTGGTTTTAATATTATCACAGTAAACTTATTCTAAACGTGTTCATTCTGAGCCCAGGGTCCCGTTAAATGAATTCAATGTACACATTGTCGTAATCTCAAGGCGTAATTTCGTAAAATAGCTTTTCAACATTGAATAATAATACAATGTATTTTAATATCATTATAATGTATTTAATGATTTTCAATATGATTCCCAAAAATTATAACGAATATAACACGAAAAATACTTTTAAATGTTGAACTATGAATCAGACCAAATTGAACATATTGTAATGTTTTAAAAGGTTTAAAATAAAATTAACTATAGAGATTTGGGTCACTATACAGCTTGCTTCTTTTACCGGACCAATCGATTTCCATTAAGTACCGAAACTTAAGCCCATAGTATTTTCTCTGAAATAGTTCCTTCCATAATTTTAGCTCTACATCTAGGGCGCTTATGATTTTGTCTCCCCTGGCTTAAGTTATCAGAGATCATGGGCCATCCGAAGGCTTTGCGGGGTGTTTATAATTAGAGCGGGAGATGCGCAGCCACGCTGCTCGAACAGTAATAAGCGGTGCAAGTCATAAGGGGAAAAGGGTAAAACACCACGAATTTGGTTCTAAAAGATTTTAAAGCAAAGAAATTAAATGTGCCTTCCGAGTATATTGTAGTATGTGTAAATTATTTTATAGTTTCGGTCACAATTACTGTTATTAATCTTACGGGACTTACCACGATTAATATCGTTTTTTGCCAGATATTTCGACGGCCCTTCTGCCATCATGGGCGCTGGCCGACTATAAATATCTGGCCAAAAACGATATTAATCGCAGTAAGTCCCGTAAGACTAATAACAGTATGTAGAATTGTTAGATCATCTTATCGTACATAGATTATAATTTTATTCAGTTTTCAGTTTTGATTTTGATACCTAGAGATTTTCTTTTTCACTTTTTAGTCCCTAGAGAATCAGCAGTAACTTTAGCTCCAAATGTTACGGGATAAAAACATAGTTTTTTGAGTAGATTTGATGAAGAATATCTTAATTATTTCTCTACACTTGCACCAACCGCACTATACAAACAACGCTATCGCGGCGCGCAGTTACTAATTTGCGCGGACGTTCGCTGTTACTTCTAAACTGGACGCGATTTCGACTACATGATCAACAAATCACAGATTTTATATCCTGTTACTATCACTGAAATTAAAGTATATTATTCGTACCAATTTCTCTACACTTACACCAACCGCACTATACAAACAACGCTATCGCGGCGCGCACTCGCTCATTTGCGCGGACGTCCGTCTGCTACTTCTGAACTGGACGCGATTATGACTAGATAGTCAACGGATCATAGATGTTATATCTTGTTACTATCACTGTAATTAAAGTATATTATTATTCTTTTCAGTTTCTCTACACTTGCACCAACCGCACTATACAAACAACGCTATCGCGGCGCGCACTCGCTAATTTGCGCGGACGTCCGTCTGCTACTTCTGAACTGGACGCGATTACGAGTAGACAATCAACGAATCATTGATTTTATATCTTGTTGCTATCACTGTAATGAAAGTATATTATTCCTACCAATTTCTCTACACTTGCACCAACCGCACTATACAAACAACGCTATCGCGGCGCGCACTCGCTAATTTGCGCGGACGTCCGTCTGCTACTTCTGAACTGGACGCGATTACGACTAGATAATCAACGGATCATTTATTTCATGTCGCTGCGATATTACGCCGCCATTTTTAACTCGTTTAACTTTGTCATTTCAGAACTGAAGTGGGACGTCGGGCGTATTTTTATTGCAGAGTTGGAAATAGTTGATGTACAACCGCAATAAAACTACTGCAGTAGGATGTAAGAAGATTAATTTATCACGTAAGAAGAAAATAAAGTAACAGCGTTACTGTTTATGACGAAATTAATATACTTACTAATGTCACGAAGTAAAATAAAGAGAGCATACAAACCTTATGTTGGCCTTATCAAAACACTGAGCTACTAGTAAACCCCTGGATAATAGTACCTTATTTCATCAGTTTGAGTCACTTATACTCGTATACATAGTAATATGCAAAAATACATGAAAACCTCGCATTGTCTAACTAGACTCATTGCGCTCGCACGTTCAAAAATAATGGGGAAGTTTCAACTATAAGTTTATACTTTATTGTATTTATATCTAGTTTAGTTTTTATTAATACTTAGTTAAATTTAGTTTTTAGTTATTTAGTTTAATCTCAGTATAATATATTTGTGTTATTTAAGTTATCTTCATGTTTTTATTAAATAAAAAGCTTATACTCGTTTTTTATATAACATTCAATTGCAACATTATATTATAACGCGATAAAATTAAAAATATAGGCGCCATAATCCGGAAATATAATTACTTAAAATTAAGGATGCCATTTAAATAATAATGACAAGAAACTACTTATCTAATGAAAATGTAGGAATAAATAGTTGATTTTAGTATCAAGCTTGAGCAATTTAACGATTGCCGGCGTTCCGTCGTCTATGTGTTGTTCCGTATTCATCCCATATGCATGTGAAGAGGTGCACAGCACGCAATTATATGGGTTGTCCCGTATTCATCCCACAACACACACCCCATCCTACTTGCTTCTAATTTTTCATTGATCCTGAAATATAATTCCTAGTTTAATCTTTTTATTTTTATTCCATTAACATTAACACTGCCAAAACAAAATTTAGTTTCCTTTTGTATTTTATGAAATATTCCTTGGACTATGTCAAAGATAATATAATTACTAAACTATATAAAGAACTGAAATTAACAGGAATGAGTTGAGTTAATAAAAATAGAAAATCAATTCATTTTAGAAATTGGTAGGTAATTGTACATGTACTGTTATAAGTAAGGACCAGAAATAAGATTTTTTACATATTTTTTCTTTAGCATATTATCACACTAGACAAGATTTTAAAACTGAATACGGAACAACCCCATTCATATGACAGATAAAGTGCACTGGTATGATTTATATCTCGTTGAGGCAATTAGCTGCGATGACACGAACTCCTGCTCTAAACGGTAATCTAAGTACTCGTATATAACGAGTCTAAGACTAGTGTAAAGTCGCTGGGATGCAAATTATGAAGTCAGTCAAAAGAAACTGAGAATTTCTCAGGAAAGATTACTTTTTATAATCGATTTAGTTAATGATCCTGATTGGTGGCGGATCGATACAAGCAAATAATATTGCTAATTCGTATAAGTGTAAGGTACCTTGGATACTATTGGATGAAAGTTTAGCCTGGATATGGTGCATCTACTAATCGTAACTCAGTGCTCGGAAGGTAAGGAGAGACACTAGTCATAGTTGCTTTTGCTAAAGGACAGTCAATTATGTAGCTGTTACAGGCTTTTATATATGTACTATGTATGAAGCTTGAAAAATTCATAAAGTCAACTTTCGACACCTTGAAAATGGCTTTTTTTAACGACTGCGACATTCTTAATGTCGCCACGTCCAGTGCTCTGCATTCGCCTTGATGGGTCAAGAGCTGGTTGACATTTTTGTTAGGTATTTGAGGCAAGCTGAAAACTTGTATTATACTCTCCTTTATTATCCTAACTCAGATCTGCGAGCCTGGTTGAGGAGTAGCGGGGCTAAAATGAATTATATTATAGTCAGTCATGTAAAAACCAACATATTACGAAACGCGATAAAAAATATGAACTTTCCATGCCGTTCTGATCAGTCCACCACTTGTGAAAATGAAATATACTATGCGAGGTCCACCACTTATATTTGTTGTTGAATTGTGTTAGTTATATTCCTTTTTTTTTACTTAAAATCTTAAGATTATGGTACAAAAGAAAGGACTTAATGCAATGCTTAGCATTAAGTCTATGAGTTCACCTTTGGGACGTATCAGAAAAGATAGATAGGGTGCAAATTTAATTAGATAAGTATATCGAAAGAAATAAATTAGGGTGTATTTAATTACAATAAGTATACATACATGAATAAACCAAATAATTCATAGACAAGGAAAGACAGAAATTAAGTTTTTTTTTTTCAAATAATGTTTTAAATAATAACCAGTATCACCAGCATAATCTTCTAAACATGCTGTAAAAACACTGGAAACAGAAATCTTTTTGTAGAGGTTGATCTGGTATTTTCACGATTATATGATGATTTATATTGCACCACTGCAATTAAGTGTAATTACACGTAGCTCTGCTACGGCAATCTATTCTATGAGAAGACACAACCTGGTTCTATGTTAATTTCAACTTTATCGCTGGGAGATGCTAATTTCGATGCTTATTTGTAATGCGAATGTATGAATTAACAGAAGGTTCTCGTTAGAATATCATCAGATAGCGATTTTTTATTTTTTGAATCGTTGTCGTTAGCTGCATGACGTCCTTGATGGATTTAGGAGCTACATTTTTTATTTATTTATTTAACTTCATACACAAATACAAGTGTAATGGCGGACTTAAAGCCTAAGGCCTTATCTACCAGTCAACCAAACGGGTACATTATTCTTTACATTACTGAAAAGCTGCGTCGAAGTCAATATTTGATTGACATATGGTAGCCAATATGTCCATCTCTAAAAAAATTTATTTTTAGCACTATTTCGTTACTTGTGTTCAGTTTACTTATTGATTTATTATTATTTTATTTCGAGATATCATATCCCACTGCTGGGCACCGCTCCCTATACTTCTTCCATTCAGTCCTGCTCTCAGAAATTTCCTTCCATTCATCTTCTAATTTATCCAGTTCGTGGTACGATCGCGTTTTTGTCAACCTTCTGTTATCAGTAGGAAATCAGCACGTGGTGACAGATTTTATTCAAGATACACCAGCTACACAGTCTAATGCTTGACCGGGAAAAATACCATTAGGCATAATCGCGAGCATTATGTTATTACTTAATTATTTTTTTAAAACTATGCACTAAATATAAATAATAAAAAATAATGCCTAGCTTGATAGCTTTCTTGTCACTTTGATTCCAGTTTCCGAAACAACATCACGAGGTTTTTATTTTTGTCATCGTGTCAATCTTCCTTCCCTATGTTTTTATTTCTTTCCTAGTCACATGACATGCCATTTCAAATAATTATGATCTTCTGTATAATAATATATGCAATACCGTAATAACCCTTCAAATTCACTAATTATCCTGTCAATCCCAAATTCTCCATAACTTGCATGCAATCGGATCACGAACACCACGATTCCTCTATCCTAAGGAGTCAACTTCGAATGCAGACCTTGTCTTGAAATAGATGGCCCCAAAGTAAGTTTTACACGTGTTATGATGGTTATATTATATAAATATTTTTTCATAATATATAATGTCTAACTAAAATATACTGAAACTATTTTAAAGGTGAATTCAGTCCATGACACTGATCAACGTCCCCAAGTGATATATCGAAATATGAAAAATATTTTTTTGCTTCCCATACAAACTCGGATCAGCGACACCGGCCAACTGGTATAGGAGATTAAAAATTACTTTTCATATTTCGAAATATGTTTCTTGGGAAAAGTGTTCAGTATCATGGACTGACTACACCCTTAAAATAGTTTCAGCATATTTTGTTACATTATGTATAGATGAACAACTAAGATCTAATTAAATTTAAGGCGAGTCATTGGTACGCTTATCTATCTTTATTATTTTGCACATAAAGATGTCAAATATGCAAAATACTATTTTAATTCAAGTCGCAAGTTCCATTGGCGTTTGACATTATTGACAAGTCACACTTATCACACAGAAATGTGGTCTAAAGTCATGATTGATAGCAATTGCGATATAAATGTCAACCGTTTTAGTGTTTGACTACGATTTATTTGACGTACTCTGTGTTAAATTACTACAAACACTTTAGCATACGAAAAAGTGCGAAGGTTGTTATTACCAACAATAAATTCTCAAGCTTCGGTAGCATAAAACACTTTTAAACCATTTAAGCGCGTTAAGCTGCATTGATAAATTGATAATAATTATCAAGCTTGCTACTTTTGTAAAGGACTTCGAAATTTATTGCTCAAACAATATCTTCGCATAAAAAAAAACATATTCAAATTACATAAGGATCGCAACTATAGCTTATTCACCTATACTTAATGCTAACTGGAAATAGTATTTCTTGCATTTTGTTAAATAAGAATATGATATGATCTAGAAACTACAAATTCATGACTTAATTCGATGAAATTTGAAATTTTTATATTATGCTTATTTGACCGAGCGAGAGAAGCGAATAAGGTCTCTAAATCGAGTTGGGGCGAAAACACATTGTATTTATTTAACTGCCGAACCGATAGTCTGATTTTGATGAAATTTGGTACGCATGTAGGAAATATCAATAGAATTTTCAAAGTTGTTGGGCATCAAAATAGGTTCAGTCGTTTCGTAGCAAAAGAAATCACAGCGCGTTCTAACTTTGAATAGCACCATCTGGGTGTTACTTAGGGAAATGAATTGTGTTAGAAATATCAAAATCATATTTTAGATGATTTGTTAATTAGTAGTCGAATAATAATCGCAAGGTCTAAGTTCGCGGTGAACTACTAGTTTATTTGAATAAAAAAAGTCAGAAAGACAGAAAGAAGTTCTTAGCTCAGAAACCACTCAATTTCAGTACTTATGATGGTACTGAAATCTTGCTAGGAAAAGGAAATCATTAAGTACTTACATATTCTATTTAACTTCCTTTTCATTTCAAAATTAATTTAAAGTTAGGATGGTTACGCTTTCAACGAACTTTACGCCAAGGTGAAACCAATTTATCATAACATCGTTCAGATCTACGTTAATATCGATAAATAACTCTAAAGACTTAATTGTCTGCGCAATAAATACGTCTTTCAGGTTTTAGCGCTCCAACTAGAGAATCCAAGCATTATTTAGACGGATTAAAATTACCATAAAACGGTCGGCAAATGCGGAACACATGTCTATGTTATCCCTAATTGATTTAACATGTCGAAAGCCGCCGTCGACACGCTGAGCGCTAACAAAAACAAAGTTCCCCAAATGATTTTTGTTCACACATGATTGCTACTGGCCATGTTTGTTTTGCTAAGTACTACGTGCCTTCGTGCGGTCCCTTTGTCGTTTAATAGAGCGCCTCTTCTTTTAGATCATCTTGGGTAGTCCTTATTGGTGAGGAATAAAGTGCATATTGGAAAATAAATTGCACTGTGTTAGTATTAGTACACAAATACTCATAGGTATACCTTGAAGTGCATTGTAGGATCAAAAGCCTTTCAGAGACACATGCACTTACGTGGATTTAAGTGAATGCTAATATTGTGATTGTAAATCATCAACTGACTTAGATCCAACAGAGACACAACTTTTTCATAGCGTTTGGATCTGATCATCAACAAACATTTGTACTTTTTTATTTCCATGGATGAATATATTGACCAAGATTTCTAATTTGACCCTGATAAATTGTTTTGGATACTACTTTTATATACTAAAGTGCCCTTAAAAAAGTTTCAGTAATATTTAGGGTCTGGGTACGTTACGCCAATAGTTACAAAACCTTGTATAAACCTTTACCCGCCCAGGGCCCAGCCCAGCAATACGTAAGCCACGATAATACAAGCTTAGCGAATGCGACACCCGAATCTGAGTAACATGAGGTATCAAATGTACAAACACGCGCCAGGTGAACTAAAGGCGCTTAATTCAAGCGAATAGGTAGGCCAAGTAATCCAGCTCAGTACGGGGGATTACACGGGATAGTCTAATGCCTCGTGCGATGGCGAAACCACGGTTAGGGTTTGCGAGGACGGGGTAAGATACTTGGAAGGTGAGGACCGCAAACAGGCACAAAGCGTTAAATTCAGCAAATGAATAGATACGTGGCGATTTTAAAAAGTTAAAGAGACAGCAGGAGTCGTTTTAAATTTTGTATTATTTAGCGATAGTTTATACATTTTGGGTGGATAATACTAATGTTTTTCCTAGCAGTATTGAACACCGTAGTGCCAGCTTGGCGTTACAAATTTCAGAAACCCTTCATAGTTACTCAAATTCGAAAAACGAAAATTATTTGACATTGTCATTGTGTGGTGGAGCTCTACTCACGTTTTTATATAAGCTTTATACAGTAGTATAGGCAAGCAATGGAGTAGTGAGCAGGTTACCTTAGTTTTTGTCGCTTCATCGTGCTTAAACAGACACATTGATAAGCTGCTAATCCCGTTATCCTATACCACGTAGTACTTTTAGTTTAGCTTCAGCGTTTTTTCTACAAAGAGACTAGCTCTAATCCTGACTGAAGTAAGACAATGGGACTTGGCCCGTGTGCTACCAACCTAACCCGTCTTCCGCTGGCAACACCACCGTTACTTGATCCGGCAGGGTTCAGTTGCAAATTATTGTTCACGCCACAATAGGCGACGGCGTACAGTGCACAACAATGCGTACTCGCCTCTCGTGCCTTAAAAGACGAAGTGCCATTATTAATGGAGCCGATAAGAGCAAATTCGAATTTAAAACGAAGATAGTGTGGAGCAATTTGTGACATAAGTGAGAGTCTCCACGTGACGAATCATCATCATCGTCAGATCTTCTTGTCTCCACAGCAGGAGCAAGACTTTATCTGTACTACTAGAGCCATACTTTTCTAGAGCAGCCAGAGGATTTGGTTGCAGCCAGAGGCCTACACTCTCTTCGCTGGCCAGATGGGTTGGAGAGGTCTCATTGATGTTTATAAGCTCTGATTAGCTTGTATTTCTTAGGTCACCTTCTACAAAATCCACGAGAGGACTTGGAGTGGCCCTATTTTACTTTGTCGAAAACCACACGGCACGTGACGAATATCTAATCTTAACGAAACCTGGACAGCCATTAAAAAATGATCCAGGCAGCTCAATGGCGAGCGTATGTATTATGGCTCATGCACAAATTGTCAACCCCCGGGCGTAGGTGACACGTAGGAGGATGACCACAAATAACTGACAACATATCGATCTCGACTGAACATGTTTTATTAAGAGGCTTAATAGGATAGGCGGGGATTAATAGAATACGTTAAGCCGTTAGACTAGCTCTGGCTGTCATGTTCTCATTAGCCAGCTATCAGCAAATTGTGTCAGTTTAAAAAATCTAGCTAGTTTTCTGATCAGTATATCGAATATCAATATCTATAAAATAGTTTTACATAAAATACATAAGTAACTAGAAACGTACCCATCTATTAGCAATAACATTAAAGTGAACATGTTCACAAACGGCCCGCTTGTTAACTTGACCTATCCAATGGAACCTTTCGTACGCAATCGTGGTATCGACAACGTTTACACTGTAATTTTAACAGGGAACACGAGTCATTGGGAGAGAACATTAAATTCCTATTGCAGCTTTACTATTACCATTTTAAATGCTAACACATTTATTTTTTGATGACTTCAGACTATGTGTAACCTTTTCGCCAGGTATATACGCTATCTGTGATGTGGTATTTTGCCCCTTTCACCATAAATACTAGAAGATAGATAATGCAGTTAGTAATCATCATCATCATCATCATTTCAGCCGCACGTCCACTGCTGGACATAGGCCTCTCCCAAAGATTTTGGAAATCAGTTAGTAATGCTAAGCTTTAATTACAAGTTTACTTGCCAGGCAAATAAAAAACCCTGACTTTCAAGCGTTTACCTTCATAAATTTTGAACCGATTGCCATCAAACATAGCTAAGAACCACCGCAAGGAAAATTACTTTCACGTAAAAAAACGCATCGAAATCGGCCCATCCGTTTGAGAGCTACGATGCCATAGACATACAGATTGACAGACAGGAATTGGCGTCAAACTTATAATAACACTACTTTTTTGTGGAAGCTTAAAAATAGGTTAACTGAAAAATATCTTGATAAATATGAAACAAACAATCTATTACCGTTTATAGAGCAGACAAGAGCACTTTTTAATTTGACGCCATATCTTCGGCACCTTATAGGACAGCGACAGGGACACGGCGGCAACAAGCCATTGTTTGCAAATAAGACATGAAATGTGCACTTTCCCGGCCAAAATGGATAAGGAAGTTTATAGAAATGTTGCTGGAATGTGGATAGTATGAAGAACCAATTATAATAGCCTTACTATAGCATGCTTATCCATCGCCATGCAAACATAATTATTTATTTCCCTTGTCACTAGATGGCACTATAAGGAATAATAAAAACATCAAATTCTTTCAATACATTATTTAATTATAGTAGCACTCTAATTAATTAATATGACTTATATAAAATGCAATAAATATTTTAAAATTACATTACGAAATAAAAGAAAAGAAAACTTCACACAAATTCAATAAAAAAATACTTTTTTGTCGTTTTTAGTCGCCTTAGTCGCATCGGCATTCGTAACTACGGAACATAATACTGCGCGTGGCCCAACACGCACTTGGTCGGTTTTATTGTAATTTATATCGTTAACGAACGAAATTAATAAGTATAAACTTAAATCTTATCGTATCGCAGAAGAGCAACATTTGTCAAGTTTTTAGTTACGACGTTTATTGCGAGCAGTAAAAAGGCGGACTTTGACTGAATTTAAAGAAGCAGCTCGGGAGAACCACGCGTGAAATGCTACACTCATAAATTAAAGAAAACTACAGATGCGACTGCTAGAGAAACCGGGAGTTGGCACATTAGACATATATACTACTTAGGCTGGAGTTCACCGACTTTGTCTAAAGAGTCAATTCCGTAAACGGACCATCAAATTGTAACGCCTGTTTAAACGGCCGTTATGAAAACGAGTGTTCACCAGGCAAAATAAAACGTCGATTACGTAATTGAACCTTTTTTGCGAAAAAATGAACTGAAGTGCTATTTTTGAAACGCGAAGTTATCTAAACCAATGGTTTTTCCATACAAAAAATCGTTCGTTTATTGACTCCGCGTTTGAAAAATAGCACCTCTGTACTGATAACATAATTCGGTTGTCATTATTGGTGTCAGTCAGATGTCAAAGTAGCTAGCGTGGTATTTGATTTTCTTTATTGTTTATTTTGTGAATTATTGTAAAAATTAGGTACATAAAATGGATGCCAAGAGTAAAGACAACAATTTCACCCCTGATGAGAAAAGGATATAATGCCGTGTGGTGTGGTTTTCGTCAGAGTAGAATGGGACCACTCCAAGTCTTCCCGTGTATGTCGTAAAAGGCGACTTGGAAATACAAGCTGAACAAAGCTTATAATCATGAAACCGTTCCAAACCGTCTGGTCAGCGAGGAGAGAGTAGGCCAAATCCTCTGGCTACTCTGACCAAATATGGCTCTAGTAGTACAGAGAGGGTCGTGCTCCTGCAGTGGAGACAAAAAAGAGAAAACTGATGCTGCAACTGATACGCAGAAATTGAATGCGTGGACTAATACTCAGAAATTGGATTGCGTGGTTTCGTTCGTTTCAGTGGATGTCTGTGGAAACTTAATGTACCTCGATGACAGTATGAGACTACTGCTGCAGTAACTTTATGAATTATACGATGAGAAGTAGTACCATAAAACCACTGAAGTCTCCCATGATATTTGGTGATCACTATAGGCATAAAATCTCAGAGCTAAAAGCAATTGATTTATTAGTGATAATGTATTATGAAGTATTTAATTACTTGCAGTTGTATTATATAATATATATTAATATTTTTCTTTATAGACTTGTTTTTATTGTTTTGAATTCCAATAAAATAAGGGTTTTCCCAATTTCCATCCACCACACCCAATGCAAATCTTTCAGCATCCCATTCTATCCTA
Source organism: Acrobasis consociella (assembly GCA_963555685.1). Taxonomy (NCBI): domain Eukaryota; kingdom Metazoa; phylum Arthropoda; class Insecta; order Lepidoptera; family Pyralidae; genus Acrobasis; species Acrobasis consociella. The sequence continues at coordinate 11,893,705 of OY743112.1, read as the reverse complement.
CTATCCTACTAATATAAATGCGAAAGTGAGTTTGTGTTCGTTTGTTTGTTACCTCTTCACGCTTAAACTACTGAACCGATTTGGATGAATTTGGTATGGATATAGTTTGGGACTCGGGAAAGGACATAGGGTTCTCTCTATCCCGAATTTCCCATGGGGAGTGAAATCCGCGGGTACAGCTAATATTTAGATAATCGTTTCCGAAAATAAAATCAACTGTGGTGTTCATTATGAAAGATTTATTTGATAAGATACTGTTTGTGCAAGCTCCGATCTAACCTATATTCTCGTGACTACTGATAACGGCACTGTCAAATCAGACGTAATCAAGAGATGATCGACGAATTAAAGCTCCACTAACTTAACGGCTGATTAACCGGACGGTATCGCAGTTTAGGTGTTGGTGAACACTGTAAAACTATAACGGACTGTTAAATCACTTTGACGGCCCGTCAACAGTTAATAAACTGTTGGTGAACTCCAGCCTTAGAGCTTATGGCAACTAGCCTGTCACCCTCGCGTGGCTCACATCCTGTGGTTTCAATTTCTCTATCTTCTATTTTAGCGCCGTTTTCAACATACTTAAAGTACAATACTTTTGACATCAAGAAAATAAACATTGTCTCTATTTGTAACACATCCTCTACATTTGTGTCTCATTTTACAAGCCGTGGGCTTATTTGTAACTATAGCATCTTTATGGAGACTGACTGAAAAACTCAATCAAATCAACTCTGTGTATGACTTCAGAATTTGCATTTTCTCAACTTATTTCTCTCGATTTTACGGTCTTGATATATTCAAACTCTAAACTTACATCACAATTCGCGTAAAGAGTAGTTATCATTCTGTTAGTATTTTATTTTGAAACAGTTTTTCTGGTGAGAGCCGCAAGCCAAAACGTGCATGGTTTTGCTCTGCAACATTTGTACAAAATACTTAGCATGCCATTTAATTTAATTATAATTAATGTAAACATGCATAAAGCACTGATTCAACCTTAAGGAGCTATAAACTTTTTTCAAAGGTTTAATTGAAATTAATTAAATGTATGTAAGTAACTTTTAACTACCTATACATGCAGCAGACTAATTTACTATTTTTTGGAATAAAATCTTGTGGAAAGTTCTAATTAAAATTAAATTAAAAAAACACTTATTAAATACAACTGCAAAATCATTAACAGTACCGGCTGTACCACAAATTATGCGTTTTTGAAAACCAGGCTTTATCTATCTTAAAGGGAAAACAAGTCTTTGTAAAGCAAGGCACCTAACATGACTGCAACTAGATATTTATTTTCTAAAAGAAAAATAAAGCAACAATGGCTGTCACAGCTCTAGTGCGGATAAACTAGGATCTGCAGTCCTGCGTCCGGAAATCAGCGACAATCTCCCGGGCTCCGATCTTATCCCGGACCGGATCGGATCCTGTCGCACCGTCCGGACTCCGCCGTCTGCTGTGATTATCAACACATCCTTCGGCATGAGTACTTTCTAAATAAACAATTCCAAAGTACTTCGTTATGTAATAGGTATACGATTTTTCTTGCGTAGTTCAAATACGCCAACTAGCTTCAGTCGTTTTTCTTTTACTTTTTTTTTTTTTTTTAAACTACCGAACAACCGATCATAATTCACTTTTATTTAAATAAATACACTGAATCTACTTATAACAATAAAAATATTACACTATAAGTCTAATATTTTTATTGTTTATTTCTGTAGTTTAATTTTAATTATATTTATTACCCGCATGCATCCGGACAAATGGGCAACTTTGGTAACAAAGTGGACTCCCGAAGATGGTCGAAGGTAGAGAGGTAGGCCCCGGAAGCGTTGGTGCGACGACTTGCGTCAGTTTGAGAGGGAATGGTAGGAAGTGGCACACGATCGAGATATTTGGAAGGACATGGGGGAGACCTTTGCCCAGCAGTGGGACAGTACAGGTTAAATAAAAAAATATTTTGTATCCTTAATTATGTTATTTCCGTTGACAAATAATGAATGAATATTAGACCAAATAGGTTGTCAAATATTGAAAAATTACAAACAAACCCTTCCGTAACTTAATAATATTAATATTTTTTTTATTTTCGTTCAAACTTTTTCAATACTCCTTAATGAGTTGGGGTGCGTCGCGTCGGGAGAAAAGGAAAAGACATGTCAAAGTTTCTTGGCAGAATTTGTTGGCTGACCGTCACACTTTTCCTTTTTCCAAGAAAATACTAGTTTCTAGTTATTCTCACAGTAATAGGTAGAGTTTTTTTTAGTCAACTTCGAGACAATGCGAAGAAAATGTTATTTGTATTGTGTAGACGCTCGAGTATTCCATTTAGAAATTACATTTGTGCAGCAATGCATTGCAATTTTAATAGAATTGTTTTAAACAATGTTTTCATATTTAAAATTACTGTTAACAGAATAAAAACAATGGCACAAAAGCTAATACAACTCTTTAAAATATTTTTAATCAACGCTCTCGAAATTCCATTACTATATTTTTCCATTTTTTCTGTTCGCGCGTGCTCGAGTGTCAACACCTGCATTAACGAACTATACAGAACCAATTAGGTACTCACTTGATCGTGGGGCAATTGAATTCCCATCTTATATTTTATTTTTTGAAAAGCTCTGTAAAATCTTTATTAGATTTTCATTCAATATTTAAAAACATAAAAAAACTTTTCGTACAAAAATGAGTTTTACCTGTCTTTGTGTCAGTTTGTAATAATATTACCGTGTTTGTACACTATCACGCCATTATCACTCACAAGTCACAACAGATAGACCAACTTCAATGGTGAAAATCAGAAATAATGTCATGATGGTAATTCATCCATCATCTATTTAAACTTTAATAGGCCCCATCCCGTCTTATTTCTGAAGCACAATGACGTTGAAGTCATCATCGTCATCATCAGGTCTTTTTGTCTCCACTGCAGTAGCACGATCCTCTCTGTACTACCAGAGCCATACTTGGCCAGAGCAGCCAAAGGACTTGGCCTACACTCTCCTCGCTGGCCAGACGGGTTGGAGAGGTCTCATTGATGTTAATCAGCTTTGTTTGGCATGTGTTTCCTAAGTCGCCTTCTACGACATCCATATTACTATTATAGGGTATTCTATGTAGGGCTAAATATTTGTTTGGTACCTACCTATTTAATAGAGCTGAAATTTAGATACACAAGTTAATCAATTGATGAATGGGTCCGAAGGCAAATCGGAAAGTGTTCACAAAAAAACTAATACGAAAATGTATTTTTTTTTAAACACTTAATAACACAAATGATAATTATTTATTTCCACCCCGCACCTCCCACCCCTATCATCGAGCCAGCGCGAGATCTAATCCAACTCACGATCAACCCCGCTCATTAACAAGATTTATGAACAAAACGCAGACGATCGACGTCGACCGTCTTTATTTACGACGGTCAGATTTCCACGATACTGTGCCGGGTGCCTTATGGGGTAAAAATTGTGATTATAATTAAAATATCTCTTCCTAGTCGCTAACGAGGATCGTGACCCTATTTATTTTAGTCTATTATTTGCTGCCATGAAGTTCAAGTATCAATTCAATACAATCCCGAAGGACTTATTTGTGTAAACGTAACACAAATGTTATTTTACAAGCTTTTATTTAGCTTTATCTGTCCCATTGTCTGTAATCAAATCTTATAAGTTAAATTTGACCCACTTCCCGGTTTCCGACTAAGCTGAAATTTTGCAAGCATACGTAAATCTCGTGACAATTCTATATTACGATAACATGGAACTGATATGAAAGGGACTATGAAATCAAATGACACAACCCCATTAAGTTTGGGCTCGTTTGATTTGTCTTGAGGAGCAAGCATAAGCTTTTAAGTTCATTGTTATAGATAAAAGCTTGTTTTAATATATATTTTGATTACTTGTTTTTTATTTGTCTAGTTGAAGTGTCTCGCAAAGGAGGACCACTCATCTACATTAATTAAAAAATCTACACAAGTATATTTTAAGAAGAAAAAGTATACAGCCAACATGTACAATCCCTTACCTCTTTATTTAGAATTCCGTTAGAACATTTAATTGAAATAGAGTAAATAGAAGCGGATGTTATTAACCCCCGAGTTGTTTGCCACAGGCAAATAAATTTTTAATAACTGCCTGTAAAAGTAACTTGGATGTCACAAAGGAAACCTTTTACTCTCGTAGTGGGTTAAAACATGTAATTAAACACTTCGCTTTTTACAGTGAATGTTAATCCAGCGAAGTTTAACACAAGCGAAGTTATTTTCAAGAACTAACTTGCTATGATATCGCAATAAAGGCAAGAGTTTATGGATGCTGTCTTGGTTAACAGCAAGGACATTTTCTAGTTAGCTTCTGTTGTCGTTAGTCTATTCCAGCCCCCATAGCATGGCACCGTGGATAAACCTAGACAAAGTTTAAATCGCGCAACAAATTAATTCCATCCCGACAGTTGTTATGACGTAGAGTGATAGATGATATGGCACTCGATAAACGCAACCGCCGCGTCGGTGCCATTCTAAAGGGGTTGATTAACTTTTTTACGTGCAATCTTGCTATTTTTCTCAATTTTAAAGTATAGCCGTCCTATTATATAACAAGGACTCACTTTTGTTTTTACTTGGTTTGAACTATTATCTGCCCAAAACAAGAATATCTCACATTCTCTTTTGTTACTGTCAACTTCTTAAGTCTGCGTTTTATACTACATAGTAAAACTTTAAAATTAAGAAAAAATAGCAAGATTATAAGTTAAAAAGTGAATCAGCCCCCTTAGCATGGCACCAGTTGTTGCTCTGTCTAGTCTGTTTCTTGATTGGATGGCAGTAGATTGCTTAGATAGGTGGATAAAAGAAGGAGAAGTATACCATCTGGCTAATAAAGAAAGTACTCTGTAAGAGTTGTAATTCAGATGGGAGATTGTTTTCAAGAACTAAAGCTAACTTGGGTACCGAGCTATTATCACCGCAATAAAGGCAAAAGTTTATGGATGCTGTCTTGCTTAACAAGATATTTTCTAGCTGGATTCTGTTCTCGTTGGTAGTTATGGAGGACTCTAGTATCTAATTAGGAAATACCTTGAATATATAAACAACTTTTTAGAACACTAATACACTGTAGGCTTGCAAGACTGTGTGAAAAAAGAGTTTAGATTACGTTTTGGTCTTTTCTTATAGAAATAAGGGCTCTTGCAGACAAGCGACAATATGCTAGCGACAGTTCGCGACACCTGTCACGCGACTGTTACCGACGATGGTCGCGAGCAACCGCTTATCTATCCGAGCCCCAAGTAGACACACGGTTAAGGTAACCTATAATGAAAAGACGCCCGATGACATATGTGGGCGCTAGATTAGGTAACCTGAACTAAGGTAATGTTAGGTATCTCTGTCTACCACAAAAACTTAAGGATGTAGTAAGAAATATTGAGACTTTCATTTGCAGCCCTACAATTCCTTAGGCGGCTAATCTTATTACATGAGGCAATTGATACAAACAAGTTATTTCTACAACAAATTTCCAAGTCACAGTATCTAATTAGTTTTTTTTCCGCATAACTAGTTTATGCTTTTTTCCGCATAACTAGTTTGTGCCCGCGGCACTGATCGCCGGTTGCTCTCCTACTCCGCCCCCAGTTTACATACGACATTGACACATCGGCTATTTTAAAAATAAGAAAACCTTTTATGTTGTACGAACCTTTACTCGACGACCTGTGGTCTAGTGGTCATCATGCCAGGCAGTCACATCTGAGGTCCCGGGTTCGAACCTAGGTCAGGTCAAGGTGAGAAATGATCTTTTAGAGATTGATCTAGGTCTCGGATATTTATCTATAAGTATGCTTTTGTTATAAAATATAGTATCATTGAGTTACTATCCTATAACACAAGCCTCGAACTTAGTTTGGCGCTAGACAGAGTTTAGAGATCTCTTATAATCTTGTTAAATAACTCCTCGTTTATCGTCACATAGTAAGAAAGTAATAAATATATAGACTAGTCTCTGTACTAGACTAGACTCTCTGATTTCTAGACCTTAGTTAGTCACTTCAGCCCGTTAAAGTTTATACGATAAAAAAGTTGTCCAGACAAAAAAATGCATCTTAATAGGTAAGGGTAACAAAAAAGAATCATGAGATTTATGTTTTTTTTTAAATGTCTGAAACATGATATTATTTTTTCAAATTATAAAGACATATTACAATAACAACGCAACGTAAGTACACAAATAACAGAAATAACGCAACTTTTTATAAATGTTGCCGACCATAAAAACCTATTTTCAAGCAACCCTTTTATTATTGAATTATCTTATTACTGCATTCATAAAAGTTATTGAATAAACAAAATAACAAATTGGTCAAAAGCTTTTCCAGATTAATTCCATCCAATTTTACATATTCGTACTTTTCAGTCTAGTAACTCCACAAACAAAAAATGTTATTAATGTTTTCATAATATCTATATCTATACATATAAAACAGAAAAACAATTTGTCTGTACATTGAATGTATTCTCTGAATAAATATTTGGGGCGATGCAGAAATAGTAATAGAGTAAGAATTTTTAGAAAAAATGTCAGTGTGTTTGTATGTTTGTACGCGCTACTCTCCGGATATACTGGACGGATTCGAATGAAACTTTTTTGTTACATATATAGCAGTTAAACCTAGGCAACACATTAGGTATAATTGATTTTGAAAAATAACACCTGATGCTGGTGCAGCTAAATTATAAGAAATATTTTAAAAAAATTGTTGAGCCTGATGAGCATTTTTCTGAGATAAAGTCCACGCGATCGAAGGATGCCGTCAACTGGGACCGCAATTAACTCGGACCGCGGTCCCATTCGCCGGATTCAAAAAATGTAATATTTTTCTTCGAGCGACTGGGACCACGCATTTTTTTTTTTAAATCTATTGTTCAAGCCAAAACAGTACGGTCAGTGAAAATAATGTTTAAAGTAATCTTTATCCTTACTTCTTACTAATATTATAAATGCGAAAGTGAGTTTGTATTTTTGTTTGTTTATTTGTTACCACTTTACGCTTCAACCACTGAACCTATTCAGATGAAATTCGATATGGATATAGTTTGATACACAGGAAAGGACATAGGATAGTTTTTATCCCAAAATTCATGGGGAGCGAAGCCCACTGGTACGGCTAGTAATTATATAATGAAATAACATGTTTTTTGTTTAAAAAATATCATTTCACTCTCAGTTTTGATTTTTAAATTAATTATTACTTTGAGCATTTTTTACTTTGACTGTACTGTTTCGTTTTTAAATTATGAGTGGTCCCAGTCGCTGGAAGAAAAGTATTAAATTTTTTGAATCCGGCGACTGGCACCGCGGTCCGAGTTAATTGCGGTCCCAGTTGACGGCATACTCCGCGATCGAGGAAGTGGTGGGCTTTTACGTAAGTACATTTACAACTACAACCCCATATTTTTAAAACGTTAATAGCTTATTCCTGAATTATGTTTTGGGCTTGGGGCTGTAGTTTTTCATGTTTGTAAGTGATCAACACTGGGAGGAGCTCGATAAATAAAATTGTTTAAGCCATATAAGGTCCACATATCCAAGTGCAGTTACTCCTAGTGTCGCTTAGCTTGCCGCAGAGTCACTAAGCTCAGCTTCTCATAATCTCAGATAGTGAGAATTTCCCACTCGTGCCACTTTTCGAACAAAAAAATACAACATATCGAACACAACAAAACTATAATCTAACGATGTATACAAAGTAGTAGTTCTAGACCCTCAAAATAAATCTAGCTAGTAGATTAGGTCGAAGCGAGTCCCGAATGCCGCGTATCTACAGTTCGTGCAAGCCGAGCGGACGAGCGTATCTGCCGGTTTAGACCGATCAAAATAGCACAACCTGGACATAAATAATAAACTCGTTGTTTTCAATATTTTATCGGATATCAATATTGAGTATCAAATATTAATTAGATATATTATGTTATTTATCCGCGGTCGCAACCGTATTATATAAAAATCGTGAGATTTTGTACACTACTCAACTTTTCCCTAAAAGCATAATAGGTAACCAAAGACCTTGTTAGTTTAACTTTTAGGTGCATTCAAATGCGATCACTTAATAGCAAAATTAAACTGACCCCACTTTTGTTTATACATTTTTTTTCACAGTTTTCACCTGATCTCGATATCTAGTTAGGCCAAAATGATAACCATAATGTTTATATCTTTATAAGCTATATTGTGTCTTTTTAGACATTAAAGACCAAAATTAAACATCATTTTTTAATGTTTTAAAATTAATGTTTTTCTCAGTAGCCAGAAATAGTAACTGTGTTATTTTTGTTTAATTATAGTTTTTTGTGTACTATAATCACATTTTCATCAAAATTAAACACATTAACGTCTTACTTAAAACAAAAATTATTTGATTGAAAATACGCGAGAACATGTCGTGAAGCGGGATGCTTGCGGTGATTGCGGTGCGGTGCGGGGAGAGAGAGCGAGGCACCAGCCGGGTGAGCGCGCGGCTGCGAACGAGTTTATACGTGTTTTCAACCGATCGCGCCGTGTGCTTACAAAACATATAACTCGTAAATATGGAATTTTGCTAATTGTAGGATTGTTTTGATTGTGCCTTGAACTTTAACCCGTTCGCAACCGCCAATACCAGACACAATAGAAAGACGATGAACGTGGGTATTTTAATGCCGTCCGGGTCTTTACGGGTTAACGTGGTGACACAATGAACAATTTAAAACTCTAAAAACAATATAAGTCTTGTAATACTCTTGTTGTCACGGCAAACCCGTACAACATGACAGCCCCTGGACTAATACCGTTCCAAAAATGGGCCCCTGCTGAAATATTCCGTTTCCCATGACATTGCATATTAATGGGATGTAACATGAGAAAAAATTAAATACATAAATATATAACGAAGTTTTTATGCTGTCGTACTAAAATGTAGTTGGGTATTTACAGAGTGCAAGTTGCGCCGTGCAACTTAAGTTTCATTATGTTATGCGCTTACATAGTGTCGCTAACGAGATAAATGTAGAATATTCACGAGCAAGAACTCTGCTCGCGAGATAGATTCGGAATGTTCGCGAGCGGAATGGTATATAAAAGACGTCAGGATAATGCAAGCGAAACTAGGCCTTATATTCTTATAGCATAAAGGCTAGAGTTCTTTGAATGGTCGTCGGATTAGTCGCACTCACACACACATACCGGCGTCTCGATGTTTCCCGTCAATCGAAATACATTCGTCAAGATATGAGAATATTCGAGAACAATGTAGACCGCTGTATCGGCGCTTATAAAAAGGCGATCGAGTGTACGTCCCGCCAGTTCAGTATGAGCTACGAAAGCGATAACTTCGAAGCGAACCGAAGCGAAGGAAACCTACCTCAGTGCGACATGTATTCAGAGGATGTTTATTTGTGGACTGTTATTTTGGTTGTTTTAAGGTCTGTCGCTGGGGTGAATTAAAATGCTGGCTGACGAACGATGCGTTTATTCCAGGCAAGCGCCGTAGAGAGAGAGAGATCCTTACATCGTATACAGTATTACCAACTAAAAAAGTATCAGACAAAATAACTTAATATCATAGACTATAACTTTGTGTTGCTAGCTGCAACATGCTGCGGCCTCAGCAAATAGCGAAGCTAACATTAATTTAATTGTAATGAGGACCTTTAATGAAAAGCCGAAATACCTAAGTTACTAGAACCCCTTGATAACCCTTTATACAATTACAAGATGAGCCCAAACTTTAAAATAACATTAAAAATTGACAAAGATTTGTTCTTAACTCTACGATATAATCTTGAGATGGTGCTAAAAACCCTTAGAAACAAACTATCATTCATAACACATGTAATGAATAAAATCACAAGATATAACAGATGTGTGAGTACATAATACTAAATAAGTAGCAATAAGTATAGCACTAAATGGATAACTTATTCTATGGGCAGGACACATATTTTATGAATAGCGCGCACATGAGTTTTGTTGTTAGGAGTCTTAACTTCTACAGCTCTAACGTGGCCATCATGGCCTGTAAACAATTTTACAATCCTGGCCATTGGCCATGACATGGAAGGGATATTATCTTCCTTCAAGATAACCAAACTACCTAATTTTACATTACACTGATCATGTTTCCACTTAGGTCTATTTTGTAAAACATTTAAATAATATTTGTGCCAAACTTTCCAAAAGTTTTGTTTCAACCGAGTACACAATTGCCAAAACTTAAGCCTATTTTCAGGAATTTCACACACATTCTGTTCTGGATACATAGTAAGTGCACTACCTATAATAAAATGACCTGGAGTCAGATAACAATAATCATCAGGATCAGAACTTAATGGGAGCAGTGGTCTCGAATTGAGTACTGCTTCTATTTCTGTAAGCACAGTAGAAAGTTGTTCATATGTCAATACATTATTTTGAATAACTCTTTTCAAATGATATTTCGTGCTTTTTACTGCCGCCTCCCAGAGACCTCCAAATGTAGGTGAATATTTTGGAATAAAACTGAACTTTATCGCTTTCTGTGCAGCAAATTCATAAACCTTTGTCTGGTGGCTCTGTGAGGAGTGCAGTTCATAAAGCTCAGCTAACTGGCTCCCTGCGCATTTGAATGTGCTAGCATTATCACAGTGAATTTCTGTGGGCAGCCCTCTTCTCGCTATTAAGCGTCTAAGACATGCCAGAAAGGTGTCTGTGGTGAGATCGGAAGCCAGTTCTAAGTGAACCGCCTTCGTTGTGAAGCACACACATACTAATATATATCCTTTCCCTATAACTGAACGTCTAATACGTGAAAGTTTTACTTGGACAGGCCCACAGAAATCAACTCCAATTCTTTCATATGCTCTGCTAGTCGCTGTTACGCGGCCAGGAGGCAAGGAGCCCATCAGCTGTTTGGCCACGGTGGCCTTCTGTCTGAAACAAGTCACACATTTGTAAGTTATTTTCTTAACTTCTTGTATTCCGTTTATAACCCAATATTTTTGGTTTAAATTAGCGAGAATAAGCCTAGGCCCTGCATGTAGTAACCTTTCGTGCTCACTCCTAATAAGTAATGTGGTGATATGAGAACCTTTTGGTAATAGTATGGGATGTTTTTGTGCATAAGCGATATCAGCGTGATGGAGCCTTCCGCCCACACGCAGAAGCCCCAAGTCATCAAGGAAAGGGTGCAAATTAGCCATATTCCCTTCTAAACGTTTGCCTTGCGTGACAGAGTTAATTTCATGCTGAAAATGTTTTCAATTATTCGCCCTATAATTACTTCCATTCCAAGTTTTCTTTCGTTTCCCACTGTTTATAAAGTGTGTCTACATTAGTAAATAAGTTGGACAGTGAAAGTTTTGTGAATACTTACGTAAAGAAAAACGTGTCAAAGATGGAGGCTGAGCTCAAGAAAAAATTGGCCACACGGAGTTACATAAAAGGTACTATTACTAGAGTGTTAAACTTCGCAGAAAAGGAGACTATTTCGCAATATTCCCGCGACTATTTAGTTGCAAAAAGGCAACGCCTTGTAGGAGCATTTGACAGTTATGAAAAAATCTCACAAGAGATTCTTTTCCTCGATCCCTCAGATAAAGAGGGCATAGAGGAAGTCGAGGAAAACTATCTAATAGCATTAGCAGCGTTCGATGCTGAAATCAAAAGTCGGCCTTCTTCAGATCAGTCCTCATCTTCATCAGTTACTTTAACTAAAAAGTTGCCACCAGTGTCCATTGAAAAATTTAGAGGTGAGCATACAGAATATATTCCATTTATAAATATATTTAAGTCTATGATACATAACGACAATTCTCTGGATGTAGTCCAAAAATTGTATTATCTCAGATCATATCTGCAAGGAGAACCATTTGATCTCATAAAAAATCTCCCAATTTCAGCTGAAAGTTACGATATTGCATTAAATATATTACAGAACCGATATGAGAATAAGCATAGGATTATTTCGGAACACATTTGTAAGTTATTGGACTTAAAACCAATAGTCAGGTCAACTGCGAGTAACCTTAGGGAATTTGTGTCAGCGGTCAGGCAACAGCTTGCAGCCATTAAGAACCAAGAACCTGATAGTGTGCATTGGGATGCTATATTATTGTGTATCTTTCTACGCAAATTAGATAACTACACTGCAAAGGCGTATCAGTTGGAGCGGGACCTCAGCGCAAGCCCCAAGATTGAAGACTTTCTCAAGTACATCGAGAATAGGGCTAGTGCGCTGGAGAGTGTCGAGCCAGGAAAGCCGGCACACCCAGGTATATCTGCAAGCAAGGTAGCAGCCCACGTCATGACAGGAAAGCAGATGAACTGTCGATACTGTAAGTGTTCTTCGCATAAAATATTTAATTGCAAAAAATTTTTACTTTTACCTGTGGAAGAAAGAATATCATTTGTTAACAACAACAACATGTGTAAAACCTGTCTAGGTTCACATCAAGGAAAATGTAGATACCATTTTCGCTGTACTGCATGCAAAGCAAGTCATAATACACTCTTGCATCAGGACACACAAGTATCTACACAACCTGTCACATTAACTTCCAGTTTTAATAATCATGTACTTCTTCCCACAGCAAGAATAAAAGTATTTGCACGAGACGGTACAGAGTACCATATCAAGGCGATCCTCGACTCTGGTTCCCAAGTTAACTTTTTAACGTCTAGGGTTTGTCAATTATTAGGTCTTAAACCTCAACGGAGTAACACAAATATAATTGGTATCACCAACAATGTTAGCAAAGTTAAGGCCTGTGTACCAGTAGAAATTCATTCTCTAAAAACTCCATTTAAAACCACATTGACTTGTCACATTGTCGATAAAGTCACTTGTGACTTACCACAATTTCAATTTGACATTTCTAGGTTCCATATACCTTCAGACATTGAGCGAACACTTGCAGACAAACAATTTAATGAGCCAAGTGAAATACATATGCTGATTGGTGCGGACGTGTTTTTTCAGGCATTGCTGCCAGGCCAGCCAACGAGCCAGAGCCTGCCAAGCCAGCCTGTGAGCCTGAGCCGGCCAACGCAGCTGCTAAGCTGCGAGCAGCCACTCCAGGTGACCCAGTCATCGGACAGCAAGGATGTGCAAGTGCAGCCTAAAATTTATTTTCTCAATACCGTTTTTGGGTACATAGTATCAGGTAACTTACCTCCAATTTCATGTAGTAATGTCTGCAATAAGGTAGTATTAAAATGCGAGTTAGACGCTGGTACAACAGAGTTAAGTAATACTATTGAGCAGTTTTGGGCTACTGAAAAAATCCCTGAAGTTTTTAATGAAAACTCATCTGAGCAAGAACTCTGTGAGGAAATATTTAAGTCTACTGTTAGGTTAGAGAACAAGCGATTTCAAGTTGCCTTACCATTAAAATTACCATTGTCTGATGTCAATGATACCCTTGGGGATTCATTTCTTTTTGCATATAAGAGATATTTAAATTTAGAGAGAAGATTGCATAGTAATCCTGAATTATTTTCAGAATACAAAAAATTTATTCATGAGTATTTGTCACTCAATCATGGTCATTACGTCGATATTGAATTATATGACTTAGGTAAACAAGCTGTAAATTTTTTTGCCTCACCATGCAGTGATAAACGAAAACAGCAAAACGACAAGACTTCGTACTGTTTTTGATGGTTCCATGAAAACTGAAAAGAAAGTTTCTATAAATGATCTACAATTAAATGGTCCAAAAACCCAAAGAGACTTATTTGACATCATATTATTATTTCGCTTAGGTAAATTCACCTTTACAACTGATATAAAGATGATGTTTCGCAACATAGGACTTGATCCCGAATACTCATCGCTTCAAAATATTCTCTGGAGAGATAAGCCCAGAGAAACAATCAAATGTATTAGGCTAGACACAGTAACATATGGTCTTAAATCCTCTAGTTATTTAGCCACACGTTGTCTACAGGAGCTAGCAATAAGATTCGGACATTTGTATCCTCTAGCTTCAGATATTATAAAAAATTGTAGTTATGTAGACGATGTTATATATTCTGACAATAATTTGGAATCTATTATTGAAGCAAAAGACCAGTTATGTAAATTATTAGAGTTAGGTGGCTTTCAATTACATAAATGGACGTCCAATAATAAGACTATACTGTCTGACGTTCCATCAGAGAAGCTTCACTTTAGTAACTTAAAAGAATTGCAAAAGGATGACAGTAACATGAAGGCATTAGGTTTGCAAATAAATATAAAGGAAGATTGTTTCATTATATCATCTCCAGAGCAGTATGATTCAAAAGATGTTACAAAAAGAAAAATTCTTAGCTACATAGGCAAGATTTATGATCCTATGGGTTTTGTCAGTCCTATTGTAGTCACTGCCAAAAGTATCATGCAAAAGTTGTGGTTAACCAAGACAAATTGGAATGATAGCCCTTCTACTGAACTGGTTAAGCAATGGCTGCAATTTACCGATAATTTAAATAGTATGACACCCATGTCCTTAGATAGAAATATTGATATTACTGAATTGCATACGGTACAACTAATTGGATTTGCCGACGCTTCAAGCGAAACTGCATATGGATGCTGCTTATATTTGCGTGTTATAGATGGGTCAGGGTCGGCACGGATGCATTTGCTCTGTTCAAAGTCGCGCATAAATCCAGCACAAAAGAAAGCTTTGACTGTGCCCAGACTTGAACTGAATGCTGTGATTTTGCTTTCAAAATTAGTCACTAAGGTTTATGATACTTTAAGGCTTAAAATTAACATTCAAAATGTCTATTTATACAGTGATTCACAGATAGTTCTTGCCTGGCTCAAGAAAGAAATAACATCATTACAGCCTTACGTCGCGAACAGAGTGAATGTCATTCGTCAAAATACCGATAGATGGCAGTGGCTGTACGTTAACACCGCTGACAACCCGGCTGACCTTATAAGTAGGGGCGTGCAGCCAGGTGTGCTAAGTGACAATGCTCTCTGGTGGTTTGGTCCACAGTTTTTGCAAGATGGTAAATATGAATTTGCTTGTGGTGAAATAAACTTGCCGCACGAGCTACCCGAGTTGAAACCCTGCTTAACACTCTCCAGCAGCATGGTGTGCCAAATTTCAGAACCACTAGAGTATGTTTATGATCGCTTGCTTGAATTTTCAAATATTCATAAAATTGTTAGGACTTTTGCATACATATTGAGATATTTAAACAATATAAACAAAAATAAAATCAAGTACTCAGGTTTCTTACAAGCTTCAGAATTGAATAATGCCTTATTACTAATTATTAGATACGAACAAAGAAAACATTTTCAGCATGAAATTAACTCTGTCACGCAAGGCAAACGTTTAGAAGGGAATATGGCTAATTTGCACCCTTTCCTTGATGACTTGGGGCTTCTGCGTGTGGGCGGAAGGCTCCATCACGCTGATATCGCTTATGCACAAAAACATCCCATACTATTACCAAAAGGTTCTCATATCACCACATTACTTATTAGGAGTGAGCAACCAAACTACCTAATTTTACATTACACTGATCATGTTATCTGACTCCAGGTCATTTTATTATAGGTAGTGCACTTACTATGTATCCAGAACAGAATGTGTGTGAAATTCCTGAAAATAGGCTTAAGTTTTGGCAATTGTGTACTCGGTTGAAACAAAACTTTTGGAAAGTTTGGCACAAATATTATTTAAATGTTTTACAAAATAGACCTAAGTGGAAACATGATCAGTGTAATGTAAAATTAGGTAGTTTGGTTATCTTGAAGGAAGATAATATCCCTTCCATGTCATGGCCAATGGCCAGGATTGTAAAATTGTTTACAGGCCATGATGGCCACGTTAGAGCTGTAGAAGTTAAGACTCCTAACAACAAAACTCATGTGCGCGCTATTCATAAAATATGTGTCCTGCCCATAGAATAAGTTATCCATTTAGTGCTATACTTATTGCTACTTATTTAGTATTATGTACTCACACATCTGTTATATCTTGTGATTTTATTCATTACATGTGTTATGAATGATAGTTTGTTTCTAAGGGTTTTTAGCACCATCTCAAGATTATATCGTAGAGTTAAGAACAAATCTTTGTCAATTTTTAATGTTATTTTAAAGTTTGGGCTCATCTTGTAATTGTATAAAGGGTTATCAAGGGGTTCTAGTAACTTAGGTATTTCGGCTTTTCATTAAAGGTCCTCATTACAATTAAATTAATGTTAGCTTCGCTATTTGCTGAGGCCGCAGCATGTTGCAGCTAGCAACACAAAGTTATAGTCTATGATATTAAGTTATTTTGTCTGATACTTTTTTAGTTGGTAATACTGTATACGATGTAAGGATCTCTCTCTCTCTACGGCGCTTGCCTGGAATAAACGCATCGTTCGTCAGCCAGCATTTTAATTCACCCCAGCGACAGACCTTAAAACAACCAAAATAACAGTCCACAAATAAACAAGTGGAAGTACCTGCGACTAATTTGGCGAGATACCTGGACCTCAGATGCTACGCGACTTGGACTTGGCCATCAGGAAGACCATCTTCACGTGTCAACCTTTGGGTTCCGTAGTGAATAAAAACCCTCATACGAACTTTGGCGTTTTTCTCCAAATCTCGAACCCAGTTTCGTAACAATAGCATTTCACACAATTTCTACCCACCGTTCACACGATGCGATGCCCAAGTTACGTCTCACCGCAATTCGCACTGCACACGTGCTCGCAAGTGCCCGCACAGAGGCCGTGTAGTGTTAGAAAGCAGGACTAAAATGTTTGACATAGATAGACTTATTTTTAACATAGACCTTGTCTATTAGACTTCTATGGGAAATGGAGCATTTCACTTCTCTACATCAGCTGTCTGAAAGAAATTATCGCTATTAGCTATAAGAGCACCCACGCCCATTGGACATTTTAATGTCTTTTTCTGTGTGCTATGTACATTTTAAATATTATATTTTTTTTGTATTTAATAAAGTATTATTACTATTTATTATGTCGTATTATAATAAGCGCTATGGAAGTTAAACTCAGTTGCTGCTTTTTAATGCATAAATATAATCAGTAAAAACCAAAACGAAAACCACACTTTAATTTTGATGTGTATAAAATACTATTTTCAAACCACTACACGACACTAGTCACTAAGTATCGACTGGCCAGCTTGTTCAGTATGACTTCATCACATGGCCAATTAATTCCTAGCGTGGTTCATCTAGGTATCATGTAATGAGGTTCAATGAGTTTTTTAGTTAAAAAAAGTAGAATTACAGTCACATAAAAATTAATTATTTCAGTAAAATAATTATTGGGTTTGGACCAAAAATGACGAGAGCGATTGGACACATTTAAGGCTAGGTATTCCCGCAGAGGCCGTGCTTTAGACTTTTTGAAAACCATTTGAGGCATAGACAAAAGTGTTTTTTCATCCCATCTACTCATAAAACGATGGTTTCATCCCAAAACATTTGGAGCTAAAGTTACTGCTAGTTCTCGGGATTAAAAAGTGAAAAAGAAAATCTTACGGGATTAAAACACAATTTGAAAATTGAACACGATGTTATCTATGTAAAATCAGCTAAAAACAAAAGAATTAAGTTTTAATACAATAAATAACTGGAACAGTAAAAATGTTTATGCTCTTTGCTTCGAAAAAGGAAAAAAGAATAATTAGCGCAATTTTTGTCTTCGATTCAAAGTAATTACAGATGTTTTAGGTTATATTGTGTTAAAATTAATTATTTTGTGTAAATTTAAATCCTTTTTCGTAAGTTTAAGCCGATAGCGCACATTAAATTTATTGTTATTATAAAAATCTTAAAATATGTAGGTCCACGCAAACAAAGTTACGAGTTTATGAGTGAACAAACATTCTTTTTTAGAAGTTGGTTCTTAAAAATTATTTCTTAGTATTTATTGAATGAAAACGACACTAAATAAAGCTTAGTACTTGTCGGAGCTTTGATTAGGTATTGTAGTTGTTCTACTTTCTCCATATTCTGTTTTGTATCTTTTTGCTAGTTTTTCTCATGGATGGCGATGTAATGTGTGCTACTTGCGTACGGTAATATTTTTGTCTCGGGCGTTACACACGAATCCTTCGCTTCACTCAAGATTCAATCGTAGAATCACTCGCTACGCTCGTGATTCAACTGAGGAATCCTTCGTTTTGTTCTGGATTCAAAGTAGCGCACTCGACTTAAAAGTATTACCTTTACGCCTTGTAGCACAATCTACTATTAAACTCTTAAAAAAAGGTATGTATAAGTTAAGTATCCAGGCTCGTCAAATTCGCATTCAGTTACAAGATCCTATAAACTTCATTCGGTTGGAAAAAATCCCAAAGTAACCCTTTTTTGTGATATTTTTTCAAAACTACGAGTAAAATACTGATATTTTACATAAAAAAATTGTACTTAATTAAAGCCACTTAATATTTACAAATAAATTCGCTGAGTTTGACTTGATATAATTATTTTCTTAATAATTATATGAAATTCGCGAGCGCGATGACTTGAACTCGGCAGGTCCGATTAGACGCGTGCTAGCGCTTACTAACATTTTACCAATAAAATAACAAAAGATCGCTACATGTTTTTACAAGCTTTTATTTAACTTGCAATGTATGTATAAATGTAAGTATGTTTGTTCGGGTGGAATCTTCGAACTCAATTTTCAACCAGTTATCCTCAACCAATTTAGCTGAAATTTTGTATACTTTTGTAAGTCGGATGATAATACAATATTATGATGTCAATGGGCTGTTCTGATGATGGAACCGGGAGATATTCGACGGAACTCAGTTAGAACCTCATCGAGTAGGTCTCGTTTGATTTGTCTTGACGAGTACTTTTTGGAAGACGATGCTTATCTAGGATCTGATTACGCAGACGGATGGTGGTCAATAGAACTCAGTTATAAAACAACTTAACACAATCGAGTTTGGGCTAATTTCTAACCTTTAGGTACGAAACAATAAAAAGACTTTTTAGCTCGTGTCACTTTGAAATGTAAGGATTCTAACGAAACGCCATTCCACAGGTATGGCACTTCATAGAAACGAAGTAACAAATATACCTAGTACTACTACAAACGAAATAATATATCTGTGCATACGTCAAATGTGTGAGTTAAACAATTAGGGTCGCTACCACAGAATTTGTTGCTTTGCTTACCTGTTTTCATCACTCGGAAATCTATAAAATTTTCGTTCTTTGTTATTTTTTGTGGATAAGCAATAATAATATGCGCAGTTTCTCACCAATATTATTTCAATTACCCTAAATGACTCGGGGAACGTCAACGTGCGACTAGCAACAACCCTATTTTACAGGCGCTTACAAGGTCCGAAAACGTGCGAGTTTCCGTTCTGTATGTAATACTATTATCTGCTCTGTGGCCATACATTCAAATCCGTGGCGACATTAAGGAATAAAGAAAATCAAATACATTCAAAATACATACATGCATATACAGGGTGGAATTGAATTCGTTGGCAATATTTTAAGTATCTACTATACCCATGATACAAAGTAATTTAAGACTAATAAAACTTCAATCAAAAGTCGTCATTTTCATATTCAAGAAAACCTCTAAACATGCGTCAGACTCTTTGACAGATACCTCTACTGCAATTATAAAAAAAAAACTAATACGAAAAATAAATTAATTATAATAGTATCAATTTCGTTGCGTCTTGGTACCCTAACATTCGTTCCTACTTCAAACGTACCTATCGTCCTCAAGCTTTCGTGTGACACGACCCGTCCCCATTCAACTTCAAACCTTATTCACGTAAATTAAGGTCTACTTTTGTATGCCGGTCGGTCGCGCCGTTTGGCTGTATCCGTCCAAGGTCTTTGACCTTGCGGCACGTAGGTATCAGTACGCGCGCACGACTCGAAGTGTTTTGATACTTTATTCATTTTTCTTACTTTTTGATACTTTTTAATTACTGCATTAATTGCAGTATTGTTACCATACAAAATATCCTTTAGGTGAGTATGATGATAAGTTAAATCAATGCTAATGATTTCAATTGCACCCTATAGACTATATATTCGTAATCTCCTTCTTTGCAAGTCGTGTGAAAAATACTGGGATCTAGGTGAGACCCATGTTTTTTAGGTTCAGTGTTGTATCATAGATAGTAAATAACAAAACAACATAATACCCATAAGTTTATATTCAAGCAAAATAATAAAAACCGACTTTGAGGTGTTTACTCCTAATAAATTTTGAACGGCTGAACCAATTTCTAATAAATATAGCTAAGAACTATGACGAAAAGTCAGTTTTCAAATAAAAAAATTAAATTTTCGTTTAGGCCTTACGATGCCATTAACAGACACCTAGATACACAGACATACCGACACGTCAACCTTATAACACTTTCTTCCTCTTTTTGTCGGGGGTTGAAAATAAACAAAGACACTAAATAACGACTTTGCAGGGTTATTTGTTTCTATTAATTGTTATTAATAAATCGCTACTGTCAAATTATGTTAATAGGCGATGCGGCTAGCAACCCATCACTATTGATTTATTTTTTGATCACGCTAAACCTTTGGGTCTTACGGCCCTGACTACCCCGTCAGCATTAATATAAGATAATGTAGCTGTATCCAACACTACTTTAAACAAAGTTTAATCAAAATAAAACTATTCTACTGCTTATTTCTATACTGTGTCGCTGGCGGGGTCACATGTGAGCTCACCAACGCAGCGTCCACGCGATGCAAATTGCGGCCGGGGCAACATTAAATATCTACATTAGTAGGAATACCCGGCTTTTACGATTGTTTCGTGAACTTTCATGAGAAAACCCATCAATTAATTGAATGGGTCAAAAGAACCGGATCGATTACTCACAACAGTTCAGTATTGGTTTAGACCTTAAGCATTAAAGGAACAACACATCTCTAATAACCAACAATACTATCGATAGTTTGTGTACTATTGATAGTAATTCCTGTTTTAGGGCAACAATATGGATAACCAACAATACTATCGATAGTATCGATGCTGATGACGAATAAACTATCTATAGTATTGCGTTTCATAAACTATCGATAGTATCGATTATTTATTTATTAGAAAAGCAATACTATCGATAGTTTGTTCGTCGTCAGAATCAATACTATCGATAATATTGGTTTTATTCAAAATACAGATAGTCTATCGATAGACTAGCGATAGTGTATTATCGAGAGGCAACACTGGTCATCGCAGTGTTGTGCGTCGCGATCGCGACTCGTTAGGTACGGGAATGTGGCTCGGTAAAATTACCTTTAAATTTTAACAATACCTATAACGTTACTATTACTACATAAACGATACCCGTACTATACGAGTATTACCCTTAAAATTTTAACATAATGAAAATTCTGTGACTGGTACTTAAAATGTGAATTTGGTACCAGTAACAAACCCTGGGGATAAGTCCGCCGTTGTACGTTTACTTTTCTGATTCGTGTCTGTGTTCTTTATTATGTACCATAAAAAGCTTTATAAACAAACAGTAAAAGCTCAACAATGTAGTTATTATCAATCTAATAAACACAATATTTCAATAAATCTCCACCCTAGCCGATCCATGGTTAGTAAAAGTTCCCACGTGCTTATAAAAGTTTGACAATCATTGACTACAAATAAATGCATAAGACGACGCGACGAAACTACTGTACACGAGTATCACTCGCGACTCGCTACAGCACGGTCGGGAGTTGAGGCACAAACCAATGACGACCTTATTGTGCAAGAAATAACGTTCATATTAAAACGTAAGTAAGAAAAAAATAGAAATAAATTATAATCGTAGATATTTTTTGTTTGATTTGTTCCTTATAGTATCAACAATATGTTGACGGCTTAAGTTAAACACTTTCAAAATAGTTATGTATTTTGGCTTTACAAAAAATACAAAAATTTGTAAATGTAGAAATGCATAAAATGAATTTGTTTAATTTTTAATAATTGATCAACACACATAATATAATATTTAGAATAAATTGTTGAAATACAGTAATCTATAATTTCTGGTGAGATGAGCCTGAAAATTTGTAACATACCGAACCTTCTTTATTAACGATAGTGCTAATTGATTAATTTGTTTAATTTAGATTTATTCAACTGGAATGCACACGTTATAATATGGTAGAGGTAGTTTTCAAAAGTTATTAATTATGCTGTACTTATGAAATCAAAATTTGTTCAAATTTCAGTTTTTTGGTTTTTTTACACTGACGCAGAGCCCTAAATTGTTTAATTCGGTTTATTTTAACTATAACTAACATTACTTTATATCATACAAAAAGAAACTTACGGTTATAGCATTATGTCCAGGTACAGCTATATTTACTGGTCTAGTTGGTGATCCGATAATAATGCATACAGCTTTACGTTTTCGCGTACACTACTGACTAAATTCCAAGAAATCTTTTTTTAACCCCCAACAAAAATGAGGGATGGCATAAGTTTGACGCCAATGTCTATATGTCTTGCTGTGCGCTGCCTGTCTGTACGTCTGTCTGTGTGTCTGCCTGTCTGAGCTCTCGAATGGATGGACAGATTTCGATGTCGTTTTTTACGTGAAAAGCAAGTTATTTTGCTGTGGTTTTAGCTACGTTTGATGAAAATTGGTTCAGCCGTACAAAAGTTATTGGGGGTGAATCTTGAAACTCAGTATTTTTTGTATGCGTGGCAAATAAACTTATTACATGGGCAAATGGTTAACCCACAACACTCATCCACGGGGATGGGGACTGGTAGTGTGGGGCTCAACTTAATTGTGGTCACTAGCATAAAATCCGAAATAAGGTTCATTTTCATCAAAAAATCTAACGATGTTTAGCGGTAGATCTTCAACTTTCTTTAGGTAAATAAGTAGATACTGTGATAGTTGCGTAGCAATAAAGCGTGACTATTTAATTTTTGTCACGATAAATCCAAAGTTATCTGAACTGATAAATCATGTGCTTACATGGTAAATCGAATCAGCGCTTATTCAACAGATATATTATTTAGTTACCAATGTAGCTTTCGAGTTCAGTGTCGTGAAATAAAAAAATACCCCCTAGACGATATACAGAACAGATACCAAGGACACAGGAAGAAGAAGACTTGTTACCTTTTCCCTAATAAAATTTAAAACTTTAATTCAAAAGTCTACATTGTGTGCCCCTTCACTGTATCCTTTGGCCGCACGACGCTTTTATCGCAAGACATAATTCGGCCGCAGCGTCACGCGCACACTGTCGACATGCCTCCCTTACTACAAGAAAGCGCAAACTTTTATTTAAAAAATAAACGCGATTATAAAACCGAGGCTTTATTCTCAACACTTGCTTTTAGAATTACTCCAATTAGACGGCACGCCGGCGAAGAATATAACGAAATCAATTATGAAATCGTTAAAACTTCCATAAAATTTGGCTCGTCCGAGATCAATTTCACTGTAATTAAAAAGGGGCAGGTACATGCAGCAATTTCTTTAAAATAACATGAGCGAATCCGGGGAATTAACGACCGAAGTGCTCCATATCTTTTACGGTGCAATTAATAAACAATTCACTTTAATATAGATGAAATAAAGTTCTTATTACTAAACAATAATTCTGACTCGTTGGTAAATTATAGACATTGAGCTGGAGAAATAAATTCCAGTTACGATCGGCTAAAATGATGGGGTAGAATTTATTCACTATTTCTTCTTTCTGCTAGACTGCGCTCTGTTTGTTTAGCGAATTATATTTTATATTGTTACAATGTTTTGCATGATAATGAAACGTAATTTTGTGTATTAATAACGGTTGTTACGGTTTAGTTCAAACAAATATGTAGACATTTACTTCGCATTCGTCACTGTCGTATATTTAGTTAACATTGTAAAGCAGTAGGATTCGATAATTTTATCGTAATGTGTAAGTACTAACGTACTTAATTAAAACATAGTTTTTTTTTTACTAGGTATCCTACCAAACTAATACCTATACGTAAAGTAATCATTAGACTGCGGATATGAATGTCTACATGCTTCCTGTTTGAAATTTTTCCTCTCTACTCAGATCCTGAAAGCCCAATCAAATATGAGCAAATTGACGGCTCCACTATGAATACATGTTAAGCTAGTGTTTTTTTCTACCTATCTTTATTCGTGATAATATATTTGCCGCAAAATGCCGTCTGGTTTCCGGCAGAATAGAATATCCAAATCCTACCGTGGATGTCGTAGAAGGCGACTTAAGAAATACAAGCTGAAAAAAGCTCATAAACATCAATGAGACCTCTCTAACTAGTCTGGCCAGCGTGGAGAGTATAGGCCAGTCCGCTGGCTGCTCTGGCCAAGTATGGCACTGATAATACCAAGAGGGTCGTGCTTCTGCAGTGGAGACCAAAAGGCCTGATGACGATAATGATGATCAAACGCAAAATACCGATAACTCGAACTACGGAAGAGTGATATACCTATACTACAAAATATCCCGGTGTCTGATTACCAAGGGATTGAAACCAAAGAAGTTTCGGGTATACTGATAATTTTTAATTAGTTTAACTTTACTAGTTTTCAAATTATAATTAAACTTAAAAGTTCAAGTCTACACGAATAGATCGAAATTTATAGGATTAAGTGGCCAGATAGCATATAATACGAGTATATTTAACCACTTATAGTATTTCTTCAGCTGCTGACTATATCATCATCATACTTTTATTTGCTTCTAATAATGCATTTCGTATAACAGTATAGCAAAATATTCAGTCTGCAAATCCGTATGAGCACTTGTGTTGCGTCCACTCGACACTTGGTCCTGTTTCATGCAATTTTAATATCGAACGAAGTGTCTGAGCGTCTAACTTCGCTCTCCGATCACGTAACTCGGTTTGAAATTCGAAAACGTAAAATCAGCGTCTGAATATAAAAATTTAAGAGGATGTGTGAGGTAGTTTCTTCGCACCTCCCTTCTGTCACCTAACCCCCGATTTACTACGATCAGACTAGAGCAAAAAATTAAGACGCCTTTCAACTAAATATGTAGTATTACCTAGTTTTTCTATGTAAACGAATATGTAACATAAAAGTAAAAGCGAGGGCAAAAGTAAGAATAACTTAAAATCAAAAGAAGATTCTACCTATGTATTCATATACTGCTCAGAATCACAACAAAATATTTGATTTACTTTTTTTATGACCAACAACCGGCCTCAGTTTTGTTTGGAACTAGGATCTGTTCTACTTACGTGTGAAAAAACGAAGCTCTATATGGTAGTGAAAACCGCAACAAACGTTGGTATTTATTCATATTTAATTATTGTAATGCATATTATTATGTTTTGTAACTTATATATATTTTACATGTGCAATAATAAATTAAAAAAGTGCTATAAAATTACTTGGCTGACAAATAGACAGGCATATTATTGGAAAGAAACGCATGTTTTGATATTTATACTAGACCAATATATTTGTAAAAATATTATTAGACGTAAAATTATTCACTCGGGCACAACTAAGTTTCCTGCCTGTTTCTCTGTCTTAACTTTTTCACTCAGTGACAACGATTTGACGGGTAACACCGCCGACGGGTTCCTCTTTATCGATGAAACTTTGTCTCACTATTTCTATTTTCTACTGGGAGGCATCACTGGCTTTGACTCTCCATAGCAGTTCGATCAAATATAAAGTTTTATGAATGAACTTACAGTATCTAAAGTTTTGGTAAGTTTTCCGATAGCGTAGGTGGTGATGTAGGCAAAAAAGTTTGACTTGAATATTTTATAATCATGCGAATATCAACCATTACTTTTTTAATAATAAAAAAATGGATTTGGAATACAGCCATTTGACAAAACGGCTAATCAAATTAAGATCATGTCTTCATCTGTTACAAGATGTACACAGTATGAGTGTAATCAACGCATTTCTATAAACGATTTTTACACAAAACATAGCTATATTATATTTATTTTCAGTTAACTTTAAGTAAAATAAAAATATTCTCGTTGCGAATTATATTTCACTATCTTAATATCTCGAAATTCAGTCAAGTTTTCGTAGTGAATTGAGAATAGAAGCCTTTAAATAGCGCCTTGTTTTACATACCGTATTTAAAGTTGTTCGGGATGTGGGTTGAAGTTAGTGAACTTGTTGGAATTACCCTTTGAAACCTTCGTTACAACGCAAAGGTGAACTTTGAGGTACATGATCAAGTTACCTACTCCACAGATACACGAAGAGAAACCAAACTTTTTATTTTAGATCATTTGGAGATATTTTTAACCGACTTTCACAAAAGGAGGAGATTATCAATTTGTCGCGATCTTTTATTGATTTTCTTGCTGTTTTGGTTCCATTGGCATGTGGGGCGCTGATGTCATTTACTGGCAAGTACCTACTCATCTGTAGGCTGGTGTTATGAACATACATATTTTGTTGTTATAATCGTCATTTCAGCCGAAGAACGTCCACTGCTGGATATATATAGGCCTCTCCCACAGATTTCCAAAATGACCGGCCTAGAGCGGCTTGTATCCAGCGCCTTCCAGTTGGTTGTTATAATAAAACTGATTATATATTTTTTAAGTTGCATACAAGGGAGCAGCTTGAGGACTGGGACCTGTGACCAATAAATAAACAGAGCCAAATCACACTGAGCTAGCCCCAAAGGACGAACATGTGATTTTAAGTCATTCACAGACCAAACTGCGAAAAATATTTAAATCAACACAAATCCAACTAACATAAAAACTATTCGACGCACACCGAATATTGTAGTCAAAATATTTCAATCAAAAGTCCAATCACGGTACCGATCCAAGGCGCATTATCCTCAATTTTATACAGTCCATCATGTTTTTTTATCGCGGAAACAAGCGTACCCTTAGTTGGCCGTACGTCCAATCGATTCCCTGTATTAGACTTCCGTCAGAAAACAAACCGGGCCGTTCCGGGCCGCTTTGTTCCATTGTGGTCCTTTGTTCTACCGTCGCGGATAAATTATTTTCTACGATCCTTCTTAGCTCCTATCTCGTTCCATTTCTCCCGTATTAGTTCCAGTCGATGCGCAACAATTACAGCCTTTATGTCTGGATGACGCGAAAATCATGCTGTCTTGGCCCACAATTTTACGCCCCAATATTTCATCTTAGAGGTAAATTAGAAATTGCGTAATCGGAACACGAAATTTACACAACATTGGTTAACATCATTTTTTTTCTCTCTTGATATTGTGATCATAATTTTGTATATGAACTGTCTGATTCAATATTCTTCGAAATATAAACTGGGAATGTTTCTGAAAAAAGGTTTTTAAATCATCATTGTTTATGCATCGTAAATTCGGAGGTCAAATAAGTAAGCGCTTTCATTATCGCGTATCATAAAAATATACATAAATATGAGTGATTAAGGTAGACATCGAGGCAGGGGGTACGGCGATTCTGTCTGGAGGCATTACGTTTTTACGAGGAGACAAACAAAGTAAGGGTTTAACTTTGGATTAAGTACAGTGCTAACTGCTTTAATTGCATTTTTAACTGCATACCATACGGGTCCTTTAAACTCTTTTGATTGGCTCCGTTTATGGCGGACCCCGTAAACAGTTAGTAGAGTTTATGTCTCTCATGAGAATTAACCCACATGCTTAATTTGTTAGACTACATTATACTTTCCTAAAATATTTTTACTACCGGGTTCAGATCAAGACGCGGGTGGTAGAACTTTAGAGTCGTAAAGTGGCATTAATAACTACAACAAAGGAGAATTCCTAATGTCTCTCATGGCACCGTGCTAATGTTATACACGGCACCAAATACGAAGCATACTACAGCTGTTGCAAATTCTTTGTTTCATGGTAATTTGTATAGAAAATTATTTGCGTTGAATCAGCCTTTCTTCACATGGTAAAGATTCGATGTTGATGAAACTAGGCACAAACGCTTAACTTTCTTATTTCAGCTAGGATATTTTGTCTAGGTTTACTGTTAGAAGAGCATCCACGGAGACTCATTTACGTCTCCTTTAATCATCACCTGAATTGACTAGTTTTCCATTAAAGACAAATCACGTTTCTCTTACATATCCGAGGAGAAGCATCGCTTCAGTTGGAACCCAAACGATAAGAGGTGCCGACCACGACACGATCAATCGGTGCCACTCCGCATTGATAACGCGATTGATTGATTTAATCTACGTGAACCACTTAGACACAACATAAGAAAAGTACAGAAATGGTGATACAGTGTCAGTCAGAGTTGGCACGCTTTATTCACCACCGCTTTCATAATCCTTAATAAAAAATACGTCGATAAATAACTCTTGCATGTAACGTAACCTCTATACGCTATGCTTAATTAGCAATATTCACTTGGATCCAGTTTAGCTAAGTATTTACTTACATTTCATTAGTTTTTTTATAAAACTAAATTGTCAAATATTTTGCGTAACTGAAACGAAGGCAAACTCGTAAAAAGTTAGGTAGTAATAAGTTAATAATGAGTAACAAACATTGTTAGTTAATATAATTTTTTAATCGAAATATTTAAATTATGTATATTTCTTTTATTTGCAATACTTAAGTAAATTTAAGTATTAAAATTATGATCAATAAATGATGTTGCTTTGAAAATCGTAAATTTATTTTGTGAAAGAGACGGTTTGCGATTAAGCCGTTTCGATGCTGTATTCTCGTTATTTTGTTATCTAGGGTCTAACTATTAGGAAATTAAGACACTCACCTGCTAATGGAAAGAGTTATTCATCACGAAATAGGGACAGAGTTTTATCTTGGGGCCCATTTTTCATGGCGGTACCAATTCATGATTAAAACGACAGCTTGTTTAAAAAGTTAAGTGTTTAAGATGGGAAGTCATTTATTAGTGAATATGAAAAATAATTATATTATTTAATCACACAAAAGTTTATATATAAAAAAGTTAAGATTTTAGCATAGAGCATATTTTTAGTTAGAACCAAAACAAAAGTAATAAAAAATATAAAGCAGCTGTTTTCTTAACACAACCTTTTAGATTAATTACTTAATGCGGAGATAGTAAAAAAAAAAATAAGCAAGTAGGGTATTGCACTAGAATTTTTGAAAAAGGAAGCTTATTATGAGCGAGGCTCTCAAATGCGGCAACTCCTTTATGGTAAACACTACTAAACCCTACCCTAGTGAAACAATGATCGTTCAGTTGGAGTGCCCTACAGTCAGAATAACACAGGAATGATGCGTATGACGTAAGTGACAAGCGGCAACTACAAAGTCAAAATGCGTAAGTTTTTTTTCGCTAATAACTAGTAGGCAAACCGACGTTTTACCCTGATGATAGTGTTGGCATTGTTATGGCTAACGCTAGTTTTACTAGACGAGTTTATGCGTACGATTTTTTTTAATTACTGAAATTGGGCAACGTCCTTATATTTGTTCGAACCAATCTAGTAAGTATATAGGTATTAAGAGACAGCGATAGCTTTTTTTGTCATACAGTGAAATCTACTACTACATAAATGGTAAGTAGGTACCTAATGTATGCCGTAAACGCCTGCAAAAACCTGAAGAACGTCGCTGATTAAGAACAACTTCTGCACTCTCTACTCAGAAGTAGGTACTTACATTTTCGTTATCAGTCACAGATAGCAAAGCTGTGAAGGAATGATTATGCCGTAATATTTCATCATCATTACCTGAAACAGAAAAAATAATCATTTTAGTAATAGTCAATTTTAAACTTCAATATAAAATGAAACGTAAAAAATATCACAAGTCAACAGGTTCTTTTATAACAAAAACTGACTCGATATTTAAAGTAATTCTTGAAAATTAAACAGCAAAATTGAAAATTCAATTACAATTTGCCACTATGATTTATTTCTAGCTATCCCCGTTGCCCTGCCCGTTCACACCCGGCGCCGGCGGCGAGAGGAGAAAACAAACGATAGACAAACGACTAACTTCCAGTGACTTGTGTCAAAGGCCAACTGTTGCTCGCGCCAGGTGAAAATGGCGGGCATTTGTAAGGAAAAACAAATTGCCGCGCTCATTACGACTTTGAGAAAACTCCGCCGCGATTTCACACCCCATCCAATTTTGATGACGTCATTAGCGCCCTTATTGGAAGTGCAGTCAAGTCACCTGTTGCGACTTTGCAGAGTTGAAAACCCGGATTTAAAAAAGTCGAATCGTCGAATAAAATAGGGTTAGAGGTCACTTCAACAATTATGAAAAAGTTGTTTCACAATTCGCTAGATGACAACAAGTCAAATCAGACACTTTTCTAAAAGCCAAAACAATTTTTTTTATGGGAATTGTATGAAATAACCAACCGTGACGTCATCCTTTTTTGGAGTCAAACAAACTTAATATCAGTTTTTCTGCATTAGTAAATCAAAAATTTTCTTGAAAATAGATATGATCAATGTAAAGTAACTCTATTTTGTGAAGTTTTATTCTATTAACTGTACCGAATAATTTATTTTTGACCCAGTCCACATTCCTATACCACATTTTTATCGATTTTTTAACGTAGGAGGTTTTGAATCAAACTATACGTAATATCACCGTAGAAGGATTTATTTTTATAGTATTTTCTTCACGAAGTTTCATTTGAAGACTCTACATTAGTTTAGCCAAATATTATTTAAGAAACACCTAAATTATCTTAATAATTAACCCGGTAAGTCGAGAATGGCCAGTAGATAAATTACATAAGGGTTGGAAGGAATTTACGCCAGACTGGACGAAATGGTAAAAGCGGAGGAAGGTCTTTAATCAGGTTGACAGATGTATATATTTGAGTCAAAATATAACGAAATTCAGCCAAGTGAAATCGAACGAAAATCATTGCTTTGGACGACATTGTTTAGACAAATTGTAAAAATGTTTTTAGAGTGAAAATGAAAATATTTATTTCTTTAACAACATTTGGTACATAAAAACTTTTGATTGTGTTCTCCTGTTAAGTGGAATACAGCTGTATTAAAAGGGGCACACTCTTCCATAGCCATTGTAAAACAGTACCTATTAAATTATTATCATAATTTAAAACTAAAGAGAAGCGAACAAACATAATACATATGTTTTTTTTGTTTTTCATGTGTGTAAGTGGCCAACTCTGGTCTCAGATCTTTCAAGCTGCCTATAGGCATCTGACATAGCTTGACGGTAGAGTGAGGTAAGGGTAAGGGTCCATATAAAATCAGTCACACACCAATTTCGAAGGAATTGGTTCAGTTATTTTGTATCGCAGTAAAACTCTCAAACAAAGACGAAGAATGGTCATTAATATATTTCCTTCCAATTTTCGGTCACAATAACCGGACTGGTCACAATCACGGCGCAGTCTTCGATAAACAGACGCAGTGGCCGCGGCAAATTGAAACCCGACCGAGTGTGAAATGACTATGGGCCGGACCCGTTTCCTGTCAGTTCTCAGACATATCTAATACTCCGCCTCTGTGAATTTTAACGGTCTAAATATGACCCTGATTGTCTCGCGTAGTAGTGCTTTCGGGGTGTTGCCTTATCAGGGTTTAGTTCACTTGGAAAGGAAAGTTGTCAACGCTTTTTATTATTTTACAATGTCTTTAGTGCTTTGAATTTTTAAATACCTGAAGAAAAGATAGAAGGAAAATTTATGTACTACTCTCTTCTATATTTAACTACTTCACACACTGACTCGTAGTAAGATACAGTTTCGAGTGTGCATATTACAAGAAAACAGTAAGCCGCTAATTCTTTTAAAATCATAGTAGGAAAGAAAATGTGTAAGGAAAATAAAAATAAAGTTAGTAATGACTAACGGAAATGAAATATAAACTTGTTATTCTATAACTATAAAAGCTCCTCAAAAGCTACAGTAAATTGCCGCATAAAAAATATTCGGCGGCGGCATGGGCATGTAAATAAAAATAATAAGTGAGGATCTCCTGAGAGGGCGTGACGGGTGGAATAATATTTGACAAGCAGTAAATATTAAATTGGCGAAAGGATCAACCGTGCAAAAAACGGGCCAGACGCTGACTTATGATCATAACCAAAACTGAATTGAGTCAAACCAAACAGCAACTCATCGCTACACTGTTAAACTTACAAGACAGCCGGCCTTATCTCGACGTCCAACAATAGAACATTTTTCATCACATTGTTATAGCGATACTACAAAAAACACAGATAGTGCATAGATATCGCAACTCGTAGGACGTCGAACTAACAGCTTTAATTAAATGTGCCCGCGGCGTTTTGTTTCAATTTGTTTTAAAACGAAATATCTAATCAATAAACATTTAAAACGTCAAGCGCGAAACGCACTCTGTATTCAAATATTGTTACCAGGCCGCCGGGAGGATTATCATGATAAATAAGATACACGACCGTTGGGACAAGGGAGCCAATCACCATACATCACCGGGATACGTCCAAATAAAAACCGGTAAAACAAAATGGTAGGTTTATGTGTCAGGAACAGTGCTAAGGGAAAACAAATTGTAACAAGGGCCAGATCGTATCGTGCTAGGCGCCTTCAAAGACGTGAAAACTAATTAAGATCGGAGCTTTTCTAAGGCGATAACTTGCTACAGACAGACGGGCGGACGTGTTTGTGTATTGGCAATCAAAACAATTAACTTTTTGCTGTGTTCACCACTATCTAAACAAAACGGATGTAAGTCATGTTTTTTAACCGTTCGGTGACCTTCTCGTGGGATTTTTGGGTCGGGATCTTAAATGGAGATCGATGTGATGGCGATGAATCATCGCGATATCGTAAAAGTGTTTTAATTTTTACATAGAGAAAATATTCCAACAAAAACAAAACCGACAACTAAAACAACAAGTAAATTTTAAAAGTTTCTAACAAAAATAAAAGCGCTAACTAAACGCCGCGCAGGGCGATCGAAGCGTGAAATAAATAAAATAGAAGCGCCTCGCAAACGGGGAGGGAAAAAGGTATAAAAATTGTGGCGTTAATTTTCCAGCAAGATTTCCCAGCAGTCTGGAGGCACGGGGGAAGGCGCGTGCAGTGGACACATGAATTAAAAACGTTAACAATGGCTCCGCGACGGGCTCCTTAATGAACTCGCGCCCGGGGCGTGCGGCCAGCCGCTACCGGCGTCTCTTCACAATCGCATTGGATTGCACACTAGCGTTTCGAAATATTGCGGGAAATTTGAAATTTTCTAAAACCGCAAACGTGCCGATTTCACGATATTGATGAGGTTCGGGGCTGTGGAATACGTGACAGTCGAATAAAGCGCTCCATATCTGTTATTTGTTAGCTGGAACTAATATGTTTGACGTTTATTCTTTTACATAGCTTAAGAGAGTCTACATATAACCGTTCTATGAATTATTTTGAAAAAGTCTTTGAGTTTGGAGATCGTTTAGTACCTGCATAGGTAAACTATTTTAAGGTCTTAAAATCCATATAAATTAGTAAGTATATATTGTTTTAAAAAGAACAAGTCTCATCAAAATCAAATCCCCAATAACATAGAAAACGCAAAAGCAGTAGGGTATATCTAGAAAAAAAATAACTGGTACCTTCTCATCTATGGGTATATGAATGAATATGCTCTAAGCAAAAGCAGCGTAAACGCGTAAACTGTCAACACAGAGCGGAGGCGATGACGTAACGTTTGTCATGAGCAGGGCGGGCGAGTCGTTTAGCGCACTCCGTGAGAATCGTCACTTGTCGGCCCCGCAATTTGTCGCCTGAATATTCAGCATTATGGCCGGATAATTACCTTAGTAAATAACGAGCATACAGTAAAAGAGCAAAATTTCCGCTGCGAGAGGGAAAAAGCGTTATTGAAAAAGAGGCGAGTCTGATATATAAATAAAATACGGGTTCAGCTATCGGCGGCTTGTTATCGCATGCCTCGATCGCGACTATTACGGCAAAGTATCGGTTATTCGGGCGGCCGTGGGCCCAGTTTGCTTTGCACCGCGCCGCCGCGCCGATACCTCGTTATAATAATGTGAACTTCGGGAATTGCGACGTCTTTGGAGTGGGACACGTTTGAATGTTTAGACTTTTTGCAACATACGTCTACAGAGCGAGATGGGTTTGATGCAATTATCGAGTGGAAAATGCGAGCGCGTGTCGTTCGTTAATCAAAAGATTTATGGCTATCTCTTTTTGTAATCAAGGACAATTGGCTTACAAAAACCTAATTAATTGAGATTATAATAAAACCAAAAGTTTTTATATATGTACAGAATAAAATCTAATATGAAATTCTACTTCATACATTTCTGTGTCCGACGCCAGAAAGAATTTCTTTTACATACATAATAATTGCGAGTTGTCTCGAGGCGTCACGATCCTGATGCATAATGACAAAGTACCCAGTGACGTGAAAATTGCTCTACGCGGTGTCGGGTACGTGAACACTTTATACAGAGGTGCGGCTTTGCAACCACATAATATAAATAAATATGCATCAAAAACTGAACCAGTGACCGCTCAACTTCGTTCTTAGTTATTTGACCGCCATTTTTAAGGGTTTTATGTAGTTATTAAGGAACATATTTTTTAGTTTTTAACATATTTTTTACCAGTTTACATATAAAATAATATTGTTTTTGCCCAGCAGTGGGACAATATAGGCTAAAAAAATATAAATGGGTTAAACTGTCTAATTTCTGGATATCGAATCAGGATGCTCGTCGAAAGATAAACGAAAGTAAAGTTTAGGCAAATAAAGTGTGATCATTTAGATAATTTAGACAGTGTAAAGTTCTCGAAAGAGAATTTGGGAATAATAAAGAATATGCCTAAGCTAGCAGTGCGTCATTGAAATAGGTGAAAAAAACTGATGACATCTTTAAGCGGCTAAGTCATAACATTTTACTATGATATACCTACTGCACAATTTCACATTCCAATACATAAATCTGAATATAAAATTTAATATTTCTATAAATGTAAGGAAAAAAATTGCCCCCATTTTCTCGTTCCTCATGGCTACTTTCTTTACAAGGCTAATAATACCAAACGACAGAGCTTTCTCAGACGCTAATAGTGCGTCATTCGATTACTGATCTGCAAATTGCACATCAGATCCGTCCGATTGCAGTCAACATGACTAATTGCAGGTATACTAATCACTCCGCTATTACGGACGTACTTGAGGCCAGCTGCCGTCCAGTAGAACCAGTTCATGTAAACTACTACTTATTTGTAATAGATTTTTTACTTCGTATAAAGATAATATGTGATTGAAAAAATGCTTTTTTGTAGGTACATATTTTTTAGTTGTGATCAAAATTTCTCCTTTATATAAAGCAAAAAGGATACACGATATTGTACTAGTGTAAATTAGGTGCTATCCTCAATAGAAACACTATCACACTAATATTTTAAAGGAAAAAGTTTGAGTGTGTGTGTGTGTATGTTTGTTACTTCTTCACGCGCCAACGGCTAAATCAACATTGATAAAATTTGGTGTCCAGAAAGCTGACACTTTAGGCGCGGAACACCGCGGGGCGCAGCAAGTGTTACAATAAATCACTACACTAAACATTAATTAGCCTTAAGCGTTTCGCTGTTTTTCTTTAGAAAGGAAGAACAAAACAATCCATTCAAAGTGTGATCTAGAAATAATAATTATATTTATAAGTAGGTACTTACTTTAGAAACAAATTTACTAATGTTCCTACTTTTACATACGCCTTTACATGTGTGCTTTACTCGTACGAATTTGTCCCGAAGTAATATGGAGAGAAAAATACAAGAAAGTAATTTTAATTTACGGTAAGATCCAGTCAGTTAAACATTACTCAAAAACTTAGACATTTTAGTTAGAATATGAATGTATAAAACGACAGACGTCTCTCATAACAAGATCCAGACGCTGTTCAAAAAGAATTCATCCTTCAAAAACCTAAAACGCTGAGACGTAATTTGATTTCGCTTACAAAAAACCTCCGCCGTCTAATTTAGCGATCATAAAATTCGCTTACAAAGGCAACGGAAAAAGACAAATAAAATTTGTAAGTGTCAAGACGGTTAAATCACGGTAACATAACGAGGCTCATTCTGACGGCTCTCGGAGGGTGTCTTCAAAGGTAATCTGCAGGTTCACCAAGTGTGCATTTATTACTGGAATAACTCGAGGGGTACTAAGACTCTTTATCATCGCTCTTCATATTATAGGATTCATAAAAATGCGGCTTTCGTTGTGTTCTCCGATATGATGTTGTTTCTTCTATGTATGTTCTATGTCCTTACTCGTATTACTAATATTAATAATAGGTTTGATTTCTTTTGTTTTTTTTTTGTGTGTGTTAAAACTGGTGTTCATGTTTAAAGCTGCCTAAAAGCATCTATCATGATATGACAACTGCTGTGTAATGATGGCAGCCGGAATCAACAAATTACGTGCATTCTGAAACACTTAGCGTATAATTTATTATTTTTCTCTTTCCCTTGTTTTTTATTTTTCTAGGCTGTGATGTTGTCACCTAAGCCAAATTTTAAAAATCTACAGCAAGAGCTGTCTTATTTCACACTCGAAAAACATAAAAAAATCTACAAACAAAAACTCAAATACTTTTATTTCTAAAGATTTTGTACTTCATTCCAGTTTTCCAAACAAATTCTATGGCTTATTGTATCAAACCACCACGCATACTTGTATCTTCAAACACGCCACTATCAAACTGATACAATAGCATCAGATCCCTCTCACGACCTAATCGGGAGGCTATATACCCCATACTGGGACATTACCAAATGCAGACACGTCAGCTGCAGGGTTAGGGTTCACTTCCCGATTCCGCCATGTTTGTGTGGAGGTGCAATTTTGCTGTCACTTGTAAACCAATTGACATGTTAAACTTGTGGTTTTATTATGAGTAGATATTGAAAAATTTGTTTCCAATGTTGAACCTAAGTTTCCAAATTCTTGATAAATTTAATAAATATACATACTATAAATATCCTTTGATGCACAAAAAAATATAGTTACAGAACATAAAAACTAGAAAATGCGCAAAAGGCGGCCTTGTCGCTATGCAATTTGGTTCAAGAAATTTCGCTGTAAAGAAAAATATATGGGAAATTAGGTAGTGCGAGGTAGTCAATTTACAAACATGCATTGACACTGATAGTTTTTCTTTTCTTATCTCTTTTTCTTTTCTCTTGGTACCACGAAGGACCAGCGGCATGATGGAAAGGCACATCATTGCCATACTACCTTAACTCCTGTAAATTTGCACCAAATTAAGTATTTTTCTTTCTTTCATGAAAGTAAAAAGGAAATTAACTACAATATCGAATTCTTAAAAACTGCTATAAACAGACAGCGAACTCGAAACGAAACGCGGCGAGAAAGCAAAGTGCGAAGAAGCCTCAGGGGCAACCTGCCGTTGCATTTCCACAGATAATTTAATTGGGTACCTGACATTTAATCAATGCGGTTGATTAAATTAATTGAACACTCGAAATCGATGCACTTTTATGGAATACCTTCGTTACAGCTGCGGAATGCTTGATAACGAAGAGAGTGTCTGTCAGACCGATCGCAATTCTAATTTAGGTCAACTTTTGGATACCAAGTCTGTATACATTTAGAAAACGGAGTTAAAAAGCAAACCTATCTGCGAAGCGCTAGATGAGAGTAAAGACATTTGATTATTCTAATTTCTG
This sequence comes from Acrobasis consociella, assembly GCA_963555685.1. Taxonomy (NCBI): domain Eukaryota; kingdom Metazoa; phylum Arthropoda; class Insecta; order Lepidoptera; family Pyralidae; genus Acrobasis; species Acrobasis consociella. Next base: position 11,856,038 of record OY743112.1, on the reverse strand, counting down.
TTTTTATACATGCGTGTGCATCACCGTCTTGCTAAGTATGACATTGATTCTGAATTCCCCGTAAGGAATAAAGACGTAAAGCAAAACCAGGTAAAAAAAATTGTGAAACCGTTAATTTTCAACGCTAAAGTGCTTCTAGTTATCGTTTACACTCATCTAATGCATTCGTCGAAACAATCATACTTTTAAATTTATGCGGATATTTTAAAATCCCAAGCAATTGGTCTAATGTAATGGATCACGCGAGACGAGGCAAACATCGCAATATAATTGCAAGAGAACGGTATTCTCAGAACAAATGGTAAAAGAACTGCCGAATTACACTAACGGATACGCTACTGGAGGGAAAAAGAAAAAAAACAATCAATGTACATTTTACACACACACGTTGGGCATTCAAAAGAGGCGATTAGTGTCACTACAATTACACATAATGATATTTATACGTGAGTGTCACTGTAATTTGATCACCATGTCGGTAATAATAACACCCGCTGTTGTAATCTTGAGATAATTTCGACCGCAAAAAATCTCATGAGAGTCATACGTTTGACCGATATTGCGTTCACTTTCTACTAGTGTTGGTACGAACAATGTAGACCATTAGTTTCCGTTTACGGACCCGAAATTTCATACACAACGACTCCCGCATAGTTCGATTCGGAGAAACTTTTCACTTTTATAGTCATATGGATCAATTTAATAAAGAAAATACCATTATTGAAGTTAGAGAAGAATTTTTATTGCTACAAAGTTACTTCTTTCAAGATTGCTTATTTAGGAAAAGAAAACTAACTTTACTAAATAAAAATTGTTCGGAACAAATGGGTAGTAAATGTATGGTATAAATAAACTTGAACTGTTTCTTTTTAAGGTTGAACTGTATTGCGGAAAAACTTTAACTTTATTTTCATCATTCATTAAATTTACTTAGACTCTACAGTCTAGGATATAGCATCTTGCTTAAATGCGAATAAACCGAGTACATTTCCTTGATAAATAGAAGTTATCCAACCGCGGCCAAAGACCGGAGGCGCTAGTTGATTTATGTCGGTTGCCTCTATTATTTAGAAATCAGCGGATCTTAATACGCCAATAAACGCTCTCCGATAAATGTTACTGCTGTTTCTTTTAGTAACTTGTTAACCTGGCTAATGTTATTCTTCGTATTATTTTTAAGAGCTATGTTCTTGTCGTTGAAGTTTCTGCCATCGACTGAAATGATATGGAAATGTAAAATAACTTTAAAAGTGACCGTAGTATAAGTATTTAATTCAGAAAATCATGAAAGAATCATGTCTTAAATTTTGATTCTAAATCGGGCGCATAACTCGAACACAAATTCTCATAGAATGATAAAGAATAGATACTCTTCGATTTAATCAAAGATCAAAAGAAAGGAAATATCAATTAGTTCAACTAATACTTTTATAATAAAAACCTAAATGCATTGGTACGAAGACGGAATTCTTACAACTTAGTATGTAGTTTATTTTGACGAATTCAGCAGTGATCATAAATAATGCGCGATTGGAAACTAAAGGGTTGGTGCAAAAAGTTATACAAAGGCGAAGTATTCGATACCTTTTCGTAGAAGACGAAGAAAGAATCTAAATTTAAAAGTCACTTGGGCCGCGAAATATTTGACAAAACGAAATAGAATGCACGACACGTTGGACTGCGCTCATTACGAAATGGCACAAATGTGGCAACGTGTAAGAACAGATAAAAATGAACGGGAAAATACGGCGTAATTATAGGAACAGAAGAGAGTAGACGACATCAAAGCGATACCAATTACAGCAATATGGCCATTCAATTTGGCAAATACAAAAGCGATGGCGCATAAAGACTAGCTCGGAGCGCAGATAAAATTGACAAATAAGATTTGATACCCGCTAACTGGAGCGTGAAATTTAAATCAACGAAAACAAACAATCCGTGGCCATAATAGAAACGAATACCAAACTTCAAAACTCCATTAAAGCGGCATCCGAAGTTCCCATTCGGGGGCGAGCAGGCGTGCCCGACGCAGAAATGTATATTTTATTCATCCATACTACACGCCGCTCCGCGATTGGTATCCGATAAAACTTCACTAAGCAAAAATAAGCAACACGATTAAGTGTACCTGTCACTCGGGCCTTGTTCTTGTTTCTAAAATTTGTATAAAATATTCCGATGCGGCCGTGTCGCCGACAACGATTTCTGTAGCATAAAGACACAATGGGAATAAAATGAGCAGTGGCGAGGAAGAATAGTCTTTGTGTTTCAATCGCTCTACTAATAACACTAAAGGCGAATTCGTAAAAAAACACCTGCAAACCTCAACGAGTCTCCTCGTTGTTTTCATATTATCTTCTGTTTCACGAGCAGTCGATATAAGCAACAATGTTTTTCGAAGAAAACATTAACCAATTGTAAATTCCATATGCATTTTTATCTCACAGGATAAGAGTCGGTTATCACACATCAGTCAATCGGCACGAAATGTCCTTTAATTAGTAAAGTTTTCGGAATCGGCCTAAACCGGGATACCTTACATTTTAAGACGCGAAGATTCCCCGAACGCGTTTCGACAATACGCGTCAGTCATTCCATTAACGTCTCGATTTCCTAAAACACCGCAACTTGTGTCCTCAAGAAATATTTGACGCTTCAGCGGCCGCGGTGTTCTGGTCGAATGTTTTTGGCTTTTTTAATTCGAAGCGTGGGAAGAATCGTTAATAAACCCGTAGCAGAATGGGTCCCGATAGGATTATAAAGGATGAATTTATAGGAGCGTTTATCGTATTATCGAATGATGTGCGAATGTGAAGTAAAAAGCAGTTTGTCTATCGGGTTGGGTGTCGAAGCGGGCGGTGGACGGTCTCCGCCGTCACAATAGCACAATTAAAATGCCAACAAGTCCGGTTGCCAGCCCAATCCAATTACAGTGGACAACGATTCCAACGAGTAATTGGAACTGAGCCTATACAGGAGCCGGGCTACATGGAGGAGACGCAGTTGGGACGACCACTGCCGGCAATTATTGCTTGACCTATCCATACGTACAAATGTGTTCACTGGTACCCTTAGAGACTTTGTATTTTTTAACTATCCAAATAGCCACAACTAAAAGTAAATAATACTCTGTTAATTCATTACAGCAAAACAAATCTTATAAGCAAATACATATGGCTCATTAATGCTCTTTTCAGATAAGTACATTAAAAATGCTATTTTCATAAAAATATTTTTGGCAATTTTATTAGATAGTGTTAAAGTTCGCGTAGTGAAAATCTAGTCTTGTTACTTTCACATATTTAAAAAAATATCATTCTTTGAATAGATATTGCTTTTCGATGTGAATCTACTGCCTTTAATATTCTAACAGCATACGAAATGAACCTGATATCTGAAATATCAAAGTCACTGGGGATAGACCTACACAGACAAACAGACCAAAGAAAATATAATAGGTCTGTACTCGATGCGTATCTATCAGACTGAACATTAAATAAAGAGGGTTTTCGGTCCATAAAGTGTCTAAAGATTTTTTTTTTGTGATTATATAGTCGTGTATTTTAGAACAAGCACATGAATCAGTATGACTATTAAACCTATTTTAACCGACTTCAAAAAAGGACGAAGTTCTCAATACGTCAAAAACTTTATTTTTTATGTATGTTCCGGGTTTACTCAATGACGCGCTTGACAGATATGGAAAATTATTTTTATTATTTGTTCAAATTAGTACCTATACTTTTCAGGTGGAACGACGGTCATCAGGTCAAGATCTATTAAATGGATCCAGTAGAAATTGAGACACCCCTTTGAAATTTTAAAGGGAAACTTGCAGCCACTTTACCAGTTATTGGTTAGTTGAAGTTTTTTTGGGACAGTATCTGGAAATTATGTCGGATTTTTGTTTTAAAAAATGATATGCTAGAAATATCTAGTGATTCGCCTCAGAATGTTAGCTCGCGATCTTATTCTAAAGCTGATTGAGATGTCTTTACACAAAATGTACATACATACAAACATAATGTGTCAAGGGAACATTGTTAACCTATAGACTAAATCCAAGCTAATAATTATTAAAAAGTACTTAACTAAATAAAATGCTTTTCATAAAATGAAGTTGTTAAAGTATCGAGTATCAGAACAATACTTTAAACTTAAAACTGAAGAAACAGATCTTTATATATTACTAGCCGAAGCCCGCGACTTCGTTCGCGTGGACTTTATGTCTCTGGAAAATGCTCATCAGGCTGAACAACTTTTACTAAGGCGGCATTTTTATATCTCTTATAGTTAAGCTGGACCATTATGGTACTGCATCAGGCGTTCCATTTTCCAAAATCATTTATACCCTATATGTTGCCCAGGCTTAATAGCTATATAACAAAAAAGTTTCATTCGAATCTGTCCAGTATTTCCGGAGATTAGCGTATACAAACAGACAAACAGACAAACAGACATACAGACATACAGACAAACAAACAGACAAACAGACAGACATTTTTTTTTAAATTCTTACTCTATTACTACGTCTCCATCGCCCCCAATATTTTTTTTGGAAATATATTTAATGTACAGACACTTTTTTTACTGTTTTATTATATGTATAGATAATATTATATTATAACACATTTTGCATATTAACATTAAATGAGCAGGATACTCGTACATTAACGAGAAACAAAACAAGGAAATCTTGCAACTACAAATCAAAGAACAAACAAAAGCAATAGAAAATCTTTTAATCTTTACCGTTGTATTGCTGACTTCGTTCCGTTTCACAAAGGAGAAGTTGAGCGTCTGGTACGTACCCCAAAGCAGATGTTTACTTGCGCCGATCGGAAAGGAAACAATGTTAAACTGTAAAACAAACTGCTAGGAGCGCTTTCAGCGTGGTCTCTACTAGGTCTAGGGATGGGAAAAATAAACTACACATCACAGCCAAGCCCTGAAAAAGATAGGAAAGATTTTCAATGAGGCTACGACAGTGAACACTTAGAAGCAACCGGCCGTTTCAAGTGATAGTAACTGTTTTAATTCTTACTGTACGAGTAAACGAGATAATATATAGGTGCACACACATAGAAAACTCATGCCGTCAAAGTCACTGATGTAGTGTCGTTCCATCCTTACTCTAAAGATTGTAAAATAGAACTCTAGACTAGATTTATGTTTATTTTCTGTCATATTAATATTACTGATGTTTGGTTTTTTTTTCTACAGCAACAGTCATCAGAAATGTAAACTTATGAGTGCTAATCCTTATATAATCAGGGAACTTATACATAATTCTACAAAATTCGAGTTGCACTTGTACATGAGAAAAGATTAAAATCAAAGCATATTTTTATATTACTATGAGTAACATACAATGGAGCACTTTTTCATTTGGTCTCGAGTCCGAAGCTCATGATTCTATTATTTCAACAACACTACTCTATACGCTAGGAAGATTATGGAAACTAGACGTGCTACAGCCAATTTCAAGAGTCAAAGAGAATTTAGGAATTGCAATGGGAATTCGGGATCTTTTGTATTAGCTTTATTTGAAAACTCTTTATCGATGTCTCTTTTATAAACATGGGATGGGACAGTCTAAAAACTGTTTATTAACATAGCTGGATAAAATCAAACGCGATGTTCAGACTAGAATTGATTTAATATTTTGTAAATTTTAAAGCTATTTTACTGTAAAAAAATTACCTGGAATAATTTTAATGTAAATTAATATTCAACAACAAAAAAAATTACCTAATTTGGCACCGCAATTTCATTTTTATTGAATAAAATCTGTATAGGTACTATCTTGAATCCGAATAATGTATCTTCTCTGTCTTAGTCTAATATGTTTTAAAATGCTCAAAATAATTATGATGGCATAGGAAATCCTTATTATCAGAAAAACTAATTTAAATACTTCTGTAGAAACGCAGACTTTTCTAGAAGCTGCGTTTGTGCTAAAGGAAAAATCGAATAACGCCGAGAAAAATCTTTCCGCTCCACAACTGGCACTACAAAGTGAACTAATCTTGGAATTTGAACACTAAAAGGTTCAAACTTTTGCTCTGTGACTCTCATCGAGACAGTTTTTAATTCGCTGGAGTGTAACACAATGGACAAAATTTTAAATTTAATTAGGTACTTATAATTGTAGATACATATTATCAAATTTTCAACGGTGATTTATAAGGGAACAACTGAACTAAACTACTTTTACTTTTTTAGGGACCTAGGTATACGTAAAATTTGCGTTCTATTTTCAAAGCAATGAATCAGTACGTACAGCAAGGAGCAAATAAGTTCCGACCTGGACTCGCAAAATCAATTTTATATTTTGTGAAGTACCTACATTTAGTAAATATTGCACTTAAAACTAAAATGCTGTAACTTATGGGGAACTATTTAAAAACAAAGTGTATTTATATAACTTAGACAGTAGTACAACTCCTCGAATCAGCTGAACAAAGGAGGGCAGAGACTTATTCTGTAGAAGCCATGACCCAACGGAGAATCCGATTATCGCTGAGTAAAAACTTTCCGCTCCACAACTGGCACTACAAAGTAAACTTATCTAGGGATCTGAACTCTGAAAGGATCAAACTTTGCTGTGTTAAGACTCCCTGAAATAATGGATTTTTACATTAACTTTAAAATTGTAGTCACATATTTTATATGTTTTCAGGATAATCTGACATTAGAATAATGACAATACTACTAAAATTTATTTAGTTTAAAAATACTGAATTCCAGAAGGTACAACTTGGGACAAACGCTTTAATTGTTTTTTTCAAACATATCTTTATTAAGTACCTGGGTGACCTTGAACATAAAAAAAAACAAAAGTAAGTCACCGAGTGGAATTCGATTCGAACCCGTAACACTCTTTCTAGCGGTCAGCATCCTTAACCGCTGAGCTAAGCGGATGGCGGCCGGCGCGACTAAATTAGCGACCATATTCTGCGTGGAAAGAAAAACGAATGAAAACTCGAGCGCTAAGACTTTAGTCTTAGCGCTCCATTGTTACTGATCTCTAGAAGCTGCGTTTGTGCCAATGGAAAATCCAATTATCGCCAGGAAAAAATCCGCTCCAGAACTGGCACTACAAAGTAAACTAATCTCGGAATCTCACTCTATGAAAGACTCATACTTTGATTTAGTTTAGAAATACTGAATTTAAAAACAAACAAAAAATATTTGGTTCTGTTGCTTTTGAAGCTTTGTTTACTTTTGTATCATCAAAAAACTAGTAGTAGAAACGATTTCATGAATCAGCTAACAATGAAGCGCTAAGACTTTATCTCTAGAAGCTGCTGCGTTTGTGCCAATGGAAAATCCAATTATCGCCAGGAAAAAAATCCGCTCCACAACTGGCACTACAAAGTGAACTAATCTCGGAATCTAACTCTCTGTTCAGACTCAAACTTTGCTTTGTGGACACTTCCTGAAAACAAAGGACCTTTATTGAGTCAGTTCGCTTGAGCGTTACACTATCGACAAGCTTTTCGAATTAAGTCTACATTTGTATCCCAAAAATCATAATTTTCAGGCGTGAGATCACTATAGTATATATAATGAAATACAGTTATTCAGGCGTTATTTTGTCAACGAAAAAAATATTGTGTTTTTCCCCCAGTGATTTAAACAATAGGGACCAATTACATTTACTGAGTTAGCTCCTGAGCATTAAGTCCGCTACTTGTATTTTTTTTCATATTACAATAATAGTAATTACATTAAATTATATTTAAGTTAAAAGTGCTTACCTTGCTACAATAAAGTTTGATAAAATAAAATAAATTCGGCCATCTCTATTGCATACACACGATACTGTACCTGAAACAGCCTATACTGTGAAATTATCAGACATTTTCGACAGTAAGCCGTTTCAAGTATTGCTCCGTCGACTGTCGACTAATCCGATCTAAATACGATTTATTGAACATTATCGTTACCAGATACAGTCCTTATCTACCCAATTACTTAAAATAACTTAAGCATACACTGTAAAGCTGCGACCGATCGAGACGTGTGGACCGGTTTACCCGACATTAAGATCATTTGAATGTACACGTTATCAACGTCTTTCTTTTCGATTAATTTAAATTATAACAGAAATCTTCCGACTACTATTTATTAAGGGGGCTTCTTATCAATATTTTATGGCCGGTTGCGAGGTGACAAGCGATATACGGCAATAGCAAGACGACCACGAGTCATATTGATATCGATACTGCTACCGCTGTGGACTTTTGTATTCCTTTCACGTAAAAACGACGGAAGACTGTATAAATTATATAAATTCGATATACTGAATGCGCTGCGATAAAAATGGAATTTTGGAAAAACGGGACATCAGCGGCATCAAGGCGTCAGTTTGAATGTATTTCGCGCTTTGTTGCCAATTCGCGCAAGCAGTGCGTAACATAAATATCGGGCGCAGTGGGCTCGCTCCCGAATGCAGTGGACGGCAAATAAATCGGTGGCACAAAAAAGAAATAAAACAGAAGTTACGCTTCACATAAAACTCTCCAAAATTACAATAGACGGACTACAGTAGCGTCAAGGCATTAGTTTGAATTTATGTCGCGCAGCGTTGCAGTTTCGCTTAGGAAAAGCGCAACCGCTAAATAAATGGCGGGTTCAATAAATTAGCTCCTGAATCCAGTATACTCAAAATTAAAGTAGTATTACCCACAGCCATGTCTTTCTAGCAATCTTGGGTAGATTTAAAATCAAAATGGAAACACAGAGGCCATTTACAATTCACTATATTATAGGGGATGGAGGGAGACCGCAATGGGGGTCATGCCAAAGACAGAACAGAACGGAAACTCTAAGGGTTTACACTTTACTATTACTTTACACCTTTCCCAACACCTTTCGCCCTGTGGAGGGTATCACGTATTACTGCAGGTGCCCGCAGCCGCCTCTACAAGGTGAGAACGGGGTAGAGAAGTGCGAGGACGGGAAAGGGGACGAAAATTGCATGGGACCTTAGAAGATTTCGTTCTGTTTGTAATACTTACATCAATTCTATGTTAAAGACATCGGAAAAAGCGTAACAAGGTGTATGAAAATTCAAAATTCTGCGTGTCTTAATATATGGACGGCCCTTAATATGTGCGGTCTGTGCATGTGCTGTGTTCATATTTTCAAGCAGACGATGATTCCCTCGGTAGTAAATCACACCGCATTAATTCTCCGATCTTCATCAACCCAACTTATTAGTACACTGCTGGACTTTAGCTAAAGGCCTCTCCTCACAGCGCTGGGCAAACGACAGAAGTTAAAATGATGTCCAATTGTCCATTGCACAGACTCTGTCAGTTGAGTTCTCTATTAGTCGTCTTTTTCGACATCCTTATATAAAAGAAGAACCACTACAAAGCACCGCATCCACATGTTTTGTCTTTATCTTCTATAAAATTTTCACTTTGTGACCGTATACTGTGTGGATCTTTCCAAGCGGACGAAGGTTGCCCCCGGCGGCGGCGGCGCAGTAAATCGAACCGAAAAAGAACGCTCCGATATGGCAGCCGTATCGAACGCAAAGTTACGATCGGGCGCGACACGGGGCGCTAAGTGGCCTATCGTGTTTTCAAAATTCAAAAAGAGCGGCTCTTCTAATGAAAAAACAGAGGGATTTTACGGTCGAAGCTTTTCCATTAATCAGGCTTAAGGGGTCACGGGATTTTCCGGACATTGACGTGGCGCCTAGCCCAGACGTTTGGACGCCGGTCGAGTCATGACTGCTACGCTAGTATACACAGCTATTGGCAGTATCTCTATAGTGGATAATAGCTCTTTTATTGTGACGATTTAGTCTCTTATTTTTAAGGAAAATAGATAAATATTATTTGATTTGAAAATAAGCAAAGGTAAAGGATAGAAAAAAATAATTAAAGGACTATACAGTTATAATAATGTCATTAAACAGCTCGACATTATACAAAAAGTTTTAGTTTCAAGATTAAACAATAATCCTCTACTGTTTTATTTTTCGTGTATGTACGAGTAGGTGACCAACACTATATTACGAATCTCGGCTTTCCACGAATAAAAACACAACAAAGCAGAGTTTACATGAAAAATAAAGCATAGTGATTTTAGCATTCACTTCACCGATAAATGTTATGATTATTAACTCGTATAACTTTTCAATGAAGCCCTTGGTCCTTGAAAACTTTCACCCCATGTTTGTAACCATACGAGTATTTGTTATAGGTAAAATTTACGAAAAGCATCGTAGGCATAGTTGAACTGAATAACAAGTTAGTTAACCAAAGGTTACATGCAGCACAAAGCAAGCTGCGGCGAGCCTGAAAATTAACTTGGCTCGCTCTATTGCGTTCCAATTATACCATCTTTTTCATATACAAATTCGCGGAATTTTTCAATGAAGTCCTCAGTTAGTAAAACCATTTTATTTTACAGACTGGTTTTTGTTAAGTACTTGTATATTTTCATAGAGCAAAAACTTTGGCTCCTTTTTGTGAAACGAGCTTTTTTCCTGTGGTTCTACTTTATTAAGGTAATATTTACTTTCATTTATAATTTAACTTCGTAAAAAATTGTTGTATTTAATGATTAAAAATATCCTGACATGATCTTAATCTCATTTGCCTTGATCATATTTTCAATCGATTATAAAAAAATAACAAAATATCTTAATTTAGCTTTCTGAACATGGCCAAAACGTGCTTAAGAAAAACATTCTTTCATAAAATTTCACAGAGAGCTTTTAAGAACGGTACTCCTGAGGATCAGCTACGTAAATAATAAATCAAGAAGAGCATTTGTGTTTGAAAAAAACCAGAATCCTTTTGAGCGGTCATAAAAAATTTACTGTTTTCTATGTTTTGCGTAGAGAGAAGAGACGCGTCGGGTGGAATCCATCACATGTGAATAAAATTGCGACGACTCAGTCGGTTTTGTGAAGATGAACTGCATTAGGGTAAGTGCACATCTGTACTGTAATGTCTTATTATGTTTGTGTATGGTCATCATATATTTTTATAGACCCGTTTAATGAGAAAGTGTGTTAGTTTTTAGGGTTCCGTAGCCAAATGGCAAAAACGGAACCCTTATAGATTCGTCATGTCTGTCTGTCTGTCTGTCCGTCCGTATGTCACAGCCACTTTTTTCCGAAACTATAAGACCTATACTGTTGAAACTTGGTAAGTAAATGTATTGTGTGAACCGCATTAAGGTTTTGACACAAAAATAGAAAAAAAACAGTAAAATTTGGGGGTTCCCAATACTTAGAACTAAAACTCAAAAATTTATTTTTCATCAAACCCATACGTGTGGGGTATCTATGGATAGGTCTTCAAAAATATTATTGAGGTTTCTGATAGCATTTTTTTCTAAACCGAATACTTTGCGCGAGAGACACTTCCAAAGTGGAAAAAAGTGTGTCCCCCCCCCCCGTAACTTCTAAAGTAAGAGAATGATAAAACTAAAAAAAATATATTTGGTTTATTACCGTGAAATCTACCAGCGAAAATTGGTTTGAACGAGATCTAGTAAGTAGTTTTTTTTTTAATACGTCATCATCATAAACGGCAATTTACCTTTCATTCAATCAACTCAAATATAAAAATTAAAAAAAACATACTACAAGACTTTTATATTATGTTATTTGCTACTACGGAACCCTTAATGGGCGAGTCCGACTCGCACTTGGCCGCTTATTCTTACTTTATCGATTTTGCTGTGACCAAATTGGACAGTTATCGATGAAGATTATATTATAATATTATAATTAGATCTAATTATGTCAACACAACCGATTAGTTGTCGCAGAAATTGGCAATTAAATACGATGAAAAATAAGAAAGGTATTATTTTTAACAAGAAGTAGAAAAGATTTTTCTCACGTCAGATAATGTTAACACTTTAAAAAAAATATTTAAATCCGCGAACTGCTTATCAAAAATCCAAGAATTTATCATCCAATTAAAAGTGAATATGTTCAAAGTAGCTATCTGTGTAAAGTTATGTCAAGCTCGCGATCGTTTGTAGAGCCGACGGCGTAGCGGCGCCGTGTCTTGAAACACCAATTTAGAGGTGATTTTTTCTTCGCAGCTTCCGCCTCCGTCAAAAAGCCAATGAGCCTCCGGAACACCCATAATAATATTCAGGACTTTCTCTCAAATTGCTTGGACGTGTGCGTCATTTCAACGAGAAATTCAAACTGGACCTACAATTGTTGACCTTTACTTTGAATTGAAATTGGTAGCTCGTTTAAATATAATTACGGGTGAAATTAAATGAAAAATAAAGCTCAATCAAGTCGGAGTTGATTTCGTTGAATCCAGTTTCTCATGATCACACCGAGGCGATACTTGTGGGCCAGTCGTAAATTCACAAGTCCGATGACGGCACGGTGCCCGGGGCACGTCGTGACCCGACTTCGTCTGCCTCACTCGGCATTATTTACGATTTTTATTATGCCGTAAAAATGCGCGAATTCTTAACGCGAGAGCGCACGTGGATCCACGCGTCGATAGCCGTTTCGTGAGCTCGCCAATACTGCATAATAAATCTGCAATTCAGCACCGACGACCCTCAAAGAAATTTCATTTTAACATGCAAATAGGAAATTATGATGCTTTTTGCTCTTGTGCAAAAAAATTAGACACTCCAGTGTTTTCTCGGGAACGAGGCTATACTATATCACAATGACATTTTGGATAATGCATTTTCAGCTGACTCTAAAAAGCAAGGCGAGAGTGCCTCTTCGCGTCGCGTCGCCTGTCTCATTATTGTCACAGAAAAGGGTAAGATCTGTCAGGCGCAGCGCAGTGTTGCTACCTTAAAATTTCAAAATAAATGGCTTCCCAGACAAAACAAAATTTCAGCAGCGCTGGCTATTTGGTAAATGTATACATCAGATATTTCTGTAGATTGTCCTTTCAGCCGTATTCGGTGAAACCGAGTTCGTTTAGAATTTAATTTCGCCAACGAACAAAGCTTTTACACTGTCGCAATTCATTGTGGCAAACATTTCGCACTTGACCATTATGCATTTTCATTATTTCATTTAAACGTATTTTGAAATTGTTCTTTCCTTACCCTTTAGTTTATTTCGTCGCAGGCCATTTATTTTCTATATATAATACATTTGAAAGTTTTAATAAAATATTTCTAGTATTGAAAAAGGCCGCTCACGATAAAGCAATAAAATAGGCACCCTCGCAACTCACGAAAAATCTGTGCTCGATAAAAGTTTTCTCACCGAGCCGGCAAACGGTAAGACCTTTTCCCGGATCGTCAATACAGCACGAAACGGCGAATAGAGGGCGTAACGATAGTTTGAATAGAGAACGTTGCTTGTTTACAATAGCTGCGGGTAGTTCGTGAGCCGCTCTCCATTTAGATGGGAAGCGCGTCGATGCCGTGTGCGGCAGCGGCAGAGTGCGGCGGCCATACGAGGCACCAGCTTTACTTGACCTTTTCTTCCCCTTGCGGTCAAAGTGGGTTAGAGGAAATAGAGGAGCTCAAATGAATATTCAAAGGTCCCGCTGCATTGGCCATTTCACAGACGCTTCTGTTATGGAACTTTACGGAATGAAGTGCGTTTTATACGGTCTTTGATGTTCGGTTTCGCGCTCTGAGCGTCTAGTGGCTCCCGAGGGGCGAACAATAACAACATTGGGGGAAGTGCTTGAGGTCATAACCTACCCTTAATGGTATACAAAAATGTTAATGTATTCTCAGAGAAATCCAGTACGATTAAAATTATTAATGGTTCACATAAATTGTATGCAAGTCTGTGTGACTTGTAAAAAAATATTTAGATTAACAAATAGTTGTAATTATACAAAGTAACAAAATACTTTTACTCAAAACAAGCTGATATTAAAATATTGCACTAAAATTTAAAGTAAGCAGATTAATTTAATATTCTAAAGTGTAACATAAGCTTCAGTTAAACGTCTGATGAATTACGTTTATTTGAAATTTAAACCGCTTTTTACAGCGGTCTTTGAAAATAAAAACCTTTTTTAATTAATCACTAATCCTCGAGTTAATAGCCGCACTAAAACGAGAGATTAGACCTCATGCAATCTGGAGATAAATTCCGCGGAGTGTAAACTGAGTAACGTTATTTTAAATGTTTTTTTTTTTTATACCCGGACCAAATATTCCTTTATTTGATATTTCGATAACTTAATAGGAATATTTTCGCTTTATATAAAATTGTAAGCAAGTTGACTTAAAAAAATAAAAACAAAAACAATGAACATTACAATATTTATGTTAGTTAAAACCCGTTTTTAGATAGAACGCGTTTTCCCTGGTTAAAACTAGTTTTTACTTAATGCCTTTGTTAAAACTAGAAATACCTAGGCAAAACTACAATTCATCATTAATACATTTGATTTTTAGATAAAACTAGTTGTCACTCCAAGCTTTAGTTAAAACTAGCATTAAAGAAACTAATTTGGGATTACAAACAAGTATACTTTTAAAAATATTTATCAAAACGACTCAGAGTCATGTTCCTTGTAAAATAATAATTTTATAGCTGGTTTCCCCAAGAGGGGATTTTGGAATTTACTCGACCGCGGCAGTATAACATAACATACAGATTGGTACTTTAAACCCTTTTGAGTACCTCAACCAGGTAGCTATTTGATCTAGAGATGTGCGTCAAGGGCAGCCAAAAAAGTAAAAAAAATCGATGTCCTGAAATATTCAAGTTTGTCAGATAAAGATAAGGCAGATTACATACTGAACAGTAAGAATTTCGTGCATATTGCGTATCATAAGGGGGAAGATCACACACTTGCAAAACAATTTACCAGCACATACTTGAACACGGTCGATTTTTATTTTATTTGGAGTGAAATAATGTAAGAATAACGGATATTTTAACTAACTACCTACAGGCTCGAAGGTTTTAACTGACTAGCTTCGGTAAAACGCGTTTTGTCTAGTAAGAACTAGTTTCCCCTGATGTTTCATTTTGATCATAGTTCATTCTAGTTTGAACAAAGGCATTAAGTAAAAACTAGTTCTTACTAGGCAAAACGCGTTCTATCTTAAAACTGGTTTTAACTGTAACATTTACAAACGCTTAAAAACGCGATGAATTAAACAGAGATTACTCGCAATCGAGTACACTTACTTGGCAGTGATTTGTAAGTTATATGACGATTCTTTTACCTATAATCAGTTCTAGCGCACTGCTATTCGTGTAATATACAACTCCATAGAATCCGGGCGAAGCTTTGAGTTTTTTGAACTAGTAAGATTTTATTATTGACACATTGAAAGTTAATATAGTAAATCTGTTTAGTAATAACACAGCCCTATTATTTGTTTTAATATACCTCAGCTTTGCATAGTTTCTTTGTAATGTAGCCTCACACTAGTCACACCTAACTCAGCTCTCATCCTGAGTGGAGCCTGGGCCATAAGCCCGGGATTATCAGGTAGTTAAAAAAATTAAAATAGAGGGGGTGAGGGGGTGATGCATCATTCCCTTTAGTGGTCGCATCTAATTAAGGCGACTCTCATTTCGCGGGTGACAATTTAATGCTCAGATTTAAGGCTCGTAATAAAATATAAAAATTTACGATCGAGAGCGCCCCCCGTGACGGATAATTATCCAGCCCGTTTAATGATTTCGCGGTGAATGTACGGGTCTGGTCGATGAGTATATCTTACGGGTATGGCACTGTTTGCCATTTCATTCACGTTTTAATTAGCTTTATTATATAAAATTGTAATTGGCCGACTTAAAGTCGTTAGACATAGATCGATTAGAAGCGTTTGAAATTTGGTGCTGAAAAAAAATGAAAAAAATAAGTTTGACAGAAGAAGTTACAAACGAAAAGGTATAAGAGAAGATGGGAGAGAAAATATAAATTATAGAAATAGTATAGAGATAATATTCAGTCATCTTCTACGTCACGATGCTTTTTATAAACAATATTAAAGGAAAAAAAAAGTCAGAGCAGGAAAACCCAGATTCTTTTTCGGCCCAATAACAAAAAATTGTGAAAACATGTAAGGAGTTTAAGAATTTAGCGGAAGAAAGAGAGACATGGGAATCACTCCACCAACAATAGCTCAGCTAAAATATACAAAGAAAAATTTCAAATGTTCAAAAATTTAAGGTAGTTCGTTGAACTAATGAAATATAAAAGGCACGAAACCACAGATTGAATCTGTACTAAGTAATGAATCAAGCACCTTATAATTGGCCCATGTTATTGCCAATCGAACGCTTATCAACATCAACCGACTAGAGTCGTATTTTTCAGCGGTGTTCCGTAACATCACGACTTTGCATAAGGTGCTTAGAAGACTTACACACTGTAGTTTTAAGCGCAGTTTTAATTTTACTACATGAAATGGAAACATGGAAAATTATAAAACCTGGCCACTAATACCTCTTGAAGATACAAAGGGAGAAAGAAGCTATTTAGCAAAGCACTTTTGAAAATATTTTAACACATTGCAGGACATTTACGGCTGTGGAAGTAATCCAATTGTTTTTCTATCGTGTCTGGCCAAGTGTCCTACAATGTGTTAAACTGTATTATTCTTAATATCAGAAGAATATTTACATTTACTCTAATATAGCAGTGAAGTTATTTTGATTGTTTATACGAAATCAAACAGAATGATACTTTACTGCACTACTCTGAACAAGCGAAGACTCTATACCCTGATAACATAAACAGTCGCGGAGTCACACGTAGTAGTCCTGAAATATCCACGTTGTGCAAGCACCCTTAAAGGAGAAAGCGTTATTTACACCAGCAATATTTCTCAATTGAGCTTCGTGAGGCGACAGTTTCGAAACCAAATTACTTGCCTCTTGTTTGCTTAAATTGTCTTGATATTTTCCTATTCTGTTGGAAAAAGGACGACTTACGTAAGAATTATTTTTGATATGTATGGCACGCAAATGTAACTTGTAGATTTTTTTTAAACATTTGGCATTTACTTTTTACTATGGTAGTAAAACTGTAAAAAAAAACAAAATCATTTTATATTACGAAATATTTACCAAGTCCAAAAAGAAATAAAAAATTTAAAATATTCATGGCACAAATCTTTTACAAATTTTCAGGAATTTCCGATCAAAGATCGTTGTTTGTTTTTGTACAGATATGGAAACTCGGGATCATCTAAGTAGATTTCATCATCATTGTATCAGCTACATAATGTCCACTGCTGGACATAGAACTCTTCCAAGAATCCAAATAAACTTAAAGAACTTGAACTCGGCTTGCTTTGTCCAACGCACTGTCAATTTTAATCGCACAGACAATTTGTCTTCTATTAGGTAAACCAAACTGTGACATATATTTGACTACAAAAGCTACAGCGTTTGTTCATTGAATTATTATAAAGGAATTAAATGTGCCGATGATAGCATGATTAATGCATCGACTTGTAGGCGTATGTCATTATCTTATTACCGGAGGCAGGGACTCTTGGGCTCTGAGGTCTTGCACCCACTGATCAACTAAAAGTCACCATCGAAATTTAATCGGCATATTGATTCATAATATTGTGTGGTATTCTCACCTTGTAAAGGCCGCTTAATACGAATGAACAAGAACAAACGGAACTTATCTTTGCGTCTGAGGATAAAAGTGTTGAGTCGGTGAAAGACCATGCAGTTTGCGCTAAACCGCGCGAAATCGAGTTTTGACACACGAGTTACGATGCCACAGACAGACACGCAGACACACACACGTCAAACTTATAACACAACCCTATTTGCGTCTGGGGTTAAAAAGGTAAAAGTGTTGAGTGGGGGCGAGACCAGCTCGCGCTAAATCGCGTGAAATCGAGTCTCGAATAGAGAATCGAGTTTGGTGAGTTTAAACACCGTTCACATGTGCTTTATTTACAATCAGATTCTTATTAACATAGCTTGAAAGAAATACAAATATTTCTTCAACAAGATAATTACATTAAAAAGATAAAGAAATAGTCTGAAATTAAAATTGTGCTTCTTTAGATCAAAAACAAAACACAAATAGTATTCACTTCTCAGTTGCAAATAAACTTCGACATTTTATTTCTAAAACTAGTTATATGCACAATATTATTTTTTTATCGCAAACTAGTCTTAAATAGTAACTTCTTTCAGGTTTTTCCATATTTTGGTTAAATCATATCAACACCTTAAAATCCCATAGCGTACCAAGAAATTTACCTTTTGCGAATAATAACAGTTCAAAATTCAGCTTTGAAATAAACTGGGCCATCAAATTTGGGTTTAATTAAGGTCGACGATCTAATTATACGGTTCAAATTACCATATGGAGACTTCACGGTTTGGTCGACATCCGACCGTATTCGTAAAATGACTTGCGATCGTTAAGGGATCACTACGGAAAATGTCTCATTTAGAAAACAATTGATTCAGTAAACAGCTTATTTAATAAAAAAATATTATTTATTAGAAGTATTTTTTAAAAAGGATTTTATATAAACTGTCTCATTTGTACCCGATTACGGCGAAGCCGAAAGGTAAGGTTATGACTGTTATGAGTTTTACCATGCGTACAAACACGTACATTTCGTCCTTAAGGGTCCTCCCCGCGCTAACGACCTTGAAAACACAAAAAAAATAATTTCTCTTTCTGTAAGTGAGATTATTAGAAACCCTCGTACAACTTTTTAGCTAGTATCCTGAAGTTTCATTAGAACCTCGAAAGTCATTGAAATACTATCCGGTTTAGAAACCTTTACAAAAAGAGTCAAAAATGGCCGTTTTAGTATTTTTTGCAAAGGAAAATTCAGGGTATTTTATTTCAATGATTTTCGAGGTTCTAATGAAACTTAAGGATACTAGCTAAAAAGTTGTACGAGGGTTTCTGATAATCTCACTTACAGAAAGAGAAATTAATTTTTTTGTGTCGCTAGCGCAGGGAGGAGCCTTAAAATAAAAGTTTCTTTATGGAAACACATTACTTAATGAAGATTAATATCATTATTATGAAAATAATAAAAATTGTAGAAAATAGAGACTACGAAAAGATAAAAATTGTTTATAAAAGACTACTAAACAAATAATGTCCGAATCAAAAAATCATTTGCATATACAGATACGATCATTTAGGAGTATAGGGCATTTTACGAAAAGACTTAATATCGCCTAAACCGACTCCACATTTGCAGAGCTCATAAGAAGGGGTCATGGCTTATTAATTTGCGTTGGTACCTTTTCCAAGAACAACTAACCCGCTAAAGCCTTTATAATAATATCTCAAGATACTTGCCTACTTTCTTTCTTTCAAATGTTTTAGCGATAACTAGTCATTTAGAGATAACTACAGCTTTGTGCTTCTGAGGCGAGTGATTATTGTCATGTGATTTTCGGGCAATCTGATAATACACAGGTTAACTTCATGAGGGGAATCACCTACAGTTGATTTATCTAATTCACCTACAATCGGTCTATCGAACAAGTGACGAAAGCTAATTTGGCAACCCCAAATTATGTACAGGTCATGTAGATAGATTATGGTGCGGCACCATAACCTATACTGTATGACCTGGGTGGTATGCATAATTTACCTATATATATTCTCTGGAAGGAGAGAAGGTTGCCGGCTAGAGAGGGAGTGCCCCGAAAGCTACTTCCGTTGCACCATAAACCTATACTACACGACTCTACAAGAACGAGTCTCATCCTAATATCGGCGCAGCGGCTATTCTGCCTCATACATGATAAGCATTGTAATAATTCCCGGATTTGATTATTTTAATACCTAGTTTTATCAAACTGCCCTTTCATTTTAAGTATTTTTCAAAGTTGCGCGGACATTTATTATTATGTCATGTCTTATTAATCACTTTGTCCAACACATCCCCCGCTTACCATCCAGCTATCTTCGGACTGAATAGTAAACTTGCTGTTTATATCTCTGTTCAATATAAATTGATTGAATCGTGTGCAATAATGAAAGTCTTAGCAGCCTTAAAAAGTATTACAAGAGAGCATTAGCTACGGTTGTTAAAAATAAGCGAAAAAATTTGTATCTGCTATCGTATCAAATCAAGCACATTTTCCATTTAAAGGTGAAATACAATAATAAAAGAAATAAACATACTGTGAAAGTGTGGCAAAATAACCATTTCAATTATACCTCCTGTGAAGACGATGCCTCCATGACGACTGCTACGTCCAGCTTTGGAACTGGTCAGGCTGCTTTTTAGGCGCTAAAGCACATTACGGCGCCCAATGATACTTTTATTAGCAAGCTTTTATCGCAAGATTTTATTTCGTTTCACCTTTCCCGTTGTCTGCCTGTCTGTAATAAAATTTTGCAAGTTGAATTTGACCCACTTCCCGGTTTCCGATTAAGCTGAAATTTTGCACGCATACGTATATCGCGTGACAATGCAATAATATAATGACACGTAGCTGATCTGATGATGAAGCTGGAAGGTGGCCATAGGAACTCTGTAATAAAACCATACAACCCCATCGATTTTTGGCTTATTGCATTTGTCTTAATAAATACCTTGGCCTCACATTAAAACCTGTAAAAAAAAATTTTTTCACGAAGCTTGGTTTAAAATATGCTTCCATATACAATATTTTTCTTATGTATGTATGTACGTAAATACAGAGAGACTGACGACGACGGGAAGACTTTGTTTCATTCTATGAATATACATGGTATAGTGACAATACTATAATATAATAAGCTTTTATGAAAAGGATTAATTCGAAGCTTTTAAAAATATCCAATTTGTTAAGGCTTTTTAAGAAGTGAATTTTCAGAAAACCGTAACTGACGATATTATACGGGCTACAAATCTTTGAATTGTTACTGATATGAAACAATACTGGGTAGGTTATAACAGAGAGCCGTTACAATGACTGATCGAGGATAGTAGTATTCTCGACTTGCGAAGCGCTAGGCAGAAATGAAAAGTTATAGTCTTGTTGCTACTATAATATTTGTGATCCACCCAGCATACAGATTACGCAAAGCGTGTTCAACGAACACGTTACATAAAGCATATAAAATAGTTTATTCCTAGTTTTCTAAAGATTATTTATAAAGGTAGAAAGTGATGCTCCTCTCAAGGTACCCAACGCGGACAATAAAATATATGACGCAAGTCTACGTGAGAAATATGACACGAGCATTTTTTGTTGAGGTATAAAATCAGGAAAGATCTGGAACACCTGATGCAGATACGCCGTAGCCATAATGACCACGCGCATGAAGTTGCGGGCATCAGCTAGTATAGGAATAAATGAAACTCATAGAATGTGCTAGCTGTTTGTCCTCTGAAACACGCCTGTAATTTTTATAACCTTATTTCTAAACATGCTCCTAGATTTCTATAATCCATCGTCACCTTCGTTTTTTAAGGTGACAACAAATGCTTTTTGATAATGAATGGACCCAACAAGAACAAACTGACCGCAGTGGTGGGGCACTAAGCACGAACGCGCCACCTCGTAAATCCGATACCCCGAGGCAAGACTCGCACATCTTAGTACACAGCTACTTAGGGCATAGGAATCACCTGATAAATTCACAGTACCTACAAAAAGTCTGAAGCTTTTTACTTCCGTCGCGAAAAAGGTAGTTTGAAGGTGAGAGAATTTTTACATGTTTCCATACAAAATAGTCAGGGCATTTTCTTATTTTTAATTAAGCTTTATCACGATATGCATATTTTAAAAGATTTCATATATCATCATTATACTGACAGTTACAAATAAAAAATTCAAGCTGTATAATAAATAATTAGGTACAGTTATGTCATTTAACTACGAGTAATATTGACTGTTTGTTATGATAAAAAAACAATCAGCTGATTAGCAGTTGCATTGCAGTGCATTTGGCTTACACTTGATATAACATTTAAAATATGATTAAAAGCATAATGTCTCGCACTACAATATAATAACATAAAGATTGATTTCAGACTATAATCAACATGATAAACTGGGAGAAACCTATGTCCAGCATTGGACGCTAATCGTTATGCGGCTCAAATGATGATGATCAATTCGAAATAATAGATCAATTCACTATTCAATATTATTATAACTAAACAGCCATTTGCTAAACTGATAGTGATATTTTTATACGTGCTATTTAATTCGGATCTAGTGCAATTCCTATAACCGGATCTAGTGCACCTATACAATAATTGAATCTTGGGTAAGTACTCATTGAAACAGTCCATTTAGATCTCAGGATTGCTTGCTCGTGTTACGGTGTAGGTAGGCTGTACAATACAGATTTATAGCTCTTGTTACCTAACATCATACTACTGAACCAGCCAAGAGAAATCCGACCTTACCTATAACGTATCAGAATTGATATTCATTATTTGTGATGAATGTAGTTAATAGCAGGGTTACCCTAAAACTAATTTTCTGCATGAAGTAAAAATGTTGACACAAAGAGATAAATTACTTTGATGTGACTTTCACTATCAGAATCACGCATTCTGAATTCTTAGATGATTCAGTACGTTACCATGCAGTCTGTCAGCCTAGTTTTTTTTTGTCATTTCATAGTGAGAATAAGTATTTTATTCTAGGCATTTCGTCCTAAAGTAAATTTAAATTACTATTTTTGAAGCACTTTGTTAGATAGCTAGCTCAACCGCCTCATCTTTTTAGGCAAAGCTGCTTTCAAACACATATCTATAGGTAGAGATCCTGCTTTAGAAACGCCATTGTTTACTACACAAAATTTGCCTATGTATCGTATCTTAGATACGCCCCAACCATTACTGGGAAGAATATCTGGCTTTTGACATTGAAGTGACACCACAGATGTGAAACTTTTTATCAGTTTTAGGGTTCCGTACCCAAAGGGTAAACACGGGACCCTTACTAAGATTCCGCTGTCCGCCTGTCTGTCACTAGGCTCCGCCTGCCTGTCTCATGAACCGTGGTAGCTAGACAGTTGAAATTTTCACAGATGCTGTATTTCTGTTGACACTATCAAATAATAAAAACGGAATAAAATAAATATTTTTAATTGACGCGAATCTCATATAAATGATATAATAAACGCGATTTTTTGTAGGTAAAAGGTACGGAACCCTTCGTGGGCGAGTCCGACTCTTATTTGGCCGGTTAATATTCACTTCCTCACTGTTTATTTGAAAAATATTTTCTTTTAAAATGTCTCTATTATCACGTTTGATAAAAAATGATTTTGAGATTTTGAGAAAAAATTGTTCTCAAAATCAACAACTTTATACCTGATCATTGCATCATTTTACAAAGCTGAGAAAAGAGAGATGTTCTTAACATTTGCACACTTAGTGTCATACATTTTTTTTTAAAGAGAGACGGCTCAAGAGTAGCAAGTCATCGAATTTTTCTCTATTAAAATATTTTATGTTGGTAATAATTATTAGGCTGTATCATCCGTTGTATCGTAGATATTTGTCGTTGTGATACCGAGATAATTTGGTTTATCTTTTAAATTACTGGGTGAAAATGCTGCGAAAAAATTACAGGTCGAAAACTTCATCACAGTGGATTTTTTTGAAAATAGCTACAATGTCGTAAATCTCCTAAACTATCAACTTTTTGCTATGACAATAGAGGTGAAAACGGATGTAGGTCGACTTACCAGTAATCCTGTATACAATTTTATGAAACATTTTCTCGTTTCAATAAACCTGTTACCCCCAAGATGTGTAACATTCTATGTATTTAAAGTTCAAGTACCTGGGCGACCGAGCTTTGATCGGTTATATCTCAAACATTAACTACATTTTTTTAAACTTGTCAAAAAGTAATAAAAATTAAAAAATTATATATAAACTTGAACATATAAAAAAAACAGAAGTAAGTCACCGAGCGGGATTCGAACCCGTAACACTCGTTTCTTGCCGTCCGCGTCTTAACCTGCTGGACCAGACGGACAGTGGCCAGCAGGACGAAATTACGCGTCCGACCATATTCTGCGTGGAAAGAAAAACGCATGAAAACACGCGTTTTCCCAAATATAAGACTTAATGTTTGGAAAAACGCGTATAAAGGTATAAGATACATGTACCACAAACATCTCTTATACGAGTATGTACACCGCACTGTATTAAGATAAGGTGCTAATTTAGCTGCAATAACGTAGCAAGTGGTGCGGGCTAGGCAGCCACCGTGACACCGGCATTGTTCTTCGACGGTACGACATAGCCGGGTTAATTTATACCGATAGCCGTGTCGTGTCCACGTCGTTCAGCTGTGAACGGCTACTAGGTAACATCGACAGCAGACGTGTCTAGGGATTAAAGCTCTGTGTGTATTTTAGGTCAGTTATAAATTAATGGGTTACCCTATTTAAAGAAATATAAACATTTGACACTGAATTCGTTTTATCGATATATATTAAGTGTTTTTTTTTTTACTTTTATACGATGCTACAGTTTATTCCAGTCAAGACAAGCTACCGTCATATGATGCAGCTTCCATTGTTTTTTTATTGTATCAGGTGTTAGCGGACCTCAACAGGTTTATTTTATTTTCATAAATAATAACAAGGATTTTTTTGAGAGTATAAGTAAAAATATCAAATTTATTTAAAAAGCAACAACACCGCATCATGATTTTGAACATAAAATATTCTATAAATAATTTAATACACAAAAATCACATTCACCATTCCCATCCAAAGAAAAGAAGTCCTATAGTAAAACATAACGCTCGTAAAAGCCGGCTCAGATGTAAAGAAACAAAGGTATGACAAAATTAGGGTGCGGAATACGAAATCACGGCAAAATCAAATTTCGTTTATATGACAAACATGTAGCGTCAAGTCAGTGACGGCCCATGGATTAGAGCTCGTGTGAGAGAAGCCCCGGGCTCCGCGATTAAAGGGCAAAGAGGAAAAAGAGCAGCGAACTGGGAAATGCTTTTCATTAGTTTTGTATACCTGTTTGTCATTTTGAATCCCGGGGCAACTTTAAGAGGGAGAGGGGACCCTTCTATTCCTGGTCCGTCTATCGTCAACGCGAGCATGGTTGGAAATGCTAGTTGTTTCATCCAGCGCAATGATGGAAAAAAAAGCAAAGTGAAAAGAGAGAGATAGCACCTGAGCGCTCACTTTGCATTATTTTGTACGAAATTAGTATTATTATTAACTATTCATTGAACGAATATTAACTTTTCATAGGGTGCGGAAATTTCATAAAACTTGTTCCAGGTAATACGTGTTTTTCAGTAAGCCTTACGAGTGTGTGAAATAAATGTTTTTCATTTAGAATCTTCATTTCATTTGCAAGGTTTATATGCAAATATTTTCTTTACTTTTACAATCCATGAGTACTATATGATCGACCGAAGTTCAGGTAAAATTTGTACAAAAAAGCAGATTTTTGGAGACTTATACTTAATTTGTTTTTCCAAATTTTAATTTTTAATTTCGATGGAAACTTAGTTGTAGCGCACGAGATTCATCTTAGTTCAAAAGTTTCTAAGAAAGTTCTGTTACAACGCCATAATCACGTACGATCGTTTGTATGAAAAGCAAGGCGGGTTGGGCGCTCTTAAGGGCCATGAATTGGTTTATGTTGTATAACAACAATGTTGACACAGTTGAGAATAATATGGAGTGGAGACTCAATATATATATCAATTCGCTGCTTTATAGTAGTTTTAATAAAAAATCATTGCTGTGTAAAAGCTGCTATAACTGCTGCAATAACTCACCTGCTAAAGGAGCTTTTTTTAAAATAGCCGAGGGATAGATTCGTTATTGCTTATACCATTTATACACTTTGTCAGTTGTCACTGATAGTTCCAGGCTATTTGGAGTCCAATTACTTACGCCGCGGTTTTAGAGCGCAACAGCAATTTTGCCCAAGGGTGCTGTGATTGCTAAAACAAAGACTGTGCCATGATGTCACTGGTATTTTATTAATATGGTACCATACGGGAAACATAATATGTATGTGTATATAGAAGAGTGCTGCTATAAGCAAATAAAATATGTTAACATTTATTGCGAATTTGGAGCGCAAGAGGAATTATGCCCATGGGCAGAGCTTTTGCTAAAACCAAGCCTGCGCCATGTCACTGGTATTTTATTAGTTCGGGGCTATACGGGGCACGTATGGGACATCAAAGAGCGCTCGTGTTTACGTGTAGGGAGCATTTTGATACTCTCAGAGTGATGTATGTAAACAAATTCACGAAGTTTTGATTAGATCAAGAACGCGACCGAAATAGAGAGTGACTTGACGCGGTGGTGACATAATAGAGAAAAGTTTAATTTGAACGAAATTAACATTGATAATTTGTATTTGCTTAGTTATTCATTGAAGTTTTTTTTATAAGTGAATATATATAAAATAGATCGATCAGATCAATCAAAAATGAGATTTGTAGAGAACGAAGGTCGCTGACATAGCCAAGCGGATAGGCTCGTTGAAGTGGCAGTGGGCGGGGACATAGCGTGAAGAACCGATGGCCGATGGGGCATATGGATACAGGCCGCTTTCGATCGTCGTTGTGGAAATCGGTGGTGTAGGCATGTCCAGCAGTGGACTTTCTGTGGCTGATATGATGATGAAACTGATGGAAAATGTTTATAAATATTTAAAAACATGACATCGGCTCGCAGTTTCGTTTTGTGTTCTAAGGTGACGCTAAAACCGCCCCCGCACTCTTCGTTTACCTCGCTGTCTCCTATACAGGGTGTAATTGAATTCGTTGGCAATATATTAGGTATCTACTATACCCATGATACAAAGTAATTTAAGACTAATAAAACTTCAATCAAAGTTGTCATTTTCACATTACAGAAAATCTCTAAACATGCGTTACTCTTTGATAGATATCATTACTGCAATTATAAATAAAATAAACGAATCGTCATTAAATTCATAAAAAAGAAATTATTGCAATAGTATCAATTTCGTCGCGTCGTAGTACGCTAACATTCGTTCCTACTTCAACGTACCTACTATCACGGTACAGATATCTACTATCCTCAAGCGTTCGTGTGACACGACCCGTCACCACTCGACTGTCAACCTTATTCACGTAATTTAAAGTCTAGTTTTGTATGCAAGCCGCGCCCGCCGTTCAGCTGTATTGCAGCGGGTCGCTGACCTTGCGGCTTGTAGGTATCAGTGAGCGCACACGACTCGAAGTGTTTTGATACTTTGGTTATTTTTCTTGCTTTTTGATTCTTGCATTAATTGTAGTGTTGTTACCGTACAAAATATCCTTCATGTGAGTTAAGTTATAAGTTAAATTTTGCTATAATTTCAATTGCACCCTGTATAAATGTTTACGAACAAAAGGAAACAGATGTTTTATTTTGTTACAATATGTTTCCTAATAATTTTGTTAATAAAATGTTTGCTAACGTTGCCCAACATAAACTTTTTAACAATGTGATCAAAATGTTGTGCTTAAGTCTGATAATAAAATGTTTACTGACGTTTGTAAACATTACTTTCAGTTTGACTTCAAACTATATTATATTCTCATGTATTAGCAGTTTCAGAGACCAGATAAATCCCAGGTCAGCCTAACTCAGGTATGTCAAACACCGGAGACGGGTCATCACCTGGCGTCCACAAACACGGCGTCAAAGGAGTTTGTGCTAATTCAGACATTTGCCTGCTCAAACACCAGTCGAAATTCGTAGCAAGGTTTGTCAATATTTTAATAATTTACAATTTTTTCTGTAAAATAAATGTACTTCTTTACTAACATAGTTTTAAAAAAAATATACTAACATAAAGCGGACCACGTAGTATGAATTTTTGACGCTTGATGCCAAATTGTACTGCTAAGTCATAGGGTAAGGATGTATTTGTCATTTAAGGAAGCAATAAATTATTGAGTATTGAGAATTGAGTATAAGAATATGCATTTTCTATTTTTGAGGCCAATACACGAAATTAACGTTCACATAAAATGCATTCCAGGTTTTTTTTATAGAAGTGTGTTTAACATCGGATACGGTTCATCAACGGTTTACAAACAGCCGTCAAAGGAGCCAGTTTGCGCTAATTTGGACGTTTGCCTGCTCAAACACCAGCCGTGCTGTCAAATGTTTATACATGTTTCTGCCTTGCAATGCAATTAAGCTTAGTGACGACAGTACACATTACTAGCGCTTCCCTATGTTAAACAAGCCACACGTGGATAGATGATCACAAGTGGCATAAAAGTTTCAGCGTCTTCATACTTCGAAAGATATTTTAAGCCGTTGGTCCAGACTGTAATCATTACAAGGCTAGACACTAAACAAGGAAAAGGTAACAGGCAACGAGCTACAACGTCCTCTGTGAAGCCGTTGGTCCAAACTATTATCATTACATGGCTAGATACTGAAGGAGGTAAAGGTAACAGGCAACGGGCTGCAATGCAATGTCCTCTGTGCAAAGACTTTATACCATCTACTGCGATCACCATTCCGTCTGCCCAGTTTAGTGATATGGGCAAATTCTTCATTTATTGGGAGGGGCTTTGCGTCTAGCAGTAGACTGAATAGGCTGTAAAGTAGATAAAAAGAAGGTGATTAACAACTGTATTAAAAAAATACTTAATGTTTTGCAATTGTTACAAGTAATATTCGTAGGTACTCCGTTAAACTCGTTAAAAGGGCACAACACCATTTCATCAAAGGCTAATTTTAAAGAGTACGCGATAGAGATGAAAAAAGTTACAAATTGTCGACGGTGCCTAGTTGAAATGCGAAAACGCGGCAAGCGGCAACATTTCAGATTTGGTACATTAAACTTTATACGAATGTCGCTAAATTGGACTGTTGGTTAGTTTGTTCTTTGCCAAGTTTTTTCGTGTCCAGCCAACGGGCTCGCTCGGGAAAATGGCCGTCGACTAGGTAATTGTGTTAAAACTTTCATCAGGAAGCGTGAAATTTTGTGGGAGAGGCGGGCCAATGTAACCGCAATACCTACAAGTTTAATTTGTTCCAAAATTTCGGCGGAAATGAGATGATAACGAGAAAAAATAACACATTTTCATCATGTATTTTTACGAAACAATCGCGGATTCTTGCGGAATTTCCATTAACATCATTCGTAAACGCAACAAAAAGAGAATAATTTAAATCCGCTCTTTGAAATTACAAATCGTTGGGGGTAAAAAAGACATGACATGTTTACACGACATGAGCAATGTTGTGGAGTTTAAGTCAATTAAAAATACTATAAATAATTCATAACAATATTGCGTTTATTCAATGAGAAGCGTGGTGCGGGACAAAGGCTGCATACAAATGTTTGTCACACGTGAGGCGACTCGGCCTCACACGTGGGACAGTGTGGCGCCGCCGTCAGCTAGCTCAAGAAAATAACATTTGCATACGTTTAAACTGTGGTATAAGCCATTAGAACTCAATGCGAATAGTGCGATACACGTTATTGCACCGACACGTTGTTTTTAGCGACAGGGGGTATCCGCGTCACATTTACTGTACAACTCTCTTTTTTTTCAGTTCTTTATAAGAAATAAGTTTTTTTTAAATAGTTATCACTTTTTGTATAGGTACACTTTTATCATTATAATAAATATATATAATATAGATAAATAATTGTGTAGTCAAAACAACAATAAAACATAGGCTTTCGTTGTTCAATTACTGAGCTCCTAAAGTTATCATAAGACCAACTTAATGAGATTATTACCTATATCGTTTTGTCATTTGATTTTTATGTGTACTTATGGAAAATTTCGATTTAATTTTATTAACTATTTCAAAATTTGACCCGAACAAACACGCAATATTTAAGTTTGTTTGTATACGTATACATTGCATGATAGATGAAAGTTTGTAAAATACAATATAGGTAAGTGTTCACGTGGTTTTTTTTTTCAGTGGACCACATACAATAATAAATTATTATACCAAGATTTTTCTTTACTATTTTTAAAACAGAAGCTCCAGGCCAGTTAATAATTCAATGGTTGTATAAACAAAAGACTGTAAGATACAATTAGGTACATTGTCACTACCAATTTAAAGGTTAAGTTTAATTTAAGAAAAATCCAATCAAGCTGAACCGCTAAACAAAATGAAACTGACAATATCGTTTAGAGTAAAATGAAGTACCTATAAAACCGCGCTTGCATGACCATTATTTTGGTTTCCAATACCACACCTCGTTGGCCACGTAAAAGTGTCAACAGTGTGGCTAAAATATAACTTAGAGACTGTAAAGTTTTTTATGAAAGTAAAAAGATTCATAATAGGGTCTAGTGCTGCATAAGTTTTAAATGAATGTTAAACGATCATTAATTACCAAGAATTTTTCAAAAAATACACAAAAACAATTTTTTAAAATCATATATTAAAGAAAAAAAGGTGTAGCTTTTTTTTCCATGTAGCGAAATGTATACATGACACGACCGACTAGCGGGGGACTAGGGACTAACACTGAATAGGGATGAGTGGAAGGAAAGAGAGTAGGCCTTTGCCCAGCAGGACACAAATTCAGGCCAAAAAAATTGCGAAAGTAGATGCAGCATCATTTACCTATTGATACAAGTATGTAATCCAGCCATGGGTTTTACAATAACAACGAAAGATCCTGGCTTGCCCAGCAGAAAAGACGTCACTTTGTCAACTAATTACACCTGTCACGTTTGCTGGGAGGAATAATTTCCAAGAAGGGCTTGTCTTTAGAAGAAGTCATATCCTGCAAAAGAATCCCGTCACTTGCATAGTAATTTTACAATAACAACGAAAGATCAAGTGTCGCCCTATTAACCCTTGCGAGTTGGATCCTTATTCTATGACGATCCCCTTGCATTATCCGGTGCAAAGCTATCCCTTACACAACATTGCAGAGCGGCTCTTTTGTTGCTCCAGCCGAGGAAATGCCGCACATGCGGCTCAGGATATTCTTACCAAAGGTGAGTGTTTATTGCAGCGAAACTCACGACCGACGTTACAAAGGCCAATCAAACAAGTCATCACGATTCATACGCCTGATCTCGTGACACCGCCGGCACCCCAACGGAAGTTATTACGAAAATATATGCAAATTACCAACTCACTGGAAGTATCCTTTTCAATGCAGCGGTTTTTTGTTCTCCTTACAGACGGACTCGTCATTTGCATCTGATTATTGGTACGGTTTAGGGATAACATGTCGAATTTGAATCGCGTTTACCGCCTCGAGCCTGCGCTCCTTGAATAACAATTGATTTCACACGACAGCAACTTATTTTTATTATTATTCAATCGTAGCCACGAATTTTTGTTTTCAAATTGAGGCACGCACGTAATGTAGCATCCTTATAAACGCGCTCCGAACAACGATTAAATTGGAAACTTTAAGGGAGATCAGGTTGTTAAGCCCTTATAACCGTTTAATCGAAGTTAAGCAACGGCAGTATTAACTTTCCGCTTTTGGTAATGCGGACACAATCGTTAAGTCGACTAAAATAAATTTCGTGGGAAGCTTCCTAACTCCTACCGCAGGGGCATCCGTAAATGTAAATAGTCCGTGAAGCGATGCGTCCAAGGTGTATATTGGTTTGTGAGATAGTGGTGTCGAATACTCGATAATAAAGTTATTGAAAGTGGTAATAAGATTAACGGCTTGTTCGTAGTGCGTAAATCACGATGCATTACGTCGCCGACGACAGGAGGCTCGTATCGCATTACAGTAGATTAATTGCAGCTGAGCTGGCTGTGGCGACAACTGGGGCGGGGCGGGCACGCCGCGTACGCGCATACCGCCCGAACATAAAATATTAAACTCATTTGCTCGACCAAAACCGAGATACACGGATTAAATTTGTTCGAAGCCTCATGTGGTTACTGGGAAACATCGATAAGGCACTTGAATTACAACCTCGCCCTTTGAGTAAATGGTATGCGTCATTATCGGTAAGTGTAACGAGCGTGTTTGGATCGCAACAAATCATCGGCCGACCGCGCCGCCGCGCCCTGTCGCTCACTGCCAAAATTAATTTCCCGTAAAATCGCTTAAGCGATCTATCTTTTTCCGAGAAAAATAATATTCAGCGGTGCACTCAATAATGATTTCGTTTTGCGAGTAAGAAACATTTAATCTGCATTATACTGAGAAGCTGTTTATCTCGATATGAACCCAGTTTGTTCATTTGGCCGCCCTGGAAGGAAATGGATGATATGCAAACAAATTACGAAGTTTCCCTTTTATGGTTTAAAGTACCTGTGTAGAGAAAAACTCATATCATTTAAGAGAGTAACAGGTTTATGCGTTAGTGTTACTGTACTGACTAGTACAATAATAAATAGATTTAAATGGCTTTTTGCAATTCATGTCCTTTGTTTTATTTACGAGTATTCTAATTCAAATAGATACGAACATGAATAATTTAATACTTAAATTGGACAAGACATTTGAATTATATTAAGTCTAAACCAAATGTCCGTGTAAACGAAACCGGTATTATAGAAAAAACTAATAAAATGATAAATCACGAAGTTAATATGTAGTTAACGATAAGCATCGTCTCCTTTGAACACGATACAACTAAAACGAATCTCTCTTAGTCACGGTGTAATAAATTTACCAAATAGAACAAAAGATTCGAAAATTAACACATTTGGGAAGTAGCAAATCTATAATTCCCTACAGGATACTGGCACGGTTGCGTTTAGTTTATAAGCCAATGTTGCCTAACGAACGATGCGAAGGGGAATAGCACGACAAAAAGCGTTGGCTATTCTTAGTCTACGACACGCCGCCGTCGCCCGATTAGTCGCCAGTCGACCATGGACAAGGGAATAAAGGATAAGGTATGGCGACCAGAGACAAGTGTCACCTGTTTCGGTAGTGTCAATGAAGCGGAGTTTATGGGAACGGTTCTTTAATTCAAGGCCGTTGACGTCCGTTCTCGATTAACTGCAGGATGTTTTTCAATTCATGCGTTAAAACTGTTTAAATACAGATACATTATTTATTTATTTACCGAATTATCTACATGGTAAATGTATTAAGAGAAAACACAAAATGTTATGTGAAAGTAATTGAAAAATATTTTTATAAAAAGCTTTAAGTACTTTACTCCTAAACAGATAGTACCTAATATGCTAATTTCTAAGTTGTAAGAAGCAAATTAGTTGTTAAATTACTAATTGTCGCAAATTTAATAAAAACACCTTTTCCTAAATATGGATCTACTAATTTAGAGGTACATGACCAGTACAAGCCCAGTTGCCTTCAGCATCCAGCCTTTCTAACTTAAACTCCTATTTTTATTGTAAAATCTCTGCGATCTAATACCATTAGCTCCTGACCTGCCGGGTCTGACCGCATCTGGAATAGCTGTACTAAGAAAAATAATTACTCAAGGCTCGAACAGGACTCAGTTCAGACTTATGTCTCCTTTAGATAACTTTTACATTGTGCCAGTGGATTGTTGAGTTGAGACGGTGGTGCCCGTGAAAAGACAGTTTCTGCTGTTGTATTTTTATTTACGCGATTTGATTATTTAAATCCTTTTTTCAATTGTAATGTTTACACTTATAAGAACAAAAATATTTCGATTGCCAAGAATACATTTCAATTCATCTGACAAGCTCAGATAAATTTGAAATGTATTCCTGGCAATGGCTAGGTAAATATGTTAACTTCCAGTTATTTTTACCTGACTGCGTCAGAAGGAGTTTTTGTTTTGAGTGTATGTAAATATCTACTTATAGGACGCTACAGACGGACAGCATAAAACTGCTTGATGGATTTAAGCTTGAGAGGTATCTTATATGTGTATAGGCAGAGTTTTTAGGGTTCCGTAGCCAAATGGCAAAAACGGGACCCTTATAGATTCGTCATGTCTGTTTGTCTGTCTGTCTGTCCGTCCGTATGTCACAGCCACTTTTTTCCGAAACTATAAGACCTATACTGTTGAAACTTGGTAAGAAGATGTATTATGTAAACCGCATTAAGGTTTTGACACAAAAATAAAAGAAAAACATAAAATTTTGGGGGTTCCCCATACTTAGAACTGAAACTCACAAAATTATTTTTCATCAAGCCCATACGTGTGGGGTATCTATGGATAGGTCTTCAAAAATGATATTCAGGTTTCTAAATAAGGGAATCATAAAACTAAAAAATATATATGATGTTTATTACCATAAAAACTACCAGCGAAAATTGATTTGAACGATATCTAGTAAGTAGTTTTTTTTTAATACGTCATAAATCATAAACGGTAATTTACCTTTCTAAGTTGATTGAATAATCAAATCAAATATAAAAATTAAAAAAATTCATACTGCAAGACTTTTATATTATGTTATTTGCTACTACGGAACCCTTCATGGGCGAGTCCGACTCGCACTTGGCCGCTTATTATTTAAATAATTACTTGTTAATAAACCCTGTTCTGTTGTTATAGTAGGTAGCCCTCATTGAGAGTGCGTAACGTACCTGGTATGTACTGCGATTGTCAATCATCAATCATCTTATGAAATTGGTAGTAAGTACCTGAAAATTAAGAAAATGTATGAAAATAAAAAAATGTATGATAAATTGATAACATTAAAGTGATCCGTACCAGTAAAATAGTACTGGGACGTTAAATTTTTGATAAATCGAGTAATGTGAACATAAAGTCAGTAACAGTTTAGAGACTCATAAAAGTCCAACCTATAATGGTTTAGGAGGAGCTGACGATCTTCAGAGACTTGTCTCATTACCATTCGATACGTCTTTTTCTGCAATAAAAAACTCTTTAAGTCTTTTGACATCTACTTTTTCAGCTGGAATTTACTTCGGAGGTATTAAAATAAAACACACGCTAGTAACCGTGAAAAACTAATAAGAGAAGTATCAATATGTCTTATTAAATGTTTAAGACATATATTTGAGTCGTATAATTTGACAGAATTATTATTATTAATAGATAAACTAACGCTAAGAAGCTAGCAAGAAGGAAGAGACATTGGCTCTACTAGGGTTGCCGCTATCATCATCATTCGAGCGTATTCCCGGGTGCATCCTCAGTGGTAACGTTCAGAGACCGAGGTTCGGTAGCCCGGGGTCCGCTACCTAACCTAGGTGATTTAACGAGGTTACTAGTTATAATTTTTACACAGAGCGAAAGGGTAAACCAGAACTAATCCTTGCGTAGCACGATGATCAAACGCTAGATGGCGTTCGGGACCCACAGTTTATACGTGCCATCCGAAACACGTAATTATCTTTCTTTTCGGAAAATCAGGTGATAAAAGCCTGCAATATACTCACCAGACGGGAAACCACTTTTCACAAACTATGCTTCCCAGTGGGATTCGAACCCACGACCGGATTACAAGGCGAATGTTTTGAACACTGGATCTAGGAGGCAGTCGCGAGTTGCCGCTATATTAAATCGGAAAATTAAGTGAACATTATCATTAGCACTTAGAATATCTGCTTCCGACTTCATTAACAAGTCGATATATCCTTCAGGGACTAATGAAATAGCCCTAACAGAGAGGTAGACCACTACACTGGCCATTTGCATACAACGTACCCGTTAGATAAGGCCCGCTTCATCACAGCTAACTGTACCATCACTACCCGCTACCCGTTTCCCAAGATCTGGTTGGTCTAATTAAAACTCCTAGAACAAACGGCTGCCCGATAAATTCGAGTTACATTATCAGTACTATAACTCGTGGCCAGATACCATAGTCAATGCATAAATACAAGAGAAAAGAAGGCGTGGCTTTTAACATTAGAATCAGGATTGAGTCAGAAGACCAGACTTAGGGTCAATTTAGTGAAAGTTAATGGGATTATTCTAAAACAAAAGCCATTATATATTGCATTGATTGAAAGACTACAAAGTTGTACGTTTTCTATCAAATTGACAGTGACAGTTATCTTAGACGACAACATCATGCGAAATTTAAATGCGCTGTATGTTCGTCGAGTTTTGTTTCTCAGAGAAATGCTGAAATGTTATATGAGTTAGTTATCTTTATATTAATTAGTCTATGTATAGTTTTATACTAATATAAGACGGAGAGCCTTGCAGTGCGGATCTTATAATTCCCATTACAATACTCCGTTTTTTTTTAAAGTCTCATTGGCAGTCATGATCTCTTATTCATGACAAGACATCACGCACTACGCGACACAGTGATCATCATATGGATCATACATTTTTCATTCAACCTTGTATTCTGGGCTCTGTATTTATTCACGTGGCAAGGCGGTAGATGATACTGATTTATGCGAGCTAACGACATTAAATTACATCTAGGCCGAACATCGCTATAAATTACCAATGGCATTGTAAATCTGCTATGTATTGACGAACAGACGAACAAGTAACGTGACCAAACTATATCATACACCGACATCGGATGGCATGATGTTTGGTCAGTCCATAGTCCCGAACGGCAATGACCAAAGCCTAGCTATTTATTAAATTAGACGTCGGCGCTGTGTTGGCTCTGTTCAGAGTCAAATAAAGCTGTTTAGATTGTATAGAACTGATCTAGTTTGGAGTTCAAGTGGTATATTTCTAATAAAATAAACAATAAGTGACTGGTGAGCGCAATCAAAAGATAATGTTAAGTGTCAGTTTTTAAAAACATTGAAATATTTTTATCATAGTCAATAAATCCTGCATATATTAGAAAGACTAGGCTGCGTTTCGATTGAAGTGTAGCTGGGCGTAACGGACCTTACACGGAGCATGGAAGACCAATCTGGTGTCAAATAAGAAAAATTACTGTGTCTTTTTAATTTCGCTACGCTAGTTTTTTTGTATGTCGCTCCAATGAGATGGCATTTTATCTATCTAAACATATTATAAAACAGTTAAAAAAGTATCTGTTCACTGATATATTTCTAAAAACAAAATTGGGGCGATAGGGACATAGTCATAGTGTAAGAATTTAAAGAATTCTCTGCATGTTTGTACACGCTAATCTCCGGAAATACTGGACGAATTCAAATATATTTTTTTATTATATAGCTGTTAAGCCAGAGCAACACATAGGGTATAATTGATTAATGGAAAACCTGATGCAGAACCATAATGGTCCAGCTAAACTATAAGAATGATAGTGCTATTTAAAAACAATAAATCACGCTGTTCCCCGCTCTTAGCTCTAGGTAAAGAAAGAGTAGCAACGAAGACACATTTTACATACATGTTTGGTGCAGGCTTCTTTTACAAGGCACACAAATTCTTCATCTCTCTGTCTATTCATCGAATGCAGTCCATTCGCCTAACGCTACAACACTATAAGGATCAGTTCAGAAAGAAAAATCACAATACGTCTAAAGACAATTTGGCATTGAGAACATTATTTATTGATTCTTCTTTTTCAAGCCTTCTTCCATATATTTTTGTCACTATACCTTTTATTCCTTCTAGAGGTATAGTATTATCTAGTCGTTTATACATTTACCGTAGTGTAAGCTGTGTAAGCCTTAATTTCAAACGTCCGTATTCTGTCATGGCTACTAAGGCCCGAACAAATGTCCGAAAGTTACGCTTAGCAAGATTTTTTCTTAATCAAACTTAATACAATACTCAATCTACTAGACTAGCATCGATGTATCGTATAGTGTGTAGAGTAACGTACTTATACCCTCATGGGCTACAAATCGGTACCCGTTAAAAATAAATTATAAATAACAAGCGGCCAATAAACGAGCTGTTCGCGGGTCGAGATACGGCCAGATAAATCACTGGTAAGACCGCCGTATTAGGTCGTATTCACATTGTTATTTAAGAGATCAAAAAATCTATGTTAGTAGTTTACTAACAACTATTTTGATTTCCTAAATTGAAGGGATGTTTTTCTCAGCAAAATTAGCTCTCTCCGATATTTGAAGTAGGTAGTAAATTGTTCACCTCTTTATATTAATAAACGGCCAAGTGCGAGTCGGACTCGCCCATGTAGGGTTCCGTAGTAGCAAATAACATAATATAAAAGTATTGTAGTATGTTTTTTAAAATTTTTATATTTGAGTTGATTGAATGAAAGGTAAATTGCCGTTTATGATTTTTAACGTATAAAAAAAAACTACTTACTAGATCTCGTTCAAACCAATTTTCGCTGGTAGTTTTCATGGTAATGAACATCATATATTTTTATTAGTTTTAACATTCTCTTATTTTAGAAGTTACGGGGGGGGGGACACACTTTTTTCCACTTTGGAATTGTCTCTCGCGCAAAGTATTGAGTTTAGAAAAAAATGATATTAGAAACCTCGATATCATTTTTGAAGACCTTTCCATAGATACCCCACACGTATGGGTTTGATGAAAAATAATTTTTTGAGTTTCAGTTCTAAGTATGGGGAACCCCCAAAATTTATTGTTTTTTTTCTATTTATGTGTCAAAACCTTAATGCGGTTCACATAATACATCTACTTACCAAGTTTCAACAGTATAGGTCTTATAGTTTCGGAAAAAAGTGGCTGTGACATACGGACGGACAGACAGACAGACATGACGAATCTATAAGGGTTCCGTTTTTGCCATTTGGCTACGGAACCCTAAAAAGGACGCAAAAAATATTCTTCCAATTTCTGGACCGAATTTACGATCCGTGCAGAATGAAACTCCGCTGCCGCCATTTAAATATTAATTTCCATACAGACATACCCCTACGTCACGGAAAAATCCACGGTGAAAAAGCAAGGAGTTATAGACATTACAGTTAAATTTATCAGTCGAACATACCCGAGGACCCGTAGACAAATACTTACCTATAGTAGTCGGTAGTTTTTAAAATAAATTTTCAGGCTGTTCTCATAATATTCTATGCCTATATTTTTAAAATTAAGAACATAGAATTTGCCCCTTGTAAACGTCTCTTAACGTTAATGTTAGAAAAGAGATATGTGGGGACGCATTCGTTGCTGTGTTTTAATCACACAAAAATAGGCTTTCGTATATTAAGAAATATCAAACAATGAGGATATTAACTTCAAAAGTAGTGGTTATAGGCACCCACCCAGGTACAGAGATATGGTCTTCTCCATTAGAAAGTTATAAAACTTAAATGGTACATCTTTCAAATAGACATACAAAAGCCTCATAACATTAGGAATTTATGTGTGTTAGGATCAGACATTTAAAATTCTTGTATTTTATGTTCAATAAAACTGAGAATACTCGTAGATATTAAAATTTTCATTAAATTCCAAATGGCAATCATTTTCGCCACTCAGCCGACAAGACAAACTTAAAGTAAACGAACTAAGACTGACTAAGAGAATTATTGTTAGTTCCGTTTGCTTGGTTGTAAGCAGGAAATTGTCTAAGTCAATGAAACTTTATTAAAAGACAGAGTTTGAAACTTTCAGAAACTAGTGACAGGGGAATTCGGATTTGGGACAAAAACAAGCGACTCAACACTTTTAGTTCAATTCAGTCGGATATCTGAGAATTACGTTCACCTATGTCTTTAAATTTATGTTTTAATCTTTCAGATTTTGCTTAATTATGTTCCATATTAGCGGTCAACATTTTAATTTACTTTTAGCGAAGTGAATTTAAAGTTAAAAGAATAGGTTTTTCATTGTTCGGCATTTGCTTTTTAAATAATTTTCTTCAGTTACATAATATTCTTAACCGTAATAAAATAATATCTCAACTTAATATGCTGAGTTGTTTCAAAACGCATGACTTTAAATACAGACTTCAAAGCTCTCGAAGACTTCTTGGTACAGGTTTGAGAGCAAATAAAATCTCAACTAATACAAAGCAAAGATTGTTATCAAAAGGCCGCTATTAGCACCACTTTATCTCGGCGTGAACTTGCTAAACGAACGCAAACAACCGAATCGATTAAACCCATACTTATCTCCACCGGTATATTGCACTGCACCTGTCTTTAGCGAACATTCTGTATTTGCACGTTAACAAAGGCGCACTGGAGTTGAGGTAGTATTTATTTAAAGTACCATAGAACTGACAAATTACTAAAACATAAGTATAGTATCAAATTTTCAGTTTTTAAATTTTAATGGTGAAAGTACGTGTGTTGACAGGTTAGAAAACGGTACTTTTTTTTTTTAAATATTAAAAAATATTCTTCGCGGAATATTGATTGGAATCAATTATAAACTACAAAAAATTTAAAAATAATTCATTTCGTAGCTGGCAAAATTATGAAAGCAACTTAACAGACTAAACTAGGTGGATTGATTGAATCAGTTAAACTACATCGCTACTAATCGATGTATAGAGGTAATTTCGGTAGTGATGTCAGTTCCTGACATTTAAATCAAAGATTAGTAAACAAAGAAAGCAAATCATGCCAGCAAACAGCACGGTGTTAACTTTGACGCCGATGGTTTTCGACACGTACCAATTAGCGCCGCCTTTATCCTGTTCCAGTGTTACTTTAGGTGCAAAACTTTGCTCAAAGTAAATGGCATATACATAGAACACAACCTTAGGGTCTGTTTCTCATAGCTGCGGCCCGCACTGGCTACGTACAAGTATCAATGTTGTAAAACTTTCTCTTGAATCACTTTATTCTACTTTATAAAAACATTTAAATTCGTTAGTTCAAAAGGTCTAAGGGTACATACATACAAAGAGGGACATACGGCGGTAAGTGGCTTTGTTTTAACCAATTTATTGAGATAATTTGCGTTATTGACTATCACTTTATTATCTTTTACGAGGTAGATGAAACCATAGACCAGTGTATCAAAGCCCTCGTTTAACGTTGACGTGGAAAAAGGGAATCACAATAATGAATGTTCGCTGGCGGCATTGTCTGTTCACATTATTTAGATTATGACCTTGATCAGCTTTTACGATTTACGGCGGAAGTTCATCCTCCATTTTTTTTCCAGACAAGCATGTCATTAAAACATTGCGGTCCACAAATCACATAAGGCCCATGAAATCAATCCAGGCAACGTAAAACTTTGCACCGCCCAGCTCAGTTTCAATCGAAACATGCCTTGAAGCACTGTAAATTTTACAGTCGAAGCAAAGCTATCTTTTTTAAAGTCTGTTAAAAATATGCTTCCTTTTTAAAGACTTTATGTCAAAGAGCACATCTTTTCTCGTTCCACGCGCAGCATCTCAGTCACAAATAATACTATAAAGAAGGAAAAACAACTCGTCTAAATTACCCACACTGGTTATCTTACACAGGCAGGACTGGCTGATACCATATTCGAAGCTGAAATGTGTAATTTGAGGTACTCGGCTTCTCGACCTACGCCAACAAAGCAACATTGTAGCGTTGCCGAGGTAAGTTAAACTACCTAAGGCTTTTACATTCTTCACACATGGTTATTTGGTACTAATATGGATGCATTATTGGATATTATTATGAAATACCATTCTCATGATCTGCTATTGATACGGAAATAAGGAAATTGCAACCTTTTATTTTTGTTATAAATACTATTGCCGTATATTTTTGTACGTGTTTATCAATATACAACAGTTTAGTAGATAGAAAGGGTAGGGCATTTGACTCTAATTTTGCCAACGAAATATACCAGAAATGGATCCGCATATCGAAAAATGGTGTTTACAAGCTCACAATATTTTGGAAAGACCTGTTCAACTACACAGCACATAATGATTGATTTGATTAATTAGCAAAATGACTTCCACTAACTTTACATGAGCAGCCCCAAAATATTTTGTCGACGATTTTATTTTACTACTTTCTCGGCATGATTAATATAGTATACATACTCATGCCAAATAATATATAATACTTTTTAGTACTTATAGTCTCTTAGTAGTAGCGGAAAGACAGGCAGACAGACATGGCCCAGTAGGGCCTTTATGGTTCCTTGTTTACTGCGGAACCCTAAATAATTTTGACTTGTCTACATTATAAAAACATAGAATATATTTTTTTGCAGTTTCTGTTCGAATTACGATACCGTTAGTTACTTTGTAGTTGTAAAGTTAATGTGTATTAAATCAGTGACATTAAAATGTTATTTTACTTTTTAATATCAAAATGAATAATATATAACGTAGTAGATTAAGTATCGTGCAAAGACTGACAGTATACATATTATATTAACAGAAACTTAAACAAGTTATTAACTTTATTTTTATTACATTTAACTCTTGAAGTTAATTACTTTGGTACCTAGTTTTTAAAATTTCATGTAAAGAATATTTTTGTCTTAATAATTTTAATTGAGTTGTGGACAATAAAGTGGCTTCAAAATATTTATAGAGAAACGTGGTAATACAAACCAGTGATTATTGTATCAGAAGGGGTAATTATAATGTCAAGCAAGAATATTGCCAATAAAAAATGTAAAAACTTGTATCTCTGGGTGTGTCATAAAATAGTCTGGACTGGAGAATACAATAATAATATAATTACACTTTAGTTATTGGATTAATAATAAGAAAGAGTGGGGATTCTTTTCAGTATCCTTTAAAAATAGGTTCTGTATAAGGTACAGAAAGATTTTTTAGCGCATTAATTTTTACAATTTTTTTTTGTACACT
The DNA here is from genome assembly GCA_963555685.1 of Acrobasis consociella. Lineage (NCBI taxonomy): Eukaryota > Metazoa > Arthropoda > Insecta > Lepidoptera > Pyralidae > Acrobasis > Acrobasis consociella. The sequence continues at coordinate 11,813,616 of OY743112.1, read as the reverse complement.
TTAACTTTTTTTAAATTGGAGAAATACATAATATACTTTTTGATTGAATTTGCTGTAAAAATTTAAGCATTATAAAAATATTGTGTCTAATAAAAAAAAAAGAAAATACTCACTTGTGCTTCTGACCCTACGAATAATAAGGATAAGGTGAGAAAGGAGAAGTGTAAAATAACCTCTTTGTGCGGAATAGAGTATAAAAAAAAGGAAACTTGAAAATTAAAAAAACAGCGGCACATGCTAAAAATAAAAAAGTCTTTCAAAAGTGCAAACGCCCTTTTCAATATGGCAGGTGGCAATGCCGCGCATGAACTCCTATGACAGTCCCAATTACGAAATTATCATCACTGAGAACGATACTTGCGATAATAACACGTCTTTGTATACACCAGCGTTTCCCAAACTTAGCCCAAAAGATTGTATTTAGTTTAAATGAAAATAAATCATTTTATTTTTAACATACTTATTTTTGACGAGAAGTTAACGAAGAATTTCTACAGCTGATCTAACCACGAAAGATGATTTCTATAATTTACATTGGAGAAATCAATCTAATTGTGTATGAAAGCAGCATAACAGCAATTAATGTATAAAAGTAGTTGTACAATTTATTTCAAAAATTAGATAATAGGAGAGCGTGTGACATTATTACTTCATCGAACAAAGTTTGAGAAACCCTGCTCTACAACGCCTTGAAAAATATTCAAGCTATTTATTATTTCACGAACAAGTAAATACTACTTGGGGGAACCGGTATTAAATCATTTTGTTCGAACGTTATTTATGCGAGCTTGAGAATTGAGAATACAACGCATTTTTATTAGCTTGAAATATTTTGCAAAGTTATCTAGTCTTTTCGGATTCGACTAAGTGACTTCAAAACGCTAATATGACTTTAAAAAGATTATTGAAAAAAAAGCTTAAGTATATTATATTTGCTTTTAATTTTATTTTTGCATTCAATTGATCTAAGTATATTTATGTTACTAGAAAAGAGGATACCGTCACGTTAAGGCAATGGTTGCAATAAACTTATGTAAGAACAGATGTTGTTTCTGAATAAATGTTTTAAACTTGAACAGGTGTTGTCTTAGGACATTGGAGAAAAGAGATCAAAACTGACAAACACATGACATCAGGACAATACGTCTTAAGCCTCATAATTATTCCTACAAAGCAGCATCAGGCGTTGCAATCTAAGTCGTTAATGAAGCGATCGTGGATCGAGAGGAATGACTTCCGAATGTAAATAATTGGCGCAACAGGTGAGGTATAAATCTTGAACAACGAACCTACAAATTAAAGGTAACAACAGATACTACCCTTCAACGGAAAGCGCACCTCGAGCTCCAAGAGAATATTATAAACGCGAATGTTTGTAATTCTGGATGGATGGATGTTTGTTACTCTTTCACGTAAAAACTACTGAATGAATTTTAATGAAACATTAAAATAATATAGCCTATACATCATAATAACACAGGCTACAATTTATAAAGATATTGTGTGATAATTCTGCACAGACGAAGTCGCGGGCACCAGCTAGTGATTAAATAATATCCTTAAAAGTATACGAACTATGCACACAATAAACACAATAAACGCTGACCAGACTTTAAAAAAATCGGAAGTATAGATAAACTTATCTAAGACAGATGATACGACATTGATACGATATTTTTGACACTTCTCGATTATCACTGCAGTCTACAGAAACCTGATGCTGTTGTAATACATTCACACCAGTTATATCGCTGTACGACGACGTATACCTTCTCTTTCTCTTATACATTTAGTGCTTAAATGTCTCGGTCTTTCTAGTATATAAGACATGAGTTATCCATTTGAACTTTTTTATTTTATAACAAGGCTGTGATTAAGAAGGCCATATATCAAGTGTGGCGGCTCACCACACGCGATGCTCGCGCCTAGTCGCAGACAGATCGACTGTTATATCGATATTGAATCGCGAACGTAAAATAATCATATCGATTCGGACCATCAGTGCGTTCTCGCTTATCCACATCCATAAAAGGAATGCTTATAAAATGAAGCTTCTATTCAAACGGATCTATTTGATATATATTTTTAAAAGGTATCACTTTAGCTTACTTCTATAGGTACTGCATTATCGGCAGCAGTCAGCCTTACATACTGATGTCGCAAAGAGTTGCATTTTTTATACAAATAAAACAACAATTATAACGAATAGTTTTTTTTTTTGAAATTTTGATTTGTCAAATAGGTAACTTTTTTAAGTAGTAATTTTATCTAAAATTGCGTGTTAAACAAATCTTACTTATGCACACCTTAATCAATTGCATGTAAAACAAATATAAATTTTGCACAGAAAGGTAAAATCTAAATCTAAAATGTACTATATTTTTTAAATCCGATATATTTTTTATATCTTATAAGTATATGCATACATGTGTATGCAAATATAAAATTTGGTAAAATGATCGGTCGATCTAAGTATTAGGGGAGCTGTGCAGAATTGAACAAAAGCTTTTTGCTGAGTGTACTAGGACATCAGAAATATGAGCAAGTGCATTTTTACGTTCAGCAACCCGACGCAGTGGGAACAACGCGAATAAACCGCATAATCGACAGCATAAACCAACTTTCAGCGAGCGCTCGTTACAAGCACTTTATTGTAGTATTCGTAATTTAATACCGCTAATACCACTTACTTACGGAGTCAAATAACTTCCAATTTGAATCGCATTTGCTTGAAGCGGGACTTCTTTATTATAAGAGTAAATAGTTATGTTTTCATAAATTGTAAATCTATGCCGATTGCGAGATATTGCCATTCGGGAGCATAATTTCCTTTTCCTTTATGTTAACTCGTAGCAGTTCTTGCTTGCGGCATTTGTGTTTTTTCCCCGTCGAGCTCACTTACGATATTACCTTATATGTACCTTCATTCATACTTAATTTCTTGGCTGATTGGAATTACGAAATGGAACGGACAGTAGAAATTCGGATGATTTGACTGATTAACTTTTGGTTTTACTGGAGAAAGTTGGTCAATAATATAAGACTGAAACTGACCAAAAAATAGTTTTGCTAAGTATACTTTGTCTTTAACGTTGTAGATTCTACATCACAGTCGTATAAATAAACCAAACGTCGTCAAATAAAGAACTAAATAAAATTTATTTCTTTACATTAGCATAACATTTACATATACATACATAATAAAAACAATATTTACAAATATAAATATACAATAGTTATCATTTATATATCTTTCCTTTTATTTATTAAAGCCAACACTTACTAGTTTCTGTTGTATGACAGTATATAATATAAATTATTAATAGTTTATATAAGGGTTTCAAAAACTAACCACTCAGAAAGCGACAGTATCCCACTCTCCCCCGAAAGGGAGTGAACGATCATCGAGGGCTGATGGTGAACCACCACCGCCCGCCTCACGCTCAGGACACCGCGCCACGTCTCCTCATCATGGTTAGTGGGGCCTCGCAAATTGCGAGCGTCTATGCGAAGAGCTTACTATAGAAATGATCCTATGAAGTAAGGTCTTGTCATTGACAGAGCACGCCGACGAAGTCATTCTGGCCGAAAAAATAACCATAGCGCGTTGTAGTAATGTAGTAAACATAAAAGCGACATCTACTGTGATTTTTTGGCAACTACATCTGCGCGTGAGTGGCGATTGTGGCCATGACACATACACCGAGTGGCGCGTCACGTTGCCGCGTCGTAGTGACGTAGAGTCTATTCAAGCGTTTAACAAAACTAAATACGATACAAATATAAATAAAGATATTAGTTGTGGAGCATTTTTTAAGAATCATAGTTATAGGGGAATTATTACAATCACTATTAGCAGAACGCTTGTGGCTTTAGTCGTATTTTTTTATTCACTTCAACCACAATCTCTCAAAAGTCTATCGAAAAATATATAAAGAAAGCTTCATATCAAAGAGCGTGCTAGAAAGATCAGCAAATTGCTCGTTGCAAACAAGATTCTCTTCACAATATCAAAGTCATATGATCGACTGGGGGCCGCGGCGGCTCTAGTCTATTTGTCGCAGAAAACTGCTACAATTTTGTCATTTCATGGCAAAATACGCTATTTTCCAACAAGTCAAATCAGATACTTTTTACTAAACGTCAAAACAAACAGTTTCTATGGGATTTTGTATGAAATATAGGCAGATGACGTCATAGATTTTCGGAGTCAAATAGCGCTCTTATTATCAGTTTCTCTGCAATAATAAATTTAAAATCGTTTTATTTTGTGTCAGTACAAAATAATTTATTTTTAGGTGAGGAAAATACCCAATTGAGGGATTTATAGTCGTGAAGTTTCATTTTAGATCACGTCGAACTTTTAATTGTTATGGTCAAGTCTATTTTGTTTTAATTTAAATAATAATCAGGAAACAGCAACTAAAGTTGTACTTATTATAATTATCAAATAAAATAATAAATAAGATTAAAGTTGTACCATCGTAAATAGATACTGATTATTCCTAATGTCACCAGGTTATGCAGTAAGCACGTGTTATTTCGTTTGACTTTAACCATTCACAAATTATGGATCATCAATCAAAATCACTCATAACTTTTAAACGGCAGAACCGATTTTCATCAAACATAGCTAAGAACGACTGCAAGGGAAGTTGCTTTCACGTAAAAAACTTCATCGAAATGGGTCGACCCGTTCGAGCGGTACGATGCCACAGACAAACACAGACAGGTCAAAGTGACACCCCTTTTTTGTCGGAGGTTAAAAATAATAAGCCAATTGCTAACTATTTCAAAGTTTATTTGAAAGATTTGACCAATGGCCGAAACCCAGGCTTATAGATGGAAAACAGGGAATCTCGAAAGGCTAGTTCATCGTCTATTTAAAAATAATTCTTAATTAGAGCCCTTAAGATCTGCAAAGGGTAAAGAAGTAGCTGAAATTTTTTGCGTTCTTTTTTTACCCCAGGTTAGGACCCAGACTCACCAGGAGGAATATTAACACACTTCTAAATTCGATAAAAAAGCGAAGGCTGTGAACGAAACAATATGTTACGGAAAAACTGCAAAATGATCGACTAGGGGGCCGGGACTGGGGCATATAAGGGCGACACTAGTCTATTCGTCGCGCGAAAGCCAGCATTACCCACTTCGTCTCTTTCAAGGCGATATTGAGGAATTTATCGTCACAAGTTCACTTTTTCCTACGTATCGCTACGCCATAAATCGTTATTGTCGGGAAAAACTCGCTGAGATATGACGTATTGATGTAATAGACTGACTTCCTGTTACATTGTGAGTTTATAGAATTTACACTTCATAAAATTGAGATTAAATTGTACGTGGTAAAAAAAATGTCATAGTATACTGTGTTAAGTTGTCGTACATTGCGTTTTTATATAAAAAAATTGCGTGGAAATATTTTTAAATATTTTGTAATAGAATACACGCACTAGACGTTCTAAGACACATAAGTTGAAATTATTATGGACTACGTATTTAATAATAAAGACTAATATTTTAAAATACGTAGGTTTTACAACTTCATGGAAAAGTCTGTCAGGAAAGCGAACCCCGTGTTCCAAGGCGTTACAGCAGCAGCTGGGTATAAAACTAGAAGTGCACTTAGAAGAAGGGGAGGTTCTGTTATACTGTCTCCAAATAAATATGGGTTAAAACAATAGAAAATTTTGTCAAAGTAAAAATAGATCAAGAAACACGTCAAAATTGTTTGCAATTTCGATAAATATATAGGGATAAATCACACTGCTTAAGCTAGCCTCAAATTAAGCTTAAACTTGTGTTACTATACTAAAAAATAACTAACTCAATGATACTATATTTTATGATAAACACAAATATAGATAAACTTCCAAGATCCAGGACTATTCGAAAAAGAAACTAACGTTATTTCGATTTAAAATTCTTCACATTGAAGACTGATCGCCAATTACCTCTTGGTCGAGTTTATAAATTTATTTCGCACTCTGGTTATCTTGTACAGTTTATATTGTTCTTTTGGCAGCATTCGAGGCTGGCTGGCCGTGTTTACACTTCACTTGCGAGTGAATTATGCGAGACGAGTGCCGGTACTGTGTCAAGAGTTTCAGATATAAATTCAAGAAACAGAGGCGTATTATGAATTATATAAAAATATATTACTTTATATTTTTTGATCAGTTATTTTGGAATTCTTTGGGTGAAACCTATGTCCAGCAGTGGAAATTATGCGGTTGAAATGATGATGATGATAGTATTTTTATAAGCTGTATTACAATTTTAATTTGATATAAAGTACACTATTAATCGTAGTGTATCCATGCAGCTATATATATATTAATGAAGTACGCATGTTTTACTTACTGCATAATTTTTTTTTAATCCTATTCTCCAGTTAATTAAGATAGGTATGTAATAAATAGTTAAAAACTATATTTATTAAAGCATTTTAATATCAATACTTACATGTATTTATTTTTCACACCATAATAAGCTTTAAAAAGCTTATAGATTGTACGTTCTTTGAAATTTATCAGATTAGTACTACATTACATAATATGCCCAACGTTTGCCCCAAGCAAAGATTCAGATATGCGAATCCATTTTTTCTCTCAATCAACAACTTCAGAGCTGATTGAAAATACATCAAAAGAAGAACAAAACACATCTCTCTAACAAGCCAGTAATTTTCACGAGCGCATAAAAAATACGAATGTATGCACAGGTTTAAATTTATTGACATTCGAGTTGGAAATTGTATTTTCTGAAGAGGATACAATAAATATCCGAAAGGTCGCGTTAACGAGCGGGCCCGACGCGAGACGCAAGGAACAATAAAGTACGATTGGAACAGTATGTATAAAACACGAAAGAAAGCATAGGACGCAATTTGGAAACCCTTAAAAGAGTACTGCTAAATTTTAAAACGAGACAAAGCAGTTTATGACAAAGCGTGTATGTGTACTGTACAACGAGAAGAAGGTACTGCGAAAGTTTACGAACATCAGTCGACGCACGGTTTCACACCTACGCAGAAATACATTTTCGTTTTTATTAAAAAATAAAAAATGTTTTGATCGTCTCTCCGCTTGTTCTTGTAACCAATTGTTAATACAATTCCAAAAAAAAGCTAAACAGTGCTGACCCTATTTTAACAGTTTTATTTTGACTCTGGTATTGGGTAGTATAGCGCTGGATGCAGGCCGCTCTTGATCGGTCATCGGTCACTTTGGAAATCTTTGGGAGAGGTTATGCGGCTGAAATGATGATGATGATGATTGGATAGTACCAAAGCGCAGTAGCACTTATGTTTTTTAACATTAAACCTACTAAAATGAAATCGGTATCGTGGATAAAGCCATTAAATATACATACATACATACTATCACGTCTTTATCCCTAATGGGGCAGACAGAGCATTATATTAAATATATGGAGAAGTATTCTCACAGTCGAGTTCTTTATGTCTGTCTACATAAGACTCACCTAAAACTGTAACTTTAAACAGATTTTTACATGTAACTACACCTTCTTAATACTTTTACTCTGATCCTTTTCCCGAGCAGCGCATATTTTAACCGGGATATCTGCGTAGATCTCAAAAAGGCTCATTGCGCCGCGAACATGCCCCGGCCATGTAATGATTGGGCCCATATCGAACCAAGGAATCCCTTGTAAAATTACCGCCTCTTAATAGGTAGGTACGTATTTTGGGCAAGATTTCCGATTTGTTCTTTATCATCTCATTTCGATCTTCGCTGGTTATGACTCGCTTGCAACAGGTACCACGTTGATTGAAGAGATCCTGCTGTGAAATTACATTATTTTTACTTTTCGCAACTTTTACAATGTTTCATTATCGATATGGTATAGTGCTTGGGCCTTCTTTCCCTACAAACACCTTTCGCCAGCGACTTCGTAATGTCTTTGTTTTTTTTTTTCATGCAGCAACGTCTAATTTGATGGTAAGTACAATAATTTGCATTAGTTCATCTTTTTATTTTAGGAAAAATAATGCAGTTAATCCAGTTTCTAATAATGCTTGGATTACGTAGCTAACAAAAATGTTTAAAATCTCATTTAATGGTATCACTTACAAACAAATACCAATATCATCTACGAGTAACTGTCGCTTTGATGATTTTTTCGTTCATTCTGTTCTAGTAACAAAAGAGAAGTAAGAGTTCTGTTTATTTATAGACGTGGAGGAATTACCTCGCCTTGATAATAAGGCACGAAACGACTCAAGTCATAATAACAGTACTCAGTATTGCACGACGAGTAGTGAGAATCGTTTTATTATAATCGGTCTAAATTTGAACGATAATACTAGTACACACAAAGTTGACATAGGTTGTATGTAGCCTAACAATAACCAGTTTATAAACTAGTTAAGATTGTTTAATTCGAGATGTTTTGTTTTGATATAGCCAGACAAGCAGACCACAATGAATGAACCTTTATTAAGCTTGCTAAGCTTAATATATTTTTGAATAATTACAATAATCATACAACAAATAAATTGATCAATGAAATTTCATTAGCATGATTACCTACTTATCATCGTTTCCTTATACGCAGCACCACCAATGGGTATGACTTGAAAAATTACGCAATTTTTTTGCTACTAGTTTTTACAGAGCTAAAGTCAGGTAACTTATTTCGTCTTTCTAAAAAAAACTTTCTTCTACAAACCTATGTGCTAAACGGATAAATAAAAGAAACAATATTTGGTGTTAAGTGGCTGCTGATACTTTACAGAGCTTAGACACAAAAACTTGTTTCAGACTATCCAAAAAAGTTGGCAACTGAATTTTTTGCTCTATGGCCAAATAAAGCGGTACGAAATAGACGTTTCCGCGAACTACCGTCTTTAACTTAACGGTTAACGCCGCAATCATCGTCTGTGCAGAGATTGAAATGTAATTTTATGTGGAAACTGGAACTTTGACCCACGATACCTTTGCTATAGTCTAGAATGCAGTTAACGATAGCCACAAATACCTATTTCTTAAAATTTTAAGGTAATAGTTTAAACTGCACAAACTTAAGAAATAAAAACCTATTTTATATCTGACAAAGCTTTCTTTGGCGTATATTCGATAAATCTAATGTTTGTTGCTCACATTTAAAAGCAGTAGCGTTTACATGGATCATTTAACTATGTTCTTATCTGTATAATACTTTGAATAATAAATAATATATTAACTGATTGTCTTGCTATACTACGTTTGCACTTTGCTCTAACCGGAAACGTTTCATGGGTTGGATAAAAACTTATTGTTTTAATAAAAATCTGAATAGTTGTTTGAGGTTGGATAGCTTTAACCTTTCTACCGTTATTTGACAGGTTTCTATTCCAAATAGAGAACGTATTAATAAAGTATAAATCTAATCTCCTTAAAACCTACTCGTAATTGAACGAACAATAAAATTAATTTCAATACATTCAGTCGGTTGACTAGAACACAAATTCATGGAAATTCTGACAAGGGATTTGTTGTCCACAACTATGATATATGGACACTCGAAGACAATAAGTTGACATAAATAGTTGTAGAGTCAGCAAAACCAGGCGAATATATTGAACAACTGATTATTATTACTTTATTTCCTCATTTATAAAAAAAAGTGGAGTCAAGTTTCGCAAGAATAAGTAATAAAATATCCAAAGGTATACTTAATTAGTAATTTACGGTAAATGAACCGTTGGCAAATAAATTACTACGATGTATGTAAGTACTTGTAATTAGCAACATCAGATACGGTTTTAATTATACATTTGTTATTTCCTAGTGCTACGGTTTCCCCGGGAATTATTATTGACTTTTTTATTTTTTTTCATGTCTTTTGACACGCAAGTCGGGTTCCGTACTTCAGTTCCATTAATATTAGATTTAATTAAACTAACTTAGCTTGAAAAGCATAAAGTACTTTTTACAATACAAAATAGCACATGTTTCCGTTTTCACGGTGGGATCACGATAAGTTAATTAAATAGTAGCTCTTAATATATTTCTTAATTATATTTATGTACGAGCTTAATGAAAATTACACACTGGACCAAAAAGTTTTTATACATGTGTACTTTTTTAATTCGAACGTTAACTTAATTAGCTGATTATCTAATTGTTTTGCATTTGTGACAAGATTAATACATAAAAAAATACCTTGCCAAATAATAGCTTGTCAGATCTTACCTTAGAGTTGAGAAATACCTTAAGTATTAAGGCAATATTTACTTAATACTAAATATTGCCTTAGTAAACCGGTTAGTGTTTTATAATAACAGGTGCATTTCTCTTTTGAAAAAAAAAACCCTAATGGTCTATCTTTTCTGTGAACCGTACATATACAGATTGAACAATACAATTGCGTGGGTGCAATACGGAATGCGTATTGGGCCAGTACGTACGGCTGGTATAATTTAGAGCGCGACGCCGCGGTATCTAACTAGTGAATTGTCCAGTCTGTTACAAACTACGTCAGTGCGAGCGTGTGTTTGTTGCGGAATATTTTAACAATCCAAAGGACTGAAAGGACTTAGTCCAAACCCACGATAACTAGAACTCTTTAGGTTACTCTTTATTGGTTAAACCAAATATGTATAAATTTAATACCTCAAACACAGTATTAAGGTCAGGCTATGTGCGACTCATACCCACTAACCGATTGTCCAAATAATGTATTTTAGTCGTCTATTTATAAAACGTGTTACGAGTAAAAAGTACCACCGATACGCTAAAAAGAAGAAGGACTGAAATTTTCTAAAATTAACGAGTGTTGGACGAGTATCCGCGGTTTTATTTTAGTGTAGAAAAAGTCTAATCTTCAACCTCTTTGGTTTAGTATTTTATGTCTAAAATTAGAAAACAGACGGAGAACGTGAAGTTATTTTCGCACATTTGCGAAAAACGGCCTCTTTTGGCAAATGTGCGAAGAAAAGCTTCGCGATCTCGCTTTAAAGTAATTCATAAAATAGTTTGAAGGGTTCTTACTTCTTTATCTAGGGCTTTATAAGACCAAAACACTACTTGCGAGACTGCGTATTGACTAATTTAACATTAATAATTACTAAATAAATACTTGACCATCCGGTCTTTTGGTCTCCACTGCAGGAGCACGACCCTCTCTGTACTACCAGAGCTTTACTTGGCCAGAGCAGCCAGAGGACTCGGCCTACACTCTCCTCGCTGGCCAGACGGGTTGGAGAAGTCTCATTGATGTTAATAAGCTTTGTTTAGCTTGTAGTTCCTAAGTCGCATTCTACGACATCCACGGGAGGACTTGGAGTGGCCCTATTCTACTCTGCCGAAAACCACACAGCATGCAAATAAATACTTAATGAGGCATAATACTCGTAACAAGAAATTCCAAAGAAGCATTATTATATTTAAAGGAGCGGCGTATCCAAAACAACATTTTAGCTGGAATGCTAAGCAGGCAGTCATTAAAGCCGAACTAAAATATAAAATTAGCATAATAAAGGAAACGGACAATTTCGGTACACAACGGCTGACAATAAAACTGTTTGCTTAAGTAGCCTCTGCGTAATTAAGCTAAGTATTTCTCTGTAAACATTGAGAGGACGAAAAAATTAACTTTACGATAAAAATCTTGGAGCATACTGATAATTGTTTACGAAAGTGTGGGTATATGTGCATGAAATTCTGATCATCATTTCAGCCGCATTACATCCACTGCTGGACATAGGCTTCTATCAAAGATTTCCAAAATGATCGATCAAGAGCGCACTGCACCTGACTAAGGTCGCTTTCCAGCGACCTTAGTCAGGTCGTCTGATCACCTTATGGGTAGGGGTCTCGTGCTTCGCTTGTCAGTACACGGTCGCTATTCAAAAACCTTTTTGCCCTATCGGCCATCCGTTCGTCGCGCTATTTGTCCCACCCACTGCCACTTCAACGAGCTAATCCGCTGGGTTATGTCAGTGACTTTTGTTCTCCTATGAATATTCTCATTTCTGATTTGATCACGTAGAGAGACACCAAAACTCTGATATGCGTCTCTAAAGTAAACATCAAATGTGTACATGTGAATACGAGTACGAATCGTGGGAAACATTTATATGTATAAGCGTTGTCTGTCCATCCGTTGACCCTTTAACGGTAAAGCGACCAACCGATTGCTCAAACTGTTGATTGGGCATACATAGAAAGTGAAACTGGTTCTCATAGGTAATAAGAAATTATTGAAATGGAAAATTTAAAAAGTAATATTTTTCAAATATATAAAAAATTGGCGAAAAAAAGGATCGCCCAACGTGGGGCTCGAACCCACGACCCTGAGATTAAGAGTCTCATGCTCTACCGACTGAGCTAGCCGGGCTTGTAGTCGGGTGATGAAATAGCGTTTTCCGCTCTACATCGACTGACGCGACCGTTCTATTTATATTGTTTGGCAGCGTTTGTCTATAATATGTTAATTAATCTTGCCGAAATATATAAATAAGAAAACTACGCAGAACGACCATAAATAATTTAATGATATTTTGTATAAGATTACCTAAACATTTTATACATAAGTTTATATTTAGCTATCAATCATTTTCCTAGACGCAGGTTAAAAAAGAGGTTTACATAGGATTTGTGCGTAAAAATTAAATAAAAAAAACCCGATAACTGTTTGTAAATTTCGAATACAAGAGATCGGGATCCGAGGCGGGGGGCGTTCTCAAACACTTCCGAAGCATGCAATTTACTCTTCACTTCGTATCGCGTTATACGGCTCGTAATTTTAACGTTTCGCACACCCAGTGCGATACTATTCTGATACGACAAAATTGCCGCGGATTGAGCGCGATCGACAGAACGAGTTCGTGAATATTACTGTACTTTCGGATCGGGGAATGGGATCCTTGTTTTTAGCGCAGTTTTGCGAAACACAAATATTGAATTTCAAACATTTTGGAATATTGTTTTAAAACGATTTTGATTTTAGTTCAATTGAAAGTGATATAATATTAATACATACATACATTACATACATACATACTTACATACGCATTGGAAACACGATTTTAGATACCTTCGTAAAAGAAAATAAATTATACAGCGTACTCTAGCTTTAATTTTGAAATTACATGTCAGAATTCGATAAAAATGTTACAATTTCAAAGAAATTGCATACATGTAGGCATATAACTAGTTATGAAATTTGAAATGTGAACTTGAAAGAAAATATAAGGGTGTAGAAAGTGTCCATACTAATGGTCAAAACTGATATATAAAGTATATTCTCCTTCAAGTCCATATTTTGACTGTAAAAACCAGTTATATGCAATTTCTTCGAAATAACCAAAATTTACCGAATCTGACACGTCGTCGTTTTAAAATAAAAGCTAGACTACGTTTGTATGGGAAAGTCTGATTTTGTCTGGGGTAAGGGAACTTAAATCGCGACTAACTCTAGCAGTTCCTGCAATGCGAATTGATCATGTAATCTACCTAAAGTATGAATAACATTATTTATGTCGTTTATTAGAATTAACTTACAATGCAGTGATTTATCGCAGTGAGCGGTGTTGTGGAGCCGGCAAATCCTTACTAGTTGCAAGTTGTATCTTTTCATGGAGGCTGTTATTTTGCAAAACGTGCGACCGCCCGCGGCCCACGCGCCATTACGCGCTATTCTCACTACATTTAGCCTACATTTTACAACGTTTTCTTTTTAAATGTTTATCTAGAGAGTTCCGAAATGATAGTATTACAGATTAATAGAAATGCCATTTTTAGCACGTTCTATTTAGGAGAATTTCTAAAGTTTTCCATGACTTACTATCCGCGAAAGAAGCTAATATTTTTTGCTTTTTCCTTATAACGCTGTACAAATTTATACGGTTTTATTCCCTCAATTCCTGCTAAATGTTAACCGCATGCTGTTATCATACTGACCTTGCCGTTAAACTTTAATCATAATGTAAACATGTGTCACCAGTATTATGTATCCGTACTCACGCATATTATGTCATTATAACAGAAATATATATTTGTGGCATTGATTCCGCGAATTTCATAGATGTACAAATTGCCAGCTCATATTTATTTTGCTCAAAAAATTCGTTGTATTTTATAGTTCCAAGTGGACAACTATAAAATACAACGAATTTTTTTACATTACGCGAACTAATTTTCTTAGGCTAATAAGGATAAATTTAAGAGTCGGTCAAATTGGATTATTATATAATAATATTTGCAAAGAAAAAAGAAATTACAAAGAAAACCTTCAGAAATATGGAACATTTTTTGCAATATGACGCAGCGCCAGCAGTGGTCTGGTCGTTCAACCACAGTGTACTTGTACTAAAACTAAACGCTGTAGGTTTGTTCGGTGTTTCAAGAATACTATCCAAGCGCCAGCTGCTACGACGTCTATCAAAAACTTTATGGCCTATCCTATTACAAACTATACAGGTTGTAACCAAAATTACGGACGATATTGCTATACATTTATTATTTTCTCTAAAAGCGAACTATGGATATGAACATTGTATTTTTTACTAAGAATACTAAAACACAAATATTGCATCACAGGAATTGATATTCCTACGTCAAAATATAAAACTACAAAAGTTATTATAGCAGATTAGATGAGTGTAACTTGTGTAGGTACTTACGTAAAGTATTTAACATTGAAGTAACACTAACACAGAACTATTATATAAATTTTAAAAACTTCTTAAGGCTCAAAATCTAGCGCTCTCCCTAAACGCATGTCTATTTTGCGTCCAAAAATTTTGCTAACGGTCTCTATTTCATAAACATGCTGTATATCGATTGGCTACTATTTAAGAGGCCAAGAAATCAGACCGGAGGGTCGGGTTAGTGGAGGTTGGAGTCAATTTACTGCGTATCGAACGCACTGGCACGAGTATTAATTCAATGGCTCCTAATGGAATTTATTGTATCAGTTCTTATTAGAATAACTTGAGACTGTTAATTCGATTTACAAGAATCTGCGAAATATATTAGAAATCGTATTAGATTTCAAGCATACAAGTCAAAAACATTAGGTTCCTGGAAACGTAATTGTCCAATTGAAACAGCATTTTTCCAACCTCATCAATAAATCTCCAGAAAATCTAAATATCTCTAAAGCTTATGCTGCACTATATACTCGTATGTAATTGTGAGAACATTTATTGATCTGGAAATTGCATCACATCAATGATCTATCCAGGCCTTAAGAGTTAAAATCATACATACATACATACTAACACGTCTTATCCCTAAAGGGGCAGACAGAGCATTTTGGGTCTTGCCGCTTTAAGCAGATAGAGCTTAGGGCTGCAAAACTCAACAATCACTTTTAGCTTGTGTTGAATCATATATCTATCCAAATCAAGCTGACACTAAAGAAAGAAAAAATGACATTGGTGATCGGCTTCTTGGTTTTATGCTCATAAAATAAGTGTGCATTTCGTAATAATTTTAACATCCTATTTAAAAAGCATCCTCGCATCACCATTCACAAAATGTTTAGAGAATCTTAGTGTCTCCAAAGTAAGAATGCACTGGTTCTCAAATCCGCATCGCATCAATGATCTATCCAGGACTCGGGACAGTCCACTCCTAGTCGATTTATGGGACCGTAATGCGTACCCGTTACAGCTCGTCGGAATTCCTGGACCTTTAGTTACGGGAAATTATTGTGCAGATATCTTATTTGAATATCTCCGACGTCGTACAATATAATCTTGTAAGAACAGTATATCGGCTTGTTCGAGGTTGAAACGGTACGTGCCTTGTTTCGTATGCATTTAACTAAAATGAATTTGGAACTCAATCTTTATAGAGGTGTAGCTACTGAGCCTTTTTAATAGTTTGTGCATACAGATACATTATAACCTATTTATCCTTAACTGGCAAGCAAAAGCGCATGACAGAGAAAAATGGAGAGCCGAGAGGGAGGCCTTTGCCCATCAGTGGGATCTAACGGGCTCTAAATAAATAAATAAATATCCTTAACTGAGTAGATAGAGCCTTAAAACTCAAAGGCCACTCTTAGCATTATGGTGGGCGTGTGTACTTATTGTAAAGTAGCTTTATATCCATTCGTTTTTTATTCTAGATTGTTTTGTATTCTATTGCGCTGATGAAACCACATTTTTTCTCATTTATCTTCCATCTACAGACAGCGATCGGTTACGATTTTATTATATGTATTGATTTGTGAACATTGACTTCTATCATTAATTACATCGATAATATGGATATTGTGCATGGATTATACTTACATTATTTATGCAATTTAATGAGTGATTGGAACCAGTAGCGGTAATCGTCCTTGTTAGTGCTAAGTAATATATAATTTAGATTTTTATTTTAGATTAATCAAAGAAAATTAAAAAAGTAATATTACATACATAAAAATACAGACCTTTTTAAATTGACAACCATAGTAATAAATGCTTCTGGTGTAATAAGAGCAACTGTATTGACTACAAACAATCTAATAAGAAGACAGAAACAGCTTACAGCTGTTCGTTAAGTCTAATAAGAAATCCACAATTGTTTTTATGTTTTGTCAACAGACAAAGAGGAGGACTTACTTTTATCAAATTTACGTATTTTGGCAACCAGCAAGATCTAGTGGGGAGGGTTTGGCGAGCTCTAAATAGTAATAATGTATATTTATTGAGCCATTGTAACAACTAAAAGATGGATCAGAATAATAAGCAAATTAGAGGCAGACACCCAAAAAACGCGTCTAGTCTAAGAATCCTCGATAACTTGTCAGTACACTAAAACAGAAGATACGGTAGTTCAAAGTCGAGTCAAAGAAGAAAACACGTTGACACATCGACTGACCATTCATCAAGTAATGTTGGACAAACCGTTACAGCCGGCGATGACTGGGACAATGGTTTATCGGGATAGCATCGGTGATAGCGTCGCAACACTGCCTAGTTTGTGAGATTGTTTGGATCTTGCCTTGCGTTCGTAGACAGACAGACATGTTAGAATCTGCTTTTAAATTAGAAAATGAGATATTGTAAACATTAATCGTCCATTATAAAACGCAGATTAACTTTGTTACCAGGTTTAAACCATTATCCGACCAAATCAATTTGACATTTATAATAAGTTTTATAATCGGTGGCGTTAGATTCTTTGATACGGCGTTAGATGCTCGTAAAGCAAGTCCACCCTCGATCGGCTTTTACGATCTGCGCGGGAAGAGAAGCAGCTGTAACATTGTAAGTTTCAACGTCAAAAAACTTAAAATTCGAATTTCACCACCTTAAGCAAATAATAAAATACACATAAGAAAACAGTTGCATAAAATTAATCATAATGACATAACTCTCGTGTCACTTCCACGAAGATTTTATCTCAGCATCGGGAGTCGCAACTCATACCGGTATGCGGGTCGAGATATGAAAACATGGCAGCACAAACTAGAGACTCAACGAAACAGAAACTTTTTTTTAGGGTTCCGTATTCAAAGGGTAAAAACAGAACCCTATTACTAAGACTCCGCTGTCCGTCTGTCTGTCACCAGGCTGTATCTCATGAATCGTGATAGCTGAAATTTCCACAGATGATGTATTTTTGTTGCCGCTATATACCTATTTAAAACAGAATAAAATAAATATTTAAGAGGGTGCTCCCATAAAACAAATGAGACTTTTATAGATAACGGTACAGAATCCTTCGTGAGGGAGTCCGACTTGAACTTGGCAGGTTATTTATTAAAACTAACGTCAGACATAGGATTATTAGAATGAGTTAACGGGTTACTCACGTATAGAGTCAGCTAGTAGCCCAGAGACTCATACCTGAGTAACCCGTTAATTCAATTTTTCAGACGAATGACTTAGACACATGAACGTATATTTAATGTACCCATTAGTTTGTCAAAACTACACAGTTGATAAGGCTTTTATTCATTTTTGAACTATTGATAAATTTTTCATTAACTTGTCTAACTGCTATACGTATAGATCACGCTGAAGTGTTTGAGTTACAAGATTCTGTTTTCTACTGGTTTTCATCAAACAGTTGGGATATCAACGGATCACAACGTCCACCGCTGGACATAGGCCTCTCCCAAAGATTTTCAAAATGACCGATCTAGAGCGGCTTGCATCCAGCGCCTTCCAGCGACCTAGGTATTTGGGATATACTTCACGTTAACGTTGCAACTGTGTGCTTTAAATAATATAGTAGAAGTTCCTATTAATTCGCTATCTAAAAAACTTACAACGCCCATATAATGTAAAAATATTTAGTCACTTTTAAATTAATTTGAAAATGTACTGCAGAATTAAAAATATTTGGTTATTATAACACTTTTCTCTCCTTTGTGTATTTTGTGATGGGATCTTATGAAAAAGACGTGCTACAGAACATACCACGGGTGCGCAAAAATGTTTTGATGATTGAAAATGTCTGACTGTATGTAACGACATACGGTGCATTTTATTCGATAAGAGTCTGGTAGTTGTTACTATATCTGTGTGTATATAGTAATAATATGAGTAATTTCGGTGAGACAAGGATGATAAACAGCTGTATTTGACAAACTGAAATATCAGCTTATAAAAATAAATAAATAATAAATCGAACTTTGTTTTTTGACAATAACTTATTGTTTGTAGTGGTTGGTTGATTTATATAAAAATATAAGAGCTGAATATATCTTACGTAAAATATCTGTCATGTACAGAGAAATACATATATTAAAATCCAAAATCATATAGATCACTTAATTAAAAGATAATTTATTTTCGTTTCGTTAATGGCCAAAGGGAATTATTATCAAAATTGTCTTTGCGGTCAATCAGTTCAAAATACGGGCGGCTGATTTTTAGTTACTATGATGCTTTTAATATTTATTAATCTAAAGAGCGACTCCATTCAAAAAGTAATATACCAATAAATAGTTCCTACCAATGTAGATTGGTCGTCCGAAGATATCGTCGACAACATATCGGCGATCGGATCGCGATAGTCGCCGTCGAAATGCGTCGAACACGCGATCTTAATGTAGTACTCTGGAGAATGCTGCTTCCAATATGTCAACCGTCAATTTTGAGATAAGGATTTGAGCGACATCTCAGATAGGTCTATCTATATATGGACTCAGGAATTTTAGGCAAAAGCATCTAATTTTTTTTTTAAATTTTGTACGTCTTTTTTTTCGAGTCGATGATTAAGCTGAGTTGTGATCTATCATTGTAAAATAGATATTCGTCATTCGGTGAATAACTAATGTCAAAGTTTTCCTAAAATTATTTTTTTATCAGGTTAGTTATTGTTTCCCAGCGTTCGCCAATGCGTTTCAAATAATGAGTATATGCAGTTTTATGAGGACTTGCTGTTATGTTGAGCTAGTCCGTTTCGTTTTTATTTTAAGTAAGTTCAACTAATTGTGTCTACTGAATTGTAATCGTTAAACTAGTAGTTCGCGACGAACTTAGATTTCGCGATTATTATTTCAGAATAATGTACCTGATGTGGATGAATTTTATTATTGGTGCAGGTTTACCGATATGCGAATTCATGGTTGTGACCAAATTTCCAAAATAGTTGCCAATCACAGCCCTTTCTTCAAATGACTTTCGATCTAGCTCTGAAATGTCAGGAGCACCTTCCAACCATACAATCCCATGGATATGAGGTCTACCGTGATGCTGAAATTCAGTTCTGTACCAGTAGTCTTTTACCGAAAAATGACCCATCATTTTTCAAATGTCAAAGTCAGTTCGTTGTTGAAAAAAACAGGTTTAAATGTTTATTTGTATTGCCATGGCTCTATGCCGCTGCTTATTTTGGTTTCTTACTTTCTTCGTAAAGCTACTTCGAGGGCGTTGATTGCTGTTGATCTCTTGTTAGTTCGTAGCATAATTACTAATACTACTACAGAAGCACAGACAAGCAGCGATAGCGATTAAACGAAAGTTCGCTCAACAAAATTGCTACATTTAATAAACAAGCCAACAATCAATCAAAATAAGCAAAAACTGAAAAAAAAAACGAATCGTAAAATAAGCAAAACCCTTTTATTTTAAGTCGGTTAAATATAATAAAATTTATAGAACTACTTATGAAACTCAAAATAATAACTAGAATAGTTGTTCAGAGGACTTCGTGGACCCCAGGGAAGATATCTTATACCTTTAAACGAGCAATTCTTGTATGTATATATATATATATTTATAAATTTCTGTGATCTCGAAAACGGCTCTAACGATTTCGCTGAAAATTTGTATTTGGGGGTTTTCGGGGGTAAACTATCGATCTAGATTAGTTTGATGTTTGGGAAAACGCGTGTTTTCGAGTTTTCATGCGTTTTTCTTTCCACGCAGAATATGGTCGCTAATTTCGGCGCGCCGGCCGCCATCGGCTTAGCTCAGTGGTTAAGGATGCTGACCGCTAGAAAGAGTGTTACGGGTTCGAATCCCACTCGGTGACTTACTTTTGTTTTTTTTTATGTTCAAGTTTATATATAATTTTTTATTTTGTACTGTTTTTAGACAAGTTTAAAAAAAAATAGTTAATGTTTGAGATGTAACCGACCGAGCAAAGCTCGGTCACCCAGGTACTGTATTTTTAAGAAAGTTGTTCAGTAGCCCGGACTGAATTCACCGTTAAATAGTTTGAGTATATTTTGCAAGAGGATTTGTATTGTATATTCGTCACGGCTTAGTCAGCTAGACTTCGCGAGTCACCCTAAACCCGTTTAAGTATAACGTATAAAAAAGTTGTTCAGACAAAAAAGTTGTTTACATAAAAAAATATCGTTTTCATAATGGCAACAAAAAAGTCTCATGACATTTTTGAAAGTATTTTGAAATGGCGGATATATGACAGTTTTAAAATTTTAAACCCCCATATTTTCGCCATTTTGAAAAATTTCGAAAAACTGGCTCGACAAAAAAATTCTATTTAGTTGCTGAACCTGCTTACAAAATTTCATGAGAATCGGTTAAGAAATGCGACCTGTAGGCGAGAACAGACAGACAGACAGACAGACAGACGGACAAAAGAATTTTTGGCTAGTCTCGAAACTGAGACGCTTCGCTCGCTTCGCTCGCTCGGTCAATAACAACTTGAGATCTTATTTCACTTTTTCTATTTTCCTTAATGAAAGAAGTTATTATACTAAGTATTTTACTAAGCAGGTACTTACGATTCAGTAAGATGTACTCGTAATAACAAATTTCATTTTACAAGTAAACACGTCTTACAATACAAAAATAAAACAAAATAAAAGTACGTAATAAATAACTCAAAACTAAAACTCTGTTCCGAACTGGAAATGAAAATGTAATTACAAAAATAATTAATAATAAGATTTATCGAATCACAAAATAAAGATAAAAACGTTCAGAGCGAATACGATTGCCGATATTAACGAGTTGTTATTTATTTCTTGAGTATAATAAATGTATCTTCTCCATATAGAATTAGGTATAATAAGCAGCACGATACCTTGAATATTAAAAGATCTAAAGGCAAATGACATATAGAATAACATGCAATAAGCATGTGTAATGAGCTTCTTTATATTTGCGATGGTCATTATTGATGCAGATACGTGCAACTACGAAAATATTACAGCACGGTAACAATTTCATGGATTAACTTATCTCTGGTACATAAGGCGAGAACTTAATAATAGTTATTGAGCACGAATGAGTCGGAGCAAAAAGTGTATAAAGGGACACGCAACATCGGAGGACGCTATAAGTAATGGCTGGATACCCGCGTGGCCATCGATTGCGAGCGTTATCTCAATAAAGCGCAACAGAGTGCGTTCATTAGCACTCTGACACGGCGCAATCATAAATTGTGGCGCGGTGGAACCCTGCCGCGACCCGCACGCCTACCCTTCCCAGCACCCCTGAGCCCCTGGTACCTGGCCCGCATTACACTTTTTGCCATTTCCATTGTTTTTGGTAGGAACCCCATAAACCGTAACGGCCTGATCTCTGATATGGAACGCAGGTGTCGCCCTTCACGCATACCAACTAATTACATACGTTTTTAACAATATATTCCAATTCGCGCGAACGATAAGCGCACAGCTGCGATGAATTAGCTCAAAAAGTCTGTTGATGTGTTCCTTGATATCATATATTTTATGTGCGAGACCACCGTCGCTCCGTTTTAATAGGACTGTGACAGAGCGACGAGATAAAGTCCATCAACGAGGGAAAGATAAAAAAACAAAAGCGGAGATAAATAAATATTCATCCATCAATATACGGCATATCCATCACGCGAAAATTTAACTTGTGGAAATTAGAAACGACGGAAACAATGGCAGTAAACGTCGGTGGCGATCGCCAAGTATATAAAGTATCGTTCGTGTACCTAAACTTGCAAACATGGGAAGTCATTAAACCAACTGGCGTGGCACTTACAGAACTCCTATAGCCGTCTGGCCAAGCATAAAGATCAATATCTATGTGGCTCGCTGCCAAAATCTTTTTAATATCGTCCCAGAAGCAACTGAAGAGTGGTTACTGGCGATAACAACAAAACTATTACGGGAGCAGTTCGTTCGCGAATTGGTCAGAGCGCTATCTATAGTTGGCGGCCGCTAGTTTAATCTTATTGTCAGGGACAATGGGGAATAATGGCCCGTGTAGACTTCCCTTCGAGCACTTTTGAGTTAGCTGATAAATTCCAGCTGAGTTCGAGGGTTCTCGCGGCCGCGAATAACTTTTAATGAGTGCAACTTTACTTAGGTTTAAAGAACGCTCTGCGGAAAGATGCGCAAAAACTTTGCGATGTAGTTAAATAGAGGTCATAGCCTCGTTGCATCTAAACAAAACTACACACATTATAAGTATGTAAATCTATTGCAAGAAAATATTTTTTCCAGTACTTCAGTTACAGCTTACAGCACGGACTTCAATGGTAAAAGCAAGCAGTCTGTTTCTTGCTTTACTACTTTCAAATTTCAAATTATTTAAAAAATAAAAATATCAAAACTTCTGTAAACAAAACATAAGAGATAATGGTTACCTTTCCCATAGTCGTATTAACACAATTCTCGATGGTATTAACAAAAGTTAAAAATTAATAAAACCAAAGGCAAATATCAAGGGATTCTATTAAAACAACATTGGCACGCTAAATCAAGTGCCTCAATAAACGAAGGCGTGAATCAAGGCGTCAAGTTTCACACCGGCTCGCTCCCGCGGCGTTGCCACGACGCAACCAACACCTATTATATTATCATAAACCAAACAAAGAACACACAAAAAAATCAACAAACACAGCCTTTAATGATTTGGTAGTTCTGAATGCAAACGAAGAGAGGAAACGGCAGTAAAATAGGTTTTATAGCGGGTCATTCTTCGTGTAACGAGAGGACGCTGAGCATGTGATGAAATATATTGACCTGAGTCTCTATATTTTTTAAACATGTATATAATATTTAAAATAACGTACTTAAACTACTTAAATAAATATTAAAACAGTATTTTAAATAAATACACTAAATACAAAAATGAAAATACAATTCCAAACATAAGAAATTAGTTTATTGTTAGTAAATGTCAATATCGAATGTAAAGCTTTCGCTATTAAGATTGCAAATTTGGTCTTTATGTTACTTTAGTCAATTTTAAAACGTGGTCATTAGTCATTAGACTCCGGAAGGTTACTAACGACTACGAAAGAGCATGAGGCGACTTAGCTAGGTTTTATGTTATGACACATTCTTTAAATCTAAGAGCTTAGATATTGGAATACTGTAAATACAATATTTGTACGGTACAGGTAAGTAAGTACGAGTACGTATCGTTTATAATGCGTATTAATGCTAAAACAATTTTTACTAGCAAATTATAATGTTATACCTGGTCTAGTGAAAAGTTTGTATTCGCTCATGTGGCCCAAACGAAGCACATAGTGATTCGTTGTATATTACCACATTGGCTGGCAGTTTTTGTTTGCATGGTATTAATGATACGTTATTTGATGAGTTTGTGATTGCATTTTGGTAATTTGTCCGATTTATAATGTTGATTGCCTGTGTGCCCGCACCCTAAATGCTAATTATGAAAAAAAGCTGGAATGCAAATTAGTATTTTGTGGGGATACGAATAGCGATTTAGACATTTTAGCAATGGCAAAAAATAAAATATTAGAAATACAAATATGAATGCGGTAAATGAACGGTTTTTTCAAAATTAAAATTTTAACGATCTTTGTTTTTCATGTATTAAGGTCACACATGCGAGAATGCATCTTGAATAGTAGATAAATTGAATATTTACATACAAATGTACAACATATAAACTTAAAGTAAATTTATGTAAGTATTTTTAGTTTTACAGTTTCTTAATAAGTGTAGTCAAATATCGAACAAACCTAAAATCTAATTAATTAAAAGCAAGAATATTAAAAATTATTGACTCGTGAAGGTAAACATAAAAAAAATGTCTAAAAAATCACGTTCCAATAACGGGACGACGTAAAAAAAGCGGACAAACATGGCGACATCACACTGAGCTAATATTTGTGTGGTCCCCTCTCCCAGGGCTCCAGGGCTCCGCTAAAACGCTGCATTCTGCGAAACATTACCACGTGTGACATACTTGACGGCCGGCTGTCATGACCCGGCAAAAAATATGCATTGACAAATGCAGAGTTTACCTACGGAAAATTGTTTGTTTATTTCTGCATGAACGTTAAACTTTTATTTGTAAAACATAATATGTTTCATACAAAAGTAACATTTTCCATGTACCAAACGATGATACTTGGATTTTTTTTACTGTTATTAAAATTTTTACAACGAGAGTGTTAATTTTTTTTTTTTTTTGCTCACAAATGTCATGTATGCATGTTGACAACAAAAACATTTTATCGCTATAAAAATAGTAAATGAGATATTAAACCAAACAGTCAATACGAGTAAAAAAGTAGGTATATATTTGAGTTGTTTTGTATAACAGAGACCAAAATTTTAATCATCTCTTTAGATTCTAAAGCCGATAAACGAACAATAAAATGACACAAAATTACACACATCCCCTTTTCACAGAACCAAACACCCCCTTTCAAAGAACTATTATAGCCTTATGTAGATTTTTAACATAAAATATCTGTTTAAAATATATTCAAGGCACATTTGCCGTGATGGCCGTAGCATAGAAATAGGACGATCATTGGTTGAAACTGCTACTGTGCTGCTGAGAAGTCCTTATGGAAACGTATCACGTATAATATTGCTGGTGGTAAGACATCATTCTCCGGCCATTTGAATTAGTTACATCAGTTAGGTGCTATATAGTATAGTCTGCATCAAAATTAGTAGGGGTTTCGATTTTTATGAAACAACTTCCGTTCTCCATTTCCCACGATAAATAGTGCCGTGATAAATGCTTTGTCGAGAATATAAAACTTTATATAAGATGCTTACTTGGATCAAAGATAATATAATTATTAACGTAACAGATGTCCAACGCCACAGAAACTATTGAAGAGCCCGTGAGTAGGCAATACTAGAGTTGCGGGTAGGCACACACAGTTAAAAACTTATTACTGAGAAGTTCATTAAAAACTTCTTACTGAGAAGTTCACATACATACGGATATTTACCTATGTAATAATACTTCCATTTGAAGGGAAAAAAAGGGTAAGATTAATTGCGATGATATTATAGAGACATCTAATTTAATTTTAAATTTAAAAAAAAAGTTCAGTGCTGGCCAAATTTATTAACAAAATCAATAGTTTTACTATGATAGAG
The DNA here is from genome assembly GCA_963555685.1 of Acrobasis consociella. Classification (NCBI taxonomy): domain Eukaryota; kingdom Metazoa; phylum Arthropoda; class Insecta; order Lepidoptera; family Pyralidae; genus Acrobasis; species Acrobasis consociella. The sequence continues at coordinate 11,787,882 of OY743112.1, read as the reverse complement.
ATGATATTAACTTCAAAGTTGAACACAAAATTAGTTACCTACGATTGTAAGCTACTTTTGATTCCATCTGTACCAGTAAGTGGAACGGGGCGTAATACAGATTGGAGTTATCAATTGGCTACGATATTACGTTAGTGTTAGAAGTCGATTTCTATTTTTACTTCGACGAAGCAATTTCTGAACTACTTTGAAATAACAAGCTTTTAACGTGTATTACCGTAGCGTTTCAATGGACATTCAATACTCTTAAGTGGAAAAAGTACTTACAGAACGCTTACAGTTAGGTCCTAAAAGTATTAAAATAGAGTTCTACAGTATTTCCGGACTCTAAATAAAAAAGGAATAAAAATGTATAACTTACGTTTTTATCCTAGAGAAATGCATGATAAACGCGTTAGGTATTAAAAAAATCAAATAAGTCGATGGCGTGAATTTATAAGTTTTATACGATGAAACATGACTGTCGTTTTTTAGTTTTCACAGAAATCGCGCGATGTGTGTATTATTTATAAGCTGAATTTATCGCCCTTTATGAATGGGGTGCGATAAAACTGTTAAAAAGTAAACAGGAAACGAACGGACAAAAAACACGGACGCGGATAGAGATGTCTCCAGGATAAAATGTGGTAGTCCATCGGATGCATTTACGTACAAAAGTCATCGGGACAAAGCGGCAAATATTTCACAGTGACTTTAATAGCAGCAACGAAATGTTATTAAACAAACAATTCGCCCATTCGGCAATACGTCTTCGGGCGGGGTTGGCTATAATTGATTCTTTCCGGGGCGTACCGGCTGGCCGGTCCTATTGTCGCCCCGTCGACAAATATTCTTATTCGGAGAGGTCTCTTTTGGGAAATTCCTTCTCATTTCCGCCTCACAACGAAACCTCACATGCCGACGATGTGCGCGACAACTCTCCAAAGTGAAATGAAATGGGATGTTATGACAATATGTCGTGCGCATAATATGCGGACACGAAGATAAGTGCGCCGTGAAAATGTGATGCTGTCGTATAAATTTTATTTATTTAGCGTAAATATAACATTTATTTGTAGATCAGCTTTTTGTACCCTTTTCTTGGAAACTGGCAAGAATCTCATTATAGTTGCTACTCAAGAATCTTCAAATCACATGAATCGACCAACTTTTTTCATTAGTATTATTGATAACGAATTAGTATTTAACAACCAATTTCTTAAGCTAATAGACCCGACACTATAATCGGAAGAAAAAAAATCACAAACAAATTCAAGACATTGTAAACGATGTAAGTATCTACTATATTACGCAGTTCAATGTACTTACTTACTACCATATCTTAGTGATCGTCGTATAACTTCAGTCAACATTGGGAATAGAGGCAATCAGCTACAGTAAACAGCAATAAATGCAACCTTCGGTCCCGTGATGAATAATAATTATCTGCTTATATATTTGTCAAACAGCAATAAAACAACCCTTGTCTAAATACTAAAGTCTCGTTAGTATTTACCTCTTTCAAGAAGAGAGGTGAAAATTGCTCTTTAAAAGTTAATACATTCAATAATATATACTTTTGAATAGGCAAAAAATTAAAATAAGTAGCGGAAAAAGGCTGTTGCAAATTACAGGTTAAGCATGGCTAACGACAGCTAACTTGATAATAAGCGAAGGCGACATCCGCGACGGCTGCCTGACAAAATGAATAAAACCGATCTACCCACACAAAATGGCCGACATAAACGTTTAGAACTGTATCATTAAAATCCTAAGCCCGACGTGCGCTGGCTGCCCCACTAACATCAGCCTAAACGCTGCCAACCCAACTAATTTCGGCCCGTCATTATAAAATATTTAGCGATATACCTAATTTCGTAAATGATACTGGGTTATTTTATTAGAGCGGTAATAACTAGGCACCCGGACATAGTACGCCCCCAAGTTTCGGGTAATGACCGGGTCTGAGGGACCCACGCGAGATTAATACATTCGAGGGATTCGAATAATAACAAAGCTAAGGACAAAAAACCGAAAACGTCGATAAACGTTTGGTTACATATACCTGTTGTTCTACGGAACGGTCCGGTGCGCAGAGCAATCGAAGCGAGCGATAAAATCCTCCTCAAATATAATAAATCTAGCAGATAAAATTCTTTGCTTTTTCAAAGAGACCCGACTAATTGTTTATGGAAACCTGTTATTAGAGCAAACCTCGCCCACAGGCTCCATACATGTGGGAACAAACAGTTACGGCTAAACAATATCAAAATCACGATGATCATAATCTAAAGCAAACATTAACGCACCTGCTTATTAAATATAATATTTATAATTTTCCTACTAATTATTATACAAAACTTTTCTGTACTAACCTTAATTCATAGCTCATTTACTATTTAATTTATAATGATTTCGGAATAGATACTGATAAAAAAAAATATGCTAATCGACCTACATGCGGTTGCACAAAAAAATGTTTGAAAAAACCACAAGCAAAAATATAAAAAAACATTAACAAAGATTACGCATTTGAAGTTCAGTAGGGTGCGCATAAACAAATAAAAAGAAACAGAATCTATGTACCTATAATAGGTACCTCCAATACTGACCTACGTAAAACCATAATAGGTGAATGTTACGCAAACGGTGTAGCCAAGGGCCGCAATAAAGAAACAATAAACGAGCGAACACCCAAAGCGAAAAGGGTTACGGGATACTAAAAAAATATTTAAAAAAGGCAACTAGACAATGGGCAACCCTCTGGCAAGCTGAAATAAATGAAAAAATCCTAAATGGCACCCCGACCCAAATTATTCTTTAGTCCGGGTTCAAATAACCGAAATAATTCGGCATTACTTTCCCGTTTTTGGTCATGATTTTATACTACTGGAAGTCGTAATCCGTGTCTTTGTTGGTTCAAAGACGTGCCGATTAACGTGGTAGGTCCTACTGGTAAACTAACTCTTACACAATACGACAATACAAACAATGAAGAGACGCAAAACTTCAAACAGCTTTTGCTTTCTCCATTAACATTACATTGATCACAATAGATAGCACAAAATGAAATTAAGATAAATCTTAATTGCGATATCTCGATCTAATTCAATTATCTTTCTTTTAAGGCTATATTAATTGATAAATAAATATATGTGACTACCTACCTAAATTATTTGTCATACACGCACAAATTTTGAATGAAATGGAAGAACTAGTGAAATTTGTAATAAAAACTTTAGTAATCCTTAAAATATGATATAAAATTTAAAAGGTATATAAAAAAGGAAGAAAAATAAAAACTAAAACTAATAATCATCAAGTATAAGATTGATGTTTAAAGTTAGTCACACGGTGTAACAAAAGCGATTGGGTTGGTATAATGCATAACAGATACAAACTTAAAAGAAAAGCCTAACTAACGGTTAACGGAAATGCAAGGGTAGTAGCGTACAGCGTGGTGCACTAGCACAAAACCAACAATGCGCTTGGCAACAAAAAGACAAGCGAACAGTTGCATGTGCCACAAAGCTGTTCCGAATTCGCAACCAGAATTTATAGCCCGAACTAATTGTAACGTCATTTTTACGGCTTTCGGCCAAAAATGCACGAGATAAAACAAAGCCTCCTTTTTAGGCCTCGCCTTTTACGACTAATAACAATAAGCTGTTAAACAATTAAGACGGATGACACACGCCGTCCATTCGGGACAAAAAATGCCACACGTGACCGTTGGAATATGACACTAATGCCTTGGCCATATTTGAGGACAACAGCCCTTGGGTATTTAATAGAAATGTTAGATGGTGGTGGATACAACAAAAATTATTTCATAATAAAACCGTTTACTACTGTAAAATAAAATAAATGATACTTTTACGAAAATTATAAATAAGTTTTTATTTGCTATTTTAAAACACAAACAACCACCTACTATTTTTCAATTACTGACATTCCCACTCTATGTTAGTACAACCTCGAAGTTTAGATAAATATGCACTGGAATATCCGATCTATTCATCATCATCATGTCTTTTTGTCTCGGCTGCAGGAGCACGACCCTCTCTGTACTACCAGAGCCATACTTGGCCAGAGCAACCAAAGGACCTTGCCTACACACTCGTTGCTGTCTGTGTGGGCGTATTGTGTGGGCGATAAAAAGTAACTGAACAGAATAAAAAAGAATTTGTCTGTTTGGAACTTCACATTATCTTCAAATTTTTTTTACGCAGATTTCAATAATAGAAAGCTCAGCTCAGAGCAAATATAGACTTTGTTTCATTAAAATCTAATAGCAGCGAGGCAAGCATGGTGTTTTATCTGAGAAGTCTTTTCATATCTTCCCTCTGTAAAAATGTACATGATAACATAAAATTCATGAATGGACACGTAGTAAAATGAGTCGTCACCGTCACACGCAGGCAGTTTATAAACAGAGTTTCTAATGTCTGCTAAGAAAATATAATAATTCGCGTTTTGTAAGACAATGACGTTAGATAAAAGACTTATATAATTACGTAATAATTTATAGAAAAAATATTGCAATTCAAAAGTATTAAACATTATAAAAATGAAATGTTATTACAATAAATGTGCAACGGAACGTTTCAACTCATGTCGTACAGTACAGCCAACATAAAGAAAAACACCGCTGCCCAGGGGGTATATTTTTCAAACGCGGAGTCACTAAACGAACGATTTTTGTATGGAAAAACCACTCGTTTAGGTGATTCTGTGTTTAAAAAATGGCACTTCAGTAGACGGCGGCCGGCGGCGGATTCACCGCCAAAGTAGTTGTTGTATTCATCAAAAGATGGCGCTACAGTTACGTAATTAAATATTTTGTTATGTTTGTAAAACTTCAATAATACCTTGTTTAAAGATGTCTGCCTACATTTAAATGTGTAATTATACATTTAGTGTTAGTTTAATGGAATAACTGTTTTAAATACGATTGAAAATATTTTAATGGAGTCTTAAGTGGGTCTAGCAAATCGGCGACAAATTTACACGATTTCACGTTGCCAACCGTCGAAATGTCTACATTGACCTGTCAAAACCATGCTCGCACGTGAGTTAGGCATGAGATAAAATACGTTTTATGAATGAAAGTTAATTTGTCGCTCAATTTTGTCTATGTTGGTTGCGGTAAATTACGCGTAATGCGACAAATTACACGGTAAAAAATTTGTCGCTCTGACCATACTAGCCACGCAGGATAGAAGTTATCGTCATTTTTAAATTACATGCTTACGAAATTGCCAGCAAGTAGTAAATATTTAGTTCAAAAGATGTATGCATAAAAAGGTTAATTTCGTTCATTTATTAAATGTACTAAATATTTTATGTATCATACTTAACTAAAGTTAGAAATTAATACAGTGTAATTTTTTAGAGTCAAAATAGCACAGCAAAAAGTAATAAACTCATAAACAGCTTCTAGTCTGTGTCCACATTATTCTTACGTAACAAAAGGACAAAGTAAGACAAGAAAAACAAACAATAAGTCGGCAGAGAGTGAAAGGACACAAGCTTTTATAGAGACAATAGAAAAATGATATTTTACTTAAATTCTCACTGTCGCCTTTACAAACATTTTTTGCTTCGTAAACGTGGCGTTATTGGTGCAATTTGTTTGTTTTAAATGACTCAGTTACTGGAAATATTAACACAAAATACTTCGGAAAGTTGTTCAATGCGTGCAATTTGTCAATAGCATCAAACTGACCGCAGGACTATAACTTAGTGTAGAACATGCTTCGATACGGGTGTGAACGAGATGAGTCACTTTTACATGGAAACTTCGAATATAGAATGACACAATTCTTGAAATTGACGATGAGCGATAGGCAATAATGCTGTGCCATTTTTCAATTTGTAGTACAAAACGACCGCGTATGGACATTGAAAATGTGTTCTTGCTTACACTACTTCCTTGAATCCACTTCGAATAAAAAAGTCAGTTATTTTAATTGATGTTAAGAACAGGAACAGATCCTGCATGAATAACCCCTTTGTCGAATAAATTGTCTTTTAATAGTATTTGATTAAATTTACGAACAGTATATACATACAATCTACCATGGTGACACTATATGGCAAAATATATCAAGAATTCTATGTGTTCAATCCGACCTATGGCGTTGGTTTGAGTAGTTTTAGTGCATATAATGCCCTTAAAACATTTAAAACAAAACATTAACTAGAACTTTTGTACAAAGTCTCTCCTGAACTATGTATTTCAATATGGAAATATCTCAATAAGTTTTGATCCAGGTTGACCGTGGGGTTAATCCACGTAACCAAGGGCCAAGAGGTCTACACCATATCCACCGCAACTTATTTGTTATCCGTGAGTGTAACAGGCGCCAAAATGTTATGACTGGGTCGCAACCGCAAACTATTTTAATGGCTCCATTAAAAAGTGATAGTAACAAATTGTTTTTGTGGCCGCTCGCTGGTACTTCGTCGGACAGGAAATGTCTTCATGCCTCTGCTTATCGTTTCAATCAAATATCTATTTAAATGTTTTCAATTAGACTCGAAGACGTACATTAAATGACAGGAAAAAGTGAGATTCTAATTAAATGGATGCATTGTGTTAATTTTTTGCCGCTTGTTCATTTCGTGGCCTATGTTATCCATCCATCTCCAATCATGATCATCACCATCATCATCATTTTAGCCGCATTATGTCCACTGCTCCAAGGATTTCCAAAATTATTAATCTAGCGTGGCTTGTATCCAGCGCCCTCCAGCGAGCGCGGTCAGGTGGTCAGGCTACCTTGCGGGTGTACTGCATCTTTAATAATTTAACACTTTTTGGAGTTATTTAAGAATTGGGAGCAAAACGGGTGAGATGTTGTAGGATGAATAATGAACAATCCGCTTTATACAACGACATGGCTGTTCTTTGCATACCTAAATCTTATTTTGTGCAGTCGAATCACTCGCAAAGGACGAAATCTTTTTAGTTTTATCCTATTATCTCATATCTGCCACAACTATAGACTTTGAGTCATCATCATCATCATCATTCGAGCTTATTTCCGGTTGCGTCCTTAGCGGTAATGCTTCAGAGACAGGGGTCTGCTACCTAATCTAGGTGTTTTGGTGAGGTTGCTGGTTTTCACATAGAGCGACTGCCGTCTGACCTCCGCAACACAAAAGGTAGACCAGAACTAATCCGAAACTATCGACTTTGAGTATCATTTGTTAAGATTGTGCGATGGCAATATAATTCTTATGAGTGTAGATGAAGCGAAAGAGGTTTGTCACGATCGGAGCAAGTGGAGATCTTAACAGTCTCTGCCTACCCCTGTGGGAAACAGGTGTAATATATGTATGTATGTATGTATAAGAGACACTTTCCATAGAATGATAGAGACAAGAATTTGGCACTTGGCACTGGTATGAAGTAGTAATAGTTCAAGAAACACTGACTAGTATCTGGCAATATATTCTTGATCAATTTCAGCTAGCTAGTCAGAAATATATGAGAAAAGCCAATATTCAAAGTTTCAGGAGTGCAAGATCGAAATCTAGACACAAATCAGAATAAATGAATATGGATATTTTATCGCAACACAGTCGCACAACACAATCATCTGCGCATACACACACTATCGCTTTATCAAACACACAAGAGTCCATAAAATCTATCATCATACCTAACCTCTGAACTCATAAACCCAACATAAACAATTTGATGACTTCAAGCAGCATATGAGAAACCACGATGACGTAATCAAAACCAAAGTTGACATTCATAGTGTGGGGTCCCGTCGAGCGATTCATTACAGTCACCAAAATATATTGACGTGAAACAGTCAATCCTCCATTAATTTACTGCCACACTTGAGAGTACCTCCCACGTTTAGGCGAAAAAAAGTCGCCACCGAGTGGTTCGGGGTAGGTATGGGGGCTCGAGTTTTGCATCGGTCGACGTGCAGTCCTAACAAAACAACGTCAGCTATTGTCGGCTTCGGCTATTAGAACGAATTGCCGTACGTGATCCTTTATTACCTTTGGGTGTGCTCTAGTATCGTTTGAGTAAAACGGCTTCTCATACGGTTGAAACAAGTGCACTTATGAAAAAAGTTACATATGTATCTCATTTTTACCGCATGCTAACAGATAAGGGGATAACAATAGCTCGTGAGTTCTAATAAAATCTCAGAAAAGATTTTTATTCAGATATTTTATAGAGGATAAAAAAGCAGCAACTAGTCAATTAATTTGCGTGATTAATTATTCATTCATATAAACAATTAAACAATGTAGAGACTCCTTTATTTAACAGCATATGTAATCGCACATTCTGCCATCAGAATAGTAAATTACAGTATTGATTGATGTACTTAGTTTGGTACACTCAACAAAAACTACGAAAATCTTCTATAAACACTTAAACGATGTAATTAAACAGTGGTTAATTGCGAATCGAATGTAATAGCGGTGTTGAGTAGTAAAACAACCGTACAATCATGTTATAGCTTGTAGTACGTGAAAATATTTTCATTCTATCAATAACGTACCTATGTGGTATTAAACGTTGCTTTGTATGGTCCTACAAGAAGGCGCTTCCGTTTTTATATATATAATTATTATTTAATAGTTCATTTCTAAAGTTGCTCCTTTGGAAGCAGTGCATTTTTTGCTAATTACAAAGAAACCATAAAATACATCTACTCAACAAAAGTAAAATATAACATCATAAAACCGTAAAGCCAAGTAAACAAATAAAGAGATCAATAAACACTGTCTTTTTTATTTGTTTAGCAATTTGCCCAAAATATTACCATAGATAAAGCTATGAGTCAACGACATAACTCAGGGGCAAACGACCATAAATCCTTAGAATTGGAGCAACAGTTTAGCAGTAAATTGCATGCATTGTTTGTTGGAATTTGAGAGAATCACAAAAACAACTTATCTCGGAGACGATCTGCCGGACGGTTTTGTTATCTTGCACCCACTCTCCCTCAAGTCCCGTTTTATACTTAGATACGTTACGACGACTGATCCACTTAGTTAATATAAATTGATCTAACCGATTATCGACATTGTACTAAATAAAAGTTGATCGTTCTTAATTCACAAGTTACTCTGCCAAGCATCGACTTCAAAGTGGGTGGAGTTAGTTAAATACTGAAAATAAGTTACGAGATGACCTAGATTTTTTGTAAAAAGATATTCTTTTGCTGTAACCCTATTATTAGGATAAAAAAATTGATAACACAGTAACACAGGTCTAAGAAATATTCTTGATCTATGTATTTAAAAATACTTAACGCATATACAGACAACATAACTACTTACGTTACATATGAGACAACTAGGCCTTTAAAAGAAAAAAAAACTTGTAAGAAGTAAGAACGAAATATCTCGTTTTTAATAGGTATAATGTCGATGTGTAAATAAAAGATTACTTATTAGCAGGTTTGCCTAAATCTTTGATTAAATGTTATCAGATTTGTACAATGAATAAATGCTAAGTCGTCTGGAATCCAGAAACTGGATGCTTTTTGTCGCATGCGCTATCTACGCGATAAAGTCTCCAGTTGGCGATAGCAATATCTACGTCTCCATTGAGCAGATAAACCATCTGAGCTTGGTTTATTGTGTTGTTAGCCAGTTATCGACGACAATGCGTGTTGGATACTCCGTTGTAAATCCATATTGCTGGAGTATGTTATTGTTTCTGATATCTGACGCATATTTTACGCATTTGAACGCCGTTTCGTTATAAAGTGCCTCTTCGTGCGAATAAACTAGATAACGAAGAGGTTTTTCAATTCATTCAACCATTTTGTAAATTCAACCATTTTGTAAATGTAAATGTTAAGATCAATTATTTATCTAGACTTAGGTAAATCACGCAGTTAAATTTAAATCATCTATATTCACTATATTCACTCCTAGTTTTGACCAGGCTGTCGACGTTAATATAAAAAAGTGGCAAGTTTAAGAAAAGCCATAAAATAGTCAATGTTGATCAAAGTTTTAAAGAATTCATCTTTTAAACTGTATCTTTTTTTATAATTTTATGTGATTGATAAATAAATCGATGAAAGAACATTAAACAGCCTGCTGAGAGAGAGAGAGAGAAAGAGAGAGAGAGAGAGAGAGAGAGAGAGAGAGAGAAGTAGGAAATAAACATTTGAAACATTAAGGCTTTCCTTGTGGATATGGAAAAAAAAGTAGTTTAGAAAATTTAGAAAGTCTGTCAGTATTGTAGCAGGTGGAGATTCAGTCTCTGCTTATCCCTGTGAGAAACAGGCATGATTATATGTATGTATGTAAAAATTTTACAATTTTAATTTTTATAAACTGATGATGATGAATTAATACGAGAAGTAATTTACATTTCAAGTATCCACTAAGCAGTAAAATAAAACAAACAAAATAATTGACGTAGTACCTTTCCTTTTTCGTGCGTGATGTAATCATTTTAAAGGTGCCCAAGGGCATTGACAGCTATTTCATAAAAGTAGATTAAAGCTTTATAGCTATCCAATAAGACAACAATTCTTAAGATACTCGTAGTAGGTACGAACGTACTTGCGGTGACTTCCTGAATGATTATAGTGAGATATTGAATTCTGTGCTGCGGTTATCTTTCCGTAGATCCGCAAAGTAAGTGCAAATTGAACTGATGAGGTAAGTAGTTTAATCCGTTGTTTGCGGAGAGAACATTGATTTCCTTAATTAAGCCTGCACAGTTTATTTGAAATGAATAGAATAAGTTTTCATCTGATATCACTTCAACAGTGGCAGTTATCGTAATAGGAGAAAAATTCAAAATCATTTACATACTCGTATTTTATAGATCTGAGTGTATAATAATTTTTCACAACAGGTTTTGATAAAATTTCTATAGGACCACTGACAAATATTCTCTTTCAAACAAAAAAAAAACAAATCGGTTCAAGCGCCTTAAAATAATCGGTGATGATGATGGCCGATAGGGCAAAAAGGTTCTCGAATGGCGATAACGAACAGGCAAGCGAAGCATAGGACACCCACCCACAAGGTCGTCTGACGACCTAACCAAGGTCGCTGGATGCAGGCCGCTCTAGATTGGTCATTTTGGAAATCTTTGGTAGAGGCCTGTGTCCAGCAGTGGACGTTAAGCGGCTGAAATAATGATAAATAAAAAAAAAAGATCACGACGAATTAATAACCTCCTCCTTTTCGGTCGTCGGTCAAAAATAGTAAGTATCCAACATGAAAAACGAGGATAGAAGAAGCGGTCACTGGACTCACTGGATATAAATTAAAAGCTTCCATTGGTATAGTATTTTAGTATATATGTAGTATGGCACAACTATTCCATCCATGTGCCTGTAAAACAACAAAAGAAACAAAAATAAAAAGTTTCCATAAGCATTGTTTACAGTCATGTTCATAGAATCAGTTACTTTTCTTTGCACATCATCATTCACGCCCGCGCTTTACCATGAGAAATCAATTCAGTGAGGCCTTAACATCGGGACAGATTCTGTCCCCTGGGGAATACGATTATTCGAGACTTATAGAGTGATAAATACAAACTCTGTTACAGATTGCAACTGCATTGTAAAGTCACGATCCACCTAGTGTTCCAGGCCCGGTGATACAATGTTGCCAACCAAAAGGAAATATTTGATTTGCGCATGAGCAAGAGGCACACGCGTAAATATGTATGCACTGCATGTGTAGGACTGAGTTATGTTTTCTATTTCTGATGGCAGATTAAACCTGGGGATGTAAACACGTACAGCCTATGGCAATTTAGGAATGTAATAGGCTGTCTTGTGTAAATTCGAAGTGAAATAATAATTCCTGGTATATTTGTAGTCACTATTACAAGAACACACGCAACACAAGTAAATAGAGCTAAGTGTGGTAGGAACAGAGGAAGAAAATTGAAAAACTTTTTAAATTTCCTTGAATTAACCTTTTTACTCTGCGTTAATTAACATTAGGTGGTAAGGGCAACATGATTATTTCAATAGCTATTAATAATCGAAAAAGGATACTCATTAATACCCATCAATTTTAATACTAAGAAATATATTAAACAATCAATTCTGTAACAAATTTACAAATAGGAATGTTTGTATGCGAATGTCTACCTATGAATATTTTTTAAATTAATTAACATCATAGTTAAATCCAATCAAAAAAGCGTCGAATTGAGAACCACCTTTTTTGGAAGTTCTCGGTATCAACAATATGCAAATCAATTTGAATAACATGGTGGTTCTAATTTAGAAATGTCCGTTTACATTAGAAGCTAATGAATGTGTAAATAAATTAATATAATTAATTAGTCTAATTTATCCTTTGACAGATACTAAAAGTAACGTTAGCAAAGTATTAATCTTTATAGTTAAAACGAATATCTGATAACCTGACATCATCCTCTATAATAATATGATACCTTACATATATCAAAGTTTATACTGGAAGGCGCTGGATGTAAGCGGCTCTAGATCGGTCATTCTGGAAGTCCTTGGAAGAGGCTCATGTCTAAGCGGACGTTATGCGGCTGAAATGATGATGATGATGAAGAAATATTATATTTTATTTTTTATTTTATTTTCGTATCTAATATTATAAATGCCAAAGTTTACATGGATTTTATACAGATGTCTTGACGTTTCTTCCGTTTTTACATCTGAAGTGATGAATGGATTGGAATAAAATTTGAAATAAATATAGCTTGTTCCTTGGATATAAAACATAGCTTACATACCCCGGGAAAATGTAAGGTTCCCGTGGTATTGTCAAAAATGTATCACGTATGCAACGCCGCGAGTTGATTGAATATATGACTGCTAATGAAATAGATAATATAAACACTTACTTAGTAGTAATTTAAAAAAAACCATCTGATATTGAATAGCGAATGGGAACATTTCAACTAATTTATTTTTTGCATTGGAAATTGGGGCGGATCTTATAATAAATTAAAAGAACAAGAAAAAAAGGAATGTTGTAATTAAACCGACATCTGCCTACAATTCGCTAATCATTTGAATGCCGGAGCAACAAAAGTTCCGTCAAAGGGCGCAAACAGCCGCTCCGCAATATAAATTAGACTCGCATTAATGAAACGTGGGCGCGGTCGATCCGGGGCGCCCGGCCACAATAACACAAAGGGCTAAACACTGAAAAATAGTTGCCGAGTTTAACGGCAATTACAGCAAATAGCTATCAGACTCCAAAGTGGTATAAAATGGAACCAGTCACGTCGCGCGTCGGTTTTGGGGCTAAGCGCAGTAGATATAACAAACGAACAGTAGGTCGATTTAAGTCACTACAGTCTGACATTCTTACTGATACAAAATCTATATCTATCTATATCTATACATATAATAAAACAGTAAAAAAAGTGTGTCTGTACATTAAATATATTTCCAAAAAAAATATTGGGGGCGATGGAGACATAGTAATAGAGTAAGAATTTTTAAAAAAATGTCTGTCTATTTGTCTGTTTGTCTGTACGTCTGTTTGTCTGTTTGTCTGTTTGTACACGCTAATCTCCGGAAATACTGGACGGATTCGAGTGCAACTTTTTTTGTTATATAGCTATTAAGCCTGGGCAACATATAGGGTATAAATGATTTTGGAAAATGAAACGCCTGATGCAGAACCATAATGGTCCAGCTAAACTATAAGGGATATAAAAATGTCGCCTTAGTAAAAGTTGTTCAGCCTGATGAGCATTTTCCAGAGACAGTGCACGCGAACGAAGTTGCGGGCTTCAGCTAGTTTTAAAATAAATTAAATTACGAGGATGTCATGCATGCGTAGGACCCCACCCACCTGCTAGATGGTCTGTCGACTTGTGCAAGGTTGCAGGAAGGCGCTGGGTGCAGGCCGCTTCCGATCGGTCATTTTGGAAATCCTTGGGGCGTGTGTCCATCAGTGGACTTTCTGTGGCTGATATTATGATGAGGATGATGTAGTTTCAATCTTCTCTTCAATATCTGACAGCCTAGGTATAAGTTGGCCTTCTGACCTTCAGTGTTTACTGCTGTGACCATTATCTGCACTAAACTTTGAAAACGATGAACGATGCACCTGTATTATTAACGCATCACACGCCTTTGTTCCAACACAATAGACGCCAAATTGCAACTCAAATTCTCATATCCGAGAACGGTCAACCCAGGTATACTTTTTTTCGTGGCTATAGACATTAAGCGAGAGTTATGATCCATTCCTCGATCGAATGATGGGAACTATCTCGAGTGAATCTTTGTTTTCTATGTAAAATGTTAATTTGAAAAGTTGTAAATAAAGAACTAGGTATGTTTAATTTATTGGCGATAAACCTTTCCGTTTTACTGTCCGGTCGAACTACTACAATTAATATACATTGGACATAAAAATCGTATTAGAACGGTGTGAATGGTAATGGCCGGTTTATTATGGTAATAAAACCACAACAAGCGATGTCACACTGTCACACGTTGGGCACTCGTCACGGTATAAGAATGGCTCAAAAGGGCTTGCGCAAGTAAACTTTAGTATGACAAGAGCCTTCGCAAATATTTAAGTGACGCGATTGCTTGAAATCCTCTTGGGCCCTTCTACATCACTTGTACCAGCTTGAGCGAACTTTGTCTTATCACCATATAGCCTACTGGCAGAGTAAATCTCAAAAATTTTAGCTCCAATGTGAAAACTGGTTTGCCTTGTTGTATGGGTGCGAGCGAATAATATAGTTCTATGAGTAATCGTTTTGTACGGAACCAACGTTTCGTACACTAAATACATCACGCATTAGATGACTCCGGTTCATACAGAATGTATTCTTGATGGAATAATTATGTACTAAAATAAATGATCCCCAATGGTAGCTCTGTGGCGTGCGTGAGCGAAACACTTATCAACCAAACCGCACACTATTTTTATTAGAAAAATATAATGCCACTGTAGGAAAATAATATAAGCTAAATTTTAATGATTTGGATTGGATATCATAGCTTAGTTAAAACTTTATGACCATTGACCACCAATAGAAATTAACAATGATACCAATTATAGATTTTGCGTAATAATGCTAAAATTATCCTATTACTGTTAAAGCAAATATAGAATGTTTTATCGCTATAATACTGCCTCCTTATTTGAGTAATGTTATAGCCATGGCTAAAATTGATAAATTTAATTTTTATTTCAAATTCTAAGAATTTTTACTTCCAAAGTGGCTGGTATGATCCGTGACAACTGTTACTTTGAAAACCTTATGTCAATCAAATAGAAACCAGTCGAAATCAGGCGAATAAAAAGGTTTCTAGCATATTTTAATTAGAAAAGATACTCGATTCATCATTCCGAGTTTAGAAACACCACAGCTGGACAATAGGACATAGGCCTCCCCGAAGGATTTCCAAACCGACTGATAAAAAGCGCTCTTACTCGTGATCCCGCGTTTTCCTCAACCTTGCCTAGATCATCTAAAACGTAGTCGATCTTACGCTGCACTTGTCATTACGGGACCGCTCCATTCAAGAATGCCTCTGCCTCGTACGGGATAAGACGTTAAGGCCTGTATACATATATACATAATATCACGCCTGTTTCCCACAGGGGTAGGCAGAGACAAACCTCTTTAACTCATCAATCTCTTCATACATGCCCTTCATAAGGCCTGTATGTGTCTTATAAATCTCATATGAAACAAATAAAAACGTATGACATTTACAGGACATATTTTTAAGGTTTTCTCAAACTAAAATAAAAGATAAATAAATATAGACCAGAAAACTCGTTACTAAGTCTATTCGCTCGTTATGAATGACTACCTCCTATTGCCATCAAGAGCTATGAATTAACTGCACAAAAGTTACGATACTCCCAGCTGGCAGCCATGCCATTGGTGTTTTATTCTTTATGGACATATAAGCAGAAATGAGAACGAGGTTATGATCCAATATCCAACCACCAAATGTTACACTTTTGATACCGCTACATGTAATATTGGATTAACTCTGACCATAACTGGAGAATCATTTGTCACGTAACAGATATTGAGCAAGAAAAAGCTACAAAGACTTGTGTCATAACATACGCTTTGATTTTCATAAAAAAGTATGTTTGACGACTTTCTCGCAGAAAAAAAACAAACAAGCATTCTCGGGATGCGTTCTGCTTTCATAAATTATGCATTTTGTGGGCACAACAATCGATGATCTGTAATTATAATAAGGTGAAGTCACGTTCCAATGTGTAGAAGCGTGGATTCAATGATGCCTTTATTGTTATAGACGAGACACGTTTCAAAGGGTGTTTCAAAGGTTACATGAGTTGTATAACTTTGATTTTAAGTTTAAACCACGTTAAGGTAACCTACGTTTATTGACACTGCCTGCGCGCTGGTTCTCGCTGTTAATTCCGTAACATACGTGTTAAAACTATAAACTTAAAATCAACTGTATTTATTTTGCCGTGAATTTTGTCGCATCTACGAAAAAGTCAATATAGTTCCTTTTTGGTAAGAGGTGATCCAGCATTCCAAGATGCTAGTTCTAGCTGCAATTGCCATAACTTTCATGTCAAAACTTAACACTTTTTCACCTGTATTTATCTTGACGAAAGTTTTGAGGCATCTACGTCAAATGTATCAATGGCGAGTCGTGTCGATATAGTTCCCATTTGGTAAGAGGCGGTGCCAAGGCGCTAGTTCTGGCTATTGCCGTAACGGTGAACTGTGTATGATTGCGTCAGCATTATACCATTAGCGTTCCTTCGGAATAGGCTAATGTGCCGGTGTTAAGATACAGTTCCTCGTAATCAGCCCTTCGTGGTTTGGTTTCCACGTTTATTTGGTACGATAGGTGAACATTTTTTTTTTCAGGTCCGGCAGATTAGGATTCTTGTATTCTTTTTATATGTTCTTTTTATATTGGGGTAATTAAGTACAAACAAGTATAAAGATTAATTATCCAAAATGCACCAGGCAGGCTTCGATTTTTTTGACCCAGTCTTTTATACTGCTAGGTATTTTACAACTCAATTTCCAGTTTCGGTATGCTGGATCATCTTTAGTTCAATATGACATTTATTTTCCTATGACTATATTTAAACAAGATATGTTACGAGTCCGTATGTATGTATTTACATGCTGACACAAGAACAACATACATCTATTCCTTAAATGCGTATAACAGATTGAGCGTAAATAAAAGATGACGCCTATCAAAACATTATGATTGAAGACTTTACGTGAAAAAATTGATGGAAAGCGCCCTAGCAGTGTATATATAGCTGCCCACTTATCTGTTTGACCCCCAACGGAAAAGGGAAGTATTATAAGTTTGACGCTAGTGTCTGTCTGTCTGTCTGTGTCATCGTAGCGCTCGAACGGATGGTCCAATTTCGATTCGGCTTGAAAGTCGGGTTTGCCTGTCTAATAATTGATGGCGCGTCTTCTTCTTATCGTGTGTGTTAGTGACTAACACTAGTGTCAGAGTTTTTAAACCTCCTTAAAGGCTACGGATACGTTACGTTGGCATTAAGGATAAATTCTATTATTTAGTTTTTCCGCCCATTACTAGATGGCATTTACATATGATTTTATCAAAGCTTTTATTATATGAGTGTGATTACTCTGATTACCGATTTGAAATATTTGCGTTATATGTTAAGACTAGATATTTTGGGTTTGACGATATATCGGCATCGGCGATATTTTTACTGCTGATACAACGATACTTTTCAAATTTCGCGCTTTGAAAAAGTAGGTAATGTAAACGCGCAACTTGTTTGATCTAGTTCTTTACAAAAGAGGCACGGACTATTTATGCTCGGGGAACCCCCGCATTTTATTCAGCGTGTTCTCTCTCACCCGTTTTGTAGCCGCATATCCCATTTTGTTGGCTTTTAACTACTATCGCGCATAGAATTTATTCGATACCTACTAAATAAAAATACATAATTAATTACACATCGAAATTAATTACTTTGTGTTTATATTGTTTATAACTCGTTGGTTGAATAAAATAAACAGCAAGATCATGTCAACTTTAAAACACAAAAGTGCTTTAAGGAATCATTTTGAAATTTCCTCATTTGATAATTCCAAAGCAATGTGTTTGTATTGTAAATGTGTGGCATCAATTCTAAAAATTAAAATACATCAAACTTGTGGATTCACATGAAGAGGCACCATTCAAGCGAATTGGACACCGCTTTAGCGTCAAAAACTACTATCCAGATTACATTTTTAATTCACTACGCGTTTGTATCGGTATCGGTATCAACGATATTTTTATAAGAGTATCGGTATCGGTATCGTATCGGCAAAAAGGCGTATCGATGCATCCCTAGTTAAGACACTTCCTATCCTCCTATTCCTTTATAAAGCAAAAATATATCGTCATCAGTGATACTACAAAGATAACAATTATCCGTAGATGCTCACTCCTGACCTAACCTAACCCACGGAGCGGCGTATTCACACACAGCGGGCACCACAAAAAGCAAAAGCAAGACGAATCGGCCATAATAAAACGCAGCCCCGCTGACAAATCTGAACTACTACATGCTTCTCAGACCGTAATTATAGTCAAACATGTTTAATTCATGAATAAGACAAAACATTGTGTCTATTGGTCAAAACTCGAATGACCATAACAGAAAACGAATACAGAGGTGTTTAATAATATTCAAGACTAAACCAACTTCACCCCCAAACTACATAACTGATTTTAATAAAAGTTCTATGGGACCAGACCGACTTTCCAAATCGATCTAGGCGTCTTCGAATAATCGGTGAACATACATATAAAAAGATTCCGACGACTTGATAACCGCGTCCTTTCTGATCGGTAAAAAGCAACCGTTACGTGCTTTTATGAACTAGAAATAAAAGTATATTGTCCCGAACTATAAACTCTCAATACCTCGTACGTAAGTACAACTACATCCTTCGGAAACCCTTTGCTAGTGTTCGAACTTTCTATTGATCTTATTTACCAAGTAGAAATGAATAAATTCGCTATCTCCTTCAAAAATGAAATATTTCAAATGTTTATTGCGCTAAGACAAAACAAAACCATCACCGTAATACTTAACGACGCAAGGTGCACACAAAAAGTAACCATTTCACGTCGCCTCACCACTGAACTATCATCAAAACATCAAGAAAATTACTAACTTACCAGTACAGGTTAACGGGTACCGCGCTGTTGACTCGATGAAACACTCGTTTTATTCGTGTTCATAATCACAATTTCACGCGCGTTTAAAGAAAGAACGATCACACTAAACAGTCAGTCACGCTGTCTGTTTTTGTGTACATTGACCATTCATACGTTACAAGAAAGACTCGGTACGCTAAAATGTAGCTTCTGACAATAAAATGTCCTGTCCATTATACTTGATGTTTACTATGTTTTTTCTTTGCACCTCTTTGACAGGTGCTAACTGGGTGTAGCTGATCAAATAAAATAGATACGAATACAAAGTAGACATTTAAACAGCGCTACAAATATACTCACTCAACCTTATCACTGTAGTTACAAAGTTAAAAGTCGCGTGTCTCGAGTGGGACAATAAAGATCCAAAGATGCCATTTAATTAAACGGGTCGTATAATGTGAATTTTATAATAGGCAGATCTTAATGCAAATGACGGAAATTGGCTTTACAGTGACAACGGGAGCGTGTTATCTGGAATGCGCGTGATACGACCACGCAACTCTGAATAAACGCCCCGTGAAGTCATAAAACGGAGCCACGGCTATACGAAAGGACGACTATAAATTCTTTATTTTATGATAGCGAGCATATATTTAATTCTAAGAGCGTCTCGCACTGTTTCCTTTTTTGTCACATAAATAAAGAATTTATAGAGAATTTTACATGTACTGTAATCAGTATTTAAACACCAGCGGAACGAGTAAAATATTAATGCTTTAATGGGACGCGATTACGACACACATTAATGTAAATGATGTGTTTAATTTAAAAGTCCAAATCATATGAATAAATCAATGTATTGTGAATCATTCCTTCGTGTACCTTCTTAATCATTTAGTTGTAAGCAATAATCAAACCGCCTTCTTGGGATAAAAGTTCTTTTGATGACGTAGAGTAATATCTTCTCATGCATTGAATATGGTCACGAAAGAATTATGAATAGGTACCCATATTTCCGAAAGTTATTAAACGGTTCATAATAGATAGCCGCCGTCGGACAATGGCCAGTGTATTTGTACCGAATACATGACAATAAGATATGCTGTACTACACACGCCTTAATTTCATAGAAAACGAGCACCCAATTGTTGGTAACGGACAAAAAGAACGAATTTCTTACATGTTTACCTTAACAACATTATGCGTAGGAGCTTTGGAACTTTGGTGAAGGATTAGATAGTCTTGATGCTACACGTAAATTGAATCATACGGGTGATATCTGTGGAAAGTGGAAGGGACATACCCATAATAAATCGAACGACGGGCGATTTTGTTCTTGTTTATTGTCTGATAACCGTGGTTCCTTTTATTATGGGTTTGTCCCTTCCAGGTAATATAATACAGGGTAACTTTTTACCTCCCAGTCAAATTTTTGGAGCAAGTTCAGACCATGACACTGAATTACTTCTCTATAAAAATACCTATTAATAATGATAAAAAAAATTTGTCCTTCCATACAAAATCTGTTTAGCCAAGCGTTGATTTGTATGTGAAGCCGAATTTGTTTTCGTTTTTCATTAATTAAAAAGAAAAGTATGATAAAAATTATTGAATGTACCTATTGACATCTACTCTATCACAACATAATATAAGCCGGCCTAAATATTTTACGGGTATCAGTAGAGCTACTGTCTAGAACCCAAATACTTTTATTATCACATAACACAATTAAACATGTGATCCTAATGATTATAGCCTCATTTTAGACCGTGTAAAATGAATGCCAGCGGTAAAAGAGAATACAAAACCCACAACGAGCAAGGTATGTAGCTATCGGTTAGGTTACAAAGATTTGTTAGACAACTGGAGATCAAGATGAGCCATGCATAATTTATTCGTTCGTACACTGTAAGATAAATAATATTTCAAAGTATCAAGATGCAAAGCTCATCATACAGTCCCGTGCATTATATCCGAGGCCAACAAAGGCTTGCGGACCGACCGATCTAGACACAATAGCGGCGGCCCTACACGTCAGTGCCCGTCACATTGAGCAGAAACACAAACATTTAAAAAATCATCAGCTTCCATATAATACTTGATAAAAAATCATAGGAACGTATTATTCCACTTGGAACTTAGGTACAAAATTAATTTAAAAAAAAAACTATCTAATTCTAATAAATGCTTTTAGCATTGATGAGTTGATGACATATGACACTATTAATGTTTTTAAAAATATAAGATTGACTTCTTGATTATTTTTATCCTTTGATTAAAGATTTAACACAAAGCAAATTATTTTTTATTAACTTTGAATATTATATCCTCTATCTCTCTATCAATCTCCATTAAAATTAATTAATTTTTGAAGTGAAAACTTCTTTAGCGGCGTTGTGCACTTTTTTTGGAATGGGTAAAAAATTTTAAACTCGCGTCAGGACACGTGACCTGATCGAAAATTCGTAAGACGGATGGAGAGTAGACAGCTGGCGCGGCGTAGGAGTGGGAGTATCCCCCTCTCTTTCTACGGCGCGGCGAAAATGTATGCCTGCGCCTGCTGTTTCGTATATCAAAAATGTACAACGTTAATATTCAAGTTTTCACTTCTGCCGGCACTCCCAGAGTGCAACCCGTCGTTTTTTTTTTATAAGTAAGAGGGAGCATGTACCGCGTATCGTAAATAACCGAATTGCAAAATTACTACACCCGATACAAGAGCAAACTACATCAGTGGAACAGCTCTAGCGAGGTCCATATGAAACGAATCAAAAATCTAAAAAAAACATGTCCGAGTACAATTATACCGGGAGCACAATGGTAGGTTTTACAAATGTAAACAGTGACAATCCTGACTAGTTTCGAGAATCAACGGCGTACTATGAAAACACTCCGCAAGAGGATGCTATGCGGGCGATGTTCGATCAGACATCGAGCGTAATACCCGTAACTTATTCCTTACATTTCGGATAGAAATGAAGAATTCTGCTTACGGATTTTAGAGCCCAGGTACGGTCGGCAAGCTTCTTTGAAGCAAAAGTGGACCACACATACATCTTACGATTCTGTGCAGATAGTATAAATGTTTGTAATTGTCTTGTTCCTGTTAACACCGGTAACGAATCGCGGAATATCTCAATAAATATTTGAGAGAAGTATCAAAAGAAGTTACACAATATGAAGATTGATATCTTTGTAAGAAATGATCCGCTGTTAGCTTAGGTGCCGAGATTTTGGGCGTATCATCAAAAAGTCAATATTTACAAAAGGTGTGAGATCATATTTCTATGCGAATAATGTGTTATGCAATTTCAAGTTTATTTAGGACTATATGTGCGTTACTATCAAAACATGAGGATTGGAATGGTAACCTTGATGGATATGTTTATGTTTTATTTACCGATTGGACAAAGCGACGAAGGCTCATTAAAGCTAAGATAAAATGAAGAATCCGATATTCATTATCATTTACTACCAGTTGTAAAAAGGCAAAAAATTTGCATGTCATCAGACACAGATGATTCTAAAAATATAGTTTCCCAATACAATTAAGTCGAGTATGTCGTCCAGCAATTACTCGTACAACGGCTTTTTGCGGCAAAAACTGACACCTAGTATGGTAGTGACCAAAATGGGTACATGACTGGTACCTTTAACTACGAGGTATGTCGGTCGATATCCCGAACTCGCCTTACCATCAAGGTAATTGCAACGGTTTTGTATGTTTGTGGAACTTTAGAAAATAAAATCCGGCAAAGCGCAAGTCAGATAAACCCTGAAGGTTCCGTTTAATGTATGTATGGAGAAGACATTTAATTTTATAGTAAGTAATGAGTACTTATACCACAACAAGGTACAAATTATACAAGGTGCTTTTAACAAAAATGTTTTTAGGGGTGGTCAGATCATCATTTTTAACCCATGCAACCCAATAAATATACATTGACATATAAAAGTAGGTTCTCATACAAATCGAAGAAGCCACGTGAACTAGTTCCTACGGAAAGTAAAAAAAGAACTATTACGACATTAATTGGTAAAAGTTGTTCAAAATGTACCAATAATAATAATAAATATAAAGATAATAAATAAGTTGTTTTTGTAATGTTTAATATATACTTAAAAAAAAAATGTGTTTAAGTATTACTATCCAAAAAAATACAGCCATGTGACATATGAATGAAAGGGCCAAATTAATAGGCTTGGGAACCCTAAAAATAATACAGATATATATGGTATGGTGCACTTAAATAAAGATCTGTTGATTAAAGCTTTATATAAAGATGGTACTTAATTTCCTTTTATTTAAATAACAAAACAATTTGTAAATGCAGGTTTTGTTTTCACAAGCTTTGTCTATATGAAGCTTAGGTTCAAGGCGAAAATATACGGGTCAGTTTGCAACATTAAACTAAAATTTAAAATGTCTTCAGGTACAGATAGAAGATGATTTAGTTATTAAGAATGAAAGAAATACTAAGATTTTTATTAGTATTACGGGACTTACCGCGATTAATGTCGTTTTTTGCCAGATATTCCGACGGCTCTTCTGCCATCATGGTCGCTGGCCGACTAAAGAACTGCGATGGATGTTATTCGGCTGTCAAGGGTAACCATATCGGTCTACCATCTTTCTTCGTCGTTGGTTGCATAAGTCCTTACACATAACACTGACGGTGTCCGTTCGGGAATTGATTTTTGTTATTCGTACACTCTTTTTACAAAGCTAATCGCGGTGAGTCCCGTAATACTAATAACAGTAATTGTGACCGCGAAACTCTAAATTCATAAATACTAAATCAAATCATCTTTATTGTGGAAACACATCAGGTAACAAAAAGATCTTAAAATATTTAGACGAGTACCACCGCCCTTGATGGACATACAATAATATGAGGTCAAATTTTTAGGCTAAATATACAGTTATAAAAAAGATGAAATAAGTAATTAAATAACATCATTCAATTCAATATCAACAATAAAATAAAATAATAAAATTTAAGTCAAGTTTTCTTTTACGCAGTCTTTTACAGTATACAAAAGCCATTTTTCAGTCAAAATTAATTTGATTTGATTTGAAACTAAGATTGTTTAAGAACATCAAAACATTCAGAGGCTGGTTCATCCCACTGCATGTTCGTCGCCCACAGAGCGCAGTGACATCGCACGATCCATACATAAACAGTTTTTAATAAAATCAATTCATTCGACCTGTTTTCCCATCCCGTGTGAGTGGTCATCGTATCCTTGGAATTTCTAATACAAACACTGTATATCGAACATGATTATCACAAAATATTAGTTTCAAATCTATATTATCTTTTTGATAAACAATAATAGTTAATCTACTTACCAACAACACTAACAATTTTAAGAAAATTTACAAATGAATACTTAGTTTTAAACAACACATAAAATAGGCCTTTGCAGTGGGTTAATGTGGGCTGAAAATGATGATGATCACAATACTTTGAGCTTTGATCACTTATGACTATTGCATTGTCAAAAACTGCTATTAAATACTGAAATATTGAAATCTTTTCCAAGCAATAGTAAAATTTCATTATAAAGTCAAACATTTTGCATCTTGCGGCGTCATTAAATGTGGGTCATTTTTAGGCCTTACGACAAAGAAGTCCATTTTATTTACACAGGAATTTACTAACTACGTATATTGTTGGCATACGAGTTACATAAAATCTAAAGTCTACCACGCAAGGGATAAAGACGTGAATGTCTCAAAATCTCCAAAAGATACGTCAATGAAAACATTCCGACAATATCAAAAAGGAAAAACACTTATTAGGGTTTCGTATTTATATTTGAAATTGAAACCGCAGTACAAAAGCAAGAATAAAACGTTGCATGGTGTTTTCACAAGCCTAGAGAAATTCACTATAAACGACCTCGATAGGTATAACTAGGTAAATAAGTCGAATAATGTTTAGAGAAAGGGGTCGTAGCTGACTATTCGAATATCAGTCGATACCGCCATTCAAATATAAATTGTCGAGCATTGTAGTATACGTTAATACAAACTGTGTATAGAAATTTAATATGTAAAAAGTACTTTTTAGAGAATATGGCCAGTTGTTAGAATTATCACCTCCCCTGACGCATAAAAAGCTTTAATTTTGTTTCGTTCTATTACTTACGAAATTAATATTTGTTTTAATAAATAACTTTATTCATATTTAGAAGTGCTTAGGAAATTCAGGAATTAATTACTAATTTATAGGAATTAGTTACATAAATGAAAATGTTTGTACAGCTTTTACAAAAGAAAGTCGCATTTATTTTTTTATACAGTCTGCGCTGCGAGAATATATCGAGTGACTTATCACTTTCTTATCGAGTGATTTCCAAATAGTTCTTGGTGGTTGCTGAGGCATGTCGGCACGATCGGATGGTGGCAGGTGCCCTCAGTCACGTGCGCCGACTAAATGACAGAACATTTTTGGAACAACCCGCCGAAACTATTAGCCGAGATAGAAAAACAATTTGTTCCATTAAGAAAA
Source organism: Acrobasis consociella (assembly GCA_963555685.1). Classification (NCBI taxonomy): domain Eukaryota; kingdom Metazoa; phylum Arthropoda; class Insecta; order Lepidoptera; family Pyralidae; genus Acrobasis; species Acrobasis consociella. The sequence goes on along the minus strand of OY743112.1, from coordinate 11,762,246 downwards.
CTACTCAAATTAGCATATTGGTTGAACAGAGAATGTAATTTTTTCTTAGCAGCTGCACACTTTCGGTTATAGTATTAGAATTGCTAACAATGTCATGATCATGAAAGAAACGATTGTTTTATACAGTACTAGCTATGCCCGTAAGCTTCGCTCCCCGTAAGAATTTCGGGATAAAAACTATCCTATGTCCTTCCGTGGGTATCAAACTATATCCATATCAAATTTCATCTTAACAGGTTGAAGTGGTAACAAACAAACAAACAAACAAAGAAACAAATATACAAACTCACTTACGCATTTATAATATGAGCAAGGATAAGGATGATTAGAAAACATGTGACGTTACACTAGGAGCATGTTCAATAACTTAGTCAATCAGTACAACTTACATTAAGGGACCAAAACTCAAATCAAGACAAGTATATTTTCCAGGCTTAAATAAAAAACCGACTTTCAAGCGGTCACCCCTAATAACTTTCGAACGGCTGAACCGATTTTCATCAAAGATAGTTAAGAACCACCTCAAGAAGACTTGCTTTCACTCTAAAAAACCGCAGCGAATATTTTTACAAATTATAATACATTGTAAATTGTAAATTAATTTACGTACATGTAAAGACATAACAAAAAATACTAGCGTCAATATTCTAATATTTACAAAAAAAAAAACTTTAATTAAACATGCAACTTCAAAAAGAGTTGACTTTGTTATAAATAACAAACCAATAATAAGAAGGACACAGCGAGATTTAAGGCAAAAATCTCTGGATTTAAAAAAGGGATGGCGTCGAACACTCTTTTGTTTTATTTAAAACGTTTAAAATACTTTTTACAGTTTTTGCGCCATTGTGTAGAAGTTTAAATATATCTTTGTTCAAAGTATATTGTCGCCTATTCTTCGGTAAGTAATCCTTTCCTCCATGAATAAAGGGTAATGCTACCAATACCTTTGTGGTTTGTATGCTTTACTTTGTCTAATAGCAGAGAGATAATAGCCACAAAAGTAAACAATGAGCAATAATTGTTTTCATCCTTCTTTTATGTACTGCGGTGGCGGTTTATGGAAATATGCCAAGATGCTAATTACTGCTTAAGATGTAATCTAGACGAAATTTTGTGAGATGACAAAAGAGAAGATACGCATTGACAGTTAAAACCTTTGGTCGAGCTGTTTCAAAAAATATATAAAAAATAAGTAGACGACTTTAAAAAATGTAATGCGGACGGAGACGACTAGAGAGGATGAGAATTTACAAGAAGCATGGAAATGTAAACTCGTGCATGAATGTTTAGTCCAACAAGTTAACTATTGCAGTTTTAAATTATTGTTCAAATAGAAATAAGGGTCACGTAAACCTGATCTGAAAAATATAACGTATAGCAAAACGATATTAAAAAATCTATTTACATATTACAGTTGAACGACTAGACATAGAATATACCTACAACGTTAAAGACGACCACGTATCGGGCCAAAACAATTTATAATCTGACAATATTATTTAAATATTAACACTTGGATTGATATACGACGTATTGGCACACGGCATCGATATAAATAATTCGAACGTGTGAATTCACCTGGTCGAAAGCGTCGGGTCTATCGGAAGGCGTGTAGTGGGGCAAAGTCCCGCACCGGTAGTCTAGTACGCCGGCTGTATTAATCATACAGTTGACGCCTACGGGGCGTGGCTTTGCCTTATTAATTCAAGTGGAATTATTAAAACGACGATGGACAGTGGCCATTAGACTGTTAAGCGGTAGTTTTGAGTGTTTCGGTGCGGCTGTCGCAGCTTGGTTGATTTTTGAATGTGTGTAACTTACGTATAAATATGAAATAAGGTTCATTTGTACAATAATTGTCAAGATAATGCAGAATCTAAAATTTAGTCGAAATGGAGAAGCTATATGAAGGATAAGATTGAGATATGTATCTTAGACAATTCATTTCGGACCAACGTACAAGTTTATAACTACCTTATTTCTTCATTCACTAAGCCAGAGCCACCAAAAAGAAATAGTCTAAATTGACGCTATTGGTAATCAGGGCCTGATACGTATTATCTGCATAGCCATAAAGCATACCAAAAAGTACAAAAACTATAATCTATAAGACCATGCACCAAATGATCAAACTAAGATACTATCGTAACCATGATACAATTGCTTTACTTATAAAGCTCAAAACGCAATTAAAGTAACTCGTATATTTAAAATAATTGCGGATGAGATGAAAACCTTAGGAATGGGGGTTCATTTATCTCGGGACACAAGTAAATAGATTCCCGCTGATGATTTATTAAGTGCCGCGAGGTCTAAATGGCTGCAGGTTGAATACACCGCGGCTACTGTAGTGTTAGTTAATTATATCTAGCCGTAAAGCTGTTAAGCAAGTGAGCTATTTATTGGCGGTTAATGAAGGTTCATTGTCTAAGTTTAGGCTTTTAATGAGACCGGCACTCAAATTGGTAATACACAAACTGAGTTAGACAAACTTCTATGAAGTCATTTCAAAATAAAAATCTTTATTTTAAAAAATTAAAGAGTATGATGCATAGTTAAAAAGTCATCCGGTGAAACTTTTTCTCAATCAAACTATTAAACTTTTTTTTACGTAGTTGATTTTCCATATTTTATTCAAAAATCTAGCGGCCAGTGAGAATATAATAAATAAAACTTACCAAAACCGAGGTCACAACCCGGTCTATTCATCATAAACACACGCATGTAAACCGCAACACTATATCATCTTCATACAAGTATTCCCCGGAAGGTATCGTCTGGCACCGGTAAAAACTCGCACTGTCCGTTGAGAGATTCGATCGAATCGATCACAGTCACATACCTAAAATAATGCTCCATCAAGCGAGGCGAACCGCGGACACATCAGCCAGTCATATCTCATGGAGATGAGCGGCCCAACCAAACACCCTTGAGGTCACCCGCTGAGAACCACCAAATAAGATGACAGACAATCCAATAAAATCAAATTACATACTCGATTCGAGTATTGCAAACTCAATGTCTGAACTGTATTAAATAGGAGACGAACGAAGTGATTGATAGGATGACAGCAAAAACAATAGAGAAAGTCTTGTATCGAATGATCGGGAGCAATATAGGCTTCACAAGCCTGACGTTCCAAACGGATTAGAGAACGCCGACCGTGCAGCCTCTCGGGTATAAATTATTTATGTAAATTTTTTCAACTCGTTCGAAATTGTGTTTCAGAATCGACGACGTGATTAATGTTGACGGTTTTTTCACTTGCCCTCTCCTTAACGAAACGATCAAACAAACGACGCTGCAATTGGTAAGAAGTCAAAGAACGTCCTCGGGGAATTCATTAGGATCTTCATCGGGAAAGAGGATAATACCCGTGATTTCACAATATTGTCGGGTTGACAAATAGCTTCCGTGCCGTCTTGGAGCTATATTTTTTTTTCTTCTCTGGTTAGAAATGAGCAGCGTGAGGCAGTTGGACATAAGAAGACAATAACCAATCCAAACGAATATTGTTCGGTCACGTAATAAGCGAAATGAATTGGTTTTTTTTTTGTCAAAAATACTACGCACTAAATACCAAAGGTTAAGGGCTTTTATATTGGATTATTATAATAATATAAAGAATGCTATTATGAACAAACCACGTTGCATCGAGGCTCACACTCGAGTGATATTTCCGACAGGGACCGAGGGGCGCATGCGTTTAATGAAATCAAAAGGATTAAGAGCATCTGCCTACTTGTTATTCAAATCGATTGGGAGCTCGTTTATCATTTAAAATAAGCTACTGCTTAGATAAATGCGGGGTGTGGTTCATGTATAACAAAGGAAGCGGTTCTCGGTAGCCCAATTAACTAACCAGTTATTAATAGAATGAGAAATGTAACCTCACATAAGGAACGAATGCCTGGGTAAATAAGTTGACAAATTTGATAGGATCTTGTTTTTCTTATTTAAAAATTTAAACTTAGACACTGAATATTAATAGAGGTTTGTTAGCGAAGGCGGAGAATTAGTAACAACAAGACAGAACAATTATTTTCGTCTTAACAAAACACTTGGGAGCCGCGTAAATATTAATGGAAACATAATTTAAATTCCCTACTCCACTCGAATCGCGAGTGATTACAAAGCAGTCGAGTAAATGAATATCGAATGCGAACAGTTATACAAAGGGACAACCCTGACGCGGCGCGATGACGCTTCGTGTTTTCCCAGAGTAAACAATCAAACAGCCAAGAGGATGGAACAAATTACGAGAGCATTGTCAAGGTGTTTAGAAAATTGGGGAACAATTGTCCTGCCGAGTTAAATCTTTGATAATGTCTGCGGAGAAGTCGCATGATGGTAAGGGGATGAATAAATCTCTCTTAATTGGAACGCTTCGCCGTGCGACAACATAATGTGCAGGCTTTGTTGCTATCCAGGCATTCTTCGCCGGACTGAATACAACGAATCAACTGGCCTAATGACGATGGGAACTTTTGACAACCCAGCTTGACAAGATCAATCTGTTTTATTCTAACAATGTAACAAAGTATCGTAATAAGTTACTGTTCAGTGCAGTACCACACCATGATTTTATTTCATAGACAGATAGAAGGTCTAGTGGTCAAGGTGTTCGTCTTGTGATCGGGAGGTCCTGGGTTCAAATCCCACTTACTTTTTACTCGGAAGCTTACTTCGTAAAACTGGTTATTCAAAAATAAAGATGATTTTGAGCTTCGAAAGACACGAAAAGCTATGGGTCCCGAACGCCATCTAGCGTTGGCTCATACTTATCCAAGAATTGGTTCTGGTCTACCTTTTTTGTTGCGGAGGTCAGACGGCAGTCGCTCTATGTAAAACCTATTAAAGTCGGAAGATCACCTTGGCTAGGTTGGAAACTCCGGGCTCTGAAACATTACCGCTAAGGTAGCAACCGGGAATACCCTCAGATAGTGATGATGATGACATGGTAGGCCATGGCGAGGCAACATATCGTTAAATTGCTCATCACTGCCTCAAAGTATCCGATAAAGACAAGTTGGTCAGTATTAAATAGGTCAGCCATACAAAGATCTCACGAAATGTGGTTCAACTTTGGAGCAATATAAAAGCATCATGTTATCGTAGAACAGAATAATATCATAAAATATTCTCCAGCAAGATTTTTCAGTCATAAAATAAGAATATTGGGCGGCTAACCGTGCAATAGTTCTGGGACCACTCACTTGTAAAACTGCTTACTTTATAGCTCCGGTGCTCTCGGTTGAAACGAAGTTCGCTGTAGTTGGCTACGTTACCTACATATAACATGTGCTCCATTTTAAAAACGCTATTCTAGATAGCGCGGGTTGCGTCGACCGTCGATAACATTTGGAATTAGACCGGTGACGCATACATTAAAGGGTTAGAATCTGATCGTAGATAAGATACCAGCGCTAGGGAAATACAAACTAGTTAAATTCAAATGCCCAACCCAAAAAGAGGACAGCGTTGTAAACATAGGGCTATTGTTAAATATTTTATTGCTGGGGAGAGAAAGTAAGTATCGTTTGATTAATCTATTTCCCATTTAAATTAGACGTCAGATGGGGTACCGGTATAATTGTTACAAGCTTGTCTTAATGTAAACAATGGGTGAAACTTTTATATCACCCTATATCGTAGCTAAATATCTAAATGAAGCAAGTAAAAAGATTTATATGAAACCTAATTTGTAGACTTGAATAAATTAAAAAAGGTATAAAAAATACGTTAGTATTAATGTTTACTTAATTTTGAGCAAATCAGTTTAAATATACCTGCATTATCTATACTTAATTTAAGTACAAAAAAATTCAATTAGTTTATTTAAAAAAAAACATTGTACAAACATTGTTAACATCTAGTTTCAAACGTAGTACATGGTACAAATTGTAAAATGTAACAATGTTAGAATGAATATTATAAACAAACTTATTTATTACTGTTCTAAACTTTACAAGTATAATATCTGAGTAGAACCGCGGACGGACACACATGGCAAACTATAAGAGTTCCTTGCTTACTACGGATCCCTAAAAACTGTATTTTAACATACACACTTGCCTAGTATGCTAGTAAACGACAACAGATGTTATCCAAATATGTATAACATATTTTAAATTCATGAGAGAGGATAAAGTAAGAGATTTGAAACGTTTTTCAAACAGAATAAGAAAAAGTTCATACAGCCCAGAGCCGGCGGCAAATCGCTCGGCAAATATTAGCTAAGTGTGCGTGAAATTGTCTATAGTAAAGACGGCTTCCATATTGCACACACTATTATCCTACTTTTTTTCATGGTGCAGAAAGTTACAGTATTATTGCAGAAATAAAATAAGTATCAAATAGATCCTAACATAATCAAAAACAAAAAATATAAAAAATAACAGAATGTGTCATTATACATTTGAAAATGAAAGGGGTGATTGTATAAATAAAACAACGATTCCGACAAAAACATATATTTAAATTCTATGATTTCCAAAGCAGGATTTCACGCGCCATAAAAATCCCATACCAGCAGGGGCATGCCAGATGTAACGACGTGCTTTTTTTGTTCAATAACCACTATAGGGACGAATCGTTTTACACAATCCTTTGTTATTTTTAAATTGATTGAAACTGTATACGATGTGTGTCTAAACCTTTAGATTCATAATAAGAACTTTATTATTTAACAAAATACCGCTAGGATAGGATTTAAGCGGCGTTAATATTTGGTGTGCCATTTAGAGACATGCCACAGTCAATTTTGTAATCTACGCCTGTGATACCAATCGCCTTATCGCTTGCTAGGAAGGCTGCTAGTTCAGCTACTTCTTCTGCTTTGACGACGCGATTCAAAAGTGACAAAGAAGTGGCTTTATTCCAAATATATTCCGTATCACTCTCATTAATTCCCGCATTCGAATAAATGTTTGTTTTAACCAGACTAGGTGTTATAAGATTAACTCTCACGCCGTGTTCGGCCAGTTCCATTGCAATGCACCTGGTGAGATGACACAGAGCTGCCTTCGAAACGCTGTACGCTAGACAGGCGCTAGGCAGTGAAGAGGCGGTACTGGAAATATTAATCATAGATCCTTTACTTTTAATCAACTCTGGCGCCACAGCATTCGTCAGTAAAAGAACAGATCGCAAATTAACTGCCATTATTTGATCAAATTCTGGTATTACCTCAGGGTCTGTAATATGTTTAGTGCCAATGATGGCTGCACAGTTAACAACCACATCAATTCTACCATATTGATTCGCTGTTTTGTCGATGACATTTTTCACGTCTTCATCATTAGTTAAATCGGTCACTGAAATAAATACTTTAGTGCGAGATAATTTTTCACAAGCTTCAGCTGTTTTCTTTAAGTTTTCACTGTTCACATCGATTAAAGACAATCTCGCGGATAGCTTGGCAAAATGTTTCGCTATTGCTTCACCTATGCCTGAGCCGGCACCTGTCACTAGCACCACTTTATTTATGAATGTCATGTTTACTACAACCAAAAAAAATCAAATGAACACTTAATAATAAGAAAATACTATTTAAGTGTAACAGTAATGGTATCCTTATCAAAATAAATGATAACATTATCAAAAAATTTCGTATTATCGCGACTATCGTTGTCATGAAATCAATTTAATTTAATAAGATGCAAGAAAAATAAATATTGGTGAAAATAAAAACCTCTAATTACATTCTCAAAATGTTATAACATGAGATAGATTAGATTTCTACTCAAATCGTTAGCTGAAACATGCAACCGTTCATAATTTTCCAAATGACCTAGCGGTTACTCTAAACGCTTAAACATTTAGACGGAATCACTTAATGAAACAAAATAATATCAATTGGTCCGCGCTCGCTATTATGTAATCAAAAACGACTTTGATATTAATCATTCAGACGTCACGATAGAAATACAAACAATGTTTTAAAGATCATAATTTGCCCGAAGGCTAAACATGAAGAGAGTGATTAAAATCAAAGAATACGGAGCAATTACTGGCAGACGGACGAAAGCTTAATGACAACAAGTGGACTCCAAAATCTATTAAATATTTCTATATTTAATAGATTTTGGATTTTGGATATAATTCTTTTCCATAAATTGCCTTAAATTCTACAATACTACCTGTGTGAATTAGTTTAATTAAAGACAACTTCATATTAGTATTTGAAGTATTAGGTACTAATAAATGGTATTAGTATTCTAATTATATTCTTTAATTTAATTAGTATTATAGAACTTACTGCCCTTAAATCCCTGGGAATGTTTAGCTACTTAGACTTTAAGAGCACTTCATTCGAAATAAAACTACAATAAGTTAACAATGTATGCAAAAAATCCTCCTATTTCACGGAGGCATTGGTAAAAAATGCCGGCGATCCGTAAAAGGAATTCCGCAGCCAATACCGATCGCTTGTACGAAATCGAAGAGCGGTCTTTTCAATCCTTTGTCGCAGCCATTTGATTAAAGTAAAGGGGCCGCAATCACATACGAGAGATTTTGCTCGCAGACGGAAGTATCGCGTTTACAAACGAAGCGCCGACTGCATTGTAAGAAGACACGATTCTTGCGGGAAGAAGAATCCTAGTTGAAGGCAATCGGAGCCGGATACCCCATGTTCACTTGTTCATGACACTCGACACCACGCGGCAAATTGAAAACGGCGACACCGATACTGCAGCCTTTATTTGGAAGCTGAATAAAAGGCGTGAACCCAGAGCGTCTATGACCGATTAGGTGTGTTAAAGTATCTAAATGTTACTCAATAGCAAAGGTGAACTAGGCAGGAAAGTGTCAAAAGAAAAGGAGGTGTGACAGGTTTACACCCACCTGATTAGGAATACAACAGGTAGTTACCACCGGCGGAAGCTTTAAACGGGTGGTTTGAAGACGAGTTACTTTTTGACGTGACAACGTCTTAAATTAGGTTGCGGCTGGGAGTCACTTATGAAAAAGTGTAACGCTCGGTAACGTTACGATGAGTCACCGAACGAGAGAGAGGCCCGCCGAATGCCTTGCGTCTCTCTCCCACTCAACTATGATCGCGTTGTCACGTAAAACTTTCGCCCGTATACCGACTTTACAGGCAACCAATTTTTTTTAACATACATACAAGTATAAGGGATAACAAAAAATCTCAGAATATCCGACAACTCTAAATAAGCACGTAACGATAAAATACTCGGCTAAACTGCTTCTATTATAAGAAAACATGTCGCCTGTCTGTACAAATTGATAGCAGCATCGTGTGATGCATTTTATATGATGCGCGGGAAGATAAGCAGCGTTATTAAATACAATGTTTCATCTTATTGAAACATAAATCGCGATGAACTCGAAAAACCACTTAAAGAGTTACAGACCATTATACTAAGCCCACGCTCACTAAAATCGGAAAAAATATTTCGCGCAAAAAGTCAACAAGACTAAGCGGTAATTCATCGCGAAACAAGGTTCGGATCATTAACGAACTGAGGATTTACGATCACGCGAGAGGAGCAGCTGAGGGGTGTGCGCGGGTCGCGGGGAGTATATATAAGGGCCCATCAGCGATGCAAGTAATTAAATCCTTAAACGAGTGTATAACAAGAATATGTTTTTAAGCATCGGAGCAACGGAGCTGCGGCCGACCGCGACACTTATTTACGATGAGTTTTCGCGGCGGGGGATACCGCGCCTAATTTCTCGCCGCGACGCAGTCTCGCGCGATTTATTTAAAATGAAATTCTTTTGTCGTACTCCCCGCTGTGCAACATTCGATAATACACAGAGGGAACTAGATTGGAACAACCTTACGCTGATTAAGACGCAAACACCTTGCGATTCGGCCTGTTAAGATAATTGTCATTGTTAATGACCGCCAATGAATAAAGAATAGACATAGGGTATCAAATTCTATCTACGCGTATACATATTAATGTGAATTATTCAGTTTGCTCCTAGACTATGGCTGTCTTATGCAAATGATGAGACTACCAAGATCTGATAACAGAAAGTATTTTATGACGAAAAACAGTAATAATCGTATCAGCTCGACATCGTTCTCCAACGAACACGGGCCCATAAATTCGTAACAATATGCGCCGTTCCTTTCGCTTGCTTGGTTTGTAAATGGCTGACACGTAAATACACTTAAACGGTGTTGACACCTCCTCATTTGGATTTCATATTGCTTCGTTTTAATTCGTTCTCAAATTTCAATCGTCAATATGTGAATGCAATTTGTCACGATCTTTATTATGATTACAAAATTATACGAAAAAATGCTAAGTGTATCATTCGATACTAATTAATACCTACATAACATATGGTGCCTTCCACCTACAGCTGAACCGACATGCTATTATACTAATTGGAAATTTATGTTTTCACGAAATTTGCCTCATCAAATAACTATTAGCCGTTTTTTGCAGACATTTATCATTATCTTCTTCGGATTGTGTACTTTGAACGTGACTTCTATTTTTAAGCGACTAAGTGACTATTAAATGCACAAAAACACAATGATTCAAAAATAAATTCTCTCATTCACTTTTTTTCAGATGGCAGTGTGGCTCTTTTTGAAATATAAATTACTAGCGATGGATGACTACGGGAATCAACAAGGTTACATACAACAATTTCTCTTTCAATGATGAAAATAAACCATAAAGATCTCATTACGAAAGCTGTCAGTTAAAATCAAAAGTGCATTGTTTGACAAGACGAATTAGGTCCGGATAATAATTAAAATTATATTCGGCTAATTCTTCCCGGTGTTTGTGTTGCGACAGTTCGGACAGAATTCATTAATGTAGTGTCATGTGGCACAACTCTGAACATTATCCATCTGAAGTAATTACTGTTGAACCTTTCACTCGCCAATCGGAGTGAATACTGTCAAAGTTAATCGATTCGTGTGTTGGAACGCATAGATGTTGCAAATAATAGATACGCCGGTATACGTTAAATTTAACGTAATACCAAAAACTTAAACCGATATTGCATGCCTCATAAGCGGAGCGTTTGACTCTCAACATGTCAGGGTCAAGCATTTTTATGGACTTTAACTGTCTCTATTATATTCATATTGCACTAATACAATTATATAAATACAGAGATATAAAGAAAAACCCACGTTTTGCACACTTTTAATACTTGTTGAAAATATTTGTCGAGCATATTAAAAAATATATATTTAAGATAATTGTTCGTGGACATACTCGTATTATATGCCACGATTACGCTCGAAATACTTAATGTATTTGTACCATTTATTTTTAAAAGCTTCATCACGTTACCTACCGGATTATTTTCTATTAAAAATTATAATCTAATTGATTGTGGTTTAATTATAGTTAATAAAATACTCAAATTACCTTTTGAAAACAAAAAAAACATGCGAGATTTATTGACGTCCGTCTTTAAAAAAGCGGTTCTGGCTGTATCCTTTGAGTCTATTTTTTGGTCGCGCGTATGTCACGCCTTTGTTCTGTGTATTATTAGATTGCTCCATAACAACTTTTAATTTATAGGGTTCCGTACAAAGAATGAAAAAACGGAACGCATACAGGTCTCACTTGTGCGTCTCTCTGTCCATCCGTCTGTCCAAGCCACTTTGCTTCGAATCTACTCGTACTGGACCTAATAAGGTGAAATTTGGTAGGATTTTGTAATCCTATGACTAAACACATATGTGCAAAGTAATAAAGAAATATATTTTACAAGGGTCATTTTCAAGCAACAAAGCAGGAAATCGAAAAAAAAATTTACTCTTACTGTGTCATATATCAAATAAAAGGGTTTGTTATGAGGATCTCAAATATATTTTTATATTATTTGTTACAAATATTGTAAAATAAAGATTTTATTCATGAAAGAAGACGAAAATTCACCTTTCCCTTTCTCCCCATCTAGTATTTATTTCTTTAAGATTTGAATTAATACATATTATATACATATAAACAACATTTTGAGAATAAGAGCGTGGTGGAGTAATGGTACCCACAACTCGTATGCCCGATATTAGTAAAAAATTATTTGCTCTATCTTCATCATTTAAGTCTACGGGCTGAAGGCCTGAGGTGGTGTTTTAACGGGGTTAGGCAGTCGATCAGCGCTAACGAGTGAGACTTCCTCGACAGGCTAAATTTTCATTCGCAATACGTGACAACTGCGTGGGTGTTAGATTACCTCGTGTGGGACGGCGAGTTTGCTAAAGCTACTTTTGAAAAATTATTCTTCTGTCAGAACTGAAGTTACAAATGTGAACATTTATTACACTTGTGAGTTTATTAATCATTGTGCCTAGCTTTTCAGTGGGATTAGTCCTCCTCGTGATCTAAATATGTCATTGCGATTATTCTAGTGACTGTTTTTTTTTTCCGTAGAAATATCATAGATTCGAAGTATTTAAAAAATTTTAGAAATGCAGGCACGCATTACATATTTCAATTATTGCATTACATTGTCAATGCGTTAGAATCAATTTAATTCCTTTCAAATAATTAAGGTGAATACTTTTAACCCTATAATCACTTCGTCCATTTTGTATAATCATAAATTTCAATCTAAAAACGTCGATAGATGAATAAAATACAATTTCTACTGTTCGAAGAGGAATGAAAGGTCGCATTTTTCTAGTGACACTTAAACTGGGAAGGGCAGATGAAGCCGATAGTATTGGATTACAATTATCATATCGACGAAGATCGGGACCGTTTTATAGTAGCGATAACAGAAGCAGCTGAACTGAAACCCTCGAGAATGACACCTTTTAATGAGGCTGGGCCAGTGTGAGAACGCTAAGCTTCTTTTATATCGGTGTTAAAATCAAAGGGTTGCTTTTATGGCACTTTAACCTGCGATGTTACATTTTCTTGAGATTCTTCATCACACAGAAATTAACAGAAAAAGCTCGATAGCGCGTTAGCACCTGAACCTATTTCAGAAGTTGACTTCCAATTATGTACTTACGTACATGATAGTTTTTTTGACAAAATCATTTTAATTTAAGGTTTTCTTTTTAAAGACAATAAATACATATAAGGAACGGTTAATATTGCATACCTTTTAACGTATAAATTTCGAGATCAACAAACAAATAATATTAAAGTTTAATTTTTAAGATACAGAAGACGAATACAAGGAGTTGCCTAAACAAAACATGGCTATAAGTTTTTTTGTATAACCATACATCATTTTCTTGTACATGCAAACATAGGAGGCCCGCCCGTGGCTTCTGATGTACAATTTTTAAATATATTGCTGACTTTTGACTTTGTATCATATATTTTTAAGCACATAATAATCGATAGCCGGGTAATACATTTTTTGTGTGGTTTTGCTCTACCATTACTACAAAAATAAAGAAGTTACACATAGATAACAAATATTCTAAATTACATAAAACCTGACGAGGATATATGGACAAAATATGTAATCCAATATTTGGTGACGCAGGATTTGATTAGAAAAGCCGAATCTAATGATGAAAAGAGAAAAAAAATCTGCCTTTGTAATATAATATAATCATAACGTCAAATAATATAACGACAAAAGAACGAAAATCTATAAAAAACATGTTTATTTTAGTGAGTGGAACTATGAGTGAGTGGAAATAGGGAAGTTAGAGGTAAATGGTGTTTAGGTCGAGTACAATCAGGCCGAAGAGTTGGCGATTGTACAAATATTGGTCGAGCGCGCAAAACGAGCGCTGTTGACCTCCAGAGGTGTCAAACCTGGGCCAACCATTGACATGCGGTCTTCGACACGCGTGAGAATATTTGAACAAATATCCCCTTAGTTTATTCTAGAGCCGGTAATGATTCATTACGTTAACGGTCAACTCGACACTCGGGAAAATCTCATACCGTTGTTTAGGCTATCGACCTCTGGTGGGTCAATTTGCATAATTCATAACTATGCAATATATATACAATCAAAATTAGTTAAAAAATCAATATCTAAATGACTTAACATATAAAATGTGTCTGAATTGCCATATTTCAAATATTGATGTTTGCTAATTTTCTCCAAAACCATAATATCTATCGTCGAACATTGTCATAAACACGTACAACTGTATAATAATCAAATTTCAAATTCCTTCATTATACACTTGGCAAATTAATATGTTTTTATACCTTGTAGAAGTGTCGATGCCACCACTAAAATAAAATATTGGCAATTTTATTCAACGGCAAACAAATAAAGATACAATAATTATAAACAGATAAGAATCAGAATTTTTATATGAGCCATACTTACAAGAGATATGTTGGGATTGCGGATCGGTATATATGTCCACATTTTACGTTTTAATGGCTATAACATAAGTCGGGTCGTAAATTCTTTATCGGTAAATACTAAGAGGAGGCACACTAAATGATTCTATGATTTTTAGTAGGTATTACAATCAAGTGATAGTCATCACGCATACATGAATATAACGGGTTATATCAGGTGATAATTTATGGTTAAACGGTGTCGTCGGAATGTGTGGTATGATGAGCTGTAAACCGATAGATGCGCCTCACACCGCGGGTCGCGGCTGACCTCGTAAATTACTATGATATTACATAAGATTACTAAAACAAAACTGATCGCAGACCACCTCGTGAAACGATGACGCTACTGCAGCGAAGAAATTGCCTGCATTTCAATTTAACTGTTTGACGATTATACTGTTCATCACACTATAATCACACTAACATTATTATAAAGGCGAAATTGATAAAATTTGTTGTGCAGGAAGCTGACACCCTTTTTTTTTTTGACGCGGAGAAAATCCCTTCGGATACCTTACCGGTTACGGGACACCGGTAAGGTTATGTGGTGTTACCACTAAAAACTCCGCGGTGTCACCTCTCAGCCGCTATAATAAATAAATAAATAAGCATGACGGCCTCACGGCACCCTCTGCTGAATCAGAGGGGCCGGAGCAACCGCCGCCTTGGCCTCTTGGCCCAAGGACAGGCGCGCTGACACGCACACGCGCCTGCCTTCCACTCCGGAGGGCTGTCCGTTGGACGATTGAATCCCGTTTCCACCGTCCAACCAGCCCTCATAATTTGGAGCCTGCTAAAGCAGGCCCTGCCCCAGTCAACCTGACGGCGACCGGGGCCCACACAGCCGGCCGCAGTGGATAGGGAGAGCGGCAACGTAACACCGACACTCCTCCTCCCCTGCGGCCCCACCGATGCCGTGCCAAGCGCCACGGCCGCGCTTGGTCGCGGAGGATAGGGCGAGCGGCAACGACACACCGACACTCCTCTTCCCCCGCGACCCCTACCACGGCTGTGATGGTAGGGGGGTCGTCGTCACCGCCTTTCCTCACAGCCAGGCCATTCCAGCCAGGAATGGCCTCCGCCGGGCCCGGGGAGGCCTAAGCCTCAACCCGGGCAATGGGTTCCTCTTAGCTTCCCTGCGGCCGAGGCAACCGCAGGTACTAAGCCCCTCCATCGCGACAAGATGGGAACCACATCGGGGGGGAGGAAGCTGACACTCTGGATTAACACATAGGCTAACCGCAGGTAAAACCGCGGGACGCATCTAGTATCTCTATAATTTGAACGTGTGCTTATCTTGAAGTTTAGGTTTTTTCGTATACTTTTTACTAATTCATCTCACGAACAATGCAAAAAAATTGCAGACGTTTCGTATATTTGATTCATCTTAAACCAACTCACGATATCATCTCTAGACATTCACGGCATTTACTAGGACTGAATTCATCCTCACCTAGAAGCGATTTAGGTGATTTTCCTTTCATGTATGTGGAGCAAGCTGTCTAATTTGTCTTTCATTGTCAATGATTTCGATCTATATGAGGTCCTTCAAAACGGACAAGGCTTTAGTAACACTTACCATAAGGATGCCTCCTGGGCTATACATTCCTAATTTATACATATAATAAAACAGTAAAAAAAGTGTGTCTGTACATTAAATATATTTCCAAAAAAAAGATTGGGGGCGATGGAGACGTAGTAAAAGAGTAAGAATTTAAAAAAATGTCTGTCTGTTTGTCTGTTTGTACACGCTAATCTCCGGAAATACTGGACGGATTCGAATGAAACTTGCAACATATAGGGTATAAATGATTTTGGAAAATGGAACGCCTGATGCAGAACCATAATGGTCCAGCTAAACTATAAGAGATATAAAAATGCCGCCTTAGTAAAAGTTGTTCAGCCTGATGGGCATTTTCCAGAGACATAAAGTCCACGCGAACGAAGTCGCGGGCTTCGGCTAGTTATCAAATAAATCGTATAAAATTACTATTGTATTTCGTCATCAGGTTTGTTTAGTCCCCACTGCAGGAGCAAGACCCTCTCTGTACTACCAGAACCATACTTGACCAGAGGATCTAGAGGATTTGACCTACACTCTCCACGCTGGTCAGACGGGCTGAAGAGGCCTCATTGATGTTTATAAGCTTTGTTTACTTGTCATTCCTAAGTCGCCTTCTACGACATCCACGGGAATACTTGGAGTGGTTCTATTCTACTCTGCCGGATACCACACGGCAAGATTATAGCTATTATATTTACATGTAGTATTTACAGCTATGCTAAAAAAAACAAACATTTTATTTGATCCAAGTATGCGTATTAGAAAATCTAAAAACAACAAGTATTGCAGTCAGTGTCAGAACATGACGCTTTTCGTTGCGATACGCAGTTACAAACTTGATAATAAAAGATACGCCTGCGAGGGTACGTTTATGTATGTTTACGGTAATTTTATTCAACGCATTGACTTTATTGTTATTACAATAACTAGGCGGTCTGGAATCGGCGTAATATTCGCAAATGTGGCCATAGATGATATAATATTAGAATTTGCATCGTATATACCTTTTTTGATGACTTCACAAGTTTGCATTAACTTCCTGGCATTATATAACATTTTCTGGGTATTATTTATGGAGTGGATGCAGGCCGCTCTAGATCGATCATTTTGGAAATCCTTGGGAGAGGTCTATGGCCAGCTGTGGACGATACGCCGCTGAAATGATGATGACGAATTATGGCGTATTCTACTATTTCCTAAACCTCCGTAAATGTAACAGGTACACAATGGGCTTTGCAATCACCAATTTGTTATTATTTCTAGTAATTTTATTAAAATATTGCTAGATTTTTTAAATCAATTTGAAAGCCGGTAAAAATCGAATAGATCTGTATTTTTCCTCCACTTAAAAATGTAAAGTTAAACTGCAGCGCTAACTTATCGAATTGACGGACTTCATATGCACATTTCCCGATCGCATTTTTCTTTTTCTATTAGATATTTAATGGATATTTAAGAGCTGTAGAGGAATTATCATATGTAAACGATGCGCTTCGTCTAGCTTGTTTTTCTATTAAACAAGAGCTTATTGATACCTACATGCAAAATAGAGTCTTCTCTAAACTAGCAATAGTAGACTTCCAACGTTCATTCGTTTATAGATTCGGTTTCCAGCGCAGCAAATGATTGATTTGTCTGTGGTTTAGGGTATGTTGTGCATGCTTTTGATTTTGAGTCCATACGAACAAGTATATAAGCTTATAGTGTTTTCTGAAGAGTATTTTCAGTTATTTCAGTATTTTCAACAAAAAAATCCTCACGCATTTGATTCTGTTCGTTTCGGTCAACGAACCAACCATTGTTTAGGTAGTAAATGATGGTCACAGGTGATTGTTGATCGACGGACATTGAATATTCACTGTCTATTGCCGTAATGTCTAAATATTGAGACACGTCGTGGTCGTGGAGCGCCGTAAAATAACAAAATTATTCATAATTACGATCGCCGTGACAAACCGTCCGATTTACGACCGAACGTACGGCCGGAACGAACGCGGTTTACATGTTTACGTAAACAAATGGGATATAATAAATCCAAATTTGACTATTTTATTTATATCACTTAAATACATAATTTATCTATTTTTATTGACCTTTGTTTAGCGTCGCACAAAAGTTGTAGAGTATCTTGATGTTCATCATCAAACAAACGTATTTTCCCGGGTGCATCCTAAGCAGTAATGCTTGAGAGTCCTGGATCCGCTACCTTACCAAGGAGATTTGACGAGGTTACTGGGTTTACACAGAGCGACTGCCGTCTGACCTCCGCGACCCAAAGGGTAGACCAGAACCAATCCTTGCGTAGCTTGATAATCAAACACACAATTTATACGTGCCTTCCGAAATACGGAATCATTTTTCTTTTCAGATAATCAGGTGATTCAAGCCTGCAATATTCAACCAAACTGGAAACAACTTTTCACAAAGTATGCTTCCCAGTGGGATTCGAAGCCATGACCTCTGGATCACAAGGTGAACGCCTTGACCATTGGACCACGGAGGCAGTAAAGAGTCAAGTAGAGAAACTTGATGTTGTAGGATTTAAAAGATGACCGATCGGAAGTAGGATTCATCCAACGTTTACCAGGAACCTCGCTCCATCTAGCAGGATGTCCTGGACAATGACGATGATGGTGAAGTTTTATCGACCAACACTTGTTTCCGGCCAAAGAAAATATATTAAGACAATTTATTTGCGACGTTTAGCATGCAAATAAATGCATAGATATCAGGTTCGTTTGACCACTATTATAAATTATCACATTTAATACGAAACGTGACGATAACCCGTTTCCAATTACTAGAGATGAATTGGTTATAATCAAGAAGTCAAACTTAATTTATAAAACATGAAATAATTTACAGAGACACTTAAATAAATGCGTGAACGAACACTTCGAAAAAATTGCGTTTCCAATAAAGTTGTGTTTAGCAACAAAACTCTTTATACGTTTTATACATGTCGGATGGACTAGCTACCTATCTTTATGTCCAGTTTACCATCTTAGGCTTTCATATTGTAACACAAGTCTTGAACTTATTTTGGGGCTAACTCAATCCGTGTGATTTGTCCGTATAGATTTATTTACATATATATTTATTATGTTGCTAAATTTAGCCTTTATATGAAATCAAGATGTTGTATGTTACGTATTTTGTGTCCAACCTGTCAAAACTGTTATACATCGTCAATGCTACAAGTAATCTACTTTCTGGTTAACCGTACTACAAATAGATGTTTGATGTTCCAGCGAAAAAGTACTACTAATAAAATTTTATGTGGACATCATGAATTTTGAGATCCGTACCACCGGACCGGAGCCATGTTGAGAAAAGTAGATAAAGCGGTAATAACATTTGATACGACGATTTCCTACATTATAACCGAGGCAGTAACACTTAATGCTTGGTGTTGGTTCAATAAAATTTGATTAGGTTCCGTAGGAAATAAATTCGAGTGGACATAATCGTTAGTGGCTAATTCAGAGCTCTCTTTGTATATAAATGATGCATTATAGCTATAGAATCACTTTATAGAATCTTTACAATAATATTTACTTGTACTTATTTTGTTTTATTCCATTCAGTTTAATGTAGATTTTCCTTAGTATGTTATTTTTGTTTACTCGTCATATGTATGACTCTTCTTTAATTGCTCATGTTCTCTTTTATACAGCATTTTTTTTCAGCACAATTCGTAGGCTAGTTTTTCCAACTCATCTGTATAAGCAATTTTAGACTTATTTTTTTAACTATGAATGAGTAAAATAGCAAATAATATTATAAATTATAATACACATGAATATTTAAATATATTAGTATCACTCAATCAACTTCCGAACTCTCAACCAAAGTGAGTTCCAAAAACTCTACCACTCACACATCAATCTATTCCCTTAATGTGTTGATAACTACGTAAGCACTGCTAAATATTTTCCTATTACGGTGATTTGTTACCCTACCAATTAAGATGTCACAGTTGGCTTTAGATTTATAAGTGGCAATTAGATGGCATAATCTGGACATGAATATTGAACAGAGCCGAGACACTTATAAACAGCCCACAATTAGACTTGGTCGGATAATAACGGTGAATAAAAACCTTGTATAGCAACTACACTTGTTGGGGCGAGCTCCATTTCAATCATCTATTTATTGGATGTTTATAACCGTATCACAATTAGTTTTGAAGTAGTTCTAAACTGGTTGTTCACTATTTATGACAATTTTAAATTTATTCAATTTGACGTAATAAATTGGAAGCGCATAATTCTTAGCACTATATTCGGATTCTCTTATTACCATATTTGACAACTTGTTTATACGGAGATCAATGTTTAGATGATCTGATAAAATAACTAACGTTTCACAAATTAATGAACAGCATGAGAGATACTAATCATAGAATTAAGAAAGAAATGTCGAAGATTTTTGCACAAATCGTTAGGTATTAGCAAAGATGGCATTAAACATAGAACTTGACTCCAATATACATTATAATTTATAAAACAAGATTTGCCTAATGCAGTACATACATTAAATTTGAATGAAATTAAATATTAAGGTGTAAAAATCTTCAAATATTTTATATCTACAAATATGTATTCACACGCCCAAAACTCAAGTTTGTGGTATATTAAGTGCAACACAATGTGAGCAAGTGTTGAGTTTCCCGACATTTAAATATATTAACACTGCGAACATAACAATGACATCCCGCTAAGTGCCCTCTTATGCTCTTCCCAAATATTTGTATGGCGAGGCCTTTGATATAGAAATTTATAGATACACTTGCTCTGTTAGTTGAACGAGCGAGTGAAGTACTCCGAGTCTAACTTGGACAATCCGGAGTGTGTGTTTGTTCTTACTTATGTTTATTCGACACTAGCTCAAGTATCTTTGATCGGAACTTCATGACATTTGGTAGGTGATTAGATAAAACTAATAGAATTTTCAAGCGTTTACAAGCTGCGCTTATAAAAGTCTTGCGAAATGACTGCGTTCCTTTTTTCACTCTTTTTTTCGCTTAAAGACAGGAACTCTACTTAATTATTATTTTTATTTATTTTTATTTATTATTACAAGATAATATGAGAATTGAAGAGACTTTACCGACAAGAACACTTATAATGATGCTAAGATTAAAAGGATTGCTGCAGTCTGTAGTTTAAGAGAACTTATAAAATAATACAATCATTTTAACTGTTTTAGCTTCAGAAACTTCATCTTAGAATGTGTAAGCAACGACGCATCTTGAGAAAATATAACATCATTGGCCGAGGCACACAAGTTTGTTTACAAATATGTAATGTAATCAGTGGGAACGCGACACTCGACGTGGTACCACAACCTGCCACATACTTAAAACGATCCCCATTCATTAAAATATTCATTCATTCATTACTCACATAATCGATTGGGACTAACAATATGTTAAGTATAAATGAGATGCAATTGAAAAAAGTTGAATGCATTCATTCTACACAAACATTTTTTGGTTACATTAGTGTATCGATAAAAAATGATTCATGGCGCTAATATTTGCAAAAATATTGCATTGAAACTGGAGACATAAAAGCACTACCTTTAAGTAGTTGCACTATATTTAAGTAAACAAACTATAAGTCTAGACTAGTAAACAAAAGGTGAACGATATCACGAATTTTCCTTTACAAACCCAGACAGCGGGCGCAGAATACTGGAAACTTACGCAATAACGCTCAATTCTCGAGAAAACAACCATAATTCAAAGCACTGCACTCTGTCGTCTATGCTTCTTTCTTCCGGGCAATTTCTATTACCATATAGACGCGCTACTTTTCAATTCTTTTCCATTAAACTTGTGCATCGGCTTGCGTTCTACAGACCGGCTACGTCTCGCCCGCTACTGAAAACACATTTATAAAATGCTCTGTAGCTGTGCCCGCGACCGTCCCCTGCGACTGACATTCTATTGCGAATTTCAAAGTATATTTTCGAATAAGGAAAAGCGCCGCGGGTCAATGAAACTTTCATAACGGCTATCAAACTTCCGATTTATCGGGAATCGTATTTAAACTTATTTTACATGGTTATATTGCAATTTATTTTAATTCGCATAAAGGTTTTTGTGACATAAAAGCATCATATATTATGAAAAATATGCCAATAATAATTCTGAGAATACTCGTAACCAAGCAGATGTCGTACAAACGAAAGGATTAACCGCGACCTCCCAATTTGTCACAATAATTTTCATAACCAAAACACGACCAACAATACCTGGCGTATTTGTGTTATACTCAAACCAAACAAGCATTCTTCCCCAACAAAGACGTCTCTATCGGTAGCCCGAATTATCTGTCATGTTTCACAAATAAATAAGAGCCATTTCTTATCACAATAGGAACACACTATAAGAAGGTTGATTCGAAAACTGTTGAGAAAAAATCTATTTATCAAACAAGAGATGGGTTCCGCGAGATAATTCCATGGAGTCTATTATTACCCCTTTTCAATCTCTTTCGGCTGTTGGCTGCCCTGCATCTAATATTAAGAAAAAATGTCCAGATGTAGATGTAGATTGATCACATTGTAGTTTAGCGTCAGGTTTAGAAGAAAAAAAGAGTTTTGATTTAAATAAAAATTTGTTTTTTAATAATTTTACATGTATACAAGTAGTTACAAGTGATACTAATATGATTATGTACTACAATATTTTTTTTAAATGACCAAAATAAAACATTGCGTTAAATACAAAGCACATTTGAATCGTGTTTTTTACTTTCAATTACTTTTGTCGTCTATCTAATCTGTTATCTTTTTAATAATTAGTAGGCAAATTAGAGGTGATTCGGCATCATTGTGTAACCATTGACATGCATTAATATGTCTTTGGGGAAGAAAAAACCGGAGAGCACATCATATAGACTCCAACCAAAGCAGCAATGTCGTGAACCCGCTAATACGAAGTAAGAAAGTTAGGTGATTAATTTGTGGGTGAAATGCGGAATCCGTCAGCGTCCGCGTTAACGTCTCATCACACGAAATCATGTCCGCATTGTCCGCGGCAGCTTCGCGAGTTACCCGAGCACGAATTGCGCCTCACGATCGAATCTCATGATCGAAATACGTGTACGACCGGAACGTATTAACATAAAATATTTACAGTATGACGACTCCTTTACCCAGCGTGGAATATGAATTCGTTTGTAGAACACGATATTGCATACATTATTGGAAACAGGCCTAACGCGCGATCCGGGCAATAAAGGAGTATTGTGCGCTAAGATCGCTGACCGTATAAAACTCTCGATACGATCTTAGAATTTTTTCCTCAAACGGTGAGTGATGAATGATCAGTCAGCGTGTAGGGTGAGCGCTAATCGTCGGCGACATAAGTAGGTTCGGGAGGCACGCATCATTTGCCGGTCGTCCGGCGCGATTAACTTCCGCGCGATGACATGGGTGTCGGCCCGGCTGTATGTAATTACGAATTTGGCCTCGTCATCTCCTAAACGACTCTGATTCCCTGGTACTTGACATTTAAATTCCACTCATTAGGCAGATACAGCTGGGCTACTCTCAAACGCAATGTAGATTGAATCGAGATGTTTATCGCTTTACATTACGTGGCGCTCGCTCGTTGTTTTTACCTTATCCCATGTAAAAAGAGAGCAGTGTGTTTCACGTTTTATGTATTACTTTTTTTGGGTTGTACCGATAACGATGATAAGACACAAAACTTAACCCTTGCATTCTGAATGTTTGATTTAAAAAATAAGTTCTTATCGTATAACAATGAGTTAGGAAACGCTTTTATGACAGTATAAACCATAAAAAGAGTCCGGTTACAATGATTTGGATTCGTACTAAGTATTAAGTCTGTTTTTTTTTTTAATAATTAACTTCAAACGAATACTATTTCATACATAAGCATGTCAATCCTATTCAAATTTAAATTACGAGCAAAAAATAATCTCTAAAACCAATAAACACTTACTCGCTGCTAAGCGTAAAAAAAGTGATGGACTCCCGCAGCGTTCAAATAACTTCGAAAGAGATCGAACATTTAATTCTGGTTTTATAATAAAGGACACATTGTATTAGATAAAGGATGGGTTATAAATGTTATAATAGTGTCGCGTCATCTACATTCGTAATACGCCCTAGCGGGGTGTCACAGCACTGCGCCGGCGGTTATACTTACGAAGACGCTTCAAAAAAAAATTACAAAATAAATAAATTTAAAAGAGTAAAAGGCTCGGTCGCTCTCGGAAATATTTATTCAAATAAGTCGCCATCAAGCCGACCGTAAAAGCACGCGGAGGGTTGAGGGGCTAGCAGTTTTATTAATATTAAACGAACGCTTCAGTTGACACAAATTGGCGATAACCAAAGCGAGAGCGTCATAAAATTTTTGTTTCCCTTTACGTTTATTTGCATCTCCCGAAATAAGATTGTTACACGCTGAATGGGAGTGCTTTATCTGGCTGATCAGACGGGGCAGTAAAATCTTTCAGATAATAATGGGAAGCGTTGCAGATTCCAGGCACGGCACGTCCCGGGCTCTCAACAATCGATAGGTAACTGTAAATCGATCGATGTGAGAAAACAATCGGACTTTACTGCGCCAATATTATTATCGTGCCATAAAACAATAGAGTTAAGTGCCTTCGCCGCGGCGCGCTAACCCCGCTTACAATACTTTGCTTATGGTTACTGCTCAACGTTGCCAGTTACCACTATCTCGACTCAGCGCTAATTTGAATTTTTACGATGCACGCTGGGACCTAGTGCATAAAAATTATAAGCTGTAAAGGTTCCATGCAAAATGTGTAATTCACTAATGTGCAAATAACATTTTATGTTCTGTTTTTTTAACAAATTCTATGTAAAGGTCATTCAATAAACTTGCTCAGAAATACATCACATCGAAGAAATATTTTATAGCTAATTAGAGAAATACATACACTAGTACTATAGTATATATGTACTTATGTGTTTTCTTATTATAAGTTACGTAGCTCGTCTTATTACTTTATACTAAAATTAACAACTTAACACAACTATGTAAAAACCTATTTTGAATATCTTTTCATATTCAAATAATTTCTAAAAATATTTAAATAAATTATACTCAACTTCGGTAACAGCTTGATGCTATTGTGTAACGTTTGATTTATGTGAGTGTTCATTTTGAAGTCCAACACTTGAAAAAAATCTATCAATCTATCATAAGTATGTATCGCTACTAGAAAATCGAGTATAGTCGAGTATATGTACGCGTATCTTGTCTGAAAAAATAAGATGTGCCCCAGTTTCTATTTGCTTACTTAAAATTCCTGTCTATGACTATTCCGTGCGCAGTAAAGAGGAAGTTTTGAAACAGTAGCAGTATACTCCTAAATAGAAAGAAGCAGTTTAACGCTAAACAGTAACAACTTTTTCCACAAAGTCACGACTCAAAGCTACGGAGCAGTTAATTAACCGGTAATTTATATAAATGGCCGCCGACGCAATTCGGACAACAAATTATCTGCGATAGGAGATCTTCCGGGGAAGGAACGGGTAACTAACGGATATAGAGGTCGAGCGAACAAGCGATAAAATTGGGGCAATGACAACGGACCAAATTATTCACCAAGTACCGACAGCCTTCGAAGCCTCGGAGACATCTTCAACACGTAGGTACTCTAAGAGCTCGAGTAGATTTATTGCCGAGATATGCAAAGCGGGCGTCAAACTGAGCATTTCTCACCCAATTTAGAAAAGGACGGGAGCAGCCGCGGTCCTTCCCCGGGAACTATCCAATAAAAAGTTTGTCGTCGCCAGCGAATGGCTAATGTCTGGTAATTTGTTCGACACACTGGTGACAGATTTACACATGGGTGATGTCGAGACACAGTGGAGAATGCCAACGTGAACGAGGAACACCGCTCCGCTTCATAAAAGGCGGCTAGAACAATGTGCCAATTAAACGGAACGACGGAACACGAAATTCGTGTCTGCAGCTCCGTGGTACACGGCGCTTGACAGTTTATTTCAAGGGATATAATTTCCAATTATATTTCGAGAGACTCGTCCCACGCTAAAGAACTGACACGAGGCTGGCGTTAATAATGTTTGGAAGTGTGAGCATTATTGTCAAAAGTGTGAGGTGTATAACCTGGTAGGCACACGAAGGCAGCGCGCGGGCGTCGCTGCACTCACGGAGTCCCGCTGCGCGCGGACGCGCCTCGGGACTCCGCCATTTAATTTATCGCGAACAATCACATTACCATATCACTAATGTAATGCGGTCGCATCCGAATATGCGGCTTAAACGGTGTTTCGATTCCTTTGTTGTCCAAAAATTTATAAATCCTGTAAACGCTTTCGTATCACGCCCGCAGTCGTGGATTTTTGTGGAGATACTTTATGATCGTTGTTTTACAATCGTCTTACAACATTTTTACGTGAAATGGACGACATGCTGAAATATTAGCACATACGTGCAGCTGCAGCACGCCAAAGAAAAAACATTTTGAAAACAAACAGCACATTCGCTACGAATCAAAAACATATGAAACAGAATTTGCATTTTCAGTAGGTTCGCTCGTTCATAACACTAACAAACACTTTATTTTTTTGCATTTCATCATTTGCTATTCTGGCTCCATGCATCAGTTTTTAAATAAAAGTATATTAGGTAACAAAGCTTGAAGTGCACATTGTAGTTCTGAAGTATGGTCCGGGATCCAGATTTGTTACGGATTAAAAAATACAATGTTGTTTTAAAATCACTGAATTTAAAGTACAGAGACAATTTACCAAAAAAATAATGATGCCGCAGGCGTATTCGGGTTCACCCTTTATTATTAAAAGCATGAACCCATCACATTACAGTAATATTCAAATCGCGTCACACAAAAGAATCCCCATCGCGGTTCAGGTTTCGAAGAATGTGTAGCGTGGTAACACAATACGCGCCCTACGCCACTGCTGGGAGCTAGCGAACGTAAATTGGTGAAACAAGATACTACTAAATCACCAGGCTTCGCTTACTTTACTTTTATTGCTGCTTACAAGCCCGATTAGTTCTGTATTTACACGTCGAAACTTTGCATTAAAGGTAAATGTTGTATGTAATGATTTTAAGACAAATCTTTCAAGAACACGAGTTAATGTTCATCAACAAATCAGCGGATCATAAAAATGCTGCTTTACTGTCCCTAAAATGTACATATAAAATAATCAATCAAAGTTAAAATGAAGACGCAGAAAAATACAGACTTAACGGATTTTTTTTTAATTCAGTTTCCTGTGCTTATTTCATCGAATGACGTCGATCTTTTATAGTCATATTTTAGCAGAGAAATCTCTTTTTTTAATATTAAAATGAAATAAAAAATTAAATCAATAATATTGTAAGAATAAAAGCAATTTAATACAATTCATTCGTTTCGCAAATGCAACGTAAATCTCTTGCAAACATAAATTCGTACAGACAAACTTAAAGCTTATTCAATAGTAGAGATTTAAAACACAATACGGATCGGGGCATTGTTAATCGCCCAAAAGTGGGGGACTGCGATACGGCCAATGAATAACATAAACGGAATAACACGTTTCATTGCGGCAAAAATAGGGCTTGATTGACACGTGATCCAGGAGCTATTCAATGTAGAATGAACAGATTTTTTATACAGGTAGTTTTATTACCCCATTGTGGTGCGGAGATTAGCCCGCAGCAATGCGTAAAATATTTAATAGAGAGTTAATATCACAATGCTCAGGTTCGGGGAGTGAATATTGCACTTTTTACCGAGAGGCGAAGCTAATGTTCCATATTGTTGGTTTCTGAATAATGCTTACTTTTTTGATGAAGGGTTACGTTTTTGGAAGTTATATTTATCCGATTTATCAGTCTATGGAAGAAACTTTAAATTATACATTTATAAAAAAGATATTTTGTTACTAAGGAAACTAAAAAAATATATGCCTATCAGGGTAATTTATCTGCAGTCAGATAAAATATTTTCATTTAAGGATATAAGAATGGCTAACTGACACAGTCACATCTTTCAAAACTGTATTTATAAACTGCTTGTCCTCTCAAAACAAATCAACGTTTCAAAATCCAGAGATAAACCGCGCGACACGGTAGCCCCAAAAACCCAGGACCA
This sequence comes from Acrobasis consociella, assembly GCA_963555685.1. Taxonomy (NCBI): domain Eukaryota; kingdom Metazoa; phylum Arthropoda; class Insecta; order Lepidoptera; family Pyralidae; genus Acrobasis; species Acrobasis consociella. The sequence continues at coordinate 11,734,248 of OY743112.1, read as the reverse complement.
GACCACCATGTAAATTATTTCACTGGCCGACCATCTTGAGTTATCGTACTCGCCTGCAATAAACTCCCAGCGCCGAGGTTTTATCAGAGAACGAGCATGTTGCCATATTTCATTAGCCAACGGTCTGTTTGTGTTTGGGCGTAAAAATATCATATTAATCTCTGGAGTTACGGTTTGCCTGCACCCTCTTGTAGGACAATATTTATTGTGAGTCAAGTACGCACTGACTCACTGTCCTCCGTGCATCGTATGATTAAAGAAACGACATTAAATTACCGGACCCTTAGGCAATTTCACTGTTCGGTAATCAACAGAGTTGCAATATTCGTGTGGATTTTAATGGACGACACGAATGTAAGCACTTAGGACGCGAAAATTAACGCAATGTGACACAGCATAATCCGCCAATTACATCCGCGAAAACGGATGATAACCACAGTAATAATGGCCGACAAATATTAACCAGTTTTTATTTTTATGGAATTCCATTAAATTCGTTCGCATTTGCACGTTACATTCAAATTATTTATGTTATTACTGCCGTTAATAGGATGATGTCAACACGATTTTTTTGCTGATATTTTTAATATACTCTTCCAAGATTTTAATACATTACCGTCGAAGGATTAGGTATCTTGTATTAAAATCTTAACTACACATAAATTAAATTAACATGAAGCTCAATAATGCGACTTATTATATTGCTTCAATAACTAAGCATTCAAATGTCAGTTACACATTGATTGTTAAGTAACACTTTAGAAAACGGATACTTGATTTATTACAAAGCAAGGATACAGTGATTTATTACCAATTACCTTACTTTATAAAATTATCTAATAATTTACTCTATGAAACGAGTACATTTTGTTGCCTCACAATCTTGTAGCGAACTCTTATTGTATAATCTATTTCGGTAGAAATAACAAATTTTCGTCCCATTTTGCCTTCATACATTTCGCCTTTATATTCTTTATAATGCAAACTTGGTTCTATACCCTATTTACCTACTGACTTGTAATAAGTAGTGAACTATCTGACTACTTGACAATATTGACTCTTTTTTCCTTTGTACAGAATAAATCACACAAATCAAGCCAGTATTGCTGCGTGCTTTACGTCACTGACAAGAATTTAATCAGGCGGTGAGCTCCGGTCGGTATGCCCATGATGTCTAGGGACGCTCATTGGCAACGAGCTGAACAAATTGGAAAGGTGGCAACAAACGTTACAATTGAAATTTCCAAGATGCCTGCTAACATTTTTCTTAGTGGAAGCACGTATTTCTCGGCAGGAGACGCCACGCACCCCTTGAGTGGCAAAAAACCAGCAAAGTGCGAGACTGACTTGCTCTAAGTCAATCATTTGAAAGCTACACTAATACAGACAGACAATTTTTTTCTCTCTTTATGTGTTCAGTTACTTTTTTAATCACACACTCGTTTTTGTCATAAACTTATCAAATTTTTACTGTTTTATTAAATGTATTGATTTAAAATTACGACAGATTGAGATTTACTATGTAAATGAAAAAATATTTTGTGTTTAGTTATACTATAAAGTGTTTAATATATTTATGAATTTGCAGGCACTATATGTAGGTACAAATTTATAGTAAAATAGTTAATAAATTTACTTTGCAGAAGTCAAAGTTACATATGTAGTAGTGGGTGGGCGCCGGCCGGCAATAGTTTGCATGAAATAACTGGTGGCGGAATAACACAAAGTAATTCAAATCACATAGTATATTATAATAAAATATATAATGTAATTTTTTTAATAAAAAAGTGTCAAATAATCTAGAAGAACCGACAAACACACGGACGGCAGTGCTTCTTTTTTGTTTTCAGATACAGAACCCTAAAACCGTATCCTCGGGAAGTCTCGGTTATAATTGTATCACAAATGTTGCTCCATTGCCGCGTACGTGACTCACAATTCAGGGAAATTGTGCATGCTACTTATTATAATCGTACCGTAACGACCCATGTTGTAACGCTTTCTTACATCGCAAAAACTAAGGTCAGTGAATGGGACTGTCATCGTACAAAGTAGTCAATAGACGAAATTAGTAACTTATCCATTCAAGTCATTATAATATAGTCCAAGATCCAAGTCAATATATGATTAACATTATTTTTTAGGTTGTTCAACATTTTGCGGTTACGACTTTTTACAATAAATGATGCAAGTCACTGCTTTTGTATACTGCGAAAACAATTGAAAGTAAGATTTATCTTAAAAAACAATAACTAGATAACAAACATTTATCTTCCCAAATCCATTACGATGTCATTAACATTGTGCAAACAAATTAGTCATATTTTTTCGAACAGGGTTGACATTGCGCTTACGTGGGCGCCTACAGTTCGTCATTTTGGAATTTGTTGAAAACAATAGACGGTCCGGAATTCGTATCAAGCCCCGATAAGTATTTGTATGTCTGTTTATCAATGAGTCGGTGAGTCATTCATCATCGTTAGTCAGCGTCTATGCTTTCGATGTAAGTAGACAATATTGAATAAGCAACTTGTTATAGGAATAGGGCGAAACAAATTTGTTAAATCATTCATGTGTTCCGGTCATTCGATTTATTGACGGCATGAGAATCGACTTCTTGCATGCTGGTCTAGGAGAAAAAAATACTTAAGAGCTGCCTCTCAGCAGATCGTAGAAGTCAATCAAGGGAATGGGCGAAAATGCAAATCATGTATTAGGCGATGCGGCTAGCAATCCATTTTATTATTTTGGTTCCTTTTTCCACCTTCTCGTCCATCACGCTAAAAATGGCCTTTGATGTCATGCGACCCTAGGCTCTACCAGCTTAGAGTCGCAAGACACAAGATGCTCTGACTACCCCATTAGTAAAGACGTGATAGTGTGTATGTATGAGAATCGACAATTGATGTATGTAAACGTTAATAGAACATTGAATGTTGTTTACAAGGCCTACAGGATGACATGAAAATAAATCGACATGTTGGGAACACAATATGTAATACTTACCTAATGGTATGCAACAAACAGATTTTCTTTAATTTAGATTAGAAATATTGTAATGTAAATTTTGAGATTTAAGGATTTGTAAATTTTGAGACGGCAAAATAAATGTGACTGATTCCACAATAAAAATATGTTTTGTCAATTAAACTATGTATTGAGATTTGAGGTTTTCGCCAATATATTGTTTATAAGATTCATTCATGTACAATTTTCAAAAAAGGCAGCTTTTGAATTTTTTAGGTAGCTTACATTAATGCTTAAAAGCTTTATAAATACATAATGTAAGTGTCTAGATATTTTTAATAACTAAGAGATAAGTAATTTGGACTTTCCATCGATAAATCGAAGTAAGAGGGATCATAGAACGATATCTTGATAGATGCCGAATTAAAAATGTATAATTTTAAACAGTTAAAAGGTTCTAAATAAAGCATAATAAGAATCTTGCATTTGATAAGGATTGGAAAGGAGTAGCTAACGATCGAAATAGCTAGAAACGTCAAGGGGAGGACTTTTCCCAACTATGGGACCTAAACGGCTAAATAAAAAAGAGGATCTTAAAAGCTTCGTACAGTTTTCCACCTCACAATCTTGAGTTCATGTACAATAGGTAAAAGTACTTAAAACAACATTTGTATTGTAGGTAAATTGTTGAGAAACCTATTGTTAAAAATGAAGACCGGTTGACAAGTGCAATACTTAACAGTACTGGGATGTCACAAAATACGTAAATTTTTATTGTTGTGTCTGTCTGTCACCGGACCTTTTTTAGCGAGGCTACATTGAAACGTAATGACGTTTACATGAAAGGTACTTACACTTCACATATAACATTATGCTAATAAGTACAGTAATGCTAAAGTAAAAATAAATTCCAAAGCAGAGGTACCGCAAAGGAATCTAAAGTAAAACAAGTGTCTCCTCATATGGGATGTCAATACTTGGTCGCGGTGACTTCATAAATATGCATTTCAAGAGTAAGAACCGGCTTCCATAAACGAAAACCATCAAGTTTCTAGTTGAAATTTCTAAGTATAATGCACTTATTATAAAGTTAGTTTCAAGCAGATAGTATCGCCACGTCGGCACGTAATCGTGGCATCGCTATATTTGTAACATTTAATTGAGGAATTTCTTTGGGAAATCTGGATTATTACAGGACCAACAAATTAACCCAATGTTTATTTACACGACTCTACGCGAAACTACTCTTGCTAACAATCTTACAATTACCTTGTTACAACAGCAAGACACCTACTTAAGACTGTGCACGATCGCCAGCATTTAAAATAAATAATTTTCTCGAATAGATCATATCCAAATTTCATTTTATATATATTTGAAGATTTTTACAAAGTTTTACGTGCAGTCGTCACGTTTTCAGATCAGGTATCTCTAATGATTTTCTAACTTTCAAAATCTAGGCGTTGACATACTTACATAAAACGAATTCAATAAATTAAATTAAATTTCCGTCTCATTTATTTGTGAAAGATGCAGAAAGCACCGGCGTTCATGTTGCCTCTTAAACAGAGGACTTGTATAAATCACAGAAAAAATATTGGCAGCAATCAAAAATTTTCGGCATGACAAAGATGAATGAATACCACAAAACACGTACTTCGCGTGAAGTGTCAATATATCACGCCAATATAAAACTTGAAGAGGTGGGCCGAGGTGGTAACGTTACTGTGATCGCAATTAGCAGATGCTCCGTATAGTGACCGTCCGACGGCACGGCAGGGGGTGCAGATGTGGGTATTTGGTCGCTTTTCCCTAAGGACAGTTTGCCCCATAGCCTGACTCGTAAAGAACCCTTTTAAAGTTGCACTTTCGCCGCTTGGGGCAAAAGGCATAATATGTTATTTTGTATTTTATTCGCACGAAAATATTATTTTTTATATTTTTTTTTCTCGATTCAGATCATTAAAATAAAATAAAATGTTGTAGGCGTTGTAAACATATGTACGAAAGTCTAAAATTTTTTTTCATAATTTTCCGAAATTACTAACAAAAAGGAATCTTATAGCGATTTGAAACTGGTTTTTTGAATTAGAAAATGTTTGTGGGCAATTCAGAGTATGGGGCAAACAGTTTGTGGGGCGAAACAACCGAACAACCCGCAGATGTGACGACGATTGTTTGCAAATAACAAAGTGAACGCAGAGTCCGCGACAGTTCTAATTGTGCCACGACAATACGTAATCCAGCCGGCCCTATTCGATGGCACGTCGCATCCTAACTAAGAATACGAAATATGTAGAGCGGACATTTGTTTGTTTGTTTGTAATAACTTTATTGTAAAAAACATAAAATTTGAGAGAGCAAATGTACAATTGCGGAATTATCCAATATAGGGATCTCTTCCAGTCAACCTGCCATTTAAAGTGAATAAAAAAAAAACATAAAATCGGTTCCCATCTCTCCTTTTGGGAGCCTCGCATTATAGTTCCCAAAAAGCCCCCAAAAAGCACAGACAGACACAACGAAATACTAACACGTCAACCTGATTTTTGCAAAGGGGTTAAGTCATAAAAGTTCATTATTTCTATCATCATGAAAAATCATTGATGTACTTACAACAAAAACAAATGCTTAAATAAAGAGTATATCATAAATCATTGTATCAAACATAACACATACGAGTACTTACATAAAATACATATATTTCTTTTAAATTATTTCGAAGCACGAAATTAAAATAAAATATATCATTACTCATGTCAAAATCTTCACCTCCTCTTAACGTGTACACAGAAGATTAACATCAGCCTACACGACTTTGCCAAATCATAGCATATTAATAATATACTAACTCATGTTTTCCAATAGCTCGACTTAATCATATACTCATTATCGCCATATAAACGTGTCGCAAATCACCATGACGGCGAAAATTGATATTCATTGTCATTATAATCGACCAATACTTTGCATAACACTACTATAAAGTATCCAGTCAGAAAATATAACAAATAAAATCAGTCTAAATAGTCATCCCTAATAAACTGATAAAAATCAGTTTATTACGACTAATTAACTCTAATATCATCTTGCAAATAAATATGAGCCTGTACCAGATCTATATTCTTGAACGGAATATAACAGACTTATCACACAGATATAGTAAGCCCCAAAGTAAGTTCGAGATATGTGTTACGGGATACTCACTCAATGATAATACATTTTATGAAAAATACATAGGTATATAGATGTTTATCCAAGACCCAGGTCAATCTGAAAAAGATCATTTTCCATTGACTATTGACCTGTATTTGTATTGACCTGACTGGGGATCAAACTGGGACCTCCAGTGTGACACCGTGGCATCATAACCACTAGGCCACGGAGGTCGTCATTATTTCAAGCGGATCTATTTTTAACTGACTTCAAAAAATAAGGAAATTATGTGATACAATAATAAAGTATAAATAAAAACTGGACACTATCAAACCATTTAAGTTATGGCAGACTCCCAAGATTCATTTTCGGCACTCTGTTCATAACCATTTGTATTACATATAATGCCTACCTAGGCGTCTAATCTTGAAAGAACTGAGTCAAAAACAATAAGTGTTTCATTTCATTTTGCAAAGAGAATACTCAACCCCTTCTGTTCAGCACCCAGCGTATCCTGAATCGCCAGGTGCCACGGCATACAAACACACCAGAGTTGCCTCTCGCGCCAAATTGCCCGTGTCGCGATCGCGATCAGACGCACTACTAGGGGCTCTGCTCACGTGTGAAATCTCTTCAATTTACACACTACACTTTAACCCTGCGAGGGTAACCTGCTTAAAACACTCTAATGTTTAGAGTGCGCATTAAACTTTATTCTCCAATTCCAAATGGGATTAAGTTCATATGGCTCGTTGCACAAATCTTCCGCGACTAATAACAAATTACATTTACGAAATTGTCTTACCACGTATGTTTTTGTCGGCTGTGATACCACGAGCAAATTGAAATAGCTGATTACCTGAAACAAAAACAGACAATATTAATGTCGACAGCGATACAAGATATCAGAAGTTACGTTATTAATTTATTACACCTCCATGTAACCCTAATTCTGCGTCATTTCCGTTTTCGTGTACGCAGAGGTCTCGCCCGCCGGACAGGACGTTAATTAGAAAATTATGTGGGAAATTATTAATAGGTCCGCCGTGTACCCGATTAGATAACAAACTAGTCCATTAGTCGACAAGGATAAACCTTCGAGGGTCGGGGTAATAAAGGGTTATGGGCGTTGCGGGTATTGTTTTAAGGTTTACATTGGTTTTGGTGAGGTTAATTGAAAAGGACCTTGCAGCAGTGGTGCGGAGATAAAGCAGTAGCGAACAATACGTTGCGCGTCGCTCCGGGGGCGGGTGACGCGTGGTTGAGGAATGATCAGCCGGGTGGAAATGACGACTTAATGGATTATATGTGTCCGCCGACACCGAGATAAGTGTCGCGCCGGTATCGGGCCTGTCGCCGGAGATTAGGCAACTAAATTACAAAAATTAATATTATAATGGAAACCAACGGAACTGTTTCACACAACGATGCGCCCGCCCGATAAAACGCATTAAAATCGATCTTACGCACGCCACTCGGGATGATGTCGGACATTTATTATTTTCGAAAAATGATTACCTTATTTGTGTTTGATTAATGTTCGCTAATTTTTAACCTCCCGCCTTTGTATGCAGTAAAGTGATTACGAACGTGTCATGTGGAAAATTGCTACAATCAACAAAATATTAAATAAGGTTTTTCGAAACAGTTGTAGCATTCACTGTAAACAAATATGTATTTAAAACGAAGCTAAAATAATCATATTTTACTACTATTTTATATCTTCAAAGAGACGTTCTAACAAGTACTATATTCACTCTACAAATAAGCCTCTGACTTAGGTACTGCTCTACTAGAGATGACGTTTTAATTATCACGCCTAAAAAAGGCAGAATACTAATACGAAAATAACCACAGCGTTCTAAATATAACTACGTAATAACTTGAGTAGTATTGACCTCACCGGAGATTCTAAACATTGGTACAGTTTTTTTAGAAACGGTGCCATCAATCAACGATGAATGACACATGCATGTTTCACGTAATTTACGGGATCGTACCAAACAATAACGTTTCTGTTTCATTTGGATCCAAGTGTTATTTCGTGAATCACAAAGGCAAGTGACCCACATCACACACATGTAGCCACGCGAACACCCCAACAGTTGCATGTCGACGTGAACAACAGTAAATTGAATACGAACATATTGTTATAACGGCCGTCGGATAGCCTCCAAATATGTATTAAATAGCGCCACAATAAGCTACGATTTACCGGCAATCTATTCTTTTATAGGGCAGGACAAGAAACGCCTCGCCACTCCGACAAAAAGTCGAAGGAGAGATCACCCGCTGGCCTTTTGTCCGGGATGTTTCTAGGCGCGATGTGGACAAACGAGCCCGTGGGAGCCGGTGTGAAATATTGAGGCGGTGTCATAGCGGGACGGACGCGATTCCCATTACAAAGCCATTTGCGCTGTTTACATAAAGGAGGAGGGACGTGAATGCTGTGGACCCTAGTTGTGCTATTGCAAATTTTCCGCTTCTCGCGTGTCAAAGGAGATAATTTATTGCAATTGAGATACAGCAGGCGCCTCGGGACCGGGCCCAACACCTCGCATAAATAGTTGCACGACGGACGCCGGGACGCGCGAGCCGCCCTATCATCTCGACACCAAATAAAATTATGATCGCGAACACTTTCAGCCTCAGAATGTACTAAACGTGGAGCATCTAGTACGTTGCAATATAATGTAAAGGCATTCAGCGATTTTCGAATACATAGTTATGACTTATATGTATTCGTAGAAATTCGTTCCTTATCTATTTGTACTTTTATTGAAAAAAATCTCAAGTAGGTGTGATTAGCATAAATAATTAGATAACTATAGGAATGTGGTTCAAGTTGTTTTGTACTGGTAGGACTTACTTTGTAAGTCTACTGGGGCTAGCTTGATTTATCTATACACATTTAAGTACATATTTGTTTTGGAATTTTCCGCTGATTTCCAAAACAACAACAAACCGCTTGCATTCCTGTGTTTTTAGCATAAAGGTAACATCGCGCAGGTAAGTTAATTTACTGACTAGAATTTCGGTTAAGGCACGTACTCCAATTTTTTGCACAATAGCAGGTGTGAAACACGATTCCAAGGGAGCACGCCCAATTGTTTAGCCCAAAACTGGGCACAATGGGCGCAGATGTATAAACCCCTAAGATGTTCTGTGAACTGTGTAATTTTTCAAATGTTTTAATGTATCTTTGAGTATGAATGTATCGGTTCAAGAGCCTTGATTCGAAGCAAAACAAATCTTCGCTGAATTATAAAAAAAAATTTCGTTGTAATTTTATACGCTCTGACACTGAAATTTCTTCAGAAATAAGTAGCATCTACGTACTATGTTTACTTTTATAAGGTTTTATTTATAAATTTTTAAAATGTACATGAACGAATAAAATAAATAATAAATAAAGGTATGTCATACTTTATGATGCGGTTTTACTTAAGATATTTTTTACCTGGCTAAAAGAAAAGAAAAAACGTATAATTCGAGTTATACATTATAAAATGGAATACTTTATAATACCGTACAAGTAGGCAATTTTTTATTGCCATTAATAATGCAGTTTTGAGACAAGAGACTACATAATAATTAGTTAGGTTTAAGGTATAAAAATAAGAAAAGCGTTTAAGATACTTGTACACAAATGAAGAGATGTATAATCAAAAACCAGACACAATTTATTAAATCAAACGGTTTTAGGCCAAATTGGCAGCTGCACCAAATGCATAATGTGTAGACGTTTAATTTGATGAGAGGTTCCACAGAATATTAGGGATTTATACGAAAATCGTTTAACTAAAATGGTGGTTGTAGAATCCCCGGGTGCAATTTAGAGAATCAATAGTTTCAAAACGGGAGGTTTGCGTGTTCAACGCAAGAATTTTTATTTCCGACGACCCGAATTATAATTTGATTATGTTTCAAAAACTTTTATGGTAGTTAAATTATAAGTTCCTTTTTGTTTGTATATTTTTTACGTTAAAAATCTATGTACCTAACTGTATCAGGAACCAAGACGTGAAAATGTATGTAAATGTATCTAAGTATGTAACTGTTTAAAATTATACATCAATATTTCAAAATCAAATTATTATTTTTATTACAAATTAAATAACGGTTTAATTTTACAGTTTAAATTATTAATAAAAAATACAAATATTTGTTAAACCTATTTTAGTTTAAATTTGTTTAGTCTCGTTTTTTGTATGTCAATAACAACAACAACAATAAAAAGTAGGAAACAATAATAATAAAAAGTGGGAAAGGGATAAAACATGTTTTAACTAAAATAGGTTTAGCAATCGGCAATTTTTTTTTGTAAATAAGAGTAAGGTAGGCTATATTAATTTAGATGACCTTTTTACTTGTGACTGTAATGCATTCAGATCAGATGCCAACACTATAAGGCGGTGGTTGCAAAGTCAACGCCCGTTTGGAACGTTATGTAAAGTGAAGAGAGATCAACAAAGTCTCACTGTAATAAATTCCATTCATTTCATTAAGTATAGTGAGTAAACAAAATGTCAACAATCGTCAAATGTCTGCAATTGAATTCTATCAACGGGAGTGTTAACAAGCAGCGAGCGCGGCAATGCGCCTGTGCACTACCTGGCCAGCTGCCTCGATCCCCCACTAAGCTCTTTTCTTCTTACCCCGCGACTCCTACTGTCTCCCTCTCACATATGACACTAAAGCCTGTCTGAGCGCCACAAAAAGCGGTTTCGCTCACTAGTGTTGTGTGCTTTTCTCTCTAGTGTGCGTGTACTGTATTTTTCTGACGGGCTTTAACTCGAAACGGCTAAAGCATAACTTGGAGCGCTTTACTCGTCGCTTAATACGTTTTAAACTCGGGCGTGAATTTACCTGTTGGAACGCGTGAACCGGCGCGGCCTTGTGCGCGAGCGCAGCGCAGGTTTGAATCGGAGTCAGTTCCACCCCAGACCTCAACGCGAACGCGCGTGTTGCGTTCTCCACGACCGACTTGTGGTGGACGCACGATCCTGTCCAATTAGTGTTCTCGCGAGAAAACGGGTTAAGTGGCCGGTTCGGCTAGTGAAGTACTCAGTTTTGCGGCGGCATCATATGAACTAATGTGGGCCGCTGAGACGATGTTTATGTGCGATTTTAGTGCCAGCTGATGGAATATAAAACTATGTAATAAGTGTAGTTAGTGAAACAAAAACAATGTGTTCGGCTTGGTTCACGAGCGCCTTGGTGGTGCTTAGTGCTTCACTGTCAGCGCTATGTGCCTCGCTTTCGGCCACCACGGGGGCCCGCTACCAGGCCCCCGACGAGTGCCGGTGGACGACCGACGACAGCGATGCAGGAGTCGCGTTACAGTGCAGATTGAGGACTATAAACAGTGAACTAGAAAATACAAACTTTAGTGCAATACAACCGCATCTTACCGTGAGACTGCGGCTCGAGTGCAGTGATGCACTTTTCTTTCAAAGCTCGCTCGCTCCCGGCAGCTTCCGTCAACTAATTGAGCTGCGGGAACTAACCATTGAATACTGCAAAATTGGAAATCTTTCCGACGGCGCTTTCACGGGTTTACGCGAATTGAGAAATTTGACGATTCGAACGCATAATACGGATTGGTCTAGTATGTCACTTGAAATAACACCCACAGCATTTTCTAGAGACGTGCAAAACCTAGAAAGATTGGATCTAAGTGAAAACAACATGTTTGTATTCCCGGAAGGAGCATTGTGCACACTGAGAAACCTAGAATACTTGAACATGACAGGAAATAGAATGCGAGATATAAGTCATTTTCAATTTTCTACCGCACATCGACACCCAACGGAGAAATGTGGAGACAATTTGTTAGTTTTAGATTTGTCTCGAAATATCATAGATACTTTACCACCAAACCTATTATCAGGATTGAGAAGATTGCAAAAACTATATCTTCAGGGCAATGGATTGAACTCTATAGCAGATAGAGCTCTAGAAGGCCTAATTTCTCTAACAACTATAAGATTCTCCGACAATCAACTTACAAGCTTACCTCCAGAGTTGTTTAGTGATACAAAAGAGCTGAAAGAAATATACTTGAACAACAACACGATCACTGTGTTGGCACCGGGATTATTCAGTGATTTGGTTCAACTTCTGGTATTGGATTTATCATGGAATGAGCTCACTTCAGACTGGATAAATACTTCAACGTTCTCCGGATTAAAAAGACTTGTATATCTGGATTTTTCGCATAACCGAGTCTCGAAAATGGAAATAGCGCTATTTAGAGATTTGCATAACTTGCAGGTATTGAAGATGCAAGAGAATTTCATAGAACACATACCTGAGAATGTATTTAGTACATTGAGTAATTTGCACACACTGATATTATCTAACAACAGACTCACAACGATAGAAAGCTATGCATTCACTGGACTACAAGTACTAACCGTACTCTCCATAGACAGTAATCGAATTTCCAAAATAAATTCCCAAGCTCTACGAAATTGCTCGTCTTTGCAAGACCTACATTTAAATGGAAATAGATTGGATGAAGTGCCTTTAGCTTTAAAAGAAATTCCTCAGTTGAAAACTCTTGATTTAGGTGAAAATTTAATTGTGAGCATAGAAAATGCCTCATTTATTGCCATGCAACAAATGTACGGATTGAGACTGACTGAAAACAACATTGGAAACATAAGCAAAGGCGTGTTTGACAAAATGACATCACTAAAAATATTGAACTTATCTAGAAATAAAATTCACAAAATTGAAGCCGGCGCATTTGATAATAACATCAACTTGCAAGCAATACGATTGGATGGAAATTATTTAACTGACATTGGCGGTTTATTTGCAAAATTACCTAATCTAGTGTGGCTAAACATTTCGGATAATCGCCTTGGCTGGTTCGACTATGCTATGATTCCAACTGGATTGCAGTGGCTGGATATTCATGCTAATAGGATAGCAGAACTTGGGAACTATTTTGAAATAGAATCACAACTATCCCTGAGTACGTTTGACGCCAGTTCTAATAAGTTGACAGAAATAACGGGCAGTGCAATACCTAACTCTGTGGAAATGTTATACCTGAATGACAATTTGATATCTAAGGTGCAATCATACACGTTCTTCAAAAAACCCAATTTAACTCGTGTCGATTTGTATGGAAACAAAATAACAAACCTGGACCCTAATTCATTGAGAATATCAGCTGTGCCTCAAGAAAAATCAGTACCAGAGTTTTTCATAGGTGGAAACCCATTAGAATGTGATTGCACGATGGAGTGGTTGCAAAAAATTAATACTGGAAACAGAGCCAGAACTCAGCCAAAGTTAATGGATTTGGACAGCATAAACTGCAAATTACTTTACAATCGCGGCAGCTCACATGTTCCCTTGGTAGAGGCCGCACCCCATCAGTTTTTGTGTAAATATGAATTTCATTGTTTTGCATTATGCCATTGCTGTGATTTTGACGCTTGCGACTGTGAAATGACTTGCCCAAACAACTGCACGTGTTACCACGATCAATCATGGTCAGCTAATGTTGTGGAGTGTTCAAGCGCTGGCTATGTGAATGCGCTACCCGAAAGAATACCAATGGAGGCCACGCAACTGTATCTTGATGGTAATGACATTAAAATGCTCCCAAGTCACGCATTTATCGGTAGAAAAAGGCTAAAAGTACTGTATTTAAATGCATCAAATATTGAAACTATTCACAATAGAACTTTCAACGGATTAAAAGAACTCGAAGTGCTGCATTTGGATTATAATAACTTGGTTCAAATAGAAGGGCAAGAATTTGGTGGTTTGGATAACCTTCGTGAGCTCTACTTAAACAATAACAAAATTAAACATATCGGCAAAGAAATGTTTGATCACATGGCACGCTTGAAACTACTGCATCTGCATCACAATAGACTTATTACATTGTCCGTTTGGCAGATCAATGCTGCTATAACGGAAATAACTCTATCTTACAACCCGTGGTCGTGCGATTGTGACTATACAGAAATGTTCCGTGAATGGACGAAACGAGTTAGTTCTATTATCGACCTATCAAGTATTAAATGCATTTATTCTAAAGGAAATAGCACAGAATTAACGCCATACAGCGAGAGCATATTCAGTGAACCAGATACTGGATTCAACATTATAAATGAAAATGGATCAATTTGCACTGGATTGCCAAGTATAAACAACAGCATCAACGGAAATCTGACAGCGACACAAACTATAATCACAAATGAAGTCGTGCAAGATTATATGTTGCTTATAATAAGTTTGGGATTATTACTGTTAGTGTTATTTGTGAGCACAATCGTATTTGTTTTCAGACAAGAAATGAGAGTGTGGTTCCATTCAAAATATGGGGTGAGATTATTTTATAGATCAAGTGACATAGACCGAGAAAGCAGGGAGAAAATGTTCGATGCGTTCGTAAGCTATAGTTCTAAAGATGAAGCGTGGGTTGCCGAGGAACTTGTACCAATGTTAGAGCGCGGTGACCCCTCCTACAAATTATGCTTACATTACCGCGATATACCCATGGGCAGCTACGCCGCAGAGAATATTATGCAAGCCGTAGAATCTTCGCGCCGTACCATAATGGTTCTCAGTGAGAACTTCATAAAATCTGAATGGTGCCGTTATGACTTTAAATCGGCCCATCATCAAGTGCTGAGAGACAGACGAAGAAGACTGATAGTTATTTTGCTAGGCGACGTGCCTCAGAAAGATCTCGACCAGGATATAAAATTGTATTTAAAGACAAATACATATCTGCACACAAGTGATAAGTTGTTTTGGGAGAAGTTAAGGTTCGCTTTGCCGGATGTGCCGAGCGGTCCTAGAATTCGCGACGTGCCAAGTCCCGTGGTCAATGCTAGTGTGGCCATGCACAGGCACCATCACGCAAGGAACCATCTGGGTGCCCTGCCGCCCCCGCCGGTGCACGGCGCGCACCCAGTCCTACCCCCACATCCCTCGCATACGCCACATCAAGTGCCTCCCCGTGCGTCTCCTCGCACGATGTCCGTCCACGTGTGAAAGTGTTGTGAAGTGACTGAAGTGTAGTGATAAAAACTGCGTAATAGTGATTGTGACTTCAGAGTAAAATTGTGATGGCTAGTCTATTAACGTATGTATTGTATATAAACATTTAATTTCAGCTGTAAATGTAAATATGCCTAGCTTTAAGTTCTATTTTCATTTTTGAAACTGTGTGTAAATTTTGTTTCACTATAAATTAATTTCAAACGACATTTAAAAATAGTAATGTAATAATTTCAACAATAAATCGTCACGAAAAACTATAGTTAAACGCAGTAGATATAGATTTTTGTGTTAGGCCTATTTGGGCTGTGTTTGTTGGGCAAGGTTTGCCAATTACTATTAAAGTAACTTAATAAGGCACCATTGCCGCTATCTGTGATAAAATTAGATTTTAATGTTATTGTTTAGGATCCCATCAATGTAAATATTTTGTAACTTACAATTAGTCATACTTGAAAGAAATATTTATTGTAAAGATTCTCGAAAATTGACGCTGTCAAAAAGTGATAAACGAGAAATAAAATATCAAATTAATGAACGCATATCTTTTCTTTATTAACAACCTATTATTTTTGATATATTACAAACACAGGGAAACTATTAATACAAAATACATTAAAATTTTATTTGAGAACATAAAAGACATATATAATAAATTGTTTGAACATATCTACGACACATGATAAATCGTGACCAAATACAATAGATGGTAGAGACATTGACACATTGTTTAGAAAATTTAGGATTTTCTTACTGTTCGTTAATCGAACATAAAACTAGTCAGTCAACTTTCATAGTAGGAACAGTATTATTAGAGAAAGAATGTAGAGCTACAATGTGAGATAACACTAAACTTTATTTTTGACACATCCGTGATAATTAACTAACAAACATGACGAAGAATCGACAGCTTAGAATGTTTCACGAAAGTGGCTGTTAAAAAAAGAAAAAGAAGTAAAGTAGGTACCAAATACTGAACTGAAAGAAATGAGCTGTAAAAATTATTATTTTTTAATATGTTTTAAAATTGCATTAATATTTCACGCAGGGAGAGACTTTGCACTTTTTAACGATAATTTCAACTATTAAATTAAAGTATAATGGTCAATTCATTTGGGATTTCTGGGTTTAAATTCCGGTCAAATAAGCATTTTTTTTATTTAATGATTGTAATGCTTTTTCATACTATAGTTTCAATAAGAGGGCTTTTTTAAAAGCAATATATCAATAAATGATCAGTATCTAAGAGTTTATTATTACAGATTATAAAAAAAACCTTACCTTTTTATTGAAATCAAAAAATATTAACATGTTTTCATAAAAATATATATACTTTGTACACTTTTACTAACTCTTATTCATTCACTCTTGTTATTTACCACCTTGTACACGGAAATAAGCGATGTTTTTTTTTATCAACCTTTTTTGGGCAAAGGTCTCTCCCATCTTTTTCCACTTAGCGTTGAATACATATACAATTTTTCTAACATATTCTGACCTAGGTTTCACTTCAACTGTTTAAGTTTACGGTACTTACAGAGCCTGAGCGAACAAAACTTAACATCGACCATTACGGCAAAGATTACAATTTTACTGGCATTCGCCGTCGGCCATAGCTTCTCTCGTCTTGATTTCATAGGCTGCATAATAAGCCACAATTGAATTATAATGGTTCACCTTGAAATGAATATACTTAGAAACAACATTTTATTGAAATACTTAGCGTTAGTGCTGCTTAACTTGTGCTCGTAAAACGAACATTATGCACCACTATTCTGTGAGCAATATATGTACTGGGAGAAAATATTCTCTTGCATATTGATTACGCCAGAAATAGTAAATAGGCAAAATATATTAATATATTACCAATGACTATACATTTATACATTGCTTGGGAGTTTAATGACAATTTACTACATCTCTAGTATGTCTAAAATAGGGAATTGAAAAGGTATCAAAAACGAAACATATTAAAGTTTAAGTACACTAATTACCCGGTTAAAATTTTAATTTAATGAGATCGCTTTTTGTTATAGGCATATAATTAAATAACATAATATGTCTAAATACTATACAAATAAGAAACAATTGAGTAGTGAGAGGATTTGTAATAAGTAAATTAGGTAGAATTAAAAAAAGACAAGTAGCATCCATAAGTTGCGTAGCCCTCGTCAGCTTATGACGCTATTTATTTTTTGATTCTTGAAAAATATGAAATTCCACGATCATTACAAAACAGTTTCTTAATCTTTTTGTCTTAAATATAAAAAAAGCAAGATACTCGTACGAAGTAAGACAAAATAGGCATTACACAACACGAGTATAATTATGACATCGTCATTTGAATTGTTCATCTTACTGTCATACTTTCATGGTAAAAGTAGGCCTAAGCTAAAATGCAAGTATAAGAGCATTACTCTCAAAGCTTTATTTTATATTTATTATAATAATGTAGGTACATAATTCCCCCTTAGATTTAACGTCATCATCATAATTTCAGCCGCATAACGTCCACTGCTAGGCTTAAGCCTCCCAACGATTTTCAAAATGACCGATCTACAGCGGATCTAATCTAACATGAGAAAGGATTGAAATGAGTGAGTTTCAACTCACTTCAATCCTTTCTCATCCCATTTTTCTATCCAACAACATAGCCATCGTATGATTACAAAGCAAAAAAACTAATCAAAACTGCGATGCGTACTATACCCGTAGTTAGAAGTAAATAGTTATGGCATTCCAAGTTTTTCAAGGCGGGATCAGAGCTGAGCCGCTGGCCGAGCGTCGACCGCGAGCCTTCAATCTGAGGTAACAAGATCCTACCCGCAGCTCTAACTAGGTGTGAAACAACTGCAGGAATGAACAAAAGGATAACGCGGTTTATGCACTGGGATTCCTTTTACGGTTCGCACGATGTTCGTTTGTGTGGACGCCGCTCTTTATCATGAAAATGCCGCGTATGTTACGGAACATTTAATCGCTAATAAAATTTAACTATAGCCTCACTTCATTACTTTTAGGGCTAAGTTCTTCGAACGATTTATCCTGATTAATGTCTGACTGAGGCTGTATTTTATACTAGTTAGCGTTAATGCTACAGGACGTTTTAAGTAAATAGAGATGTTCAGTGAGGTAATGACTGACTTATTTATTCCCTGCCAATAAGCTATGGAGATTCTATTTTCTAGACGACTTTTTTACAAGCAAATCCAGTCCAGTACATAAAACTAATTACATTATCACGGTGGGATAGGGATAATACTATTTTTCCACACTATTTTTCTTAGTATAGTACTATTACTATCCTAAGAAAAATATGGTGGAAAAATATTATATTGTGCATAATACTATTATTATGCACTATGCACTAAATTGAATATACGGCAATTTGCGTAATACATATATTCTACTATTTTCGGTAAAAAATATAAATCTTATAAAATCCTATTAAAAATCCTATTCTAGGTTATCTTATCTTCCTCCTTCTATACTAAATTCCCTAACTAATCACAATTTCGTGGTTAGACACGAGCTAAAATGAAGGAAGAGATAGATTACAAATAAGAACAAACGAAATTGCGGTATCTCTATAACATGCTGCAATAAATGCCAAATAAAAAAAAAATGAAAATCGTTTATCGAAAATTATAAAAATAATTTAACAAGGCATTCCAATTGGAACCCACTTGTTACATTAGCATTTACGATTCCAATTTGAGATATGGACCGAGTAAAAAAAGTAAATGTTGGCTATTTGAGATGATTTTCGTAGCTCTGCGCGTCCATCCATCTCGGCGGGGGTAACGTACGAGCTACAGCGCATACTGCGGTCTGGGTAGGGTTGTCCACGTAATATTTTATAACTAAGAAAGAAAATTTATAAAGTATACCAACTGTCTTCTTGCTAAGAAGAAGACTAACTCCTGTTTATGTACTTCGATGTTGCGACTTACACATTCATTTTATAATTCATCATTCATCTATTATTAATAAATAATAAAATCTTTTAAATAAAACCTATAAATGTTGTACGACAGTCTTTCAAAAGACTGTTAAGGAAGATCTATCTATATGTTATCTCAACACCTCATACAAAGCATCACTGTAACAAACACAATCGCACAAAAATACATTCAACATATTGAATGTATTGATTGGATATATGGTCATTTATTTAGTAACATACAATTTGTTTAAACACATCAATAACTATGTAAGTTTCCTTATTTATTTTGCATAAACACCGATGCGTAATTAATTACCAACCATTTTATTATTTGAATGATGTTAACAATTCAAACTGTGATTCACGTAAATTTAATGTTAAATGTATCATAACAATAGGGCTCTAATGACGAAACTATATCCTAACCAGAGCATAAAGCATCAATTCTAGTTCGAAAACCACACGAACAAAGTAAGTTACCATAGCAGCCCTACAACAGAGTGGCTTTCAAACCAAACTAATAACCCCTCAAACGTACGCTGTGATGTGCAGTGTAAAACGAGCTTTATTGACTATTGCGGTGCCCTGACTCGGCTGGCGAAACCACGAGTGGAGGCAATTTTGAGACAATAGTTGTAAAATCATAGCACATGAAATATGTTGCCTGGAACTAGAATTTGTTTGGAAACACGCAATGTCAACTGAAATATTTATAACGATTTCTGGTTTTGTTGCAACTCAAACTGTTAGTTATCATTTTCAGTTAATAGGTACTAACAACACGCTTTTTCTAGTCAGTAATTTCGGCGATGGTAAACAACGAGACGCAATTTTGTAGAAAATAGTTGTAAAATCAAAATCATTTATAATGATTTCTGGATTGCTGCAACTCACAACATTTTGGGTTTCTTTTTCATGCAATGACTCGGAAACTACCAGTACCGAATTACCAGTCTGTGACTCTATGGAACTTTTAACATTTTCTTTTTATGTAGGTACAAATCTTGTAATGACAATTCATCAAGTCATCCCACATATCATTATCCAATAAGAAACTATGAAATTAACTTGCAAGAGGAGCTCAATCAAGTAGAAATCATCTTTAGATATTTTGTTTTTATACACAACAGTAAGAACATAAAATAATCAATTGAACTAAAAATTAATAACCCACCTAAATTTAAATAAAACTATAAACTAAAACAAATCTAATTAAAAATAAAACATTATATTCAATATGGCCTCTTTAAATATAAAACCCAAATGACAGTCAAAGAATAACTAAAGTTAGGTAAAATCATTTTTACAAAAAAATTACAACACTTTCCCTGTTTTTTCTATTTATATAGGATAAAAAATGTCTTATGTACCTACTTTATTATTATTGATAGTGTACATTTTAGTTTAGTTAGACATTTTCTACTCGCGCACACCTCTAATTTCTCAGGTGTAAATTAAGATAATTGGAGAACAATATGTTAGTGTTGAACTGTTCAGTATTAGAAAGCTTTCAAATCAATGAACTTTCCGAAGCTTGAAGAGACGAAAGTTAGTGCTTTAAAAATACTTCGTTTTAAATCATTTTCTAGTTGTTACATTACACCTATAGATTTGAGTTGAGTACATTTTCGGCTCAGAGTCTCGTTCCGTCGCAATATTCCATCGCCAACTAATAGCCCCTCGCAACTCTATGATAATACGGCAATAAATCATGTGATTCGCGACTTGCAAGCTGGAATATCATTAACGTTATTAGCACGTCGTAAACTTAGCCATACAACGAGCGTACAAGCCTTGTAGCTTGGCCGTAACGAGTGTTTACTTTACCTTTTGCAATCATCTGATAGGTAGAACGCAAACTTCTTTAATTGTTGATTCTTGTTCTCTTAATGCATAATTACAATTATTAAGACGACGTGTGGTGTCATGCAGAGTAGCGTCGAATGCGACTTAGGAATACAAGCTAAACAAAACGTATTATTTATTATTAACTTAAACATCAATGATAGCTCTCCAATACGTCTGGATAGCATAGATTGCCAAATCCTCTGGCTGCTCTGGCCAAGTATGGCTATATTATAGTACAGAGAGAAAGTGATCCTGCAGTGGAGACTTAAAAGACTTGATAATGATAATAAATAAAGAAGTAATATGTATATCCGCTTTTAAATATGAACCTTATCATCTTAGCACGTTCCTGGTTGAATCCTCAGCTGTACTGCTTCCCAGGATCCGCTTTCTACCTTTTCTGACCGACTTCTAAAAAGGAGGAGGTTATCAATTGGTCGCAATTAAAGAGCCCGGGACCGATTACAAAAAAAAAATAGTTTGATAAGGCGTCAGGTTGTCCCAGAGGTCCCATTTTATAAAAATCGGTTGTATTAATTGAGTGAAGTCGGATTTTAGTTTTGAAAAATTATGATAGATGAGATTTCATGCAATGCTCACTCTTGTCACTCACACCTCATCCAACAACAAAGAATGTAATCATCAAAAGTTAAGTCGCAACACAGACTTTTATATTTTTTTCGATTAAATAATTCTTTTAGATTGTATTGCATTCGCAAAGTGTGTTTATCATTGCAAATAGCGTGAGAACTTAAAACTAGTATTTTATGTAATCATGAAATCAGAGAAAAATGTGAATTGTAGGCATTATCGTGTAACGTTGCACAGCAACCAGTAATCATATATCTTTTGTATTGTTGGATGTTGAAAGGTTCAATTTAAACGTAAAAATAAAGTCATTTTTTTCAAGTAACAAATTATAAGACTAGAAAAATGTAAGTACAAATCATGTTAAATAAGAGTAAATTGTGGGTTAGTATATAAAAAGTTACAATGCTAACCCTGCCACTGTTATAGCACACAAAAGCCACATTGATAGTTTACAATAGACCTACGTCGTGTATTGTATAGTGTACTGATAAGAAATTACAAATTACTGTCTATTTGTAGATCAGATATAATTCAGCCAAACAATTAATTTGGAGAATTAAATTATTTATTCACTAACAACTATCGTCTTTATCCCTTTCTGCATCAGAGTTAGGTAACGCAACACCCAAAAGCCACATTTTGCATGATAGTGGCTTTAAAGATAAACTATTATTGTGTTAACTATGACTAATCGTGTCAGTATTCTTAACCGACTTCAATAACGAAGGAGGTTATGAATTTAACTGTACTTGTTATTTTTTTTTTTGTTTATTTTTATGAATGTTGCCCGTTTAAACGCCGATGCCTGGACCTATTTAAAAAATTCTATATTCTAAAGTATTTTTTTTTACCAAATGACACAAATCACTTCTCAATATCAATAAACCATATAGTTTGGTGTTGAATTCTGTTTTTAGTTTTTAGAAATTATCATCCAACTGTTTGCCCTATTTCGAACTCATAGAATAGCTTAGAGAAATTAAATTATCATCTTGGTGCGCACGCGAACTGCCAAACTGGTTACTCAGAACACAATGAAGTAGGCAGGTTTGGTAAGAGACCTCCAGTGTGACAATTCGCGAGTATTGTTTCAAAAATACCACTATCGTGAGTCAGCGATTGCGTTTAGCACAGATCCAGTCCTGTTTTTGAGTCATCAGACTATGCTTATAAAATAGGGGTAGCAATTGAAGAAAAAAAGGAGTTTGCTATAGTTTCACTTTTGCCGAAGTCTTTTGAAATACTTAAAGAATATGAAAAAAAGAATATATTTTATATTATTAGATAACATTAGCAATACATGTTTCAAGCTGCCCTGATGCATTTCGAAGTACAAAGAAGCTCAACATATAGTTCCAATGGCATAGATGCATGCCATTTTATTTTATGATATGCAAAAAATTCGACAGAACAAGCCTTTGCAATATGATATATTCGTAGTAAAATCGTTTACACTAGTTTTTCAATATAATAAAATATCGCAATAAGAAGGCTACGATTTAACAAGACGTCACAGTATAGAGGAATTGTAGAAGGGCTTTCGAAGAAAACTCGGTATAACAGTTCTCTCATTCAATTAGGTATCCCGCTTTACACGCGTAAGTGCAACAAATCGCGCCAGCCGTTGTACCCATCGAATTCCTTGGTGTCAGTGAGATATTCGTTGCTGGAACCCACATTTCATGCGTCATTTCTGTACGTTTTTTAGCGTTTCAGAGCCGTCAGACTGCAACACTGTTCAAACAATGAGAAACGACCGCGACACGAGGAGCAACCGCCGCGCCATAAATTAAACTAGAGAATAACACGAGAAAAAAAAACGCGACGCAGCGCAACATTAATCAGGCTCTGAGAAGGCGTAGAGAATTTATTTTACGATTGTTACAGCCGATGAAACGTTAAAAATGCTGTCGGAGCTATATTGAAACATTCGACGCATTGTTCCCGAGCCGATCGCGCCGATAACGCACCGCGGGCACAACCCTAGCACCAGCCAATAAAGAGAGCCAACAGAAGTGTAGTAACAGTTATCTATCAGGATTTCTTACGTGAGCTTCGAGGTATGTCGGGAATCTTATTTTGTGTGAGTCCAGCCACCCATTCCGTCAATTCAGTTCGGATCTAACAAGAAACTCCGATGTATTGGTAAAATCCGCAATCCATAGCTGATAAACAACGTGGAAGGTACAAATTACCCAGGCGGCAGCTGACTTTCTTAAGGAAATCACGATTTCTTTTTAAATATTTGTCTGTTATTTTGATTTCAGTATACTATTGATCTAGTATAGCCTGTGGTTTGATTTATTATAGAAGCCGAAAATTTTAGACTATCGTTCATGTAGACTTAACACTCACGACACCAGGGCAATGTCACACTTTGAGCTAAATAGACGGGCTATACAGAAAGATAGTAAAAACATTTTCAATATAAAAAAAATCATTCGATTGACTTTACCCCGTGTATGTACGGTACGTTAAAATAATTGTCATAATTTCTCTGTACTAATTGTATGAGAAATTAAGACGTTGAAGGTAAATTATAATATGATAATTTACACATACCTAACTTCCTCTAACAACCTTAAGGTTGGCTGTTACATAATACTTTTATATTAGTATTAAGTCCGTCTATTGTGCTATACAAATTGTATTTTGTACAACAAAATTGTATTTCGTAAAAATATATTATTATAAATTATTATTATATTATAATGAATGTAGGCCACTTTAGAACGATCATTTTGGAAATCCTTGGGAGAGGCCTATGCCCAACAGTGGACATTATGCGACTGAAATGATGATGATGATTGCATAGTAATTATAATTTCTAAAGCCTGACGTACAATTTAGTCACATCTCGTACACTCTTTAATTTATCGTAGCACCTTGTTGATTTTCCTACGTAAACTGTGTAACGCGGCCGTAACACGTTTCTTTTTTATTAGTACTGGTTTAGTGTAGAACGGAACGCGACTCGTATCGATCGTACGATTAAACCCAGAGATATCATAATCACCGGTCTGTGCGTTTATCGAAACTACAATCGGAGAGCGGCAATAAATTTGTCTCATTTTAATATCCTAGAGCGTGTAATGTTCCGCCATAATCGTTCTAGGTGTTTGGATTTTAAAATGTCTTTTTTTTGCCTAATATTGTGTCCCACCAGTGGGCAAAGACCTATCTGTCCTATTCAATCTTCCAAGTTATTAGAAGGGCGCAGAAGAAAGAATAGGATTAAGAAAGAGATAGCTGGAAAGCGCTGCATGCAGGCCGCTCTTGGTCGGTCATTTTGAAAATATTTGGTTGAGGCCTATGTTCAGCAGTGAACGTTTTGCGGCTGAAATGATGATGATGAAGAAAGACATAGATTAGGGATGCTGAGATGTCGTAGAAAATTCTTGCATAGATGACAACGGATATCTCTAAATCTTATAGAGTAAGATTCTCTAATTTGCTTTTGACAGCATGTTTATTTCATGATATTAGGAAATATGGCGTTAGTTTATTCGCCCACTTATACCATGGATACCTGAGGATGGTCGACGTCGCAGAGGAAGGCTGAGAAAGAGACGGCGCGATGACCTCGACG
Organism: Acrobasis consociella; assembly: GCA_963555685.1. Lineage (NCBI taxonomy): Eukaryota > Metazoa > Arthropoda > Insecta > Lepidoptera > Pyralidae > Acrobasis > Acrobasis consociella. The sequence continues at coordinate 11,709,118 of OY743112.1, read as the reverse complement.
CTTTCCAACATCAGTGGTCAGCAAAGACAGAGATAGAGACACATGGAAAGAAATGGGAGACCTTTGCCCAGCAGTGGAACGATATAGGTTAGTAAAAAAAAGTTAGGCAATATAATCAGGAAGTCATTAGTAAGAGGGAAATGTCACAAAAAATTGTGATATTTTTCAAGTTCTATCTTCGTCAACCGTGAACCGATTTTGATGATTCTTTTTTTTATTTGAAAGCCTTTTTCCTCTTTAAGTTGGTCCCATACAATTTGGTTAAGACATATGAAGAACTTTGGAGATATGGAAGAAACTCCTGAAAGAAATTGCAGCCGGTTGTTTTTTGTTAAAAATTTAACTATTGATAAGTGGTAACAGCAGGTAATGACGGCTACTCTCCGCACTAGTAGGAACTATATTGCGGCAGAGCAGTGTGTCTCACGTTAGTTTTAATCAAAATGCTTCTTCCACTTTATTATTGCCACTAAACCGAGGAATATAGTGCGCGGGCGGGCGACACGGCCGCCGCGTACAAAAGACATCAACGCGCCGCGCTTCTATTTATAGGTTTCGAGTTTCAAATCGAGTTCGCAGCACTAAATATCCATTCAGCCGATAAGAGAAATTAATGGCATTAAAAAATTTACCGGCACTGCGACCTGTTACACGTAACGGTAGTAATGCTATAAATGTTTAAAATAATTTTATGATATTGTAATACAGCGCGGCTATGCTGCTAGTGTATTGGGCACTTTTGCGCTAAAAACGTTAAGAGGCGGATAAAAATAAAACATTTGACATTAAATATTTCTTTTAAAAATTCAAATTATGCTGAACATTGAGAATTGAGATTACAAATAATGCAGACAATAAAATAAATACTATTTCGCACATATTCTCAATAGGCACATTTTCTATCGTTATCACATTTTCAATACTTTGCAACATTCAAATAGGTACTTAGTCAACCGTTGAACTTAGTCATGCAAATCTTGTCTCTGTCGAAAGAACCCATTCATATGATCTTTTATGTGCGCTTCCTTATTCTGACTCCAACACAAAATAACACTAAAATCTATTAACCATCCTACTAGTAAACATGTGACTACTCTCATTAAGCCATCCTACTAGTAATCATGTGACTACTCTCATTATGTATTTTAGATTTGTTAAAGCCCTCTGCGACCTCTCTGGTAAGTAAAGTTGACGACATTCGTGGTGTAATTGGTCAACACTCTAAACCGCCAATCCTGGGTTCGATCCCCAGCCAGGGCAAGTTAAAAAAGGCCTTTGTCAAATTGGCGTGGGTCTTGGGTGTTTATTTATACATGTATTTATTTTGATATATATTATCGTTGAGTTAGTATCCCATTTCCACAAGTTAAAACTTACTTTGGGGCTAGGTGATTTGTCACTATGTATTTATTTATTTAAGTAAGAATACCCCGGAGCAACGCCATTAAGTCTTAGCAACGTTCTCGAAATCTTCCTGAAACCACTTCAAAATTGGCATCATAAAAGGGGGAACAAAAAATGCTTATTAATTAAGAATATTTGGAACATGACCTCACCGAGTCAAATTCGCGGCCGCATTTCGTGCCGCGGCCGGTCATAGCCCGAGCCACAGGTTATAGAAACTACAGATATGACGCCTCACATTTGCTGCATTTGGATATGAATGAGTGGGTAACAGAATTGAATCCTACTAATATTTTAAACGCGAAAGTTTGTAAGTATGGATGGATTGATGTTTTAATTACTATTTCACGCGCAAACAGCTGGACCGATATTGATAAAATTTGGTACGCAGGAAGCTGACACCCTAGATTATATTTATAGGCTTATAGCATATAGGCTACTTTAGACGCAGGTAACACCGCGGGGCGCAGCTAGTATTTAATAAATAATCGTTGAAGAAATTGCACGATATAATAAATATTGAACTAGCTGCTCAAGAATGCTGCTCTTCCTTGTCACTAGACGGCGCTTTATGGTAATATTTAAGGTTTTGCACATATTTCCGAGATGTCCGCATGTCAACATCACCTATAGGTTACCTAGTAGAAAATGCCTACGGCCTTAAGTCCGCCGATTACAATACACGTAATATAGTTAAATAAATGTAGCGACTTTAAAAAAAATGGAAATTAGATCGGCTTTTCAGATTGCTGTGCTTAAATTGTTCGAGATCGTTGCAGTGCAAAGTCTAGCGGCTAAAAATACACCACTGTTCGAGGACAGAATTTGGGCATGTGATTTTCAACGGTGAAACAAGACTAAAAGTCTAAAGACGAAACAATATCACTATCTATCTGTTTATTCACCGCCTGAGATGTGGCGAACTTTGCACCAGTTATACTTCTGTAAGCCTACTATTTTGTATGCAGCCTATAAATACGGGCGTTAATCTCCCTCGTTAACGCGGAGTGGACGCAACCTGTTATTTTGTTCTGCTATTACGAAACCAAACAATATCACGTGCTCTCTTTTATGTGTTCCGCACCGGTGCCTGATTAACATGAGCTTAGCAGTTGCATATCGTTAGCTGCATAGGCTCGGCCATGCCTACCTATCTCCTTATAAACATAATTATTTCTCTTCCTTGTCACTAGATGGCGCTTTATAGTTATAATTAACTCATTAAAATCTTTTATTACTATTATTCAAATAAAGTCGTACTCTAATTTATTAAATATGACTTATATGAAATGCAATAAACATATTTAAAGAATATTCAACACTTCTTTGAACACTTTTTTGCTAGTCGTGTGTGCTGCCATCTTTGTGAGGCTACACCGAAACTCCAGTTTTGCCTACTTACTGGCCCTTCAATAGTTGGTTATCTCTTAATTTTGTAATTATATTATCTTTGGTTCGGCGTAGTAAGCCCGGCACTTTACTTTTTTAGGCTACTTTGGCACTATTTATATTCTGAAGTATTAATATTACATTCGTCCTCTAAACAGTCATCTACTTAGCGTTGCAGTGCAGCTACAACGCCATAACGCTAATTGGACAGGGTGGGTCAAGTAAAAATATACAATAATTAACCTAACCAATCAAAAAATTAACAACTGTCCTATGGCAAAAGTAGTTTGATTCGTTAAGTCATATTTTCATTTTTTTATTCTACAAACATCGAGGCTTTGACTGACACAATTATAAATAATGTTTTATATTTTGCTTTAACACTATGAATGCCGCCACGTACCATATTCGATACAGAATATATAGGACAATTTACACTGATTTTGAAAATTAAAATCCCCGGCAGTCACTGCGGTAAGCTTAAATTATTTGAATCTCTTATACAAGAAACGAAAGTACAGTTACCATTCGACTCTAAGCTCATGTAAATCAAGCACAATGTATTTAATGTATTCCACTGAGAGTGACTCACGTTACTAACTATCTTCATTGAACGCGAAACAATTTTGACGCAAATTATATGCTGTTGCGAGCAACAACGATAATTAAGTTGCCCCAAAGAGATTAATTTGATTATCAAAAATTCTTATTTCAATTATGCTTACAAGCCGTTATTATTTCAACGCAGCTATTTGTTTCTACTTTATTATGTTTTAAAATTAACAGATAACATCTGAACCATGAGTGGTAATTGCAAGTACCCCCTTTCGTTGGCGTGTAATTAAAAAGATAGAATCACGTACTTACTGCATATAAAGATGTGACGGGACTAAATACCGCATGTTAAAACACAAATTACTCGTAGAAGTTCACCTTTGCCTTTTTAACTACGGGAAAAAAGAAAACTTGTTCTCGGAGGATTGTAATATCAACTTTAAAATGTCTCTGTTAGTACTACTTAGTTGCGTACCCATTTAAATATAAAGACTAGTAAAAATAGCATAAATTTTTTAACAAAATTCTCGTTTGAAAAATGTTTGGTTTATTTCATGTTTACATGTTTTTTTAATGCAAATTTTACAAAGTAGCAATAATTTTGCATACCAATATGCTATTTTCTACTTATAGTTCAACTGAGCGGTCGATGACAATTTTAATAATTTAAAACTATATAATTTTTAAAGAATAAGTCATCTACAAATTAATTGAGAAATTGAGCAAAGGTCAGAAAAAAACTTTTACTTTCCCAACTTTCAATTCAACTGGCAACACAATCATAAATTGGTCTCGGCTCGTTTCCATGGAAATTCCTCAATTAAACAAATTAATTTGATGGTAAAAAACGTTATATTGAGCGATGAGTCGGTTTGTTTGTTCGTAAGTGGTCCGAGTGGATCGTTTAATTACTTATCGATACGCACTCGACTAGTAAGTGGGGTATGAACAGCTACGATCATCGAATGGTACCAATCGCTATGGCGGAGGCTGGCACAAGTATGGTCACTTTCATTTGGTCTTGTATTTAATTTATGAAGTGGACCGCGGTACGGGTTGCAATTGCAAAAGCAGAAACGATTCGGTTAATAAATCGAGCTTTGAGATTAATAAACATTGATTTTGAAGAATTAAATTAGGTATGGAAAATATCTGTATTTAAATCACTTATCTCCGAAGTATACATCAATGTAGATGAAATTGTTTACCATTGTTACCATGTTATCATTTTTATTTGTCTTGTCAAAATCATGAAAGAGGTTGTAATAGTTGATATGATACTAAGGTTATATAAGTACATTTAAAGGATTTATAACGTCAAATGATAAAAAAAAAGTTTCCTAAATGAAAACATCCTAAACGATAACAACCGTAATTGGTCGCCGCAGGTACAAACGAGACGCCCGATACTCTATAATGGTTGGAAGTATTTAACGGCGAGATAAAATCTTAACAAAGGCGATTTGGTTAGCCGTCTTGTTTTGGTACTTACAGCCTCCACGTATGCACCTATATACCAATCTTGTGGACGCCCGACCATTAGAACTAGACCTCTAGTGGTCAGAGCGCGCTCGTCTTCATTCCTTGTTAACCTCGTGATTATAGGAGGAGGTGAAGGTCAAGATACACTGGAATTTCGATAAATATATTGACCCCGGCTGCGTGCCTGAGTGTCGGTGCCTCGTCTATGATATGTAAATGATAATTGGTTTCCGAATAGAAAACGTTCTGTTTATGTTGCTAGTTCGGGGGGCAAATGCCGATAATAATTTTAATACGCCCATGCAGACCGCTCTGTCTAATTACGTGATAAGAATGTGTTTATATTTTTTTTATGATATACTCAACATTCAATGCGAGTTAATATCAAGCGCTATTTCACACTTATAAAAAGAATTTATAAATAAAAAACTTAAATGTTTGATTGAGTTCGAGATTTAACGATCGTAAATGAATTATTAATGAATTCTATTCAATCGTGTGAGTAGGCGTTTGATGACATTGCAAATTGTTAAATTGTCAGGTTTACTGTCAAAGCAATTAATTCTTTAATGTGCTAACATTCCTTGATATTGAATAGAAATGCTAAATTGCCGAGTTTCAAAATGAACTTAAACGTAAACAGAACATCAAGTGAAACAGGTGACAGTGACATGAATTGAAATTGAAGCTCAAGACGCGGCTTCGCCGTGCCACGTTGTAAGGTGTAACACAATACACGCGAGATTAAACTCATTTCTAATGCAACCGATTATGTCTTCGCAATCTGGCGTCGAAATTTCACCCCGGGGAGAGAGCTCAAGACAAACGTCTTTTGTCGCATGTCACTCGGCTCGCATTCAGCGCCGGTTTACTCGTTAATGGTCCGTTTTATTTGCTCTTATTTAATTTAGTATTTATTCAATCTGCCCTCGGCGTGATACGTTCTCTGCTCTTATTTCGTTTGCACCTTTTGTGACAGGCTCATTGAGCGCGAGGTGTCGGGATGTGTTCGCTGGCGGCTCAGTTTACACGTTCAACTCCGGCGCCTTTCATCGCGCACAAAGCGTAATTGAATCCCACAGAATCCTACGCAGACCGTAAGATTTAATAGGGCATTTAAACACTCGCATTGGCCATTGTGAGTCGGTTTTGTATGCGATTATTCATCGCAAACCGCAGCATGGCTAGCTTTCCGCAAAATCGCGGCTTGTACACCAAGCGGCGCGCTGTGTGCGTTATGGCCGGGACCACCATATGCTCATACATTACATGCATTAAATTTACATAAAATAAACAAAGTAAGTACTTATACTCTTAGCTTTGTCTGCAGCAACAAACAGTTTTACGTTAAATCCACTCACAAACCGACATACTAAGCTTTATAAGATTTCATGTTTCCTTCTCGGAATTTATATTTACTAGAAACAGAAATTAATTTTAACGCAAATGGTATGCGTAAGCTCCGCTAGTGTAATACGGGCCCTGAGGCTTTGAAGCTTGTTCTTAGTTATATAAATTTAACTGGACGTCAGACTAGCTTAGATGAGGTATAACAAGGAATAGGAATGAAACGTATGTAGTGCGAACCACCGGCCTAGCTTGGTCCTCTATTCTGTGTCATTGCGCAGCGATGGTCGCAGATGTGTAAAAGAATCAGAGCTCTTGTTTATTGGGCGCGTCAGCTGGCTCGTAAAATTGAAAATCTGTCCTCGTAAATTTGCAATATTGAGTGCACTGGCAATTTGCAGCGCATACGCGGCCGCGCATTCGCACTCTTTATTTTCAATTTTCGATACTTATCTGTTATATCTGTAGAAACACCATCATCGTTGACTTTATAATCAGAACAAATAAGAACATTAATCGTGCAATAAACACATGAAGTCAATTTCCCAACGCGATTCAATAAGTTAGATCCCTTTTGATGTCTTTTCCCCGCAATTTACGATATGACGTGGATCGTTCCTTTTCTATTCAGAGCTAGCGCGATAAATGTCAAATATCAATTTCCAAATGAAGGCAAATAACACTAAATAGTTGAGTTTACAATTTTATTGTTTTAAAATAAAGTTGTATGATCAAAAATGTGAATTATGAATAGTTTGGAGACCAGACATATATTACGTTTGACGGCCATGTAACGCTACACCTCTGTGGAAGCTCGCGGTGGGCGGCGTATAAATTAACTTGTCATAAAAGGTTAATGTGTGGCACCGATGGAAACACATATCCTACTGTTTCTGTGTCCCGTGTCGTAAATCTATAATACTTGGAAGACTATGGGGTATGCCAACTATAAAAACGCAATATTATACATCGATCAGGTGGTACAGAGGTCCAACAATGGCGGCCATTGTGGAGTGCTATCTAATCGTAATGAATATAAATTTTGAGATGACATTTACGATCGGTGCGCGCCATGATACTGAATCTATATAAACGTGTTAGATACAAGTTTAATGCACGCACACATACTAAGTGAGCATGGTACTTGTAGACTATAGGACAGTCGCGTCGTATCAATTTGTAGCATCGCAAGCGCGAAACAGGGAGTAATCTAGGTAATTCATCGACAAATATTAGTTGAGGTTTCGTGAGACTACAGCAAAATTACAACAGAGAAGATAAGTCGTTAACAATCAAAGATTTTCAGTAAAAGTAGACTTTCGATTTTGCTACTTCTGCCTATATCCACCTCAAAAAGGATAAAGACATGACACCCTGGACCCTAGTATACATCGCACTTAGTATTATTAACGTGTTCACGGGAATCACGGGTTTATTGTTATAAACCATATTTTTAGAGATTATTAGTGTAGCGGTTTCTCTTTTAGTCCTCCTAGCTTTGGTTGATGTTGAGAAGAGTCCTGTTTCGTACAAATCTTTTAAGAAATTTTCAAAAAACAAATATTTTATAGTTATTATCGCCATTGCGAATAACATGAGTTTAGAACTCGTAGTCTTATACAACATATAAGGTACATATCCTTAATAAATCGAACCACGGGCTATACTAGAATTTCGCAAGGAACACTTATCGAAATATGAAAAGTAATTTGTGGCGTCCCATACAAGTTGACCGATCAGCTGATCCGAGTTTGTATGGAATGCCATAAATATTTTTTCATATTCCGACTTATGCTCCTTGTGGAAAGTTTTTCACTATTACGGACCGAATTCATCGTTAAAATAGTTTCAGTATATTTTGTTACACCATATAGAGAAAGCGGTTAAAATAATTAAAACTTCACAGATCTAATATCCTGCTGTTAATAAGTTCTGTCCCTATGCACTAGTAAATTATTCAATTCTTTTGTCTGTCCATCTTCCTGTGATATGTTGGATGGGTTTTATTACCTCGTACGGCTATTAGAAATTAATTTATTCTGATAAACTTTTACGAGTGCGATGCCTGTAGACATGATAACATCTAAACGAAGTTGAATGTTTGATTTAATGACCGTTCACACGTATAGCTTATGCCTGTCAAGCAATCATTAAGAAAATAATAGAAAAGTACTCTTTACTGCCACCAAGTAATAGTACACTATCACGTTATCCCTAATAGGGCAGATAGATCATTCTGGGTTTTGCCACTCTAAGCAGACAGAGCCCAGATGCACAAAACTAAAAAGTCTCTTTTATTGGGATGGTGGACGAGAAGGTGTAAAAAGGAATAAAAAATGACGAGTGGTTCATGAAAAGAGATTCCCGAGTGACGTACTGAGCCCTCCTGTATACGTCCGGCGCATCCTGGGCAATCTTCGAGGATAGCCTAGTCGATAACGCAGATTAGCTGATCCTTTTGCCACGAAATAGCTACACAAAATTGAAGCTGAATACATAGCGCGACGAACCGATGGCCGATGGGGCAAAAAGGTTCTAGAATGGCGACCGCGTACTGGCAAGCGAAGCGTAGGGCACCCACCTACAAGGTGGTCAGATGACCTGACCAGGGTCGCTGGAAAGCACTGGATGCAGGCCGCTCTTGATCGGTCATTTTGGAAATCTTTGGGAGAGGCCTATGTCTAGCAGTGGACGTTATGCGGCTGAAATGATGATGATGATAAGCTACACAAAATCTACGGCTCTTCTCAGAACCAACCCAACAAAAAAGGAAGTGCCAACAAACCAACAACTAACAAAATCAACACTTACCACCATATCAATTACTTTGACTCGAGAAGGAGAAGATGAAGTCGCATTGCATATTAAAATTATTCGCATTTCCACCTGCATCGATGGGCTTTTACAATGGGAAGAGAAGCTTCTAATATATTTTAAGAATTATCTTTTCTGCTAGACAAGCGTGGATATAATGGTTCCTTCTGATCAAGTAATCTAGTAGTTAGTGCATCGAAGTTGAATACAGAAAATTGACAAGATTATGGGAGGTTTTTTAAAACAAAAAATTTACAAGATTTAGGGAGTATTTTTAACATGGCAAACATCATCATCGTCTGCAATTTAAATGCGGCATTAAAAACTAACAGTTATCTCTGGACGGCCTTCTGGTGAACGCACGCGAGCTCTGTATCATACTTAAACGTTTAAGTGGAAGCAGTTAGGTTTGGGACGATAATAAAGATTAACATCTATTCACACTAAACAGACGCAATTCTTTATCTCAACATCGAAAATCACTCGAAGTTGCTATTACACGTAGATTACTCAATGTGTGCGATTTCATGTACATTGCCTGTTTTCAAATGTATAATGTAAGAGTCGTCATTTTTCTGTCCTTCATTTTGTGACAGTGAGTAATTGTAAATCAAATGACAGCACACAATGAACGTGAAAACAGACATTGGATGAAGACTGAAGTTAAAGCAGCTCTTCTTCTTATCGTGGTAACGACCAATGTCAAAGACAGTGACCGGGACCGACGGCTTAACGTGCCCTCCGAAGCACGGATCATCTTACTTATCAGACATTTAAGTGATCAGCCTACAATGTCCTAACCAAACTAGGACAACAACACAAAGTCGTTGCCCCCGCCGGGAATCGAACCCGCGACCTCCGGGTATGAGCCGAACGCTCTAACCACTACACCTCGGAGGCAGTTAGTAAAAGCAGCTTAACCGTCGAAATTGTCGAAGGAAAAACCGAGGGCTTTTTGAGATTGATCTGTTAAGTCATACATACTGTTTGGATTGTCGGTATCACAATATATGCAAGTAAGCACACTATCAATAAATGCTTCGAGCGCGCGTTGCATTGTCAAGCTGCAGTAAGCGCTACGCAATGCTGATAAGGTCCATTTTGGTAGCAATCAGAAACTGCCACGAAACGCTGCTATAAATAAATAAAATAATCAGAAACTATGTCTAGTTCCGAACTGATACATCTAAAAATAATAATCATAACTGTAAAGGAATAGCACAAAAACTTTATTTACCTACTCTATAATCAAGAATGACACTTTAATAAAACTTCATAATTTGCAAATGAGAGTTTTATCCATTTATATTCCACACACACATTAAACGCTAGTGTTTAATGATCAAAAACTTAATCATAAAACCGTCACCGCTTATCTCTTCAAACTTAATATCAAAATAAAAAATCAAAACATAATTAAAATATGCGCAGAGCGTATTAAACCCAGTTATTGCTTAAGTAGTCGGCGCGAATGACTGACAGTCAGTTAGGCGAGCTAAAAAATGTTAACCTTTCCACAGACAGGGCTAGCCATTACCTGCTAGGGTACATTCCTTATTGCTCTTGTAACTATTGTTTTAAAGATGATCATCTCTTCTCTCTAGATCATTACACTTATATCTACAGCACCTCATATTATGTATTCATTTATGACATTGAGAAAATATATGTAAAGAAAATAAATTATTGTGACAATAATGTTTACTTTTTTTTTCTTAACGTACATAGAGTTGCTCTACATTCATAGTACAATAATTCATACAAATAATTGGAATACCAATTAATATCTCATCTTTAGGTCTTTTAAGTCTACACTGCAGTAGCACGACCGTCTCTGTACTACTAGAGCCATACTTGCCAAAGCAACCAGAGGATTTGGCCAACATTCTCCACGCTGGCCAGACGGGTTGGAGAGGTATCATTGATGTTTATATTCATGTTTAGCTTGTATTCTCTGAGTCGCCTTCTCATATCCTCGGAAACACTTGAAATGGTCCAGTCTACTCTGCCGGAAACCACGCGGCGAGAGCTTATGATATACTTACACAAAAGTATTTAAAAAATCTGAGTCTTGTTATAACTAAAACTAATGTAAATAACTAACTTTACATAATTGTATCATACTAAAAATTACCGTCTGATATTAAAGACTAAAATTCTTAATAATAGCACAATACAATGTTTTTACATGTTATCTCGCCTCTCCATATAAGTACACCCGTTTTTAGGCAGAGGTGGAACAAGCCCAGAGGTGCTATTTTTCAAACGCGGAGTCACTAAACTAACGATTTTTTGTATGAAAAAACCATTCGTTTAGGTGACTCCGCGTTTCAAAAATGGCACTTCAAGCGAGACGAGCGACGCCCGGTGAATTATTTATCACAATGACATCGGCTGGCATATAATTTGCCAGGCACGCCGCGGCCGGCCATTACGCTCTTCGGCGATTCATTCTATATAATGAGGAGTCGCTACCGGCCGTTCTTTCACACCGGCAGGCCGTAGGGCCGAACAAAGTCAACGTTAAATTGTTGTACTTATCCTGGGCTTAGAAATGTTTGCAGTTTTACATTTTATAAGAATAAACGTCGTACGGTTGAGTCGCGAACATTTGTATCAGATTTATTTCAACATCATAGCATTTTATTATATAAGATGTAACAAAATATACTGAATTTTTATTTTGTTAGACCTGTAATGCGTCTCTACTTATTATACGTTGTTTGAACGAAATCTTTGTACTTGTTTGAACGTAAAAGGCGCCTATGTCGCCTACCTGCTACCTGGTGGCCAGTGCGACAAAGCTATTCAAAGTGGAGAACCTATCCGACCTGGCGCTAAGAGAGTCGACCCCGCATAAAACGGGAAAGTGCTAGGATAAAGAAAAAGTTTGAGTCGCGAACATTTGTATCAGATTTTTCTATTAAACGTATTACCTACATTATATTGTACCTTAACTTGAATAAAAAACAATGCGGGACGAAACTGGAATTTATGCTATTTGCTTTAGGAATAAAATTTCTCTTTACCATAATATATGCCTGTGTTGAGTGCATTTTACATGATTTTAAATAGATTTTTTTTTCTTTTTACATGGAATTGACTGAACAGAAAAAATTATAAGTATATTTTTATGGTAAAGAAGAATGTTATTCCTAACAGCAGAAAAATATTCAAGCGTTTTCAAAATTATCACCCCTTCCTATTCAATACTGTTTTCTTTTAATAAATCAATCACTTAGTCCATACCTGCTAAGGAACTAATTTATGTTAAGCGTAATAGAGGGCGCCACTAGCAAAATGTCCTGGATCGCGCAGGTTAAATTAACATTTTTAACAGTATACCTGATATTCTTTATAATATTTTCAGAGAATACTTTTAACAAACATTTCACTACAACATGAGCTAAAATAAATCTGTCTAGTTAAATGATAAATTGCAGTTTTACTTGAAAATTCTAAATCGCGCTCTCAAAATTTTTTCGATTGCTGACTATATATAAAAGAATCGGCCGCCATTATCTCAGGGAGTCCGTTTCTACACAGTGAAATGGTACCTGGGGCAGAGCCATTCTAAATCTGCCCCGCATTGCGTAGTACAACGTGCTAAGGGGTGGGGCAAGTTGTACATGCGTCAAAAGTCCCGATGTATGGAAATGCATTGCGAATGAAGCCAGGGTCTTAAGACCTTACTACGATGAAGCCAGGGTCCTAGAGACCTGAGTCAGATGAAGCCTGAAGCCCATGCCGCCAAGAGCGTCCCATGTTGCCGAAGCAAATGTGTAAACGAGGTATTGACCTCAACACCACTGTAGTAGAAAATTCGACTCTCTTTTTGAATTGTTTTTTGATTTTTAAAAGTAGAAAATTTGACTTTTAGTTATAGATTATATATTTACTTTTTATAAATAAATCTGTCGTAATTTCCATAATTTATTTATTTATTAAAATCTTTATTGACCATAATAGTACAAAAGGTGGACTTAATGCTAAAGCATTCTCTACCAGTCAGCCTTTAGGAAAAACAAAAATAAATATTTAATAAGGTACTACCGGCTGACAAGGCCCACAGTTTTGCAAGGCCCAAGCGCAGAAAACCATTTAAAATACATTTGACTCGCGCCAACTTCATGGTACGTGTGAAACAGACCAATAGGAACGCAAGAATGCAGCAGCCGGCAGCGCGTGGCCACCATATCGCCAGTGACGGCCAGTTGTTCGCTGACTTTGGTCACGGCCACTCATTTAACTAATTATTGCTCCCACAAAACGTTAGTTTTCACTTGTTTATACTACGATTTGTAAGTAAATTTTTGTAAAGTGCGTTTATTTGATCATTTTTCTTTTGATATTAACATAGCCATGTGCTATTATATATGTATTTATTTCTTAAATGATCAATTTGTGTTGCGAGGCCCACGTCGTTTAGGAAGGCCCAACAAAATTGTTGCTTGGGGCCTTACAAAACTCGACTGGGCCTCCCAACCCTACTGCAGTCTAACAAGGCCCCTTAATGTTATTATAATATGAGTGATAAATTAAAAAAAATGTTTTTATTGATGTACAGTGCTTACTTATAGATACACACAACTTATAGATACACTTATGTTTTTTATTTATTTGTTCTTAGATCATTATATGTCTTCCCCGAAGAAGAAGCGGGGGAGTTGGTGTGAAGGAAATTTAAAATCTGCTATTGAAGCAGTTCAAACAAATTGTCTAACTCAGCGCGCTGCAGCTGAAAAATACCACATTCCCAGACGAACTTTAAGAAATGATTTAAAATCACGCGTTATTTCAAAAGTAATAGGAAAACAGACTACCCTTAATAATACATACACACATAATATCACGCCTGTTTCACACAGGGGTAGGCAGAGACTATGGAACTCTTCTTGCTACGATCCTGACTAACTTAATTAATATTAAAGAATAAACTAATTTGAAGGGCCTTATTACACACAATAGGGGCCTTCTTAACCATATATGTGTGATAAGGCCCAATTTATGAAAATTATAAACCAAAAATCTTTGACAATAATTACTTAATTCTAGCAGGAATAGCAATATTTTTAAGTAAAATACTAACATTTATACACTTAACACCTAAAAATCAAATATCTGGGCTGTTTTCTTACACAGTGTAAAAGAGTATTTTTCTAAAAAAAAATTGATAATTTTAGTAACTGCTTGCTGTTATCAAGTTCATGAATATAACATTCTTCATTATTTATACTTTTTTGATGTCTTTAATACTTACTTTTGCGCCAAACGGCTTGAAAACGCCACGGGCCTTATTAACCAGACCATGTTCAGTAAAGCCCAAAATAGAGGTTTTTAAAAATGTTTAAAAAACGAACATATAGTCATCATAGCTTTAAAAACTACATTTATTTGGATTTTGAAATAATCTTAGCTTTTATTGTAAACCTTTTATTCCTTTAGGGTGGTAATATAAAGGTTTTATTTCAATTTGTAAAAAAGTGGGCCTTGTCACCCGGCAGTACCTTATTCTGTTTTTTAGCTCACTGCCCCCGGTTAAATAAATAATCCGCAGAATGAATCAGAAGCTCTAAATATTAAAACTACATTTCTAATCTCACGTGAGTATAATTAAATATAACCATTTCAAGTAGAGTGTAAAAAGTATTCAAATGCGATATGTTTAATTTTAAAATGCATCGCATTAAGGCGATAATGTTAAAATAAAAGTGACTCTTATCGCGATAATTAAGTGAAGTTCAAGAATCTGGCACCATCAAGTTTTAAAGGCCATAAAACATAACACCAGTTTTGAATCGGAAACAAGTCGATGACTCGACGCAAACAAGATACGGGCATAATCGACTCAAACACACAATCTTACAACATTCGATTTGAATACAGGATCACATTCCAATAAAATAATAATTATTCGGTAGACTCTTAAAAGGTAGATCAAACAAATTCCAATATTTATAAGCCATAATAGCGGTCGAGTCAGAATGGACGTCGTCTGGACAGCTAATTAAGACGGCAATCAAAACGGACACAACTCTTTTGATTTTACTAAACGCAGATCATCAACAACTATAAAATACGCTAGTCTACAATGTTACACACAACAAAAAATGTTAGCCATTAATATCTTAGTGAAAAGCAAAGCTAGAAAAGATTAAGTTTTATGGCTGGATCAAAACTTTTGTTGAATTAAAAGCACTCAGCATAATGAATATTCTTTTTAGAGTTCCGTACTAAAACGGTGGAAACGGGACCTGTCTGTCTGTCTGTCACCAGGCTGAATCTTATGAACCGTAATAGCTAGACAACTGAAATTTTTACATATGCTATAACAACCAGTATAAAATAAATATTTAAGAGTGGCTTCCATACAACAAACGTGATTGTGTGATTTTTGCCGTTTTTTGCTTGATATTTATAACGGCAACAGGTAGACGCTTAAAATATTTACAGAATATTCAGTTGTATATTCACTTGAAAAGTAAATAATTAAATTAAAATAAAATAAATATGTAATACATTTAACGCTCTTATACATTAAACACGATTTTTTATAGATGATGCTACGGAACTCTTCGTCTAGTCCGACTCGCACTTGACCAGTTTTTTTTTTTTTGAGAAGAGAAAGCATACACGCTGTATTGTAAGATTTCAAAAGTAGGATCCTTATAAAATGTTGTGTCAAACGAACAAATAAAAACATTCGAAACAAAAGAAATACAAAGTTCCATGCACTGCAATCACAACTGACGGCGGTGCTCATAGGAACATTATTTGTAGTCAACAAAAAAATTATTACCAAACGATGAAGCGACATGATAAATTGTTGTTAAAATAGTGAACTATGACATACGTGAGTATTCCTCGCTGACGCTGGTACAACATGCCAAACCAGGCCGCCATGTCTGACCGGCCCAACAAAAAGTGACGTCTCATTGATGTATTGGGTAAAACGAAGCCTTCTACACCGTTAGCTAGTTAACAAAACGATATAGCTATTAATCATGCTACGATAGCTATCTTTATCTTAAGGTAGATTTATCTAAACCTCAGTAAACTTGTGCCGACAGTAATGCCACATATTTTATATGCTATTGATATACCTAATGTGAGGTCAAAATTTTTGAGGTTTCATAATAAATATATGATAAGTTAATGTGAAATTTAAACAAGAATAACCGTGAGCATCGAGGAGTTATGATAATAATTATGATAAACAAAATCATCTGTCTAGCATTGCCCGTTTAACGATAACCCGCGGAACCATTCTCGACCCTGATATTAAGAAAAACGAACCGAAGTCGCATCACACGACCTCATCACAACACCATATTTGCATGCAAATGGCCGTATATTATTGAGATAGATAGAACACACAATGTGAGGTTGATAAATGGATAGGAGTCAACCATTTAATTCTATTCTTAATTATAATAGTAGTCGAACAATGCCGGTCCTAATAATGGGTTACATATATTGTTCCTTTTATTTGTAGTAAGCGAAATAAATAAAGTTGAATGACTGAACGACGGACGGCGTATATGTGTCGATGAGAAAATATTAGCCGCAGAAGGGTGACGAAATTTACTGTGCGCAAGCCATTGGCACCATTAAGCCAATCCGCTAGCCAATAAGGTGGACACTTGAC
Source organism: Acrobasis consociella (assembly GCA_963555685.1). Lineage (NCBI taxonomy): Eukaryota > Metazoa > Arthropoda > Insecta > Lepidoptera > Pyralidae > Acrobasis > Acrobasis consociella. Next base: position 11,692,479 of record OY743112.1, on the reverse strand, counting down.
GTATGTCTTTCCATTAGGTTAGCGCGCAAGAAATACATCACAGCGGGCCTTAATCAAAGACGCGAAGAAACCGGCCAAGATTAATACGTGGACAGAGGGTGGCGCGCGCAGAATTAGGACTGGCCGGCAAGATGTACAAATTAACGCGGTGACTGCGCGGAATATAGATCAGTTCAAAACATTACAAGATAATCACACTTGATGCATGAGGATGACTGATGATAAGTGTATTCTATTTTTTCGTTTCGAGTGTTTGTAGTTTGTTCTGTATTTCGTATGTGTTACCGGCCAACACTGGTGTCAGAGCTGCTTAAAGGCATTTGACATAGCTTGACTGCCATACAATGATGACACCTGGTACCAACGGCTTATACGTGCCAAGAAATTTGTATGCCGCTTGTGGTCACCCATCCAAATACAGACTACCGAAAGCGTTAGGTAGTACGCACTGTGCTGGACCACCGAGCAGAAGTTTACACTAAAGTAAACATTTTCAAGATTTCCATCTAACGATACTAGTCAGGATCGCTCCTCGATAACTGCCTCCGTGGTGTAGTGGTTAGAGCCTTCGGCTCATACCCGGAGGTCGCGGGTTCGATTACCGGCGGGGGCAACGACTTGGTGTTGTTGTTGCAGTTTGGTTAGGACATTGTAGGCTGATCACCTGATTGTCTGATAAGTAGGATGATCCGTGCTTCGGAGGGCACGTTAAGCCATCGGTCCCGGTCACTGTTTTTGACATTGGTCGTTACCTAAAACCATGTCAGAGGCCTTTAAGGCGGTTTAAAGACTCTGACACTAGTGTTAGTCACTAACACACACGATAGGAAGAAGAAGTCAGGATCGCAATTCTTTAAATATTTATCGAAATCACGAATGTCACGCAGTGCTAGGCGATCATAATGTATGTATGAATCATTCGATATGACAGAATTCTAACCTAGGATCTTTCGGTATTTGTCTAGTAACCGCTACTACATTTCTACATTGCTGGTGGTTGTTACGACTTTCTTGAATTGAATTAGTTCGCCTCGTTAGGGTATAAGGGATCAATCCACACGGATTTTCTCCCAATCACAGTTTTTCCTTAATCAAAACCAACTTTTGGTATTTAGGAAAACTAAATAATTAGGTGCTCAAAACATTTTTGGAAAACGGCAGCTGCAAATAACGCCAAATGCGAAAACCAATTCAGGAGTTAAATAGCGACAAGAGGCACGTCTATTATAACACTAAGAAAAAAATCTAGCGAGGCAGCGAGACGTCTGCCGCGGAGGTTAATATAAGGAATTTCTCGGAACATTCCGACCGAAAACTGTGCGGAATCCCATTCTTATCTTAGTACAGACAAAATGTACCCTATCCACTGCGAATTAATCCTGGCATTTCGCTTCGAATTCCTGACCCGGTACGGTCTGGGCGCTAATGAAAACTTATGATAGGTGGACTTAGTTTCTTGCGTTTGTTCTTTACCTCAATTATAATTGGAGATATAGGTAGCTATCATAGACACAACATCAAGTCACCGTTTTTTGCCAACGGGATTGAAAAACTAAACAATCCAAGACGTTTAAACAAATTATGATATTATTTTGAATCTCAACTATACGTGAAATTAGATTAAAACTAGTCCACTGACATTATCTTTGCAAGTGATTACATACTCTACATAAGAGGTCTTTGGGCTGGAGAAATAAGTCTTAATCCAAAGTCAAATGTACGACGAAGCTATAACAGGAACATATTCCGCTAAGAATCTTCTAAACTAGGTGTCTTTGTTAACAAAATGATAACAAAGTTAAGAGTCAGCAGGTTTCCTTAATTTTAAAGTGGGTCTCCACGAGACAGTGTGCTGGGAGCGCCGCCGTAACTTCCCTCATAATTGATTTATCGCGCGGTCGCGCCACTTCGCGGAAAAAAGCGGAAACTTTCCTAATAGCGAGGCAGATGAGACCACAGAAGGGTTAATTAAAACGAATGGACGGTCATCCGCGAACAGAATGTCGAAGTTTAGCGGATCACCAATTTCAATGCTTTAATATTGTTACAAACTCGGCTCCGCGTTTCTTTAATTAAAATTAACGACGCAAAACTTTGACAGTCAAACGAATTATTAGTACAGAAGCAAACTTTTAATTAGTTCGCCTTCTTCCACGATACTTTTGTGCATTTACTTGTCTCAAGTAATTTAAATTAATTTGAATTCTTTCGTTAGGATCGAGATACCGACTTCATTTTTCTGAACACATTTGATTTTTTACATCTCACGAGAAAAGTTCGATTGTAATTTTTGTTCCGTTCCGCTTGGACGGAAGAATTTCATTAAATTGTAATAGGATCTCGAGTTCTCGATATAAAATAATAATTCGAATGTAGTGAACCAATACAAGATAATACGCTGGTCACAATCAAAATATTATTCACACTACAGAAACTGTTTTGGATACGATTTGCTCGACTAAGCCGGACATAATCAAGTGAAACGCGATACAATTTGAAATTATAAATTTCACGGCGGTAGCCACCCATGTATGAATCGGTGATAATATTTGACAGCACCCGACGAAAGCCTACTCGGAACATCCGTGCCTAAACACAAAGCATGCGCTATCACAATTAACTTGGTACGGTATCCTGAATTTAATGTGATTATATCTGCTCGGTTTGTTAGATTAAGCTTTTCATAAAATGCACAGAATCAATTAAATTATTTAATATCAGGAATGATAATTTATTATTTGGGTTTGTGAAAAGAAATATGTACTTATTTGGAAAGAAATATTTGGTCACGAATTGCAAGACAAACTTAAACTTCAGTGCACCCAAACTGGTGAAGAATCGCAAAAGACAAAAAGCGAACAAGCAATGACATAGAAATTCAAGCAAATTTCAAGATAAAACGTCTAGCGAGTACATATAATTAAGCTATAATTAAAAAAAAAGAGTGGGCACTGAGCTGGCCCGTGCTTATAGTCTTTTTTGTTAATCGTATTTATCACAGTACATACAAGTACTTAACTCCTTTAAAAAACCCGTCATCCCTCTTTTTGGATCTGTTGATTCTAACAACCATGTGTTACTAACGTTTTCGAATTTCCTTAAAGTAAACATCTCACATTCTGTAGTACTGTTTGAACTTGACTTCAAAGTCAACTTCGCAACATTCGCGTCTTAATATTCACTTTACAATAGGGTTCCCATAAATAAAATTGAGGCTGGATTTCAAAGTCCTCTTATTTTTGAGGGCAAAATATCTTCCTTGTTTTATAACATTTTATAAAAACATATTTGACCCGCATGTGGGGGACTTTGCTGTCGTAGTTGTCAGAGAAATTTCAACTAGTTCGGTTTTCTTGATGTCTCCGAATACCAGCTCGGATTGACTCCAAAGTAAACCAGGATATTCTTTTGCATAGGGACGCAATGTAAAAGGAGACGAAAACAGAACAAATATTTTTTTCGTGTTTAATTCGCTTTTGTGTTTGATATACGAAGAAAAATGCGAAAAAAAAACAGGTGTGTTTATATAAAAGCTATTTTTTCATCCTTTCAATTTATAAGGTCAGTTTCCAACAACAGAATGTTTACAAGACCGTGCTTTTTGAAACGTTACTATAAATACTCAAAAATACACAAGACGACCTCCTAAAAAGTATACGTCCTATGAAAGTAGCAAGGTTGGTGATCCTAAACTTTATCAGATAATATGTATAATTCGGTTCCACATTTTAGCTAAATCAAAGGTAACTTACTCCTCAGTTATTGCCTTAGAGCAGTTAGCGGTAACACAAAAGCTGACTTACGACTAAGAAAGCTTTGAAGATATTGTGTTTAGGAAAAGGCTTGTGTTGAATGTAATTAATTAAGAGATAGAGACATTAGAATTCGCGCATGTTTAGAACAAATAAACAGACAGATAATGTTAAACCCATTTACGGTTTGTTTACATTACATTCTAATGGTTACTGTTTATATATAAGTATTATACGTGGTTATTGTATTAAAACTAAAGTGGGATTTCTTGACTATTGTCTAACAGATTATACTAAAATTATTTTTAGGGTGAATTCAGTCCATCAAAACAGCTTCCGCGAGTAACAAAATGAAATACGAATTAAAAGTTGATCTATCAGCTGCTCCAAGTTTATTATAGGTTGGTATTTACTGAACAAAAGGTTTCCTCTTCCTTCAAGTTTGGTAATAGTTCATTTAATTAAAAGAAAATAAAGATTATACTTATTATACTATTTTTCCCTGTACATGTTAATTGGTCATAACAACCTTTGAGTAAAAATTGTGTAGTCGATTCGTCAATCAATCAATATTGTCACAACATATCGATCCAACGAGGGCGCCTATCGGACCGCGTTCACACCTCACGAAGCCGCAGGGAGAAAAACCGGTCACTGGCTCACATGGAACAACCCACGAAGAGACCCTTCAAGTTTGAGTAGACATACTACGTTTGTTCTACGCGCTGTATAGTCAAAACTAACTTCACCGAAAAGTTGAGGATTTGCAAGGTATCTACAAATCTGAAGTTACCTACTCTATAATTTACCAGTCAATTTGTAATCGATTAAGATTGTCAAAATGTATCGTCTAGAGTAAGCGACAATTGGACGGTGGACCGCATTCACACCTCGTGAAGCCGCAGGGTAACAAACCGGTCACCAGCTCACACCGCAAAGGCACGACCCTGCTTCAAGTCTGGGTAGTCAAAGATACCAATGCATTATTTATAAATTCATATATTATTCAATCTTTCGCTTATCTCGATAAGTTTTAATGTCAGATTTTTCGATCTCTGGTCTCTGAAAGTCATAACAGTCATTATTACACACTCTAGACTAGTGTACATGTTTCCTTCCTTTACCTTCACCGGAAACAAATCGTGGTAGTTGAAAATAACAAACCAGAAGTACAAGTCGGTGTTATAAATACATAATTCGTTGTTTTAAAATATTAAGATGAAATAAGATAAAAGTATTGCCAAAAAAATAAGTTCTTATTGCGATGCTAAATTTATAAAGACAATTAAATCGAGAACAGCCAAGTAGCCCGACAGTTAGGTTTAGAGAACCCTGAACATAATAAACATATAAGTTAGTCTGTAAGAACTACATATGACAATTGGAATCACATGGGATCTTCGACTAAAGGTGCCTTTTAATTTGAGCACAGTCGGCGCCTACGCTCGCCGACGTAAACAAATCGTGAGATGAGATCAATGAATATTAAGCAACCTTCGAAACAATTTCCAGCGCCATCTTCGAGATAAAATAAATATTTCTCTCCAAATAAACACGGGAAAAGAAACACTGATTGCTTCATAAATTGTCAAACGTTGTACACCAATGGGTCGCTGTTCGTTTTCGAATGAAATAATGAATAACGCCAGGCAAATTGGCAAATAAATAAAAAACGGTACGCCCGTAATACATTTCTGAGATTACTTTTCGATACTAATTAAGATGAATGTGACATTGTGCGAGCGAGCACATCTTTAAGCTTTGCCAATTACAGTTAAGACAGCCAGTGCACATACATAACGTAGGTACTAGACACAATTCATTGCCGCTAGATTCTAACTGTATAAATTATTATGTTTGTATATCAGTGGAAAAAAGATCTTATCAACAATCAAAAGATTAAGTTACAAAAACAAAGAGATTTTGTAGCTGTCACGCTGTTCCAAAAAGTCTATGCACACTTATTCACTTTCTCCTTATGTATACGAAAGTCAGGGTTCTTTATGCTTTAGGCGTAACGAAAAAAATTTTTTTTCCCCGTTATAGATTATTAAAAAGTATGGTTTACGTCTTTTCTGGGATTAGCAAATAATGAAGCGAAGACATAGCGCATTTAAATTTCGCGTGACGTAACGATCAGCTACGATTTTTATATAAAAGTGACTGACGTAAATCAACCCCACTCCAAAACTCCGAACCGCAGTATCTTTTCGAATTTTCACTACTTTGCTAAACGAAAAAATATGGGTCCTTTATTTTTGGATTATCTAGTTGGGCTCCTTGTTTTTAGGTAATTTAGTTCCCGTCGTACCGTATGCACCATTGACCTGCACCATCAATGGTGGAGATGAGACTAATTAGTTTCGTTTGCACCATCAATGACAAACTAAATAAAATATTTTTTGCCCATTCCACATCCCAGTTCTTTTACATCAATATTTCTTTTTGCGCCTATTAGATATCTAGGTTACGAATCATATGGTCAAGTATATTAATATCGAAGTCCATTCGACAGGAAAGCGGATATACCGTTAACGAAACGTACATCGAACTTGACAAATTGCTTACGCTCCTAATATCCAGACACCTCGGCAAGCGAGCAGATATAGGGGCCGTTATCGCTGCAGCATCTCAGTTGCTCAGATCCCGAGATAATACGATAAACTTGATGTGAGAAACCGAGTCGCCGTACCACTAGTGTTGTACTCGTTACATGTTACTCTAACACCGGTACATTTATTGGCTGTTAAACCACCGATGTCATGACTGACATTCAGACTAATTTTGAATCACCAGTTGCGTTTAATAGTTTCACCTAATTAATTTAGAGATACAATCTTAGTTTCTACTTGATTGCTTCAGTTCCATGAGTTGTAAATCTCAACGTTAAAACTTATAGTTACTTTTGTTTTATATTATCTTAGTTAATGACCACTAAAATGAAACTATCACCATAATTTTAAACGGGCATTATTTTATAAAACTAAATTAATTCAAAAATATCATAAAATTAAACGCCGAGTTTCACGATCAAATAATTTACAATAAAATCTGGGGATGGATCATGCGGTCGTCGGGCCAGTCCGGCCTACGGGCTGTGTTGGTAAGAGCCGCAATAAAGGTATATTTACGGTGTTATAATTTACTTTTATTAGACATGCGAGGGCGCAGCACTGGCCGGCTCTAACTAGTTCACGCTCTCGGACACAAGAGTGACAGTCCCAGTCTGAAGTCGGACTCTCTCGTCGCACATCAATATGGGAAGCATAATCAATATGTTAATATCTTAGATAAGACAGTCAGATTCCTAAACATAAAACATACGGTCGCCGACGTGAACAAGAGTAACCCAAATTCCTTCAAGATACGATCGCGTATACCAACGTTTCGTTGAAGTAAAGACAATCTGATTGGGTTTTTTTCAATGTTGAGCTTGTTTTATGCAAATATCTCGTTCGGAATCTAAGGTTTACTTAACATAACTCTACGAATGCATCGATTAATCTATACGGGTTATCGATTAAAAGCGCAACGAGATAAGTGAATGGATAAAGTAACATTTTAAAAGGAATTCACAACGGTTTATTTTATGTTATCGGACTCATAAAGCGCCCAGTAGCAGACTTGTTTCATTTTTTTGTTTGATAAGCATCGGACAAGCTTGATATCTCGTACACTTATTGCGGCAATAGAGCTTGTATGACTAATGTTTGGTGGCGTGTCTAGTCTAGATTTGTGATATTCTGTTAATGTAATATTTGCGGTTTGCTAGGTATTAACTGATGCAATGCGATCAACTTATTCTCAAAACAAAGAACGTAATGTTTTTAACAGTATGAAAGATTAAGATATACATACTTCTTTCCTTAATAATAATAAACTTCTCATAATACTTATCGCTAATTGATAAGGCTCTCTTTTATAACAATGTAATTTATAGCGCTGTTGGTGTATGCTTAAATTGAAATAAACTTTATGTAATAAAACGTTATATTGTTGTAAAATATACTACACCGCATCCAGCGAGCCTGATAGAAAAGGCGATAACGGTAGTTGCTCTCTGGTAACTTTGTTAAATTCACATTGTACGGAGTGAATTTTTAAAATATTTAATAATTATAAACTCCAATGCACGCCGTAAAATCGTGATTGGCTCCAAGTGGAAACTCGTTAGGCTGATCGTAAACGTCGACAATAATTAGGCGGCCACAACCGCGAGAACCGATATGAGCTGATTACGAAAGAAATACAGTCTTAGCGCGTTGATTTATTGTGCACTGCCTACGGTCTCATCGCCTGCTTCGGACACCGCACAACACGTGTTGTTAATGTTAACTTAATGAAAAGAAATTCTTTATTCCCCACTTACAACCCACTACGGACAGTTCCCGTCACTTGAGTTATGTACATAATAAAACGACATGCACACTAAACAATACTGTCGGATATTTACATAAATAGCGCCCAATCATTCGATAACGTTATAAATAACGTTAATGCAATCCACTAATTTAGTAATTACCGCTGACCGCGCGGTCGACCACGTCTGTTCAATCTGTTCAATCATGTCCATTGTTAATTAAAAACAATCATTATGAACGCTAACATCCCTGACTAAAGAGGACGCAAAAATCCGCGTAACATATTTATGTAACAAAGCTCAAATTAGAATGCAATAAACTCTTGCTTGGAGCAATTTCAATCTTCTAATATGATAAACGATTCGTTCGAGAGGGCAATTACGGCCGAGTGTATTGGAAGTATGACTGTTACGTGTACACCGTGAAATCTGTTGACCATTAACAGTCCACAATTCAACATCAACACATAAATTAACAGGAATTCCCAGACGGTTAAACAAAGCTGTAACGTTGCACAAAGTTTTAATTTCTGCAATTAAGGCAGGAGTTAAAATACTAACAGAAATGTTTAAAAAAGGCGACAGCGTAGCAGTTCCTACATGGCCTAATTACAAAAAATATGGGAGTGGTGGGTACGACTGTTGAATAACCAGAGTCCCGGAGAGTGTTAAGCCTCGCCCCGATCGGATTTGTCGCCTACATTTGTCAGTCATGGCAGGCACGAGGCACGCGTTTGATCCCGAGGTCATGCATGCCTCGCCTCACTCGGTTCTGCCTCGTTAACACACTCATTTCAATGGCACTCGCTTACAATAATATATAGAACGTAATGTCGATAATAATCACTAGAGAGTAAAATGCGAAGCGTTTAAAACCCAGTTTATCGCATTTCATTATGGGCGGGGCGACGGTTAAACACACGTCAGATCGGACGTGTTATTAATTACAGCATTAAAGATTAAAGTATCACGTCCACAAAATATGGGGGACTTAATCGAAATGCCGCGTCACCAATTGAGATATCAGCCAACTGACATTCATATCGCGAGGTAATAACCCGTCAGTCTCATATTCAAAAGAAGATATGTTTTATTCGGACCATATAATATGCAAATCCGAAGAAGAATACCAAATAAATTCACAAGAGTGGACAGTAAATCTAGCAACCATAAAATAAAAATCTTAAATTATTATAGATATAAAACGTGTCTTACTTATTTAATTTGATAGTATACTGTTTCTTTATACGGCTACTGAAGAAGGAAGGGAAGGCTCTTTATAGTGGAACGAAACATCAAACGGCATAACATTCGACCCACACGTATTTCGACATTATTGTTTTACTGGTTTATTAGACGACATAAAAATTAACGAAGAGTATCTGCAGTGAAATTCTTAAAAAAGAATATATAGAGATACACATACGTGAACTCTATATATTCTTTTTTAAGAATATCAGTGGGTAAGGAACGTTAGTACTTAAAAAAAAGTATAGCGCAAACGCAGCGGCCGGCGTGTGAAGTGGTGTGAAGTCACGCACGCTTATCTGATGAGCTTCAGAAACCCAGTCGCCGCCGCCGACCACCGCCACGTCGCATCCTCATAATTACGTGAAATATTAAATAGACCGTGTCATATCAACCACTCAGATTTCGCACCTTTGATAGGTACTTAACCTTTCAGAGGGTCCACTGAACAGGTACTTAACTTTTCATATCGTTTACAGTGTTAAAAGGGATTCGGTGTATAACAATTTATTTATTGGACAGTGGTATCATTCAGCGGCATGAGATAAAATAAGTAAAGGTAATCGAAGGAAATGATCAAAGAGGTATAATATGGCAAAATATAAAGGCTATTTTATCGGTGCGAGATAATAATAAGTAACACGGGAGATTGGTGCTTGGCTGAACGGGTATACGTGAAGATAGGATAGGTGTTTAGTGAGGCTCGGTAGCTCGGGTTAATCGAGTCAGCGGTATCTGGATTATGTCATTAAAACTGCATCATACGCGCATCCGCCTGGTTAACTGGACTTTGAAGTCAATGAACATTTATACTGGTTGGACGTATAAATAGGGTAGGCGATTCTAAGGCGGTGCGGAATGTGATTCAATAAAAACAATTTCAATTTACAATTGACAACACGCGCGGCAAGCTTTTGCATTAAAATGGCATAAACAGTAGGTAGTTATCATAGTTACTCCGATATACTGCATAGCGATTTAGTGCCGAAGTACTAAGTCGCACTTGCAATAAGTAAACAAACAGTATCCATTTAAGGAAAGCTCAAGTCTACAAAAACTATCGCGCAATGTTAACGCACAACTTTATCTGCTAATAACGTTTGTAAGTTATATACCAAGGCAAATATTATTCGTCATCCTTGGACTTGTAACTGCTTGGTATTTTAAAACTCCTTTCAGCAGTCTACAAAGTTATTCCCCTGGATACGCAACGTTCAATTGCCTAGGTTTTCTTCTATTATTATATTAGCAACTAAAAGTACAAATTTTGCGTATAAAAAATTACGTACATTTACTTTATGTCGTCACATCGTTGTGCTTTATATTCATATCATAAAGTATAACCAAAATAATTACCGTTATAATTTTAGTACGTATAACATATAATTAACGGAACAGCCATACCAAATAAAAAATACATTTATTCGGTTGCTTATAGTAAAAAAACATAAGCTCTTTCGTACAAGTAGGTGCTAAATCTATTTGCACCTGCATTAAATCCAGATTATTCCAGATACAGCTCCAGATTATAAGCAGATCGTCGGGAGGAGAGGACAGCGTGCGACTGCTTCGTCGCATGCCTTCCCATTACGGCTCGCATTCCCCGAAAATTGAGGAACAAATTGTGAATTAAAATTCCGAGATAGGAATGCCTCCAAAACATTGAACTGTGCAAACAATGAGCTAATTAATTTGGGAAATTCAGAAATAGTTTTTCATCGAACCGCATCCACGATATTGATTTGTTCGAGATTGGCCAAAAATGCTTTTGTCCGGCTGTTTTTGCCTATAGATTGCATTTATTAACTGACTTTTGTGAGAAGGTTCAAAAATTAAATAGACTTCTTTTGAAGGTTCATTTTTTCAAAAATTTACATGCTGGCAGAAGTATGCGAGTTGAAAACCCTTTGAATATAATATTTCAGCCATTTCAAAAATATAAACTTTCTTGTTACCATTATTATAACGCAACTTTTTCTCTAAACAACTTTTTAAACTGATTCCTAAAAAGGAGGAGGTTATCAATACGTCGGAATCTTTTGTTTTTTTAAGTTTGAGTTTTTTGAGATGGCAAATAACTATTGAACTCGCTACACTATTACCGGAACCGATTTCAAGTTTCACCTCAGGCGGCACTCTAGGAGTGCCACTGTTTCTTTTATGTATGTTCACCATTTGCAGCAAGACGCCTAGACCAATATAGTGTTTTTTTTTTGTGATGGTCCCATAGAAATTTAAACAAAATCGATTGTGTAGCTAGGTGTTGCTCTAACTCTTTATAAAATGAAATATGTAAGGAATAACGTTCACACCCAAAAGAGTTAAAACCTTTTGAAGAACAAACTTGATAATAACGTAAGGAGCTTACAAGAATCGCTCAAGAGCGAGGATTTAGAACATCCCTCATACACATAAATGTCTCAATTATTGATCGCGTGAGCGAATTTATTGCCGCGCCGCTCGGAGGATAATTTTACAAAGTAAAATAAATACGACACGCCGACCAAGACCATAATTAAGAATTAAACTTGCTCTTCCCGAAATTGTCGCGAGAAGCCGGAGGACATAGCTGATTTATAGCTCTTGAATATCTCCGATTATATTGGAAATGTTACTAAAAATTGAATAAATCGAAAATGTCAGTCGTAAATCGTTTCCTGCATTCACCCGTCAAGTTTAGTAAAATTGTCAGAATAAAGGAGATTGTCATGTATGTCATACAAAAACTGTTCACGTTCAGTTTTACGTGTCGTATTTTTGTGAGGTAAGGCAGAGGATCGTGAAAGTCAAAGTGAAGCGCGACAAGTGAGCGCCGCAAAAAATGTTAGTGTGGCGGCGGCAGGGAAACGGGCGCGTTTTTGTGGAAGGCCGTCAAAGCTCGGTGTCGCGCTGCGCGTCGACCACTCAAGTGCGGCACTCTAATTGGACGTCTACCTGTTGCTTCGCCTTCTGTTTTTTTCAGCTCCCCGGCGAATACACTCCGGGATGAGCACTCTACGTGAACGGTGTTGTAATAACCGGCTGCTTCTTGCCTTTGTGCATTTTAGTGGAATTTTTTGACATACAAATGTGGGTCAATGTGTTGTTTTAGCATTGCTTTGTTTGATTCAGTAGGTATATGTATTTTTTTAGAAACGAATCCATTTATAACCTTGATCGTGCTTGACATACTCACGGTAAAACTCAGCTGGCTAATAGGGGTTTGCGACTATTTAAACTACCTGTAACAAAACAATAATCTAATGTCAATAAATGTAGGTATAGGTTAGACAATAAATATATTATGGAAACACAATGTTTGTAAAATCTACACAATGACGTATCTTTGATGATATGTACGTAAAGTATATCATTAATATAAATTTAAAATTAATTTATTACATTAAACTATATCGATAAATATTAAAATTTAACACATCATATTGACGTTACTTGAAGCTTGTCACTGTTATCAGCGACATACGGACAATGTATACGAACTAACTCCACTACACGTATACCTTACTTCTATGTCGCCACTTCGAATATCATGTTTAAAACTAAGAAGGTATGTCAAGGGAAAATGCAAAAGTCTGATAGCTATATAAAAATTCTAGTAAGCGTCAACAATAAGTAAGTAACAATTTCCAACAGTTATACTTTCCGTCATTCTATCAACTGCTACAAGTTCTAATAACATTGGTTTATAAATAAATAGACTACACAGAAGATATGTCACATTTTATCCAGCAGTTTGTTGAATGGAGTTGAAATCTCATTCCTCGCGAGTTGACAGCCGAGCGGACAACGGCACTGCGCCGCCGAGTTTCAGCTCAAAGACTCAAAGTACAGTCGTGGTAAGTGTTCTCTTTGATCTGATAACTGGACCCAAAGATCTTTCAAGATTTCATAATCTTATATTGGTTTGTTTCAATACAAACTATTTTGCATTCCGTTGTGAGATTCACAAGCATGGTCGATGTAATTTGAAAGAATACTTTGAAATTGGCAAAAACAATGAATAAGTTTGCCATTGCCTGAAACTTTTCACACTTTGTTGTGATATGTGCACAAGCTAAGCAGTTGTGATATTTTTTCTTGAGTTGACGAGTAAAGTATACAATTTATCGCATAACAGTTTTATAAATATAATTAATAATGTATACCTTAAGAAATTTGTCTAGTGGACACTTTTATGATTGTTGACCGTATAAATAGCACCAAACATTTTATAGATTTTATCCCATCCCAACTAATATTATAAATGTGAAAGTGAGTTTGTATATTTGTTTGTCTCTTACATTTTCACGCTTCAACCTCTGAATCTATTTAGATGAAATTTGGTATTGTAAACTCAGGGAACGACATAGGATAGTTTTTATCCCAAAATTCCCATGGGAAGCGAAGTCCGAGGGCACAGCTAGTTAAACAATATAGTATAAAACCTTGATATAGTCCACTGAGATCTACGGGATGGATTACAACGGAGCTATCCAATGGAGATTTCTTTGATGGTTCCATGAATCTTCTTCCCACTCAGCATCGAAAGCTTGAGGTCGATTCTGGTCCCAACAGTGGAGCCAATGGGAGCTCACCGCCGCATCGAGTTCGTTTTTCAATCAGTAATGGCTGGTGAAGCGTGTCGGCAGAGGCCGGTCGCCGGTACGATCCGACGCGTACGGCGATTCTCCACGCGCCGCACCGTGCGACCGCCGGAAACGCAGTGACAAGTGAACAAAAACACGCACATTCATTCATGGTTTTTTCCCATCACTATCCGAACAGGTTCACCGATATCTAATACCCTCATTGGCCCATCATCGTAAACAATTAAGACTGCGTGTACATGGCGGCTTGCTATGAATCGCGTTAAAACATAATGTTTAATTCATTATATTTCTGATGTTAGATTTATTAAGCTAAAACGTCATATAGTCACATATTTGTACATATAATCTAGAAGCTTAACCCGTTTGAAATGGGAACCATTACAAATAGAAACAGACAATCCGAACAAACAAAAGCCTATTTCAAAAAGTCACAGGACAGGAAAATATGTTAAGAAATTAAAATAATACGGAATATTACTAAAAATATATCATAAAGCCTATATCTATATTTTAGTTTCTGACATCTTTTAGCTACTTCACTTATGTTTTACCGCACTGCGTCTTCTATTTTTATTTATCTCGGTTTAAATTTATAAGCAACCCGTTCGTGATGCTGCCTAATGGATTGGCTAATATCTGGTTATGAAGTATGGCCAAAATTAAAGCAGGAAGTTGCTTTCAGTTTTATTTTATGAAAAAAGTGTAAAAAGCACATGCTTCTAACGAGCACGTGTAGTTAATAAGTAACTATACTAACCTTTCTCTTGAGTGATACATGAGAAGCACACTAAAGCGCATATTAGTTTATTTATAGTCGTTTCAAGTAGCATACCGCTAACATTCATCTACTATTCACTTGACTCAGTTGCCAATTGTCACTTTAAAGTTTAACGTTTAGAACAAAACCAAATGTAAAAAACTAGTCTCATAGAAATCTTGTTACTCGTATTTCAAATTAGAAGCAGATTTCCACGTGAGTACAGCGAGCAGTATAAATAAGTTGGTTTTGATAACCGGCGGGTAGCTGCACGACCGCCCCCGCAGCTGTGGCCGCCATTGTTTTGACGTGCGGTTTGATTTGTGCGCGCGCGCAGCGATCGATCTGCAGTCGCCAATTTATAGCCTTTCCTAGCATGCCCGTGGACGGTGAATGAGGAGTTTGTCCTACTTGCTTCTGGTATAATTAACCAGGGACCTGGAGAAGTAACGTCGTATTCTATAACTATTATTTACTATTAATACTGACTAACTGTAACTGTCTGAAAAGGTGACAAACCAGAAAATACTTTTAGTAGTCATATTAGGTGTTATTTTTAAGCCTAGCCCTTCTATACTTTGAAAACATTCCTTTTTGAAAATGAATCCTGTAAATATCCAAATAAACGAATAAGTTAAAAAAGCGTAACCTGGGCTCTAAAGCAGCTCAACTGAAGACGAAGAGAATTCCGTAAATAAAAACTGTATCAAAATGAAATATTTACCTTACTAAGACATAAAACAAATTTTTAACACATAAAATGTACCGTTACACCATTCCACATAATTGACGGTGATTATTTTAAAAGTGCACACTTAAAAGTCAAAATGCGATAACGAAACCGTATTGACGGGTATTGAGTCATCACAAAATGAAAAGCAGGAGTAATAAGAACACGTAATCTCACACAAAGCGATAAAAGGCAAAGCTATAAAAGTGGCACTAAAACTGTAATTAATGTAGGCAACATTCATTATACGCAAGCGGTCCGGTGGCGGTGGCGGCGACGCGAACCAATGGCCGCGGTAAACAATCATTCGATTAGTTAATCCGCTAAAGCGAGCCGTAACGTTTCAATAACAGCGGCAATAACCGGCCAGCTCTGATTAAAAACGATGCGAAAAAGAAATAAAAAGTGGAGGAAAGCACGCACGATCGTGTACTGATTGAGTTCCGTACCACACGTCTTGTAGCGCTCACATGGCAGCTCGCGATAACTTTACGATAAGACCTTTCGCCGAACAATGTTTCGTTTTGTTCTGCCTAACGTGCAATTAGAGAGTATACGCAGATCGAGCAGACAATGCGATTAAAAATGCCTGACCATTTAATTCTGACTGCAGCAATAAGTCATACATTTCATTTTTGAAATGAAACTGTTTTCGTTTTTATATTTATGTAACATATTCCGATTTTGACATATGAGTAAAAGAACAAATGGTTTGTCGTTTAACACTGGCGGCACCCTAAACAATTCATGCAGTTTGCAGTGCGACAGATGCGATTGAAAACCGTAAATATCGAGAGGCGAGCACGTGATACACTGCGCTCGTATATAAACCTACCAACTTGGGATCCAATTTCGGTGAAATTTAATGTAAATGCATGAATTTTCCCCGTGCCACTCGTACAATCAGTGTCGAGAGCTGACATTTGCATATGCGTTGCTGAAATTTCAGAATAGCTATTCCGCGGAGCTAAGCCGAGTTCAAAACTAGGCGAGCACACGACTCGGGAAATGTTGCGGCATGTGAGGAGCCGGGGTGCGGCGTACCGGAGTCTGACATAACGGGGTTGCCCTCGCGACAAGATATTAAAATGCGTGCTGCATTCCCAAGGTGGTCGTATATTCCGAAAATTGCATATGCCTAGTCACTGAGAGTTTCAAGTGGCAGCGCGTGTAACTTATCTTCGAAGCACATGTTATTGTAAAAAGTATAAAGGCTCGCGCCAGGCTAAGTGCGTACTTGTAGCAGATTTGTAGTAAAAAGGGGGCAGGTGTCGCTTCAAGCAGTTGCAGCAAGTAGAGTGGAAAATGTTAGCAGAAGCCGAGCGCGGTCGGGTGACGTCGCACATGTCAGTACCTGCTGTCGGCAGCAAGCGGGCGCTCGGTTTATTTTCTTGCTTGTTTGACATATGTTCACAATTCAGCTGTCTAGTGGAAAACTTTAATACATTTCCAGATAAACGCAGAACTTTGTATATTTTTACAGAACATTTTTGGATGGTACATGAGATTTTTCGTTGCAAAATTATGTAGAGCCAGAAAGAGCGTAGCATCCGGGCTGGCGCAGTAATCCACAGCGTTATATCAAGGTTTTACACTAATTTTAAAACCAGACCGCTCTACATAAATATTTGTTAACATTCGCTAGAGGTCAAAGTAAAACATAGCTAACATGATGTTTTATTTCAGAGATGTAAAAATAGGAAGATTCTTCCTAAGTACAAAATTGTAGCAAGTCAGATTCCAACAGTCGTTGTCACTCAAAACTAGCTTAGGATATTTAGATAGTATTTTAGAGGTGTTACCGACTCATTGTCATAGTTACTACAAATGTTCCGAAGTTCCGTTATAATTTAGATTGTATCTAAGACAGAGGTGACATATTGCAGGCTCTATTGAGCTGTGCCAGGCAATGAATGAATAGGGTGGCAAGGCTACTAGGGCTGACAGAAATAGTTCGGTTTCAATTTCGTATACTTTTAAGTTAATTTTTTCAAGAATTAAAAAGATCTTGATTCATTTCATTTGTTGACCTTCATTACAAATAATTGGAATCATGTTAATAAACTACGCAGCTTGCAACTCATCATTGTTTTTATTTCCTTTGTTCAGCTTCGCAAAGAGTGACTTTTGGGCCTTGCAGCCCTAGGCTTTGTCTACCCCTTCAAGAAAAAAAAGCTAAGTTAGGGATATAAAGTGATACCTATACCAAGACGGCACGTAGGCACGTAACGTCACAAACATCAAAATTCCGAACACATTTAGGGACAAACATTCATCCGATTATATTAGGACTCGATAGTCAGAGTTGAATTAGGGAGTCAGATCAGGGAAATTGTATGCAGCAATCAAAATAACTAAACCTATCTCCTTAACATGGCATCGGTGATACCGTTTATCGAGCTTTATTATCTATAACTATATCGCTCTAAATAATAATAACGATCAAGATTGTACTATTCCGTCGCGCGATATAAACTTTATGTGGGTTTATCGACGGTGCCATGCTATACAATCAGGAGTCATGATTCTAGAACCATCCCGTCGGCCAGCCCTAGCGGCAACTAACAACCTAGCGCGAGTTAGTCTGCAAGGCGCTCGTCTTGATTGGAATGCCGCAGACAACGGATCTCGACGAAGCAATCACAATTTGTGTCTTCCGATGCAAATATTTAGTACTATTCCGTCGCGCGATATAAACTTTATGTGGGTTTATCAACGGTGCCATGCTATGGAATCAGGAGTCATGATTCTAGAACCATCCCGTCGGCCAGCCCTAGCGGCAACTAACAACCTAGCGCGAGTTCGTCTGCAAGGCGCTCGTCTTGATTGGAATGCCGCAGACAACGGATCTCGACGAAGCAATCACAATTTGTGTCATCCGATGCAAACACCAATATCAAAGTTTGAATTATCGAACATCTGAATAGTTACTTACTAAATAAAAGATGTTCTTACTATAAATAAGACTGCATCAACTGTGTGGATAAAACGTCCTTGTTTATTTTTTACTACATTTGTACATTGAAATATTTTTTTTTGTGTATAAGTGTATGTTCCTTCATAAATTCCTTATAAATAATATGCAATAAAAAGCTAAGACTTATTTTTAAATATCTCTTATAATCATTTTTTTAAAAATAAGTGACATAAACAAGTTTATTGTTACTTACTTTGGGGCTAGCCCAATCTGTGTGATTTGTCCCTTTATATTTATTTATTTATTCTGAATATAAGTATAATCCTGCTAAAAAACTGATCAAGATGGTCAAAGTTTAAAAGGGCAGAGTCGAGCGAAATGGAACACGTTCCACGAACTCGTAAAAGAGTAAAACGAGGTTGTTCGCTTTTCTAACATCACGCACGCAAAAAGAGTAGGTACGCATTATTTAACAGTAGCACATAAAACGTAGGAACACACCGACTGGCCTCGTAAATGCTCAAGCCTATGTCAGCCCAGATTAAACCAGACAGACTGAGATATACAAACTTTACGGCCGAGTAAAAATATAGTATGCGTTTGCACAGCATTGTGACAAAATATAAACGAAGTTTTGACACGAATTAATTTGGGCGAAGCTTGTAGGCACCATTCAGGTTTTAGGACAAAGCCTCGTTTATTTTTATGTAATAAACAAAACACAACAAATTTTATTTACGGAACGAAAACTCGTGGTTATAATTTGTTTGTTTTATTTATGATTCCTAAAGATAAATTGAAAAATCTCAAAAACGTCAATAAATGACATAAGTAGAGTAACTACGGCGAAGTCTATTTAAAAGCAGATAAGAAACACACACAAAATAACGGTAACGACACGGCATGGATTCCCACACCAGCATTCCCCGCAAATTCTTAGAGAATAATAGCAATAATAACGCAGTCTACTTAGATCCGCCGCTGTTGCTTCACTTAACAAAGCTCTTTATTATCCAACTCTATTAATAGCTACCACAGAGGAATCCAGTTCTCAAATTAATGCCGACAATAAATCAGTAAAATATTTATTTAAGCAATTAAACGCCCTCAATCGAAGTAGGCTGTAAACGTTAAGGCATTACTTCGAAAAATAATTGAAAATTTCAGTTGTATATTTGGTCCCGCAACGGTGATACCAACCAACGTTTCGATTGCTGGTTTGTAATATTTAAATAATTTAATCACAATAATTCAGACTGACTGGAATTAATTGGAAAGGTATTGGTGCACTTGCGGACGTGGTTTATAAATGTAAATATAAAGTGTATTGCACAGTACCGTTAATTGAGAAACTGCAGAAAATTAACAACTAAGAATATTTTTTATAACAAATAAAAAAGGAATGTTTGATTTTTTGAAATACCAGAGAAATATAGCATTTTTTTAAATTTCACTTCAACATTCTGAATCAAGATGAACATGATACGTGGTGAGAATAGTGAAGGCCAAAAAACTCGACATTCGTAGAAATAAAGATAAGAAAAGAATATCAACATCAAACAATAGAAACAAAAAAGCCAAACTAGGCCGTGGAGTGAGCAATTTATTTATTTAAAATGTTCATACATTTCTACAAAATATATCCTCTCAAAAGACTCGTTACGAATAAGGGAACATACATACTAAGTGACACATTTTTTTTACACTTTACCTCTTTTTTTTCTAGAGGTTAAAGTTCATTTTGATTCGACAAGTCTTGCTCAACTTCATCTAAAATTGAGAGCTGGGGTCACGTGTTTTGACAAACTCCGTGGCGTAGTGGTCACCACGCTAGTCCGCCACCCAGAGGTTCTGGGTTTGATCCCCGGTCAGGGCCAGTTGGAAGATGGCCTTTTTCAAGCTGACCTGGTTTTTGTATGTTTATCTATATACTGGTTATAAAATATAGTATCGTTGAGTTAGTCTACCATAACACAAGTCTCGAACTTACTTTGAGGTTAGCTTTATTTACTAGCTGAAGCCCGCGACTTCGTTCGCGTGGACTTTATGTCTCTGGAAAATGCTCATCAGGCTAGACAACTTTTACTAAGGCGACATTTTTATATCTCTTATAGTTTAGCTGGACCATTATGGTTCTGCATCAGGCGTTTCATTTTCCAAAATCATTTATACCCTATATGTTGCCCAGGCTTAATAGCTATATAACAAAAAAGTTTCATTCGAATCCGTCCAGTATTTCCGGAGATTAGCGTGTACAAACAGACAAACAGACAAACAGACAAACAGACAAACAGACAAACAGACAAACAGACAAACAGACAGACATTTTTTTAAATTCTTACTCTATTACTACGTCTCCATCGCACCCAATATTTTTTTTGGAAATATATTTAATGTACAGACACACTTTTTTTACTGTTTTATTATATGTATAGATAGATTTATTTACAACACTGAGACACCACGCGACAAAGACGCACCCGGCATTAAAGCGACCAATTTAAATGGAGGGAACTATAATGGGTGCATTTATACCACTATTACCGGTTATCAAAGAGCAATTAAAGAGGCAGCGCGAACTGAGAGCCGCTGCGCACGCTCGATTTACTTTTGACTTCGATTAATCGTTCTTTTTGTTCGACTCCAATCTTCACATTTGCATAAGAATGTCAGTGTTGTTAGTATCGCTGGTGATATTACACACTTGTAAATATCATTGTAAGGCTCGAAAATTGAAACGGCTTATAACCTAAGTTCTATCAAAAATAAGAATGCTTGGAAACCGTCACTGTCTTGCACTAGCGCCTAGGCAGCGGCACCTAACTTAGCTGTAAGTGACAATTTGACGTCAACAGATGCTGTAAAATCAATATCAAAGTGACTATTATTTAGATATAGTATAAAAATAAATTTGTTAAAATCTTAATTGCACCAAACATAATGTTACAGAATAATAGATAGCATTAAACAGATATCAAAAGGCGGCCTTATCATATCCTACGATAGTCAACATACATTTGAATTTGAAATAAGAATAACAGCATCAGCAAAAAAAAAAAAACAAAATATAATTAATACTATATTTTTTTAATTAATGGAAGTAGTAAGAATAATCTATCCTAGCAACTCAATATAAAAAAAAAAACTGTTACAGTTTGCTGTTTGCTCACCCTGTAACTATAGATGTACTCTAGAGAGAGGCGCTTCCTTGACTGATTGAGGATTGTGAAAAGGGATAAAAAATAAGGAAAGAACTTGTAACTTAGGAAAGAAACAACGCTAAGTTAGTAGCTAGATAGAGAAGAATATTTAAACTAAACAGAAAGACGCAAAGCATATCATTGAGATGTGGAGTGGAGAATAAATATGCACTTAATCAATGATCGAGGATTTTCATTGAGTTCCAGTCACTTGTCAAGTGGAACTGTCTATAAATAAACATTGGTGAGAATGTAATGTATTTATATAAACGAGGCATCGACATGCTGACATTGATGAGTCATACATTAGTAGGCATTGACCAAGATAGATTTAGACTTAAAACAAAATAAAATAAAGTAACGAGATTTGCACCTACACCAATGCACTAATTACTTTAGAGCCGGCCTTCTGCATCTTTATGTGACCATTCAAAAGCATATATTCTCGGAAAAGAAAAGTCCGCGCGAAAGCGCGGCTCCAAAACAGCACGGCCAAGGCCAAAAAACCACGCGTTACTATCAAAAGCTGAACAAGTAAAGAGGCTTATCAAGCATACAATTTACATATTTAATAGAGCGAACAATTTTTTATACGACTCAATTTTCATAAAATAATCATCTATAATAAAGATAAGCATAAATCTCTCTTCGTCTACGCCAATAATCTCGGTTCTATGCTTTCATCCAGATGCGACCCGCGACTTTAACTTTATCGCCAACCCATTTTATTGCAGGACGTTCGACGCTTCTTTTACCTGTCTGTTCATGACTGTTTTTCCGATGTCCCGTACTTTGGTACGTTGTCGGATCACGGTGTTAGGAATAAAATAATAAGATGTGTGTCATATTATTATGTAGTCGAAATTCTTTCAATCCTAATGCGTCTTTGTCAGATCTTGCTTATATTTGCGACTATGCATATGTGTAGCACTAGTAGGGTAACCACGATGGGCCGCGAAATGCAACTTTAGTGCCTGTCAAGGTCTTGTTCATACTCGTTTTAGCGACTTCAAATGTCTATTCCTTTAATGGTCCGTGTTCATAACGCAAGTCATGCGTCGAGTTAGCGTCCGTCGGCGCGCGGCATGGCAAGCGCAGTTTACGCAACTTGCAGTCTGCGGCCAGTCAGTCGTCTGAACTTGAACTGTGATGCGCGGTCAAGCGCAATGTTTCCAAGCTTCATCAAGTTCAGGTTCACGTTTTTATAGAATATCGTGATCGATTTAGAAATTAGCAGTTAACACTATTTGTATCCATGGAGTAATATTTGTTTGTGTTTGTATTTGGCTCCGGGCTCCGTAGTAAACAAGGAACCCTTATACTTTAGCCATGTCTGTCTGTCCCTGTCCGCGGTTTTGCTCATAGAGTATTAGTACTGGAAAGCTGTAATTCGACATGGGTATGTATAAATATTAATCAAGCCGACGAATTGATGAAATAAAATCTTTGAAAAAAAATTTACGCTATCATGAAAAGAGTATGTAGAGGTAGTGAGAATATTTTTTATAATGTGATTTGGTAACAACATTTTTCGAATCCCGTTTGTGAAATATTTGCAAAATACAATGCAAATTTTTGTAGTTATGTGTATCAGCTAAACGGTTGTTTCTGGACACTGGACTAGTGGAAATATTTCATTGATGAGTCATTCCAGTACTTCTAAAATGTTTGATTAGAATAGAAGCAAGTACATTTCGTCGCTCGCGTAAATCGTACATTCTATCAAGATTTTTTATGTTATCTTACTTTCTAGAAATGAACTATTTACCAAACCCCAAATAGATGTAGAGACCAATGCGCTACGAGTGTATTAATATAAAAAAGCTCTCATATCAGTATTTTACCAAAACTGTAACAAAATTTGAAGTTGGCAGTCAGATCCGCTCTCATTTCCCATAGCCGAGCGCTGTCGAGAAAAACTTTCGTTATCTAAGCCAGCACAGAAGCGTGAGGAATGTCAACGGCGCGGATTGTTGGCGGTGAGAGACAAAAAGTTAATTAAATTCGATGGCGACAGTACAGGTGGGTATGGGAAGCGCGGCCGTGCGCGTCCGCGCTTTACCGAGACCAATCGCCACTAATTGTGAGGCGACACAGACTTCTCTATGGAGAACGCACCAGGGGCGTATTTAGAATTTAACGCCCAGAGTATCTCCCGGTGCACATACAGTAGTTACAGGTAGCGGCACGGAACTCAAGCACTGACCGAAATTGTGCAGAAGTCAAAAATTAGTACCTACTGTACCCGTGCGTAGTACATTTCACTCAGCGCTAAACTTACGTGCCGCTATTTGTAGTAAAAATATTTTTCCTGCGCCAGAAAGTTTAGCTAATCATGTTTTTTTTTTTATAAATCTATAGTGTCTCACTACTGAGCAAAGGCTTTACTTCTGAATTGCCCTTGATTTTAACCTTGGGCGAAAAATCACTAAGTCATCATCACTTTTTGACATCAGCTTTCCGGAAACATTCTATAGCGACCTTATTTCACCTATGCATTCTACTCACATTTCCTACCCATATGAATCATTTGAAAAGATTCCCTATTCAGAAGAGGTGCTTTCATTACACTAGCTCTTTAGTTTCGCCGGGCAATGGCTATCTTGGCCTTTCATCTAAATACGCCCAAGATTGTTAGGTGAATGTTGATTTTTCCAAGGAGTATGAAGACTGATATTGTAATACAAAGGTTTTTTTTGTGACCGGATAAATTATGCAATTCACAAGTAATTGTATCTTTATTTTAGTTTTTAAGAAAATTTGATATGTAATTTTTTTTTGTCTGATTAAAAAAATCTATATTTTATGAAACGCAAAAAAATTGAATGTTAATCTCATCCATACCATGATCATATGATTGATGCAGGGAACAAAATAACATACTGGTTTCAATCCTATTGAGTAATATTCGTATGTTTTTAATTTTCGCTAAATGCCAAAAAAATTTGGACATGGTATTCTCCGTTAAAGTATTGTTCTAAAAAGTTATATATATACTTCAATTTTATAACATTTTGTAATGTGGTAACGAACATTTACATTGTAATGCAATCTAAGAATTACAGAATAATACACAATTACTTAAAAAGAAAATAGTCTCACAAAAGCGACAAATGTAACAAAGCTACAAATTAAAAGCGACAATACTAGGCGCATCGCAAATAAATACAAAGAGAATGGCATTTCACCGAAATAGCTATTATAATATGAGAACCGTGAATAAATAATTGCAGTGGCCGTCTATTTTAATAAGAGCAATCAGGTTAATTATAACGGCCGCAGACAGAGACACCGCATTGTTTATCTTGGCTTGTTAGTGGTACTCGTACCACCGCGAAATCGATGGCTTCATTAAATAATTTGTGATGTCAAAAATTGATAACGTAATAGCCTAAAGGCCCAGCAGTGTTGACAGTACAGGCTAAAAATAAATTCTTCTTGTCGTATCGATGGTTTGATGTTTAGATTTTATTGGATGGGAATCCGGCCACTTCTATTGTTTATAGTTTAGGCTAATAAAAAATGTAGGAAGTAATGCACATGCATTACATTTTTTACAATTGTCTTATAAAACTATGGCTTCTGAATAGTTGTACCAGTTTACGAATAAACTTTGGAATAAAAAAGCAACTGCTGTTTCAAGGACCGGATTTATTAAGCTTTTTCAGATCTAAGTGCTAGCAAATAACATGTAAAAAATACAAGATGACTTCATCGAGTCTACGTAGTACAAAATTAGTATATAATGTACATAATTGTACAATAAATACTTTATTATTATATCCACATTTGAAGTTAACTAAAAAAGAAAATAAATTAAAAAGTAATAAAATAAATAACCAGAAATACTTTTAAAATTATTAATAAAACAAACCTCGATAAAGGTGAAATGTATACTTGCAGCGTTCATGATGATTGGGCAAATAGCCAAGGCGTGAAAGTTGAAACAAAAAGAAGGTGTACTCTCTCATTCCTATCAGCAAGTACAAAACAAGCTAAAGAAGCGATAAATGGTACGAGTAGAATAGTGACTTACGTGAAAGCTTCTCACTAATATTGTTAACTTTTGGTTTGAGACAGTCTTTTTAAAACCACTTAATTCGTCGCAAAACTAAGGACAGTCAGCCTGATGAGCATTTTCCGAAGACACAAAGTCCACGCGAACGAAGTCGTAAGCTTCGGCTAGTTGACCGAGCGAGCGAAGCGAGCGAAGCGTCTCAGTTTCGAGATTAGCCAAAAATTCTTTTGTCCGTCTGTCTGTCTGTCTGTCTGTCTGTTCTCGCCTACAGATCGCATTTCTTAACCGATTCTCATGAAATTTTGTAAGCAGATTCAGCAACTAAATAGCTTATTTTTGTCAAGCCAGTTTTTCGAAATTTTTCAAAATGGCGGAATATGGGTGTTTAAAATTTTAAAAGTGTCTTATATCCGCCATTTCCAAATATTTTCAAAAATGTCATAAGAATTTTTTGTGGCCATTATAAAAACGCAATTTTTTATTTGAACAACTTTTTTGTCTAAACAGCTTTTTTATACGTTATACTTGAACGGGTTTAGGATGACTCGCGAAGTCTAGCTGACTGAGCCGTACAATACAAATCTTCTTACAAAATATACTGAAACTATTTAAGGGTGAATTCAGTCCGGATTACTGAACAACTTTCTTAAAAACACATATCTTACTACAGACACAGATCGTGTTATACCGGCGCCGGCAGCCAAGTCGGCAACCAGCGCCGGCAGCGGAGGCACTCCCTTCGGAATAATATTCGCGAGGTCTAAGTTCGTGGCGAACTACTAGTATAATATAAATAGCATAATAGGTGTTACCTATAAAATCGCCAACATAAACACGTTCACTATATCCAATAAAAAAAATAGTTTCAACCTACGTTTGCAGACACGAGTGTCCCTTTGTGGACAGTTTTACTGCTATGATCGTACAACAAATAAAAGGAGTAATGTTGTTTATACTGTCGGGCGCAGAATTGGGCGCATCGATTCGCGTCGCCCATCAATCGTGCCCGCGCAACGCATACCTAATTCAATGCTGGGAACAAACTGTCTAGGACGCGACGGATAGCCATTATAGTGCCATTGTATACTGACGTTTTATGTGTTTATATTTCACATGTTAATCCTTCGATTGAGAACTCAAACACAATGAACGGCTTGCCGGTGAAACGTCCAGTGGATGGAGTTATGGTGAAGTTTTTATAGTAACGCAAGTGCGAAACTCTGTATAAAGCTTATTTATATGCGTTAAATATGGTTTTTCGTATGACACAGTCGCAACGTATACCTATGCTGTTTCTTTATATAGAAAATAAAATTACAGATTTACTTATTCGAGCATATCAATTATATTTATTTTTACATTCACTAAACTACGAATAGGTACTGATAACTACCCAGAATCAAAAATGTTTCTGTTTTGATAAATCACGAGTCTCAAGCAACAAATCAAACAAAAAAAACATGTGTCTTTAACGTTTATAAAAAAGTTTATATGAATGAATATGATAGGTACATGATAAAGGTAACATCGACCTACCAAAAATGTTTCACCGTACATACAGTTTCTATAAAAATAAAGCAATCGCTTGATGTTGGTAGTGGTTGGTAGTACAAGGAAAATATATCAATTTCATATCTGATCACTTTCGAGTAGCATAATAAAATAAGGAGTGAAATAAAGCTGAACAAAAGGCAATAAATCATCGAAACACGGGACTTTGCGCAGAGTCAACAGCGCGACAAGGCGCATCCGAAGATATAAATCGTAATTATGAGAAAAGAAAAAAGTAACACGAATATTACGCGTTATCGGGCACCGATCGAAAAGCGAAACCAGAGTGCCGCCTAACTCGTTCCCTTGATCAATGTCTTTATAACGATTTTGAATATTCAGACGACGATATCTCTAATCACGAAATAACTTATGCTCGTTACTATTTATATCCACTAATTTACTGCTAGTAAGGTGTCGTTTGTCTAATCGCTGTATCATAAATTTTAGCGCCCAGCGAAAATAAATCCCTGTAACCGAGAAGTGGTGAGAGGTTCCTAGTTATGATTGTGTTTCTCATAAAACTTTGTTGGCGTATTACTTTACGCAGCTCCGTTACAAGTGCACACACTTGACGTTTTTGTAGTCAATTTCTTTATAAGATATTATTTTAGTTTGTTGTAACATTTATAATGATTATAAGGAAGAAGAAATGTGATACTGAGGATAGGAGATTAAATTGCAACATAATAGTAACAAATTGTTCGATATAAAGTGCGCAAGGCATAGTGTCATCTCTATTGAGTAAACATTGGACCAGTATCTGGTTTCTGAGATAGTCATCGTAGATGTCGGATTGTCGGGTACCCTTTTCTTCATGTTAGTATCTTCAAAGTGGAATTTATATGGCCGATCCTTGTGATAAGGTTATTCCAAAGATGTAGCGCCTGAAAATATTTATCAGATTGTCATAAAACCACGCGGAAACAAGTTTAATAAAATAAGATTGCTTATCTTGACTGTGGGATTTTCGCAGTGTCATCCAGCGGGTTAGCATGTAAATTTTTATAGCTTTACCAAGTGTAGGACCTCTTATAGTTTATTGCTAGTTATTTCCTCTTGGAACCATAGAAATATTATAACAGCAAAGATATGGATTCCAATAATAGACTTCAACGATTCATTGCACTTTTAGTGTAGGAGAGATCATTACAATACTTTAAAGCTTAGAAACTATTTTCACAGCAATCGTAAAGAATGGAACTCACATGAAAAGCTTTTATCACCACATCATATCTTCGACATAAAATAAATAATACCATATACCTATAGATACCTACATAGATAATCAATTTTAAGCTATTTAGAAGAGAAATCAGCTTTAATTCGTTGCATACAAAGGACTACTTAAACCATTGATGACCAGAGATATAATCGCCATTTTACTGTATTCATAAAATGGGCTTTGAATACCTATTGATTGGTTTGAGCAGTAAAATATTTTAAATTTCCGTATTTAAATTTATAATCAAGGAAGACGGGACCCTCGCTCCGTGTATGGGTCCGCATGCACACATCTTTCGACGCGGCCATTAACGCGCTCAAGATCAATGGTTTGAGGCTCGTGGGCGGAACGTTTCATTAACTATTATAATATAAAAGCAGTCCGAGCTGATTAGTTCCTTAACCGTCTGACGCGTTTTTACTTTAATCGCTATTTATAAAACTTTTTGAAGCTTGTTTATTTTGGATGCACAGCGGTGTAAATATTTACGTGTTGTAAACAAAAAGTGTTGCGACAAAGAGCGACCTACAACAGTGACACGTGTATTGTAGAATTCTAAGAAATACACAATCGAGTCGACCTACAATGGTACGTACATAAATTGATATCGCAGCACGGAGTGACTAATGCGCCGGCGATGCATCGAGAGTAGTATAATGGTAGGAGACACACGAATTGCCCGGTAGCGGGCCTTTATCTGATAATAAATATTACGCTCCATTCTTTTAGGCGAGGCGGTCATTAATCCGCCGGTCGATCGCGCTCGTATCGCGTTACAGGCTGCATTGTTGCCTCAACAGTTGTTCCTATTTATCAAGACGCCAGTAATATTGTTCTGGCGAACACAAAGAGCGAGCGCTCGAGACCAACGCCCAAACAACGCCGAGGCCTTTGTCTCTTGACAAGCGACATCGGTATTAGTGAAATATTAATTTGAGATAATCAGACACCTACAATATACGTGTTCGCGCCGTTGTGCACCGTTCACAGCCTCCAAAGAAATACCAAATAACTCCTGAACGGAGACATTCTTCAGCTTCTCAAACCAGTTTTCAATCAGCTTTAAACGAAAAAAGATAATTTGCCAAATTATCAACATGACGCCACGAATTATTAGGTGATAATTTATATTTTGGTCTTAGTCTTCAAATTCGATCGAAACCTCATAATATAAAAACGTTTCACAAAAAAATAGACATCCAATTAATGTAAAATTTTTAGGAGCACTTCGTCGTTAGCAATTAGCGCTTGAGCAATCTAAGACCGTTCGTGTAGTAAAAAAACCTGATGTTTTGAAGAATGGGATAGAGGAGAATAGTTTAACGCTATTTATGGTAAAGTAGACATGACTAAATATCAAAGTACAGTTACCTACTAATGAAAAATTCTGGATTTCATATCTTACTCCACGTCAGGGGAATTAGAGTCACGAAATCGTCAAGGCCGGGATGATTTGCATATAAATTAGTTTCGTCGACGCGTAAATCCACGTGTTGCTCGGCGAGAATAGAGATTAATGTGGTAGGTGTCTGCGCCGTCCGGTGACAGACAAGTTAAGCCGACATCCGTCAACGCCGGCCCGTAATCGTCGGATCGAAGATCGATGCTAAGCCCGGCTTATTGAACTCTTCAACGGATTCGGATCGACTCGCTGGCAGTTCATCGCCGTCCCGCTCCCACCCGACTCTATTGAGCCGGTTATCTTTTCTAAATCTGACAGCATTCGGGTCATTAGACTTTCACGTATGAAAGTTCCGTAATAAGATAGCGACCAATATGCTTTATTAACACGGCTGTTTTGGGACGTGAACCGCTCGCTGCTATCACGGCTATCTCGCACGCCCGCGCCTTGTCCGAGATCCTAGTGTGCAGATACCACCATATTTCCATTACAAGAGTGTCCGGCATCAAATAACCATTGAAGCGAAACTTGCGACGATATTGAACTCGGTTTGATTGCGCATTCCCGTAAGCCTATAGAGAATCCCCTCAGTGTTGTCGAGAGGAAAGTGGTCGTGAAATTTTATGACAACTACCGACCCGAGTGTGTAACACTTGCCTTGGAAGTTGTTCGCAATTATTGTGAGTCCGACACATTAGTGTGGCCGGTTTGAAGTTTAGAGACCTGAAAGCGCAAGATAGTCAAGAGGTCATTATATGGTTTCTATTGCTTTCCTTATGCATTTTCAAGAAGATACTGAATAAGGCTATTAAATACTTTCAGTTTAAATTGATATGTTCCTGTACTTATAGTAGTTTATATGGACAATAGAATCGTGGGCTTTTAAACAAAAATAACTTTTAAATATTAAATAAAATTCTTGTTTGGTAACTACCATATTGACAACTGCATTTCTATGCCTAGCTAGAAGGCAACTACCCAAGTACATGCAACTAACCATAACCGTAGGTAACATCAAAAACTACAAGTCACCTTCATACATATCTAACAACTCATGGAAGTAGCTTTGCATAGAAAGCGCGAACTACTTTACAAGTCTGAAAGTGACAGCAAATGTGACAAACATGGTGTCCAGCCACTAAACGTCCTGTAAAGTAATTAATACACAGCATTATCAAGTGTTGAAAGATTGATGGAGATCAGACGCTATTACCGGTTTGTACACGCAAGGGGCAACTCCGGCCATGCAAATAATCATCGGCTCAGGATCGCCGGTGCGAGCGCTATGACGACTCAGAAAGGCTCATAAATAGGAGCAAATTGTGTTTGTAGTAGGGTGGTGGGAGCGAGAGGAGCTACGTATTTATTCTATTTGCTGAACGTGCCTCGCCGCCGCGGCCTCTGTTTGACGATGCAAATTTATCGCGGCGCTTAATAAAACGCGCACCGACCTCATTGATTCGCAGATGTTGCTCATTACCAAGCGACGGCCGCCCGCCGCCGTGGCGCGACTACCAAACCTGTTAACTCAACAAATTATTATGAATTGTCGCCGTTCCAGCAGAGTATTTCACGTCCGACTTTGACTTCCAATCACATTCCTTACGGCCACATAAAATATCGTACATTTCCCGGTGCACGTGTAGATTGTCTTCGTGAAACTGTATCAGCAACTGCAATAGAAGTGGCGAAATGCGGAAATGAACACAAGACAAACATAAGAAGAAGTCGGGAATGCCCATAGCGAGCGTCCATAAACTGCTTGCAACAGTCGTTTGATCCGATAAAGGTTCACATCGGAGCTAGAGCGCTGCAGTTACCTCAGATATCGGCGTGTTCGGGCCCTTCCTCAACAATGAAGCTCGCTCGAATCGACTGCTACTTTGTGGTTCAACTACATACTTTTTGTAACGCGAAGAGAGCTTGTTTGTAAAAGTAGCAATTTTCTTGCCTCTACGCCTCCTTGTTCAAAACTGGATTGAGCGCTATGCAAAAAGCTGGCGAAGTGGAAAAATGGAGATGAAACGTTCGAGTTGCCACCCGCTGGGAACGTTTCGCCTCCGATGGCACGGCAGGCTCTATCGCACATTGCACCTGCAGTTATAAATACTGCTTAGCGATGCTTACGCTGATTGCTTTCCTTAAAATGACACTTTTTAAAACATAATTGTGCAAAGGAAGACTTGGCTGTGATTGCCTATACAACGTGAAAGGTCGTTGTTGCAATAGTAAATATCATTAGACCTTAAAGCAGTTTGTAAGATCGACTCCGTTGAACCCAGTATGCTTGTTCCGCGAAAGCTACACAAGTTTACACGGCGCAAGCAGCCGCGGTACAAACCAGCACAAAGTGTAGAGCAGACCCACAAGTGGGCTCCACCTTGAGCTTTTTAAAGTAAGATCGACGCGTTTACCTCTGGCGCGGCTCGGCGCAAATTGATGGTTTCACCTCGTTCCATGCAAAACGATCTGCGCGTCCTGCTCGCTCGACGCGCGCCAGTCAACGCTGTAATCATTGTTTCTGAAATGAGAATAAAACGACACCCAGTTCAAAGTATATAAGGACGGGAAAAACGAACACGCCGCGGTATTCCGATAACTTTAAGATAAATAGCTCGCTGAGTTTTACTTGCCCTTTACTTGAACGCTGTTTTTTGCTTTCCATTTCTGCCGTTCTAATCTAAGCGCAGGATCGATTTTATAACTAACGAGTTGCATCATACTCTCGAGTTTACTCTATGTAAATCGATGAGCACAAGATAGCGGAGTAGATTACTAAGTTATTAACTGGTCATAAGGAGAAAACCGCTGAGGTATACGAGTATGTACACGTTATTATACAAGCAGGATGATGATAATAATACGAATGTCAGTAGTTGAGAGGTGAATACAAAGAGCATCTCATTTTCGGCAGCAAAGACAAAAGCGGTAATTACAACAGTTAACGGTCGTATAGCCGTCGGTACGAGCCGTGCGTGGGACGAACTCACAATGTTCTTCGTACAAATTACATTACTCGCAAGACTATATTCCTCCGACTTATTATAGGTGTAATAAAAATTAACATTATAACCGAAACTTTCTTGCAGTTAACGTGTGCAACATTACTTGCGTCCTTTAAAGCAATTAAGCGGTACTCCATTTATATATATTATAACAGATAAATTAGTATATCTGACAGCAATAAAAATCTTATTACTTAAAATAAAGATTTGTAGTGTAGATTGTTAAAATAAAATGAATTAAGATTTGCCAACAGTTCTAACATTAGCATATTCCTACTACTTAAAACTAAATGAGACATTTTTAAGTACAGTCCTCAGCATTAAATGAAAAAAGATTATAATACTCGACTATCAACCAATTATTGATTTAAATATTTTAATAATTTACATACAATTATTCAACACGCTTTTGGTAATATTTAAATGTCATTTTAACTGCAAATGAAAGAAATGTTTACAGAAATCTTATTGCTATTTCATTTGAAGTACGGCTCATGATACCACTACTTTTTTGTCGCTTTCAATAACTGATAGCTTTAATAATATCATCACTGAATAAACAGTATGCCTCCAAGAATAGGACACACGTAACATCTCTTAAAAAAAATTACTACTACTAGTAGGATTGACCAGGTTTATCAGCATTATACTATTTGTAGTTAAAATAATAACATAAAATTGTATAGAATCAAATAATCAGTTCATACATATTTTTCTTTTTCTGTTTGATTTGCAATAATAGGATGCAGGGTGAAGGGAAACTACAAACTGTACGCTATTATGAATCAAATACATCACACGAATATTATAAAGGCGAAAGTTTGTAAGTGTGTGTGTTTGGTTATGGTTACAGAAATTCATTCTCATAAAAGAATCTCGTTTGTTACTCCATCACGCGCAAACGTCTGGACCAATTTTGATAAAATTTGGTATGCAGGAACCTAACACCTTGGATTAACACATAGGTTTAGTTATACTACTAATTTAGGCGCGGGTAACACCGCGGGGCGCAGCTAGTTATATATAAAATTACGTGTTGTATTAACAAACAGTGGGAGCCCCCACTTAAATATCTGTTTTTAGTATTTGTTGTTATAGCGGCAACAAAAATACATCATCTGTGAAAATTAATAACTGTCTAGCTATCACGGTTCATGGCATATAGCCTAGTGACAGACAGACAGACAAACAGACGGACAGAGAGCGGAGTCTTAGTAATAGGGTCCCGTTTTACCTTTTGGATACAAAACCCTAAAAATCAAGGAATTCGCTACTCTATTCCGTAATAAAGTAGCAACATACAAAAATAATGACATCAAAACTAATTCGTTCACTTGACCGACTAACACAAAGAAAGCAATCGAATACAATTAGTCAGTCTTAATTCTTCAAGTAGTCACAAGTCCAATGTCACTCTTTGTAAGAGCGGTCAGTGAGCGACCACCTCCAAGAATGAGTGTCGTAGTTCAGCTTTAAGTCAACGGCATGATGGATGGCTTCGGCGCTATCACATCTTAAACGAAGCATGACACGTTAGTGTATTACATAGGAGATACTGAAGGATATGATTCATACGTTGACAGTGGACAAACGACAACTACATTTCGCAATGCTATAATGTATGCAGTTAGCAGTATCGAGGAACGAATTAATAAAGTCTTAGAAAACAACCAGAATAAAATAAAAATAGAATCTCCGGTTTTATTTAATGTAAGTATATACTTTCAGGATGAAAATTATAAAGTTTCGAAAGTTAAAGGTCGACATCGATGAGAAATTAGAAATATTAAATGTTTACGCTCATTCCATTTAAGAGGCTACCTGAAATTTT
Organism: Acrobasis consociella; assembly: GCA_963555685.1. Lineage (NCBI taxonomy): Eukaryota > Metazoa > Arthropoda > Insecta > Lepidoptera > Pyralidae > Acrobasis > Acrobasis consociella. The sequence goes on along the minus strand of OY743112.1, from coordinate 11,657,894 downwards.
CTGTTTCCAGTGCTCCCATTTGAAATAAATTATTTGTAAGAAAACTGAGAGTGAGATGTAAATAGATCAAGCCACAAACAAGCACAGTTCACAGTCTAAAGTGTGAACGGGATTTAAAGTGAGAATGACACAAATCAAGCACTGTTTACAGTCAAAGTGAAAACGTGAAGCTTCTCTACGCACATTTGCGAAAAACGACGTCTTTTGCCATATGTGCGAAGAAAAGCTTCACCTTCTTACTTTAAACTATAATGTAAATGGAGCCCTAAAATTTTATGTATCCCCTCAATTAGGCATGCAAGTACGAAAAAGATAAACAATATGACGAATAAATCGACCTCTGTGTTTTTCATTTATTATTCAGCGAAGCGGTACAACCCAAACAGCTCCCATCCATTCAGCTGAATAAAATTCCGAATCACCCCATAAAGTGCATCGAACACGGAATGAATCTGGAATCTGTATAACTCACGATCACGGCGTGTAACAAAGACCGCGGTGTCAGGTGTTCGCGTGACCACGAAGAACCACCCTTTGGATCGGCTTACGTACTGTAAGAGGCTACATTTTATTACACCACTGGATTAATAGACGACACGACGATCGGTACAGGATGTTTAGCTATTTACTATCCCCTGACCACCTCCGTATGGTTGATACGCTTGTCCGCCTCTCCGTCAGAAGGTTCTGGGTACGATCCCCAGCCAAGGCTAGTTGGCAAAAGGCCTTTTTCAAGTTTCCTTGAATTTTTGTTGTTTATTTATATACGTTTGTTTGTTTGTAATAACTTTATTGTACCAAAAGAAATACATATACAAAGACGGCTTACGAAAGAGCAAATATACAAAGGCGGACTTATCCCATGTAGGGATCTCTTCCAGTCAACCTGCGATAGATTGAGAGGATATTTACTCAATTAAAAGGTAGAAGCAAGTACGTACAAATTTAACTATAAGATCATACTTACATTGCTACACACAAATATACATTATAAACATGAATTAATTAATATAGTTATACATAAACATATACTGACTATATATATATATACATACATATACTATACATACATACATATAATAAACATACAAACATATTGAATACGAATACATATTACAGATAAGTACTTAATTCAGTCTAAGTGTGATGCAACCAAAGAGGACCTTGATAACCTAATTTTAAAAGAGTCCAGTGAAGGTGCCATCTTTACTTCGGCAGGAAGCGAGTTCCAGAGCTTTGCCGCCAATACTGTAAAAGATTTGGAATACGACTGAGACAAACACCGTGGAATGTCCAGAACGAGGCTACTACCACTATATATGACTATCCACGTATATATGTATTTATAATAAAATTACGCCAAACAACGATCTAGAGTTTGCTTATCAAACCTATCCAAGGATTGATTCTGGTATTGGCCGTTGGGTTGCCAACGTCGGACGGCAATCGTTCTGTGTAAAAACCAGTAATCTCGTCAAATCACCCTGGTTAGGTAGCGGGCTCTGAAACGTTATCGTTGAGGATGCAGTGCAATACCACTACTATCTCTCATCATCAGATAGTACCCATAATACAAGTTTAAACTTAGTTTGGGGCAACTCTATCAGTGTGTTTTTTCCTTTTTATTTTGGTCTAAATCTACTAACATTCAAGCAGCATCAAAGTAAAAGTTATTCTATCGTTGTTGTGACGTAACACTCAGTAGCATCGAGTTAAATGTTTTCGGAGAAAAGTTACAACTTGCTTTTTTTATTGGTTCCCACAATAAAACGAGATAGGCGGAGCGAAATATATGGCATGTTGTGAATGCTATTTTTAACTTTAAAAGAGTAATTATAACTTTAAATGTTAAAGTTCTTAACTTATTACATATGTCAATAAGCCATTTCAAAAATTGCTCTTGCTTCCTAAGATTAATGGTAGAAAAGTCAGTGATGTGTGTAATGATCGTGATGACGGGCAAAATAAAATTAAGCTTTAATTCACATTTGGTATAATAAGATTCAATTAGAACACATATTTTATTGTATGTACAAATTATATGAGTAGAACCTTTAAATCATTGTGTTATCGAGTATCTCCAATCTACTAATTAATGTGAACATTCCTTATATATCTATACATAAGCTGTTTTAGTCACAAATTGGAGCGAATATAAATTAATATACGTCCCACACAAAACAGAGATTCTCGAGCACATAAAACCCCACAGAGAACTGTTTACTTTTAAATATCTTTTCGCTATATTAGTAAGTTTCCTAACAGTGACTCGAGCAAGAAAATTAAATTAACAACGCACGAAGTAGTCTCGGTAATGAAAGCTCAAGCAAATTACCATCCGGCTGGCTTCACCGGGTTACGCAAGACAATAAGCAAACAGCTGGTTCGGTGTGCAATACGTAGCCGCCCCTTAAAGGGGCCGTTGATCATATTCCAGATAATGCACCAGCTATGGCGGGCATTTCGTCCGTAGGCCGAGAGGCGCACGACCGACGTTGAAAGTGAATAGTCGTGCAATGTCGCTCAGCATTAAACCAGCGATACATTATGCGAAATATGTCATGGCTATTGCTAAAGGTACTAGCGAAAGGTCACTTTTTGGTCAGGAGCAAGACTAGAATTGATCTGAACGTAACAAATACTCAGCTATTACGCTCAAATCAATTCTACTTTCACTTTCAGTCACTGCTCACTCAGTGACTTATGCCTGTGTTCATTTTTAGGGTTCCGTAGCCAAATGGCAAAAAACGGAACCCTTATAGATTCGTCAAGTCTGTCTGTCTGTCCGTCCGTATGTCACAGCAACTTTTTTCTGAAACTATAAGACCTATACTGTTGAAACTTGGTAAGTAGATGTATTCTGTGAGCCGCATTAAGGTTTTGACACAAAAATAGAAAAAAAAACAATAAATTTTGGGGGTCCCCATACTTAGAACTAAAACTAAAAAAAAAAATTTTTCATCTAATCCATACGTGTGGTTTATCTATGGATAGGTCTTCAAAAATAATATTGAGGTTTCTAATATCATTTTTTTCTAAACTAAATACTTCGCGCGAGAGACACTTTCAAAGTGGAAAAAAGTGTGTGTGTGTGTGTGTGTGTCCCCGTAACTTCTAAAATAAGAGAATGATATAACTAAAAAAAATAGATGATGTTCATTACCATAAAAACTACCAGCGAAAATTGGTTTGAACGAGATCTAGTAAGTAGTTTTTTTTAATACTTCATAAATCATAAACCGCAATTTACCTTTCATTTAATCAAATCAAACAATAAAAAAAACATACTGCAAGACTTTTATATTATGTTACTTGCTGCTACGGAACCCTTCATGGGCGAGTCCGACTCGCACTTGGCCGCTTTTTATAAATTAAGTTGAAATTAATTCAAGTTCGATTCTAAAGTCTACTCAGTTTATTCCGTTTAGATCAAAACTAGTCTTACTTTTCAGCCACTTCTCAGTAACTTTTGGCTGTGTGCATATTGAAATTAATTTAGGCTAAAAAAATATATTTTCATTAACCTTAACTGTCTCACAGCTGGGCACAGGTCTGTCTAATTTTTCTCCATAGCTGCTTGTGACTAATCACGCTGGAAAGCGTCCAACTTATCGCGCCAACGCTTTCTAGGCCTACCCCCTGCAACGCCAATCGTTTTTGGGTATCCGTGGTCGGTTAGAAGTCGCCACCCGGAGATTCTTCGTACCCCTGACTTTAGTGCCGTCAACGTAACAACAACAATATGACAATTGTCTGAATGCCCGGCGACTCTAACTGAAGTCCAGGCGGTGAAGGGCGCAGGGAGGGCACTAAAAATTAATAGATGAAATTAATTTAGGCTAAAAAAAAGGCTAATAGAGAAAACACTCTACACTAGCATTTGTTTAAAAAACGATACCTATCACGAATCACGAAGGTAATAATAGCGACTTGCACAACTGATATACATACATCAAAAAAGCACTCCACCTATTCAGTAATATTTTTAAGGTAAAGAATTTCTGACGATGCTCTGACTTCAAGAAAGTCTCATGCGGTTAAGAATACTAGGCATACAAGCTTCATGATTAATAATTGTGTATCACTCGCTTTAATGTTAACCCCGCGTGACTAGGCTTTCGCGCAATCGGATGTTAAAACAATCATAACTGACCTTACGGCTTCTATCGACGAAATCGACTGCCATTTCATGCCCGCCTCCCTTTAATGGAACAGGAATGTGTGATATTACAGTACACAGTAGGTCGCAGCCAACGAATGCACCATTGTTTTCTAACAAGGTAAAAACTATGTAACGTGCTGCACAGTTTACACAATCACCACTTACACGGTTAACATCGTGTATACTCTAGCAATTGACATTTCAAGTTAATACTATCAAATATAAATAGCCTTTACAAACATAGCTATTGAAATGATACGAATCAATCACATAAAATGAATCGCTAACATTTTGTATCAAGATTGTCAGCCCCACACGCAACCAAAATTTCTCCAGCACACGCACCGAATATTATAATTATCAGATCGTTTAGATCCGAAATGAATAGCTAATACTTGCGGGTCATGATCACAATATTCGAGACCTAAATCTCAGTGAAAAGTGTTCGGGCACAGGTTAAGCGCAATATTTACACTATCAATTCTATGTCATCGTTCGTAGCGATGTTTTCACTCGCGCCGTGTTACCTTTCGAAAGCCGTCGACTCATAAACCAGACGACCTCTGAACTTAATAACAATATGAGGCGTGCGAAACGGGAGATGCACCCAGAGACTGCAATAACTCTTTGGGGCACGTCGACCGTCCGCGGCTGTAGGACGCGCCATAACTCAAGCAAAAGCAAAAACTCGTGTTTGGACCTAGCGATTGCTCTTCTTATTAGGACTTTATTGGTGCGGTTTGGTTTGGCATTTGCGACCTACATCTGATTGCTTTACAAGGAAAAGTAATTGTGAGAATATTTTATTTCTTTTTTTTAGTCATATGTAGGTCTGCAATCTACATCTACGAGCAAAAATGTAACAACTAACGGATACAAGTTGAACATCCAAACATTTCATAATAGGAGCATATAAAATAACGTAACTTACAATGAGAATGGCATTTCCTTGTAATTTCTGAAATCTTGAAGCAAATCATTAAACCTTACGAAATGTTTTGTTCTAAACCACCATTAATGAGACAAGGTCAGCGAGATTTATTGACAATAGAAAATATTGCAATTATCTGATATGGTAGTTCTCGTGACTTGCTTGAGGTCACTATGTAATAGCTACTGACATATAAAAGACCTTGTTTCACTATTGTTCCCAATCATTGTTGACAAGGGAGATTATTTACTTTATTACCGGAAATAATGTTGAAAGTCATGTCGTAACGTAATTCTGTAGAAGTAATGAACCGTTAAAATTGATTTATCTAAGCCTTTTCGTCGGCATTTGTTCGAAAGTCAATTTCAAAATTTGAAATACTATGCAAAAACAATAGAACAAAAAATAAACATTATTATTTTCGGTTTACTTTTAAATTTTACGTTTATACCGTAAGTCTTTTTTACTGTAGAGGAAAGTTTTGCAATACCAGATATTGCTGTAACTGGACTTGGAATTGGTTTTTTTTTATATTGTAGGGTATTTGACATCTAATATCTTAAAAATACTTTAACTTTTTAGTTTACTGCCGATTCCTAAGTGCGAGTACAGAAGAAGCGGTAACAAACTGTTCTGCAGCATTTTCTCCAAAAACGTCAACTTCCAATCATACAGATATTAAAATTAGATATGTCGACTGAGAATACATTGTCTAACTGAACTGTACGATATGTGGTCCACTGCACAACAGCCACTTTCACCAGAGTATAGGCCCTAATTCAGTTCCTAACCACTAATCTGATGCACTTTGCTCTCAGAGAATCGGCTCGGTCCGATATTTAGCGTAGCTCAACTCAATACTAAGGCCCACAACTCATAAAAGTCAGTAAACAGTCAACTCAAAATAATCTATCTGCGAGTTTTAGTCAACTTATTTACCGAGCTAGCGAGCGAAGCATCTCAGTTTCGAGATTAGCCAAAAATACTAAATTTCAGCCATTTCGAAAAATATAAAACTTTTTGTTACCCTTATAAAGATGCAACTTTTTAACCGGTAAACTTCAACGGGTTGGGGGGTGACTAGCAAGATCTACAGCTCAGAGAGCCACTACGGCTATCCTATATAACTTAAAATTTATGATATTTAATGAAACTAAAAGAATATATTTATAATGGATTCATCTTTGAAAGATACCTTATCATACATTAACGTAAAAAGTGCCTGCGATGACCAACAACAATTAAACATATCAGTAACCCAGTGTCAGATCACGTCTCGTTTATGTAAAGTAGGCCAAAAGGTAAGGTATTGTGACCGCTGTATTTTATCCTATTTTAAATGTGGTATGGATGTAGTGTAAAACAGGCCTTACGTTAATTGCAAAAGCTGACATTTATAATCCAACATGGAGTCATCGCAAGTATATTACCGAGTCGGGTCTATGATCTGTTATGATGTTCCCAATAAAAACGACACTCAATTTACGACTTGACAACCCCGTGATTATAAAGTCAACGCGAAATTGTCTTTCAGTTTTCATTTTATTAGCCATAAAATAAGCTTTGCACACTAGTCGTTGGCACGCGAAACGAGAACACGCAAATGTTTTAACCATTGTCAAAATCATGGTAATGTGACTTAAATGTTTTTTTATTCTTGCAGTGTGAATTTTTTACAGCAAGTTCAGTTCCTGATAATGGTTAGATTCCCCAAGAAAAATAAGATGACATAAGAAAAAAGTTTTTAAAGTCCGTGGCGTAGTGGTCACCTTGCTAGTCCGCCACCCAGAGGTCCCGGGTTCGATCCCCGGTCAGGGCAAGTTGGAAAATGGCCTTTTTCAAATTGTCCTGCATTTGTTATAAAATATAGTATCGTTGAGTAGTATCCCATAACACAAGTTTCGAACTTACTTTGGGGCTAGCTCAATCAGTGTAATTTGTCCCTATATATTTATTTATTTATTTATAAACGCGTTATCAAATTAGCTGATATTTCTCTAATATGGTGGTCGAACATTTTTTATTTTTCAATTTTAATATTATTTTAAATGGGTATTCTGAAAATTGCGATCCTCTTAAAAAACACGGGAATGCCAGTCTCGAAACAATTGCAACGCATTTCTTTTCACCGTAAATAGTTTTGACAAGCACTCAATATAATTAATCATTTTGTGTGAATTTTTGAGTTGCCGTGGCATTGTGAAAAATTGTATTTTGTTACTGACATAGATTTTTTTATGAGAATGTCAACACAAAAACTTTTTTCGTTGGAAAAATACTGCGTTATTATTCTTAACAAGTATTGTTTTTGAGAAGATCTCATTTCTTTTTGTAGGTTATAAAAGTTACAGTGAAAAAAAATAAAGTCCAAAATTGGTTTATAAATTTCTACTTCCTTTAAAAGCTTAACACTATCTTAACTCCAAAATTGAAGTTTGTAGGCATGCAAACTTCTTATTTTCTCGACTTGAGCGGTGCACTGCCATACATCCAGATGCTGAATAGCTGTGAAAATGAAACAACGTCGACAAATACACTCGCCCTAAAATTTGTTTGCCAACCGATACAATACACTTCTGAATGAGAGACATGACATAATTTATAATTAACTTCGAACATTGCAAAAGTTCACAACAATTTGTTTCGAGCGAAGAGCAAAAGAAAAGGTGTATGAACTTCACCCTTTTAGATTCAGATTTATTACATCTTGTTTACTGCCGTGTTCTTTGTTAGAGATCGTTTAATAAGTACGCCCACAGGTGAGCATATAATTATAAATATAATTATCGTTAACAATAGATAATTTATTGTATTTCATGAGATTTGGGTCACATGGGGCATTTGTGTAGTTAACAAGATAGACTTATAGATCTAGCCAAACTTATATCGTGACTAAACACATAAGAGAAAGGCTCTATATGTGACTTGTCCGTTATCTATAAGTGCGCGTCTACGTTCTCATCGATGATACACTGAACATAAGGTGTCAGGCAGGACTAACCCATCTTTACTATGGCTACAGGTCCATAACCCAACACAGCTATTGTAGAGTTCGGTTAGTTTTCAAAAAGATGATTCTCGAGATTTAACATCATAATCAATGAAATCAAAGGTGCATGAAATGAGAAAACCTAGCAAAGGCAACATTAATTTCATTTTTAAAAAAGTGTTACTTTTAACGCATGGCACCACAATTAAATCGATTTCGAGTTTTACTAATATCAGACATACTTCTCCCTAATTTCATTGGTCCTACAATAACCAGTCACTCCAAACTAAAAACAAAACAGAGCAGACAGCCTCGGTGCAACCTGCTTAGCCTTTGTTCATTAATATATCACAAGCAATTAGTGTTTTAAAGTGAGTAATAGGCACCTCTTTAATTTGTATAGATCGTTCGGCGAGCGCTACCGTACGCGACGGCCGAGTTATTTATGACTTTGATACGATATCGAGCCGAGGCCTATCTGCCCACGCACCCCCTACTGAATTTATAATGGCTAGCTTCAAATTAAAAAAAATGCACTTGTGTTGTATAAACAAAACTTAGCAGCGATAGTCACTTCAAAAGTGAAGTTAGTCAACGTGAACGTTTAGCCAATTTAGTTGATTTTCGTACTTTCGTGTGTTGTCCATCACCTGAGAAAAATCACGGCAGCATCATCATTATAATATCTTTTCTACCGATACTCTTACTTATGGATAAAATCTTGTCTTAAATATGTATCAATTTAATGATTATAAATATCAATATAATAGTTAAATAGAATAAGTTTGGGTTATGTTAAGAGCACTGGTATTTGATAACATTTCTCCAAGTACTGGAAAGTCATGTTTAAATTAACATAAAAAAATATCTCTTCTTACTAAACCAATTTAATAAACACAGTAATTTAGTGCATTTACATTTCAACACTTACAAATTAAATTCGTGACCACAAACAATTTGAAATTCACGTATTAACAACTACATGATGGTCAACGTTCTCACACTTTCCCACAATTCATTGGACGATATACTCGTAAAGTTAGGTGAAATAGGAACAAAGCGTTTTGGAAATTAAATAAACACGCATAGGATGAGGCGGGCGAGTTCGGTATAATTCGATAATTTACAAGACAGCGCGGTGCGGTGCGGTGCGCGGGCGCCTTCGGCTTGTAAATAAGTTTCTCATGAAATTCGGCGGCAGCGATGGTATCGCCGGCACGCCATCCATCACGGCGCTAGTCACGCAACAGCGATACTCACTAATTATTTCTCCCTAACAGCCACAATTTGTCATTAATTGTAAAACATCACTGATAAAGAGACGTCAGAACGATACGCGATCTCGCTAAATGAGCCGAATAAATCGTGTTAAGCGACCCTCCTCTAAAACCGACTCAGCCCATTGAGGTATCGAGGCGATGTCTCAAACTACAGTTGTGTGCGTTAGAATGTTAGAACTTTGTAGGTAAATTATTCGTGTAAAGTTAAATTGCGATGTGATCTCATTGGAGAAGTGACTCACACAGACGTAAAGCTCGTCTCATCTATCAACGAGTAGACTGTAATAACATCTTCCAATTGAACAGGTGCATTCTCATTTACGTGCACCTCGTTATTGAAACTGACAAGCGGTCACAGCAACATTAGCGATCGCTCCGCTTGAAATGAATAAATTGAGATAAAAGGAAAGGTACGATTCCCCACTTCAATTACGGCAACCCACACAATGATTAGACGTTTCACTAGGTGTGCTGCCCGATCACGGCCCGTCTTGAGTTATTAAGTGCTAGCTTTGTTATAAATACATTCAACATGACGTGGATTAATGGAATAAAATAGCTGGGCTTTTTTATATTTGATCGCGTTCATTCCTTGTCAACATTCTAACTCCCGGATTAAGTGTAGTCGTTTATCTAAGCATTTACGTCTTACGGAGTTGCTCTTTTATGGGCTATTTTGTGTCGGCGGCGTAACGTTTTTATTTAGGAGACCGGTCAGTGTGTGCGCCGGAAGAATTTACCGAGACGGATTCTTAGTTAAATAAATGACGGCTCAGAGTTATGTCTCGCAATTTGTCATCGCGCTGATGAGATCAACTTTCTTTGACTTTGAAAACTTCTTCAGCTACGTTAACTAGCTGGGTGGAAACCAAAACAAACAGTAACATATAAGTGGGTATAAATAAACAAATAAAAGGAACTAGTTGTTCGTTATCTCGAGCAGAAGGGCGACCTTCAACTACACTCGGCCTGAATACAGAGCAGCATAATAACAGAGACACTGGGAGGTAAATGTTGGACGGTTTTCGTATGCAAAAAGCGTTAAGTGTTAGCCGACGCGATTGTACGGGCCGAACATTAAACAAGCGGCAGCGAGCTAAAATAGAAATGGGTTGTTTGAGTAGGGTTCTTTCGCGAACGCAATTGTGCTCGAACGTGTCTTGTTAGCGAATGCGGTATGCAAATGTCGGCCAGTGGCGCTAGGACGAAACCACTAGCGTTAGTTGAATGCCGCCGATGTCGACTGCCGTCATGATTAAAAGATACCTATAGAACCTTTACTCGTAAGTAGGAACTTCCTTCTAGGACTTCAGTTTCTTTAAAAATTTGTGATGATATTATAAATATAATGAATTACATACGAATTGGTTTCTCACGTCTAAGTAATTCGTTGAAATAATTTACAGAGTGAAATCACGCCATACTTAAAAAAGGGAGAAAGTTAAATACTTATAGTAACATTAAAAAAAACAACTCCTACCTAACTAAACATCAGTGCTGAATGTAGATCATGCTTCTTGCATTTAAAACTAAACAAACATTCAAAAACTTGAAGCAGAGGTCGAAAATATCCTGCATTTTTTTCGCTCAAACGAGTTGAACGCGCACTCGTACTGACGTCGAATGAAATTTATTGATCCTTAGCGCGAAACTCATTAAAGTGAGATACAAAATTCTGTTTAAATGAATATATTACAGATATATACGCAAAATATTTAAAGTTTGATTGAACGTATTTTAAATCATCCAATGACTTATATTTTATTTTAGATTTTTGGAGAATTTTCTCTTTTGCACTTTTGTTATTAGTACAAATTCTGATGTAAGTAAAAATCAGTTTTTAAGAGAATAAAAAACATAAATATTTAAAAGGGAATAAAAAGATAATTAAGGTAATGGCATGTCAGTGTAAAATGAAAAACAATCAGCTTTTCCTCTTATTTAGGTACCTTTATTATATATTTCAACAAACATTAATTGGCTGAACAACTTACTAAACTGCGTAAAAGAAATTTGACTGACTGTGATGCTGTAGTTTATACTCTATAGATCACACAACACTATTTACCCTCACATGTAAAATACCTTAATGTCTTAAACTAAAAACGGAAATGAGAGACTGCATTTTAAATGCTTAAAAACCTATATGACTCTTTACTGACATAAAAAGCGTGGGATAGAATTTCATCACTTCTCAAGATTCCCAATTACATCTCATCACGTCTCAATGTCATCATGGGAAACAGTCACATAATTCCTTATTAATGGAGTAGCGATGACTAACGTACCACTAATAGAGGCAGAACAGTATTAACATAGTTTGAATAGTAAATTATTACGTTCATTGTTTACCATGTTCAAACCAAGACTCTCTGACTCGTTCTCCTATTATAATTTGTCTGCAGTCTATTGTGTTATGAACACTGTATTATTAACATTAAAAATTGAAGGCTTTTTGTTCATGCAATGATTTTTTAGGTATGCTGAGTAAATAATGCTTTTATTTTGACACTATTACAAATAACGTTGTTATTTTGTATTAGAACACGTCTAGAATTATAACCGGAATATTTACAATAATGACATGCAAAGAACAAGTTAAAGCACAAATTAGGGAACAACTTAAATATGTTGTTAATGTTGTTATATTCCGGTTCGTTCATATTTTTAACTCCCGTAAAAAAGCGGAGTGCAAGAAGTTTGACGCTACGTGTCCTTAACAGTCAGGGATTTTTATTTGCTTAGCAAATAAAATTGTTTAGGTTTATTTATCAAAAATTTCTATAAAACTTACGTATCGGTCTTTGTGGTTCTGTCTTTCTGGAAAACACACTTTTTCATTTCTTCCTTATTCGCCAAAGATTCGCAAAATATATTTCGCCTCCTTTTATGTACTTACCTGAAACAAAAAATGCCTTAATTAATAATTATCATCATCAGAACTTTTTGCCTCCACTGCAGGAGAACGACCCTCTCTGTACTACCAGAGCCATACTTAGCTAGAACAGCCAGAAGAATTGACCTACACTCGTCTTGCTGGCCAGACGGTTGAAGTGGTTTCATTGACGTTTAGCTTTGTTTAGCTTGTATTTCCTAAGTCATCTTCTACGACATCTACGGGAGGACTTAGAGTGGCCCTATTCTACCCAACCGGAAACCACACGGCATAAATGAATAATATTTCTCATTATTAAATAAATCTAGTTGATAATAAACAGCCCAAGTACCCATATTATTAATGTTCTTTTGATTAGCGTGGAAATAAAAGCCCCATAGGCTATAGCAGCTATACATATGTCATCACTGAACCAATCTGTTTTATAGACCATGACAATATACTCGATGAATTATCGTCAATCACTCTCAATCGATGCAATTGATTTGATTTTATTATCCTACATTACATCAAACCGCAGTTCAAAGACCGTAGAGAGGGTATTAATTGCGTCAATTTGAAGACGATTAAACGGGAACGACTGTGTGACAAGGTTCACATTGATATAGTTAACGTTAGGAACTGTAGGAGTTACGAGTATACCTATTCACTTTGATCTGTGTAACTTTGGGTGATCCCGTTACATAGTCAATTAAAACTACTACCACTGTCTATGACTCAGTACGTACGTACGTAATCTTTTCAGCAAACAAGTATATTTGCTATGGGCAAATTAAAAAAAAACCCCGACAACACCATCTATTGATAAGTGGCGGAACTACATAATATATTGACTGTAGCGCCATCTCTTATTTGTCAGGTAAATTACTATTGATAAGTGGTGAAACTACCAAACATGTTGATATCGTAGCGCCATCTATTGTCAGGTAAATTACAAAAATTGAGGCGTTATTATCACCCAATAATTTTAAAAAGTGGTAAACCTATTTTCATCAAACATGGCTAAGAACCACAGCAAGGGAAGTTGCTTTCACGTAAATAAAACTGCATCATAATTGGTGTATCCTTTCGAGCGCCAATGCTACAGTCAGACAGACAAACAGACAGCCACTAGCGTCGAACTTATGACATCTTTTTTGTCTGGGAACAAAAAGAGCCGGTCCAAAATATACAAATTTTTTTTTAACGTTTCTCTTGCTACGCAGATAAATAATCTAACTATTAATATTTAAAAAGCAACAGCGCTCATTGGTCAGCAGCTAAAATGTCATACAACTTTATAGTAACATATGTCCTTACAGTAAGACATCTCGCTCATATTATCTGGTTCTACGGAAGTACACATCCTTACATTTGGATTTTATGTCTATCTTATGATTACTCGCAACTCAATTTCCTTTGAGTTGCCTCGACAATTGTTTGACAAAGAGAAAACTATGAATATTGAAGGAATCAAAATGAACGCCCCCCGTTATCTCTTTTGTGACATATCTGTCTTTGAATAAATACGCCAGTAAGCTTGCTCAGTCAATTCGACCAATATAAACTTTGATTATTGGACAAGCAATCATTCAATTTCGACAAGTGACCTACGTATTATAGTGTAGTGATCCCAGACTACTCATGTCAATACACAATACAATGATCGCTTAATATGGCGCTACAGACGGAACTAATAAAGGTAATCAAACAGTCATTACAGTTGGGCGAGTTATTTAGTTTTAATAAATCTACGAAATCAATATTATAAAGTAGTAAAATAAACGACCAATAAAAAAAAAATTGATGCATTCTTTAGTAAATTATAGTTTTTCAAAACTGAAAACCTACTTCACCCCCAAGCTACACAATCGATTTTGATAAAATTTATATGGAGCCACCTTCCAACATTTTCGAACAAAAAAAGAATTTTTCTTGTACTAGGTGTCTTTGAATCATTGGTGAAAATGTATAAAAAAAGAAACTTCCGCGTTTGGTGGAAGTCGGTTAGTAAGAATATTGTCACAGGTTTATAATATGGGACAGCAATGTGTTCAAAAGTTGTATAAGCTCTGCTGTTTTGTTAATATACTAACAGAGAACGTTCTAGCTCAAATTAATTGTAGAGGTAGTGTAGGCAAAGTAACAAGAAATATTAATTCTGACCAAAATATATACTTCATCGTTATTCAAAATACGACGGTGGTCAGTAATTGAAAAGCATCTTACGTACAAGCGTCCGGCATTCCACGCCATTGAATTTTCCGGAGTCCAGTTCTGGGCAGAACTGTACCCCGAAAAATTCAAGTTCCATTTGAAATAAATTATTTACAGGGAAAAGGATATATCATTTAAAATTGTGTCTTGATCACGCCCTAGATAACCCTTCAAACGATTTTATGAACTACTGTTTATAGTTTAAAGTGGGAACTTAAAGTTTTTCTACGCACATTAGCCTAAACGTGGTAGTTTTTCGGTTTTTAGGGCTTGATCAAAACACATTTTTAAATAACATCTCCGTATCCTTTCAAATGATTTATTTCAAATGGGGGCAGAACGAGACCCCGGAAAATTCAGATATCCCCACAAGACTATAATTTCTTCGTAAAGTTCATAGCTCAGCATTAGTTTCCTAAACAAATCATCAATGGTAAACCACTTTAAACCTAACGACACAAAGAATCGTCGGTATTGGTAGCAGCAACACGCGACAGGGGTCAGTCCAAACATGTGTTCATTATGCAGCCTTCGTACGACCCGTCCACACTCCACGCCATCGGTAAACACAAGTCTGCGACATTTCATAAATCACGAATGTAAAACCGACGGAAAACCGTTTTCTTATTTACAATTTAAGGATAACGTTTTTCCAAAAGAAATCTGTGTAGTATCCTAACAGCTCTACCTGGTCAGTAATTTTAAAAAACAATAACATAGTTAATAACATAAGGCGCTGGCGAGACGACCTCGAAGCTTTCAAAAAAGGATGGTCGATACTGACACGGGAAAGAGGTAAATGGAAGAAGATAGGAGAGACTTTTGCCCAACAAACGGAAAAAAAACAAGTTAATAAATAATGAAATTTTAACAAAAAAAAACTTGAGAGGTGACAAGGGACACCCGGATAGAACGAAGTTCCTTTCAATTAATTAGAAAAGAGAGAGAGACAGACAGAGAAACACGCGCACGCCGCACGGCTTACAACTATAGCAAAAAGTGTCGTTACAACTTTTGGTCTTAATTTTCTCCGTCTAGCCTCCTTTCGCAACGCGCGATAAGGAACTTCGTTCCAAAAAAACCAGATTTTATATTCTTTCAGGAGTTTCTTCCATATCTCCAAAGTTCTTTAACATATTTCCACCAAATTAATATGGGACTAACTAGTACTTAATGCTTTCAAATATAAATCATCAAAATCAGTTCATAAGTGTTGAAGATATCGCGTAACATACATACAAAAAAAACATACGGGTCTAATTGATAACTTCCTCCTTTTTAAAAGTCGGTTAAAAACATGAATACTGGTACCTTGCTGCCTCTTTCAAAATGGGTTCGTTTTTTAATTATTTTTGCGTTTTACTTTGAGAACTAATACTAAATTCATTTAGATTTAGTATCATTGAACCTAATTGATGTTAACCGGATAGATCTTTATGTGCAAAAACATAGTATGACAGAGTGGCCTATATAAAATCAAGCTATTAAATTTTAAGGTCTTGACATTACGATGTTAAGTATTACAGTTTCACGCAATTAATATATCATAATAATTAATACCATTTATTACACGACATCTACAAATGGTATAAAATACATGTAAAATCACGATACTAGCAAAGCGTGAAATAACATTTCCGAGTGTATTAACTGGTTTTGACACACTATTAGTAATATTATTACCGACTTAACAAGAGAGGAAGTATACACCTGTTTTCGAAATAGTTATCTTCGCTTGGTAAGAAAGTATAAAAAAACTATTCAAACAAACTTGTAACTATATATTTCGCCAATTATTCGCCTTTTGCGCATTTCCTAGTTTTTAAGACAATTATGTCCTGTATTTATTTATTTTGTGCAATAAATGGTATTGTATTGTTTTTCGAGGATTCCCTCGAAAAGACGATACATGTGTAAGGACAATCGCTGAAAACGGTCGGCCGTGTGACTGCCGGAGCAATAAATTTAATAATTAATTTTATTATCGGGGCCATTGCTCGCACGTCGGCTTAAAGAGAGATTTGCGATGCAAAGCCAGTGCCGTCCGCGTTATCATTAACCACTCGCGACAATGACACAAAATACACCAACGATACAGAAAAGTAATGTACTGTGAAATTTATTTCTAAAAATGTAATTGAAAATAAAACAATAAATTCACAAAGCTAGATTTCGCAATAAGGTAAACAACTGATTTTATGATAAAAAGATGCAGCGGTCATCGTGACTTAAATTTTACAACAGCTAGACTCAAAATTTGCTCTGATGTGTAAAGGCTGTGCGAGTTAAATAGCTAGAGAGATCATACCTATCAGTTTCATATATAAAAAAAAAATAGCTAGAGAGATAAGTTAAGTTAAGTTAAGTAATACTTTATTGTACACCAAAAAAAAATAAAAATTATACAAATTTACACAAAAAAAAAAACAAAATGTACAATGGGCGGTCTTATCGCTAAAAGCGATTTCTTCCAGACAACCGATGGATGGAAAGAACATAGTGAAACGTTAGCAGACGGGGTGTACACTTAACTACAAAAACTACTATACTAGACTACAATAAAATAAGAAATCAAATAATAATAAGTATGTACATATTTAAAATACTTATACATAAAATAATTAAAAATAAAATAGAAAATACTACTAAATATATAAGTATATATATATATATATATATATTAATATGTAAAAGATACATAAATAATATAAATAATAATATACATAAATATATTATACGAAAAATATAATATAGGAATCACGTAACGAGGTTTGACGAATAGCCTTCCAAATACAGCTGAAAAACTTTATTTTTAAAAACAAAAAGTGATTGCTCACGTTTAATGGACTCAGGCAAGGCATTCCACAATCTCGCCGCTTGTACAGTGAATGAGTTAGCGTAAAAGGAGGACCGATGAACTGGTATACACAGTGTTAGATTAAAAGATGATCTTAATTGACGGGTGTTTAAATCCTTAAAGAAAAGAAAATGTTCTTTAAGATATTGTGGGGAATTTGGGTTGAAAAGAATATTGTGGAGGAGGGTAAGAATGTGAGCATTCCGGCGAAGTCTAATGGGGAGCCACTTGAGTTTAGTTCTGAATTCAGAGACATGATCATATTTACGCAAACCAAATATGAATCTGATACAAACATTTTGAAGTCTCTCAAGTTTATCTAGCTGATACTCAGGTAGATCAAGATAACAGGCATCGGCGTAGTCTAACATTGGCAATAAAAGGGATTGAGCTAGCGTAACTTTAGTGGCCGTAGGAAGGAAGTTACGGAGCCTTCGAAGCGATGCCATGGCCCTATAGTTTCATACATAAAATAGATCATACCTATCAGTTTCATACATAAAAAGAGTGCACATAAAGCTCAAAAGTAGTGAGGGCCTTTATGGGTCGTAGTTCTAACTTAGTTTTAATAATGCTGTTTTATGTGATAATTTGTCTCTTTCGGGTAAAGTCGCTTAGTGCCTTTTTTAACCCCCGACAAAAAAGAGAGGTGTTGTTTGTCGCTTATATGTCGGTCTGTCTGTCTGTGGCATCGTAGCGCTCGAATGGATAAACTGATTTCGATTCGTTTTTTTGACGTGATAACGTCTTTAAAATCGTTTTAGTCGGGTGACATGTTCAGAAACTTGTGTCACACCAAAACCTCACGAGCGCGATCGCAGGTATAACGAGAGAGAGACGGACCGATCTCCCGTCTCATCTCGAGCGCTGCCAGAAGACGTTATCACGTAAACATCTCGATCGTAAACCTACTTTACAAACAACCAATTTTTGACGTGATAACGTCTTTAAAATCGTTTTAGTCGGGTGACATGTTCAGAAACTTGTGTCACACCAAAACCTCACGAGCGCGATCGCAGGTATAACGAGAGAGAGACGGACCGATCTCCCGTCTCATCTCGAGCGCTGCCAGTCATTCCGTGAAACGACGTTATCACGTAAACATCTCGATCGTAAACCTACTTTACAAACAACCAATTTTTTTTTTTTACGTAAAAGCAAGTGTTGCGATCGTTCTTAGCTGTGTTTGATGAAAATCGGTTCAGCCATTTTTAGGGATTAAAGCTGGAAAATCAGGGCATTCTCTAGCAAATAATAGATAGCGCTACGGAAACCAAATCGTATCGATAGTTCCACTACTCATCACTAGATGGCATTCTTGACAGTCGAGGAATTTTTTATTTGTGTAATACTATAACATTCCGAGTTGCGGTGTTTGTGTGACACATTCGTATATTTAAGTTTTTTCTTCTTCTCTGTGACTTGGCTGTTTATCCATGCTTTGATAGAGCGCACATGGTACGAGGTTTCAATCCCGAAACTCGTTTTTTGTGGCCGCACCTAGCCGTGCCGCCGTGCCACATAGCAACGCGCTCTAGTTTCATAAAGTATTTAATGCGTTGTAATTGTTTGTGAATAAAAGAAGCCCGCTGAAAGGGTTCGACGGAACACAGAGCTCCCCTGTCAAAAGCCATCATTGTAATAGAGTTTTCTTTCTCGACCGCTGCGCGGTTATAAAAGCTAACTCCTTTTCAAAGAAAAGTAATGAGAATTTAACTTGGCGGAAAACGGTTGGCTACCCCGGAGCCGTTTCGTAAGCAGGGACGGAGGAAAATATTTTTTACATTATTCGCGGTGTGCCCTTACTGCGCGGACCCACAAAGGGGTCCAGCGGCGACGCTCTTGCCTCCTTCTTTATTACGAGCTTAATGCGAAATAGCAACGATTTTAATGCAATTTTATACCGCTAGGGTTACTACGCTCAAAGTAAATTATGGTTTGCGTCCTTAATTAACGTGTAGCTTAAAATGTCACGCCAATTACAATAATGTAATGCAGGAAGCTTATGAAAAGAGATCGCATAAAATTAAAATGATAGTTTGTAAAGAATTCCGTAAATAGACGTTAATGGTCACACTATTCATAACAATACTATGGAAAATAAACGAAGAAAGCTTTCTCTTACTCACATCTCATCATCATTACCAGGTCTTTTAGTCTCCACTGCAGGAGCACGACCCTCTCTGTACTACCAGAGCCATACTTGGCCAGAGCAGCCAGAGGACTTGACTGACACTCTCCACGCTGGCCAGACGGGTTGGAGAGGTCTCATTGATGTTTATGAGCTTTGTTTTGCTTGTATTTGCCTTCTACGACATCCACGAGAGGATTCAGAGTGACCCTATTCTATTCTGCCGGAACCACACGGCAACTTCTTACTACACGATATTTTTTAAATATTTAATAAAGACATAATAAGCAGTCCATTTCCAGGTCGCGGCTAGACCTTCAACCTCGCGAACCATAAACGATAACAGTAATGTGGCCGCAAATGGTATTTCAAGGGAACGTGACTCTCATTGTCCAATTATATGGTTACGGTTAAATATTGGCCCGTAAACTCGGTGATAGATGCGATGTGTCGGATGTATATTGACGGTCACGGTCAGACGTGCCTTGGAAAACGTATGGCTATTGGGGAGTATATTGGCAAGATTAAGCTGTTATATAAAGCTATATGAATTAATAAAAGATATACAAGTTCTAACAAAATATACTGTAACGATTGCAAGGGCAGATTCAGTCCATTCAATTTTTAAACATGCTTACTTATCAGACAAGTTGTATGCAGTACAAACAATGATGTTTTCAACTTGTACTGACAACCCTTAAATCGTTTTCTACTTTCGTATCGTTACTAGACCACCACAACTGCATCATAGAAATCACCACGATAATTTTTTGACATTTTAACTTCTTAATAAGGAAAGGATGAAAATTTTAAAAAGCCTCAATCTATTTCTAGTGTTAGGAAAAATATTCCTTACAAGAATTGGCGACGACAACGGGCTGAGTGAAGTCGCTTTTACGTAATTTAAAATGAATATTTTTTACATCAAATCGACTGAACAGAAAAAAAAATTTTTTTTACGGTAAAATACAATGTTATTTTTAAAAGCATAAAAATAATCAACCGTTTTAAAAAATTTCATCATTAACACTAAAGGACACTAGCCAGACCGTAATATTGGCACTATTACGTCGACAGATGTAGCGAAATGTTCGCGTAACTTTAAATTTCAACCAACAAACACGTCTTTAAAATTATCATAAAGCCAATTTAGAACAGAGGAACAGTAGAATTCCTAACGTTTTCTATTAGATATTCATGAAAATATTTCTCTGTCTCACATTGACTTACTGCAAATTGAGTTGAAATCCATCGACATTTTGCATACACACATCTCGCGAACGGATACTTGAGCTTGCTCAGTATTCACAGTGCAACAGAGACGTGCATATATTGAGTGCATCAGCTGCGCAAAAAGGCACAATCTCAAGATAGGATAACAAGATAACAAGCGTGGATCGGCTAAGACGGATAAAAACAAGACATGGGCCTACGCGCGGACGTGTACCTTGTTTACTTAAACGAGGACCGCATTACCCGGTGCCGGCCGGGAGCTATACCTTATTATATGTAGATACCTAACCAGCACAGATTAACCGTGACTGAGAAACCGACCCTTTAACCATTTCTTAAGAAAAACATTTCCGAAACTCACAAACTTAATTCCACATGTTGAAATTTACAAAGGCAATTTTACGAAAATTTAAAGCTGATGTAATCTCAACCTCATAAAACTGTTCAGCGTAAGAAAAGAAAAACACTTTTATATGTAAATAAACTGCTATAATAAACACTGCTTGGTATGTGAGACAGACATTGAGACACTCATCACGTAAATATCTAACACAATTTGCATTTCGTTAAGCAACAATTAATTGTACGAGCACGTATTTAAATAACAGTGCCATCTTAAAATACGTATTCCGTAAAATTATTCGATCTCACCCAAAACAGGACAAGAATTTAATTTTAAGCGATGTAAGCAATTATTTTCAAAAGCAAAAATGATGTTGAAAGCACAGTACAAACTTGTATTAAAATAATATTATTTATAATAAATAGTGAGAGACAATGAAGGTATTCAAATTTAAACTAGTGGTTCTATAAGCTGTAGATTTCGCGAGTTTCTTTACAAAGCTATTTGATAATTTATCGAATCTCTTCACAAAATTTCACGAGTGTCGGTTGAGAACTGCGACCTAGGCTGTAAAAAAGAACAGCTGGACAGACGTACAAAAGCATTTTGCCTAAGCTGGAACGGAGACATTTCACGCTCACTCGGTCAATGATCTAGTTGCTTCTTACAATAAAATCGGGATATTTTTTTTCAAATACCTAGGTTTAGCGGAGGCCGAAGAAGATAGATACGTTTTTGTCGCATATCATTCCGTCGCACAGTCATAACAAGGGATTTGGATGTAATTATAACTGTACAAGCTTTGACAACATTGCCAACACTCGAGCCACGAATATTTTATTCGAGTCTCGCCTGAGTGATTATCTATTGTTATCAGGAGCCAGCATCGAGTCATCACACACGTAGTCTGCCCACAGCCGAGTTGATGGTAGAGATCAGTTTGATGTCAGTACTTACGATGTGTACTGCTGTACTAACACATGGTGTAAGTGAGAAGAGTAGGGATTTCTTGCTAGGCATGCGAGAAAGAACAAAAAGGGTCGGATAGAGCGTTTACAAATGACGCCACCGCGAGAGCTGTTTATAATAATATACGCTGCTCGCATGGATTTTATATGCATTTGTTCGAACCTTTACTTACATATGATTAATGTAAAATGATCCATAAAATCACTGCCGCGACGGGGTTATGTGTACGCTCTTGGCATATATCTCCAATCCTCAACTAAGCTAAAAAACTTATTATGAAATCTTAATGTGCTGTCATTTGCAATAAAAAATTAGTGATTAAACGTACTTACCTTAAGTGAAGTTCTATCATAATTTTATGACATATTCGCTCGAAGACATAAATTCCTACCTACCACATGGAGATATTATGATCACTAAATGTCATATCTCTTCCCAACTAAGGAAATGCCATGATTTTTGTGCTGTATGTATTTTTTTAGCTCTAAACTAAATGAAGATCTAGACCAATGACAGCGACAGCCGTATGAGACCATAGAGGAAGAGTCAAACTTTTTTCTCTGAAGTGTGCAGAATGCAGGCATGGAGAACGTTACTACAAACTAATTTATGTCGAGAGCGAATATGGAAATAAAATGTTCTCATATATTATTATTATTTGAGATTATATATTCAGAAGTTAAGTTACAACAACCATCGTTTCTCACATCAACAACCAACACAATATTTATATCAAAAACTTATTGGAAATATATATGTTTACCGACTGCCTCTTATATCTTGGACCGCACACCAGTATCGTCGGCCCACTCTCGTGACAATCTGATGTGCGCGTGAGAACTTACGCGCGGAGTCACGAAAAAATGCCTATGACTCAATTTGGTGTGAACTCCGCTCAGTCTTGAGGAAATAACTTTTAATGTTTATTTTGTCACCAACAAACCTCACTGCAATATGTATGTTATAGTATACATTAACGCACGAGCACGTATTGCAATAACAATAAGAAACTCACACGCAAAACTGATGCAATAAACCGGATTTTAACTACCAAGAGATTTAATGCTGTCTACCATTCATTACACGCCTGTGAAAGTAAACACAGTCTCACGAATATTATTAACGAAAAGAGCCCAACAAACGCTCGTCAAACATCAACAACTCATGACATAACAGAATCGGCGGAGTGCAGTAATCAACTCGCTCTAATAGGGAGGTGAGAAGGCGAGTCGTATTTATTACTTTAATGGAATATCAGCAATTAGGGCCGCAGATAGAATCAGTAGCGCTGACAAGGTGCAAACGAGAGTGGTTCTACCGGATACGTAGGGTCCTCAATGAAGCTAGTTTCGACGTCATTTAAAAATTCTTAGTTTAAGCCATTTTAAACAGTCGCTCTTTGAGGTAGAGGTGAATGTAGCATGAAGGTAATGATAGTTGAGGTAACGTTTTGTGGGGAGACTTTTCGAAAATAAAACAATGCTGCCGATGAATTACCATAGAGAATGAGCGGAACGGATGGATTAAGTGAAATACAATCAAACAAGGAGGCGTGCGTGCCGAGAATTCAAAGTAGAGATGGGGCGACGAAGTGTGCAGGGAAATTTGTTTGTCTCCATTTTTGTACATCCCGATTTGCATGCTAAACTAATTTAGTTGATTTTCTTCGAAAGCTGGATTTTCTCTCTTTTTATTAATTTACTACGCAGACGTGGAATAACAGAAGCAAAGATTTAATATTCATAATATAAAGAATAAAACTCATAAGTTTGAAAGATTTACTTAGCAGTTTGATATTTGATGATTTATTTATAACCCAGCTTACACAGCATATACTGAAACTAAACCTTTATTCTTCATTTGCATATATTTTGAATGAGATAACGTTCGCAGTCATTAGATAGCATTTTCTTACAAAGAAAACAGTGCAGTCAAAACATGATTCTGTAAAATGACTATGCATTTTGCGAATACATTACACCTGGCATACCGCAGCATACAACTTCATCATACAGAAGCTCCTGACTGTCTATCTGGAATTTTTTTTTACATTACAGAGTTCCCAACGGATGTCATTGCTAACGATACAATCGCGCAAGTGGCCGCATACCGATTATATCGATATGAAATACCTCGCAAGGATTTGATAGAGGCGCCGGCATCGTTCAAGTACGCTGACTCAGCAGCGACGCACTCCCGCGCACCCGCCGCCATTACCACCACAAGTTATCATTAGGTCGCAGGCGCACTTCGCAGAACCGAAAACACCAGTCATCCGACGTCCAATTCTGACCAATTAACTTACCGACTGCAATTTGTGTGAACATAAAAACCGTGACGAGAAGTCGATATATACGTGTCCTTGTTAACGTTTTTATTTCTTTGTTCTAGAACAAGATTCTTTGCAATCTATTTTTAAAACTACTTGATAATTTGTAGCATAAAACGACTACATAGTAGAGAAGATTTAATGAGATCAAAAAACTTCGGAAAAATCTCTTCTTAAACTTGAGACTGAACGTAGTTGGCGCCTTCCGTTGTTAGTTAAATGAGAAATTCTTATGAAAGTTTGCGATTAAAACAATTTATAAATTTATTACTTGGCTGCTTATACATTTTGTAGTTTATCATTATCGTAATCTAGCAAATCATTCATACCAATGAGAACCGGGACCAATTTTAAAAAATAAAGAAAACTATTTTAAATATTTTTCAATCACGGCTCAAAGAATTTAAACAGAAATATACACAATGATTTTAACGATAACTAGTGAGTCAGTGATTCGACACACCAGTTTACGGGAATTCAATTAGACAAATAACAGTGACTGGCAACGTCAATACTGTGCAATTAGTTACAGTTACCGCACTACGGGATAATTGGCAAAATAAAAAAACTTAACAAAAAAATCGCCGAAGATCACGTTGTCATGTTTTTGGGAATTTTAGGGTACGTGAACCAGATGAAGTAAAAATAAGAAGTTTCGATTGAAAACTAAAATTGTAAATTGTAGAAGATTTTTGTTTCAGTTTGACGGCAGCGAGGCGTTGCGTTGCTCAAATAATAACTTCAAAAATAAGGTTGAAATTTTCTTTGCATTTAAAATGGTTGCATTCATATCTGATACAAGCTGCCTGTTACAGATATTAATACATCAATTCAGTTTAGTTTTTAAATACGAACTGTTACATCCTCTGTATTAGTCAGCTTAAATGTTGACTGAGCAACCCTTCGGAATTGCTCAGCAACCCCTCTTCCTTAGTAAGTCTCATAGGAAGCTCCGGCAGTCAGTCCGTGCCCCGTGCTAAGACCTCTACCCGAGCGGTTACGTAGGGAAATAATAATTTTACATAGTAATTTTGTTAATTAACAAGTTCAATAGTGAATTCAATTAAATCCTTTTTACGCAGTGTTTAAAATAGTTTTTTTTAACTATTCCGCGTAACAGAACGTAGCCTACTTCTATTCTGTCACAAAGTATCACACTTCTTACAAGATCAAATTTTCAGAAATTTTTTCCTAACGAAATTCAAAGATTAACCTATTCCTTTCGCTTGTTAAACTCATGATTCTGTGCCCACAGAAAATATACAAAATCATTAGAGTCAAGAAGTACATTTAGTAAATTGTGGATTGTAGGTTAGTGACTTATTTTATTAGACGTAGTCATGTAGATATCATAAGCGAGAAATCTTGACAGCAGCTTTCATAAGACACGCAGTGAATGGCCGAGGACGCCTGCCGCCAACAAACCGAATACTTCTTATTGTGCTGTCATCATATTAACTGACAGTACCAAAATAATCTGCCATTCATTAAATATTCATACACACAATTACCCGCGAAATGCTGCCGAGGCAACAATACGACCATCTCTCATATCCGACATCGGCACAATTATTAATTTAATTCACACTTACGAATACATTAGACGGTTACGACTATTTACCACTAATTCAATTAAGGGCGTTTCACACATGGTGTAATAATAGCAACAATGTAATAGTATGAAAGTAGTTGGAATGCTGCGGACCCGCAACAGCTAAACTTAATTAAAATGAGGTTGTAAGCGGATTCTCGGTGTAATAACTAGCTTCTTAGCCAGAGCGAACGTATTTTAAAAACTTCAAGGGCCGTTCAATCCGAGAACTAGTTAATTGATAGGTGTTGGAGCACCGGACGAATGAGACGTCGGGAGCAGGGAGGCTCGAAGCATTCAATTTGCTCTAAATCAACTCGGGAACGCACGTTGAGCCGCAATTAAAAGTATCGGCCGAGCGCTGCAGGATATAATCTGAGTCAACACTGCCAATAACCAACAATTTTAGAATAATGCGCCCATACACACCAAGCACCATCAGTGTTGGAACGGCCACGGTCGGGTGGAATTTTGTGAATTTAATTTCTTTTTGTGCATCCCAAAAATAAAGTGAAATAAATGAATTGAATTACATGTACACACTCGTCTGTAAAGTACAGGTAGGTAGGAAGCTGATGATTTTAGAATATGCCACATGTTCCAAACAAACGCAGCCTATAAAATTGGAAATTAGAGTAACATTTTAGAAGCTGATTATACAGCCCTAGGCTCTGTTTACACTGTTTGGGATACAGACGTGATGGTGTATCTGTGTAAGTACGTTTATAAAGACATAAGTATATCGTCACAGTTCGCCTATTGTAGTCATTCGTAAGATAATCCGCATAATTCAACGCTATATCGAGTGACGTAATAACTAGAACAAACAAGCTGAAGCGAACACAATCAGCTGTTGTAATAGAATCAGTCGGTACCCGGTATTAATAAAGCTAGGGCGATAGTTCCAGACAATACGGTGTCAAAGTCTTCAGACAATTGGAAACCGTTGCACCGTCAAATGAGACGTTCCCGAGCCAATCTCCCAGTTCAATTAGCTTTAAATCAGACCGCTCTGGTTGCAGGACTTGTATTTCACGACGTGGCCCGATTAATATCAGTATCTATCTTATTTTTGGCTTTTGGTTAAAAAAGAATTCAATATTTTTTTATTCCCAACCTCTACATTTCAGCCGCAAAAGTCCACTTATGGATTTCCAAAATTTACCGGTGGGAAAAAAGCCTGCATTTTTGCAAAATTTTAATAACAGAATAAATAATATGGTAAACAAAGGTGAAAAATCTGTGCACTTTTTATATGCCTATATAATACAATAATATTCATGAGAGAATAAAGACTGGCAAGCTACCAGATAAAGGATGTGCGTAAATATCTATAGGTATAACCATTAAAATTTTATCACTTCACAAAGCCACCGGCAATAATATCCCAATAAGGATATATTAGTTGGATAGAATAAAAAATGCCAGTTCGATCAACCGTTATTCGTACCGATTAAGATGTGAATACCATCTAACACACATAGTGGAATATTGGTATGTGTGAACGAAAAGTGAAATTTGAGAATTTTGATGTAGGTGTATTACAAAAGATAACAAAGATGAAAAGCGAGGAATGCATAAATGGATAGGCTAATGCTTCACGCAGACAATAAGCTGTTAAAGTCGTTAGGCCAACCGAGAGGCGAGGCTGCGAAGCTTCACAATATAACTTTCCTTGTGTAGCACATTAGCAGGTATCGTTTGATTTCTATTCATAGAAAATGGCACTAATCTGCGAGAAAACTATTTCTTTGAATAACCTTTACTTACAATACTTTGTCCTTTGCCCAAATGTGGAACACATCGACAGACAATTAAAAAATATAAATGATAATATTGTTGGATGTGCGATGGATGCGTTGAAATAACAATCCATTTTGTAAACATGCCTTCTTTAATTATTTTCTTAATGTTATGAATTTTACAATTTAATACCCGTGCAATAAATGATTTCTGATTCTGATTCCGTCCTTGCCTAGCGTTGTAGTCGTGTCTATTCTTCCTTACCTTTCGCACACTTCCCCTTTTTATCTTCCTGTTAATGTTCCTTTTCACACTGTCATCTGTCAAACCAACTTATTTTCCTTCTCACGCGTCTATCCATCCTACAATATTTGTAAAACTACTACTTAGTGCAAGACATGTCTTGCTCATTCTTCAAACCCACCACTTTGCTAAACATTAACCCGGGGGTCTGCAATTCCTGGATAAACCAGCGCAAGGTCATGGGATAAAAAGGCATCATATGTAGTTTAAATTAATTTTCTATCTCCGGGGCAGAAAATGCGCAGGGTGCAAAAATTGTAGACACACCTCGATCTGTTAAAAAGAAAGCATCAGATCACATATTTAAAACTTCTGTCTTTCACTGCCACCGGTTTGTATTACCTATAATACAAATTACGTGTGGGTATTAGGTAGGTGAAATAGTCTTATTTTCAACTGTAGCATTTAGATATGTAGTGTCCTGTACACTACATATCTAAAGGGAATAGGGATTTAGAGAATAATGTAAGACGATGATATCGTGATAGATAAGTAAAAGCTCTACAAAATGTATGCTACTATGAATACAATTTCGACTAAAACCGGTCAAGTGCGAATCGGACTCGCGCACGAAGGTTTCCCTACCATTCATTACCTATAAAAAATCACGATTGTTGTATGGGCCCCACTAAAATATTTAAGTATTTGTTGTTATAGCGGCCACAGAAATACGTCGTCTGTAAAAATATCAACTGTCTAGCTATCACGGTTCATGAATACAGCCTGATGACACAGAACAGTGGAGTCTTAGTAATATACTCTAAAAAGTATATTCAATTTACCTCATACAAAAATTGTACACAAATAAGAAAAAGAGAAAACAGATGTAAGGCGAATTGCATTTCAAAGGGGAATACTTGTGGTGGGGTAATATTTAATTATCCCGAAGCGGAAACGCAAGGCGGGGTCGGGTTGACCCCACCCGCCAACAAAATGGCCGCCGACATTACAATTACGTTCCTTTACCAGGGCGCGGATGTCGGCACTTGAGTTTTCACGTCAAATTGTTAAAAAACCAAATTGGGCATTCTATAGCCTATTGTTTCGAAGGCCACGCCACTAGCAACGTTGTTGCTCAAAATACATACGAAAGGTATTGAGATTTTCAACACATAATTTACGTTTATATTGTTAAGGACATAATTAAACAAACCACTATATGCTCAATTAATATACAACTATATTTATAGAAATGAAATATGCGGTTTGAGAGTGAAAAACCATTCTACTTATATTATGACCACATCATTATATTCATATATTCACCACCAAACTACACAACCGATTTTGATAAAATTTATATGGGACTACCTCACAAGTATCGCCCTTCAAATGAAGAATTTTCCAAATCGGTCCAAGCGTCTACGAATAATCGGTGAACACACATAAAAAAGATTCCGAAGAATTGATAACCTCCTCCTTTTTGGAAATAGGTTATAAAATAATAACTGTACTGTGTTACATGTTGTTGGGTTTTGCGGCTCTAAGCAGGCAGAGCCCAGAGTCGCAAGATTCGTAGGCCACTTTTAGTGTGACGGTGGGCGAGAAAGTGAAAAAAGGAATCAAAATTGTGATGGGTTGCTAGCCGCATCGCCTATTAAAATGATTAACATTTTCACCCATTGTCCCTTGACCGGCTTCTACGATCTACGCGGGAAGAAAAGCAGCAATATTTTTTCTACATTCTAAGTTTTTCTTTTCTTCCAGACCAGCGTGGAAGATAAAGTAGTTAAATAAATTCAAATTTAAAGCATTTAAAGTAAATAATAGAGAATGATTTAAGTACACAACACAAGTCAATTGTCACAACTTAAAAAATAGATAAAAAGATTATAGTTGAGTTATGTTTGCAGGAAATAGTTAATTTATACGAGAGCATGCAGCATTTATAAAGCAGACACAAGTCCAATCAATGCGCATGAAGTAAGTTGATATCAGATTATATCGCCTTCGGTGCGCGCAGGAGTTGCGTGATAAATTCATATTGATTCGCAATCGCCTCAATTGTATGATATTATTCTTATATCAACGATCTGGTGCTTTTTGACATATCGGAGCAGCTACCGGGTGTTCAATTATAGGAATTAAAATTTAATGAATTGTAATTAAAGGGTTGTCGAATATACATCACAGTCGTAATATTTTAATTTAAGTACAAATGAAATATCTTCAATATCATGATGTGAAACATTACTTTGTTGATTATTATTACTCAGAGACTATAAGTGCTAGAAAGCTGTAATTTGGCATGGGTAATTGGGTATGTATATTAATCACGCCGAATAAATGATAAAATAAAACAACGAATTTTGTTATTGCTCACATTCATGTAAATTGGAAGTTATTTTTATTGTCCTGACTAACCCATTCTATGGGGTATCGTTGAATAAATCTTTAAAAAATGTTGTGAGGTTATGAACATCTTTTTTTTTTGGTTTAGGGATCCGTTTATGAAATATTTGGTTAGAGTGTCCAAATGATTGCTAGAGTCGTCGGGCCCCCTCCCTTTACCTACTAAACGGTTGCATGCGGACATGCGAAAAAAATCAAAGCAGTAGTGTATATACCTAAGAAATTTCCATCAACGTTGTCAGTGGTCAAAGTATTAATTATCCACTTATTTTATTTACTCTTTGACAAATAATAATTTACATTCCACGGAAATTACTTTACGCCTATCAAATGCACTCATAAAGCAAATAAGGCAGCAAGTTCAATGAGATTAATACGCGAAAGGATAGATTTAAACCCCTACCTTGTTGCCTTATGACGTGCCCTTATTAAAACTTCAAGTGCTACCTGACTACTTTACCAAGGAAGTAGACTCTAATAGAATTTGGACTTTACGTAGTTGGGTTAAGAGCTGAAAGATTCACGATGGTGTTGACTAGTGAATTCTGGCCTGACCAATACCGTGATCTTAAATAAGACGGCGTGAATAATCGCAGAGAGCCGCAAAGCGCCACTGACGTCTTCCATTTAAATGGCAAGGTGAAATTAAAGTTCTCCGTCTATGAACTAAGTGCTGCAGTGCAGCCATAATTGCATATAATTTTGGAGCACTAAGTTTGCTGCTCAATCCGCAAGGCGTTAAGTGTCTGACTGTCCGTTCTAAATAATATATATTTAAGACGACAGGTGCTAGTAATATTTTTAACTAAAAGGAAACTACTAATAAGAACTCAGTTTTCTTATAAACTTATAATATATCATTTAAAAAGATATATTTTTTTGTCAAAAGTTACTTTTCGGCTTCGTATCTGTGTTCTTACTTATATTAGTACAATAAAGCTATGCATATATAATTTTGGAACAATGAATCAAGAAAAAAAGAAAAAAATTAATTTATAATAGTATATTTTACAATAGTACCTACTTAAATTTCTTAAACTAAACTGTCAATTGCTGTCAGTGTTATCTTTTTGGAATCCTCTATCCTACAATGCTTTGTATAAGAAACAACATTCTTAATCGTATTGTATCTTTAGTTATTAACCAATATTTGCTACAAGGAAAGAAAGGTTATCATATCACATTTACAGCAGATTAAAAACGATACGTAAAAACTTGGCTTAGGCCCGCAGTCGGAAACAGAAATAAAAAAGAAGCTATAAAATCAGAATATCAAAGCCAAAGTTTATCCCACTGAGGTTAACGCAAATAATATTTTATACCAAACATATCAACTTGGAAATCACGTCCACAGTATCAAGTCCCACAGTTAAAATACAGTTAACCGATTTTGTATCCAGTTACGCGGAGGCTAGACTGTCGAACGGTACGATTCTAACAATTGCGAACGCCTCGGGACAGCCGCGGTGAATTCGCATCGGCACAGGCACTCCGTCGAGTTTAATGATAGTTCTCAACTTGTGCTGTCTACAGTAAAATAAAAATATAATACATCTAATAAAATATACTGAAATACAAACAAAATAAATGATTTATCAAAGGAATATCGAGATATTAGAATGAGTATTTTGTTTTCGTTTTTGCTGCTTCGTCTCTCTTGCAACTTAAGAAGCGGTATAAAATAAAATAATTATTAGTAAATTGTAGTAAATATTGATAAATTAATTAATGAAACTCGGACTTAAGGTCACCTACAGAAAAGATGTTTAAATGTTGTTATCATTGTCTACAGATACCTAGGCAAACTATACGCAAGCATTAACCACAATAGAACCCCAGGTCTAAAACACGGTAATAAAACTAATAGTATTATATTATGCATAACATGTAACTTATACCATTAAAAAAAGACATTATAGCTACATTAATAAACAAAAAGCAAGACCTTTTAAAAAGTTCTAATCTTACAAACGCGTTGATGTCTTTTGTACGGTCGTCAAAAAAGATTTGTAAATGACGGGTGTCAGTAAAGAAAACCACACCAATTCTGCACAAGGGTCATTCGCACTCATTTAATAGCAATCATTTATGTAAATAAACAAGTCGGTGAGAGATTAAACGTTTCAATCTTAATTAATTCGAATGCAGGGGACGGAGTGAATAAATTGGTGTGTTAAAGGGTGCATGAGATATTTAATTATGGCCGATTTCGATCAAAGCGGTATGCGGTTGCGTGACATGGACAAAAGGCCAATCTTTAAAGAAGTTGACTACCATGTGTGTGTATATGCGCACAAAAGTTTTTGACCAGTCTTCTTGAAATAACATATTCAACATAACTTTTGTTTATTTAGCTAAATGTGCTTACTAGTATTTTGCTTTATATTACTAATCGCACTAAAAGGCAAAAAAATTATGAGTGTGTGGGTGTGTATATGTTTGTTTTCTTCACGCGCAAACGGCTGTGTCATTTTGGTAAAATTTGGTATGCAGGAAGCTGACGTCCTGGATTAACACATAGGCTACTTTAGGCGCGGGTAACACCGCGGGGCGCAGCTAGTAGAGAATAAAATTAAGGTTATTAACCACTGTATTCAGAATTTTCTTTTAAATTAGAAATTGCATGTCATGAGATTAAATGACGAGCCAGATCTGTAATTTTTTGTTAATTGTTTTATTTATGCATTGCCTTGGAACTTAAAACCGTATGGCCACCATAACCATTCCGTAACCAAGCCGTAACCATATGGGTGTCTTTATAAATAAATATATATTATATGAGTAAGGAAATGGTCTGCGTACTTGTCATTCAGAGTTTTGTATGATAGAGTGATATCATCTTATAAATCATTTAAGAAAAGTCAGTATATCAGAATTACTGCAGCCAATGCCACCTTCCACAAATTGACCCAGCATATAAGATATTTCCAAGTAATTTCTAGTGTTTATATGGCCAAAAATAAAACTAAGTGCGCTCTCGCAAGGCAACGCGCCGAGCGCCTCCCGCGGACCGATTAAATGCTCGAAAAGCGCATGTAAAGAACCGACGCAAATAACCACACTACATCCACTACCAATGTCACCCTCTCCTTAAGTTTGTCAAAGCAATCAAATTTAAAATAACAACCGTCGTCCTCTGTACGGCCACAAATAAAGCTAAGTGCGCTCTCGCAAGACAACGCGCCCAGCGCCTCCCGCGGACCGATTAAATGCTCGAATGGCCCACATAATGAACTGAGATAAATCAGCCACATCACAGGCACTGCCAATGTCACCCTCTTTGTAAGTTTGTCAAAGCAATCATATTTAAAATTAACAGTTTCGTCTTCACCTGTACGGCCACAAATAAAGCTAAGTGCGCTCCGCAAGACAACGCGCCGAGCGCCTCCCGCGGACCGATTAAATGCTCGAATGGCCCATGTAATGAACTGAGATAAATCAGCCACATCACACGCACTGCCAATGTCACCCTCTTCGTAAGTTTGTCAAAGCAATCATATTTAAAATTAACAGTTTCGTCGTTACCTGTACGGCCACAAATAAAGCTAAGTGCGCTCTCGCAAGACAACGCGCCCAGCGCCTCCCGCGGACCGATTAAATGCTCGAATGGCCCACATAATGAACTGAGATAAATCAGCCACATCACAGGCACTGCCAATGTCACCCTCTTCGTAAGTTTGTCAAAGCAATCATATTTAAAATTAACAGTTTCGTCGTTACCTGTACGGCCACAAATAAAGCTAAGTGCGCTCCGCAAGACAACGCGCCGAGCGCCTCCCGCGGACCGATTAAATGCTCGAATGGCCCATGTAATGAACCGAGATAAATCAGCCACATCACACGCACTGCAGATGCAGACTCATGAGATGAGACCCAATGTCACCGTACAGTTTGTCATTTTAATTTTTATTTCAATTAGCAATTTGTGATGTTTTGTGCCATTTATATGTATAAATGGCACAAAATTCAATTTACAAAGATTCCTTTTTAGTCTATGTGTATGTACACATAGACTAAAAAGGAATCTTTGTAAATTGAAAACTTCTAGCGTATAGTTCACCCGCATTTTCACGAACTAAACGGATGAATTTATAAATGATGTATTCAAATAATTATGTACATAAACGGGTTGTAGAGCAAACCTTTTTTGGTTAGGAGTTTGGTTAGGTTGGATCTGAGGTTTTGAGTAGGATTTACATTCTTCGTTGTTGCAAGAACCAGTATGTATTCAAAATTGAAAAAGTATGAAAAAATTATTTTCTACTAGAAATTAACAAAAATTGGAAGAAAAACTAAAACTGGAAGGCGCTGGATGCAAGCCGCTCTAGATCGGTCATTTTGAAAATCTTTGCGAGAGGCCTATATCCAGCAGTGGACGTTATGCGGCTGAAATGATGATGATGATGATAAATAACAAAAGCCATGAAACTAAATACCAAAGGTTTAAAATCTTTATAGTGCAGGAAGTAGTGTCACCCAATGTATGGGAGGTGCAAATTTTGGTATCGGAAGAATTCACTTGGCACAGATGTAATATACGTAAAGTTAAGCTAATTTAGCCCGGTAGCCATCCCCCACCCCCTGGGGGGTAGGCAGGGGGGGCATTCAAAGTTACTCGCCGCCGCGCTTCAGAAAAAAAATCATATCAGCTTCTATTTACCTAACACCTCGAGTATGGTGTCATTTTCTGATAAATCGGGGATGAGGAATTCAATTTTGAGTACAATTTTACATTTAATGTATAGGTTAATAGTAAAAAAAGGAAAATATTGACGAAAATATCAAAATCGGATAGCAGTTTTTTTTATTTTAACAGATTTATTTTGCCAGAAACCCGGAATTTCGTGTTTAAAAAAATATTAACTTAAAGCATATTTATCTAGCTTTAAAAAAATATATATTATAATATACTTTATTATATATAGCTGTCATACATCTATCTGAAAAAAATCGGACATGGCACGCGGCGGTGCCTAGAAACTTTTTTAATCGTCTCATCTCACATAATTTGTTGCAAGTATTAAGTTGTTTTTTATGAAAAATATATAGAATACATACTTAACTTAATTATTGACTGTCGCTTATGGTCTTATATATCAATAATAGTATTTTATATTTATATTTGTAAATTTTTTCATTCAAATTTTCCACCACAGTGGTATAATTCGGTACATTTAAATAGTTTTCTTAGACAGTTGCACCTAACACTGCACCCTGACTTGCATTCCCTATCCCCATTTCCTATCCCCAATCCCCCCGGACTGGAAGGATTTGGAATCGGCATCATCGCTTGGCCCCAAACGTTTACAACAACTTATGACACTACTTCCCGCACTATTAGTCGTATCTTGTATAACCGATATTGCATCCGAACCAAATCTAAATGTATAAAATTATCAAGTCCTAAAATTTTCTGCTTGGTGTGAAGCGTGATATATTTTGAACGACTAAATGTACAGTTCCAAAAAACCTGTTAAATATATCCTTCTCGAACATTTGCAATACGGAAAGACTTAGAAACTGCACTGAATAATTTTTGACCTAAATTTTACACAAAATATCAAACGTTTTACAAAATTACATAAATATATTTTATTAATTACTAAAAATAGTATTTATTATTAATGTTTAGGGTTATTGTCGGTCGTTTTGGGACCCTTAGACAACTAGAATACCTTGCCTATATCTAGCAGACCTAGCAGTGGACCTGTGACTAATACGATGATGATTAGACCCTAAGTTGATATTTGGTGTTTATTGAAAATGAATAGAAGCAGTGATTCTATCCTTAAAATAAAAATAAAACATTAATCGCCAAAGCACAATTCCCTAAAACTAAGTCCACCTACTAACGCTGAAACCCACAAGCTTCTAAATAGTCTAACCCTCGTTGACAAGCTCCAATGCCCTAATTCAATTCATAGCCGACGAACGACGTCGCCGATTATGCCTTTGCCATTGAGGCTCGAGTACGTATGTAGGTACTCATACTTTCAGATATGTTAATGACAGAGACCAAACTAGTTGTTGTTGTTGGAACGGACTTTTGATATTGCTTGCAAGTTTCTTAGTATTTTCTTATATTAAATGAACCATTCCACGCAAGTCTGGAAAACTCTCATATCGGGTCTGAGAGAAAAGAAAAACTTAGTATTTTCCAGCTGCTTCCCTCAGATCATTAAAGCTGATCGAGGCCTTCCGGAGAGGGAGTGGGCGAAAATGCTTTGAAAATTTTGAATCTTCTAGCCTAATATGACAAAGTGGCTCTTGGGTCTTGCGGCCCTAACTAAGCTTTCTGCCCCAAAATGTTGTATTTGCTTCATTGATAAAGACGTAATGTATGCATGTTAAATCATGTAGATTTGTAACGAAATGTAAAAAATATGCTGACGACGACACAGTTTTGTCACGATTGCACTGTGGCTGTATTTTATTCACCGATGTATGGGTGATGCATCCAGAAGTTTAAGACAAAAAAAATGAGTATATGAAGTCAAAAAAATGTGCATTTGCCGGTGTTTTTTATCCCTTCCAAATCATTGCATCTCTCCCATGCCTCTATTTATATTTGTATACAAGGCCTTTTTGATTAAGTAAAGTCATTTCAAAAGCCAATGCAGTCCGTTATTGTAAACAACTTTCCCGGAATACGAAGAAAATAAAAGTAGGCTCATTTTTTATCGCATATCTCCTCTTGCACGTGATCTAAGGCGCAGTGCAGACGCAAGGCGGTGGCGGGGCGAGCGCTCAGCACCATTGTTTCCGATCTTGGCTCCCATTCAAACGATGCCAGTTAACAATCCTACAGATACCGGTTATCTCAAAACCTATAGTTTATTCCAATAATCACAGTTCGATATAAATGGACAGATTGGCAAATATTCTCTTACACAATTTGTAAAGTCATTACAACAATACAAGAATTAGGTAAATCATTCATTAAGTACCTAGTTGAAGTAACATCGAGTTCGTGCTAGAAAAATTTTGTAAGTACCTACCGTAAGGAACACCATACTGACAATAAATATAATAAATAAATACTAATGACAGTTTGATGGCGATATGTATTGAATGGAATAAAAACCATAAAAAGGCACGGACCTTACCATTAATCTCCATCGTGAACATCGAGATATACCCTAATTGACAATCCGTGTAATTGCATTCATCTAACTGTTGATTCAAATCCGAAGGTAACAAATTTAAAAATGCAATTCGAGATTAAGTGCACGTCCCTCCAACATTTTAAGTAGAAACAATAAATTCATCGACACTAATTGGTGGTTTTCTCCCATTTATCAGCTCATTACATCACAGTAGCGCGAATAAAATAAAATATGTGTACGGTGCGGCCGGTGCGCCGTGGGCAGATCATTCGCATGCGATAAGCGTCGGTGAGGCACATCGTAAATTCAAAGAGCAAGCCTCGCCGAACTACAGAACTGATTGTGCGCCTTAATCAGTTGTGTGCCTACTCGGGCTGCCCGCTGTTCATACCCACCCCATGACCCCACCCACAACGCCGAAATCGCAAGACTTGTAACAGTTAAAGTACGCTGGAAATGAGCGATGTAGCTTAATTACTTGTTCTTCGGAGATTTCACATTTTGTCATAACTGCATAACTTATTGCGAATCTCAAACAGTTACTTATTCTGAAAGCGAGATAGTCCATTCCATAGCAATAAGTCAATGCACTCACGATCAAAATTGAGCATCTTATATTCGGACTCAAATTTATATAATGTCTAACAAAATATACTAAAACTATTTTAAGGGTAGACTAAGTTCATGATACTGAACAACATTCTCCAAGAAACATATATCGAAATATGAAAAATATTTTTTTGCTTTCCATACAAACTCGGATCAGCTGATCGGTCAACTTGTTTGGGAGGTGAAAATTATTTTTCATATTTCACAAAATGTTCCTTGGGGAAAGTGGGTCAGTATCGTGGACTGAATTTAACTTTAAAATAGTTTCAGTACATTTTGTTAGACCCTGTATATGCTGTAATCATAAAATATAGTTTTCATTTATAATACTTTACCTGTTTCTGGGATTTATGGTTTAAATATTCGACACATTGACTCGTGCTCAACAACAGGTCTAATACAAATTTTAGCATTATGTGCTACCAATCGTTTACTTAAACATATCATTCACTTTAACATAAATTGATAAACGTACTTAAATTAGCATACATTTGGACAAAACTAGACTATAAATCATAATTATGAATTATTTACTCTAATTCAGTTATATTGTTCTAAATGCATAATGCAAGTCAGTGTTGCGTGCAATAGCAGTGTGTTACGAAACGGATTTGAGCCGCAGAGGACTACAAATCCGAATTTATCCGAGCGGCTGCGCTTTGAAGACGGCTGCTGCGTCGCATGCAGATGAGCGAACAACGCTTAATCGTTTAATGGAGCCCGCATTTGTGTATCAGATCGAATACTCTTTTTTCAAAGCAAAATTACTTTCAATAAACATCGGTATCGAGATGCTGAACATATAGTACGGATTCTCTCTTCGCTTAATAATCCATTCATATATTCAACAGATATTGCTGCATGTATCAACACAAATCTACAAGAAATACAAGCAGTACATCGGTTAAGGTAGTTATCGAAATCTCAGCACAACGCAGATGTCGTGACTTGTGCACCAATGAACTTTAAAATCGAAAACGTTACTTGGAAAATTAATCGATATCGGCAGCGCTTGCGAAGCGCGCGTGCCGGCAGAAGTTTGCAATACAAACATCAGCACAATACCATTATAACATTCTGCATGAGAAAATAAAAGGTCGCCAATTTACATAGCACGAGTGGACCCTGTGCCGAGTCTCACGGTGGAGTTCGTGACGTCTCTTTTCAGTAGGTTATTGTTGCTTAACGTGTTGCAAGGGGGAAAGGGAACGAGCTACAACGTGAC
The DNA here is from genome assembly GCA_963555685.1 of Acrobasis consociella. Taxonomy (NCBI): domain Eukaryota; kingdom Metazoa; phylum Arthropoda; class Insecta; order Lepidoptera; family Pyralidae; genus Acrobasis; species Acrobasis consociella. Next base: position 11,618,649 of record OY743112.1, on the reverse strand, counting down.
GGGTCAACCATACAAGCAAATGTCATGCAAAACCGAATTCAATTTCATTTTCAAACATCGGGTATGCGCGTGAGTTACTACGCTCGTGCTGTACTGAACAGTTGTTTCAACTTAAATAGACTGAGATGTTGAATGTAAAGAAATAATACGAAGTAAGTACTACTATTGCTAGAACATACGTTACTTGCCAGCTACAACCAGCTGGTACAGTCATACAAAATTATTACCTCTGACACCATTGTAGGTCAAATAAGATCTAATAGCGAGTGACAACGGTCATATATTGTAACCAGCCCGCAAAGCGAGATCAGCGTTAAATCGGAATGGAGACGTAAATCGCCAGCGAGACCTATAAGCCAGTGTTGCAATTCTAAAACTGAATCTAGAGCAAACGTAATGTATATGTAAATTTTGTAGAGCTCTAAGGCTCAAGCTAAGCTTTAATATTGGCTATAGATCAAATTGTAAGATAGGAATGTAACAGGGATTACTAACTGCAATCATGGAACAAAACCTAGGTTACAGTGATATTCAAACACTACACTGAGGGTCGGAATGTTTAATCCCATCTTAGAGTTTAACTTGCAGACAAATATTGTGCTTTAAAATGAGGTAACATCCAAATTTCTAATGCAATGCAAATGGCAACACACAAAGGTAGGTAGAGCTAGACAAAGCGGACAATGTTATCGCTGTGTCAATCTATCTATCATGTAATTATAATCGTTGCGTAAATGCAGACAATATTTAAGCGACCATTAACCGGTCTACATAACATAGGCACGGCAATTAGTACATAGTCCAGTGAGCGACAGCGTGCCTAACCCGATTATATCCAGCTTTATCGCGAGATCACCGGCGCCGCCACACGTCGCTGTTACAACAATACGGGAACAGATTCCTATGCCATGACGGATACGCAGAACCAACCGAATCAGCTAACTGCACGACTAACTGCCATTTCCTATGATACAATTGCAGGCACCAAGCAGCGAAAGTAATCTTGCAATGGCTATTGAACACAACACTAAAATCGTAATTCCTCTGCAGTATGGTTTAGTGAGTTATAAACAAACCAAAGCGACAAGGATTGATAATGGCCACGCGAGTTATCAATCAGAACTTTATGAAAGTAAACAAGGTGTCGTTGTAAACCGTACAATAGCGGATGGTCGGCTGCCAACAATATTTTAGTTACACCCTCGGGCTGGGGAAATTGCATTACCATTTTTTGACAGTCACCAGTGGAAGCGATGACGAGGACGTTTAGTCTCCGTGCTGACAGTGAAAAATTACAAGTCCCAGGCGTTGGCGGCGCGATCGGTCGATAGTTCCTAATGTATCGCTGTCAATCGCATGTTTTGACGTGCGGAATCACTTCTCACTATCTCAGAGCTGCGCAGCCTCCGATGGCGCAACGTTCGCTTAGTCACCACCAGTAATAGAAGCGTCACCCTGACATCACCATTGCAATCTAAATTGCTTCTTATGCATCAAATCACACCAGGAATTTCACTTAAAATATGACAGCATGCCCATAAACGTATATTTTAATGAAGCGGGTGGCAATTAGAGATACTTTTAAATGGAGTATCGATCTGCAAGTCTTGAATCTTGACGTATAACGAGTAGAAATTCAGGTTGGCGCAGCTGGGACAGTTTACGTAAAAGCAGTGAATAGACACATAAAACAGTCAGTTTGTGAGGCTGAGCGAGTAGCCCTACATGCAAATCAAGTCACGGTGCGCCCTAAATTACTACTGAGATACTTATATCTGACTCAGCAGCCTGAGTACGTGGCAAATAACATCCGCTAGAATATAACTCTGCTACAATTATGTCAAAATTTGTGCAGATTCAGACTATTCGGCAACAGCTCTATTATAAATAGATTTAGAGATACAGTGTGATGACAAAGTAAACGTGGGTTACGTTCAACAAAATGACGGGTGTCATTACGGGAAATCGTTTCTGCGAATTTTTTGGCGTTTTTGGTGATTACTCATCGATAGGAAGGGTTCAAATTGCAATTGGCGGTTTTCCGGTAGAAATCAATATAATCTTTCTTGAATCACTGATCAATTTCTGTATGAAGCATTTTTGGATCCATTTTAATTTTTTGAATAAAACCTAACTTGCAGAAGCACATTAATATATAGGTATTTGGGTGGGTCATAATTACAGCTTATACGTGTTCCGTGATATGATAGTAATAAACTTCCTTTGTTCTTGATTAAAACTTTGTTGCGCGGAAACTAGCGTGCAATTTCGCGAGTAAACAAGCCAGGAGATGTCATCTAGGGAATGAATAAATTAACTGCATCGTAATAGACAGCAGTCGAATATTGTGTGGTTGTAGCCTCGGGCAGTACGACAACTGCAGTCCTCTCACGCAAATGCCAGCGTTATGAAACCGCCACGGGCTTAAAGCACAGCACCGTGAACCATTGCACGTGGAGCCTTACGTCTCAACTTTGTCTCTTTAATGTTTTATTACTTTGAAGCAGCGGGGAGGTCTCGCTAGGGTGGCCGTAGCACGGGTATTGTTAAATTGCCGACATTACGTTCCCGAGAGCGCTCTATGTGTCACCGGGCGCTCCAGTTTCGCGGACACGTCACTGTTGCCGTGGGAAGTCGTTACCAACGTAATTGCTGCGACATCGAATGCTGCTCGTTCAAAGACGTGACGCAACACGCATGGCGTGCCGTACGCATGTGTGCCCAATTAAATTGAGACATAGACGAATACAACACAACACCTAAGCGAGACTGCAGCTGCGTGTGATAAATGATGTTACTTTTACGTAAGCCTGTCTATAGAACCTAGATAATAGGACTGGTTATCCAGAGATTGAAATTGTAACAGATAAAATGGCTAATACGCCAGGTACGAGTATTTCTCAACATTCTTAACAACGAAATAATTTCATACAAGTTATCTCACAATCGTAGAATTTATAACGCATTTAATTGGTTTAGGGGTCTAAAAGTGCATAAATCGGCAGTACCAGGATTGACACTAATCTGACCCAGTTAGCAGGCAACAATTCACATTCAGCATTCAAATCAGCGCAGTCGGATCGCATTCAATCAGTGTCTCCGCTGTCAGCTGATAGGCATGCGCGCGCGCAAATCAATTTGCTCGTGATCTCGATTTAGCTAGATAGACTATCTTTGACCAGCTACTGTCCGGTAAGTAGGCCTTGGACTATTTATAAAGAACAAAAGGATGACAATCATGCTGGCCATTTTACATATCCTTCTTCTTTGCGTGTCGATGGTTTATTTGTTTTACGTATTACCCACACCAAATTGCTGTGTTCACCAAGAATGTGTTTTATTTGTCGCTTGAATGAACTGAAAAGCCAATCACTTATTTTTTATTTTATTTGATTTGGTAAGGAACTTAACCTTACCAAATCAAATAAAATAAAAAATACCTTTTCTACACAATAGGTGTATCCTGCTGCGAAAAGTCATTCTTTTTTTTTTTTACAATACCTACTCGTATCCAGAGCAAAATGATGCCATGCCATTCGCTTACCCTACTATTTTAATGAGCCATCTCCACCGTGCTCTATCTCTTCGCCTGTGCCCTTTTGATACCTACACATGCAATATCATTAATTTGAAAGGCTATATATATCTTACATTGAAGATTGCGGCTGTCAAAATCCCAAATAAATATGCAGCCAATGAAAACAAGTACAAATAACAGGCCAAGTGCGTGTCGTGTTACGCGCAATGAAGGTTTTCGTAGTTGTGAATGATAACTTTGAGTTCACGGGACTAAAAACGTCTAAAAAAAACTAATTTTCTATTGAATTTGTATTAAATTTTACTTTTCCGAGTAAATATAAGTTGTCCAAGTCCTTGAGTTGTAAACCCTACTTAGCTCTGATAGTTCTCCTTTAAAATTCGTTATATTTAGCACTGCCGTGAATTTTTCACCCTTTAGTAAATAGTGCAAAGTTTTGTTAGACTTAAGTGTATGTCCCCCTTAAGTCTAACAAAACTTTGCACTATTAAAACAAAAAATTCAAAAACGGATCCCTAAATCGAATAATGATATTCACAAGCTCATTTTTCTGTAAGACTTGTCCAATGATACGTCAAATGGTGAGATAATCGAGAAAAAAAAGACGGGTTGCACTCTGGGAGTGCCGGCAGAAGTGAAAACTTGAATATTAACGTTGTGCATTTTTGATATACGAAACAGCAGGCGCAGGCATACATTTTCGCCGCGCCGTAGAAAGAGAGGGGGATACCCCCTCTCCTACGCCGCGCCAGCTGTCTACTCTCCATCCGTCTTACGAATTTTCGATCAGGCCACGTGTCCTGACGCGAGCGTGTCCTGACGCGAGTTTAATATTTTTTACGCATTCCAAAAAAAGTGCACAACGCCGCTAAAGAAGTTTTCACTTCAAAAATTGTCTACTTAATTGTCTACTAGTCTACTACGACTTTACTTGTATGGGACCTACCTCTTATTTTTACCACTTTCGGCATGATTAATATACCCTACCAAATTGCAGCTTTTTAGTACCTACTTTTGTGGGTAAGTAGAACTGTGGACAGATAGACAGACAGGCAGACAGACATGGCGAAACTGTATGATTACTACGGATCCCTAAAAACGGACAATTGAGGATGAAATATATTCTGATCGCTATCAGCCTTGTATGGACTTACGGTAGTTAATCATGCAAAGGTTAGCACTCTAATAGCACCCCGGAGATCTCTATAGATAAATAAATGCTACAGACATCATAAATTCACGTCTCGCTGCAAATTCAATCGAGTGTGTACTTACAGGAATCAAACTGTCTGTCACTTTCATTTCTCGCGTGAACAGAACAGAATTGCTCGATGTCGTGCCTTAATCATTATGAATTGCACAAAATTGAAATTGTAATGTTTGCTAATACTCACAACATAAATAACATTAAGACAGCCACGTAATTCCTCTCGAGAGAAATATGTCTCGGAAAGTATTTGTAAACGTATCCTTATAAGTTCCCCGCGCAAATATTTGACGTGGTAAAAACGGGCGGAACGTGGTAGAGAGTGCGATGTAGCGACAAAATCGCGTAGTCACGATGAAAGACTAAATTGTACCGAACGAACTCGACGAAAGCGATGATTCTTTTCACACGTAATCTGTTTACGGCTGAAATACAAAATTATCTCGCAAACATATGAAGTTTGCCAGCGGGCAATCAATCACGCGCTGAAGGGGCGCGGAAAGCCGCAACCGCGGAACCGAAGGCACTCTTATGAAAGCAACGAATAATACAGCACGAATCAATCATAGATTTTGCGACGATCCATCATGAATTTTCAATGAAAAAATTCGTGTTGTAATAATTCGATACGTGGATGCCGAGGGAGTCTTCTGTGCTTTTAAGATGATCGAGCCTTTTTAATATATTTTATTTATCCAAGTTGTTTTAATTATTTTGTCATAAATGTGTATGTATAGTAAAAAATCTATTCTTATTCAGAAAAAAATGAGAGGCCATGATTTACTTTTCCTGAAATAATGTTCAGAACTACTTAAATGTTAACAGCTATACCAAAATGCTCTGGATTACCATTTTCACTGCCGTTTCTGAGTACATGTTTGTAAATATTGTTCCAAGTCATTCGAGAGCAATATTTGAAATTCTTTCCAGAATAATTGCTCAGGCGCACAGTAGCAATAGGCGATCTCACATTAGATTGAGCCGCGGGCCGCGTGTCTTCGCAATCTCAGATCTCGCTTCCGCGAAGAGCGGCGGCTGCTATTCCAAACCAGTCAAACGCACGACAAGTGCACAAAGGGCGTCGAGACGTGGCATTGTAAAGTGGCCTTAAGTAGGCACAAGCTGGTGTCGATACTACGGGAGAGGTCGGGACTCGGGACTCTGCATCTGAGATTCACTTATGCAAGCAGGAAACTTGAACTGTGGGAGAAAACTCGTGAAACATTGAACACGAGCGTTAAGTATTCTCAAACTGCAGACGTTTGAACATGATCGGTTGACTTTTAAACAGACAATTTTAAATTTGTTTATCGTCTGTAAGTTAAAATGTTTTAATTTTTTCTTGGGAGAGGCCTTTTTATATCCAGCAGCGGACGATATGCGGCGGAAATGATGATAAAAATGTTTAAATAAACGTAAACTTACATACTATAGTACGAAACAGCAAGCCAATGCGTTTTCAAAAATACTGAATGTTTTGGTGATTGCTGTATAATAAGACTAGCTAAATAAATCAAATATCGCCTATTAACATTTTTGTGCAGGCATATTAAATACCTCTTACACAATCAATAAAGCTTACAGTAAAGTCATTTAATTTTAGAATTGTCATAAAGTTCATACTTCTTGGTTTAGTTAATAAAAGTTTTACATTCTACGTAGGATGTCAGTCCTATCTGAAAAGTTAAACCTAGCAAAAGTGGTTCGTGCTAAATTCCGTTTACAAACTTGTATAAATTACAAATAATTGTACCATACTAAGTTTACCTAATTTCTAGTTAATTGTATTATACTCACTTGAAATCAGAAGAATCAGTTAAGCCTCTATTCTTCAGTTAAAATTAGACACGTGTTACATCGTCCACAAAGGTGATCGCTAGCATTTCGATACAACCGTATAGTAGAGCGACCCCGTCAAGGCGAAGCCCCATTGTGCGCGGGACGTCTCCGCGGATGTCGCCGGACGCGACAAAAGCATTCAATAACAAGAACGGCAACCACTTGGCCCGCAATTTTCCACAATATCCAGGAAGTCTTTTCACGGAAATCTCTCAAGTGTGAGCGAAAACTGATCAAAATATGTCAAGTGTCCTTTATTTAATTCGATGGCTTTCGCTTTCGTCAGGCTGGTTTGTTACGGTATTAAAGATTGTTCATGAGGTATATTTAGGAATCGAATAGTAAGTTTTTAGTTCTTTGTTATTTATTAGTATTATTTGTTAGTTTTGGTTATAGAGCGGAGCAAAATGAGCAGAATGGCAGAAGAAAAGAATGGGAAAGTGAAGAACGGTGTTTCGAAAGAAAGACTGACAAATGGCGCACTGCCATGACCTATGTCCAGTTTAAGAATTCCAAAGAACAAGAGACTAAAGCTTATTATTGCCAACTACTGGCATAGTTCACAAGAAATCCAACAACCATAAGTAAATGCAATTAATCAAAAGCCACATATTTGGGGCCAGCTATTGATATTATAAATGCGAGTCACCGGTTAGCACTAATTTAACTCGGTCGGCTAATTTATCCGCTATTTAGCCGCAAACGTGAGATCCATATCGCGCACATAGCAGTTTAAGTTGGCTCGAGAGGCGCGCATCGAATTCGCGGCGGGCGGCCACTACCTGTACGATAATGGAATTTACTTTGAAATAATTAGCTGAATTTAATGTATTTGCGGAAATGAGAATGTGAGAATGTTGGCAAATAAACGACGGTAGGTATTTCCATAACTCTCAAAACAAAACACAAACGAAGTCAAACTTAATTTAACGAAGTTTATGGATATTTACTTAAGTAAATGGTTGTAATTGTTACATCTAGTTAGGTATAAGAAAGATTTGAAAGATGGCTTGCATTGAAGGTAAAACGAGATCGATTGAAAACTGTTCCTGTGCCTCCAGCAAAAGAGCACGACAACGCTCTCGGTCCTGTGCTAGCTCTCGCCTTGAATACCTAGGCTGGGTCGACCCACCGGCCTCCGACCGATCGGCCGGCTCTGGTATGCTCTCTTCACCCCGCGATCCTCTTCCATTCTTTCGCCGTGTCCGGACCAGCAAAGAAGGTGCGCTTTAACTTCGCCCTTAATGTTCTCGCCCACTAGGTCCTTTATTATATCGAAATAAAAGACATTGGTTCTTATCCTCTATACACCATTCTCTCCTATTACTGGTCCCAGGATCTTGCGAAATAGCCTTGTTTCTGCTACGAGAAGCCTGTGGGCTACACTGCATCATAGGGCATTTTGGACGCGGATGGTAATTTCATCTTTTCTTTCATTTCTATAAGAAAACAGATATTTTTAATACCGAATTTAATTTTGGTTGTTCGCAGTTCTAACATAACCTATAGGTTTGCCCTAGTAAAATGGATATAACTGACCTAGCACTCACCGGCCGCTGCCGCGAATTATTTTTACCAGTTTCTGTTAAACAAGTTGATAATTAATAATTTACGTATACGATATATTCGTTATGGAAGAGTAAAATTCTCCCTCAAAATAAGGTGATGCAAGTAAATACAAGTATGTTCTATTTAGTAACCAATTCGTCAAGTGCAAAAAAAGTTTTAATTGGTCAAGCGTTTTTTAACCGCTCCTGTTGGATCCGATTTGTCAAGCAACGCAATAGTAATAATTAGTCAAGTCTCGATTTTGTTTCGGTTTGCATTTGTATCTTGTATTAATAAAACATTAACTTTGTTAAAAAAAACTGGTACGTATTTAATAGATACTCTACTAAAGAGCAAAGTGTACTCTATTTATAGGCAATCGACATTGTTAATTACTTAATTACCAAACCATCGGTAACGAACAAATTATCTCGCAAGTGCATTACCTTCAAAGGAGCCCAACTTCAAAGTGGGCTACGAAGAGATCCGTTTGCATGATTAAACATTCCCCTTATACCTTAGCATACTAATTTACAAGATCCAAGTTAATATACGAGTATAATTTATTATGCGAACTCGATAACGAGGTTAATAAAAAGTAATCATTGAAGTAACTACACAGGTTTTCGCTGCTAGTCGTAGGACAGATAAAATTATGAAATATCTACTACAACGGAAATAATATAAATTCTGTTTATTAACATTGGACCTGTTTTGTACAGTATGCTTTATAGTAAACCTTGTACTACCAGTACGTAATAATCGTTATTATTACGGTATACGAGTTAATTTATACAGGATATATGCTCACATTATTCTTAATCCTTCATTTGCAAGCAGCATCCATAATTCTATTCAAAATCCACAGATATAGGCTCGCCATAAGAGGAAGTCACGGGCGTAATCGTGGCCATCGCAGCGGGCCGCGGCTGGCTGCGAGAACATTTAAATTATCAAGAAGTTAGATCCGCAAGCCCATAATCACACCGTTCATTTGTAAGTTAGCCAGGTAACAGTACTGCACGAAAGTATCTCCATCAGATAGCGAGGGACGCTCAAGCTCAATATTATTCAGAACTGAGAAAAACAATCGTGCCTCGTTAAATTGCGATAGCGAGCGAGATTGCTCGCATCCAGTTACTCTATAAACCGTCTATACAGAGTAGGTATACCATATATACATGCGTGATTAGTCTAGGACGGCCATAGAATGTATTGGTAACAAACAATCGATCAAGCGCAAGCGGTCGCGTCAAACGAGCAGTCCTAATTACGAGTGAAGTTGGAACTGCTAAAGAGACCTTTACCGTCAATGTATCAATCCGGAGATAGGGCGATCGAGCCATGCTAATGAGGCCGGCCGGTTAAAAGGGACAATTGGTCGCCAGCAACTGTGAAGCTATCTTTCAGGCATTTAAAGGTTGTATTTCTTACGCTCCTAGACGAGAATAGGGCTAGACATTGATTAATCGGTCTGCTATTTTGAATAGGTACAGTTACGTAATGGCTAGTGTGGGTGATTCTGCTACAGTGGAGTATCTGTCGTAGAAATTACCGTGTTTAATGAAGTGTGGAGAGTACAAATGGGTGAAGTTAGTCGATCATTCGTCGTTGCGTCAATTTCCTGCTAATAAACATTAAACAAACAGAATAGCTCGTCGTGATCGTCGCGACGTTGCGCAAAGCAATTAGTTCGACATTCTGAGCGGGTGACGACGATAGGATCGACCTCAGAGAGCTTTATAACCATCACTAGTGATTTAAATACCGCCTGATAATCCCGATTAAGACGCCACATGCGACGAAACAGTGATATATTTTATTGTTACGACATCCACGATTCTCGAAATCTTCCCGAATAAAATTAATTGATACCAAAATGCATCGCACCAATCTCTATCAAACAATCATCAAATCTGGTTCACAACAGAGGAATCCCGTAGTATAGAAAACATGTGACAGGGAATCTCCCACTTCTCCAATGCAAATCGAAAAATCTAACAATCTACCAACCTTTCTATTACGTCAGGTGAAACACGGGAAAGGTGTTTTACAGTTGCTTTGTTCTTTTATTTTCACTATACTTACTCCATTTTTTTAGTTAAGAAAATTGATACCTCTCCCCAACAACCATTGAGATGAAGGATCCGACTAATTCCTCAGTTGGATGATTCGTTCGAGCCCTCTTTTATTGAAGGCAATCAAGCACAACATATACAGAAGTGAAACAGCAGACTGAACTGTATCCCTTGTCATCATTATCATCATTTCAGCCGCATAACGTCCACTGCTGGACATAGGCCTCTCCCAAAGATTTCCAAAATGACCGTACAAGAACGGCCTGTAGCTACCTTGTAGGGTGTAACGTCTTACGCTTCGCTTGCCTCCTTGTATTTGCTTCATCGGCCATCTATTCGTCACGCTATGTGTCCACTGCCGCTTTAACGAGCTAATCCTCTGGGCTATATCAGTTACTTTTGTTCTCCTACGAATTTCCTCATTTCTGATTCGGTCACGTAGGGAAACACCGAGCATAGCCCTCTCCATTGCGCGTGAAGTGACCTTGAGCCTTCTTATGAGACCCATCCCTTGTGTTTTGTACCTATAGTTTCTTAATTATTTTCCAAAAATATAATAGAAGAATACTCGTACTTTATTCAAATCCATAAACGTAAAAAGAAAGTCAAGTGTTAGAAAGACAAAGGTAAGATAATGCTCGCTCATCGCGCCGATAAATCTATCACCATACTCGCGTATACAAATACGAAATTGATTGCGTCGTGTGGCGTGTGACATTTTCAGTATCCGCTATAGTGGCGGCGAGGGACGGGGAGGTACTTCACACTGACATTTGAATAGGGCTGCCTCGGCATGTACCGGCACCCACCGACGGCAAACGAGAGGCGACAATGTTCCGCGGGCACCGAACAACGTAGCCATTCAAAAGAAAATTTACTTTTATTCCCTGCCCAACAATGGCACCTTATTTTTCAAGCACACGTCAGAGCAAAGCGAGACCAAACTTAAAATAAACAGTTTATGGACGTCTCTGTTGGTCCAATTAGTTAAATGTCAAGTGAACGTACCAATTTATTGCAGTCGTGTACGTTTAATCGTTGTGAATGGTATGCAAAACAAAAAATTGTTGCAATAGCAATAAGTTTGCATAAATAACGTATTTATCCATATTTCATTGAATAAACAATAAGTTTATCGTAGCTAAATTAAAATTACTATTTGAAGGACAAGTCACCTTTCTAACTCAAAGCTTTTCCTAACAACAAAATAAAACGAAGAACAAATCATATTCAACGAACAATCATACTTTATTGTGTGAACTTTTTGTTTTCCTTCATAATGCTTTACGTTAAGTGTCTTGGAAAATTGTAATGTACTTGCGGCTTTGGACCTGAAAATTTAGCCTGTTTTGATAAAATCTTAAAAAAAATATGAAACCGGAAATTAAACGCAAATTTAAATTCAAATCAAGGCACTTAAATCTTTTTTACAAAAGACACAGCAATCCCACACGCTCAAGTAGGTACATTATACATAATTCAGAAAATCTAGCTCGAATCTTGCGTGCATAAAACCAAGGATAAAGCTATAAGTTCTATTCTACAATGGTCTCATTGCACTTAATGCAGTCAGAACTACTATTACAAAATAGAAATGGCATGACATTTACATAATAAAAGCTATTATATGGTTTATACAAACAAGTACACGAACTAAGTCCAACTCTTGTACTATAATTTTTCAAAACTCAAAACAGACTTCACTCCCAAAATACAAAACCGATTTTAATAAAATTTCAGTGGAACCAGAAATTAACATTATACACTTTTAAAAAAAGAAAGAATTTTCTTAATCGTTACAGGTGTCTTCGAATAATCGGTGAACAAACATTTAAATAAATCCTACTTATTGACCTCCTCCTTTTTTGAAGTCGGTCAAAAATATGTTTTATTTTGATATCAAGTGATCGATGTCTAATAAAAGTGCGCGATCGTTGTACTTTATTAGTTACGTGATCTTTCATAGTGTAGCATTTCAAACAATAAATGCGTCATAGCGCCTCTGCATTAGATTATGTACGCGATACGTGTCCTGAAATAATATGATAGCTTAGTTTACCGTCTCCGGGAGCGCCGGATAAAACTACTGAAATGTTACATTGCCGCAAACTGTTCGCCGGAGACGAGAACATAAGCAAAGACGTTCTTACGCGTAACATAAAAACCGAATAAAACACGTTGCGAGTTGTGACGGTTCCGACGTGTACGGGTATAACGAATGAATAATAAAAGGCAAAGGAATGTACTCAGCGGTAGTGGGAAGAAAACGGAGGAAAAACGAGACTGGTTATAAACAGCGGGACTAACATTTATACACGAGATAGGAAGCTAAATAAATCAAGACGAGTAAGTGTAAATAAAGATTGTGTAGCCTGTCTCGTATATTTTGAGGACTATGTGTTACAATGTCAATTTAACATAAGGAGGAAACATGAACATCTCCGCGGTATCCTGTTAAATAATTGTTCTGTAATTTATCACTGTTTAGACATCTATCTTACATTGTCACTGCGACGGAAGGTGCAGTAACCTATGTAAATTCAAGCAGCAAAAGCATCCATTCTACTCACTCGCAGTTTCAGGATTCCTAGGCAGCTATGTGAGAACTTGGCCAAACAGAGGAGCTTGCGAATTGTTTGTATATATTTGTATAAGCAATGAGGCAAAGCAGGATGTATAAAAGTTTTTAGTTTCGCTTTAAACAAAGGAGTTTGTTGGGAATACTCTGGCAATGTTTGCTCCGCCCTCGTTATGCACTTAAGCTGATTTTCCTCGTAAGAACGACGTTATCTTATTTAAATACTCGTGTGACACCATGATCAGTGATCTCGAAACGTCTTACGAGTTTGCATCTGCCTTAGCTCACAGGCACGTGATAAAAGGCTTCGGCCAGCTATGGAAAGCCATGCCAGTCGCAGGTGTCGTGTTTCGCCGCCAATTTGTTACGCGTTAATCACCGGGTGACAGACGGCGTCGCATCAAACGAATATCACGAGCCGATCACACGTCATCGTTTACCATATGTTTGCAGCACGTGTCATTGACAAAAACGTTCGTAAAAAATCTAGATTCAACGCTTCCAATATGCCAACAAGCTTATGTCAAATTACATATTGCCTAGTGCTTTTTTCTACACTAATGCAATTTCGTGTACGTACATATAGAATGCTGAATATTCTTGGACCAAAAAAGGGAGGCCCAAGTGAAAGGACATGTCAAAAAAAATTGGCATCTTTAATAAATAGAGTTAGAAAGGTTCTTTATTCGTCTTCCCACAACAAATTCGGCTCAGCACACGCCCGTTTATACGAGTACTCATCATGCATGAACGCTATCAAAGCACTTTTACCTCTATGCTATTGAACTCTTATGCATCATACAGTGGATCCATACAAATAGCATCCGAAACAATTTACATTTGTCATTTGTAACCGGTCGATTTGTCCTAGTTAAGGAAGCGTGTCGGTAATAAATATGCAAATGTAAATGTACGGTTCCTTGCTTGAGTCCGGAGGGCCCGAAGGCCACAGGGTCGCATTCACCACCTGCACCGCTAATTGCCGCGCCTCCTGCCCGCGATCGCCTATTACGCGATGTTCACATTGGCTGTACTGTACACGACTTTACCGGACGATGCTTACGTGTATAACGTCTAACAAAATATACTCAAACTATTTTTAAGGGTGAATTCGGCCCATGCTTTGAACAACTTTTTCTTTTAAGATATATTGAAATATGAAAAAAAAAAATTGACCTTCCATACAAGTTTACCGATCAGCTGATACGAGTTTGTATCATCATCATAGTCAGAAGTCCACTACTAATGTGTCTGCTAAAAGTTGTTCAGTATCACGGACTGAATTTACCCTTAAAATATTTTCAGTATATTTGGTTAGACCTTATATGTTGTCTAAAAATGTGAAAAATCAAAGAGAAGCTGACCTGTAAATAAACAGACTTTTTCTAATTTCTTGTTTATTTAGGTAGATAGCTTTCTTAGCGGTCCTTATGACAAATTTGCCATTCTATATTTTTACCGGCCGACTTTAAAGTTTTTAAGAATAAAACATTTAAAATGCAGTATCCATAAAGTAACAAGACTAATGGAGCTCTTAAAGACATAGCAAATAATCAGGGGCCAGGCGTAACCTAACGCTAAAGGCAATTGCTATTGTTTATAAACTAGTCGCGAACACCTCTCATGAAACAATACTAGGAAGTTACAGTACATTTATAGAGACTTGAATAATGTGAAGTGTAACTGTATACGCAAGTATTAACTTGCAAACGCATAACTTTAAATTCCGCATTTAAAGTGGTTGTAAGGTTAGTCTTAAGGAAATCATGGAAAATATAGACTAGCAACAATAAAAAAATAACAACGGTATGATTATAGGTATACGTCAGCACACACAGCACGTACAGCCTTTTAAGTGTCCCGGAAAGGATTAAATAATTAATTTTCAAAACTCCGTCTTCAGAGATTTTCCGGCGTAACAAAGAGACCTTTCCGGCGTATCAAGAGACCTGTGTTGAGACATCAGGATTACAAAGAGTAAGGAAGTTCTAAAACTTTATACAATTTATTCTGCAGTACCAGCATTCAATGAATGTAATAAAAAGTTATAAGTCCGACAAATAAGGTAACACTATGTTGAAATTAGAAATGGCTGAGACTGACTTCTTCGTTGGAAAGACAGCTTCCGCTGTTTCGAAAAAACATGCTTCGTTCGTCGTGTAGTGTAAGAAATAAAGTTACGAACATTTCCTTTCAATTTGTTTGACTCCAAATAAAGCAACAAGAGTACAGACTGCGATAAGCTTTACATTAAATGCTATTTATTAAAATAACAAGTCTCTTACTTTTGAAAAATAAGTTATTACAGAAAAATCAGAAGCCTGTGTAAAAAAGTACCCGGTAAAATAATAACCGATTTTTTTTTATATTACGCGTGTATATAATTTTTGCAGCCAAGTCTGGTGGCCTGCATTCGCCCTGATG
This sequence comes from Acrobasis consociella, assembly GCA_963555685.1. Classification (NCBI taxonomy): domain Eukaryota; kingdom Metazoa; phylum Arthropoda; class Insecta; order Lepidoptera; family Pyralidae; genus Acrobasis; species Acrobasis consociella. The sequence continues at coordinate 11,603,437 of OY743112.1, read as the reverse complement.
ATGTTGAATAAAACCAAATCTAATGAATGATTAATAAAAATATTCTAATGAATAAAACCAGGATAAGAGAAGCGTAGGGTGTCCAAAGACGTAAACAAAGTCGCGGGACACATTCCACTCGGATGTAAGCAGCACAGGACCGAGACGGGTGCTAAAAGGCCTATGCTCAGCAGTGGGCGGAAGAAGGATAATGTTGAATAAAACCTGACTGGCTCCAACCTAAAAATGATATTGACATTTCTCGAAAACAGTAATTTCACGTAATGCAAACCATAACACATAATACATTCTAGTACTTGTCACGACCAAGCGAGAGCGATGGGCATGAAAAACCAATTGTGGGGTTGCTTTGGCTACCAAAGAAGGGTGATGAGGAATAACACCTGATTGGCTCAAATCTAAACACTAATGATCTCGTCATTCCTTGAAAACAGTACTTTCACGTAATGCAAACCATAACACATAATACATTCTAGCACTTGTCACGACCAAGCGAGAGCGATGGGCATGAAAAACCAATTGTGGGGTTTTGCTTTGGCTATCACTTCCTGGCGCAGGCCGTGCGTGCTGGTCACGCCACAGCTGTAACAGGAACAGCCCTGATACCGTGCTTATTGTTTATGTCTAGCCGGAATTAAATTACAACTATGAATTATTATTACACTGAATATCGGAAGAAACAAAATATAAAAGCAAAAAATAACGGATACAAGATGAATAAATCTTTACTTGTCAAATGAAATCCAACTTTTTGACTGCCTGCTAGTTAAAATTCTAGATAGACGACAGTGCAGATTGTTGAATTTGATTTAGAAAATAGACGAAAACATTAATTTTAAGTAGGCCGTAGAAACCGTTTTCCATATTTTTATTACTTTACCTTCTTTCTAAGCGTTGTGTTTTTGGACTACCCCATAAGGAATAAAGTATGTGTAGGTAGAATAATTACACTTTTTTTTTTATTTACAACCGAAGAAACAAGAAATATTTACTTGTATCATTTTTGGTAATGCTTATGTCGCCCAATGTGTACAGCCCGCCTTACTAGAAACATGTCCTTGTTTGCAGTGATTAATAGCACGTTTATTGAGATTAATTATTACAGCTCTTTGCGAGCCCGTGATGAACACAATACGGCACACACGAATAAATCAAGGCACGGTTACATATCAAAATACCGAATTAAATAAAACCTCCCTCTGTAAGAACGAATAGTCATTTTGTAACGAAGCGCAGATGTTTAACCAAAACATTAAGTAGATACCCACTTAAACAAATAAATTTTCGAATAATTTATTATTATTATCTACGTAATTATTTATGAGATACTGATTTTTAAACTTTGAAAAACTTAGAAGTTTTAACGTCGGTATCTGTATTTGGAATGGAACCTAGATATACATTTTGAAATTTGAAACATAGAGAGTTTCAAACTGATTTATCTGATTAGGAAATTGGTAACTACCTATGTAAATAATTGGCACGCATCGCATATCGATAGTTGCACGTATATAAGTTTTTGGATGTCGATATTTCGAACGTTGGCATATTCGGTATTTAGAACGCAACGCTAAGCCACATGTTGCAACAAACAAGGAGTATATTACTATACTTATCGGATACCTAAGCAAATTGACGACCGCCGATCACCTCCAAATCGATTAAGTACACATACATTAGCATTATAATTTAAAGGCGCATGATTATAGGAATAAGACGCGATGTTTAAATCTGTCAGCAAACTATGATCACGCGTTATTATTGAAATGCGTCGATTAGGCCGCGACCAATTACCATGTATAAGGTATTGTGTATGGGGGTTTAGCGCAGCGGTGCAACCAACAATTTCTACGTCGGCGATGTTGAGTTACGATGCGGTGATGGTTTATTATCCGGTCCATCTCTTCCGCCCTTGTAGGCCCTCCGCCCGCGAGTCCGCGACCACCTTGCATTAAAGGAACGAGGAGATACGAGAACAAGTATTCATCGAGTGTTTAAACGGTGCTTTGTGGATTTTATGTTTTGAAATCTCTAATTTACAATTCTTATTCTGTGAATTTTCATCAAACGGATACATCGTATCCAATTTTCGGGTAAATATACAAAAATCCTAATTGTTGAGGTTCACAGATCAATCAGATTTTGTTAAATTCCAGTCCAAACTGTCCGTCCAGCGCCAGCCCTAGGACGTCATCAAGCCATATCTCCTATTCCTGGGATCTGAGGTGATCACTCGTGTCGCCATAACGGTCCAGCGATACGTTCGTGTTATTAATCTTACTATTGTATTAGACCTGTGTGCGCATTGATAACAGTAATGGTGATTCTCTTTCCATACAATCAATAACTTCAATTATTTCCGTCGGACACCTCTTATCGCCGGTTCGGTGCATATATTATGTTTGACAATGTATAGGCCTATAGCTCCACGTCATGAAGCTTCCGCTGTATGATTTATTTTGTACTTACTTATTCTTATCACTTGCATACAATTATATTAAACTACGTAAGCCTCCTAGTTCAACGAAGGTACAAGGCAGTGAGCAAATGATACCTAAAACAAAAAAATATATGTGTCCGTCGCCAGCCTAACAATAGGTTGCTGGATGAAAGATGTATAACTATAAAGTAAATGATGACATGAGATATTATAATCAAATTCGAAAGTACATGAGAATAAACATGAGAGCAACATAAATAACGAATTTTTGAAAAGAAAATACAAATGCAGTAAAATAGTGCACATTTTCATAGCAAACTCGGATTTGATTTGCTCGGCATGTGTAGTGGATGTTCGCAGTTTATTTATATTCACGGAGGCAGTCTACAAAACGAACTGACCTAGTTCCAAACGCAAGACCGAAAACAAGTGCACTTGGAATTATTCGTCGCGTGCCCGCCCACTCCGCACTCCAGGCAGCGCGCACTGTTCACCTACCCTCTGTCCAATTACGATAACCATCACTCAAGGCGAGCGGAACGAAAGGGGGCAGGCACCGGTTAAAACGTAAAATTACACTTCAATTTTTACTCGGCGAGCACACAATAAAAAACAAATATTCTCATGGCGAGTATCGACGAAACGTGACCGGGCTTCGTCAAAATAGTCCGCTGTCTTATTGGGCGGCGCTTACATCGCCCGACGAAGTGCTAAAGTGTAAAAAACGCAGTGAAATTTAGCTCCACGTCACGATTATTGAATAATGACTTCAAAAGTTATTAGCGTCAACGACGCATTAAATTATATCTTGTTCCAATTTCGACAGCATTGGCGCTTGCGTAAGTAATGTATGTGAGCTATTAGGTCGTTATTACAATTTATGATTCCGCATTTGTGCACTGTCCAATTTGTATAGTAAATCACTTAATTTCTATCCAATGAACGCGAACGTTAACTAGCATAACGAAGTGCGTTAAAATGATAAAATATTAGACTCTCCTTATTTATACGTTAGCTCGTTAAGTTAGATCGCCGAGGGGTGTGTCCGTTTGTGGCGCGTTGTCGAACCGTGTGTTTTTACACGGCAACGAGTGTTCAACAAATTCAACAAACGAGCGAGCGTCATCTATCAAAAACGCTAACGAGCTTGGATGCCGCATGCCGCGGCGATTTACAATCGCTCCGTCCCAATAACATGCGATGATGCTGACGAAATGACGAAAATAACCTCCCATTTATACGTGTTAGCGACGTCAAAACATTGTCGTTTTGTAAAGCAATTTGACCGTAAAAGGAATCAATTTCTGTGTGCAACAGATAAATGTCGTTGTTTGTAAATATTAAAATGATATCGCCTTTGAATTTCTAAACGATCATTATAATAAATAGGCTCCATCGATTTGTTGCTTAAAATCTTAATGGGAGTGACATTTAGAAAATGACAATTGATTTATTTACGTAATCATATTCACTTAAGTATGACCAACAAGACATATAACATCCTACAAAAGCTACCTACATATGTGCCTGTTGTAATTGTCTTGTATCTTAGTTTTGTAGTAATATAGAAAGGCTTGTGAGTTTTAATGTTTGTTACTCAACCATACAAATGAAATGAACACTTAGGATATAAGGAAGATATTAGGATTGGCATATCCATATGTGCATTTTCATACTAAAATCACTTTTTAAAGAATCTTTTGGAATCGTATGGTAATATAAGTCCGTATCGCGGACTTGCCGCTAATGTAGAGAAATATGTGAATTATAGCGACTAGCACGCTGAAGCCTAGCCTTAAAAATAATGTTAGACCTTTTGATTCTAAATTTAAATTGAAGCATACGCCCTAGCGATACAGGAGAAAGCATTAAAGCAGTAAAATGACAAAAATCTAAAGATCATTAGATACTAGACGGATTATCAATAATACTATAAATGAGTGCGCCACTTCTGCTACCTTTTCACCCTAACAAATATTATAAATATTCAAAAAGCAAATATTTAAATTAAAGAAATCAAACGCGCGAAAAGACTTGATTGTTTATTATTCACACACCACAATGAAGTACGTAATACGAGTACATGGTATTCTCAGTCGGTACACAACACAACACATCATTCGATTCCCGAAGGCAGTATGCGGCCTCGGTCACATTAGGAGTGTGTTCGACATGGAGACCAGTAGAGTCGATCGCCCGGCGACCGATATCGTTAGGAACAAGAACTGACCGAACCGTCTTTCACCAACGAAATTTCACCGAATTGCTATCGCTGGAATAAATATAAATAGCCTTTTAATTTCATGTGCTATAACAAACAGGTATGTACATTCATACCTGTTTGTTTGAATATTCTTTTAAATGAATATAAAAGTAATAACAAAACATAAATGTAAAAAAATGCGTCATAGTATGTATACCATCACGCCTTTTTCCACATGGGGGTAGGCAGAAACTATGGACCTCCACTTGCTACGATTTTAATAGATCCTTCTCACTATAATTGAACTCATCGCTCTCTTCATATATTCAGCATTGGTTATAGACCCTATCATATCGCATTATCTTGCTAATATTATAAGTGGCAACGTTTCGGTGTTTAGATATTTGTTAGTCAATCATGCAAAAATAGCTGAACAATTAAGAAAGTTTGGCAATAGCTTCTTCTTCTTATTACTATCTGAATTGGAACGCTTTTATTAAAAAAATACTAAAGCGTGGTGTTCCATATGGCCAAAGATCTCTTCTCTAGACTTGAACAAACCTCTAAATCAAAAGATCTACCGAGTTTATGAGATTTGATTATGAGAGAGAGAGAGAGAGACACCGCGATCTAGTGAGCTATGTGTCGGAAAAAATTAAAATTAAAAATATGGTTTATTGTGATTTTAAATAAAAAACTGGCCAGATAAAGTCAGGTGTTCAACTTCATAATTAAAAGTTATATTATTATAAACTTTATATCATGAGTATGACACATTAACACACTAGTAAATAATAAGATATACCTATTCGATTTGGTAGCTTTCAATGATCTACTAAACTAATTACCACTTTTATTATGAAAAGCACCACCGAGTTGTTGAAATATGTAACAGAAACGTATATAATACTCAATTACGCTAAAATGATACGTTACTAAATATAATAAGTACTTTATTCTGACTTTACATTCACACACAAGACACGCATGAACTCAACGATGTATTGAAAAAAATAATTATATCGATACGCAGGTCTATTGAAAAGACACCATATGCCTCGCCCATTATTTGCCTTGAATGGAACGTTCGTTTTGTATAGGAAATTAAATTATTTGGCTGTGTTTAATAAAAGGCTGTTAACTTTTTTCCATTACCTTTTTTAACACTTCACCCTCTTGAAGAGATGGTAGTTTTTACATTTGCTGTTTATTTAACGGGCACCCTTAGCTTTTTATAGGCGTAGTTTTTCAATGCATAAAAAATTTATATCGTAACTTTTTATGGTTACGCTTTCACTTTACACCCCAATTTGTACGGTGAAAATTAACAGTAACACGTGTAAGCAGTATAACGGTAGTGCCTCGACGGATATAAAAATAAAAACAAGACATTTGTAAGGTAGAAAATTGTATGTGGAATATGTTGGAGTTCCGCAGTATGTCGCATTAGGCGCAGAGACAAACCGATGCTATTTAGCCGGTAACAAACGGTCCTACCGCGTATCCGTGGAATCCAGCTAGTTAATTGCGCGGCGACAGGCGAATAGTACGGATATTCTTTCTCATTACCGTGGCGGCGGTCCTCATTAAGCACGATACGTCGGTGCGGCGTTTGTTGGTGGCCGCTCGTTTGTCCCGTCGCCGGCCGCGCCGGACATTTTTCACTGTGACGTAACAAATACGCGCCAACGCACCTGCTTTTACGCATTCAATGACAAATCGCTTGCAATCGCACTTCGTTGTTTTTCTGACGTGCGACACGAAAGCTGGGCGCGTTCAAACTTTAATTGCTTTGGCGTATGCCGCTCTTTAATAGAGCGAATGGATGGCGTCATGAATGATTAAACAGTAGCTGCTACGCAAAAGGCAAAGCTCCATTTGAAATTGCTTTTTGTATTGGACTTGTTGCTGGGAAAAAATATAACATGTTGCAAAGAAACGACTGTCAATAAAGTTTCTCGATTTATAATTAAAGAACTTTTGCCGATTAAGGTAAACGAAACGACGTAGAGACGACTAGTTACACAATTTGAATAATTGAATTAAAGAAATAATGATTATAGCCGTCTCTTTTTCCTTTCTCGTCATCAACGACAGGATACAACTTAAACACAAGCAGCCAACGTCAAGTGAATTACCACACATTTCGCCTCAATTAATTTAAACTATTCTCCAATTACAATGTATGTACCTAAGTGCTCAAGTAGTTACCATTTAGAACAACGTCGCATCAAGTTAATGCGATCTAGACGTTGTTTTCGGCACATTAGTATCGCACAACACCGCCGTCTAAGTGTAACTCACAAACTCGGCGAGCGTATCAAATTTCAATTTGCATAATAACGCAAAAGCTCATATGCCGATACGGGGTAAGGCACGCTCCACATTAACGAGATTAAGCTAACATTACGTGACGTATCTCCGCGGCGGTGTTTGCTGTTGGTCCGAACCTGTTATGGCCGATGCTCATTGCCGTAAATCCACATTATCCTGCTATTAATTTCCCAAATAAGTGTGCTGTTTGGTTCGATATCCGAATTTGTTGTTTGGTTAGATCTTCGAATCTTCAAATTGAGAAAGATTCACGTGACGTACCTCTGCAGCGGTATTTGTTGCTGATCTGAACAACATATTGTCGTATAATATTGAAATACATAGTGTGTACATGTACACACACACGCTGTGATAAAATTTGGTATAAAGGAATCTGACATCCTGGATTAACACATAGGCTACTTAGGCGCGGGTAACACCGCGGTGCGCAGCTAGTTCTATTCATAAATCATTAATTACCCCATGAGATGTGCTAATTGGTTCGATCTTCAAATCTATCTTAAGAGCAATAAACATATCAACATAACATTAACAAGTTCAGCGTTGATCTCTACGTAAACTTGCTAAAACACCAGTAGCATTTGTATCTTACTCATTCACGGAGCGCGTTCACAGGTGTATCCGTAGCATTGCTGATTCGGTATGCGCTATTCAGCTTTACACATAAATCTTAAACATATCATTAGGTATCTATAAATATTGAACCAGATTGACCAGTTCAACGTGAGCTATCCAGAGAGCAGTGAAGAACGATTTTGGGTTAAACAGTTATTCGGCCAAGGTTATTTCGGTCTATTGTTGTGAGCTCGATAATTACATTAGTCAATCTTTTCATATGGTTTCAAATCCTAATAATACTAAGTCAAAATGATGTATAGGTACCATATCTCCGCTTGTTTGCTTTTCGTCGCAGCACTGTATATTGGATGCTCATTGCAGTAAATCTGTATTATCCACGTCCAGATCGCGCCTATTCATCAGTCAAATGGTTATGCATTTAGCAATAATAGTTCGAATTATTACTTGTACGCAGAGGTAATCAATTTACTATATGTCTAGACGGGTAACTGCTCTTGTTTGTTTTCGTCTGTGTAAGTGGCCTACATATTGTACATCCTTAATTACTAATTTTTTTATATGAGAATCTTTAAGACAAGATGCTCTTGCCACAACTTTTTGCAAAAAAAAATTGTTTAGCTCTTATTAAATTTTCGTGGCTTTTCCTTGGTTATGTACAGAATGATTTTTTTAATTTTTGGAAATTTTTTGGAGTTTTTTTTTGATCGCTGAACCACTTTTTATAAAAAAAGTTACAAAAATGGACAAAAAATTTTCGTCCTCCCAATAAATATTCGTCTGGCTGGCTGAGCGTTGATTTGTATGAGAAGTCGAATTGTTTTTAAAAAGTAGTTAAGTATCATGGACTGAAATTGCCCCAAAAATTTGACTGGTGGTTAAAAAGGGTGTCTTTTTGTTTTTGTATTGTAGTTTAAGTTATAAACAGTAGCACGTCAACCTATAATATATTTGCCATAAAAACAATGGCGTCACATTACGCGCAGTGCTAAATAGAAGAGAATTGATAAATAGGCTTTAAATCTTTATTCATAGGCGAATAAATACTAGTGAGGCAAAGAATAGAGGCTGTTACAACAAAAGTACGCCCGCGCGGCACCCGCTGTTTACTAGAACTGAATATACACGAACAGAACGTAATCTTTAGGAAGTGGAAGAATTACACACGTCATTGTTTTTTACTTATTAATTTTACTAAAACATAATAAAAATGGACCTGGTCGATACGATTTATTTTAAAAAATGTAGCCTACATCGAATAGTCACGACACAAACATGTAACCATACCAATTAGACAAATTAATATAAGGGCAGTCACACGCGTCCGCAATCATTGCACTAATTAGACTCACTCGTATAGGTCTTATAATAACGCTTTTGATTGACATAGTGTATAAACATAGATTATAAACTAATATATACAATGCTAGGGGCACGTCAATGTGAACATCAGCTGTTATAAGAAGCATGTGTCGATAAGCAAGCTATGGGTATATGCTTAGCCATATTTTCTTTTACGGCGCTATAAAGATCACATTCTGGGTTATGTTTACTCTAGTGGCACTACATTGAAGAGTTGCGGGTGGTCCCAGCGGGAGTCCCACTCCTCCAGTCACTACAATGCCCATAATTCAATGATTCGCGCGAATGTTAACTAACAACGCTTATCTGACGTGACATCCAATACCTTACTGGTGAGGAGGAAGCACTAAAACAATCTTAGTCAATTTTATCTGAACGATGCGCAGGAAACATTACATTTTATCGAGATGATCAGCATAACTCAAAAATATGTACGCTACAAAATAGAAAATGCCAATAAGACTTCAACGTCTCTACAATTATATGCGTGTATGAATTCGTAATTACAAGAACGTTTCTTTTTTATTTTTATATCTTGATATTTCTTAATAGCGTAAGGCAAAGTTGTGAACAGCTGATTGAGGCAACGTCAGAGAACAACGTTTAACGTTTATTCGAAATTACAAATCATTTCGGACATCTCACACAAGTAAAAAAGCTGCGTGCGGAAACTAGCGTGTTTTCAAATTAAAGGACCCGTCATGATTCCGTGACTGCGAATGAAATGACTGCGGTTTCATTTCAATTTGCGGCCACTGCTTGTTAGGGACTCGTCATAAAACTGTTTATGATCAGAAGCTTGTAAAATCATATAAAAAATAATTTAAAAGTAATAAATAACAGATGCTTACGCGGTGATAATGAGTTAACATTGAAACCGGTAAGCGATGTAGAGTGGCGTATTATTAATACGATGAGATCGCTCTAATTCCCATGTTAATGTGAAGTAGCTTTATGGACAGTGACCACCAGCGGCGAGAGCGAGCGGTTGACATAACTCGTTAGGGCGATCGTGCACTTATTACATGTCAAAACCATGTGTAGATACACAGATAGCGTAACGCCTTCCGTACAGCGGAAGTGGTCGGGAAACTACATGCCCGTAAAGCTGTGGACGATCTATCTTAATCGAAAATAGGCAACGTGTCCGCAAACATCCGGCGTGGCGTGGGCCGTTCGGATGAGCTTCATGCTGTTTTCTATTATCAGGATATAAATAAGTACTTCGACACTTATTTCATTTAAAATTATTATTTATTATTAGTGAAACAAAAGCAACTTCGTGATTGGGTGTGGGTAAAATATTCATTGAAACCTTAACTAATTATTATACAAAACACTATAGATTTCAGAAATACATTATTGTAAAGTCATGAGCATTTGTTAAATAAGCATTAGTATACAAATAGGTAATAAAACAATAAGTTGAACATGTTAAACACTATTCCAACCTAGTAAGTCCCGTTGTTTCGCTCAAACCCTTGGACGGACGGCGGGCGGCCACACACATTTCCCTAATAGGAAAAGACATTCCAGTTTACGTACATAAACCCTAGGAGACTAATAAATTTTAGAAGCAAAACTGTAATTTAACTGCTCATATAACTCAACAATCGTACGCATTGCGGGATAAAACTTACTTAACGAAACAACGAGCAGATAATTAATTTAACTGTGGAAGCACACAGATAGGGTTTAAAGTTAGTAGTAGTCGAATTAAGCCCGAGATGTTACCCACTTAATGAAGGATACAAGACCAACTAGCTTTGAAGGAAGCCATCAGAGAGCCATCTCCGCGGCTGGAAACCACTTTAGTTGGCGGAGCGCCTACTAGCTAAAGTAGTTCGACTCATTCCGATGTACTGCTCGGTAGGTAATACACTTAGTAACCGTGTTTGTTCAGAGGCAAATGCAGTTGTTACGGCTCTTAGTGCTGCGGCTGCAACTATAACGTCGGATTAAGAGGTTTATAAACTTAGATCGTGTAGCGTACGCGAGAGAAACTGCGCGCAATAAGAAAGTCAATTTAGTTTGCTAACGAGATTGGATGAAAGGCGAGGAGGTTGATTAAGCTCCATTAGGAGTCGAGTGGTGTTGCGGCGACATTCCGCGACGAACTGCACGGGACCGCAACATCACGCAGCAAAACAACCGTGGAGTGAAGACGCCGTTACTCTTTCCCGGCAAATGCTGAGCACTGATTTACGTCATTGACTCGGGGCTAATGATAGGGTGTTGTTCAAAAGCCAACAGCTCCAAGACACGTTTAAAATGAAACTTTGTAACTTCAGATAGCATGAATTTATATTCCACGATTTCGGAATACATCATCTATTCATATTCTGTGATTTAAGATCTTGCACTTGTAGGTGGTTTTGAGAAGATCATAAACATACATAGAAACCTTAATGCCTGTTTTGAGGTACATATTTAACCTGTTATTTTAATACACTGTTAAATGTTCCGTACTTCTCATTCTTCGAAAAAAAAATTACACACACACATTTCACATGCATACATTTCCCGGTTCTTCTCAAATATGTGGTAATTCGTAATTATCTACTTACCTATTACAATTAATTATATTCTCGTTAACAGCACATACAAGTACAGAATAATTCTACAAGGCCATAAACAAGTACAGAAATTAATTTTCACTGGAATAAAACTAATGACAGGTTGGTATGAACCCACACTGCATATTATTAAATAGATTGCGTTTATTCTGAAAGCAATTTTCTCGGAGCAGTAAACGAGAGTCACGCAACTTAGTTCAGATGCGTCGGCGAGAATACAACACCAGCATGTATTGTAATTATTGAATTTGCATTCATAATGGTGGCTAACAAGCGCCGATTGCGATCACCTAGTTCGCACCGCAAAGACATGTTGATTCGAACGATCGACGACGAGGCCGCCCTGCCGACTAGTGCTGTCACATTGATATCGTCGATAAGGATTGAAGGCGTTTTGAAATGAACTATATAAGGTACCAAAGATAATATTATTACTAATGCAACATATAAAACTATTGGAGGACCCGTAAGTAGGCAATACTGGAGTTGCGGGTAGGCACACAGAGATGGCTTCCGGCATGTGGACGTGTGATTCTGCTGTGTGGTTTCCGGCAGAGTAGAATAAGTCCACTCCAAGTCCTCCCGTGGACGTCGTAGAAGGCGACTTAGGAAAGACATTTCTTAAACAAAGTTTATTAACATCATGAGACCTGTCTGGCCAACACGGAGAGTGTAGGCCCAACCCTCTGACTGCTGTGGCCAAGTATGGCTCTGGTAGTAGAGAGAGGGTTGTGCTGAATGGAGACAAAAATACCTGTTGATTATGATGATGATGATCACACAGAGATGGCAGCACACACGACAAAAAGTGATAAAGGAAGTTTTGAATATGCTTTAAAAATATTTATCATGTAAGTCATATTTAATTAATTAGAGTACTTCTTTATTTAAATAATAGGAATAAAAGATTATAATATTTTAATTATTACCATAAAGAGACATCTAGTGTCCAGGAAGAGAAATAATCCTACTTCCTATCCTACTCTTCACGCTTAAACTACTAAACCGATTTGGATGAAATTTGGTGTGGATATAGTTTGAGACTCGGAGAAGGACATAGGGTACTTTTTATCCCGGAATTCCCACGGGGAGCGAAGCCCGCGGGTACAGCTAGTAATGTTTATATGGCGGGCGACGGATAGGCATGACTGTACTTACTCTGCAATGGCAGCGTTTAACAACTATAGTAATGAACAATTTATAGTTGCGCAAATGTTCGATCTAAGTGACTTAGTGTGCTTTGGCCACTAAATAGTTCATGCAAATTATTGCCGGCTTAAGTAACTAGTGGCAGGTCAAAGAGCATGTAACTTTAACTTTAGCACCTGAATCCATTAATTAGTTGCACACATTCACCTGTTAACGGAAGAATATACGCTCCAGATTTGCCTAGACGCATATTCTCCCGTTAACACTTGTGTTATAAATGTATTTTATACACAAAAAAAAAAATATATATATATTTTTCATTAAATATGTTATCGTGTGATCCCGTTCCAGAAATGTAAACTTACTTTGGGGCTAGCTCAATTAGTGTTATTTCTCCCTTTTTGTTTATTGTTTTTAAATGCATCCAGACCTGAGAGTTATCCAGTTTGCTCGTATTATTGGATCTAACTGACATCTTCACGTTATTACGCAAAACTATATTCTCTTGCATTAGGCACCCTATATTGAACGCGTTGACCCTCTATAACCACCATCAATAAACTACATAACTCTAAACAATTACTAAAGTAATCTCAATTAATTTTAATCAAACAGCAATGAAAGTAACTTATCGATAACATTTCTAAGTGCATCACTAACAAGCAACGAGATTGCTCGTAGGCAGTTAATTACAGTTATTAGAGGAGTTGCCAGCCCCTGAGACTCTGGTCACCGATCCGGGGACCACCGCAAAATGCGATCGCGTTTTATTCATTACGACCAAGACTTACACGAACGTCATATGGACATTGAAGCGGATGACAAGAGCTGCCTGCCTGCTGACTGGTCGTAGGTGTAGCAAAACATAAACGTCTACTCTACTTCGAAAATGAGATAAATTAACGGAACAGACTGTGCATAAATTAAAAACCTTAGCTGTAGTTAGGTTTAGTTTCTTTAATTATTATAAACTTAAGCTGTAGCTTAACTTTAACTTATCTTCTCACTTCCTCCGCCGTCACAAATCATGTTGCAGATTTGTTCAAACTAGAACCTATACGATAATTTAAGTTAATAAAAAGCGGCCAAGTGCGAGTCGGACACGCCCATGAAGGGTTCCGTAGTAGCAAATAACATAATATAAGTCTTTTTTTTTTTTTCACAGTCTAATTTTTTTTTTTTATTATTGTAGTAATTTTTTTAAAATTTTTATATTTGAGTTGATTGAATGAAAGGTAAATTACCGTTTATGATTTATGACGTATTAAAAAAAACCTGCTTACTAGATATCGTTCGAACCAATTTTCGCTGGTAGTTTTTATGGTAATGAACATCATAAATTTTTTTTAGTTTTATAATTACCTTATTTTAGAAGTTACGGGGGGGGGACACACTTTTTTCCACTTTGGAAGTGTCTCCCGCGCTAAGTATTCGGTTTAGAAAAAAATGATATTAGAAACCTCAATATCATTTTTGAAGACCTATCCATAGATACCCCACACGTATGGGTTTGATGAAAAATAAATTTTTGAGTTTCAGTTCTAAGTATGGGGAACCCCCAAAATTTTTCGTTTTTATTCTATTTTTGTGTCAAAACCTTAATGCGGTTCACATAATACATCTTCTTACCAAGTTTCAACAGTATAGGTCTTATAGTTTCGGAAAAAAGTGGCTGTGACATACGGACGGACAGACAGACAGACAGACATGACGAATCTATAAGGGTTCCGTTTTTGCCATTTGGCTACGGAACCCTAAAAAAGTTGAAGGCATCGGTCGAGGGAATGGGCAAAAACCTAAATCATGTTAATAATCGCTATAGCTAGCAACCCATTACTATTCTTATTTTATTTTTCTGTAACGCCCGCGCATTAAACTTTTTCGACCTCACAGCCCCAGGCTCTTACTACCCTTTTCAGAATAAAAACGTGATAATGTTTCTGTGCGTATGTATTTTTGACAATTAAGCTTATTCACTATGTAAACTATGCTACCTACAACATTTTTTTTTGGCTGTCACTATCAACAGTTTTCTAAACCAAGATATTTAAATGTCATCTCCATAGCAAAATACTTACTGTAGAAGTAATGACTCCAGGGAGCAATTAAATCGAGTTTGTATATCATTCACTTGTCGCGTTTGAATTGCATATCCATAGCACGGAATTTGAATTTATGATATTATGACAAGGGACAGCCACGCCTCGTTTTGATGAAGATATTTAAAGATTAAGACCAACTGAAATCGATAGACCTCGTATAATATTACTATTCCTTAACTTTTATTGAAATCTTATGTGCTATATATAACATTCCATTTTTGACCACCCATACGAACGAATCAGATCAGCCGATTTGAGTATTTATAATATATATTGGGAAAAGTTGTTCAGTGTCACGGTTGTTTATTTTAGCATATCTTTAAAGTTTTTATTATTATATATTTGTATGTTTATATTGTTTTGATTATTATTTTTACATAAAGTCTTTTTTTTTCACCATATACTTTTCATAGATAAGGCCTTAGGCTTTAAGTCCATAAAATGAACATAATAAAATGGACTGAACTCAGTCTTATTGCAACAAATTCAGTATGTTCTCTTATTTTTATTGTATAATAGGCCTAAGGCTTGCATGCCTAACCTACTTTTACAATAACGCCCCAACTTCCGTTAGGAGTTAGGAGTCTTGGCAAACGCTTATCAATTACCCATTATGCATTCGGAATAGCCTGAATCTTAAATAGGAGAATCACAGCACAATGAAGTGCTGACGGCTAAGCGTTATTTACTGGCTTGTTGCATTTAAACTAAACACATACAATAGTTATTGCAAACGGTGTATGTGTCATAATTTAGCTGTGCCTTAGGAAGTGGGTTTCGGAGCGAATTGTTCAGAAACAATTCACAATGGGTGCAGGAATAAGTCTGCGTATAATAACACCTACGCTAGAACGCGAGTGTATTCAAATCGCTTCAATGCAATTCCTTATTCCTTGTTTATGTTAAAAGTGTAACAAGTAAATTCACACATTCAATGAAATTGCGTCTTCTGTAAATCACTTATGTTTATTATGTGTTCGAATGCACATATTTGGTTTGTTCCCGCGTAACTCCTCGAGACCATGCATTTACGGCGACAGAATTATGTGTACTAGCATACTTTTATTTATGATCACAAATAGAAATGCGAGGAAATGAAACAAGCTAATATAATACGTACGATTTGGAATTGAGAATGCTCTGCGATTTGGTTTCAGTCACAGTTACTTGTATGTGTTTTATACGATAGAATACACAGGCTAACTTTTAAATACCAACAAAAAATTTACAACCTGTTGGGCATATGTTACTAAACTATCTTACTTAAGGTGCTTTTCAAAAAATATTTACACAAAATACAAAAAAAAACTCATCTAAAAAGATTTTCTGAGAGAATGAAAATCTTTTATTCTGAAAAAGGCAAGTATAAAATATGCATCTACATAAAGTAAACTCCATAACAAAAACCATTCACATTAATAACGTGAATGCGTATCATAAAGAATAATAAGGATAAAATGTAAAATTTATTTGCATAATCGCCTGGATAAAAATCATTTACCCGTAAAACAAACTACGGCCGTAACAAAATAAAAGGTCCTGCGTGCGTCAGTAAAAAGGCCCGAAATGTTTTACTGAAAATATGGAAACTCGCAGGGAGATACAATTGCACGTGTAGCAGATGTGTTTAATTACTGGGCCGACAAATCTCTGCGACTCGGGCTTCATTACGAACACAATGGCCGCCGCTTCGGCCGACGATAAAGTAAATAAAATATCAACACGTTGCTAACACCCTCACATAAAATGATGGGACGCACGCTAATATTTGCTTTAATAAACTTCAGACATTTTATAAAAAAATACTCGGACCGACGCAAATTAACAGAAGGGTTAGGCCTATTTGAGCAACGGCAGGCCTCACCCCGTAATATTAGCCAAACAAGATCCCAGAGCGGAGGGTTAAAAAATACCGTAACACATGGCGACGTTAATTTTAAATTAAAGAAAAAATATTGCGCCGTCCTCGAGCTATAAGTAATTAACCTAAATAATTTAAGCACCGGTCTCTATATGGCACATAAAATTACACTCCAAATTAATTTTTGTATGAGTTTTATACTACAATTTATTATGATCTCTACGTAAGAGTAATAAAACATGAATTTGCATGGGTTGTTCTAAAAAGAGTATTCTTAACTGTTCGCATCGCTATAAACTTGCATTACGAATTGGTGAAACTTAATACGAACGTGTTCAGTGAGATAACACCAATGTAAGGAACGGATTACATGTGAGGAGGTAAGTTAAGGTGAGAGAAAATTTTGAGAAACGTACGCGCAGCTAATCCGTCCCACGCAAAGAGACGTGGGCGAGTACGAATATTGATGCCGTCTTCAACACCGCCTCGTTACGCCAAATCTAACGAGAATAATCGAATTAACATATTGTGATTTGGTTATAGTGGATCGCAATGGCGTGATATTAAATGTACAATTGTAACGAGTTGGCTTATTGAATAAATTAAATGAGTGATCGGATGACGAAGCGTTGAGATGTTGGGTCTGATAATAATGCATTGTTAGATACGATGAATTATTTATTTTGATTTGTGAATCATACAGATGCGAACTCAAAATTCGTCGTAGGTAATCGGTGAATGTGTGACATCAGCAGAGAGCTGCATGCAACAGCGTGTACTTCTGAAATCGCGTCTACCCTGGTTGTCGGAGATTTACGATGCGCGCGCGCAGAGAACACGCACCGAGACATAAGAACTTGCTAGCGTGCTGTGTGCGTGTTATGTTATCGCCGGGGACGCGACCACTCGCCAAATTAACACACCTTATGAAGACATACGACATTGCGCTTACAATTGTAACAAGATTTATAATATAAAACTCGAAATGCCTGAAAACTAGCTTAACATTTACATACAAGTAAGATTGTCGAAGAGCATTAGCTACTTTAATACTACAACAGCTCAAATTAGATACTTTTTTGTAAAGGTAAAAAAACATTTTCTATGGAATTTGTGCCTATATAAAATATAGACTCGGACGTCATAGTTTCTTGAAGTCAAATAGCGTTCCTAATATCAGTTTTTTCCTTCGCAATAATAGATTTAAAATCACATTGAAAATCGATATGATCATGACAAAAACATTATTTTGTGTCGTTTTATTTTCTTAAAAGTACCAAATATTTTATTTTGGACCCAGGAAAACACCCAACTGTCGCAATTAAACTTAAACTGAATTCACAAGTAGGATTTTGTCGCCATATTTTACATAGATATTAGAGCAGTGTTTTCATTTATGGTACAAATACACAATACAAGAGATAATACATTAAAAACCACGTTGCATGTCCTCGTCGCTTCATAAATTTCCGCCACTACTACCAGGCAGACTTCCTGGCCCGGCGTGTGATCCATTTCAACGCACAATGAATACGAAATAAGAAATCAACGCAACCGCACTTTCCCTAAGCAATTTTCTTTCATAGCCAATATTTTTAGCGCCGCGAACGAGGCTCTCTATCTGAAATATGGAGCGGCGCGCTGTTGAATTTTTGTTTAGTGTGCAATTTTGAGCTCGAGCAGACGTATATCACGTTTTTCGCAACTGGAAAGCAACCAAAATGGTACAATAAATCTAAAAGTCCATTTTCATATAAAAGAAAACCGATTAAGGAGATTTCCCGATAGCGATCGCTCGAATGAAGCTATATATTTTCATGATCGAACGAATCCAAGATCACGGACGGCTGACGGCCGGTGCGTGAGGAAATTGAAAACGAAAACGTTTCTTTTAAAGGTATTGTCCTTGAGAGAACGATCGTTTATTTGCATTTCCTGTTCCGGTTTCCGTCCGGATGAACCCCAATTTTCGACGCTTGGACTGTACCGTGATTTCCCGAAACTAAACATATATTTTATGTGTTAAATTGTGACCGCATTTAAGCTCTTTGTTCCAGCCTTACTAACCGTTGATTTTAACAATCGAGAAAAGAGTCATACATGGTAAGTTATAGCTTAGGCAGTTAACTTACATAGATAGAAGATAATACCTACCTAACATTATTTACTTTAAGGAAACTCAAAATATTTGATAAGAGCATTATTTCTGGACAATAGCGAGGTCAAGACGGTATTATTGTAAAGTATTCTATTATACGAATATATAGGTCACACTTTTCCTTAAAGTAAATAATGTTAGGTAGGTATTATCTTCTATCTATGTAAGTTAACTGTCTAAGCTATAACTTACCATATATGACTATACTAATTCTAGAACTGAGAAAATATGAAGAGATGTCGGTTCGGGTCGGTCATGGGGGTTCGAATCCATTGGGAAGAATACTTCGTGAAAAGTTGGTTTCCAGTCTGGTTAGGATATTGCAGGCTTAAATAACCTAATTATCCGAAAAGATGATTCCGTGTTTCGGAAGGCACGTATAAACTGTGGGTCCCGAACGCCATCCAGCGTTTACTCAAACCTGTATAAAGAGTGGTTTGGGTTGCGGAAGTCATACGCCGCTCTGTGGTAAAAAGCAGTAACCTCGTCAAACTCCTTGTTTAGGTAGCGGATCCCGGGCACTGAAGCTATAATGCTGAGGATGCAACCGGGAAAATCCGCTCGGATGATGATATCGGATCAAGATGTGCAAACAGTCAACCAAAAAAAATTTAACCATTGACTGTATTGTACATAGAACGCACACGGTTTTACTGATAGACTTCTTCGACTTGTCAATGACTCGCCTAATATATGCACCTTGTGTAACGAGCCGTCCGCAGTGCGAGATGACGATTTGAACGATTAAGTTATATCAAACACTATTTGTTGAGCGGCGCTTTGTGAATGTTAAATCAGACCATTTGGAGCGAACACATGTAAGGTGTTCCAGCCTTATTGCTTTGATGTTCCCAACGCAAGGAAGCTACGGGGAAGCCACGGTATCGTTTGCGAAATTACATTTACTTATGTATGGCAATGACTAGATTTAATTAATAACAGTTACTATTCTCTTTAAGAAAGTACACTAAGAAGAAAGAAGTTATTTATACAGGTGACTTTTTAATCACAAGCCTAATTTTTGAACCAATGTATCTGTGATACTGAACGACATTCCGTAAAAATAATTATAACAAAAAAAACTGATTCTCATACAAATCTGCGCTCACACAAACGGATTTTGTATTGAAGGACGAAAATTTTTCATCTATTATTAATAACTTTTTTATAGAAAGTAATACAGTATCATGGACTGAACTTGTTCCAAAAATGTGGCTGGTGAGTAAAGTCACCTGTATACAAGAAAGAAATTACTTTTATATAGTTTGGTTTCCGTATGAGTGGGCAATATTGGAAACAAAATCTCTGAATCTTCAAAGTGCTTAAAGTAATTTGACGATTACCAATCAATATGACAGCCAGAGCTTAACGTGCCTTCCGAAGCGCAATGGAGCTCTTTTTTCATGAAAATTAATAATACTTCCTTGTGGTCACCAATTCATTAGACGACCACGCCAAAGTTGTTTAAAATACGAATCACCAGTAATTTTGTTTGACTAACGAGAATAAGCTTGATAAGTAATTAAATAAATAAGAGTATACTCTGCTCGTATTGCAAAACAATTTAGTTAATAACTAGTGCGGTGTTCCAAGTACGTCACTACTCGTATACTCATGAAATCGAGGATCGTAAGATGACTAACTTTAACATGTAGCGGATTAGCAGCTTGTCGCTAGAAGTTGCCGTTAGACCGCCAACAGCGTAGGCAACTAAGTTAGGACGACATCAGAAGTGGCATGTAGGAACGAGTACGTTAGTTATATAACTTTAAAAAATCAGAAGTTTCTATCTTCGTTACTTCAAATACTTTAAAACGTAGAGTTTAGCTTTTACACTTTCATGCTCTTCATATATACGAAGCATTGTAGTAACTTACTTACGAGCCTGAATTTTTGTCTTAATTAATTTTTCTTCTCCTTTCCTCGCCTCGTCTCGGCTCAACTCCCTGCATAATTTTCTGTCTTTCGCCATCTCTGTACTAACCTCGCATTCCCCCATATCCGATCTCACGCATTTCTCCCACGTCTTTCTCGGCCTTCCCCTTCCTCTATACCCGTTTACTTTCAAATTCACCATTTGTTATCCAAATGTTCTGCATGCCTACTCATTACGTGGCCATACCAGGTCAGGCGATGACTTGCCTTAATTAATTATATCTATATTATTTATGGGCAATGCTTTTGTCGGTGGAGTCTGAATTTTCTTCCACTTCTCCCTCTAGTCCGCCAGACGTTTTACTTAATTATTTATAACATCATAGTTAATAAAGGTATATAATTCACACTCCTAACGGCGGCGTAAACTACTACAATGTTTACTGCCGACTATTACACAGATATAAAAATCCAATTCACAATAAGTATATTACTCAAATGATTTAAACAATGAACGCATCTCATTTGCTTCTGTGATCCATGGCAAAGATTGCGAAATTATAATTGCGGTTGTTTGCCCGGATACACGCCGGCGGGCAGGGCTGACTGACGGACAATTTGTCACTCATCCGCAAATGTTATCCGGGTAAGAACTTCGTGGCTAACAAGCGTGCCGTTTTTATAGGGCAGCCATTGTCGCTATGTTCTCATGTCTTCATTCGTTAAATAAGTCATACATTTGGCAAAATTACTAGATGACAGGTTAATGGAGTTGTTGACTGGTCTTGATTTTATGTCGTTTATATGAACGAGATAGAACTTGAAACAAAAACCCTCAACGCGGACATAATTCAGTGATAGCGAATCAGGTAGAGCATATAACTTATGACGTGAGCGAACATCAAGCCTACGTATCCAGATTTCGACAGTAATTTATAAAACGCGACAAGGATTCATTTTTCATCACAGTTTTTTAATGAAACGGGATCAACGTATCCCTACTGGGAACTATGCGAGGCGACGCAACGTATAAATAACATCTCATGACTCGTTACACTTTGATTGCATAGATTAAACAGCGATGAAATTGACAAGCGAACGGACGGGAGCCAATAAACGAGATTCCCGAAATATTTTACTTCCATAAATACTCAATAAAGCCCCTTTTCCCACGCCCGTTTCGCAATCGACTTCGGGAGCGCCGATCCGCGTTGCGCCACATTAAATTCTTTACGTTTAATCAATTCTGGAGGGCGGTTATAAAAAAATATCAAAGTGAAGTGTTTCCTTCCGTATCGACGACGCCGAGAGCCGGCAGACAGCAAATAAATCGTTGGTTGAGTTTTAAAAAGCGGCTAAATTGTGGGGGGTAACTCTGCGGACACGCCTTTTATCTGTAACGTCTATCACGGTTCACGTTCGCTGTTTTCACGTAAATAAAGGCAAAAAGTAGTAAGGAATATTAAGGACGGCGGAATCAGGGATGCGTGCAGCCGTGCGAGATTAAAAAGTACTAGAGCACGGTTCAGTGGTCTGACCCACTTCCGTAGCCGCGACCATCATTACGATAAAAGCTCTCTCTTAATAAATTATCGCGCGTCCAAGGATTTGCGACACCAGAAAACGATTACTATGTGACGAGCTAGTGCTAGTTAGGATACGATTACAAGAGTAATTTTTTGCCGATCATCAATCACCGCGTAACCTTTGCCTCCGTTATTTTCGTTTCACGATCGAATGACGATCGTTTCTATATAAAAATATCCACACGGTTTATGACTCGGATTATATAAGGTCTAACAAAATACAATGAAACTATTTTAAGGGTGAATACAGTCCATGATAATTTTTGGCTTTCCATACAAACTTGGATCAGCTGATCGATCGACTTGTATGGAATGGAAAGCCTACTTTTCATATTTCGATGTATGTTTGAAAGTTGTTAAGAATCATGTATTCAATTAACCCTTAAAATTTATCATAAAACTAAAGGATTCTATTATTGATAGAAGTTTTTTTTATAGAAAAAAATATTGGTTTAGCTTGGAACAAACAATACGCATTGGTATGCATACTCGTAATACTTGTATTAAGTAATGAAATGATTACAAATTACATTTACTGAAGAAATAAATAAAGGCTAATTATAGAGAACTACTCCTGTTCTGAGCAGTAGTGTATATCAAAGCGATCGTGTCTTTATCGTAGTAATATTTAAAGAACTTAGTTTAAAATGACGCCAATCGAGAATTGCAGTATCCATCTTATGACGGAATAAAAATACATTTGATCAGCGTGCTGGTTGGCTTAATTACTTTAGAAATTGTACTTCCGTCCGTTAATTACCAAGTTTAACATAAACAAAATTTAAAAATACTTATACGTACCTATAAAGATACTATTATATATTACCTATAAAATAAACGCTCAAAATACTTGTAGTTATAGAACACATCCAAAAACAAGGTTTCAGTTGCAGAATAATTGCGTCACTCGCGGAATAATAACTAATTGGCTAAGTAAAGATACTTTAGTATCATGAATTTCTTCTCAAAAAAAAACATTAATTTGAGAAACCAAATTGAATACGAGAATAGTGTATTTTAGTGAGTAGTGTATTTTAATAGTTATTTTTGCATTTAAGAAAACTTAATATACATATGACTTTGTTTTCGTCTGAATAAAATTACTTAACTTTAAAAAAATACATGAATAGTGTTACATGCAATCTCGAAATCTCGAAATGTGACGTAAATTGTCAATCTATTTGGATTTTATAGAAAAATTTTATATATATTTTGGCCTCCTATACAAGTTGACCGATCAGCTGATCCGAGTTTGTATGAAAAGCCAAAAATTATTTTTCATATCTCGACATAAGTTCTTCGGGATAGTCGTTCAGTATCATGGACTGAAATCACCCACAAAATAGTTTCCATATATTTTGATATAAAAAAAAATATGTTTTAGATTCAAAGAACCAAAAAAATACTTGTCGTACCAAATTTAAAACTAAGTTTAAAAGCAAAGTGCAGCGTGCGGTTCATCAAGTTGAACCGATAATGGCTTCTTGCTGCGAGCGTCAAGTTACTTCGTATGCATAAATACTTAGTGCTTCGACTACTGCAGTAACATTATTCACAATATTATATTTTCACTGCTTCATTATAAGGCATACATTAGGCAAATGCGCATTGGTATAGCAAGTTATGGTTACTTAATTGCTGGCTGGTTATACACTCCGGTTGAAAACAGTTTTGTGTAAAGTAACAGTCGAATTTATTTAGCACCATATTAGTTAATATTTTCCATATATCTTACGGCCGGTTGACTAATTATATTTTATGCAAGTAAGTACATAAAATATATGATGTAGATGGCTATTTATTACTCAAGTTTTGAACTTCATTGATATTAATAAAACTTTATTGCCTTTTTATTAAAAGGTAAGAGAAAGTTATTAGATTACTTCTAATATTAGAACTTATTTCTAAGTTATTCGCGGGCGCTTCGCTTCCCGTGGAAATTTCGGGATAAACAGTACCCTATGTCCTTCCCCGAGTCGCAAACTATATCCAAATCGGTTCAGTAGTTGAAGCGTGAAGAGGTAACAAACAAATAAACAAACTCACTTTCGCATTTATAATATTAGTAGGATGTATAAAATGACAGTGCGAATCGGTTTTCTATACCTAAAACTGCAAAAACAGGTAGAGTTTAACTTCTGCTCTTAAATTATTCATAATCTTCTTCTTCTTCTTATATTTAAGAGCTGGGCTCTTGTCGGTGGAGTGCTTTCCATGTCTCTCTTCCTTCCGCTAAGTTCTTAACCTCTTTATATGTTTTCACTTTTAATTTTTCTTTTATTTGGTCTATAAATTTCCTTCTGGGTTTTCCTACTCCTCTCTTTCCTTCTATTTTTCCTTCCATTATTGTTTTAAAGAATGCATCGTGGCGTAGTAGATGACCGAACATTTTGCCTCTTCTATTTTCTATAATTTGTATTATTTGTCTTTTCTCTCTCACATCCTCTAATACCTTCTCATTTGTAATTTTTTCTGTCCAACTTATTTTTTTCATTCTCCTCCAGCACCACATTTCAAATGCTTCTAATCTATCTCTATCCTTTTTGGTCATCGTCCACGTTTCATATCCATACAAGGCAGTGCTCCATATAAATGTTTAAAAAAAATAGATTTTTTATTCATAATATATAACTTATATTTTGTTTGGAACAATAGAGATAGTTAAGCAGACAAAACCAGTAATTTATATTCTATCTACTAGACCTATTCCTTATGTTTTTGATAATAGATTTGGATAAAAAAGAACTAACAGCCCTATTACTTCTATTCTGTGAATAATGTTTTACGTGGGGTTTTGGGTAAACTCGAATCACGTAACAGTCAAACAGTAATTCCGTATTTCTAGTTGCAAGCAAAAACTTAAATCCATTGTAAGTATAAAAAGCTTTTAAATATTCCTCTAACTCATCAACCAAGTGAGAAGGTAGGTACTAAATACTTAAAACAATCGATTTTTTACTAAGAAATACAGTGACGGTAAGTAATTTATATAACAGGCACAATAAAATAACTAAAAGGCAATTCAATAAAGCTCCTGCAGCAGCGTAAAGTGTAACCCAAGCGGTGGATAAAAATTACAGAGTAAATATGGCGAGTCACGACGTTTGCCGAAGCGTCCCGAGCAGCGTTCGTTACGCTGTTTTATGCGGTTACCATCTCCTCACAACAATGTGCAGCGGCCTCATAAATTCCAAACAATTAGACGATAAATTCCCACTTGAATTAGTATTTTTATTTGCGCGTCACGTGCGCGCTTCTCTCTCTCACTTCCAAGATTTATGTAGAGAGGCGTCAAACCCAACAGCTCAAAGAAACTGATGGCGCTCTCCTAAGCTCTTGCGCACTCGTGATGCCCCGTAATTATGTTCGGAATTTATTTGCGGCTAGACAATCGATAAATTGTTTACAGCGCGCTCAGCTTAGAAAACTGTTTATAATAACAGGTTCAACATTATCTTTTATTTTAGTAAAAGTTTTGCTATTACTTGAATATGAACGCACGCAAGCAATATTCTAGAAGCATCGGGCCGATTTGCAACCATTACCGGCCACCGCGCTGATCTGTGGCCTGATTAACAAAAACGAATAAGAGCGAAAGCGTGACACAAAAGCACAGCGATAACAGAGGAGAAACGAGCAGCGAATCGCCCCCGAGGAGACGGTATCTGCGCCCGCCCGGGAGTTATTAAATATTAAAATAAACTCGCATTCCGACACGAGTCCTACGCGATACGCAAGATTATGGGCAACACAATGAGAGCACTGCTCCGATCGCTCCCTCGCCTTATCATATCAAAGCATGAGCTTACATAATTCAGCTACGGACGATATTGCCCCGAGCGATCCCCTGTTGCTGATGAAAATTTAGCGCCTGGGTAAATAGACGATACTGAAAAACCGGTATGAACAAACACCATCCGGGATTGAAAATTTTCAGTTCACTATGGTTGAATAACCTTTCGATTTATTGAAAGGGCAAACATACATTGCTGCGGCGCTGTGAGAATCGGAAGGTTTTATTATAAAGGTTTAAATAATCGCATAACTCACGAAAGGTGGGATTGCTCCATCGCCTCTCGAAAGTGTATCGGTGGTCTCATCGCTGGTTGCTTAAGCAGCATCACGCCCACTTACCTGAAACAATACATCATTACAATATCACTTACTGAGAGGCAATGCATATATTAATGGCACAGCACCTACGATTCAAAATGTCATATAGATCCTTCACGCCGCGCCGCTCTGGAATGCATAAATTAGGACGCCTCTAATGCTGATCAAAATAACTTCATACATCACGGTTATTGTTTTTATAATGAAACAAGTGAATGCCGCTAACAGACTGGTTTTTATTTCAAAAAATTGACATAGACAATCATACTAAACTTTTATAGTTGATGGTACAATACCATAAATATACTAAGTTCAATATAGTATTAATATTGCACAAGAGATGGCGTTACTAGTAACAAAATACAACTATGAAATACTTTTATTATTTTGATACATCATTACAACACCCCCACTTATCAAAATAAACAAATAAAATTATTTTGGTACTATTCCCAACTTATGCAGAAACTTATAATGTTTAACAGGACATAAACCTTTAGTGAAAATATCAGCTGTCATTTCTTCTGTACATAAATATAGAATTTTTATATATTTATACTTAACAACATCTCTTACATAATGGTATTTCACATCAATATGTTTCGATCTATTGTGACTTTGATTGCTTACTGACAATTTTAATGCACTTTGATTATCACAATAGACCTCAATCACATAAAAACTACCTATAATTTCATGAAGAAGGTTTCTAAGATACACTGCTTCCCGAGCAGCCTCAGACAGAGCAGTATATTCTGCCTCTGTACTGGAAAGGGATACTGTCTTTTGCTTCCTGCTTTGCCATGAAATAGCAGATCCAGACATCGTGAAGCAAAAGCCTGTATACGACTTCCTGTCTAAGGTGTCACTAGCCCAGTCACTATCTACAAAACCCTGTAACTTGCTATCATCCTTACAAAATTTTAAACAATAAGTTTTTGTATATATCAAATATTTTAAAATGCGTTTGGCGTAATGCCAATGTGTATGATTGTAACAACTATTAAATTGGCTCAAATAACTAACAGAATAGGAAATGTCTGGCCTAGTTAGTACTGCCAAATACATCAAAGATCCAATTAACTTTTGATATGGAATATCAGATACACATTCATCAGCCTTCTCAATATTTAATTTACATTCAATTGGGGTTTTATACGATTTACAATCTGACATATTGAATCTAGAAGCTAACTGTTCAATATACTGCTGTTGATCTACAGTTATTACATTTTTATATTTATCTACATTTATTTTCATGCCTAAATATTGTCTTACTGGTCCCAAATCTTTCAATTTAAATTCTGCACCCAAAGCACGTTTTAAATTATCAGTTTCAACAGAATTATTAGAAAAAATTAAAAAATCGTCAACATATAGGGCCACAATAATTTTAATTTCACCCTTTGCATTTGTGAACAAACAAGGCTCATACTGACTATTTTTAAAATCCAAGTTACAAAGTAAATCTTTAACTCTGTCATACCACGCAAGAGAAGATTGTTTTAATCCATAGATTGCTCTTTTTAATTTCAACACCTTTCCCCCACTTTTGTTCACAAAACCTTCAGGTAATGACATGTAAATAGTTTCTTTTAAAAAACCGTTTAAAAAAGCTGTAGTTACATCTAAATGATCAATACTCATATTCAACTTAACACTGAGAGCAAATAATAATCTTAGTGTAGAATGTCTAACCACCGGAGAGAAAGTGTCCGTGTAGTCCGTGCCAGGTTTCTGCGAAAAACCTTTAGCTACAAGTCTTGCCCGGAATCGCACATTATTGTCAACATCAAATTTCTTATTGAGCACCCACCTGCACTTCACAATTGTCACATCACCTGGGTTGTCAACGAGCTCCCAAGCATCGTTTTCCTCAAACGACTGCAGCTCATCAGCCATTGCGCGCTTCCACTGCTCGCTCTCAGGCCCCGCGAGAGCCTCTGAGAATACTATCTCCTCAGATGCTGGAACAGTACTGGAAAGACACATATAACCATACCGATCAGGTACTTTTCTGGGACGCTTGCTAGGCAATTCTGGCTCCTGCTCTGGGGTTGATGTCATCTGAGCTTCTTGTACTAAGTCATATGTAGTTGGAGTTTCAGTCAAAGTTACATTCTCATCCTCAGACACAGAAGAATCTGACTGGCAATCTTCAAAATCTAAAGCATTCAGCGATGTTTCCCCCACTGAATCTGCATTTATCACCTCTTGTACACCACCTGCAGGTATCTCTTCATTAGGAATCCAGATAGCCGACTTCTCACTTTTTTCTTCAGTACCTAATTCTTCCTCCATAAAGATAACATCTCTGCTGGTAACAAGATTCTTCTTGACAGGATTGTATAGCCGGTAACCCTTAACATCTTCACCATAGCCAACTAATATGTGCTCCGCAGACTTTTTATCCCACTTCAAACGACGTTCCTTAGGAATATGTACCATGACTTTACACCCAAACAAACGTATGTGGCTTAGGTCTGGTTTTCTCCCATACCATAATTCATATGGAGTTTTCTGAAGTCCCGATGCAATGGATCTATTTTTCAAATAGACAGCAGTGTTCGCTGCTTCCGCCCAAAATCTTTTATTCAGCTTGGCATCATACAGTAGACATCTAGCCTTCTCAACCACAGTACGGTTGGCTCTCTCACATAATCCGTTCTGTTCTGGTGTATAATTATTCGATTTCTGATGGATTATACCCTCTTGCTTTAAATAATTCTCAAATTCTTTGTTCGTGTATTCAAGTCCATTGTCTGACCTTAGTATTTTTATCTTTTTATTTAATTGCTTTTCCACCATGGTTTTAAAGATCTTGAAATAAATAAATGCTTCATTTTTCTTACGAAGAAAATATATAAACGTCATTCTACTAAAATCATCGACAAACAGAATAAAATATCGTGCACCATTCAATGAACTAGTTTCCATCGGTCCACAAAGGTCTGTATGGATTCTGTGTAGCGTTTCTGGGCTTCTTTCACCCACATGCGAAAAGGGTAATCTTTCCTGTTTTCCCTCGCAACATGTTGTACACTGAGACTTGGTTATGTCGAAATTGTTTTCATATGACAAACCATCCACCATATTTCTCATTTTATTCATGTCCTGACTATTGATGTGCGCCAGCCTTCTGTGCCATAGTTTGCCACTTACTGCTGGTGCAGCCAACATACAACTCCGTGTGTGCAACCTCAGCTTATATACACCATCTGATAAATCAGCTATAGCTACCAGAACATTGCTTTTGTTTCTTATATAGCAGTGTTTTTCATCAAAACTGACATTATTTCCTTTTTTAATAAGCTCACTTACAGATAATAAGTTTGTTGTCAAACTAGGCACACATAGCACATCTTTCATAGTAATGTCGAATTTTAAGTCAGAAACAATGTCGACGTCTCCGGAACAAACAACTGGCACTTTGGATTCATTTGCTACCACAATTTCAGGTAAACACGGTGTGTAGCTCATGTTTCTAATCCAAGATTCGTTCGCAGTCATATGTGCACTGGCACCTGAATCCACGTACCACTCTGTTTTGTTAAACTTTCCATTCAGGAAGACGACATTAAATACGCATTTACTATTATTTTTCTTCAATAACGGGCACTGATTTCGATAATGACCATCTTCTTTACATTTATAGCATGTTATTGTTTTCGTAGATGAATCTGTCATTGCTGTCCCTGTCACTGTCTTCTTGT
This sequence comes from Acrobasis consociella, assembly GCA_963555685.1. Taxonomy (NCBI): domain Eukaryota; kingdom Metazoa; phylum Arthropoda; class Insecta; order Lepidoptera; family Pyralidae; genus Acrobasis; species Acrobasis consociella. Next base: position 11,573,389 of record OY743112.1, on the reverse strand, counting down.
TTGACGTTACTTGACCGCCATACTTCTTTGGCTTAGTGTTCCCAGAATAAAATTTATTTCGCGCAGCAAATGCAGCTCCGGTTCCCGCGCTGTCATTGTCACTGGTCACTTCCATGTCAAGTAATTTCGACTTTATGACATCTGCCGTTATTGAAATACCTGAATGTTCAATCGCCATGATCATAGGAGTATAACGATCGGACAAACCCGCTAATAATAATGAGCCAACCCATTCGTCTGTAATTGTAAAGCCCGTGCCATTTAACCGCTGTGCTGTCTCGACCATTTGAGTCACATATGTCGCCATAGAATCACAGTTCTCTAGTCGTATGGATATCAAATGTCGCAGCAGGGTTATTTTTCTAGAGAAACCGGAATCATCAAACATAGTCTTCAATGTAGTCCATAATTCTGCTAAGCTCTTGGTGTTTTTTATATGCACGTACAATGACGGGTCTATAGTCATTATTAGCTTTGCCTTCGTTTTTGCATCGTCCACAGGCTTAACTTCAAAATCTGGCGTCGGTTTGATGTATTTCTCCATCCCTTCGAGCACCAACAAATTTTCAGCCGCGAAGCTCCACTCATCATAATTCTCTCTTCCTTTTAGTTTAGGAACACTGGCGATATAATTCGTAGTCATCTTTACGCGATACAACTTTCACTAATTATCTATTTTTAACAAAATAACTGATAATTTTCGGGATAAGCCCATAACCTATAATGAAACAAGTGAATGCCGCTAACAGACTGGTTTTTATTTCAAAAAATTGACATAGACAATCATACTAAACTTTTATAGTTGATGGTACAATACCATAAATATACTAAGTTCAATATAGTATTAATATTGCACAAGAGATGGCGTTACTAGTAACAAAATACAACTATGAAATACTTTTATTATTTTGATACATCATTACAACAGTTTTGCTGTCACAACTGGCGTTAATAGCTTGTTTTTAGGGTTCCGTACCTAAAGGATAAAAACAGGACCCTATTACTAAGACTCAGCCGTCCGTTTGTCTGTCTGTCACCAGGCTGTATCTCATAAACTCTGATAACTTGTGCCTTGATTTTTACAGATGATGTATTTCTGTTGCCACTATAACAGCAAATACTAAAATAAAATAAATATTTGCCTGGGGCTGCCATACAACAGACGTTATTTTTTACAACAAAAACATTTTTAGAACATAAAATAGCTTGATTCAAGCAAGACCTCAATTCTTTAAATAACATAAATGAACTTACATAAAAGGGCAGTTTTCCATTCGACACGCCACCTGTATGTGGGTACCGTACGTCGAACTACGATAACGAGCCGCCAAGTTATATAATTAAATCATTCGCCTTCAGCCTCCATCGGCAGTTTATCGGCTCGTACATTAAGTTTAACTACTGTTATTATTAACTTAGCCCGCGATTCCAACAGAAAGTTACGTTATGCCGTACTGTGACTGTGACCTTTTACTCGGTACTAGTTGTTGATTTACATCATAACTTATACATCTACTTAGCAGCGTTCGATCGCTTTGAAAATTTAGTAGTAGAAATAAAATGTGAACAAACATGTCTGACCAAAAGGCTTCGATTTCATGAGCGATAACCGAGTACTTTTCGATCTTTACGGATCAGAAGGTTTCGGAAGCTAATATGGTCTGCAGTGACATAACCATAAATGTGATAGAGAATGGTAAATGTTGACTGATAAAGACGCGATGCTCGGTTTAAAAATAAACGAAAAATGTTTTACTATGATAACCTATTCGGAACAAATTTCTTGCCTGACTGCTTTCAGTACAAATCTTGCAATACCGACTATAAAACAATTTATATACCTACTTATAACCAAATAAACTTGAAGATATTTTATGCAGAGGACAAATGCCTTGCCCTTTATTCTTTATATGATTCACTTAATCTTTCCATCGCGTCGTTAATTTTGCACTATTCTGTGATATTCAGTTCGTATCACCGTCCGAATTGGATTTAGATTGTGAACGAGCAGGTTCGGTATCGTCCGCGAGATCAGCGGTCGTGTGCTCGATGTTCGGGCTAATGGTAATTAACTCGTATTCATTATGGACAGGAACATGGCGCGTGCTTCCCTCCAGCTCGCAGGTGCCCATCGGACCACCGTCGATTCCTAATCCATGTATCAATTTAATTTTTATTGCATTTTTTTTTGTCTCTTCTGTAAATCTGATAAAAATCAAAGCAATCTATGTTCTTCGGACACACGGTCACTCACACGAGATTTTAACAGTTTGCAACATTTTCTCGTCACTGGCCGTGTAAAAGTAAAAGACAAGGGTGCCCAGCTTTAAGATGTCCGTACAGACAAAGGCAGGAAAATTGACACCAATTGCCCATTACAGACATGTTAAAAAATGAAGACAAATTAGAACAACGATTTTGAGAAATTTTTGTTTATTATTGTGAACTTACCATAGAAAAATACTCTCACATTACTTCAATCTGCATAATGTCTATGCCCATTATGACAAAAGCGCAGTCCCAGCTAGAATTCAAAGGCTATCTTGATCTTTGTAACTGAAAAATCAAATATAGTTTATATTTGATTTATACGTCAAGATCATGACTAAACTGACCTTTTTACACTTGATCGGCGATAACCAAAGGTTGCCAACCCCAATAAGTTATGACAGTATAAATTTTATATCTGGTAAACCACAATCAATCATTCCGAACAATTGTATTACGAAACATAATTGAATAATGTTAATCGGCGATAATCTAACCGATAGTGGTAATTGCCAGAGTTAGAGAGCTTAGTGTTACATCAGTGATTGTGATCTATACGACTAGAGGTCCCCAAGGCTCGAAACCTCGCGTATATCTTCTTTAAACATACGCGCTATTATTAATTCAAGCGTCAAGCAAGTTTCGTGTCGTCGGGGCGGCACACGTAGAGAAATATTAGAGCTATTAATATTCGGAGGTTGCACACACGAGATAGCTCGCGCAGAGTCAGGTGACTGTAATGCATTGCTTTGTAAATCTTAACTTATAGATCCGCTGGCTCTTGGACAAAGAGAAGTGGACATCATACTATATATTTTAATATAAGTACGAAAAAAAATAAAGAACAATTTTTTTCTGAAAAAGAAGAAACCTAACTTTTGGGTATTTTTAAGTTTACTAGAAAAGCATATATTTTTTTGGATAGAATATAGGAGTGAAACAAACTTAATGTTTATGGAAACCAAATGGAACTAAATTGAGTTATAACAAATTAAGTTTTAAAAAATTAAGGACAAAATGACTTTAATATAACAAAATGCTGTAATATTTCGGGCGCATAGACCACACTAACTGTGTGATAACATCAAACATAAGGATAATTTACTTCCTTAACACAGTTCTCAATCTCCTGATTTCCCGCGCTCTTATTATTCCGTCACAAGATATTCCCATCAGAACCCATTAAGAGCATGCACAATACCACCCTGGGGGTTAATCCAAGAACTAGGAGCTACCGACACGCCACGGGCGAAATCTCAGCGTCACGTGCGTGTTACCCGCCATTATGCAAATACACAGGATATGCCTACCTTATCATTAAATACATGCGATATAATAAGTCTCATCTCATTATGAAGAACATTTCCTGGGGTTTTCGTGCCAAACCGTGTTATAATTATAAGTCAGTCTTACTATAAAAGATTGGTAAAATATGATACTAAAAGTCGTATTTTTCTTTTGTATAATAATATATACCAGGGTTTACCCCGAACGATGAATCTTACAAGTTCATATGTCGGCATTCTCTCCGATTTGGCTCATGTACTTACATGTTTCAATTTAAATTTATCATTAACATGATCTGACAAATGAACATGTTCCGATCAAAGATCTCGAGTTATTGTGGCACAAATATCCATAAGTACAAATGCTTTTTATTAATGGCACTGTGCCTTTTATTAATTAAAAAAGTGTTTAGAAAGCTTATAAACGTTATTTTTACTTCTTCTTACTCGTACAAATATTTACAACTTCTTCAGAAGTCTGCTAAAGCAAACGAAACGGATACGGATACTAACACTCGTATTCGATACGCAGCCGTACACCGCGTGCTTTATGAAAATTGTGGACAAATAAATTCTCATTACGACGTACTCGAAATAAATAGAATTGTGTAATGTGATTACGCTACAGTTATTGTCGCCATTAGTGTGCGTAGGTGTTTTCACTAATGCCACTGAAATATTATAATGGTAGATGTAACATTCTGCAAAATCAGACTAGACTGCAAGATTATGCATGTTGCTCGTGTAGATTCAAAGTCTGGAAACGATTTTTTAATTAAAACTAAGTATAACGATGTCTGGAAACGATCCCGATGAAGGGATTTAAGAGTTCCTTTACCCTAGGTAGAATTAGATTTTTTCATACAAACGTAGTCTAGCTTTTATTTTAAAATAACTTGTCAGATTTGAGAAAAAATTTGTAATTTTAAAGAAATTGCTCATATGTAGACATAATACCTGGATTTTACAGACAAAATATAGACTTGAAGGAGAATATAGTTTATATATCATTTTTGGCCATCAGTATGTGAAACTTCTACACCCTTATATTTCTTTCAAATTCATATTTTGATTTGAATTTTTTTATCGAAATCTGACATGTAATTTCAAAATAAAAGCTGAGACTACGTTTGTAGCTTGAAGTTAGAGGGCTCTAACTCATGGTTTGTATGATGTCTATGGTAAGGGGACTTATAAGTATCACAAACCAATTCAAAAAATATTGAGTATATTTGTTACCCACGTATCGTGTAGGTATGCAATGTCCAAACTGAACGTAGTTTACTGAACTTTGTATATCTCGCAGTTATTTTACACGCATAAAAGAAGCGTGAATTTTATGACTTGGATGTAGCATAATAAATTACAAAAAAAACCTGTAATATATTTGGTGCCGAACACATAGCCTACAGCATAAAGTCAAAAATACAAAGAAAATGTTTAAGTCATAAATATCAAACACGCCTAAAATGCCACCAGCTAATTTCGATAGTTCTAAAATACCCGTATATCAACATTTAGTTGTTTCTTAACAATAAATCCTGTTAATAACCTCAATTATGTTCGACCGCGGCAACTTCGAAAAGATAATGGTAGAATTTGTCAAAGATCTCGATATAAATCTACAATATCTCGAATGCTAACTGTCACGATTCTGGAATACGAAACTCGTTTAGCATTCAATTGTGTTTGTATAAATAAGGCAATCAAAACAGATCGACAAGCCTTGTTATATGCAAACAACGATTTTAAATCACTCTTAAATGGTAAAAAGGTGGACAAGATGAAAAAAATGGCCAACTGCTTATCAGATCACGCACTAACGACGTGTTCCGTACATGTTTCGAAAAAAATATCTTATTAATATTTCAAGCGTTAAATACCAAATTAATTTTCATCGCCACATTTGATTTTTATTTTTAAATTTTACTTAGTTGATAAAAATAGAATTAACGTATAGTAAATAGCCTCTGCTATTTACTATACGTTAATTCTATTTTTACGAACTTTTCACGCATCTTCATACAGCAGTCATGTTGAGAAAAATCGCAACATAATAAAGACGGAGACGAAAATATAAAAATTCATTGTTACAACAGATCTCTAAATATGAATGTGTTGACAATAATAGTGACGCGATCACGTGAGCGACTTCTTACCAACTTGTAGCGTTATCACTCGTAGACACGTAGATAACGATCTTGGATGTAGTTTTGTGTAGGAATTTACAAGTATGTGTGTTAATAACCGTATATATGCCAACGATATGTCCGTCGGAGCGGCGACAACCACTCGGCGACGCTTATGACCCCACTAGAGTTCCGATTTATGATCGACCCAATTCGGACAAGGGTACATTTTACAACTTAATTTAAAACAGGACAGTTTTTTCTGGGTTTTATTACGGTGACGGACGCTCGTGCCCAATTAGATCTTTGTCAAAAAGTACTGTCCAGGTAAGATCCGTTGTTTTTTCATACATATTTAACGTCCAAAAAAGGGTTTAATGATTTTCTCGTGTTTGGACAATAAAAGAAATAAAATCCAAATAGTGTTCTTTTGTCCGGCTCCGGATAGTGCCCGAAATGAAGCTTAAAAATGTTTATGTGTACGATTCGAAGTCCCTATTTTTAAGGCCTAATTTAATCTAATATTGTCTTCTTATTACCAATTCGTATCAAAAAATTATGAATCTATTATTTTAAGAAGAGGACATGAGCTATTGTTCCTACAAGAATAAAGTTGCCATCAAAAACCACAGTATCAACGTGAGTATCCAATAACCTATAAATTGCAACACACGAATGTGACATAAGCATCAATCGTGACATCTCAATCTCGCGATCTTTTAACACGGAAAAGCTCTATTGAATAGCCGATAGAGAAATGTTGCGCGAGCGCCGCCGCTGAGCACGTCAATCACAAATTGCATAAGAGAGAAAGCTGCATCTAAATACTATGTGCTCGCGACAAATCATATTGGATGCTATCGAACTGTAAAACTGAACGCTGATATATGTATAAGTTATTATCAAAATAATTTGAACAGATGTCTTAGAGCTTGATTAACGTTTAACAGATGGTAGAAGCAGTTTGTATGAAACTATAATCTTTGAAAAACTTAACTTTGATAAATCATATCTACTTTCCAATTGAGTATTAGGCCCAACACAGACGACAGACTTTTTGCCCGATCGAGTCTGCGGCGCACAAATAGTCTGCGTGGCGCGCAAAAAGTCTTTCGCGGATTGTTCAAGGACTCAACACACACGACGCACATTTTGAATCATTCTGTCGGCAGAACTATAGGGACGGGACACGTACAGTTTTACACGCCATGGAAGTGCAAAGATTGCGATGTATTATTTTATACTTAAAGTACAGAAAAAGAAGAAGAAATAGAAAATTTTGGGTACATCCTATACTTTCGGAGAGATTACTAAAAGGACAATTCCATATTAAACATGCAATTCAAAAAAATGTCTATTAATACTTTTAATGAGTTGCTATTTATTTTAAGACCGGCTTTGACACATTCGGAAACAATAATAAGAAAGTGCATTGGTCCAGAAGAAAGGCTATACTAGGCATGATACTCGGATTTTGAAGTATCATAAATTGCAGGTCTGTTTTGTATTTCATGAATAACATCGGTACATCTATCTCTAGCGCCATGCTGTAATACCGCGCACGTCACGTCCACCACTAGCCGAGTGCAGGTCACAGACTAAAGTGCGCGACGTCTGTGTTAGCGCGGGTTGAAGCATACGTTGTATTTTTTTCGCACACTTTTAGTGCGGTGTGGCGCGGCGCGGCGCGGCGCGGTCTGCCAAAATCACACGGATTTTTTGTGCGCCGCACTTTTTGTGCGTCGTGTGTGTTACTGCATGTAATTCCATAGGTTCTATTTTCACAGACTAAAAGTGCGGCGCGGTCTAGTCTGTTGTCTGCGTTGGGCCTTATTATCACTGAGTGACATTGCTTCCAAAAATACTTCCAAAGTATATTTTCGGATTCAATAATTGAGTATTGAACATCATCCAAAAATTCAATCTAGAGGTTTAGCAATACGTGAACTTAATCAGCACTTATGAACTTTATAGAGTGCTTAAGATAGATTGCTCCGATATCTCATAATATATTGCCTCAAAGCTGACGCCCTGGCTTTATTATAACAATCATTTGAAGTCTGATTGCAAAAAGGTCACAGCGATAGACAACTGATATACGGGACCAAATTAAGTAATGTCAGTTAAAATAAAAAATTTCATAAAAAAATCGTTAATTAATAAAATTTCATCATCATTTCACTGCTAGGCCTCTCCCAAGGATTTTCAAAATGACTGTTCTAGATAATGTAACAACTAGAACAGTCATTTTATTGCTTCTAATAAGGATTTTGACTCAAAAAATTTTGGCTTATTAGATACAATATTAAAAAGTATCGTATTATTAATTTTTTCTTTTCTCTGATTAGCAAATAATGACGAAGATACAGAGGATTTAAATTTCACGGACGACACGATCAGCTACGATTTTTAACCAAAGGTGACGTCAATCACCCCCACTTCCAAACTTCGAGGCGCTGTATTTTTACTACTAATAGTCAAGTTGACGAACTAAATAATAAATTTTTTACTCAGTCATAATACCTATATTAAATACTATATAATCTCTTCTAAAGACAAGAATACTGCAGAACGAGAAGCAGTGTTCTTAGTGTTCTTAGAGTATGATTATTCTCTGCCTAGGTAACTGCAGCTATAGCTGTCTAGGGTACGTGCGCACGTTGCACGGGCTTTATGGACCTTGGTGTGAACGTGTTCAGGTGACGGCAGTATAAATCATCATTATCATCATCAGGTCTTTTTGGCTCCACTGCAGGAGCACGACACGGCCCTCTCTGTACTACTATAGAGCCATACTAAGACTTACCCCCTGGCCACAGCCCACGGAGGCGCGGATTGCGGCGCGGATTGCGGCGCGGCAGGCGGTGAGCGGTGAAAACAAATGGTAGGGAATGTATGGAGTATGCCACAGCTGCCGGCGACGCGTATTGCGGCGCGGCGCGCGGCGCGGGATAAGTCGCGCGGCACGCGGCCGCGCGGCGGGCGGATGAAACAAATGTATGCGCGAGTATCGAGGTGGCCACAGCTCGGGGCGGCGTCAGCGGCGGCAGCGGTGGACGTAATCAGCGTCGCGCGACCGAAACAAATCATTTTGTTTTTACCGCGCGTTGAGCTCATATAAATACTGAATACGGCACAATTTATAAGTGAAATACTGAGTAGACCAGCATCATGGATGTCAAAAAATTCACATCATAAAATATAGGCAAGTTTAAAAAAAATTATGGACCGAAAAAAAAACAATTCCCTTCTATTTTAATAGTTAGCTGTTCTCTAAATACGTTCACCGCTACCGCCGCCGCGGTCGCAACATGTGAGCTGTGGCATACCACCGCCAACCGCGCCGCACGCCGCGCCTCCTGCCGCACCGCGATCCGCACCGCCAGAGGCTGTGGCCAGGCCGTTAGGCCTACACTCTCCTCGTGGGCCAGAGGGTTGGAGAAGTTTTATTGATGTTTATAAGTTTTCTTTAGCTTATTGTATTTCCCAAGTCGCCTTCTACGACATCAACGGGAGAACTCGGAGTACCCCGTATTCTACTATGCCGGAAACTACACGGCATAAATGAAGAAAGTCTACTAGTCTTGGTGGAGTAGCCGGCATCGTCGGCACGTTAATATTCATGGTGTGAGATTGTGCTCTGCGTAGGCAGCCGCGCCGCATCGGGGCGCGGCCGCACGCATTTAGAGACAATGAGATTTGCATAGCGGGGCGGTCCTAACTGTCAACCAGAACATTCACATTAACTAATACGAACATGTGTAATGTATGCGAAATAGTTTCATTATGCACGCAGCATTGCGTTAAATTAATTCGTTGCCAATTATGATGTTAGAGACTAATGAATCGAATTATTGTTTAAACAAATAGTCAAATCCAACCAATATATATTACACCATATTCATATTTTATGGCAAAATCGAGATAAAAATAGATAAAAATTCTCGTTAATATCTGATGATGTTTAAAAATTTAAGTGTCACACTTAATGAATAAAGGTTGATAGTTTTTAGGATGATGTGTTTTTTGTGTATCTATAGTTGGAGAGGCTCTTTAAGAGGTCTGAACGCGTTTCGTGCGTCGGCGATTTTTTGTACACAAGCAAATTAGTCGCGATTCGTGCGTCGTTGAATTAAACCCACAGATTTACTAAAAAAATTTTTTAAACAATCTTTCATCCACAAAAATGACCTTAAAAGATTAAAGTGCTCCTCACGACGAATAAAACAAGCCCAAACTCAATGGGGCTGCGTCGTTTCATTACAGAGTTCCTATGGCCACCTTCCGGCTCTATCATCAGATCAGCACCAATGTTATCATAATACATATGCGTGCCAAATTTCAGCTCAATCGGAAAACGGCAAAAAGGTCAAAATTTAAATTTTCTAGATTTGATTACAGACAGACAAACAAGTCACACAATAAACATTACACACATTACCAACAAAATGTTTAAATCTACATAGATATTCACCACGTTAACTGTAACAACTTAAGTAAGTAGATGAAAAAAACTCAACCAGAAGTGCTCGAAATGTACACCGAAATAACTTAGACGGCTTAAGTGACTGAAGGAAATCGTCTTATGTAGCACTCCAGAAATCTCCATCTTTATAACGCTTGCCCGCGCCGCAACCCATTGCCTCGTATGGTAATTCCCTTAGAGGAAAAGTGGGCCGCTTTTTCCAAATAAGGCTCAAAGAGCGGTGCTCATTTCGACTAGAAAAGCACTTATACTGTGAATACGTCCGCCCGAGAGCTTAGGGCGCATTGTACATTCGAGTAGCGTCGCTTCCTTACCACCACCCTCCCAACACGCTTTGCAATAATGCGCTTACCACACTTACTAGTTATACCATTCTTCGCAGGCTTATATCTAAAGTCGAAACCCGTGTTGCCCCTAACGCTTTATTTATATTATAATACAATAGCCGAAAAGAATCGTATACTTTTCATAAGAGTCAACACGATTGTTACTTTTATGAAAATAGAGATAAATAACCTACAATAAGTACCTAACGGATAAAACTTAGTCGAAGAAGATCGAGTTTGAACGGCGAGGACGCGGAAATGAATCTATTAGGTGCACAATAACGTCAGTAAATCACTCCCGGCGGGGATAGTTAAGCAATTAAAGGAGGAATCCGAGCACGCTATCTTTCCGTGGAACTAATGAGTGGAGACGGTCGCCGGATGACGGCGCACTCACAGACACTTATCTCCCTGATAAACAAGTACAAATGGGTTACACGTTGCTTCCAACCCTTATGCCCCTCTATTTCTCCTTTAACGTCTTAAGTAAGACCGTACAACTTTTATCAGCTAGACAAAGAGTTTCCTCCGAACTCATTAACTAAATGTGTTACCAATGAAAGCAAGACACATTACCGAGATTTGAAACTGAGATTAATGACTGAAAATCTCGACCTTATTATTTTGTATAGCGGTCGAAGTCGTAAAATAAATCTGGGAGAATTTTGTTGCGCCTAATTGTATGAAGGGTCGGCAAGACGACAAATTCACTAGATGTTTATGAAGGTACACAGCGCGGCAGAGATTTGGTATAAACATAGTTGTTTCTCGTATGCTATGGACAATAAAGGGATCCTTACATACCCGTAGAACGTTTATTGCTACATATTTTAGAGGTGCGTGGAAACGATGGTACATTTACGATACATGGAAATAACATTTGATTTTTTTTCTTCAATTGATAATGGCACTATAAAAGTGTTACGATTGGGCGTATTTATGACACGCGCTCGCTGGAGTGTTGGAAAATTTTACTGCTTTCAATATATTTTAACATAAAATACAAGTACAAGAATCTCTATACACATTACAAATTAATTGAGCTGAAAATACTCGCAGAAGTAGGTGCGTGTTATATCGTGATAAAATAAAATGACGAGAACTTGATGAGAAATATATATATATATATTCTTATACAATAGTTCTCGTCATTTTGTTACACAAGTTAACGATCTATGAGTTGTTAATACCTAGTAATATTTTCTTGGCTTAGTTGTAGTATAGTGCTAAAAAGTAGGATAGTAAATATTACTCTTACCCACTTTTATACTATACATACTACATTGTAGTCCAATTACTAATTCGAATTCAAAAGCAAGTGATAGACCATACAATGATGACAGCCGGAACCAACGACTTATACTTGTCTTCCGAAGCACGGCGCTCGAGATTTTTTTATGCCAATTGTGGTGTATCCAGGTGCTGACCACGCCCGGTGTCGCCCGGTGCTTGCGAAAGCGCTAGTAATGCGCAATCCCGCCGGGCCATTGAGCTCCTCAATAGACTACTAAGATGTTTTTACAAGCGGTTTATCAAGTTTTGTTCAGACATAAAATTATAATTATAATATCTAATTCAGGAATTAATGTCCGACCGAAATTTCGGTTTCGGTTTCGGCCGAGTTTCGGCAGCAGTTTTGGTTTCGGCCGAAACTTTGGCCGAAACCGAAACTCGTTTCGGAAGTTATCGTGCACACTCGCCTAACTTCGTTTCGCACGGCAACGCGGTCAGCACTGTTCGGGAATGGTCGTGCGCCGTTCGGATATCTCCGCAGCAATAGGTAGCTCCGCAGCTCCGTAGGTATCTTTATTAATTCTAAATGTGTGATTTGTTAATCTTTGTTAAGCCTGAAACTAAGAGTGTAATAATAATTATTATTTTTATGAAAGAGATACCTAAAAGAAGCCTAAAAGAGATTGATGATTCCTGTAACCAAAGTATTAATGAATAATTCAAAACGAATACTTAGTAAGTATTTAAAATATTAATTATATTTTTTATTTATAATAAATATTATAAAAATATTTTTTTTAAGTAATATTATTAAAATAATATTTTTTCATATAATAAGAAATAAATAAAAGATCACAAGAAACTTAATAAAATGTGTTTCCATTTAATGTCCTAATCAATGCAGAATAATGGGTAAAATGGTCCAAATTTCAGTATTTTATTGGAAGTACTAAAATTAAATAGTTACGGTGTATAAATATTAATACCTGGTACTTTTGTGCCTATTCAATTTCCAAGCATGACGTCAGATTAGCTAATTGAACTGTTATGCGATTTACTGTAAAACGCCCGCCCGTCATTCTATTTTTACCTTACGCTCAGAGTCAGAACGTTTACACATTACGCCACCGCGGCAGCTATTGCTTGGATTTGTAAGCATGTTTACCACATACCTAAAATGTTTTTTTCTAAATGTATGATTTTTACTGATCCTCACGATGCCGCCGCGACCGCAACGGCGTCAAATGCAAACAATAAGCAAGCGCGCGGGCCATAGCGCTTGAAAAACCCAAATCATATTCTACCGAATTTGAAACGCTATTCGTTAGGAACGGACAAACCAGTCATATAGTATTTGATACAAACATTTGACATATCATCGTTTTAAGGTTTCCGTACCCAAAGGGTAAAAACGGGACCCCATTACTAAGACTCCGCTGATCATCCGTCCTTCTGTCTGTCTATCACCAGGCTGTATCTTAAGAACCGTGATAGCTCTACAGCTGTTTTTTTACAGATGATGTATTTCCGTTGCCACTATAACAATTATTAAAAACAGAATAAAATAAATATTTAAGAGCTCCCATACAACAAACATAATTTTTATAAATTAATGTAGGTTCGGAAACCTTAGTGCGCGGTCCAACTCTTACTAGGCCAGTTATTTATACATACATAAAAGTTCGAAACTACAGTTTCACACCTGCGCATACAGTATTCATATACTACGATTGAGTACGTGTTTAAAGAACTCATTATCCGAGGTGTTAAGTACAAAAAGCCAGCAGCCCGAGGCAGAGGGTGGCAGCGGTCGCCGGAAGCCAGCGCAATTCAAAAGCTCGGAAAACCGCACCGTGCGATGGAGCGGAATGAAAAAGGTCTTTAATGAGGGCCCTCATTAGATTTGCAGTATTCTTTTAAATCAGTCACATATGCTTAAAAATAACGTTAATATTTCTTGCGTTTCATCCTACTAATATTATAAACGATGGATGTTTGTTACTCTTTCACGCACAAACGGCTGGACCAATAATTATAAAATATGGTACGCAGGAACCTGACACCCTGGATTAACACATAAATTCAAATATAAATTCATTTCACAAAAAATACAAATTTAGTTTAATATAAAATATAAATTAAGTATAAGTAAAGTAAAATATAAATTTAGTATAAGTATCTGAAGCCAGTTTTATAATCTGTTTAAAGTTATTAATTTGTTCCGTTTTAATCATAAGCCTTCCTCATTATAATAGGACAATAAAAATGTTTTACTTTCTCGTCGTGTATACAATGTCCTTTTTCATTAAGTACAAATATTTTAAGGGGTGATTCTGTCCGTCATTTCTAACAACTTTTCCCAATAAATGTATATCGAAATACGAAAAAATAATTTTCATTCTCCATAGTAATGATATCACGTGACTACTTCGATTTCTATGAGAACTTAAATTTTTTTTTTCGTATTTCGATACACATTTATTGGGAAAAGTTGTTCAATATGATGGTCTGAAACATCCCTTAAAATATTTGTACTTAATAAAAAAGGACATTGTATACTATAAATACCTGGCATTATAATATAATGAGAAAATATTACACAATGTGAACCTATAAAACCTTATGAAATATCTCATTTTATTAAAGTACAATAAACGACAAAAGTAATAAAACGAGAATTCTGCCCGTGATTCTGCTGAGTGACAATGAAATGATCTAGTTAAGATTAATTGATCAATTCATAGTAATTATTATCATCAAACAGAATATTGCGCACGAGCAAAATCGCGTGTAAGTGTTAGCGACGTCCCTGCCTCAAGAGTTGGGATGCAAAAAATTCTGCGTTGATTATTTGAATGGGAACGGAATAAACAAACAAACACACTCTTATATTGTTTATTTTTAAGTATATTACATCAGAATTTAAACTGTCTGCAAGCACCTGCTTTTGTTGTTTACTGTAGAACGGTTTACGGTGTATCTGTTATGAAGGAAATGATAAATTGGGGCACATTTTTTTAATGCCCGGACATTTAGTCCGTTTTTTAAGGGGAAAAAGTACGCCAATTTTTAGTTCAGCAATGCCACTTGGTACGAATGTTATACACGTCTACCCAAGCCCAAAACGCCCGGGAGCCAGATTGATCTCCGCGTCAGGAGGAGGGGAGGGGGGCCCAAAGAACAGAGCTCCCGGCGCTCAGAAAAAAAATTCTGGCAGATTTTTTTGGACTTTTGAATTAAGTTTGGTGTCGTTTTCAGGTAACCAGATGATGCCTAGTTCATTCCTCATACCAGTTCTTTTAGGGTTCCGTAGCAAAATGCGACGCAATACTTAAAATACTAAACTTTTTGTAGTAACGTAATGTAAACAAACCCTTATATTTTTATATTTTTGTATGAAACTTGGTTTATAAAAAATACTATCCGAGAGCCCGTTTAATGCAAATTATAAAAATATAAACAATAAATATACTTTTATTTATTTTCAATGTAAAATAAAATAATTATTGCTTTACCTAATAGAGCCGCATAGAACGGTTTATCTTCGAACTACTATATGAAACTTTTCATTTGTCCTTTCTGGCTATCACGACTGGTAGCGTTGGATTCCTTGTAACGCTCAAAACCCGAAACTCTCGGTTATAGAGTGCTTAAGGGGCGGAGGGGGGAGGGGGAGGCAATCAAAGATGGCGGAAGAGCAGTTTGGTTTTCACGCCATAATTCCATAAGTACTGGACTGATTTCCAAAATTTAAATGATTTCTCAAAGGTAATCATATGCTCCATGTTTTGTCTATACACATCTTAGATGTATTTATTACAGTTGATGAGTTATGTTAAATGAAATGTTGAAGCTACAGAATTTGATTTACAACTAGAAGTGCCCGCGGGCTTTGATCCACATGGGAATTTCAGGATAACACTATCCTATATCCTTTCCCGGGTCTTAAACGATATCCATGCCAAATTTCATTTAAATCGGTTCAGCCGTACACGCGTGATGGCGTGACCAAGGGAAATAGGGATTTATTTATACATATATAGATTTCCTCCACAATAAAAACGTGCTAGCGTTTGGAGCGATTACATTTGGTACTGCAAGATTTCAAGCATCTATATCTAATCAATTCTAAGCATGCTTGAGCAGCCATAGGACTTTGGGTCCACAGTGGCACCCAAACTTTTCCTTCTTCTTGCCAACCCCATTCATATGGGTAAGGAATATTCTGATTTTTTATTAGAAAAATAAATCATTATCTACAGTTATGATTAATTCTTTACCCATTCGTAAGTGCTTGTTTACCCATGTTTGAGTCACAATGTGACGACAAAAGATGGTATAGCTCTTCTTTGTTTGATCCTTCACGAAGAAAGTTAGCCTTTTGGAATCCTTGTATGTTCGCTAACTATTGATTGCGTGGTTGTAAGCGTTTGCCAGAACCGCGTTTTTCTCGAGCTGCCATTTTTCAAACTCCAGTCACCAATCACGTCCAGTCTTTTGACATTAGATATTTCTCTAATCAGAAAGGATGAAAATGCATTGGTAGCATAATCCCCAAATATTTTTGACGGTTATGGGCTCAACATATGAACTAAAGCCGAACCATCTAGTATCTTAGCTGTTACTCGGGGAGCTGTTGGATAAGAAGGACAGGCAAACCGAAAAATTGCCTCCTACAGAGGCTGCTATCAAACAACATACCTTAAGGGCAGTTTTACAAGCTGTTTAGGTTTCGGGGCAGTGCTTATGAAAAATCTGAATATTCCTTGCCCATCTAAATGGGGTTGGCAGGGAAAAGGAGAAGTTTGGGTGCCACTGTGGACCCAAAGTCCTATGGCTGCTCAAGCATGCTTAGAATTGATTAGATGTAGATGCTTGAAATCTTGCAGTACCAAATGTAATCGCTCCAAACGCTAGCTTGTTGTTATTGTGGAGGAAATCTATATATGTATAAATAAATCCCTATTTCCCTTGGTCACTCCATCAAGCGTGTATGACTGGACCGATTTAAATGAAATTTGGCATGGATATCGTTTCAGACCCGGGAAAGGATATAGGATAGTGTTATCCTGAAATTCCCATGTGGATCAAAGCCCGCGGGCACTTCTAGATGTAAATAAAAATTCTGTAGCTTCAACATTTCATTTAACAAAACTCAACTGTAATAAATACATCTAAGATGTATATAGACAAAACATGGAGCATATTATTGCCTTTGAGAAATCATTTAAATTTTGGAAATCAGTCCAGTACTTATGGAATTATGGCGTGAAAACCAAACTGCTCTTCCGCCATCTTTGATTGCCTCCCCCTCCCCACTCCGCCCTTAAGCATTCTATAACCGAGAGTTTCGGGTTTTGAGCGTTACAAGGAATCCAACGCCACCAGTCGTGATAGCCAGAAAGGACAAATGAAAAGTTTCATATAGTAGTTCGAAGATAAACCGTTCTATGCGGCTCTATTAGGTATATGCAATAATTATTTTATTTTACATTGGAAATAGATAAAAGTATATTTATTGTTTATATTTTTATAATTTGCATTTAACGGGCTCTCGAATAGTATTTTTTATAAACCAAGTTTCATACAAAAATATAAAAATATAAGGGTTTGTTTACATTACGTTACTACAAAAGGTTTAGTATTTTAAGTATTGCGTCATATTTTGCTACGGAACCCTAAAAGAACTGGTATGAGGAATGAACTGGGCATTATCTGGTTACCTGAAAACGACACCAAACTTAATTCAAATGTCCAAACAATTCCGCCAGAATTTTTTTTCTGAGCGCCGGGAGCTCTGTACTTTGGGCCCCCCTCCCCTCCTCCTGACGCGGAGTTCAATCTGGCTCCCGGGCGTTTTGGGCTTGGGTAGACGTGTATAATATTCGTACCAAGTGGCATTGCTGAACTCAGAAAAGTATACCTCTCCTTATAAGAATTCTCTTTAAAAAACGGACTAATTATGAATTTAGGCGAAGTAATCAATTATAATTACAATTTCCTTATTTATTTATCACATTGCCTAGACATTGTGATTATTTTTATTTGGCTTTCGGGCAATCTGATAATACACACGTACAGGACTATCCGACTATCGACCAAGTGACGCCAACGCGACCAAAGGCTACCCAGAATAATGTACCCCGCGGCACCATAACCTATACTACACGACCTGGGTAGTCTACATGACTCTGCAAGAACACTGTTGGCGGATAGGGGATGGCCTAAGAGCCACAGCAGCCGGTCTATAACCATGACCTCGGTGGTCTACATGACTCGGTATGATCGAGTCTGCTGTCGTCAGCTATTCTGCCCCATAGTTAATAAGCATTATTATAATGCCCGGACAGTTTTATTATTTTAATAGTTGCTATCATTTTGGGCACTTTTCCAAGTGCGCGAGCATTTCCTATAATGTCAATCACTTGGTCCATATCATATCTACCACCAACCATAATCGGCAATGTATAACTTTCGCTACTACGCATCACTTATTTATTACCAATATGTAAAATAATACTATGCCCTCAACCTTTCGGCCGCAGGTCGTAATTTTGCGTTTAGAATTAATATCCTTTAATGATATCTCTCCTTACAAACGAGATAAATATTTAAAGATCCCTGTGTATAATAATGAGAATATTATTGCTACTGCAATCTTCAATTTAATACTTCATTTAGTATAACGAAGGCAGGCTATTAGACAATGAAATAAAATAAACGTATTCATAAATTCCTAGTGGTCTCATAAGGTTTCAAAAGTTAATTGAAGGATTAATACTTAGATGTGTACTTTTTAACTGCAAAGAATAGGCAAAATAGTTATTCCAATCAAATCAGACAAAATCAACCTAATATCATATATAATATTTCACATAACCAGTGTACTAAGGTACATGTACATATTAATAATAATTAATCTAAAAATGAATTGTGAAACTTATAATATCCTCATATCACAAACAGGTGAGAAAAAATTTTAACTGCCTAATTAAAAGTTGAATTATCTCAAAAGTGACAATATAATCAGGTTATCAAACTAAAAATGAATGGTGTTTTGACAACCGTATAAATATTCATCGGATTATGAGGGCAGTAAAATGATAACGAGCTAATATTAATAACATCGGGCGGCGCCGTCCACGACAACTCAATGGTTTGTAGTAGCAGAACATATTTATTTTTCACAAACTAATAAAATGCAGGGTTTATCAGCGAGAGCATCTGATTTTGGCGCAGCAACTGGAAAAACGGGTGCCCGCTTCAATGAGATGTGAAAATGATGTTTGATATTATCAGCGGCAGCCACTGAATGTATCACTCTAAGGCTCGCGTTTCGTTAAGCGCCAATCGGGTTAATGAGTGTCGAACTTTTTCGCTTAAATAAACATTAAGAAGAGAATGGATGGCGAACCGTCGAACCTTTTACCGGAATTACGCGGTAAGTGCTCGCTTTTAGGAGCTCACGGTAGAATGACGTTGCATACGATGAAACGACTGGCTGTCAATATATCTGAACTCACAAATCCACCTGCGATCAGGTTTATTTTCCCTTCTTCCGCTTTGTTTATTTATTTTATTTTATCAAACTTTATTGTTCCAAAGTACAAATATACTTTGCTAAAAGCACTTTATCTTGGGTACATTTAAAAGAAGCAGAGTATACGTGCATAATATTACAAAACGAGACTGCTGGCGGAAGTTAAAATTAGAAATAATCTCACTAATGTGCCAAAAGCTTAAAAACTGTAATTAAAAGTAATGTTGTCTCGGCGACACACGGCGCGATATCCACAACTCGGGACGATATTAAAACTTTGCCACTTGGAAGAGCAGTGGCCGCCGCGCAGTTGAAGAGAAATTTACTCCGAGCAAAAGTTAATATAAGCGAAATTTGTCCTGCGGCGAGCGGTTTGCGGGGTGTCCCGTCAAGTTGCAGCCTCGCTGAGAACTAACTCCGTGCTCACCGCACCACCTGTGCTTTTCCACTTTAATTCCCTTCTCAGCTTGTTTTTATAGCCATCGAACAAGATAAACTTTATACACAGTGTACTTCTAACTAAACAAACATATGAAATGACGCCTTATTAGTGCATAAAATTAATCATTCTTTTTGCAGTGTGATACTATCGCAACGATGCGAGTTCGAAGCAAAAAGTATTTAATTAAAAGTAACTTTTCGACTTTTAGATGCTATCGGACAGACATTCAGACAAGCATCTGATGTAATTGCACAGAGAAAACCTTTAAAACGCGCCGCCAAACGGACTTTTAACTCGTCCATACATAAGTAAATTAAAATTAGTCACTTGCGATAACATTGACTTACAAATGTCGTGTGATGTGGGAATGAGAAAAAGCGGCCATTGGTGCATTCCTTATTAATTCCTCCAGGCGCAAGAAAGTTAAAAGACAAAAATAACAGCTTAAGCCTCCATACATTCAGCAAAATATAAAGCTTGACTGTAATTAATTATATGTATAGGAGCAAAGGAAGTCATAAAGTTTAATACTAGGGTATAAACTGAGACCAGCCTGCATTATAGTATCTTAATGGAAAATATTCAAACTAACCATCTGCATCGTCGTTTGACAAAAAGTAATAATCATAAACATTAGTACGACATAATGAAATGGCGTTAAGTGCCATGTTATAAACAGGAAACAGCTCGCACAGCGTCCCGCATAAACCGCCTCAAATAAAAGCTATGCTTGCAAATGAGGTCGAGATAGTCGAGCTCGGAAGTTAGTGTAAGCATAAATTAAAACAAGCGTTTCCATAAAAAGTTGATAAATGGCTTTCCACAGGCGGTGCGACAAAAAAGGGAGCTGACGACAGGCGAAGCGCTAACGTGTTTTCATTTTGCAAGCCGACATCTGGGCCGTTTCAGCAGACCGACGTGAACACGGCTGAAAATCTAGATACAGCGCGGGCTGATACGTCGGAATCGTTTGACGGATTGAAACGGTCGCACTGCCGTGTGTGTAGAGAAATGGGATTTCAATTCATACATTTTAGAATACCGATAAAATTTGTTGCGATATTTTAAAGGTTAAATCAAAACACGTTGGAAAATACTTTTACATAGCAATGGAAAAGTAAAGTAATAATTGAAAAGTTTTAAATATGTAAATATCTAAATCTAGAAAGCTGTTACTAATGAATAGAGAATTGAGAAATTCGAGAATAAATGAATGTTCCTGCTGAAAGACCAAAAAGGATTATGAAAAGGATAGGTCGCTATATTGCTCAAATAGAACAGATCAGATATCAATGACCCTATGAAATGCTTTTATACGTGTATCAAAATGAAAGTGGGATCAATACTAATAGAATGCTGACAAATTTTCCGTATTTTGCTAAATAAAACCAAAAAATCTCTCCATTATTAATACCTAGCGTTTTAATTTCATTACTGAAAAAGGAAAGGGCATAATTCACTCTTCAATACTGCCCATGAGTCAACCCTGTCACGGCCACGACATGATGAGACGGACAAAATAATTCATATTGAGACAAGCGGAGCCATCTTTATAAATTGTAGCCTATGTTTTATTTTGATATATAAGCTATATTATTGTAAAGTTTCATTAAAATCCATTTGGTAGTTTTTACTTAAAAGAGTAACAAACATCCATCCATACTTAAAAACTTTCGCGTTTATAATATTAGTAGGATGTTCCTAATTCTAAGTATTTTCGCTAAATAAAACCAAAAATAAGTACATTGAAATAAAATAATTTTAATTTTGTGACTGAAAAGGAAGAGAGCGTAATTTACGCTGCAATGCTAACCGCGAGACAAGCCTGTCACGCCCAGCTGAACATGGTGAGGCGGAAATAAATCTATTTTATAGAATTTCCTATATTTCCGTATTTTCGCTAAATCCTAGAGTCAATTAATCAATTGACTCTAGGATTTAGCGAAAATACCTAACTTACCTAATAACTTACTTAATCAAGTAAGTTTTTATTTTGTTCAAACTTTACAAAAGCGTGATTAAGGGTAATTCACACTGAAGTGTCAACAGATTTTTTCTTCTGAATCCCTTAATATTATTACGCAGTATCAACTGCCATTTAACTTATCTTAATAAGTATATAAGAACAAATAAAGCTTATGTCTTAAAAGATCTACCACTATAGTTAAGCAAGAGTAAATTATAGTGTCAGTCACAACTGTACACACTACACATATTTATAAAACTTAGAGACACTTCCAAACACGGTCTTATAAATATCCCATATATGGTAACTGACAACTGCCAGTGTGAGAGCCTCAGTTGAGAGCTAATATAGAGTATTTTTCTACTTAACTCGATACTGAAACGAGAATGGCTGTAATTCACGCCACAGTGCTTACCACAGGACAACCATGCTAAGCTTTTCTGAACAAACGTTAAAGCGAAAATAAAACTTTTGAAAGCATTTTAACATACCTATCTTTTCAGAGCTTATTTCTAAAAGGCAGTCTCTTTAAAGTGGCATAAAGAAGATTGTATTTTGTAGACAGTGAAACGGGTATACTTTAGACGCAATTCTAAACACAGTTTGGCTGCGTGAAGACGTGTTACGCTTCTTGGAATAAGTAGAAAAGTATTTATCACATCAAAGTTTAAGTAATTTTTTAAAACTTATCCATATAAAATAACAACTTCTGTTAAAAAAATAATAATATGAACGGTATTCATACAAAACAAACACTAGCACTACATTATAACTCAAGTAATAAATATGCCCAAAGATGCAAGCCAAGATGTTGCGGAATGTAGTACAGAAGGCAACAACGTTAATAAAACCGCAATACGCCACTATTAGGGGCGACTGAATCCACGGGCGGAATGCTAAGCCTTCGCAGACGCGCAATAAACACATGCACTACATACGCTGACATTTATTCAATGGACAGCACATAGATGGCGTTAAAATATGCCCCAAGAATTACGTTATTATAGGGCCTTACTCGTTCGTGAAACATCTTTATTGAAAACGAAGCCTAAAACTAAAAGACACATTTTATTTTCCCTAATCAACATCATACGTCTGACTTCCCTATCAAATAAATCAATATTCATTGTTTCCAGTACCTCACAGTTATTTACAAGATTAAACTCATACGACAATATCAAAACTTCTTCAGAAACCGAAGCTAAGCTTCAGTTTCAATACCTGTCAGCTTGAAAGGAGCTGAAAACAAGACAAAATACTTATAACTTAATGAAAATTGTTGTACGACCCTAAGCAAGTATCAAAAGCATCTTATACACAGTCCAGTGCATATTCATATCAGTGACTACACACGACCGACGTCCCCAACTACCATCCACTTCACCACACGCGACTCTTATTAAACCGAATATATCATACATTCCTAACTCCGTTTAATTATGTCCCATTGGGACGACAATACGCAATTCGACAGACTATTTCCATAAAGGATTAGATAAACGTTTAATTTCCCGTGTAGGCATAGGCGAAGCCCACAAACTATCCGTGTACCGAAAGTTGAGTAATCCACAAACGTTCCCTTTAATTGGTTTACCACAGACCTCTATTAACGAAATAAGATGGGAAATCAGGGTATTAGCATAACAGTGAATTCAATTAGGGTTCACAAAGAGGATTACAACTTTTACAATGAAAGGAAAGTTAAAGCGGGGGCCCGATTCGAACTAACGTGGAATAATCAAAATTTGAATGAATATGATTAAGTTTAATTTAGATTCGTCTTCGTCCGCTGTCATTCTTCCGAATTTATTAACTTTATCGAGTTTTTGTTATAGAGAATTTTGATAAAGCGAATTGGCAACCTTGATTAGATAAATGAGATATAAACCATACAATCTGACATTATAGCGCGGCAAACGGCATTTTGAACAACAAAAATGATCGCAAAACAACGATCAAGAAACAATATATTTAACAGTATGACGGCTGAACGTGCAAATGCGCTTCGATAATGGGCAATTGTTGGTAATAAAACTACTGTACACGATGTAAATTATATTACAGCAAGCCGAGTCGCCCAGAGGGCCGAATGCTGTACAAACGAGATTAAAGCAATTATCAAAAACAAGTTATCTACGGGAGTAGGATCTCGTTACACTGCAATATAACATTTCGGCTTGCGGTGGCTACGATATAAAGTTAAACCAATTTGTATTGAGCTGTATTGTATGAGGTTGTTGTTATGATACATCTGTCGCAGGTACGCCAATCTACACGAAGAGCTTTAGCTTTACAGCTAGGTAAGTAACTAGTAAGAAAAAAATAAAAAAGTACAAGATGGAGCACTTTATACACTTAGTTTAATATTTTAGGACTGAAATTCCTCAAGTGTATGAAATCTCAAAAAATCTGAACCGAATGTAAGGGCCTAAAGGGCCCACTTAAAAATCATCAAACCAATTATAGCTTAATACACTCCCTACCAAGACACCTTTAAAAAGAAAACTAAATAATAATCGGTTCTTCCGTTTGGGGACTAAGTCGCAGAAAGACACAGATACATACACACACACACGTCAAACGTACAATGTCCCTCTTATCACACTATACCACTAATATTATAAAGGCGAAAGTTTGTGTGTGTATATGTGTTTATGTTTGCGACTTCTTCACGCGCAAACGGCTGGACCAATTTTGGTCAAGTTTGGTTTGCAGGAAGCTGACACCCCGGATTAACATATAGGCTACTTTTAAGGCAGCTAGTTAATAATAAACACATGAGTTATCCTTCTATAAATTCTTCCCCTTGCTGTGTAGTGAACAATATCAACAGAATACAGTTAGGTCTCACGTAAACTCACGTTGTGACATTGTTTACTATACGTCCGCCTGTGAGTCTCGGATGTTATTGTCAACAAGGAATATGTCCTGTCGAATACAAACCGATTTATGATGTACTGAATACGAGCCAAATATTGTCGATGTGACAGATACCGGCTCCCTTGCGGCGTAACCCAGATATCGCTGTAACATTTAGCACCTCTCAGGTGGTACAACAGTACCTCTATAAAATAAAACATTGTGAGTATATGAGAATAAATGATGAATATTATTCAGAGTGTAGCTATGAAATTGTCGTTCTGCAGTACTATCCAGTACTAAAAGCAACATTTTCATAGGTCAGTTAAAGGTGGAAAATGATCTTTTCAGATTGACTTGTACCTTGGATGTTTATCTGTACATACTCAAACATTTATTATAAAATATAGAAACGTCAAGTTAGTATCCCATAAAACAAGTCTCGAACTTACTTTGGGACTAGCTCAATTTGTGTGCTTGTCCGGATATCTTATACCTTTAAACGAGCAATTCTTGTATTTATATATATATATTTATAAATTTCTGTGATCTCGACAACGGCTTTAACGATTTCGCTGAAAATTTGTATATGGGGGTTTTCGGGGGTAAACAATCGATCTAGATTAGTTTTATGTTTGGGAAAACGCGTGTTTTCGAGTTTTCATGCGTTTTTCTTTCCACGCAGAATATGGTCGCTAATTTCGTCGCGCCGCGACCGCCTTGATTTAGCTCAGTGGTTAAGGATAGCGACCGCTAGAAAGAGTGTTACGGGTTCGAATCCCACTCGGTGACTTACTTTTGTTTTTTTGTTATGTTTAAGTTTATATATTTTTTTTATTTTGCATTGTTTTTAGACAAGTTTAAAAAAAATTAGTTAATGTTTGAGATGTAACCGAGCAAAGCTCGGTCGCCCAGGTACTATTTATTTATATAGGTACTAAAATATCTAAACCGAATTTACGATATAGCTATAAACAGAGGCGTGGACTAAAAACAATTTTTTAGTTCATTAAAAAGAATATTAAAAAGTATGGCATAAGTATTTTTTCTTTTCTCGACTCATTATCAAATAATGACGAAGATTGGCTACGATTTTAAACTAACGGTGACGTAAATTACCCCCACGCCGAATCTTTGCAGCGCTGTATCTTCGTGAATTTTGACTACATTGCTAAATGAAAAAATATGGGGTTTTTATTTTTGGATAATCTAGTTGACGAACTAAATTAAATAATATATTTTTGACCCCGTCTAAATCCCTATTTGTATTTTAATTAAAGTAAAGCTCAATTGAATGTTAGGAAATCTACGTTAAATATACTTAACGTAGGAACTAGGACAAAGAGCGTTGCCCAGGAATAATTCAGTTATACTCATCTCTCCACTTGCCTAGCTTTTACTATAAGTATGTTAGGTGGATAGCACACGCATCCCTAGCTACTCGCCAAGCAGCTTACCACACTAGTAGAGACGCAGCCTCAACTTATCATTATTTTTATTATTTTCCGTGGTATGTTTTGTAACGCTTACACTACATGTTCACTATCATGCTGAAAGTGGCATTTAGCTCTTATGGCCCTGGGTATTGTATAGCTTGCAAATGATGAAGACGTGATTGGGTATGTAACTTTTAATCTTTCAGACAAGGTTTGCGAGTGTATCATAAGATACGATTTTGACAAAAAGGTAATAAATAACAAATGAAACAGCAGAATCGGTTAGGATTTAGTCTGGAGTGGAATTTAAATCCACTTCAGACTTAATGTAAACCGATTTTGTTGTTTCTATTTGTCGCTTCCGTATCGACGTTCAGTGAAGCGCACCCGCTCGTTAGGCAGGTGACACGCAATCGCTCCCGAGCGCTTGTCAATTAGACGCGTAAGCCCGCGGTAACATCGCACCACATAAATCCTGCTTCTGACGCCCGCTGCGGAAAACTAGTGTCGCGTCGCGCACAACTATCGCGATGAACCACTTCTTAACTACGTACCCCTTATATTTATTACCCAGCAGCAAACCTAGACGACGTGATCCTTCAATAATAATGAATCATTCCCTAAAGTGTAGACACAACATTGTACTGTTTAATTTATTCCGCGGGATTGGCGTTTTGCCACTGTGCAATGTGCATACCGCGCTCTTTAAGGCTCGAATGCAAATTGCATTACATCTAACACCGAAAGCATTTAGGTCGCAAGCCGTGACGTCACCGGGAGTGAAAGCCTCGGGACACGAACAATAATGCGTCTCTTGCGCAACATCTCCTCGATCGCGAGGAACAATGGCGGGTTAATAGAGCCATTCGTCGGCTCATTGCTTATTCATCCACGCCCCCGACGCCTCCGCCAGCGACGCCACCGAAGCGATTGATGTCCTCGTGAGTCAAGCGACAAGCAGCGTGTCGACACCCTGCCTCGCAACCAGGCGAATTATGGGCGTCATTAAGAAAAGCAAAAAAAAAATCCTTCTCTCGATAATAGCAAGGCAAAACGTCTTCTTTAAAATGTACCTACCATACCTAACATAAGACGTGGAAGTCATGATGGCAAATAGTTTGTTTTTATTTTACTACAGTCAAGTGAGGGAATATAAAAGGCAAAATAGGAGACCATGAAAACATAAAAGCTGTATCCAAGTATCTCTGCCGCGGCTATTCCGAAGCGAACAAAGCGGTTGAGGCGTGAATGTCTTTAGAGCAAAACTATACTAGAATGCGATTGTGATCGCCATGAGCTGCAAGCGACCGGACAGCGGGCACGACCAGCCGCTATCCCAAAGGCAGTGCGTCGAGATATTTTATTCATAGCGCTCGTGATAAATGAGGAAGGCCGTGGCTGTATCACATTCATTATTGCCTCGCGCCACGCATTGCTATCAAAAACTTGTTGCCGCGAGCCGCCTAGCACCATCGGCCCGGACGCCATGCCACCTCGGGGACTTGTTTCAAATGCCATTTGTCGTTGGTAAACAGCAATGCAGCTTATATTTCATCTTGCCCGAGCTTTTGTTACCTTTATGATACACGACTACCTCGTGGTATCGATGACTTATAGCGGTTGTAATAATTACGAGAATGTTTAATGGGATATTTTTCCACTGTGTGTGACAGTATCAGTGTTATTTTATAATTATTACATTTCGTTGTTGTTAGCCTTGTGCGATGGTTATTTTTATTTACGATCCGGAATGTTAAATAAACAAATCTATGAATAATTTTTGTATGTTTTTGTATCACAAATTCCATTCACAATCTCTGAGAATATAATAATAGGTACTAGTGACAAGTCACGATAGCGTTTCCATGCGGTTAACAATCGTTCAATTTGTAGGTCCGGCTCGGGGTTACAATGGTGCACGCGAGCGCGACGACTCCCCGACATTCTCATGAGTAGAATAACGTACAACAATCAAGATGTCATTTTTCAACTACCCACGTACCGAGCGAACAGTGAGAAATATGGCCGACAACGCACGCACTGCCCGGCGCGAGGCACAAAAGAGGCGTCCCGTGAATGTCGCGATACATATCTTCCCGACTGAATAACCGAGGCAATACTTCCATTGCACTTTTTATAGCCGGTGAAGTCATAAATGAGATCAGTAGTATATTTACGGCTATAATTGTAAGTACATTATGAGATAGTAAAGCAGCTCCACAGATCTGTATATATCAGCTCTACATAAAAGAGCATAGGGTCTAATATTGATGTTCGCTTCGAGACATGTATTTTGCAAATTGTAAGTTAAATAATATGATACGACGAAGTAATGCTTAATTTGTATGCTGTTTAAATGCGTATTGAACAACCTATTTACATCATTTTATATTAGATAAATAGGTATTAGATAAAGTAAATGTTTATCAAAGTTTTTTGATAGCTCAACTACTATACCTAGTTTTGTTTTAAAGTTCTGCATATTGTTTTAAAGTTCTGCAATGCTTAAATTACTGCTTATATTTTTTATGACTAAGTACAAATATCTGTCATATCACTTTGTCAAACGCCAAATTAATGTTTTTGATAAAACTCTGTGTGATCTGACTTTTGTAGTATACAACACATTTTAAGCTCGTAATTTGCTTCTGCACTATAATCCGCTCTTTACAAAAATTAAACTAAAACCAACTTAACAACCACATCCTCTCGTTATTTTATACACCGACATTTTCAATACGCAATTATTTCTAACAAAGCAAATAACTCATATGCACAGTTAGTTGTACACATGTGTAAAGTTGCTAAATGCAATGCTGCGTTTCTGCATCGGTCATTATATCAATTCACAGAAGTCAGTGAGTAATTTATCGGCTGTAGAGGATGGGAGCTTGTGGTGAGAAATGATAGTAATTATTGACACGAACCACCGCTTGGGGCACCCTGCGAAGATCACAGTCGGCCACTAACTCGAAAATTCCACCTTCATAACGGAACGAGCCCTTGGGCGCCAACGGAGGCACTTTGGACCCCGTTTCGCGATCCCAATTGGTACTTTCAGAAAATCATGTGGACAAAATATTTTTACAAGTTATTCAGCTGTCGTGGAATATGTTATTATAATATTTGTGAATAATGTGAACTGATTGCGTTTTGTTTACTTTTTCAACAGCGCAATGTAGCAACACTAAAAATAATGAATACAAATAAATACGAAGATTGGCGGGGTGAAGTGAGGTGGCGTAATTAAATTTGTCAAGCACCTTTCGTAATTTTATCTACGATAATTAAAGATTGTTATGAAGTAAGTACAATTTTTCAAGTGTAAATGAACCAATAAAATAAAATAAATACATAAATAAATGGTACATTAGTAAAGTTTGAGGATTTCAAAACATTTAATGGTAGTTACATACTTCAAGACCATTTTTTCGTGAATTTCTTGTTCGATAAATAACTTCAGGTAAACTTTTAAACAAACCCTGATTTTCCACGAAAATTAAATTTTGGGTCACTCGCCGGTCGCTTGTCGCGTTCAAACGCGCCGCAGAACCTTAGCAGGCTCGCAATAACTTCAATTAGCCCGCACTCGCATTCGTTAGAGGTTCGGAACGTTTCCGTGCAATCCGCCGCGATCGATGCGCTATTGTACACCAACAAAAGATGCCGTGGAAATGCTTGCCCTAAAAGGATTGCTTCGCCTTTGACTCTTATTTGTTCCCACTTACTAGATGGGATTATAGCGGAGCTGGGAGCGTAATGGCAAACCCAATAAGGTTTTGAATTCTTTTGCGATTCATCGAGGATATTGCTACCTTCTACAAGTGTGATGGTATTAATTTCTACAAGTGGTATTGTTTTATTTATTAAATCTTTATTGACCATAATGGTACAAAAGGTGGAGTTGATGCTAATGCATTCTCTACCAGTCAGCCTTTAGGAAAAACAGAAATAAAATTATTTGCGATAGGCGCTTAAAGCTGTTTTATTTTCTTGTTATCTGGGAACATGAGTGTTTACTACCTGGCCTTTTGGGAGACAGCCCCTTTGGCCAAATTGGTATTACGTGATACTGCTAAAACCCATTCTTTGATAAAACATTAATAACAAAATCTACTTTTTTTCCATTTTCTATGATGACAAAACAAGTACTTTAGGTTGGACAAACTCAAATTTGACTCGTGTTTGGCCCTGTTCTTGACCGAAGAAAGGAGTTACTTTCTGTGATGGACAACATTGTAAGAAACTCGGCACTTAGTTTACCTTTCTTCTTCTTATCATGTGTGTTAGTGACTAACACTAGTGTCAGAGTTTTTAAACCGCCTTAAAGGCCTCTGACATGGTTTTAGGTAACGACCAATGTTAAAGACAGTGACCGGGACCGACGGCTTAACGTGCCCTCCGAAGCACGGATCATCTTACTTATCAGACAATCAGGTGATCAGCCTGCAATGTCCTGACCAAACTAGGACAACACTACAAAGTCGTTGCCCCCGCCGGGAATCGAACCCGCGACCTCCGGGTATGAGCCGAACGCTCTAACCACTACACCACGGAGGCAGTTAAGTAAAAGACCTGTCTGTCTATGATTATATTACAGTGACTTCGTTTATTAATATATCTCGAGAGTGAAGTGATAGACACATCTACCGCAAGGAAGGATGATGATAAGTTTACCTTTGAAAAGTACTTACAATAAAAGATGTAATGTAATTTCAACTTTTCAAAATTTTACGAATTACAAAATTAATCGCCTTTAAAAAGAAAATTGATTTATGATTCGGTGCAATGATTTTCTTTCTGTTGAACTCAAAGCCCAAGACGTCAGCGACAAGTTGATGATGAAGATTAACGTTGGCGAAAAACTAGTAAAAGACCTGTCTGTCTATGATTATATTACAGTGACTTCGTTTATTAATATATCTCGAGAGTGAAGTGATAGACACATCTACCGCAAGGAAGGATGATGATCGGTGGAGCCAAAATTCTGTAATGGCGACCCCGCACAGTAAGACGAAGCATAGGCGAACCAGCAGCCAGATAGTTGGCCATCAAAAAGAACAGACCGGTTGGGATGAAATCGCTGCTGGAAGATCGGAATGGAAATCCATCGCAGAGGCATATGCTTAGCACTAGACGAATACATATGAAAATAATGGGGACAAAAATAAAATTTTAAAAATGCCTGAAACTTTTTTTAGTACATACGAGTATCTATACATATAATAAAACAGTAAAAAAAGTGTGTCTGTACATTAAATATATTTCCAAAAAAAATATTGGGGGCGATGGAGACGTAGTAATAGAGTAAGAATATAAAAAAAGATGTCTGTCTGTTAGTCTGTTTGTCTGTTTGTCTGTTTGTCTGTTTGTACACGCTAATCTCCGGAAATACTGGACGGATTCGAATGAAACTTTTTTTGTTATATAGCTATTAAGCCTGGGCAACATATAGGGTATAAATGATTTTGGAAAATGGAACGCCTGATGCAGAACCATAATGGTCCAGCTAAACTATAAGAGATATAAAAATGCCGCCTTAGTAAAAGTTGTTCAGCCTGATGAGCATTTTCCAGAGACATAAAGTCCACGCGAACGAAGTCGCGGGCTTCGGCTAGTCACAAATAAAATTCCTATGTGTGCGTCGTGTATTTGTATGTGTGTATGTTTACTACTTCACGTGCAAACGACTGGATCAATTTTGATAAAAACTTGTATGCAAAAAGTTGACACTATGGATTAACACGTAGGCTACTTTAGGCGCAGGTCTGTAGCTAGACGTAAATAAGTATCAGACTCTACTGTCATTTAACTCTCTTAGTTGCCAAAATAGTGTCCCTATTTTACCGCAATGGCAGTTAAGCTGACGTATGACAGCGGCAGTTGTCAAATGTGACTAAATTAATTTTTTGTACGTCAGATGAGAAAAGGCAAAAGAAATGGCGGCGTTAAGCTGATTGCTGAACGCAATTGCATTGAGGCGTTTACCAATGAAAAACAAAATTAGGTTAAACACATTGTCAATGTTTTTAACCTAATTTTGATTTTAATTAAGAAGGCGCATAATAGTTTTAAATAGTTCTGTTAAAAATGAAAGAGGCCGTTTGGTTCAATACTTTTAATAAATTTATAATTTATTAACCAATTTTGTATTTTACTATATTTTGATTAAAAAATACGTATTTACAAACAATAATATCAGCATCAGCATCAGCGTCAGGTCTTTTTGTCTCCACTGCAGGAGCACGATCCTCTCTGTACTAACAGAGCCATACTTGGCCAGAGCAGCCGGAGGATTTGGCCTACACTCTCCTCCCTGGCGACGGGTTGGAGAGGTCACTTTGATGTTTATATGCTTTGTTTAGCTTGTATTTCCTAAGTCGTCTTCTACGACATCCACGGAAGGACTTGGAGTGCACAATTACACACATACACACACAAACTTTCGCCTTTATAATATATTCCTAACACTAGAAAAAGTTTTGGAAATTTCCATCTCTACCCCATTATCGTTACGTAGTAATTTTGTACAAATGTTACCTGTAAGATGGTTCCCGGTGAACTCGAAGTCGTCGTCCTGGTCCCAGTGCTTCAGCGACAAGTTACCGAGCGGCGTGGCGTTGGCAAACTCCAGATTCGCGAAATGCCAGTCCAAGATTTGTCTGTCACGCACCGACAGATACACCGAACTGAAAAGTAATACCAATTAAAGTTGACATCTAAGAAACGTGTAGAAATATGTAAGTATGAAATAATTTTAATAATTATTATTTGTCTTTACATATGTTAAGTTTGACACGTCGGCTGATACTGAGACAAATTATAGCTGCTCGTCTATAATCCAATAAATAAATAAATAAATGTTATAGCCGAGGGTATAAAACATCATTAGGCGATTCAGCTAGCAATCATATTTTGATTTCGTTTTCCACCTACCTACACGCACAAGATCACGCGGCATTTAGGTCTTTGGCTCTAACCCTAAGCTCTGTCTAGAATTTATCTATTTAGACGACGTAGGCTGAAATCATGCAAGCCTGCGTCTCCCGATACGGGGCGTTCCATCTAAAGAAGGTAACTTATACAAACATTATCTTGGAGGATTGGTTTCCATCTGAGCTAGCTTATATAGTCGCGTTCTGGGACACCAGAGTCTCGTACTCATTGCATAGCTGCATCGTTTATCTGTTTAGACGACGTAGGTTGAAGATGGCTGCGTCTCCCATTGCGGGGCGTTAAATCTAAAGAAGGTAACTTATACAAACCTTACCTTGGAGGATTGGTTTCCAACTGAGCTAGCTTATATGGTCGCGTTCTGGGACACAGAGTCTCGTACTCATTGCATAACTGCGTCACTCTATTGAGATGACGTAAGTTGAACTCTTGTAAGATGCCTGAGTGTCCCTTTGCGGGGCGTTCTATCGTAAGAAGGTAACTTATACAAACCTTACCTTAGAGGATTGGTTTTCAACTGAGCTAGCTTTTATGGTCGCGTTCTGGGACACTAAAGTCTCGTACTCATTGCATAGCTGCGACATTTTTCTATTCAGACGACGTAGATTGAACTCTTGCAAGCCTGCGTCTCCCATTGCGGGGCGTTCCATCTAAAGAAGGTAACAAGTACAAACCTTACTTTGGAAGATTGATTTCCAACTGAGCAAGCTTATATGGTCGCGTTCTGTGACACTGAAGTCTCGTTCTCATTGCATAGCTGTGTCATTTCTCTATTTGGACGACGTAAGTTAAACTCTTGTTAACGCGACTCCCATTGAGGAGCGATTCAGCTAAATAAGGTAACTTATACAATCATTACCTTGGAGGATTGGCCTCCAGCTGAGCTAGCTTATCATCAATGGTCGCGTTCTGGGACACCACAGCTGCGTCATATCTCTATTTAGACGACGTAAGTTGAACTCTTGCAAGTTGCCTGCGTCTCCGGTTGCGGGGCGTTCCATCTAAAGAAGGTAACTTTTACAAACCTTACCATGGAGGATTGGTTTCCAACTGAGCTAGCTTATATGGTCGCGTTCTGGGACACTAGTCTCCTAGTCTCGTACTCATTGCATAGCTGCGTCATTTCTCTGTTTAGACGACGTAAGTTGAACTCTTGCAAGCCTGCGTCTCCCATTGCGGGGCGTTCCATCTAAAGAAGGTAACAAGTACAAACCTTACTTTGGAAGATTGATTTCCAACTGAGCAAGCTTATATGGTCGCGTTCTGTGACACTGAAGTCTCGTTCTCATTGCATAGCTGTGTCATTTCTCTATTTGGACGACGTAAGTTAAACTCTTGTAAACGCGACTCCCATTGAGGGGCGATTCAGCTTAATAAGGTAACTTATACTCCTTAACTTATAATCCTTACCTTGGAGGATTGGCCTCCAGCTGAGCTAGCTTATCTTCAATGGTCGCGTTCTGGGACACTAGTCTCGTACTCATTGCACAGCTGCTTCATTTCTCTATTTAGACGACGTAAGTTGAACTCTTGTCAATACAATTCCCGTCGAGGGGCGTTTCAGCTAAAGAAAGTAATTTATACAATCCTTACCTTGGAGGATTGGTTTCCAACTGAGCTAGCTTATCTTCAATGGTTGCATTCTGGGACACTAGAGTCTCGTACTCATTGCACAGCTGCGTCATTTCTCTATTTAGACGACGCAAGTTGAACTCTTGCAAGATGCCTGCGTCTCCCGTCGCTGGGCCTTTCTCCCTGTCAGCGAGTAAGGCATCTTTCTCGGTTTTCATCGACTTTAGTAGTTCTTGCACGTCCGACATTCTGAATTCAGATAAAGATGATTACATATAGAGTTAAAAATTATATGTTTTAAAATTATTTCTATTTTATATGACTATATTTGTATGTTAATCTTAACTACTATATTTTAATAAAAATAAAATACATTAATATGAATCGGAGCGACGAGTTGTCCGCTTTTGACGAAGAATTTTAGCCCATCCGTGGGACTTATATGACTAAAAAAAAATATGTATTTACTTACAACAAAAATATACTTAAACAACATCTAATAAATATAAATAACTTACTTGTTAATATTTGCTTTCAACTTCTCTTGCAGGGTTATAAGAGCCTTTAGATGTTGGATCTAAAAAGAAATAAGTTTTAAAAACCACTTCCTTTCAGCCATGAATGCATATCTTAAAGCATTAATCAGTACAGCCTAGCTAAACCAAAACTTTCGAGAACATTATCTTTAAAGTGTTGGCACAATTGAAACTAGTAGCTCTGTGAGTTGTGGAACTTGTAAGTCACCTCTAGTTTATCGGATAAAGTTGTTCAGACAAAAAAGCTGCGTCTTTATAAGGGTAAAAAAAGACTTGACAATGTTGAAAATTTTTCAAAATGGCTTAAATATGATATAAAGTTTTAACCCCCTTATTTATAACGCCATTTTGAAAAATTTCGAATCGACATGACACAGACTGACAAAACTGACAGTCGGACAAATGCATTTGGCCAATCTTGAAATAAGGACACTGGGCTCGCTTAGTCAACAAAAGCTTAGAATTAAATCGGGCATTCTAAGTACAAAAGTCAAAAATTTGCATACAGTTATACTATACCCTACGAATTGTCCACAGCAACATAGATTTTAGAGTTACGATGTCACTGAAAGGGTTATGGCCAAGCCAAAGGAGCGTTATCTTTTAAAATAGACGGAAGAATTTTTTGAAATGGAGGAAACCTGAACTCACGACGCTGTTACCGTCACCGTAACCGACACCAAGTTTTACTTTTGTCGGCACTCCCGGAGTACCACAATTTTTTTTGTGTTGATAGGCATATCAAAATGGCAAACCTGTTTGTGTTTAACATTCTTCTGCTGCAATTTAATAACCCATTCGAGCGCTTGGCCAAGAGAAACTGGTGTGTCGTTGTAATAATTAAAGTCAACTTGGTGCGACAGATAAGAAGTAGCATCGAGCAAGCGGTTGAATTCGCGCTCCACCTGAAAAAAAAAAAGATTTCTCGATTTAAAATAAGATTGCAGATCTTCAACAGGGCGAGTGATAGGAGCGGCGAGCCCTCTCACAAATCTTACGTGCGACAGAGAAACACGGATCCGCCGCGGGCCACCACCTTTGTCGTTTTGTTATAAAATGCATGATTTGATTGAGTTCTTACCATTTCATCTTTATGTTTGGGCACTTGATTGCCGGTTGCTTCATACAGAGGACATTTCTGCTTTATCTTGTGAAGCTCCATGTTCATCTGAACAGATAGTGTAGTCACTGGATTACCACCCAATCCTGTTACGACCATTGCACCTGGAATATTAAAAATTATTTAAGAATATCAAAGAGCATAGCGTCGAACATAAATTACAATCGAATTTGGGCATACGCAACGCAAGGAACAGGTATGTCTGTACGGTAATAATGTATTAGAAATTAGTCGATCTCGCCATATTAAGAAAAAAACTAACAACGGAACTAAATTTTACAGTTTTGAATTCTGTGTACAGACCAATAAAATGTTAATCAAAATAAGTTACCTAAGTCAGCAACATAAGGTCCTTTTCTGTATGTGACTACTCTGCCGCCCACTCTGTCCCTGCCTTCCAGTATGACCACTTCACAGCCAAAGGACTGCAACTGACGAGCTGCAGCGAGGCCGGACACACCTGGAAGCACACACAATTATACATTGTTATCATTTCAGACTTCAGACACATTCAAGAGGAACTATGTATGTAAAAGTCTGAGGCTGTTTATGGATTTTCAAGTGCGGAATTGGCCAGTGTCTTCAACTTTATTAAGTAATAATAAGCTCTTCTTTAAACAGGCTTATGTGCTATCTATTATCATTTGTGCTCTCTTTATCACACTATCTTTCTACTTTTACGGTTCCGTATCGTACGTAATGTTGGTTGTTCTAAATAACCGGCCAAGTGCTAGTCGGACTCGCGCACTAAGGGTTCCGTACAATAAAAATCAAGTTTTTTGTATGGCACCCCTTATTTTTTTTTATTATTAAAATGAAAATACAACTGAGTATGTTGTGAATATTTCAAGTGCCTGCCTGTTGCCATTATTGACATCGAGCAAAAAAGGGCAAAAAAAAACGCGTTTGTTGTATGGGAGCCCCCCTTAAATATTCATTTTATTTTGTTTTTAGTATTTGTTGTAATAGCGGCAACAGATATACATAATTTGTGAAAATTTCAACTGTCTAGCTATTGCGGTTCTTGAGATACAGCCTGGTGACAGACAGATGG
This sequence comes from Acrobasis consociella, assembly GCA_963555685.1. Taxonomy (NCBI): domain Eukaryota; kingdom Metazoa; phylum Arthropoda; class Insecta; order Lepidoptera; family Pyralidae; genus Acrobasis; species Acrobasis consociella. The sequence goes on along the minus strand of OY743112.1, from coordinate 11,536,182 downwards.
ACAGATGAACAGACAGCGAAGTCTTAGTAATAGGGTCCCGTTTTTACCCTTTGGGTACGGAACCCTAAAAAATTTTATATTTGGCCCATCATTATCTATTTTGATTCTTTTTTCCACCTTCCACTATTGTGCTAAAAGTGGCCTATGAGTCTTGTGACTCTTGGCCCTGTCTGCTCAGAGCCCAGTCCCATTAGGTATAGCATACTTTGACTTCTACAAACATCCAGGAAATTAAATAAATATTTTCCTAACAATAAGACACAATAAGGTCGCTGGAAGGCGCTGAATGAAGCCGCTCTAGATCAATCATTTTGGAAATCTTTGGGAGGCCTATGTCCAGCAGTGGACGTTGTGCGGCTGAAATAATGATGATGATGATGAAGACACAATAACCAGTAGTTGTATAATCTGACTGTATGCAAAGGATAAACATGCAATACTACTAATCTATTGCTATCTTACCTGCACCAATGATGATAACTTTGGGCCTCTGTTTTCCTTTTGGTGGGTTTGGTATTGGTGTGATGCGTTCATAAATACCATAATTTATGAAACCATGTCTCTCCAAAAATGCATGAGTTCTCATTACCAAGCCTGGATCTCCGTTGTATGGTGGCTGGAAATATTATAATAAGTAACATTAAACTGATTGTTTTTAGACTAGGCTAAATCATAGCTAGCTTTTATTAGTCTGATAAATTTGCAAAAAATCTATACCGTTACTTACAGTAATGATGTGCTCCATAATTAAGCAAAATTTTGTTACTTGTAATTTTAAACTAACCACAACAGCATATTACTTTCTAAAAGATTAATTAAACAAATAAATTAATAAAATAAACATGAAAACGAACTAAAACTAAACTAATAAAAATAACTTATAAATAAAAAAGCTGTTGTAAGTTTAAAATTCTATTTATTTAAGTTTTTAAGCATAATTATAAAATTATTTAAAACTTACTTCCATCTTCTGCATAGCGATTTCTTGAGTCAGCTGCTTCTTGGGGTCTTCAAACCACAGTTTGAGGATACGGTTTCTTATTTGAACAAAGGTGTGAGCCGAAGGTCCTTGAAGGTCTGAGAAACATTCAGCTTCCAATGAGGACATTTTGTCAAATGGCAGGCGAGACTGGAATGCAGCTCCTTCCAAACTGTAAGAATAATAAATATACTAGATTTTTAGTATTGATGGCACTGTATGACTGTTAATATAATATTGATAACGACATAACGGTCAGCCAAGTCCGGTATTTTATTTTAGTTAACTGTACATGTTAAATGCAATATGTATATGTGATGATAAATAGTTATAAGGTACATTGAACACCAGAATGTTACCCTTCACACACCAGTAATAGCTTGGTGAAATTAATTTTTTGTATACTGCAGAAAGGCATTGCATATTAGGGTACTGCATATGTATTTTTTTTTACAAAGCACTTACGACTTACGAAAATTTAAGAGGAATTGGTAAGTGGCACACCATCATTGTTTTTGGAAGGGGATGGGATGAGGTAGACCTTTGTTAAGCAGTGGGGCAGAATAGATTAAATAAAAAAAAGTAGCTATCTGCTCCGAAAATTAATAACAACCATTCACAGCACTTACCTATTCAGCATTTCTCTGTAATTTATTTCTTCAATATCATCAGTTTTAGCCTCTTCCGGCGCCGGTTTCTCGTCTTTCTTAGGTTCTTTCACGTCAGCGTTTCTACTTGATGACGACTCACGACGCCCTCCCAAAGAGGTGGGACTGGAAGATGTGACCTTACTCCTTTCAGACTGATCAGATTCAGAGTCATCTTGCTTTAATTTCTCGTCCAGCTCGCGATTTTCAACCTAATAAGAATTCGCAAGTAACCTTGATAACTTAAAATATTATTGAAGAAACCTATTAGAACAAGCACGTAACTTTACAATTGTACTTTACCTTAGCACGCTTGCGACGACTCATTTTAATAATATTTGGTTCTTATAAGCAATTAAAACGAATTTTACAAAAACCGCAGCACAACAAAACAAACTAAAAATGCTTTCGTCCAAATAAATTAAAGACACATAAAGAGTGACATTGGTGACAATGACATTAGTTTTTTTTTAAGGTTCGCTGGCATATACCTACTTCATTCATTCATACAAATACATAAGTAGGTTGTCCAGTAGTGCTATTTTTGAAACGCGGAGTCATCTAAACGAATGGTTTTTCCTTTTCCATACAAAAAAATCGTTCGGTTATTGACTCCGCGTTTGAAAAATAGCACCTCAGGGGACGTATTTTTGAAATCACTTGTCACATTACGAATAGTTTGCGCGAGCGTTTCCAAACGGGTGCATTTTTGAATATACGTACCTACCTACGTATGCGAAGAATTTGCAACGACTCGTAATTTTGACATTTGTAGCGTAGATATGTCAAAGAAACCTTTCATGGGCAGAGATAATAAGTCCCATATCTCTGTTCATGGGGAATCCGTTGCGATTAACGATGCTTTTTTTTATGGTAAAATTTTTAGAAAACAATACCTAGTTTTCTCGAATTTTTCTACATAAAACTATACTGTTTTTCGCTGACACGACAGTTTCAAAAATACGGCCGAATGGTATTTTACGCGAGCGGTGAGTTGGAAAACTACACGTTTTGTGTTTCGGTGACTCCCAATGAAAAATAGCACTCCAGTTTGTTTGCTGAAAGTCAGATTCTACAGTTCCGCATTCCAGACTACAATTTGCCAAATTGGTTACTGGGTGGAGGCCCAAAGTCTGAGTTTTAAGAGATCACATAAATTTTTTGAAATGCTTGATTTGTAAAAGTTAGATGGATAATTATTTACAAAATTATTTATTATTAGGTATGACCTACTTTTTTTAAATATTATACTTACCCTTAACTTACCCTAGACCAAAATACAATTTTCCATACAAACGTATTCTACGTTTTATTTCGAAACGACATGCGGCATGCCCGATTAAGGCAAAATTTTATAATTTCAAAGATATTGCAATTATCTAGGGTAGCTGGTTTCTGACAGTAAAAATATGAACTTGAAATAGAATATTGTCGCGTAGGATGATAAATGATAATGACAATGTCAAATTGTCAACGTCACAAATTCAAACTACGAGAATTCATCTAAAGGGAAATTTCGTCACTCACGTCAGCACACGATTGGCCTAGCGGTCTTGGTGTTGGACTGTGAATCCATAGACCCCAGGTTCAAATCACAGTCACGAATAGTGTTTTTGAAGTTTTGTAAGAAGTTTCTAGATAACTCTAGATTAAATTGGAATGAAAATACGGGCCAGAAATAAAAGAAGACAAAAGAAAATTTATGACTTAAGTTTGGAACTTTGATGCGATATTGTTCGCATCCGGGGGGTATATAAGCAGAACAAGGCGCGGCCTACGCCAGTTTAGTTTGAAAGTAAAAATCCGAAGAAGGAAGAAGGAAGAAGAAAAGGAAGAAAAGTAAAAGTGGAAGTAGTGAGTAAAAAGTAAAGTGTAATAGTGAGTGAAGTGAAGTGTTCAGTGCAGTAAATACGCGCGAGTGACGTTTCCGCGCGTGACAGTGCAGTGACGTTTACGCGTGTGACAGTGCAGTGACATTACCGCGCGTGACAGTGCAGTGACGTTTCCACGCGCAAGACAGTGCAGTGACGTTTCCGTGTGTGTGACAGTACAGTGACATTCCCGAATACGTACCTGTGACAACTGTGAGTACCCTAGAGTTGTAAATAAAGGCACTATTCCATAGGATTGGTGTTTCCTTTCCTATCCCCTACCCACTCTCGTGACAATATATTGTGTTATATCATTTTTGACCATCAGTATGGGGAACTTCTAAATCGTTATATTTTCTTTCCAGTTCATAATTTTACAGGAAGAAACCGGTTATTACCCTAGATAATGGCAATTTCTTTCAAATTACCAATTTTTACCGAAATCTGACTCTCTGAATCTGAGTTCAAATTAACAGAGGTAATACAACAGTTTTTTTTTACTGGCTGGGAATCTGTTTTCTAAAAGTTGAATGTTGAACCTCAAAATTCTTATGTTGCGTTATGAATTTATGATTGATGAATAATTGACCAAGTGCGTGTCGGGCCACGCGCAGTGTAGGGTTCCGTAGTTGCGAATGCCAACTTTGAGTTCTTGCCACTAAAAACGTCTAAAAACTAATATATATTGAATTTTTATGAAAATGTCTTTTTCAAGTACATTTTATAAGTTGATTGCCTATAACTTTTTATTTTGTATACCCTACTAGGTTCTGATAGATTTCCTTCGAACTACATTATATATACTATAATTGTAAGAGGGGGAACAGATAGAGGGGGAAACACTTGACTCGAACAAAAATTTGAAATTTAAACCCAAATATTTCATAAATGGATCACTAAATCGAAAAATGGTGTTCCCAAGCTAACAATATTTTTGAAAGACCTATTCAACGATACCACTTAATGTGTTTGTCGGGAAAAATAATATTGACTACGTCTTTACTTGTATGGTAGCTACGCTGAAAAAATTTTTTTTCCATCTTTTATTTTACGACTTTTTTGCCTATAATTAATATACATATCCATGCCAAATTACAGCTTTCTAGTACTTATAGTTTCTCTGTAGGACCGTGGACGGACAGACAGACAGACAGACAGACATGGCGAAAATATAAGGGTTCCTTGTTTACTACGGAACCTTAAAATGGAATAATCACCTGAAGTGCGATTTTCCAAACGCCATTTTCACTAAACGATCGATTTTTAGGGTTCCGTAGTAAAAAAGGAACCCTTATAGTTTCGCCATGTCTGTCTGTCTGTCCGCGGTCCAACTCAGAAGCTATAAGTACTAGAAAGCTGTAATTTGGCATGGATATGTACATTAATCATGGCGAAAAAGCCATCCCATGCTGGTCTGGGAGAAATGAAAAAAAACTTAGAATGTACCAGCTGCTTCTCTTCCCACGCAGATCGTAAAAGCCGATCGAGGGAATGGGCAAAAATGCAAATCATGTTAACAGGCGATGCGGCTAGCAACCCATCACTGTATTGATTGCTTTTCCATCTTCTCGCCCACCATGACGCTAAAAGTGGCTTTTGGGTCTTGCGGCCCTGGGCTCTGCATAGAACCGCAAGACCCAAAATGCTCTGTCTGCCCCATTAGGGATAGAGACGTGATAGTATGTATGTATGTATGTAAAAAGCCATACAAATAAATAGGAAGTCAATATTTTTTTTCTTTACAAACACATTGTGTGGGGTATCGTTAAATAGGTCTTTCAAAAATATTGTGAGCTTGGAAACACCATTTTTCGATTTAGGGATCCGTGTCTGAAATATTTAGGTTTAAATTGATTTTTTTTGTTCAAGCCACGTGTCCCCCCCGTCTATCTGCTAAACGGTAATATATGGACACGTGATAAAAATCACAGATATAGTTTATATAATGTAGTTTATAGGAAACTATCAGAGCTAAGTAGGGTTAACAAAATAAAAAGTTATAGGCGATCAACTTATAAAATGTACTCGAAAAGGAAAATTTCATACAAATTCAATAGATACTTAGACGTTTTAGTGGCATGAACTCAAAGTTGGCATTTACAACTACGGAACCCTACACTGCGCGTGGCCCGATACGCACTTGGCCAATTATTTTATATGGAAAAACAATTCGTTTAGGTGACCCCGGGTTTCAAAAAGGGCGCTTCTGAAATACCTACGATTTTTGAAACGCGACGCGGTATCACTAATCGAATCGGTTTTTTTTATACAAAAAACGTTCGTTTAGTGTCTCCACGTTTGAAAAATAGCACCTTGAGACCACTCGTTGCAAAACCTTCGCATACGTACGACCGATTTAAAAATGCGCCCATTCGGAAACGCTCGCGCAAACCATTCGTAACGTGAAAAGTGATTTCAAAAATACGTTTCAGGATGTTTGGAAAGACCGATCGGTCTGTCATTAGCTGGCTTGCTGATAACTAGCCCGACTTTTAGTGAAGTGAATTTGGGCCCCCGTGTTCGGGTAAAATTTTCAAACTAAAATGTATGCGTAAAATAAATGTAAACTTACATCACTACAAAATAATAAGAAAGGTCGGGCAATTATGAGGTTCGTGGAACAGCACACTTGTGTTTTACGCGATAAATGTTTTAAAATTACAATACACATGTAAAACCAAGTCAGTTAAAAATAATATTACTTACTTTATAATGACAATATAAGTTTTTAAACATTTATCATAAAATAGTATTATCTAAGTTCCAAGTTAGTACTTTTTTGTGACTTGGTGCTTTACACATTGTGATTCCAAAAGTTTTTACTTTAGAAAGTTGCAGGAGTGGGGCATCCCGTTCCGTAACAAGTATTTTTTTCTAATGCTTTGCACTTGCGGCTTGTGATCATGATCACAGTATTCATAGTAAGAGTACCTATTTTTCAGTTCAAAAAAGATCAAAAGTTTTCCCTTCCTACGTTATCCAAAGTGCAAATTTGAAGTAAAATATTTGAGCACTCTTTGATTCACTTTGTTTTAAAATTTTAGGTTGTTGCTTGTTACTCCATCCGAGTGATGTGTTGACTTAAGTATACCTAACGTAAAGTTGCTACAATTGATGATGAAGGAGATGCTCTTGTTTTGGGAATTCACTGTTTTGTTTTTGTTTACATATGTGCATCAGTACCTGGGCGACCGAGCTTTGCTCGGTTACATCTCAAACATTAACTAATTTTTTTGAAGTGAAAACTTCTTTAGCGGCGTTGTGCACTTTTTTTGGAATGGGTAAAAAATCTTAAACTCGCGTCAGGACCACGTGACCTGATCGAAAATTCGTAAGACGGCGCAGGGCGCTTGCGCGAATGTTCGTGTGTGTTTATGTTACGTTACGTTCGTGTGTGTAATGTGTCATGCTTGTGACATTTGTGACAGACTGTGGTTCAGAAAAGATTTGAAATATTTTATACTGATAATTAAAGCAATTCGTGCAAAATTATTCCCTAACCATTCCAAAATATCAAAAATGCACAACGTTAATATTCAAGTTTTCACTTCTGCCGGCACTCCCAGAGTGCAACCCGTCGTTTTTGCTCAAACATTAACTAATTTTTTTTAAACTTGTCTAAAAACAATGCAAAATAAAAAATTATATATAAACTTAAACATAAAAAAAAACAAAAGTAAGTCACCGAGTAAGATTCGAACCCGTAACACTCTTTCTAGCGATTGGTATCCTTAACCGCTGAGCTAAAAACAAGGCGGTCGGCGCGACGAAATTAGCGACCATATTTTGCGTGAAAAGAAAAACGCATGAAAACTCGAAAACACGCATTTTCCCAAACATAAAACTAATCTAGATCGATTGTTTACCCTCGAAAACCCCCATATACAAATTTTCAGCGAAATCGTTAGAGCCGTTTTCGAGATCACAGAAATGTATAAATATATAAATAAATATATAGTACCTGGGTGACCGATCTTTGCTCGGTCGGTTACATCTCAAACATTAACTACATTTTTTAAAACTTGTCTAAAAACAGTACAAAATAAAAAATTATATATAAACTTGAACATTAAAAAAAACAAAAGTAAGTCACCGAGTGGGATTCGAACCCGTAACACTCTTTCAAGCGTTCAGCATTCTTAACCGCTGAGCTAAGCGGATGGTGGCCGGCGCGACAAAATTAGCGACCATATTCTGCGTGGAAAGAAAAACTAATGAAATCTCGAAAACACGCGTTTTCCCAAACATAAGACTAATCTAGATCGATTGTTTACCCCCAAAAACCCCCATATACCAATTTACAGCGAAATCGTTAGAGCCGTTTTCGAGATCACAGAAATTTATAAATATATAAATATACAAGAATTGCTCGTTTAAAGGTATAAGAGTACCTGGGCGACCGAGCTTTGCTCGGTTAAATCCCAAACATTACCTAATTTTTTTTAAACTTGTCTAAAAACAATGCAAAATAAAAAATTATATAAAAACTTAAACATAAAATAAAATAAAAAGTAAGTCACCGAGTGGGATTCGAACCCATAACACTTTTTCTAGCGGTCGGTATCCTAAACAACTGAGCTAAAATCAAGGCGGTCGGCGCGCCGAAATTAGCGACCATATTCTGCGTGGAAGGAAAAACGCATGAAAACTCGAAAACACGCGTTTTCCCAAACATAAAACTAATCTAGATCGATTATTTACCCCCGAAAACCCCCATATACAAATTTTCAGCGAAATCGTTAGAGCCGTTTTCGAGATCACAGAAATTTATAAATATATATACATACATACAAGAATTGCTCGTTTAAAGGTATAAGATATATACAAGAATGTTCTATTTATTTAGGGAAATAAGAAGGATAAAAAAAAAACATATTTACAAATATACATACAGAAAAAAGTTAACTACTAATTTAGTCTAAAAAATCTTGCCCATGTGGCATAGTGCCAAGAACGCTGGCCGCATTTCCGCGTTGGATCGCAATACTGATTCGTTGTGCGAAAAAACAGCCAGCCCTCTTGTCACCAGCGGCGCAGATCAGTCTTGGAGAGATCTCTTTAAGGAGACCCCTAGCACCGGGGCCCCAAGGTCCGAAAGTTTCCACGCCAAACGGCACAAAAATATAGTCATCATTTAAAGAACTATATTTGCGCCGCTTGGCGATCTCAGCGTTTTCAGCAGCCGAACCGGCTCTCGAGACTGATCCCCTGAAATGGGAGGGTGCCAGTGTTTCAACGCATGTGGCATCCCACACTAACGCCCTGCCTCTTGCCATTATCACGTACTGTACCCCGAGGTTCGAGGGTACAAGGTACGTGAATGGTGACCAGAGCCCTTCGGATAATGTCATTAAGAGAGCCGTGGCGCGAAATTCTACCAGCGCTGAGAATTTACAAGAATTGCTCGTTTAAAGATATAAGATTAATAATAAAAATAAATGTACATCGAATTCTCTTTTCGACTTTATTTTTTTAATAATCATAAAACAATAAAATACGTAATTGGTCAAGGTCATTTACTTTTATTCATATTGATTAACTAATTACATAAGTACACATTATTTACTATAAATATTACAGTCGGTACCACCAGCAAAATGCGTGTCATGATTTTTGAAACAGTAATTACATAAATGTCTGGTTATCTTTCCAATTAAAACGTTTTTCTAAAATGATTGTGCAAAGGACCTTCTTCAGAATATCCCGCAATTTCTTGGGGCACTATTGCACTTTCTTCGATGCTGCCACAAGGACGACACATGCACTCAAGAGGAGCTTTAGTCGTAACCTAGAAATCAAAATATACTAAAAATTATATCGACATAATGAGTAAGTAAGGGATCTTGTTCGTTTTAAGTATGAATACCACCGATGTTAACCTACCTTTCTGTATCTCTTATCTTCACTTTTTGCCTTGGGGCAAGATAATACTACTGTTGCTTCCCTTTCGCCCGATTCCTGACAGCAATTGCAAGTCCGTTCCATTTGCCAGATTTTGCTGCCAGAAACCTAAAAAAAGTTTTATCTTTGTACGAAGGTTAGTTAAGTAAAATAGTGAATTACAAGTCCTAATTTGCTCGATCTGAAGATGCAGAGGTGACGAATTATTCAGACCTCATACATTCATATCTTAGACTCGTATACACACGAACACATTTACATAATCATCATCATATCTGCCACAGGAAGTCCACAGCTGGACATAGACCTCCCCCAAGGATTTACAAAATACATCTACTTACATAGGGATTTGCAATTTTAAAAACAATAATTTTAATTCAAAAATACTCAAATTGTTATTGATAAGCGTTATACCTATTATATTTCACGTAGAAATTAGTCAGCTACTGGTCGATATATTTTTCTCAAAATATAATACGAATTTATTCGGCGTCACGTTTTGTTGTTGACGTTAAAATACATATATTTGGTTTGACTAACTAATTCTACTATTTCATTTAAGACATATTATTAAGACACATTTAATACCAAATGTATATACGAAGTATTTTTTTTTTTTAAATTGACCATAAGCCTCTTTGATTTACATAACGTATTTTTTCCCATCTAAACAACATGACTTTTTGAAAGGTCGTTCAACAACTTGGGTTTATTTATTGATTTTTTTGCCACAAATGTGGATGGTGGGTCTCAGGCTGATGTGGTTTACACTGATAACAATAAGGCTTTTAATCGGGTGGATCATATCATACTGCTACGTAAAATTTATGAACTAGGCTTAAGAGGTAACTTACTAAGATGGATTGAATCTTATCTTTGGAACCCTTTATAGAGGGCGTTATAGGTGGTTATCGTTCTGATTTTATCTAATATCGTCTGGAGTCCACCAAGGATCCATTTTAGGTCTACTTTTGTACACTGTGTATATTTGTACGATATGGTGAAATGTCTCCATCATGCTAAGTTTTGATGTACGGAGAGGATACAAAAATATTTATGTAAATCAAAGTCAACTGAACTGGACGACTGGACTAGTAGGAACAAAGAATTTTTTTTAAATAACGTAATGAGAATATTGCGCGAAATCAAAAAATCATTGGCATGCATACACACTTACATATCACTCTCCTCTTCACTTCACTCACTCAAAGTGCTAAATCTAAGGCCTTTCTGCTAATTTATCCCATATATTAACAAATCTTAATACATACTTAGTCATACATAAATGGATTGTTACACTCAGGGTGCTATATGCTCATAATTTATCTAAATACTTATTTACAAATGTATATAAGATGAAAATCTGTTTTAGCTGTAAGTTAACTATAATGGAAGGTATTATTGTATCCATAGGGCTGTGTTTTTTTTTCTTTAAATAAAATTAACACTATGTTTAGATAGAACAAAATACCTGAACGTAACTAGAACATTTTCCAATACATGCAAATGAAGGTAAGGCTTTGGGCACACAACCCGGATGTTGGAGGACATGTATAACAGGAGTCATCTGGCATTCTTGACCTTGAACAGAATATTTATATGTTATATTATATATAGTTGAAAAGTTACACTGTCTTGTAACAATAATTTCAATCTTTGTTTTCAAATTCCAATTTAAACACACCAAATCTTATCAGCTGGTTTGTATAAAAGTAGTTTATTTTTATATTAATGTCGGAATTAAATTACATTAACATCTGAATTCTCGATTTATCATCTTCCATAGGCGTCCATGATGGACCTGATAGTTAATCCGGTTTTTAGAATGAAATTAATGGAGGAAATTGCAAAAAAGTGATAGGTAATTTCTACATAATTTGTAACAGACAACAAGTCAGAGAAAATTTACCTGGGGGTAAATGTACTTCTTGAGCTTTGACTGCTTTATCTTGGAGATGACACAAAGATAAAAATAAACATAAGGATATCATTTGCGAAATCATAGTTAACTATACTTAATTCGATTACTTTTAAGAAACAACCAAATTCACTAAATATTGGCTTCGGCGGTTAATACTTAAATGTGGAATTCTAGAAAATCTTTCTGCTTTTATACAAGAATTTATATCCAACTGGGTATGGAACAAGAAAATCCATTTAGAAAATATGTTACGGAATGCTTCACAAGAGCTCCAACTGAGCGAATATACATTATAATGATCCTTCTATTAAATAGCTTGTAACCATAGCTACTAAATAAATACTGATAAATGATAATAGTTATTTACTGAAATACATAGATACAAAATAATATTTATATTCAATTAATACCTAAAAACTACAACAAAATTTAAAAAAACAGCAAATACAAATACAATGAAGTATCATCGGAATCATCTATAGTTATATAGGTTATGTGACGTCACAGTAAGTTCACAGTAGCGCCCTCTATTATCCATAAAGTAAAGAGTAAAAAATAAAAGAAAACTTTTCATACCGTAGGGTGTGAGGTATCAAAATAAAAGGGCTTTCAAAAATATATTCATTGTTAGCTGTTGCTCCCTGCTAGAAATTTCTTAACAATCAATATTCAATCTGGGTAAACGCACTTTTGAGTAAAAATATTCTGTAGTCAGGATTTCCATGTCGTCCTTAACATACTCCATCCCATTTATTAATTTCATATTAAACAAACTTCAATTTTTTTGCGGCTAATTTGAGTACTTAGGTATGCGTATTACAGAATCAGAAAAATTACATAATATTTCATTTTTATTTGACATAGTTTAGTTGCTAATACATATTCTACATCAGCAGATACCTTAATAAGTAAACAAAATTATTCTAAGTACTATTTTACTTTACTTATAAGACTATTGCCTAAATTTAATTATTTTTAACATTAGATGCCTACGAAGAATAACTTGATCAAATAAACAAAATATGTCACTTAACTGTTACTCGATATCCCGCTGATAAAGCAAGCTTTCATTACCACCCCTCGACCCACCCCTTCGCTTTTCTCTACTGGTCTTGTTAGATATAAAAAGAAAATTATGAATGATAAATTCACAGTTTTGTACGAACAATCGAATCATAAGGAATAAATATTTGCGACTAAAGTTTAGTAGAAACAAAGTAAATATGTTTAGCATTAGTGCGCTAATATGCTTAATTCAGTTTTTAAGTATCAGTATAATGCACTGCTCAGGCGACGAGACCTGTGAAACCGTTCCTACGGAAATACATGTCACAAAAGGTAAGCACATTAGAATAAAAAATAAGTACCTAAATATTTATATATACATTAAAATGAATATAAAAATCTACATCATTCGTATTTAGCTTTAAAACACACGCGAAAAACTTAGGAGTAAGGCCTCTATTTTTCTTATAATGTCTTATGAGGAAATTAAATATAGCGCGCACTACCTAATCCATACAAAAAAGCAGATGGAGGAAACGTTTACCAAAATTATGATCCCAAAATGTAGTTTTTATAAATTTTTACATTAAGCATTCTTTCTCAATCAATCGAAGGAATAAACGGATAGTTTGCTGCGGCGCAAAATATTTAAATACATAATACTCTCAATTTATTATACTTATAACATATATTGTGATTATTTTATGAAATATATAATTTAGGTACCTAAGTACATACAAAGAATATATACCGAACTGACTTATTAACTCGTACAAGACTCACTCACGCATTAAATTTTACTTATCCCCAGTGCTTTGACTTTCATTAGAACAATACAAGCTGGAGGAGCTCGGTGGTCCGGCTCCTCCTTGCTTCGGAAGACACGTATAAGCCGTGGGTCCCATACTTTTTGTCGAATGATGCTGTAGCGACGCACGTTGTGGCAAAAATATTTCAGCTACAGCTACAACACTGGAGCGAAAACTTATTGAGATGAAAGCTACCAAGTCGAAGGACTCTGCAGTGAAAGGCATTATGGCGATATTTTTTGCTGTTGGTCCCGGCTGTCATCATTGTATGGCAATCGTCAAGCTATGTCAGGCAGCCTGAAAAGTATCACTAATGACCACTTACGCACACGAAAAGACGAAAAAAAGTACAAGCCTAATAAAGTCTGTTTTTCAACAGAGGAATATGATGACATGGGTCGGCTAGTGAGATCATGTAGTGGAGAGGTAAATGTTAACAAATGCGAAGGGATGTGTACTAGCCAAGTTCAACCTTCAGTTGTCACAGCGACAGGATTTATGAAGGTATGTGTTCAAGTGACTGATTGCCTCTGCCGCAGTATTTAGTATGTGTACTCTCAAGATCCACCCATATGTAAGCTGATTGATAAACCAGTGGCGGATTTACACATTTTCCGCCAGTAGGCTAATTATATTTTGCCGCCCCTACCCATCCTTTTTTTTCTGTGGCGAAGAAGTGGAAATAGTTACGCATCAGTGCGCCGCCCTAATTACTTAAAATAAAACATGGGAGCGCTTGATTATGGCGGACCTCTTCAGGGTAGCGGGGGTGCGCGGAAGGGAAGGGCTGGGAAATATTCAATATTGCCGCCCCCTAAAATATGTCGCCCTAGGCTCCAGCCTACTCAGCCTGCTGGTAAATCCGCCACTGTGATAAACATAGACTTTGTGGGGCTAGACCAGTATCCTTTAAGCACTATCCTCTTATCGCGCAATCCCACTTACGACGCCACAGCTCGGCAACCCAACTAACAGCTAAGTAATGTTCAAACTAATTAAAACATCTTCATGAAGTATCGCTAAAGAAACTTGAGTTGTCAAACAAGCATACGAATATCAATCAGACTGTTTGAGTTAAAATCATCTGTGTATATACTATCTGTTTTTATATTATTTTATAGGAATGCTTTTGCTGTAGAGAAAACTACTTGCGTGAGCGATTAGTGACTCTGACTCACTGTTACGATCCTGATGGTGTAAGACTTGATGATGAAGATAATGCCATTATGGAAGTCAAATTACGAGAACCTGATAATTGCAAGTGCTACAAATGTGGAGATTTTAGCCGATAATAAATATATGCAAATGTGTATCCCGGTTAACACTTTAATTACTAAAGATATGTAATAAATAATAATCCCTTAAGGTCAAGGTCATTAAAATAAATGTAAATAGGTACTAAATATTGGATATTTAGGTATATAAAGTGAGTGACAAATCAAATAAAAACTGTTTTTGAAATAAAATTAAGCACTTACAACTAATGTAATAAATATGAGCAATTTAAAATTTAATGTGTATTTTTCACTACCGCATTGTGCCCTAATCTATATATACCTATAACTTAGGTAATTGGCTTGTCAAGTAATTTTTAAAAGGATCTGATTCGCAATCCTTTTCGAGGAATAGCCTCTAGGAGAAGCTTTCTCTAATCAGATTTTAAAATAAGGTCTTACTTATTTAGATATTTGCAAAAATCTCATTGACCTTTATTTTAAAGCAAGGTCAAGCTTATTTGAGGAAGTGATGTCACAATGAAGATTTTTTTGAGTAATGTTGGCAATTTCCACTTTCAGTACTGTACTGAAACGCCATTTTTAAAACGCGGTGTCACCTAAACGACTGGCTTTTCCATACAAAAACCGTTCGTTTAGTGACTCCACCACGTTTCGAAAATGGCACCACTGTATTATATGTGTGTCGTCACTTCCGAAAAAACCTGATTACACGTAGATTTTTTTTTAAATTAGTTTGTTTGTTTGTTTGTAATAACTTTATTGTACCAAAAAAACAAAATAAAGTACCAAAAAATTCGAAAGAGCAAATATACAAAGGCGGACTTATCCCATGTAGGGATCTCTTCCAGTCAACCTGCAATAGATTGAGAGGACATTTACTCAACTAAAAGGTAGAAGTAAGTACGAACTAGATACCTTAAAAAATTATACATATATAATAACTAAGTACATTAGATACACATACGCAAGCACATATATTTTATACTCATAAACTTACTTACAAATACACATATAATACTGTATACACACAAACTTACATAGACATACATATATATACTAATTATACATACAATTATGTAGACTAAGTACTTAATTACCTCAAGTGTGACGCCACCAGAGAAGAATTGTATAATCTAACCTTAAATGAATCTAGCGATGGTGCCATTCTTACATCAGCAGGAAGCGAGTTCCAAAGCCAAGCCGCCATAACTGCGAAAGACTTGGAGTACGACTGCGACGAATGGAATGGAATCTCAAGAACGAGGCTGCCGGCTGAACGCAAACGATTATCCACATTTCGAAAGCTAAATCTGCAGTAAAGGTAATCCTAATCATGCATCAACTATTGATAGTTATGGTTAGATTTGACAACTACGTACTGGCCCAACCATAATGGGATCAGTGCCTATTGCCGCTGTCACGCAAACTTGGTGTTCTAAAGAGAGCACATGTTCTAGGACTCAAGTTCCTCTCACATTAGCATGGGCAGACATCGTACATAAGTCACAGGGATTGACTTTACCCAGGGAAGTGGTCGATCTAGGGTCTACAGAACTCGGGCTTATCGGAACGAACTTTATCGAGATTTTAATATTTTATAAAAAAATGGTGTAAAAAGTTTCTTCGCTCTGCAATCTCTTTAAGCTTGCGAGGTCTACAGCTCACAGAGCCACTAGTATATATTTTAGTTGACTACCCAATTATATCTGCGGCATGTGGCCTGTACTTAGAAAAGAGTATGAAAAAACCAAATCTTTAAATGGAAATAAAAAGTCGTAGCATAGTAGCATAACCCACAGGCTTTCAGGTTTCATGCCATATCCTAACAAACGCTGACCATTCGTTGTGCTAACAATATTTATAGCCGAATAATAGCCGAATATGTAATACTATTACTTATTATTAGACGAATCCGACTCGGCTGGGCAGCGTTCGGGAAGCTACGCAATGTCTTCTGGTCCAAAATACCTCTGTGCCTCAAGACTAAGGTCTACAACCAATGTGTGTTACTACCAGTGATGACATATGGCTCTGAAACGTGGTCCCTTAGTATGGGTCTCATAAGAAGGCTCAAGGTCGCTCAACGTGCTATGAAGAGGACTATGCTCGGTATTTCCCTACGTGATCGAATCAGAAATGAGGAAATCCGTAGGAGAACAAAAGTCACTGACATAGCCCAGCGGATTAGCTCGTTGAAGTGGCAGTGGGCGGGACACATGGCGCGACGAACCGATGGCCGATGGGGCAAAAAGGTTCTTGAATGGCGACCGCGTACTGGCAAGCGAAGCGTAGGGCACCCACTTACAATGTGGTCAGATGACCTGACCAGGGTTGCTGGAAAGCGCTGGATGCAGGCGGCTCTTGATTAATCATTTTGGAAATCTTTCTGGCCTATGTCTGTCTAGCAGTGGACGTTATGCGGCTGAAATGATGATGATGATGATGTAATATTATTATTAATTCTGTGCCAGAGGTGCTATTTTAAAACGCGGAGTCACGAAACGCACGGTTTTTGTATGGAAAAACCATTCGTTTAGGTGACTCCGCGTTTCAAAAATGGCACTTCAGAACCTAGCCATGGCGACCGCCCTGTCATTGGTCAAATAGACATTATCCAGCTTCTACCAAAAGATTCAAAAATTTCTTACATAGTACATAAGTTTTTAGAAAAAAATTCAATTTTGAAACAAGTTTTGTGTTAGGCCAAAGTACTTATTGAGACAAATGAAATAAGCCCACACTCGATGGAGTTGCATCGACCTTCCGTCGTCGTAATGAGTACATTGTATATACAATGTACACATTGAGTACATTGTATATTGTACTCATTGAGTACATTGTATATTATTATACAATGTAAAAATATCTCCTGGCTCCATCAACAGAACAGCTTGATTTAATTGCAAATTGCAACTATTGATATTTTTTTGCGGACTGTGGTGGCTGGTGGCTATGAAAACCAGTGGACTTGTATTTGTCGCCAGAAGTTCCCTTGAAGAAATCAACGAATCTACACCAATCTACACAAACTTTTGATTGTTTTGTTTACGTAGTTAGCTTTTATTAATTCTGTGGTTAGGGTTAGAAATAAGAAGTGAAAAAAATAATATGTGCTCTAAAGGACAAGTATCCAGAGCGGTCAAATAATAAAAAAACTTTATTTGTTTCTGTCATTGTCAATATCTGTCAATGTCACTTTTGTAAATCGATGAGTGAGTGTTGTGTGTTGGTTGGTTGTCTTCTTTTCTCGTACTTCGTCGGCATCATTTTGTAAAAATAATAGAAATATTATAATATTGAAAACATGGCAATCGATGAAGGGTTGATAGTATTTCTAATTCTATTATTTTCATGGTGTGAATATCTCTGGGAGCTTTATCTTTCTTTGCGTCAGGTAAGAATTTAATTTACTGTGATAGGTTAAGATTTAGTTTCAATGTATATTGCATAAATGCATGCTTTAAATGTATATATATGATTATACATAATATACCTCTCAGATGCTTTAAGATATTATAATTACCACACGGATGGCATTGACTTGAAGAAAACTACAAAAATTCGTTTCATGGTTTGTTTAGGAAGGTACAAAAGAACCAAACAGCCAAGTTAAAATTTCTATGTAGGTACTTATTTCCGTTGATAATGTGAAAATGATATGATTTGTCGACTAACAATCATATTTTTTTATTTTAGTTGAAGATTTACAAAACAAATAACACCATACCAGATGATTTGAAAGAAATGCTAAATGAAGAATCCTTCGGAAAGGCCCGCCTCTATGGAATAGACAAGTCGAAGTTCAAGATCGTGAAGGAATTGTATGGTATTATTTTTACAACAGTGATATTGTATAAGCGTTGGATTTATGTTGCATGGAATAAGTCTGAGAACATAGCAGCGGCTGTGAACATCACACCGGACAGGGAGATATTAGTTAGTTGTGTCTTTATGACATTTGTAACATTGTTTAACTTTGTTGTTAATATGCCATTTAAAATTTATGGAACATTTGTGCTGGAAGAAAAACATGGGTTCAACAAGCAGACAGTAGGTTTCTTTATTAAGGATCAAGTCAAGTCTCTTTTGCTGAGTCTTGTTATAACTCTCCCAATCATCTCGGTTGCTATTTATATTATTATGCTAGGTGGGAACATGTTTGTTGTATGGCTATGGCTATTCACTACTGTAGCTACACTAATTTTATTGACTCTCTACCCAACAGTAATTGCTCCCTTGTTTGATAAATTTGTTCCCTTACCAGAAGGAACTCTCCGTAAGGGTATAGAGAATTTGGCATCCCAGCTGAAATTTCCCTTGTCACAAATATTTATAGTTGAGGGTTCAAAGCGGTCTGCTCATAGTAATGCCTACTTTAGTGGTCTTTTTGGAGCAAAGAGGATTGTTCTTTTTGATACTCTGTTAGAGAAATATGATGAAGAGAAGAAGAAAACGACTGGTTGTACTGAGAGTGAAATATTAGGTGTTCTAGCTCATGAGCTGGGCCATTGGAGTTGCAGTCATATTTACAAGTCCATATTGCTGACTGAAGTGAATTTACTTCTTCTTTTCACAGCATTTGGATTGTTATTTAAATATTCTATGTTGTATACCTCACTTGGATTCCCTGCAGGTCAAGAGCCTATCATCATAGGTCTGATAGTTGTTCTTCAAATGATTCTAGCTCCATACAATTCAGTTTTGTCTTTCTTTGCCACAGCTATGTCTCGTAAGTTTGAATTTGAAGCTGATAATTTTGCTGTTTCTCTTAAATATCCTAATGAACTGAGATCAGCTCTAATAAAGTTGGGGAAGGATAATTTAGACTATCCTATATATGACAAACTGTATTCACTTTGGTATCACTCTCATCCAACTCTATTGCATAGAATTGAAAATATAAAAAATATAAAAAGTAAAGACACAAATAAAAAACTAAAATAGTTCCTTAAATTTTTAATGTCACAATATTAATGCATTTAAAGTACTACATGAGTACAACTAAATTGTAACATTTAGATACTAAACATACATAGGTACATTGTACATAATCTAACCAGTCATTATTTTGTACTTTATTTTACTATAGCTCTTTTTGATCATTTTTGACTGGAATCCAAAGGTTTTTGTAGTTTTAATTTTTTATTTAACAATCTGTCTTTAAACGACTTATGAGGAAACAATAAAAGAAATATATTAAAACTATTAATAAAACTTATACAAAGAAATTGATCATTAATGTCACATTCCTAACTTATACACACACAACACAATCTTTGAAATGCATTTATAACAACCAAGTAATCAATAAGATGAGTATTTTTTTAAAGAAAATGGTAATAATGAGTGTGGCATAAATGTTTTTATTTGTAGTACAATAGGAATAATACACTGAGACAAAATACTTACATGAGATTATATCACATTAATTTATAGTCTAGTCAACAAGTTGGAAAATGGTGCAGAATAGATTGCTAAATCGAAAAATGGTGTTTACAAACTCACAATATTTTTAAAAGATCTATTCAACGATACCCACATGATGGGCTAGTAAAGAAAAAATAAAAAAAATCTAAATAACACATGCTAAATTACAACAATCTAGTGCTTAGTCTGTGAGTAGGACCGTGCACAGACAATGAGACAGACAGACATGGCAAAACTATAAAGGTTCCTTGTTTACTACGGAACCCTAAAAAGGGTACATATTTAGTTTTTCTCCAATACATATTTCTATTTTTCACCATTTTCAACTTTTCAACTAGATTAGTAAAATGGATCTTACTGTAAAATAACTTTGGTAATTGTGTGAAATAAACAATTTTTCAATACCATTACTTATATCTATTCAGACTTAATTCCTTCCCTGTGAGTTTTGTTTGCTCTGAAAAAAGTAAAAAGTAAAGGGGTCACCAACTATATAGTTGGTATATACCCTCCAGTCTGCACCTCCTATGTATATATATACATAGGAGGTGCAGACTGGAGGGTTACGCCCAGCAGGATATTCAGACTTCATAGTCAGATGATGAAGTAGCACTTATCTTTGTCAGTGAAGGTATCTCAAAATTGTGTGATTAGCCTAATTCGCTTGTCAAGTTCTTTTGAAAAAATCTAATATCCAAAAGATTTTATGGAATAGTCTCTAGGAGAAGGTTTCCTTAATCTTTACTTTAAAATAAGCTCTTACTTTTTATTAATAGAAAATCCCAATGACCTTTATTTTCAAGCGAGGTTAAAGCTTATTTGAGAGTGAAGTCACGATGAATAAAGTGGCCAATTTCCACTTTCAGTACCTATTCTGTGTATTGACACTTAACTACCAACTTGACAACAACCAACATAACGACGGTGACATTGATAGTTAACAAATGTTATTGTTTTTTTATGATGTAATGTTGAGAATTACATTAAAAAAAACTAAAAATAAATTAAAAGGCACCTTCAACACTTCTATATTATTTACTTGACAAGCCGTCGTTTCATCTCAGTCGTCGTTCGTTGACTCATCTCTAGTATTACATATTGCACTACTACTGTAGTAGTATTATTGTGGAATACAAAGGTAATCACGAATGTTAACATAACTATACTACACTGAAACCCTTCTTTTGTACCCATCTGTAGACAACAATAGTTGATTGACATGAAAACATGCAGTGGGTGATCTAAATAATGTGTAAGAAAATACATACAGATACCTTAAGACCCAAAGGCCACGTTTAGGGCGTGAAGATGAAAAAGGGAATTAAAATAGTGATATGTTGCCAACTGCATTGCCTAAGCTAAATATAATTCAGATTCTCGCTCTCGCTTCCCTCGATTGGAATTTACGATCTGCGCAGGACCAAAAGCAGCTGGTTCATTCTTAATTTTGCCGTTCTCCCAGACCCGCATGGAAGAAAATATAGAATACTTACATCTTATACCTTTAAACGAGCAATTCTTGTATGTATGTATGTATATATATATATTTATTTATAAATTTCTGTGATCTCGAAAACGGCTCTAACGATTTCGCTGAAAATTTGTATATGGGGGTTTTCGGGGGTAAACAATCGATCTAGATTAGTTTTATGTTTGGGAAAACGCGTGTTTTCGAGTTTTCGTGCGTTTTTCTTTCTACGCAGAATATGGTCGCTAATTTCGTCGCGCCGCGACCGCCTTGATTTTGCTCAGTGGTTAAGGATAGCGAGAGCGCTAGAAAGAGTGTTACGGGTTCGAATCCCACTCGGTGACTTACTTTTGTTTTTTTTTATGTTTAAGTTTATATATTTTTTTTCATTTTGCATTGTTTTTAGACAAGTTTAAAAAAAATTAGTTAATGTTTGAGATGTAACCGAGCAAAGCTCGGTCGCCCAGGTACTATAATATTAAGTAAGTACCTTTCGAAAGTTCTCAGCTTCCTCTAATGTATCCGGCAATGGAAAACCCTTCGTTTCAGGTAGCGGTATTACCAAGAGCATCTGGCCTATTGAGGTGATAGCCAGAAGTATTACAGGCAGGTCAGCCATCAATCCGTCCAAACCTACCACCACTGGTGCGATCATGGCGGCAATTCTGGCAAATATTGTTACACCACCAACACCTGCGTTGCGACCAATTGTGGGGTATAGCTCCCCACTAAAGAGGTACAGAGCTGGAACTGTTCCCTGAAAAAATAATGAGATAGGTATGTCATAAACGGTCTTTGGTCAGGCATTGGAGTGGACTGATAAGGCTGAAAAAGAAGGCAAGCATACAACGTGGAAGGGTAGGGACATACCCGTCAAATATCGAACCCTTCCACGTTGTATAATATAATGGTATCTGTGTCCAAAGCTTTATAGTCATAGTCATTCATAACGTATCAGTGGTGCCATTTTTCAAACGCTGTGTCACTAAACGAACAGTTTTTTGTATGGAAAAACCATTTGTTTCAATGACTCAGCGTTTCAAAAATGGCACTTCAGTGATGCACCTTATGGCGCTTATGGTTTGTAATACCACTGTCCATAATTATTTCTGTGTCAATGGGCAAATTAAAGATGGTGATATTTGTACTTACACCCAGACCTGCAAATCCAATTCCTGCAAACAGTAACCTGGGCCAGTCATTCTGGAAAGCATCTCTTGGCACCAGTGTAATGCCAATAAAACAAAGCGCCGTCGTAAACTGAAATATCCATAGAGTGGTTTTTCTCCCCGTCTTTGTTATTATGAAAACGCATAATATTCCACCAGGCAGCGATATGATGCCACTAAGCGCCACCGCCAAGAATACGTTTTCTGCAATTAATCCTAGATACTGGGAAAATGTGGAGAAAGCGAGACCAGTAAAAAACCTGAAAAAAACTCAATTAAGATTATAAAAATCTTTCAAGAATGTATCTGAGGAATGTAGGTACAAATGAAGTATACATGTACTTATAAGTTTTTAACCTACTTCTAAAAAGGAGGAGGTTATCAATTCGTCGCGATCTTTTATTTCGTAAGTATGTTGACAGAACGCCTGAACCGACTAGAAAATTCTTCTTTTGGTTGAAAAGGCCTACTTGTCAGGTCCTATTGAGATCCTATTGAAATTTTATCAAAATCGGTTGTATAAATTGAGAAAGGCGTTTTTTAGTCTTGAAATTTTATCAAATATTCCATGATCTGATTCCCGTGGGATTAGGCTGAAAACCAGTTAAGTCACAAAGATAACATAGTAAGCATTTTCAATATTTGATTGAACTATAGGTACTAAGTCTATATTACCAATTTACGGATAGGAGCAAAGTCGTTTGCCGCATATTCTTAGACTTGAAAAACGCCATGAAGCCAGGATCATTCCTCTTAGTGCCTTTACGGCAGGCAGGCAATAATTTTTGGACGTCTTTCAGGTTTTTCTCAGTTTTATTTACCTTTGCTGCATTTTTTAAAACTTCTGTAAAAACAATAAAACGTACTTACGTACCTCGCTGTAGAACGAGGTGTAATAAATTAACCGTCACCGAATCTTACTGTCTGTGTTCCTAAGTTTTTTTTATTGCCCGCGCATTTACTTTATTTACGATTGATGTCATCAATTGAAATACTTTAAAGACAAAATTGAAATACTAAAAAAAAAAACCGGGTTCCGTTTGGGTTCCATACCCAAAGCGTAATATTACTAAGATTTAAGATTACCCTACTGTTCGTCTGTCTCCATGCTACCTTGAGGTATCCGAGACCTGAGGTATTTTTCTCTGTTCCGTGGTACCTTTACATGGGATTAATGTAATATTGTCAGCGTTTCTAAAATACCGACCATAAAATCTGAATCACAGTAGAAAGTTTTATAGGAGTTTGTTTTTGGACACAGATCTATGATGAAAGAATTAAGATCAGCATGAACTTTACCTACCTAGAGCTCTTTCGGTTTGACCGGTCGCCAAGAGCCATCGAGGTGATTCTGGTATGCAGAACCAGTACAAAATGTACAAAGCCGAAAGGGTCGCTAATGCGAACTCCAGCTTTCTCCAGTCGCGAAGCCAGTAAGCCAAACCCGCCATCACAGTACTTCCTAGCCCAAATGGTAGTTGGTAGAGTATGGGGATTGATGTTCGCCATTTCCCACTTACCGCCTAAAAGATAATAAATTATATAGAGTATTTATTTACCTGTAAGCAGATACAGCACAGCTAGTATTCGACATTTCGCTGTTATAATGAGGCTGCATATCGAGAAACTTCATGGAATAAGTATATAGGTATGACTACTTGTATACTATTATGTATTGTGGTATGACTCTGACTTACCTCCATACAAATAACGAACGATATGATTCCAATACCGCCCGATGCCAATGCTAAGATGAACCACACACCCAACCACCACCAGAACCAAGGCATTACGCTGGCAACATAGCTGGCAGAGCTCTGGATGACGATCGCAGCCATGAGCGGAATCTTACGTCCGTATTTATCCGCAATGACACCGAAAATTATGCCGCCAAGAAGTATACCCCACATCATGATGCACTGGGAAAGCTGAAAGTAAAATAAATATAACTACAACAGTTCGCTTAACCTTCTGGCCTCCAGATAGTCGAAGAAAGATAGAAAGACCAAGAAAGAGATGGGCGGACGCGGGACGACCTTACACAATTTGACAATTTTTTTTTATCTCAACCTATGAGCTGTTTAATAACTCGATAGGGGATAAAATCCTTTTATTACAGAGTTCTTATGGCCACCTTCTGGTTCCATCATGAGATCAGCACCATGTCATCATCATACATGTTTGCGTGCAAAATTTCAGTTAAATCGGAAATCGGGAAGTAGGTCAAATTTAACTTGCAAGATTTGATAACAGACAATGGGACAGGTGGCTGTGAAAATAAATAAAAGCTTGTTAAAAGAAAGGCAATTTACGTCTACGGACCGCTAAAGATGGAAGCAGAGAGGAGAGGCATTGTTTTCTGTTTTCAGGTATACTTAGTTCTCATAGTTGAGCAAAAGCCTCCACTGCGTTAATAATTGTCAAAAAAAATATGAATAAAACTGTTTTTAAGTTTTTAAATTATAAGCGGGCCGAACTTGTAATATAAGTAGGAAGCCCTGACTTTATCAACACTTCGCTTACAGACGATGATAGTCCGAGTAAAAACTATCGACTCTTCTAATGGGTGCCGTAAGAGGAGACGTAAGGGAAAACTAACATCTTCCCCTTTACGGGAGAAGTCCTTTATTGCAGCAGCACAGGCAGCAGTGACTGCCATAGGTTAGTATGGGTAAGGTACCTACTTAAAGAAAGACTAAAACGACAAATTGGTTTGTATTGTAACTTACTACGTATGGCTAGTCTTGCCTAAAATACTTATACGTACTAGACTCAACCAATGTTTGGAGCATACTAAATCCCAGTCGGAGGTGATGGTGCGTTCAAAAACAGTTGTATTGTATACAAATTTCTTGCAAGGTACCAAAGGTAGAAGGGCTCTGTTCATTTTTGGATCCAGAACAAGCTTTTCCGGATCAAAAATTAGACATGGACGTTCTTCCACCAACTGCAAATAAACAAAATTAGTAAATAAAAAATATTCTGGCTTTTAGACATTAAAAAATATACCTAGGTACTTATGTAAAGTCTGTTCGCGGAGAGTTGATAAATTCACGGCTTTTAACCCATACAATATATTGCGGCCCGGAAATTATTTAAAACCGTAAACGATTTTATTTTTGAATTTTAAATAATACAGAAAACAACACGCAAATACCCAAACGACTCGTTTGAAGCGCATTCCAGAACGGAATGGCAATATATGGCCTCCGCGGCAGCTTGCCCTTTCGGGCTGCGGCTGACATCAACTGCGTGCCTCATATCAAGCAAACGGCAAAAGCAGGAGACAAGCGACGGCCGCCATACAGCAGACACTTCGAATTATAAAATTTATCTTATCATCTCTCGGCGAACAGACTTTACGTTCTTACTAAAAACTTATCAATAGTAATCTAACTATTTAGAACCTTTGTCATATAGGATTTTGGAGTCTAGGTAAGCATAAGTGTGGCAAGCAAGTGGCAATACTGTACCTATGTTTACGTAAACAATAATTACAAAAAGAGGCGATTCAAAAGGACATGAAAATATTTGTTGAATCTCGGCTATGCGTGTGTAGTTCTCCTGCATAGTGTTGTAAGTTATGCAGTCGCAGCTACGGCAACCAATTACCAGCTGATGGGCCGTAAGCCTGTTTGCCTACTTAGTTATAAATGAAAAAATGTTGGTTAGTAGCTAGTAGCTACAGATGAACGGGACAAAACTGTGATATACGGCGTCTACTCTAGTATACGTAAGTAGGTACATAATAGCTCTTTCTGATCTACAAGACTCGAGTTCTCGAGTTCTAATTTTGAAGACTCGAGTCAGTTTTGCAGGGCTCTGTAAGCTCAACAGGCTTGGAGTTCCAAGACTAGGCAAGCGTGAGTTCTCTAAGCAACAACGACTCAAGCCTTAAAATGAATGTGAGCTGTTCCTGAAAGCATACGAGAACTCAGGGCGTGATTTCAGATAAATTTAATCCACTCGAAAAACAAAACATAACCCTCTCTCTTTAAGTAAAAAGACGCGGGCGCAGGAAAAGGCTCCGATGCAGAAAGCGACGAACTCTAATCACACGCTTTGCAGTCGAACCTTTCGCCAGAGTAATTAAGTTAGAAGACTACGAGTCTTGTACATCACTATTAGTAGAATGCTGTCAGGTCTTCATTACCGTTACTGTATAAAATAACACGATAGGTAGTCATCAGATCGTAGATATGTATCGCCTATTTCTATTCTAAACCAAATTAGATAATTTTTTGCTTGACACTCCAATGCAAACACGTAGCCAGTAGCCATGTACCTACGTTTGTCGTAACGTTTCTTTTGGAGCGGTCCAGCTTCTTACCTAATAGCCCAATGGTAAAAAATATATTTATAGCAATTTCTCACCGGGGTGCTCATCTCGCGCCACTCGTCATCTGAATACATATATAGAGATTCTGGTTTGACGCACCAAAAATCTTGTGGTGGAGCCATAAATATAATGTTCAGTTGATACCATGCGATCGGTAACTTCAACAAAGCCATGAGAAGGCTAATCGACAGTTGCCATCTTCCAAATTCGCCAATAGCTTTGGAAGTGAGGTCGTCTACATTGCAACCCGTCATTGTGTCCGATTGTTCAACTGTATCTGCATAAAAATTAGATAATATAAGTAGATAAATATTATTTTTAGGGTTGCGTACCAAAAGGGTAAAAACCGGCCAAGTGCGTGTCTGGCCACGCGCAGTGTAGGGTTCCGTAGGTAGTTGCGCATGCTAAGTTTGAGCTCACGCCTCTAAAAACGTCTAAAAACTCATTTTCTATTGAATTAGTATGAAATTTTCCTATTCTGAGAACGTAAATGTTATAAGTTCGCATATAACTTTTTAATTTGTAAACTCTACTTAGCTCTAATAGTTTTCCTTTATACTTCGTTATACTACCTACTACTGTTGGAATTTCTTCACGTGTCCAAATATAACCGTTTAGAAGATAGAGGGGGGCGACACTTGACTCTACAAACAAAAATTTGCATTAAGAAACCAAATATTAAGTATAGTTTAGTACGAACCGAAAAAATCGATGCACGAGCACGACTATGTAAGGCTACTTTTACTGATAAAGAACCCAAAAAAAACCCCTCATCTTTAGGAATGGTAAGCCTAAGCACGTATGAAACACTGTAGGTATGTTTGTATGTTTTCACTGCACATTTAAATTTTCACTCATGAACAAAGAATAATTTTACTCTAATCGACTTGATGTGATGGGAATGGGAAACAAGACGTAATATTTTGCAAGTAAGTAAATAGTATTTTAGATTTCTGTAGTACTTTATTTATGTTATTTTAACGTCACGTGCGTGACACGTGAATTTTTTAAAATTGTTTTTTTTTAAATATATTACAAGCTTGTGAAGTGTGTGTTTGTTTGTGCGTCGATCACATGAGAACGAAGAACCTAACAATCAAAGTAAATACTTTTTATAGATATATGGATAGGTTCCAGACAGGCTGACGATGGGATAGTGCCAACAGTAATTTATACTAGAAAGATTTTACTTAAAAATTTGAGATAAGTACCTTTTTCCCCAAATGCTTAAATATACCTGTGTTATCCATATTCTCAGTTTTAGCTCAGCACAAAGTACACCAAACCACACACCAGCGAAAGTAATCGCAGACTATTTTGATGGAATCAACCGCATAACGAAGCGACCTACAAGTAGCATAGCCTGAACAGGTCTCCAGACGGATTTCTTAACTTGTGTACCTACTTAATGTGATTTCCTAAACTTTCACTTGACGATGATGGCAATGCAAAATGTGCTTTAAACTTCATGATACCTACCTACCTACCTATGATACTAACTACCTAGAAGAAGATAAGTACCTATATCGATTTATTGCAGGTAGGTATTTTATATTTTATATAAAAACACACTGCCTTAAGTCCGCCGATAATAAAGTTAAATAAGTAAAAAAAAAAATACTAATCCTTGCCTAAATCTTTTCTTTGAGTTGCCTACTTACTGTAGGTATGTAATGTACTAACCTACGCTTCGCATTACTTAGTGTAAGTCTTCGAAGGTACTCGTAGTTTACCACAGGTGGGCAGTGGGTGGTAGGTGGTAGGCAACGTATGCCGAAACATCGCATGCCGCATGATAGGTACATTTTAAGCACAACACAGAAGCTTTACTAGAATGAAAAAAGGGGCCGTATGCTTGTTTGTCTCAGTTGGATAAAAAAACTTTTTAATAACTTTTATATTCACTCTTTTATTTGAAATTCCCGCTTTTCGTTTACAAACCCGCAAGCTCCGGCCACCAGTGTAGTGCCAGCCACTCGTGCGTGCGATACAATTTCCTTGGTGAGACCAAAGAGCCTTTTCCTTTGTTGGACCACACATCATGACATTACTTCAACATTAGGCAGCACCAGAGATATGGGACATATCTCTGGGCACACAACACAGCATATAGATTTATTTAAAAAAATTCTATGTCTATGGTTTTATTTGACATTTCTTTTAGTGCTGTCATAAAGATTTAGAAAATGGGCAACACTGTTCATTTACTGTCAAACAGCTGCTCACTGCGTTGCGTGAATTCTTGTTTTACTTGAAAGAAATGAGAAAAAGGGAGGTGTTTAATTAAATTTACTTTAGTATTATTAGATTCCATTGAATGTTGTCATTTTGAAGTATACAAAAATGCCTTTGGCTAATTCTTCGGATCCTTGGCGTATGCAGAATGTCGGCGATAACACGGTATGTTTGTGAATTTGTTTGCGTAGCTAATTAAATATTATTTTAGTAAAGGTTTTCCCACTATGATTACTCATTCGCTTTAAAACATTCGCGCAGCCATCAGGTAACATTTATTGTTAATTATTATTCTCATGCTTGTTTTGATTTTACGACGACCACGAAGAATAACATTTAAAAATTTTGATAGATGCGTTTGTAATTCTATCTTGCTATCATTTTTGCTTTATTAGTAGACATATAGTTAGTTTGCATACTTAGTTCGAAGATGAGTGATACATAGTTTTCAAAGAATGCATTTTCGTATATCAGTCCACAATCTGGCCTTGTACTTTGCAATCAGCCCCTCCTTTAAAAATGCGGCACGTTACTGCTCCCGCCACTTTTTCTGCTTTATTTTTGTTGTTGGGGTAGTAACTTATTGTATAAGGGTAGTCTAAGTGAACTCCGATAGTACAACCAACAATTTATTACTTATCCACAAGAGGTGGGCGAGACAATTGGTGAGATGCAGGGGGTTTGTCCATTAGTCGCTTTACAAAAGTGCATAGACTGCTTTAAGTTGCTACAGTTATCTGTGGTAAATTAATTTAAGCTTCAATAATTATCGAGTTATATTCATAAAAAATTTAAATATTTTCCGCTAAGGAATTTTATGGTAGGTTAGCTTAACCGATTTCTTATCTATTCGAATCTATTGACCCTTAATACTTCCTAATTTAGTACCTACTTATTTTAATCATTTACATAGAATAACTAAGTTATGAATTTCTTTGGCTCATGTCATAAATTAGGCTATCATGCTTGATAAAGTTCCTGTTACTATAATAATGAATTAATTGTGACATATTTTTAGCGTGGTAATACCGCACAGACTGCAAACAGTCTTCCAATGGTTGTTGAAAACTCAGCAGAGTCCCGCCAGGCCTCAACTACTGAGAGTCATGATATCAATGAGATCAATTATGAGAGAGAAGTTGTGCTCCAAGATGTTGTCAAAGAAGGCCATGAGAAAGCAGATCCGTCACAGTTTGAATTGCTCAAAGTACTTGGTGAAGGCTCCTTTGGCAAAGTATTCTTAGTAAGAAAAGTCATGGGTGCTGATGCTGGTACTCTTTATGCCATGAAGGTAAGCATTTTTTATTAAGAAATTTATTGATGTCACCTAAACAACACTTAGGGTCAGCTCAGACAGAAACACTACACTACGCGACGTGTACGACACGCTTTTGAAGATAACTAAAACTAGTTTACTACACAAAAAGATACTTTCAGGGAGAGTGTTGTATGGAGCACTGAAATATATATCTTTTTGAATACTAAACAAGTTCTATCTTTCTTTAAAGTGCGCGCCACGTCGAGTGTTGTTTCGTCGCTTCTCAGTCTGAACTGACTGTTACTGTTAAACACTGTTTATTACCAAGAATAAGGTTTAAAATTATAGATAGATTTTTTTGGATATGTTTAAGAGTTATTGTAAAATCTAATACCTGTAGTTAAAAAGAGTGGACAAGGTTTATAAAATTTAAATAATGTTTAATATTGTGCATGAAAAAATGTGGCTCCCATTTTTTGGATAAATTATTTTAACTTATTGAGTTTCCAATTGATGACTTAACATTATATGAGGATGAAAATTTGAATTTTCTTTTAGTGAGTGTTTACATAATCATCTGGGGCCTATGTCCAGCAGTGGACTTCCTGTGGCTGATATGATGATGATGATGACATAATCATTTAAATGATTTCATTAAACTGTTGAAAAGATTTATGTGTAATCAATTAGCTTTAACATCCAGTTGCTATTATCACCAAAAACGGATTTAATTGCTAGATGAAGTAGTTGAGTACATTGTAGTTCATAAACTAATTTTACTGTTTATTAGAAACAATTTTCAATTTTAGTTATTTCTTTCAAAAATATAATGTATTTTATTTGATGCTATGCGTTTTTGTTGTTCTTTAGCTGATATAATTATGTTTGTTTTAGGTACTTAAAAAAGCT
Source organism: Acrobasis consociella (assembly GCA_963555685.1). Classification (NCBI taxonomy): domain Eukaryota; kingdom Metazoa; phylum Arthropoda; class Insecta; order Lepidoptera; family Pyralidae; genus Acrobasis; species Acrobasis consociella. The sequence goes on along the minus strand of OY743112.1, from coordinate 11,505,006 downwards.
ACATTAAAAGTTAGAGATAGAGAACGTACGAAAATGGAGAGAAATATATTAGTCGAAATGGGCCATCCATTTATTGTTAAATTACATTACGCATTTCAAACAGCTGGTAAATTGTATTTAATATTAGACTTTTTACGCGGTGGTGACCTATTTTCCAGACTAAGTAAAGAGGTAAAGTATCCATGATTCATTATCTTGTTTATTCTTAGTACTTGTGGTCTATGGTTCAGTGTATAGCTATTATTAATTACACTATTTATATGATTTCTCTTTTGTTTTCCTTAAGTCTTAAATAATGTATGTTTCTATCTTATTTAACTTCACTTTCTAGTAACTCTGTTGTCAATAGAACCTTACACCATTTTTTTGATGCTGTACAAAACATAAAAACCTTTTTTTAGCAATTTTTGAAGAAACAAGACTAGCTATGAAGTTTGCCATGAAATCTATATAAAGTACTCGCTTGTAAATGAACCATTTTCCTACATATTTTTCTTTTGATAATTTGTAAAATGATAATATTTTTCTAGGTAATGTTTACTGAAGAAGATGTCAAATTCTACTTAGCTGAGTTAGCACTAGCCTTAGAACATGTACACAGGTTGGGCATAATATACAGGGATCTCAAACCAGAGAATATTTTGTTAGATGCTGATGGTCACATAGCTCTCACTGATTTCGGTTTGTCAAAACTGCCCCCCAGTAGTGATAAAGCGTACAGCTTTTGTGGCACTGTAGAATATATGGCACCAGAAGTAGTTAACCGGAGAGGGCACACATTTGCAGCGGATTGGTGGTCATTCGGAGTTTTAATGGTAAGAGCATAAACACATAATTTATTGCATCAACAAGCCCAAAAGATATGTTATAAATTTCACTTATTTATTTATTATAAAACTAAATACATTGGCTCTCACTAATTACTACAGTATCTAGAGCTATAGCTATATATGATATATATTGTTTTGGTATAATAGATATAAATTTTACTAAGTACTATGCCTTGATTTCATATTTTCTTGTATGAAATAACTAAGCCCTTACTTAAGGTTCGAGCTAATAAGTAAGAAGAACTAATTTCCTTGATATATTATATTTTGCACATATTTCTGAGTATTAAAAGGGTATTCCTATTTTTTTCATAATTATATATTCTTATATTACTTTCCTTTCCCCAGTTTGAAATGCTTACTGGCAACCTTCCTTTCCACGGGTCTACGAGACATGAAACCATGACTCAGATACTAAAGGCGAAACTTGGCATGCCCGCAAATCTCAGCGAAGAAGCCCAGTCATTACTACGAGCATTGTTTAAACGGAATCCACAAAACAGGTCAGATTTACTAGGAACCAGATGTAGCATCTGTTTGTGTAATCAATTAATAACCGTTATATTTATGAGTTATATTCAAAGAAAATGTAGAAATGAATGTCAGATGTTGCATGTTATTTATCACTTTGTGAATTCATTTGTGGTAAATTGATAAGGCCTTGATTTTTACAACGATAACCAGTGAACTTGCCAAAAGAAAAGTTGCAAGATTGGTTTTTATTAAATGCAATTATAATAGCTTTACGATTTACTGGCGAATGTTATGGACCTGTATCGCTGGTTTTACTTAGAAATAGTTCTACATATTTTTATGAGTGTCAAATTCTTATTACATTACGTATAATAAAACAGTAAAAATCACGTATTTGTACATTTAATAAATTTCTGAAAAATGAGGGTCTATAAGAAAAAAGTAACAGCACAATTTTTTTTTCTTTATATTCTCGCTAATCTGCGGAACTACTAAATGGATTTTTACGTAGTTTTCCACAATAGATTGAGCTTAGTTTGGGGCAACATATAGACTTTGTTTCGTGAAAATCTTTAGTTATAACTGAATTTCACGCAAGAGAAGTCGCTAGCGTAACCTGGTTATTAATAACTGATCATTTTCACAGGCTGGGGGCTGGTCCTAATGGTATCGAAGACATAAAAAAACACGAATTCTTTGCTAGTATAGAGTGGGATGCACTTTTACGAAAAGAAGTGAGTATTTTATTTAAATGTAGTTAAACCTATCGGAGATGCCATGTTCTTAAGGATAGTGTTAGTGGCTAACACGATCAACTGATTAAGATAGTTCCTGTACCTGTACCTACTGTACTCGGTATGACGCATGTAAATAAACTGGAGTAGTTTCGCATGTAATTAAACTGATAGTCGGCATTCCTAACTACCGAACCCTACACTGCGCGTGGTCCGACACGCACTTGGCCGGTTATTCCCGCCTGTATCGAAAATATTCATAACATGGTTGCCGTCAAGTTACACATTACTAAAAAGAAAGCAAGTTACGATTACGAACTAAAAAAACATTACTTAATTAACTAATGAGATACGTAGCTAATATCAAGTCGCCCTTTTAGTAACACTATTAGGCTGACAATTAATTAGTATTCAAAAGCGAAATTACTGTTTAACACGAACATGCTATATGCCTTTACAACAGGAGTAACTTTAAGAAGGTTAAAGCGAGGTTTTTTTTCGAACTTGAGGCTGATGAAGTGCGGGGGCGAACCGCGACAAGCTCCGCAGGGTATAACCTATTGAATTTTAAATCATTTAAAAATTAAAATTAAAAAGCAAATTTTGTAAGTTTATCATAAATAAATTCGTTTTAGCTTCTCATTGAGCTTATTTTCAGCGTTTAATTTGATCGACTAAAAAAAACCAATTCTGTAACAGAATAGCACATTTACTACCTAGATAATATGTTTGGGTATATCGTGTATTTAAAGTCTGTTCATTAATCGTAAATATCTAATTGGATTAAGCAAAACAGATTTCCGTTTGTCAGCCAAAATCTCGCCTTAAAAATTGTAGACTGCTCATCCATGATAAACGCGACTGCAACGAAGTCACAGGTAAAATATAGTTAGAAAAAAAGCTGTGCAGATTACACTTCATGTAACTTCTAATAACCTAGAGTAGGGTAAATACAGATCCTTCCATCCATTACTCCTTTTCTGATGTCAGTCTCGACCTTTCATTTGGAATCTGTCGAGATCATTACACCAGTGCTTTCTCAGCGTATGTAGGTCTACATATAACAAATACTCAAACAGGTGGTCCCGCCTTTCCGGCCCGCGGTATCGAGAGCTGACGACGCATTCTACTTCGACTCTGAGTTTACTTGCCGCACCCCGAGAGACTCGCCCGGAGTCCCCGCCTCGGCGAACGCACATGAGTTGTTCAGGTAAATATTTAAGGTCACAGCACACTTATCAACTCGGAAAGGGATCGACACCGTATCGCCTTTCGCCGCGCGGTCAACCAGGCGTCAACCTGACGTAGGCACGTAACCAAACAGGCTCAGCTTCGGTACATCGACTCGACTACGGCTGGGCGACGCCGCGCTTACCGCTCGCCGGCCGCTCTGGTCTGGCTGGCACTTGATCATTTTAAACGTAAAGTGTAGCGCACGGTTATGTCTTGGTTCACAATACGCGAGTTGGCAATCATAGCCATAAATTTTTGATTATCGACAAATAAATAAAACGCGGGTGTGAGGAAACGAAAAGACGTCAGCTCGCATACGGAGAGGCGTAAGCGCGCGGACGACGAGCCGCAAGCGCGGGGACCGCTAGTTGACCGACCAGCAAAGCGGTTCGTGAGCTGGTCCCGAGGCGAGGCGTTTACGTTACGAATCCGAATAGTGTGCGTTGCAGTAGGAAGTTTCATACAAAGAATACTGAGCTGCTCGAGTTGATACGTTTACGTTCCGTTTACGAGTTGATAAGTGTGCTGTGACCTTTACGCAGTAAAAAAGATTTTATTGGTCAGGGAGAAAAGAAAAAACTAAGAATGTCCAGCTACTTCTGTTCCCACAGAGATTGAGAAGCCGATCGGGGGAATGGGCTAGAATCTGAATCATATTAATAGGCAATGCGGCTAGCTACCTATTTACTATTTAGATTCATTTTTCCACCTTCTCGCCCACTGTCACTCTTGAATCTTGCCATCCTGAGCTCTGATTAGAGTTGCAAGACCAAAATGCTCTGTCTGTCCATTTAGGGATAAAGACGTATGTAAAAAATCTCCCGATTGAATTTATCTCATGACACCGAAAAGAGCTTGGCTCTTAAATGATAAGAAACAAAAAATCTAGGTGTATGGGTAATATGTTAGAAATAAATATTGGACGACATTAGAATCTTAGTAATGATAGTAAAGGGAAGTAAACGTCGATTTTGACCGAATGATCAAAGCCCTGCGGCGCTGGCCGCAAGACTACACCAAAGGTCAATTTTAGCGTGATGGTGGGCGATTAGCTAGAAAAGCAACAATGATATTTTTTGCATAGGTACCTTACCTTGACAAGACCCTTAAACCAACAGAAAAGCCAAGGAAAGACCAAAGAGGTCAATGTAGTCGTCATAAATGAATAATTTTAATGCCAGATCGGCGAAAAAGGTTGACATACTTTATTGTGGTTTTTATATTGTAAAAATTCTACGTAGTGATTAACTAATATTAGGTTCTTTTTAGCTTTGTATTGGTTTGTTGTTGTTTCATTTATATTTTTGTTCAGCTAATTATGACGTTATTGCAAAAGTACTCTCTTCCTGTAATTGTTATGTAAACTGAGTTTTTTTTTGGGTTTGATTTACGGGTTGATTTAGTTATTTTGTTTCATATTTTTAAAAACCTATAAATAATATTCAAAAGAAGAATCTATGTACCTACCCAAATAAATACCTCACGAGCTTATAGCCCGTCGGAAATAGACAGAAAATCATTCTAAATTCGCAAAGCGTGATGTAGTTTTGCATTTTTGGTATGTTGTATGGGTGTGTTAGGGTAGTTTCAATTAAAAAATGCAACTTCGAAAACCTTTTTTGAAAAAGATTATTTTGACTCTGTAAATTATTTAGCTTTTCGCGTTTTATTAAGATTAAGATCTCACAGACCTCGTTTTAGGTAGTAATGGTAGCTAAATATGTACTTTAAAATATTTTTGGCACTTGTTTTTTGTAGAACAAGCAGTTTTGCGAATATTTTACGAAGTATGACAATAAAATCGAAAAAGGCTATTTTCGAGAAAAAATGGTCATCTTAGAAATGCTCTAGCTCAAGCTCCTATAAGGTCAATAGAGCTAAAATAGGATCCAAATTGCAGGTAATTTGAAAACAGTTTATACTTGTAGACAACATCGTACGCAAAAAATGCATAGTTTTGGCCATGCAGGGCGAATACCATAAAAACACCGCAAATTTCGAAATTTTTCTCGATTTTCTCAATTTCCACAAGGTTTTCGAAGTTGCATTTTTTTATTTAAACTACCCTAACACACCCATACAACATACCAAAAATGCAAAACTACATCACGCTTTGCGAATTTATTGTCTACTAGCCGAAGCCCGCGACTTCGTTCGCGTGGACTTTATGTCTCTGGAAAATGCTCATCAGGCTGAACAACTTTTACTAAGGCGGCATTTTTATATCTCTTATAGTTTAGCTGGACCATTATGGTTCTGCATCAGGCGTTCCATTTTCCAAAATAATTTATGCCCTATATGTTGCCCAGGCTTAATAGCTATATAACAAAAAAAGTTTCATTCGAATCCGTCCAGTATTTCCGGAGATTAGCGTGTACAAACAGACAAACAGACAAACAGACAAACAGACAAACAGACAAACAGACAGACATTTTTTTTTAAATTCTTACTCTATTACTACGTCTCCATCGCCCCCAATATTTTTTTTGGAAATATATTTAATGTACAGACACACTTTTTTTACTGTTTTATTATATGTATAGATATAGATAAAGCAAATAATACTGAATATTCAAAAGAAATATTTTATTATCATGTCTAACTCTAGGTCTGTGGTCTAACTTCATTTATGAATCAAATTATATATAAGGCAATTACCGCCATCTAGTGTCGAGTAGTCGTACTAAATATAGTGATAAAAGCACGGATATATTTTCGTTTGACAATCTTTTTTTAAGAAGTACGGTAGATGGCAATACCTGTTGCGAGAAATCAGCGAAAAATTCTATTACACATAACAATAATGTGAGCAAAATGAAAATTATTCAGGTGTGAAGCAAACTGTTGGTTGCACAGAATTAAGTACTAACGTACAGAAGCTCATCCCCTCCCCCAAAAATAAGTGTATTTAAATTTTGTACTTTATTTTATACTAGCCGAAGCCCGCGACTTCGTTCGCGTGGACTTTATGTCCCTGGAAAATGCTCATCAGGCTGAACAACTTTTACTAAGGCGGCATTTTTATATCTCTTATAGTTTTGCTGGACCATTATGGTTCTGCATCAGGCGTTCCATTTTCCAAAATCATTTATACCCTATATGTTGCCCAGGCTTAATAGCTATACATTGTCCTTTTTTATTAAGTACAAATATTTTAAGGGGTGATTCAGTCCATCATATGGAACAACTTTTCCCAATAAATGTATATCGAAATACGAAAAGAAAATTTTCATTTTTCATAGTAATGATATCACGTGACTACTTCGATTTGTATGAAAACCGAAAAAATATTTTTCGTATTTCGATATACATTTATTGGGAAAAGTTGTTCAAAATGATGGACTGAATCACCCCTTAAAATATTTGTACTTAATAAAAAAGGATATTGTATAACAAAAAAAGTTTCATTCGAATCCGTCCAGTATTTCCGGAGATTAGCGTGTACAAACAGACAAACAGACAAACAGACAAACAGACATACAGACAAACAGACAGACATTTTTTTTTAAATTCTTACTCTATTACTAAGTCTCCATCGCCCCCAATTTTTTTTTTGGAAATATATTGAATGTACAGACACACTTTTTTTACTGTTTTATTATATGTATAGATTTCCGACGGGCTATTAAAGTAATTTTAAGGCACAATTAATACTTTTTTCTTAACTGAGCGGAAGTTATGTTGATTATCAACAAGTATATTTAAATAAAAACTGACATCATACTTAAGTTTTCTTTATTTTTCCCTCAAAACATGATCCATGTCAAAAAGTTTCGGTTTTGGCCAAAACTGAGACCGTTGCCGAAATCTGTTTCAGTTTCATTTTCGGTCGTAAAAACCAATTTCAGTTGGACACTAAAATTAGAACATATTAGTACGTACACACTCCCATTACTATCATGGTAAATCGGTTATCGCCTCCGAACTCCGAACTGAAATAGGTCAACGTAAGCACTATCTGCGAACTGGCGCTATTGGCCAAGCAGAAGCACAGTGCGAGTGGTCACGATGACCAGTCCAGGACCTCTTCTCGTGCCCTTTGTGCTCCACCAGCTGTACCATGCTTAACCTCTGTTGAATTTGTCTGCCTCGGAGGGAAGTGTAAGGGTTAGGCTACACCGGCCGTGCTGAAGCGTTCCATCGCCGTCTCTCGCTCTAGCAAATGATTACACTGAGAGTTAGAAAAGGATAGAATTATGCGATAGTCCTGCCAGATGCCAACCCTAAAAGAACAACGACACGATAAGAAGATTTTAAACAATATGAAATTAAAAGGAATTATAGTTGATTTATGATTTTAGAGTTTGGCGGTCACAATTAATGTTATTAGTATTACAATATTAATCGCGGTAAGTCCCGTAATACTATTTACAGTAATTATAGTTGATTGTTGTTAGTTTGTATAGACCATTATTTATGTATGCGCATAACCCAGCGCATAATAACTGACTAGCTCTCTTTCTTAATTCTTACCCTGTTTTTCCTGTATTTTAAACATTTTACTGTGTCCTTGGTTTTGTAGAAAACCTTTCTTCTTAATTTTCTAGAAATTATTACAAACATGAATATATGTATATTTTATTGGATTTTAGAGGCTTCAGCTTCGTGGCGCCATGTTTGTTGGACGACGGAACCAAAACGGAAAACAATCAGAATCAAAATCACGTCTCGCAAAACAATAAGTCATCGACGGAAGAGTTTTGGTCTGGCTTCGTCAACAGGAACAATTTCTTCGATGAATATAGGTTAGTGCGTCATTTACGACCGAAATACTCAATTCTAAGCATTCTTCTGACCGCGATTATTACCTTGGTATATGTAATAAATATTACACTCCTTTTTATTAGAGCATTCCAAGATGAGGATGAGCTCTTTCGATTTGAATCGGTGGAGTGAAAATATTTATATGTTTAGTAAAATTAAATAAATTTGTTAAAATGTTTTTTAGACTTAAATAAATAAAACCTTTTTTTGTAGATTGATGGGCGAATTAGGCACAGGGTCATTTTCCGTCGTCCGACTCTGTGAACATAAAACATCAAGAGTGCAATATGCTGTGAAAATTATGGAAAAAGTACAGTACGATCCTCGAGAAGAAATCGAAATTTTATTGAGGTAAGAAAACGACGGTCCTTGGACGTCGCTGTGTTAAAACTCTAAAATAACGGAAATGTTTTCGATCACTCGATATTATAATAATTTCTTTGTAAAGTGGTTCAACTGTGTCTGTCGCTGTGTGCGGCAGGGTCTCTGTCCTTGCCGCTAGTATGTATACACATTACGCGCATGCGACTAGAAATGTTTCGATAATTCGGTATTTTTTCTTATTTTTGATACTTTTTAATTACTGCATTAATTTTATGAATGAATGAATGAATGATTTATTCCTCTAAACATGAATACAAACACTATTACAAAAGAGTCACTGTAAGCTTTAACATTTTTTAAAATCTAAGATCAGTAGACAGTCTTACCCCTATTTAATTTATTTACTAACATTTACTTATAAGGTGGATATTTTACTGTATTGCGTATTTTTTTTTAAAGGCGTTACCGTAAAAATATCCTTTATGTAAGTAGGTTAATAAATTAAATTAATGTTAATGATTTAAATTGTTCCCTTTATATTACGTAAATACGTATATTTCGATATGTCACTTTCAGGTACAGTCAGCATCCTCACATAATCACGCTCCGGGGTGTGTACGAGGAAGGCGGCCGTATACTCGCCGTCACCGAGCTGTGTCGCGGAGGGGAGTTGTTGGAGCACATCACGCAGCGGCGGTATCTGCCCGAGCACGAAGCGGCGCCTATACTGAGGAATGTCGTGCAAGCTGTACATTACTTGCATCGACACACTGTTGTACATAGGTAGGTACACATTTATTTTTGGGGTTCCGTAGTAAACAAGGAACTATTATTTACTACAGAAAAAACAATTTTTTGCATGGCTCCTATGTAAAAAAAATTACTTATACAGTCTTTTTTATTTCTCGACTAATCCATCGTGTTGATAGGTCTTTCAAAAATATTGTGAGTTTGTGAACATTATTTTTCGATTTAAGGATACGTTTCTGAAATAATTGGTTTAATATTACAAATTTTTGTTGGAGTCGTGTCCCCCTCTATGTACTAAACGAATATGGACACGTGAAAAAATTCACGGCACTAGTATATATTATTTAGTTTAAAGGAAAACTATTAGAGCTAAGAGGATTTATAAATTAAAGAGAATATACGACCAACTTATAAAATGTGCCACTCGGAAATGTAAAATTTCCTATAAATTCAATAGTGAATTAGTTGACCGAGCGAGCGAAGCGAGCGAAGCGTCTCAGTTTCGAGACTAGCCAAAAATTCTTTTGTCCGTCTGTCTGTCTGTCTGTCTGTCTGTCTGTCTGTCTGTCTGTTCTCGCCTACAGGTCGCATTTCTTAACCGATTCTCATGAAATTTTGCAAGCAGGTTCAGCAACTAAATATAATTTTTTTGTCGAGCCAGATTAACAAAATTTTTCAAAATGGCGGAATTATGGGGTTTTAAAATTTTTAAACTGTCATATATCCGCCATTTCAAAATATTTCCAAAAATGTCATAAGACTTTTTTGTTGCCATTATGAAAAGGATTTTTTTTTATTTGAACAACTTTTTTGTCTGAACAACTTTTTATTCGTTATACTTAAACGGGTTTAGGGTGACTCGCGAAGTCTAGCTGACTAGACGAATATACAATACAAATCCTCTTACAAAATATACTCAAACTATTTAACGGTGAATTCAATCCGGGTTACTGAACAACTTTCTTAAAAGTACATATCTCCCCTGGGGCCCACGAAGTAATTTCTCTGAATGACTATTATGGTTATTATTTTGAGTTTCATAAGTAGTTCTATAAATTTTATCATATTTAACCGACTTAAAAAAAGTGCTTTTGTAGTGGTATTAGTAATTATGCTACGCCCCGAATGCAAAGCCCGCGAAGTAGCTTTACGAAGAGAGTAAGAAACCAATGAGCAGCGGCATAGAGCCATGGCAATACAAATAAGCATTTATTTTCTGGTTTTTCCAACAACGAGCTGACTTTGTCATTTGAAAAATGATGGGTAATTTTTTGGTAAAAGACTACTGGTACAGAACTGAATTTCAGCATCACGGTAGACCTCATATCCATGGGATTGTATGGTTGGAAGGTGCTCCTGACATTTCAGAGCTAGATCGAAAGTCATTTAAAGAAAGGGCTGTGATTGGCAACTATTTTGGAAATTTGGTCACAACCTTGAATTCGCATATCGGTAAACCTGCACAGATAATACAATTCATTAAAATCAGGTACATTATTCTGAAATAATAATCGCGAGGTCTAAGTTCGTGGCGAACTACTAGTTTATAAGACGTTTTTATTACCGTGATATCAAAAACGGCATTCGCAACTTCAGAACCTGACACGCACTTGGCCTGTTATTAAAACCTACGTAAATATTTACTACTTTCAGATAATGGTAGTGGAGGAAAATCTTTACCGAAATGAGGGTAGAGAGTATGATGATGAAAGTTTCCAACTTGCCTTTTAGCGTGTGAAGCAATGGCAGGTTGACCAAACGCTACCTGATACATCCCTATTGCTCGTGTAGATCGATGGCAAACAATAATATACCGTCTTTGTATATCTTATTATCACTCGGAATAGTCAGAATCCTAGGGGGCTAGGGAGAAAAAGGAACTTTTTTGTAAATACAGTTTCTTTTCCGATACTTAGGTCCGTATACATAAAACATCTATTTTTAATGTGCCTGCTTGAATGCAAAGAATTGAAGTTAGAAATAACCGTTCATTTATAGACCTTAGTTTTAGCCTGCCTATTCATCGCCATATAAACGTAATTATTTCTGTCCCTTGTCACTAGACGGCGCTTTATAGTAATAATTAAAACACTAAAATCTTTTATTTCTATTATTTAAATACTTATGTACTCTAATTAATTAAATATGAATTATATGAAATGCATTAAATATTTTAAAGCATATTTAAAATTTCCTTTGTCACTTTTTTGCTAGTCGTGTGTGCTGCCATCTCTGTGTGTACTGGCAACGCAACTCCAGTATTGCCTACTTACGAGTCCTGCAATAGTTTCTATGGCGATAGGTATCGGTTACTTTAGTAATTATATTTTTATTAGTATCGCATTGTGCATATAGAATATTGACCAATAGATCCTGTACCAAGATAGGAACTAAAGAACAATACTTCCATACATCATCCTGTCACTTTTTGTGACGCACGATTACAACACGTCGGAACTCTATTATGTGCTTATTAAAATTAATAGACTGATGTTCTAGCTTGTAAACAAGTGCAAACGTCATTGATTAAATATTAAGTAACATTATTATTCGAAGTAACGCCACCGGCTAGGTTTCAGTGACCTTGTTTACTTGTAGCCAAAGTACATAAAGTTTAAATAACTTTTCAAAGGTCAACTCCGACTTATGTTTGTTAACGTGAAAGTTTGTGCAGTTGGTAGGCTTTAAACATACACAAATGTCGGAACTTTAGGTGATCAGCTTTGTGTAATGATAGACGGAGGTATACATTTATGGATAAACAATCAGAGGTACAAATTTGTACACTGGCAATATTTGCGGCTAATGTTTTTAAAAGTTTAAGAATCCCTTAGACTTTCATACTTATTATATCAAAGTAGCTTTCCGCCATCTGTCCCTGTGTATGTATATGTATATGTGGACATGTATGCTTAGATCCTTTTGCACATTTCCTAGTTTTTAAGATAATTATGTCTTGTATTTATTTAATTTGTGCAAAAAATTTGTATCTCATATATACATGTAAACATTCTCCATAATTCTAACTACCCAGAATATCTTAAATGTAAATACAATTATCTTTCAGACACTCACGATCGACAACTTCGTTCTAATGAGACACGTCATCTCTTTATCCCCCTTTTCCGGACAAATTTTATGTCTAACGCTTTTTCTATTCAAGCCTCACTGCTCTGGAATGCTTTACCCATTTACATCAGAGAAATTTCTACTAAATTCTCTTTTAAAAGAAAAGTTCACGGCCATCTTTTAAACTCCCTTTCTTCATAAAGTCATCATCATCAATTCTTCTCTTCACAGCTATGTACTTGTATATTAGGTGATATAAGTAGATGTTTATGTATTTGTGTGTATTGTATAAATAGAGTATTCATTCTGATATATAGTAGGTATATAATATTTAGTAATATTTTAGAATGTACATATGTATATTGTATTGCTTTTTTGTGCCGCATAAAATTTTCTCTGTTTATCCCTATGGTTGACTGGGAGAAAATGCTTTTAGAATTAGGTCCGCCATTTCTTAAAAGTATATTTGTACTTTGGTAAAATAAAGTCTTCTTCTTTTTCTTCTTCTTAAAAATATCGCGAAAAATATTCCAGAGACATAAAGCCTTCCAACATCCTGTTCGCGACATCCGAGCGAAGGCCCGAAGACATTCGCTTGGTGGACTTCGGGCTGGCGAAGCAGCTGCGCGCAGAGAACGGTTTGCTCATGACGCCGTGTTACACCGCCAACTTCGTGGCCCCCGAGGTGCTCAAGCGAGCGGGCTACGACGCCGCCTGCGATATCTGGAGCTTAGGTATGATATTTTCTTCTTCTTCTTATATTTAAGAGCTGGGCTCTTGTCGGTGGAGTGCTTTCCATGTCTCTCTTCCTTCCGCTAAGTTCTTAACCTCTTTATACGTTTTCACGTTTAATTTACTATAGGCATATTACATAAAGGCATAACGAATGGAAAAATATTTTTGGTCTATCGGTTAGATTATTAAACACGTAATATTGTACACGTGTTTTTTCTTTTCTCTGAGAATGACAAAGATACGATGCATTGAAATTTCGCATGACACTATTATACTTCTTCTGTTATGCAGATGATACTGCAGTTGTTTTTTCTGGATCTGACTGGAACATTGTTCGCAAGAGTACAGAAATGGGAATGCGTAAAATTAGGAACTGGTTAAATGCTAATTTGCTTACTCTTAATACACAAGTAAAAGAACCCAACCTAATACTTACTTTAGTATAAAAATACACCACTGTAACGATACAAATAGCTTACCTTGCGACTGTCCCCCAATTAATAAAGTTGGTAAAACAAAGTACCTAGGAGTAGTACTAGATCAGCGTCTGTCGTAGCACGAGCACATAGAACTTGTCAATAGTCGCATTAGAAAGTTGATATGGATTTTTAAAACGCTAAGACATGTGGCTGACAAAGTCCTGCTGAACCAAATCTATAACGCCCTAGCTCAATCGATTATAACATATTGCATCCCCGTATGGGGAAGTGCAACAAAAACTAAACTTTTGGAACTAGAAAGAACGCAAAGAGCTTTGCTAAAAACGATGTATTTCAAAAATTACCGGTTCCCTACGAATTTACTTTACCAGGAATGTGAGCTATTGTCGATTCGCTAGTTGTACATTTTAAACATGATCTTGAAATTACATAAAACCCTATTGTTTGACCCTCATATTCTAACTACCAGAAGAAAAACCCCTCATTTAACAGTGAGTATAGTAAAAACTGCAACTGCAGGACGACAACATAATTCACAAAGTACTTATCTCTATAAAATAGCCAATAAAAAAACATCAATCTACTCTAAATCTACTCATGAGTGCAAAATGTTGGTGACGGACTGGCTAAAGAAGCTTACATACGATGAGGTTGAAGACCTCTTGCGTCGTCTAAAGTAACCCAGAATAAAACACATACACACATACACACGCACACACACACACACACACACACACACACACACACACACACACACACACACACACATACGTACACACTCACCTTATTAGTCTGTTTGAATTATTGTTTTTGTATTAATTTTTAATTCATTGTTTTTTCTCTCAATACCGCTAAAATACATTAAATATAACTATTGTAATGGAAGAGCGAGGTTTTCTGTCACAGGTATTGCTATACCTACTAGAAGGCCTCAACAACTTGCTTTGTAAAATATGTTTTTACTGAATAAACGATTTATTATTTATTATTTATTACTATGTAAAAATCATACTTAGCCGTGAGGCTGGGTATGATTTTTACATAGCGGTGATGCCGCAAGCCCCCACTCCGAAACTTTGACGCTCCGTATGAATTTTTACATTTTTGGGAAACTGAAAAATACGGGTCCATTATTTTAGGATAATATAAAATACGGACTAATTACAATCATACTTTTCGGACCCTGTCGTCACCCCTATTTTCATGAAATACGCATAGATAATCCATGTATAAATAAACCAGGACTGAAGGCCCTTCACGTGCTACAATCGCATTACTAAGGAGGGTTGACGTTGAGCGGCGGCCGGTTGTAAAATGATAGCCAAATTGTTTAAACTATCTCTTCTCGATTTTTCACGGTTTTCTGCATCCTTGGGTGACCATTGCTATGCATATTATGTTTAGAGAAGGAAAAGCTGGGAAGTGTACCCCAGGCTCCGAAGCAGCACAGCCGTAATTGCAACCGGGAACGCGCTAATATGATAAAGGTCTATAAGTAAAAAAAAAGAAACTGGAAGAATTAAAAGAAATCATTTTAAGTCAATAAAAACAAATGGTAAAAGAACTTTGAATTGTTTATGCCGGGAAATCGCTGGTTCGTAGCCGATTCGAGCCATCACAATTCAAGCACCAGTCGAGTAAAGTAAATGCTTAGTTTATCGAATAGTAAAATCCAAGTTCTTCCTATAAAAAACATATATAAGAACGATAAGTTTTCATTGAAAATACTCCAAATTTCATTGTTTTAAGTTAACGAGTTCCAGTCCAATATCCTGGATCTATTATGACAAGAAGCTGATCTAATCATAAAGCTGGAAAATGGTCGTAGCAACCCTGTCGAGTTTCGGTTTATTGTATTTGTCTCGATTTGAGTACTTAGGCCTTAAAATAAAAGTATATAGGTACATAAAAAATGTTTTAAAAAAACTTTTTATATTTTAGGTGTATTAGCGTACATTATGCTGTCTGGTCGGACACCATTCGCTTCTACTGGCGACGATACACCAGAAGCAATTTTGGCGAGAATCGAATCTGGAAAGGTTAGTCATTTTATCGTGAACTCATTAGTCAGTATGAGATGAATTATCTATTTACCTGATTATTAATAAATAAAAATTTATTATCTTGCTTGCTTGCCGTCACCCCATAGATCAAATGGACCATTGCTAACCATAAACAATGGTGTCTCTTCTATTATGGGCTAGTTTATGAAGTACTTAGTTTTCGCTTACTATGAAATTCATCATAATAATATGGAACCAGATTTGGCTCCTGATGGCCTTTTCATAGAGATTCCGGTCTGACGTCTTGATTTAAGGTGGAGAGCAATGGAGGGCATAAGTGGCGCCCTCATTTGAAATAAATTCTGGAACTCTTCCATATTGTGTCCGTCTAGCGTAATAACGTGATTCTGCTTAAAGTGGCCCCCTACAATATGCATATTTTTGTAAACCAGGTGGAGCTATCATCGGGCGTGTGGCGCGGCGTGTCGAGCGAGGCGCGCGGCTGCCTGCGGCGCATGCTGCAGCTGGAGCCGGGGCTGCGGCCCGCCGCCGCCGACCTGCTGCGCGAGCGCTGGCTGAGCAGCAGCGCGCCGCCGCCGCCCGCCGCAGAGCCGCTCGCGGACGCCGAGGCGCCGCCGCCGCCCGCCGACCTGAGGCGGGCCGTCGATCTCACCTATCAGGTTCGTCGCGATGTGGAAAACATCAACAATAGCATGACGAATGGAAAAATATTTTTGACCCATCGGTTAGATTATTAAAAAATATTATACACGTATTTTTTCTTTTCTCTGAGAAATAAAAATTAACAAAGATACAGCGCATTGAAATTTCGCATGACGTCACGGCAACGCCGCAAACCCCCACACTAGAACTTAGATGCTCCATATCTTGGTCAATTTTGATGTTTTTGATAAACTGAAAAATACGGGTCCATTATTTTGGAATATTCTAAACGACGGACTAATTACAATCATACTTTTCTGACCCTGTCGTCACCCTATTGATGAGCTAAGGGCGCCGTTGTTAATCGACTTCCAAAAATGTGTTTTTAATAGATAGAGATTACGACGAATTTATTCGTCACAATCTCTATGTATTAATCGTTCGTAAATCGTAATCGTATAACTATCGCTACGTACAAAAATATAAAAAACGGAACCCTTCTAGGATCACTTGTGCGTCTCTGTCTGTCACAGCCAATTTGCTCCAAATCTACTAGACCAATAAGCTCGGATGATGATGAAAAACTGTAGCCGACTGTATACGTGTGTCCGTTAACTCATAGTAATAATAACTTGTTGTTACAGGCGATGACAGCGTCCCCTCTGACGCCGCAGGTGCTGGGCCCGGTGTCGCAGTCAACGCTGGCGCAGCGCCGCAGCAAGCCGCAGCGGCGTTTTCCGCCCACGCAGCTTTAGATGACGGCCACGCTCTTCGAACACACCTACTCCCCTTTGTACAAGGTATTTGAACATTAGATTTCGAAATCCAAATGGCATACCGGTAAATTTAAAGAGCTTTGACAGTGTAGTGAAAGGTGTTTTTAGTAAACCATCATCACTTACTTCGTCAATATCGATATTGCGTGCATACGGTGAGTGCGTACGGATTACGAGTAGGTATGTGTCTGAAAAGTATGCCGGTCAAATGCTGTAACAATTTAACTAGCAAGTAGCGCGTGTACGATATTGTCATCTAGTAGGTCGGTAAAAAATCCGGTATTGATAGAATGCAATGATATGACTAGCTTTAGATATTTGTCACATGTTCGCTCTTGTTCAAAGTATTTAAACATTGACTTTGTCGGAATTAGAAATGTGTAGAGGGCATGCTAGACGACGATAATGATAGTACACTATCATGAACGTGTTCGCGCATGAATATTACGTGTCAATGTCAAAAAGTCGGTATATTTCGATGTCGCGCATGATAAGAACGAGATTATATAGGTAGATATGTCAAGCAGCTTTAAATGACGGCCGCGCTAACGAAACAAACACATCTACCTGTAAACTACTTGAGGCTCGGATTTGGTCAAAGATACCTAAACAGAGGGAAATAGTATTGTTTATGATTTATCGCCAATTTAGTTGTGTCAAAAATTTTCTTTTATAAGAAATAAGATGAGAGAAATATTTAATTTTTTCACTTCAAATTGACTATAAGGTTGTAAACAAATTTAAACCATATACACGCAGACAAATGGCTTAAATTAAGACTTGATTTTTTTGCCATTTATAACGATATTATAATAAAAGGTTACCCTTACCAGATATTACCTTTGTAAAAATAAAGATTATAATACTTAACATGGAAAGGCATGATGCCAAGTCGAAATGTTATGTGCATTTATAACGCAGTTATAAAGAACAAATGACGAGCGATCAAAATAAAATCGCAAACGTCTTTAATATTATTTTTAAGTTATGTTGCTTGCAATTCAGTTTAAAAATGTATGAGTGCATGTAAGCGAAAAATTAAGAAATAAACTCTGAGACAAAGTTCTTGTTAGCCCATAATGGAAGTCATCTATTTATTGTGTCTTGGTCCCTCGCGTAATTTATGCAGCGCTGACCCGTTTAGATAGTAACTAAATACGGAGCATTACATAGTATCAAATTTTTTGTGTGTAGTGATAAATAAAGGTTTTATTAATAGAGCAAAATTTAAAAATAAATTAAAACTTGTTTACCAAAAAGTTGGTTCATAGCTTTTAACTTTGTTCTGCTTGTCTTTCCTTGTTAAATGAAGTAACGTCTGTCGTTATTAGGCAAACGCTAGAGTTTATTTTAAAATAAAATAACATTCTTTCTATTGCTTGAAACATTTGATCAAACGGGTCAGCGGTGCGGCGATGTACGCCAACGTTATAGAGAGGGATAGGTTAATCTGCGTAACATTACTTAGTACTTAGGACCTTGGTATTTTGTTAAAAATTGAATATTCAGTTAGAACAGAGCGCAGATTTTTTAAATTACAACATGATGGACTGTTTCGCGGTAAGTTCCCCGCGTCGATGCATTCCATCATCCTAATTCGTATCGTTAAGAAAATTTACAACGTAATATACGTTAGAGCTGTCTTCCTTTTAAATATTTACATTTAAGAAAAACTATTTTGTTGATGATTTGTTGCTTGCCCACCTACTTCTTACAACTTAGTCTATCTGTGCCATTAAAATTCAGATGTACCTATTTATTAATTCTATCGACGAAGTTTTGAATTTCGGAAATCCTTTTTGAATTATTGTCACAAACATTTATGTGGAAAATTATATTTTTTTATTACAAAGATTTATTTTTATACAGTATTATACATATATGTCCCCGAAAATAAGATTTGTATAAAACTTCTCTTGTTATTATGTAACATTGATTTTATTCTCTTATTAATTATGAGATATATTTATATTTTTATAAGAAGTATCCATTAGAAATAAGTAAAGTAGATATAAGAGAAAATTAGCAAATTTATATAATTTTGCATCTTCCAATTACTAAAAGTGTTGCAAAAGCCGTTGAAAAGTAAAATGTTTTTGCTAAACAAGATGCAACACTTTTATGTGATTTTGGATTAGGTATTCAGTTTATGTAGACCTACTACTTAATATAGTTAATTACATCAGAGTGAAAGAAACATTTTTCAACTTTTCTTATGCCTGTCAATCTACTTATATGCATTTAAAGTTCAATTATTTCATATCATGAAGGCCTAACAATTAATTACTACAAATACGCGTATCTTAGTCTTCAAATATTCGTTAATGGCAGGTATGATTTTTAGTCCTGTTATAAATGAACCATTCATTATCTTTATCTATTTTTTAATCTATTATCTCATCTAGGCCGAGTACTTTGGTAGATGGGAAAAGAAGCATTTTTGTTGTTGAAATAAATGTTGTATTCTAGGACATCTATACTATATTTGAACTTTTGAAGTATTATTTGATGTCGCGTAGAAATGTAAGAAATGTTGTATGTCATGTTTAGATATATTTTCGTAAAAGGTAATACATATTACTGTATCTAATATTGTCTATATATTATTTTTGTATAAAAACACTTTAATTCACATTTTACCAAAGACATTATTTTAGTCAAATTATTAATCTGTTATTACCTAATTATACTTTGTATGAACCTACTTTTATTAAAGTCAATCCCCGTAATAATTCTACGTACCTATTAAGTATATAATTATGTCTAAAAGTATTTACTTATAAAGTATCAGCTGAAGGAATTGATCTTGAAGTTAAATAGTGAATAGTTATCTATAAATTATAATTATAAAACATTTATTGAATAGATCAAAAAATTAAGTTTTCATGGATATACATTAATAAAATTATTTTTTTCTACAACTTCGTAATAATTCGCACATGTAGTAGAAAAACATTTACATATCTGTCCAAGAACACGCACGTATTACAAGTAAAGTATTGAAAAAATATTAATTGATAAGAAGTTATTATTAAATTGAACTTATTGGCTGTTTAATATAGCTATCGCGTGAATAGTTACAAATTTATGAATTAAGAATCAGGTAGTTATGAAAAAAAAATGATTTTAAACAAGTCATTGGACTACTGATTCATTTTGTAATATACAGGCTGACTAGACTGTTCACTTGGCAAGTTCAGTCTATGACACTTAACTACTTTTACCAAGAAACAATAGTGAACTAAAAAAAAGTCAAGTGTAAAATTTGATCACGTATTACAAATATGTATATTTAGAACATATTTGGAAATGTTCATAGTAATAGAAAGTTTGCCTGTATCATGGTTTGGACTTGTCCTTAAAGTTTCTAAAGTAATTTACTAGTCAACTTGTATGTACATAATAAAGTTATAATGTGGGCACCAATAATCACTCCCAAATTTAGATATATGTTTATATTTGATATGTAATTAGTCAACTATGTGACTACAAAAGCTTATAGGTACTTTAATATTAATAATAAATGCATAAAACGTAGTAGCATAATATGAAACAATGCATTAGTATTGGAGTTTTATTTTTTAATATCTTATGTAATTATTGTCTATCATTTCATCACAAAAGTATAGTATTCTTATAAGATTTTCATTTGTGATCATTATTTGTATTATTATATTCACGTATGAACATGATGAATGGAAGCAGTTGCTGTTGTTGTAAAAAGCCTATAAAATCATTGTAAGAGTACAAACAATCTTAAAATATTCTGATCAATGATCATTGTTTAGATTACTTATATTAAACGCTGGTATCATTTTAGGCTTAAGTATTCACTTAAGTATATTATAGTAAGATTTGTAATGAACACTATTTCTTGATAACGACACTATTTCTCAGTAGAGGATTTTTCTAATTAAATAAAGAGCCAAAACATAGGATTCCAGCAATAACAAAACGTACTCTCGCTAAGTGTGTTGCCCCAATAATAAGGAGACATAATAATGTAAGTTTTACAAATATTTAACTGCTGTGGAAATAAATATGTTGGTTATGACGAATGAGAACTAACTCGTAGTTTACTGACAGAGCTTGCCCACCCTATTGTTATTTAATTATAAAAGAAATATTTTCATATTGGCTCATAATAAGACAGTTGAATGTTAATATACTCGTAGATAGTTTTCTATGAACACTGAGTATGTGTAGCAAATAAAATCACTTTACATGAGCTTTGGACTTCTGCTTTAGACCAATTAACAAGGTTAATGAGCCATTGGTTTGCCATTATTGTGAAGCAAGATATTAAGGTTCTCTTTCTTGTATGTTATTTTAGTATGTGGACAAAATGAGAACATGTCATTTTGACATAGCATGTTGTTGACGGTAATTTTCTTCTATGAGTCAAAAATAACAATGTTTGATTCATGCAATAAATAAAATCAACAGGCTTAAAATTTTCCTTAAAAAACATTAGTCATATTTTCTTTTTATGCAAACAGTCGAGTGAGCAGTGTGCGCACGATGATGTTATTTATTACGCATTAGGCACTTGCTGTATAATATATTAATCTGTGGCAGATATTAAAGGCGTTAAGTATCGCTGAGTGCGGCTACACAGTGGCACTTTATCTTAAAGTCAGCGCTTGTTTGTTTCTTTATAATCTGTAAATAAAGCTCATGTAAACTGAAGGTCACAAACCCATGTTAACTTTTATAATGTTGACTTGTGCGAGCTGTGAACAGGACCACCAACTGAGAGATACCAATGCTTTATGTGGTCTCTTAGTAAATGTTGCATCGTCACATCCTTCTATTTTTCTATAACTGGCATAGAAATCAATTTCTATTAGATAACAAAGAAAGAACTTGTATTGAATTAGAGATGTAATATAATATATTGTTGACATTGCTTATAATTTTGTTTTATTTATTCTTTTACAACAACCCTATTCTGAACTAAATATATATGTTGAAAGTAGCATATATCAGTAAGTAAATGGTTTACTCACATATAGAGTCAGCTACTGCTGACATGTTTCGACCTCATCCGGAGGTCTTCATCAGGGCGAATGTGACTAGAGGCCCGTACACCGCACCAGCTCGCGACACACTAATATGTATGATACGTGAGTAGCCCGTTTACTAAATTTTATTACTGAGTGTATCTCACATTATTTTAAAAAAAGCGTTTATCAGCTTTAATATCTGATTCCTCAGCTACCACAGAGGAAGTCAGGCCCTTTAAGCTCATTCAAAAAGAATTTAATACGTTTTGATGTGCTATTTTTCAAACGCGGAGTCACTAAACAAACAATTTTTTGTATGGAAAAACCATTTGTTTAGGTGACTCCGTGTTTCAAAAATAGCACTTATGGCCTCTAACATATTTGAGAAAGAAAGTAAATGGTCACAAAAATAACAACTTTATTTGTAAATAAATACACTGAAGTGTATCATCACATCACACAATTATTTCACACTAACACCTGTCAATGAAGCAGCAACTACTGGCCCTTTACCAGGGATTAAAAGAGGGCTTCCCTTATAGCAGGCCACTTTATCATCATTTGTTTTTAAGTCAGGAGCGCAGGTTTCAAATATTTTCTTTTTTGGATTCAATATAGCTTCGGGCTCTCGTGGATAACCTTCACAAGTAACAAGATCTCCAGGGGTAGCCCCTGCAGGGGGTAATAATACCTCAACCTTTTCAGGTGATGAAGCACACATAACCATAGCTTCAGAAGTTACTCCCCTCATCTGAAACAATATTTGAAACCTGTAAGTTACTGGCAAAACCCCATCTATAATAATGAACCCTTGACTATTTTGTACTGACGTTTTTCACATTCTAACATTGTATATGTCACCGATAAATAGCAAGAATCGTAACTTGATCAATTTTCTAGTTAATTGATTAACTGACGAAAAATAACAAACGTTAGTAGAAATGTATTATTTAACGCAGTGCATTTTAGCTAATTGGTCAACTTACAGTACCTGGCAGTAATTTAATAATTTACGATTGTGCCACAAGTAAAATCATCCACTAACGGGCCAATCGTTGCTCAGTGTACTATTTAACGGTATACTATTACCCGTCACATAATACACTGTTATCTGACTGGTCGAGGGCATTTTATAAGCATTTAGCTATTGTTTATTTATAGAGTTAACAAACACTTAGATATGTTATTTTAATACCGATGATAAGATGTGAAAGATCATGTATATATTTTTTTATATTTTATATTTATTCTTATTTAGCCATACAGTTTTATGACTTAGTATAATAAAAGGAAAAATATTTTAAATAACAAAAGATACTTGAGCTCAGATATTATTTATCACTTATTAACCTAATAAGTATTATAGTTAGTTTAATCAGTAAGTACAATCAGTCTGAATATCTATTATTTGTACTTATTCGTATTTCACTTATTTAACCAATCAACGTACACCTCGCCTTCGTCGGATGATCTTACGACAAGGCGCCGTAAATTAATCAATTTACTAAAATACATACGTTAAATAATACATTTTAACTGCTGTTTATTATTTTCCGGGAGTTGATCAACTACCTTGAAAATTGATCAACTTACGAGTCTTGTTATTTTCCAGTGACATATACAAGGTGGATTTAAATCTTTGTAGTCCTTTAAAATACTGACTATACTCATGATCAGTGATCGGAATAGGTAGTGCAATTTTGTGGGATTTCGTGACGTAATATTAATATGGATATGCCTATAAATCCCGCTTGGTAGGGATCAATAAATTTATAAAAAAATATCGGAAATTAATAAAACCGACAAGTTACGAGTTCTAAGCATAGAATATACTTCGTTAGGTATGTACTTATTGGAGTTGGTATATATTGACGCTAAGCTTTACAAACACGAAGAAATTAATTCCAAGAATTTAAAGCTATACCTGGTTAATGTATTGTTTATTGTCATCGTGATTGATATGGACGGTAAAAATCATTGTTACTATGTGCGGGAGAAGAAGATAACATGATATTTAGTAAGTGCTGCCTCATTCTTTTTTTCTATTGCTGTATGCCCTATAATAGGATTTTGTATCACTTACGTTCCCTGGTGAGTTGAGTATGCACGTGATGATTTTGGCCTGGAATCCCGATTTAGACGTCATCAGGACGTAAAGATCATTTTCCACACATAAATGGATTTAAGACGTAAAAAGGAATAGGCTGTCAGTTGAAAATGTAGAAAAAATTATTGTAATTTATTTCAATGTCAAATAAAGCGTATGCTATTGAAAATAGAAACAGCATATGATTTTTTTTAATAACAATTACCTTGGTAAAATATTACTAAACAACGTGGAAGGGACATACCTGTAATAAATCGAACCACAACCTATACTTAATCAATACAGTATAATGATAATAAAATAATAGTCGAAAAACAAAGAAATCGACATTCCCATACAAACAGCCCGACCGGCTGCACACTTTCGTATGGAAATGCCGAATTTATTTTTTAATTTTGGACTGTTAATTTCATTATACTATAGTGATCTAGTATAGCCCGTGGTCCGATTTATTACATGTATGTCCCTTCCACGTTGTATATCGTAATTTTTTCTCAAAATTAATGTTGAGTGGTAAGTATCTCGCAATAACACTCATGCAAAGCAGGTGTCGTGAGGTATTAAGTACCTAAATATATCGGAGAGTGAATATTTTTATGTTGTATGTATATTTTTTCTTTAATATACAGCTAGTATATGTATAACAATGTAAAACGCTATACTTATGTATAGTGATGATGTAAAAATTTCAGAAGAAAATATATTTGATCATAACAATTCTTTGAATCCCGCATCCCCACAGGCATATCCATATAATTATAATGTTTAAGGTCATTCACCCTAAATTGCACTACCTATACCGATCATTGCTCATGATACAAAGTAATTTAGGACTAATAAAATGACAATCAAGTCATCGTTTTCCTATTAAAGAAAACCTGTAAATATGAGATAAAGATATTAAAAAAATGAAATTTACCTTGACTGGTTTCAAGTTACAAAGCACCATAACAATCCTATTCTGCATCTCTTCAATGGGTACATGATTTACAAGACCTGATACCACAGTCCGAGGTTTCTCTTCTCCACAGTCAATCTTTTCAACATAAAGAGTATCGGCATCAGGGTGCTTATTGATATCTATAATTTTGCCAATTCTGAAGTCTAATTTTCGCACATCTACAATATCAATAGGCGTATCATTAGCTTTATCTTTGCCTTTTTTAACTGGCTCTTTATCTTTTTTTTCTTTTTTAGCAGGTTTGGGAATCTTTTCATCCTCAATTACTTTAGTTTCACTTAAAGCAGAAGCATCGGATTTGCCGGGTATATTATATTGTTTTTTACCATTTAATGTTTCCAGCCTTATTAGTTCACTCTTTGCCTGATCCACCTTTGCCGCCAGAGAAAAATTCTCCTTTGTGAGTTCCCTTATTTTTTCGTGAATCTTGATTTTCTTAACCTCCTCTAACTATAAAATAGACGCAAATATAGTTTAAAATAAACAGATTATAGAATTTTAAAAAAATTACAGAATTTCAACACGAAGTCACAAAACTAACCTTGCTTCTTAATTCTAATATTTTCTTCTCAGCTACTTCGGCATTGTTCATCAATCGTATAACAGCACTTTGAGACATTGTTCTTTTTATCAATATCTGAAATACCATCGAATTTAAAATCTTCGACTGATACGACTCGGCAAATAAATGCCACGATAACCTAAAAATAGTAAGGTATACATAGGTATTTTAATTTTAGGTACCTGTGTCTCCTAAGTCAAAATATGACATTGACAAAAAGCTGCAAAGAGCAAAAAGTTGGCGAAAAGGTAGACACTAGACACAACTTGACATTGTCATCACCACGCACACGTCATATTTTGCCATAAACAATAGGAATAATTTGCTTGATCCGCGGAACATTGGTGCCATTTTTGAAACGCGGACTCAGTGTTTGTTTTACGTGTGTAAGTGGCCAATACTGATGTCAGATTTTTTCATGCCGCCTTAAGGCATATAACATACCTTGACTGTCATACAATGATGACAGCCAGGCAGAATCAAATGCGTAAGAGCTCGAGAAATATTTTTTGTACGGAAAAACCATTCTTTCAGTGATTTCGCGATTCACCAAATGCTCGCGTAAAATAATCTTACCGTGAAATCTCATTTTGACGTGATAACGTCTTTAAGATCGTTTTAGTCGGGTGACATGTTCAGAAACTTGTGTCACACCAAAACCTCACGAGCGCGATCGCAGGTATAACGAGAGAGAGACGGAATGATCTCCCGTCTCATCTCGAGCGCTGCCAGTCATTCCGTGAAACGACGTTATCACGTAAACATCTCGATCGTAAACCTACTTTACAAACAACCAATTTTTTTTAGTATGTTTTCAATTTTTTTTTTCCAGTTCACTTATCATTTAAAAAACATTATAAAAAGTAATTATAAGACAAATATGTCATTTTGCAAACATATTCATTTACTAGCTGTTGCCCGCGACTTCGTCAGCGAGGACTTTAGTTTATAAGAATCGTTATTTTGATATTTTCAATAAAACCGGTCAAGTGCATATCAGGTCACGCGCAGTGAAGGGTTCCGTAGTTGTGAATGCCGACTTAGAATTAAAACTAAAGAGTTTATCATCATCTCAGCCCTTCTTCCGTCCACTGCTGAGCATAGACCTGTCTTGGTCGACACATCTCAGTCCGGTGCTGCTCACATCCAGGTGTAACCCGCGACTTTAATTATTTCGTCAACCCATCGCATAGGCTCCGTCAAGCCAGTTGCCTTCCAAGTTTTACTTTAAGTTCATGACCGTTGTAAAATTACAGCTTTTTGGTACTAATTGTCTCTAAGTAAAACCACGAACAGAGAGACAGACAAAAACGGCGAAACTATTAAGGGTGCTGTATAAACGGCATTAGTTGCTCTATATTAAAATAGATGGCGTTGTACAAAGATAGAACTAGATATAGGTATTTTTGTATTATTTGTGCAGTTCGAACCAAATGTCTGTATCAGTAGGCTAGCAAAGCAACCGAAATAAACAGAACAGTATCCATAGTTGGTTTTCATTCGGAAGAAGTTCCTGGGATTTGTACATGGTCCTCGATAGCCGATGAAGAGGCTAAGCTACCGGAGGCGACGAAGCGTGACGTCTTTGAGGCTTGGAAGTGACGTACCAGCAGTGACGTACACGGAACGGAAGTAAAGGTGACGTCATAAAAACTCGTGGATATGAAGTATGGTAATTTGACAAGAAAAGAAACTGTAAGTACTTTCCATATTGTTTGGTAGCTGTCAAACACTTAGCAAATTTTGATTTGAATTCTTGGACTTAGAATAATTTATATATGATTGGACTTAGAAAAAATTATAGATGGTTGGACTTGTAAAAAATTCTAAGAATTAGATTGGAACTTAGTTTATTTGGAAAAATCGGAACATACGGGGGAACCTATGCCCAATTTTACTTAGAAGAAAATTTGTCTTTAAAAACACATAGAAAAAATTCAGAACATAGAAAAATTTCAGAAGATAGAAAAATTTTGGTCTTAGAAAATTTTTAAAGAAAAAATTTGGACACTTAGAAAATTTTTGGAAGAAAACTCGGATACTTAAAAAAAAAATTTCAAAGAAGATTTCATCAAGGAAATTTAAACACTTTCAAGTCCAGTGAAATTTAATAACAATGGAACTAATCATCAAACAGGAAGACTTGCAATCACAACTAAGCAAGGCAAAGTCAAACTTCAAGAAAAGTCCAAAAGATAGAATAACCAAACAATACGTGAAAATAAGAATAGAACAAGTTAAGCAGAAATGGGCAGAATTTAATAAGACTCATATGGCAATTTTAAAAAATATTGAAGAGCTACGGAATACAAAATATTTTACTGATGAAGTTTATGAAGAGACAGAGGAA
Source organism: Acrobasis consociella (assembly GCA_963555685.1). Classification (NCBI taxonomy): domain Eukaryota; kingdom Metazoa; phylum Arthropoda; class Insecta; order Lepidoptera; family Pyralidae; genus Acrobasis; species Acrobasis consociella. The sequence continues at coordinate 11,477,225 of OY743112.1, read as the reverse complement.
TTTTACATTGAATTTATTTCGGAATTGGAAGAAATTTATGACAATTTTTTGGCACAGAAAGAAAATAATTGTTCAAAAGAAAAGTCACAGGCTACAACATCAACAGTAAAGCTACCTAAGATTACGATCCCTTCGTTCTCGGGTGTTTATTCCTCCTGAATGAGTTTTAGAGACATGTTTACGTCACTTATTCATAATAATGAAACCCTTGATAAGGTCCAGAAGCTTCATTACCTAAAGAGCCACTTGACAGGCGAAGCAGAGGTGCTTTTACGTCATATTCCTGTGACAAATGAAAACTATGAGCAGTGTTGGAATCTTCTAGTGAAACGCTACAACAACAAACAATATTTGGCGAACAACATTTTGAAAAGATTTTTTGGTTTAAAAAATATTTTGAATGAACCCTCGGCGGCGATTAAAGAACTTTTAGATGTTACTACAGATACGCTCAATGCATTGAAAAATCTTGCAATAGATGTAAAGTCTTGGGATGTGATTATAATTTATGTGGTAAGCCTCAAGTTAGACCAAGAAAGTCGAAAAATATGGGAAACAGGTCAGTAAGTTTGTCACTAACACGGAAAATTTACCTACATTGGAACAATTTTATGAATTTTTACAAAACAGGTACCACGCTTTAGAATTTATGGATCCAAAACTATCACAAGGTAACAGACAATTTTATGTTAATAATTATTCCCCAAAAGCAAATACCGTTCAAATGTTACATGTGTCTCAAGATGTGTCATGCGCATATTGTAAGGGTAGCCATCGCATTAGTAGTTGCAAGGAATTTTCTACAAAAGATTGTGACACGAAACGTAATTTTGTCCAAGAAAAGGGACTCTGTTTTAACTGTTTAGCTAATAACCATTCTGCGAAACATTGTCGTAGCCTAACTTCATGCCATATTTGTAGGAAGCGCCACCATACTTTACTACATTTCAGAAACTTTGAATTCAACAACATGGATAGGCAACAAACAACAGAGGCCGATGTGCATGTTGTTACTAACGGAACACAATCACCAACTGCGCACATGGTATCTGCAAGAAACCGACGTAAACATTGCTAGTCTCACATCAACAGGAAGTGTGCAAACAGTACTATTGGCAACAGCTTTGGTGAAGGCAAAATCTGTATATGGGACTCATCAGTTGCTGCGAGCTTTGATTGATCAAGGTTCGCAGGCTTCTTTTATTACAGAGGCTGCCGCACAATTACTTGGAGTTAAGAGAACTGCAACAAGTACGACTGTTGCAGGGTTAGGGGGAGATAGACGCATTGTTTCGAAAGCAATGGTCAAAGTAAACATTCAATCTCTTCATGACCCTTGTTGCATCATTCAAGTAAGTGCCTTTATCTTAGAAAAGCTAACAGCACACTTACCTTCAATCACATTGGAAGTATCATCATGGCCGGAACTGGAACAACTCAAGTTAGCAGATCCATGCTACAACACTCCTAACGAAATTGATATTTTGTTAGGAGCGGAGGTCTACGGTCAAATAATCAAAGAGGGTTTACTTAAGTCTCCTTCAGGGTTTTCGATAGCGCAAAATACAGCCCTGGGGTGGATCGTAAGTGGACAAATGCAACCGGCTTCCAGTGGCAATATAGTTAGTATGCACGTTCAAATAGACGAGTTACTTAAAAGGAAAATTGAGAAAAAAACAGAAACAACTAAGAAGATGATAATGAAAGATGAAAAAAGATGTGAGGAGATATTCAAGGAATTAACGAAATCAGATGAAGAAGGAAAAAATACTGGTAAGCTACCTTTAAGAGATGAAAATCCAACCGGTTCAAGAGATAAAGCGACAAAGATGTATTTTAACAGAAAAAGGAAGTTACAAAACAACACATCTTTTATGGAAGAATATGTAAACAAATATAAAAAGATGAATCACATTTCAACTTTATCAAAGAATGAAAGCTATACAAAAAAGAAAACCTCGAAGATAAAAGGCAAATGGAAGACACACGTAGCAAACAGACCGCCAGAGATTGTCTCTAAGGTAAAACGCAGTAATCAGGTACATGTAGCTTCTAAAGAAAATTCGGCAGATTGTGCTTCTAGAGAAATAGCACTGTCTGATATCTGTAAGAATAACATGTGGATCAATGTACCCAATTGGCTGAAAAAGGAAGTTATGAACTATACAACTGGAAGACAATCGCAGACTAACCTGGAAAAAAAAGAAATACGTTGTGGTCTACGTCATCATCATGGAATAATCTCTTACCTATACAGAGTTCCTGTAGGAAATTCCTGAAAAAGAAAAGAAAGAGGAAGACTTATCTTAGAAAAGAAGGCATAGAAGACGCTTCAAATAAATTGATAAGCAGAATTCAAGTGGAAGGATTTCATCATGAGCTAAAAGATTTAAGAAAAGAAAATACAGTTAAGAAAAAAACCAGTACTTACTTCGACAATCATTCTTTACTTAAATGAACTCGGAATAATCCGAGTTGGTGGGTGGTGAGACAGAGAGAGAATTAGATTGAAGCAGATAGTAAGCATCTATACTGCACAGAGCACCTGTTCGCAGTTATGAGGCTTCTTACAATTAGGTCTTTAGGTAGTATACTTAACGTATTTCATGCAGAGATATGTATATGGGCACAGATACATACCTTTGAACGTTTTTACATTCGAACACAGTAACTGATACTAGGAGGTAAACATAGGTATTAGTTAATTTGACATTTACATGACATCGCTACTAGTAGTAGATCATAGAAACAACCTTTCATATGTAAACATGCTTTCTTTTACACATCACTTTCACATATAACATTTATTATGGTAACCGAACTTATCACCACTATCCAACCGTTAGAGCACTAACTATATCGACAAACATCTCACCTTGGACAACATTACGCGAGTGGTAGTGTAATGATAAAAACAGAATCAACCGTTCTATTTTCAAAATGCGAGTATTATCTACAAGCAACCGATCGAATTCTATAATAATTCGTATTTTGTATAATAGGTATCTACAGTTTATTGAAGTTTTTAGCAGTTATTATGTTTTACAGTCCACATAATAGAAGTTCACTGTTTTTTTTTTTGTTATTTCTAAACCACTTGTTGTATCTTTATCAATCAACCATCAATGAAGAACAGTCGTTCTTGGTGGGCTGTTATGTATAAACGGCATTAGTTGCTCTATATTAAAATAGATGGCGTTGTACAAAGATAGAACTAGATTGTTGTATAACGGCGTCGTACATTCGCCCTATTCAAGCCAGAGCAGGGGGCGCGGGGGGGGGGGGGCGGCGGCCACCGGGCGGGCGGCTAGGGCGGCGGGCGGCGGCGGCGGCGGCGTGAGCACCCTGCAGGGGCGTCCGTACTACGCGACGAGCGGACTGTATGAAGAGGTAGGGCGCAGCGGGCCGGCAGGCTATGCGAAGGATGCAGCTGGCGGCGGTTCACCAAATAAAACCACTTTTTCTTCCTTGTTTTCCTTTATTTTCCTTTCTTCTTGATTTCACAACTGCTGGAGGAGAACTGAATGCCGCCATACAAACCTCGCGGTAATTTATTGAGAAGTTGGACCAATCAGATTCCTTGAATTTTGCACACGACACTAATTCAGGCCATCCTGTTTTTACATATAACTTTGTCTCTTTCATGGTCCAATTTCTAGTTTTCATCATTTTTCAGTATGAAGGCATTTAGTTCCTTACATGAAACTATTTTTCCCTAATGAAATACATTTTTCTCTATTATTTACAGTTTAAATCTTGTGAATACCTTCAGTATTTACAGAGTTATTTACAAAAAACTACCTGTTGTTCTCGTGAAGGTATTATCTTTTAATTCGCAGACTATATCTTTGTCTCTTTCTAATACTTTAGTATGAAGTATCTTAGGATTAATGGGAAATAAAAGACCCTAACTACACTTACAAATTATCCCTAGCTATAAAAAACAATATTTATTATAATCTCCTTACTTAATAACCATATAATTAGCTTAATTATCTTATCTTAGAGGGAAATAAAAGCCTATCTATTACTTACATACGAATGTCCCTAATCTAAGAAAATAATTTTTATTTGTAATATCAGTACTTATTATTCTTATCTTAGAGGGAAATAAAAAGCCTATCTAACATACAAATGTCCCTAGCTAAGAAATAATCATTATATCTTTATTTATTTATTTACAATTATTTTAGTACGTCGCTGACAATCTCCCCCGCAGTGCGAAGCTCTCCATCTTGAGGTAGCGACGTAGCTGTTGGTACCAGGATGACAACTCGTCGAGTTGACCGTCGTAATACTCCTCCTGGTGTCCTCACGTCCAAGACTCTTACTCGTCCATCTGGTCCCGGGTATATCTTCTGAACTTCTCCCCTTGGCCAAGTGTTTCTTGGTGATGAGGCGTCCATTATTAAGACAATGTCTCCGACTTGAGGGTCTGTAGTTTGTCTGCCATCTATTTTTCTGGGTTTTAGAATGGGTAGGTATTCTTTAATCCATCTCTGCCAGAAGTGATCTGTCAATCGTTGCGCTGTTCTCCAGTTTGCTTTGCCGATAAGGTCTCTGTCTTCAAACTCCCCTGGAGTAGCTGCTCCACAAGATCTTCCGAGTAAAAAGTGGTTTGGTGTTAGACTTTCCTCGTCGTCCGGGTCCATACTTATGTGTGTGAGAGGACGAGAATTTACGATGTGTTCCACTTCTACTAGCAGCGTGTGAAGAACTTCTTCTGGCGGTGACTTTGTTAGCAGTACGGTCATCAGCGCTGTCTTGACTGTCCGTACCATCCTTTCCCAGGCTCCACCCATGCTTGGAGTCCCAGCTGGAATAAATTTCCACTTGATACCTTCTCGAGCAGCTGCTTCTTCCAACTCTCGGTGGGCTCCGACGAAATTCGTTCCATTGTCGCTGTATATGACCTTGGGTGTCCCTCTTCTTGCTGCCATTCTCCGTAGAGCCATAATCATGGAGCTGGTGCTGAGTGAGTTTGACAATTCAAGATGGACTGCTCTTGTAGTTAAACACGTGAACAATGCTCCCCATCGTTTCTCTGTCCTTCGTCCGATGGTGACTTGCATTGGCCCAAAGTAATCGACAGCTGAGCAGGTGAACGGATGCTGATGATGTTGTAGACGTTCTATAGGATGGTCCCCTATAGGTGGGATTTGAGGTACACTTTTATGTACTCTGCACCACTGGCAACGATGAATAAGCCCTCTTGTCGTAGTTCTTAGACCCAGGATCCAATACTTCTGTCTGACCTCATTAATAACGGTTTCCGTGTTTCCGTGGAAAAACTTTTGATGATAGTATTCAATGATGAGGCGACTGATCTTGTGTTTTCCATCTAATACGACTGGGTTCTGCTCTTGGTCTTCAATATAAATTTTCTTCGTTCTTGTCCTCAGTTTTAGGATGTCATTGTCATCGAGATAGACGTCGATCTTCTTGAGTTTGCTTGAATTTTCTAATGACTTATTGTTCTTCAGGCAATCTATTTCTTTATAAAAGCTTTCTCTTTGACTCATTTTGATTAATTCTTCTTTAGCTCTTTTGAAGTGTTCTTCTTTGAGTAGTTTATACGACTTCCCCGGTTTCACAGGAAGCAATGCAATTTTGGGCTTCTTTCTTGTGGTAGTGTTTCCTGGTTTCCAGTTCTTTTCCTTGACTGTGTGAACTAGTTTCTTCTGTTGACTTTCTTTCAGCAAGTCTATAAATTGGAACACGCGTGCTGTACTTCGGAGTAAGCGTGTCCAGCTGGAGAAGCGTTCCGGGTCCGGCGTATGTTGTGGCATTTTCGAGATTGAGGTGACGATATGAACGTTCTTCTCTTCTCCCGTTTCAATAGTTTTGGTCTCAAAGCGTTTGGTTGGCCATCTTTGTTCTTCTTCGTACAGGAACGTAGGACCTTTGAACCATCTTGCGTTCTTGTCAAATTCGTTTGGTGTTCCGCGAGTAGCGTCGTCTGCTGGATTATCTTTTGTGGGAACCCATCGCCAATCTTGTGGGTTTGTCAGATCTTCTATTTCTGCGAGACGGTGGGCTACAAAAGTTTTGAATTTTCGAGGGTCTGCCTTCAACCATTGAAGTACGGTGCTTGAGTCTGTCCAGAATGTCTTCTTGGTTACTTCTAGATCAAGCTCCTTTTCTATTGTTGATGCTAGTCTGCTTCCCAGTAGTGCTGCTTGGAGTTCTAGCCTTGGAATTGAAACAGGCTTAGTAGGACTCACTTGTGCTTTGCCGGCAACCAGCGCGATGTGGACACAAGGTTGCTCTGTTCTCCAGAAGACTACTGCGGCATACGCTTCTTCGCTTGCATCTGTGAAAGTGTGGAGTTGACCCTTCTTCTGATATGGAGACAAGCATCTGGGTATCTTCAGTTCTTTCAAAATTGTTACTTCTTTGATGTATCTCAACCACGCAGCTTCTTGTTCCGGCAGAATATTCTCGTCCCAGTCAATCTTAGTTCGCCATATATCTTGAATGAGTTTCTTCCCTTGAATGAGCACAGGCGCGGCGAACCCCATTGGATCGAACGTAGACATGACGGCGCTAGCAACTTCTCTCTTGGTGGGCGTTCTTTTCTCGTTTAGGAGCTCGGGTGGTGTATTGCGGAACCCGACGTTGAACGCTAATGCATCATCCATAATTAGCCATCTGAGACCGAGGGTTTTCTCTTCTGATGAGAGTTCCTTCACCTCTTCTTGTGGGTGATCTTGCAAGCTTTTCAGCACTTCAGGTTCGTTACTTCCCCATCCTCTTAAGTGAAGACCAGCTTTAGCATGTATGTGTTGCACTTCTTTTGTTATCTTCTTAGCTTCTTCTATAGTGTAGAAGCTCTGTAGATAATCATCCATATAATGATTTTTCTCGATGGCTCTCACTGCAGCTGGGTATTCTTTCTTAAAATCTTCTGCATTCTTATTCATCGCATAGATTGCAGTTGAGGGTGATGATGTGGCTCCAAAAATCACTGATTTCATGCGATATTCTTGAGGTTTCCCGGTTCTTTCGTTTCCTCGCCACAGGAATCGTAGACAATCTCTGTCGGCTTCTCTTATTTGGATGCGTAAAAACATCTCTTTGATGTCTGCAACTACCGCTATGGGCCCTTCTCTGAATCTGATCAATACTCCAAAGAGAGACTGAAGAAGATCAGGGCCTGGAAGCAGGGCGTCGTTGAGGCTCTTTCCTTCGAATTTTGCGGCAGCATCTAGCACTATTCTTGGTTTCTTTTTGACAGGATGTACTACTGCGAAGTGAGGCAAGTAGAAAGTTTTGCCAGGTGTCGTAGAAGATGGAGCCTTTTCTGCGTAGCCATTTTTCATCAGATTATTCATTTGTTCTTCATAAGCTGTCTTCAGGTCTTGATCTTTGTCTAGTTTCTTTTCTACGTTTACTAGTCGTCGAAAAGCTTGACCGTAGTTATTTGGCAGTGTTTCTTGATCGCTTTTCCATAGTAGTCCTGATTCGAATCTTCCATCTGCCAATCTCTTCGTAGTTTTCTCCAGAATTTCTGTGGCCTTCCTATCAGCATCGTTACTTGGGCGGTTTGGTTTTATTCCGATGGATTCGATATCGAAATATTGTCGTACCAATGCTTCTGTTTCATCGTCTACTAGGCGGCTGTGGTTGACAAACTCGATTGGTTTGTTCGCTCCGGTGTCACATCCATGAAGAACCCAACCCAAACTGGTGAGAGAGGCGACCGGTTCGGATTTCTTTCCTTTCTTGAGTCTTCGTGTGACGATAAGTCCCCAATTGTCTTGTCCAATTAACAGCCGCGGTTCTTCTTTCTTATAAACGAGCTGATCTTTCAGTTTCTGGAGGTGATTGCATTTCTTCAAAACTTCATCATCGACTTCTTGTTTTGATAATTTCAGACTGTCAATCGTTCTGACTCTCATTACTTGTTTGTTTCTGCTGTGAGCCCCTTTGATCTTCAATTCAATCTTTTGAGAATCAGTTTTCTTGAGACCTTTTCCGCCGACAGTTTCTATGGTGATTGGTTCTGTCACTCCTTCTGCCCCAATCTTCTTTGCCACAGAAGTATCTAGAAGTGATATGGTGGAACCTTCGTCTAGTAGTGCCAACACTCGAGTTGATCCTTTTGGCCCATATAAATCTACAGGAATCATCTTCAGGTATGCTCTTCCATCATTCGTAGTGTGCACCGAAGTAATTATCTCTTCTACTGGCTTTTCTTCTTGAAGTGTGTTACAACTAGAATGCTTTTCTTGTGGCTTCGTTATTACTGGCGGTGTGTCTGAGTGGAGGATTGTATGGTGCCATCTCGAGCACTTCTTGCACGTTGGTGCTCTACATGTTTGCCTTGAATGTCTAAAGCGGAGGCACTTGAAACAAAGTCTTGACTTCTTTGCTATTTCCCATTTCTTATCTGTGCTCGCTTCCTTGAATTTCTTACACTCGTAGACCCAATGTTCTTCTTGACATTCTGGACACTCTTTTTTCTTGGTTGACTGCTGAGTTTGTTCCTTCTCTTGTATCGTGTGGACACCCTTTGTTGCGCTTCTTTTCGTCTCCCAGGACACTTCAGGGGGAGCGAAGTCGCCACACATGTCAGCTTCTACTTCCAGAAAGTCTTTGATGAGTACGAGTTCAGGTTTGTTGTCTTCTCGATGGCTGTGGTAGTACATAAACCATCTGTATCTCATGTTTGAAGGCATCTTCTCTATTAGCACTTTCATTGTTTCTGGTGAACTCAGGTATTGATCTTTCCCGAGTGCCTTGATTGTTGCTACACTATTCCTGACGTGGCTGGCGAACGCGCAAACATCATTTGGTGTTTCTTGCACTCTTGATATGTTCTTCAGTTTCTCCAACTCAGCTAAGGCGATAGCTCCAGGTCTTCCAAAACGAGCTTCCAATCCAGCCATAACTTCTTTTGGTGTCATAGCAGTAAACATAAGGCTTTTCACTGCCTCTCTTGCCTTTCCTTGAAGTGACCTTCTTAGACGAGCTAGGTTTTGCGTGTCTGTAAAGGCGTGCGCAGTGTCTTCAAAGGACCTCTTGAAGGCTAACCATTCTTCGCTAGCACCGTTGAAGTTTGGTAGCTCTATCATGTGTTTCGATAGGCTGTGTTCCGAAGATTTTTCTGAAAGCTTTGTGATGACACGAGCTAGTTCCTCAATATCACTTCTCTTTTCTTCTTGAGGTGGAGGTATCTCTTTTTGAATAGTTTGTGCGTGATCCAACCATTGTTCAACATGCACTTGAGCTTGTTCTTCATGAATAAAATCTTCGTCGTCAGAATCTAACTGTCGCAACTCTAATTCCGCTAGTGCTACCTTTGATCTTGCTTCAGCCACTTCTAGTTCTCTTTTGGCAAGCTGCATCTTTGCTTCTAATGTGGCTCGCTTCGAAGATCGTATTGAACGTGTATCTTGATTCAGTCTCCTTGTTTGCACTTCCGTTGGCGGTAGCTTTACCTCTTTACGACGCCTTTGTGATTCGGTAATACGTGCCAGCAATTCGTCGTGTTGCTGAATTATCGAGCGCGTTGTTTGAGGCGTGTGCGATTCGCCTTCATTTCCAGCAAAACCGGAGCGCGGCGCGACGTGCCTCCTTTCGACGGCCGAGGAGGATGTGGGAGGCGCGACGGGCGCTGCGACATCTCCCTCCATACGTGTGACCGACGCGGCGCGGTCCCCCCTGACGTCGCGGTGAGGGGACGGGTGCACGACGGGAGACGCGAGTTCTCCCTCTGCACGAGTAACCGGCGCGGCGCGCTCCCCTCTAACGACACGGGGAGGGGACGAGTGCACGGCGGGAGGCGCGAGTTCTCCCGCTGCACGAGTAACCGGCGCGGCGTGCTCCCCCATAGCGGCGCGGTAGGGGAACGAGTGCACGACGGGAGGCGCGAGTTCTCCCTCTGCACGAGTAACCGGCGCGGCGCGCTCCCCCGGAAAGGCGCGGTAGGGAAGCGTTTCCTCAGCGCGAGGCGGCGGTGTTCTTCTAGTAAGCGTCGATCTGGTTGAGATTTCTGTCTCGGTGGTTTCCGTCTCAGTAGGCGTGTTTTGGCTCCAATCAGTTGATGCAGATTCTCCTGTTGTAGCGGTGACTGATCTGGTGGTAGGCCTAGGCATCCTTGTGCTCCTTCATCCGGCTCGAAGGACCAACAAATTGTTGTATAACGGCGTCGTACATTCGCCCTATTCAAGCCAGAGCAGGGGGCGCGGGGGGGGGGGGGGGCGGCGGCCACCGGGCGGGCGGCTAGGGCGGCGGGCGGCGGCGGCGGCGGCGTGAGCACCCTGCAGGGGCGTCCGTACTACGCGACGAGCGGACTGTATGAAGAGGTAGGGCGCAGCGGGCCGGCAGGCTATGCGAAGGATGCAGCTGGCGGCGGTTCACCAAATAAAACCACTTTTTCTTCCTTGTTTTCCTTTATTTTCCTTTCTTCTTGATTTCACAACTGCTGGAGGAGAACTGAATGCCGCCATACAAACCTCGCGGTAATTTATTGAGAAGTTGGACCAATCAGATTCCTTGAATTTTGCACACGACACTAATTCAGGCCATCCTGTTTTTACATATAACTTTGTCTCTTTCATGGTCCAATTTCTAGTTTTCATCATTTTTCAGTATGAAGGCATTTAGTTCCTTACATGAAACTATTTTTCCCTAATGAAATACATTTTTCTCTATTATTTACAGTTTAAATCTTGTGAATACCTTCAGTATTTACAGAGTTATTTACAAAAAACTACCTGTTGTTCTCGTGAAGGTATTATCTTTTAATTCGCAGACTATATCTTTGTCTCTTTCTAATACTTTAGTATGAAGTATCTTAGGATTAATGGGAAATAAAAGACCCTAACTACACTTACAAATTATCCCTAGCTATAAAAAACAATATTTATTATAATCTCCTTACTTAATAACCATATAATTAGCTTAATTATCTTATCTTAGAGGGAAATAAAAGCCTATCTATTACTTACATACGAATGTCCCTAATCTAAGAAAATAATTTTTATTTGTAATATCAGTACTTATTATTCTTATCTTAGAGGGAAATAAAAAGCCTATCTAACATACAAATGTCCCTAGCTAAGAAATAATCATTATATCTTTATTTATTTATTTACAATTATTTTAGTACGTCGCTGACATAGATATAGGTATTTTTGTATTATTTGTGCAGTTCGAACCAAATATCTGTATCAGTAGGCTAGCAAAGCAACCGAAATAAACAAGCAGTATCCATTGTTGGTTTCATTCAGAAGAAGTTCCTGGGATTTGTACAGGTGCCTTGTTTACTACGATCACACATTATCTCTAGTCACAGTCTAAGTCGATCGGAATTTTAACATTGTAAACTACATGTAAACTTACACTGTTACCGAATGTTTCTGCTACGCCGTGGGTCTCTCAAAAACTGAATACTTATGCAATAGGTAGTGACTTTGCTAATACTTCATTCATCTTCCGTCTTTTGGCGAGAGTTCCCACAGCACTGATCTGATGTAGCTCTCTGCAGCGGACTGCCGCCGCTGTCTATACGTATCTCCCCCTCTCCTCCAGATGTAGCGGTGCAATGGTAAGCCTTGTCAAACATGTCTTTCGCTAGGCGGGAGATGAAAGTCAAGAAATAAGCATTTCTACTTTAAGTCCCGACGGATGACAGCGTTCCTCAAGTAACCTAGGCTTAAACATAGGTTTTCTTAAGATCGGACTTAATCATGAGCTGCGACAGTAGCCGGAAGCGAGAGCAAAGTAATGGATATAGAGCTTCCCCCGGGCCATCTTCACTATCGTCACCGTTCTATTGATGTGGACTTTCAAGCTGAGGCATCTGCCAAACTTTAGATACCCCCAAGTATTTGACGTGCGAGTGCGTCGGCAAATTTTCCCAGTAGAGCTTTAAGGATGGCAGGAAGTTAGTGTTCTCTGAGATCAATATCTGCTTAGTGTTTACTAATAACCTCTGTTTGAAGAGCTTGTCGGGTAGGGCGTCCTATACGGCTGTTTGGAGGTTATTTGCGGCGTACTTTGAGCTCAAACGAGCTGGAAATTGACCATGATCTTTCGTTCCTCGAGGAAGGAGGTCACAATCCTGAGTAGTCTTTGCATGGGTGTTCCACCCATTTTTATTGCAGTCCCTAACCTAAATTTAACCTAACCTTTTTTTCCTAACCTTTTTTCTTACGTGAGGAAAAGGTGCCTTTCAGCCACAAGAAATCTGACGGTTTTGGCTCTCACCCACTAAAAAACTCACGGTGACAACGGCGTTACCGCTTTGGCCAAGTCCGTGTGCTAAATCTCGCTCCAAAGACCTGGCACGGCGCCGGCGGCCGCTTACCAGCGGCTTTGGCTGAGCTCGAGGTACTCTCTCAGTTATCGATAGGAGTCTGGTGGTACATCGGCCTTCAATTTTATCCGCTAGGGTAAAGACGCGTGTTGACACAAGTGCTCCTTTCAAACTGGAAGACCGTATTTGTGGAGCGACGAAATCCCGTTTACATCGCCCGTCTGGCCTCCTGCGCCTTTTTTACGCTGGCAAAATCCCTTCGGACACCAGTTACGGGAGACCGGTAAGGTTATGTGGCGTTTACCACTAAAAACTCCGCGGTGTCACCTCTCAGCCACTATGGGCCAGTAGTACTGGGCGTTACAAACCGTAGATAGTTACAGAAACCGTGTATTCATACAATAGCCAATAACGGTTATCAGGTATGACAGAAACTATTTATCGAGTTATTTGGTACCTTGGTACCTAATGGTTCACTGAATAACGTCTGTATTCTGTTTTGCAAGAAAACGTGAAGCGAAACTATACTTTAGGTTCTCCTTTGCCGATTGCCGAGTCAATACGATACCACCCGAATAACCAAAACTAGATTGTACACAATGTCTATGTTTCGTCCTAACAAAAAACGGTAACAGTAACTTGGTGAAAAAAACATTAGGAAGCGTTTTACATTAGCTATGAATTTAGTTAGTACTGGCAGTGAAAACTAGTTATTGAAAATAAATAGTTTCGAGAACCGTTATTGGCTTTTGATAAATAGATACGTTACGGTATTCGTAGAATAAGTTATTACCCAGTACTATGGGCCAGCCCCGGGCGGTGACCGCTATGGCGTGACTCGCTCACGGCACCCTATGCTTTAGTCAGAGGACACCCCCTGCGCCTAACCTAACCTATGAAGTACTTTCTATTTTGATTCCTTTTTCCATCTTCTCGCCCACAATCATACTAAGAATGGCCGTATGGCGGCATTAGGTCTTGCGGTCTTAGATTCTATGTATTTTGAACAGCACCATCTATCGGTGACCAAAAAAAAACTAATAAGAATACTCCGAAAACATCAAAAATGTAAATCAACCATCTCTATCTGTGGATCATCTTCAAAAATGGCACTCCGGGTTTAAAAAAGAAAAATGATGTAGTCTATGGTTTATATTTTGTTGTGGCAATGGCAATAATCCGAAAAAAATGAATACCTACATAAAAAAAACTAACATGGCCGTTGAAACGGCGTCATAGATTCTGACGTTGTTTATATTTGTGCAGAAATAGAGTTCTTCCTTGTGTGAAATCGTATATTTATTGCAGTGTGATCTTCAATATAATGTAACCGGGGAAGATTTCGTGATTATAGCACATATTTGTGATAATGTACTAAAAGTTAAAACAGAACGATGTCAAACAACACTGTCGGCTCATCGGGGCCTGCTCCCGGCAAAATACGTGGACCTGGAAGGCCTCCGAAGCGCACTTGCACCTGGTGCGGTGAAAGCAAAACTCCGTTGAAATACGTTCTACCGACTGAGAATGGAAAAAAAGAATTTTGCTCCGAGACATGCTTGTCGGAATTCAGACAGGCGTATAGCAAAGGCGCTTGTCTGCATTGCGATAATGTTATTCGAGGTAACGCACCTTCGAGTAGCAAGAACTTTTGTTCTTCATATTGTTTGAATAAATATCAAAAGAAGAATGAGAAACGAACATCTTCTCCTCAATCTGGAAATGGAGTGAATGGCTCTGACAGTCACTCTAACAATAATTCTACTGGCTCATTCTATGATATTTATCAAGCTTTCGATTGGAATGAATACATGAAGGAAACCAATAGTGTGGCAGCTCCTCAAGAGTGTTTCAAGCAAGCTCCTGCACCACCGGTGAATGACTTTAAAGTTAATATGAAATTGGAAGCATTGGATCCACGAAATCTGACTTCGACTTGCATAGCTACTGTAGTAGGTGTTTTAGGACCCAGACTGAGACTGAGGCTTGATGGTAGTGATAATAAGAATGATTTTTGGAGATTAGTTGATGCGGGAGATATTCACCCTATTGGGCACTGTGAAAAGAATGATGGCATGTTACAACCACCATTAGGTTTCCGCATGAACGCAAGCAGTTGGCCAATGTTTTTGCTCAAGACATTAAATGGGGCTACTATGGCACCCGCTGGAGTGTTTCAGCCAGAGCCTCCAACCCCAAAGTCAAATTTATTTATGGTGGGTCAAAAATTAGAGGCAGTAGACAAGAAAAATCCACAATTAATTTGCTGTGCAACAGTAGGGGCTGTGAAAAATGATCAGATTCATGTTACTTTTGATGGTTGGAGAGGAGCATTTGATTACTGGTGTAGGTATGACTCACGAGACATATTCCCAGTGGGTTGGTGTGCTCGTGCTGGACATTTACTGCAGCCACCCGGACAGAAGAGTGCAACTGCACCATCTAAATGGTAAGTTGTTTAAAAATTGCTATTTTTTTAAAGTCAGTCATATCAAAAGAGTTTATCTAGGAACGTCAGCCTAGATAAAACTTTCAGTATGTCCATCAGCCACTTAACTCAGTTGTTAGTACTAGAAATCTGTTATTTTCCATGTATGTAAGTATTACATGTACATGCTGACACAATGGTATAATAACATAAATATCTGAAATAGTATAATAACATAATATATGTTTTTGTGATTACAAGAAATCAAGTGATTGGTGTCATTAGATAGGTTTTAAAACTCATGAGGGTTTGAAGAAAAATTTAGATTCAGTGACCTGTTACTAAAACTTAAACTCTTAGCATGACATCATCATCATCGTCAGGTCTTTTTAGTCTCCACTAAAGGAGCACGACCCTCTCTGCGCTACTAGGGCCACCCTTGACCAGAGCAGATATCATCAAAAATAAATCATTCGGTACTTTTAATACAATTAAAAGTCACTAAATATCGTTTTTATTGATTAACATGATTTTAGATTTATTATTGCAGAAACACTGATATTAAGAGTGCTATAATTTGATTCCAAGAAACTATTCTATTTTTACTTTATTTGTATCAATGAATCCCATAGAAAATGTTCGTTTTGACATTTAGAAAAAAGTGTCTGATTTGAGTCCTTGGAAACCTCCTTATTATTACTTAACAAGATAGAATAACAAGTCTTTAGATACAATTTTAATTTAAGTAGTAAAAAATTCATTATAAATATTTCAGGTTGAAACGTCCAAGTGGCATTCCTAACCCAGCTTTGCCTGAAGGTGGTTCCACTGGAGTGACTAACGCAAACACATCCCCCACCTCAACCCCTGTAGCTACTGTCAGATTGCACATCCGCAGTAGCTGTTCAGGAGGCAGCAGCTCTTTGCCAAGTTCGGTCTCCGGGTCGGGGCCATCTGGGGCGGCAGAAGCATTAGTGAAAGACTTGCTAAGTGTCCATCCCGATCCTCAAAGGCTGACGCGGGCAATTCTTACTGCATCCAGTAGTTACTCCAATATAACAAATGTACAGGTAATTTGATAATTTGGAAAGAACCTTGAAATTTGTTTCCTAGTTTTACATAATCAGTTAGTTTTTGCATGGAGGCATTCCTATATTTATAATGATTTAAATTGTTGTAGGATACAGGCCTAAAGTATTAGAATAAATAAATGAAATGTAGATGTAGATGAAATAGGAATCACAAATAGTGATATTTTTTTGCCATTAACTATTCTCAATTCCTTTTATCTAGTTTAATTAATCAATGCTTTGCAACTTGAACAAGGTAAAAAGGTAAACATTTTATACAGCACATGGGTAGACAAAGCCTTATTTTAACCGCTCCTTTACTGCTAATACCAGACACAATAGTAAGACAATAGATGTGGACATTTATTAATGTCGTCGGGACTTGACCGGTTAAATAAGATTTGATCAATACTTATGTAGTAAAACATGCAATTTTCAGGTATCATCAGGCTCAAAGAATTATTCAGTGAAAGTACCTACAGAATTGACTGTTGAGGATTTAAAGAACTGGCTGAAAGCAGTGTGCAGCAGTGTTGGCTGTTGTGTGGGCATGATCGAGGTAGATAACGGAGAGGCCGCGGGACGGCCTTGCACCCTGTGCGGAGAGTCTACTTCCAACAACGTGTCCTCTGCTGTTACTGTGAAGAGAGAAAGGCCAAAAAGTGTTAGTTGCAAGTTTTTTTATTTTTTTTGAATATTTTTGTTTTAATGTACAGGCTTTATTCATCTGCTACCTGCTACTTTTTGATACATCGTTTATTCAAGCTTATTTTTAGTTGTGGTTTATTAAATAATCCTAATATGTTTATACCATGCATGAGTGAACAGAAACTGCGAAAATACTTGCAAGAAATCAAAATTTACTTCTATGTTCTTGCAGTTTTAAGTGGGATTCGTTCAAACAGATGTAATGCATAGCACAACCATGATCATACTAATATTATAAAGGCGAAAGATTGTGCCTGTGCATGTATGTTTGTTATTTCTTTACACAAAAACTGACTGGACTTTTTTGATAAAAATTGGTAAGCAGGAATATGTCACCCTGGATTAACAATTTAACATAGAGGCTAATTTAGGCGCGGGTAACACCGCTGGGCGCAGATAGTAATGAATAAAAGTTCTTAAATAAGCTTATGTTTATAGTTATTATAGTCTCTACATGCCTTTCATTCCAATTCTTTTAGCTGTTTTGGCTTTAAAAGAAAGAAAGAAAGAAAAATACATTCTTAGGGGCAAATTAAAAAAAAAAATATTTTTTTAATTGAAATGAATCTTAACCCTTTGTAGCATCGTGTTGCATATATGCAACATACTGGATTTTTTTTATTTTATTAATTATTTTTATTACTTTTAATATTTTTTAAATGTTTTAAATTCAGTTGTAATATCCTTTTGGTATTTAATAAAAGAAATTAACTGTTCAATAAATCTTTAAATTTTTTTCTTTTTTTGTCTATGCCAAGTCAACTTTCTTGCGACAACGAACTATAGCCATTTTTTATAATTTCCGTGTTATTTGGATAATTATTGACCAATGATGTAAGTTTTATGAAAATCGAAAAATTTGCGCTACAAAGGGTTAATCATTATCAAATAAATCCTATCATAATAATATGAATCTTAATTTTTAATTTATTTTGTAGGATTATTCCAGCATCAAATGAAAAATGTGGTGAATAAATTTCAGGAAGAGGCCGCGGGCAGCGTGAACGGCAACGGGTCTATGGGCGGCAAGCGCTTGCGCGCGTCGCCCGAGCGGCCCGAGCCGGCGTCGTCCACCACGGGCGCGCCGCCGCCGCCCGCGCCCGGCGCGCCGCCCGCCGACTGGTCCGTCGAGGACGTCATCGGGTTCATCGCCTGCGCAGACCCCGCGCTGGCCGCGCACGCTGACCTCTTCCGCAAGCATGTGAGTTCTTATTTTGGTGTCGTTGGCTCAAACAATTAAATTTTTTCCCTCCAGAAAGGTGCCACTTTTACACCATTGTTCGAGGCCTCATAAAGGTCACGTTTAGTACAGCTGGTGAGTTACAAGCATAGAAATAAAACGGGCAAACCACCCTGAGGACCAAAGCAGCAGCTTACGATTGATCCAGGAATTGTTCTAAGTTTTCGTGTGTGTAAGTGGCCAACAAAAAAGAGTGAAAAACAAAAGTCCAGACTCAAGGTCTGCCAGCGGCGATGGAACACAGTATGTTAGGGTTAAGACGAATAGACAGGGTTCAGAATACAGACCTGCGCTCCAAAACTAAGGTTGTAGATGTAGGCGTCAAGATTGCCAGACTCAAATGGGATTGGGCGGGACATGTGTGCCCCACAGAGTCACCTTGTGGGTACGAGATAGAAGGTGTAGGGGTAGACCAAGGAAGATATGGCAGGATGACATCGAGGGTTTCGTAAGTGGATAACAGCAAATTGCTCGGGATATAAATATATGGAGAGGAGAAGGGAAGGCCTTTGCCCAGCAGTGGGACACAACATCAGGCTATTTAAAAATAAATAAAAGTAAGTGGCCAACACTAGTGTCAGATTTTTCAAGCTAAAGGCATCTGGCATAGCTTAACGACTGCCGTACAATGATGACAGCCGGGACACGGGATAGCTCAAGGAATTTTTATACCACTTGTGGTCACCCATTCAAGTGCAGACCACGCCCGCTGCCGCTTTACATGCAAAAGCGCTAGTAATGCGCACTCCCGCTGGGCCACTGCGTTCACCAAAAAGAAGCGTGATTTAGTACTCTTTCCAAAACTTCGATGTTTTTCATAAACAAGTGCGCCCATTTATTTGATTTTTCTTTCTTATTACAGGAAATTGACGGTAAAGCCCTACTGCTCCTGAATTCTGACATGATGATGAAGTATATGGGTTTAAAATTAGGCCCGGCATTGAAAATTTGTAATTTAGTGTCAAAAATAAAAAATCGCCGACATTATAGCACTTAAATATTTAGTTATATTTAATAATTTGCTCTTAGAGTCCGAAACTTTAAGTTTCTTGATTTTTATAGTAACTAATAACAGTAATTGAAGCTGAATTGAAGACGATGTTTTTGCTGCTAAGATTGGCATTATCTGAATCTCCAAGAAGATAAGTTTGGTTTGTTTGCATAATATTGTGTCACAAGAATGTGCACCTACGGCATTATTTATTATATTCTTATCAGCGCTTTATGTTAATTATCACTGTATTTTCGATCCTACATGCACTTAACACTTTTTAAATCATATGTCACATGTGTACTGTTTAACTGATCTACTTATCGAGCGTTTCATGCCAAAACTGATCGAACGGCTACTTTATCTTGCCATCCTAGTCATACTCACGTGATAAGTATGGCGGTATAAAATGGCCTTTTGACAGTTTCTTTTAATTTAATCTATAGAGGGTAGAGGTAAAAAGAACACCCTCGTATGGGGGAACAATTATCGCCAAAAGTGTCTAACTAAAAGCAATAAATAATGGTTCTAAATCCCACCGGAATGGCGCCAGTGTGTTATTTTCGTGATCTTTTATTAACATATTGCAAGACACTCGGCCAGACACAATAGAAATAACAATTACGTCCACAGCCGTAAGTGTCCTGCATGTGTTAACTTTTTTAACGTGGAAGTATATAAGAAAAACTACAGCGACAAGGAAGCATACGAGATGGCACCAGCAGTATCCTACTCCTCGATCTTAGAGTTCTGATTGCAGCCTCGCTCCAGTTACAAAATATAAACTTTTTGGGAAATTCATGTTATAAAAAAGCGGGCGTAAAGTAAAAATTAGAACTAGTAGTTTGGTGCTTCCTTTTTATTTTACAACCACCTATTCTAGCCCTTTTGATGGACACTTTTGGATACACAAGATAGTTCTCTTTAATTATACCTTTCATAATTTGCTACATAAAAATAGTTGTTACAATAGATTTGCAACTATGCTTGCAAAGATGTATATTTGGGTTCAATATAAAAAGAGTGCATTACTTATAACAACACTGTGATTTTTCTCTGGTTTTGAGGCCAAAGGCCACTTCATATGGATGGTTAGTAAGATACGACCTAATAAGCTAGTCAAAATAAAAAACAGAAATAAGAAATGTTGACTAAAACTCGAAAGTAAAATCGTGAGATCAGTGAGTAGTACCGCAGCCAGGCGTCGCCGGCCGGCCTGAGTTCATCGAGGTCACGCCAGTCACGCGGTAGTTTTGCACGGGCGTAACTACGTGATCTTGAACGAAAATCATTTTTACAATTTTTTTATCATAAGTCATACAAATTTGGATTACGCATATGGGTAGAGGGATTTATTTACTATACGACATTTTTTTTTCAGAAACCAATGAAAAGTCAGCATGTATAAGTCACTCTTTTTTATATTGTGATAAGAACTGGTGAAGACTGGCTTGTCATTAGTTAAATGGTACACTTGACTTTCTCTGTATATTTTATCATAGGAAAAAAAATTGAAGTTTTTGATAAATATGGTATGAATACCTCTTTCAATCCATAATACCTTCGTAAATTACATTTTAACTATAATTTGTGAACTTAGTCATGTAAATAAGTATTATACGAGTTATATTGCATTTAATGTAGAAGTGCTCATCTTATTATCACAGAAGTATATTGAAAGTTTATCTACTGGCTGTACTATAAGACATTTCAAAAGTAATTGTATGTATATACATAAGATATATTGGCTAGTCGTGCTTATTGCCTGTTATATATAAGTGACTTTTACTAATATCCAATCACCCGTGTACAGATATTCTATTGTAGATTAGGTCTAGTGCCTTTCAATAATTAGGAGTACTTAATGTCCCTACTTGTACCAGCTTGGAATGACCTGAAAATGCCCTCGAGGACACCAATAATGGTAGCTGTGATGTAAGTGTATGCTGATTCCTGATATGCTACGTATTGTTATTGTACGGACTCATTCACATTGAAAGCGCCGGCGATCGGTTAGACAAACAAAACTAGTACACAATTTTATTCTCTATCTGTATGAAATATCTTTTCCGCAATTTTTATTAGGGTTGTTTTATAGTTTGACACATACAAAGGGGGTTCAAAAGTGGTCACTGGGAGCTAAACGAGGTTTGTTTTACAGTGTAGTGACACATACAAATATGTTAGGAAATTGCAGATTCTGTAAGCTATAACAATTTACAAAATTCGAATAGTTACAAATTGTTTTACTTGATTTCGTTGCCGTGCTTTGATGTGGGTGAGCCAATATATTTCCAAAATATTAATATTGCCACTTTGTCGTCAATTTTATTTTAATCTCTCAATGTTCCTTTGATGTCTGTGGAGTATACACCACAAAAGTATTTATAATTTTTAAAGCTACGATTTTAACTATTAGTTTGCCATTATCAATGTTATAATGTTAAAACATTTCATCATGTGATATTCGCAATGTTATCTGTTAACGTGATAAATGATTAATAATAATAAGGATCCTAAAATATTATGTTGAATTTATTAATTACGTGATGTGATTTTAAGTTTATCATGACATGAATATAAGCTAAGTTTAGCATTGCCTAATTTGTTTATATATAGTAGCGGTGTAAATATTTTGAGTTTGTTCTGAAAAGAAGCTCCCATGGGATTTTATTTAGGTAGGACTACGGATTTAATTTAATTATACGGTCAAATGTATAAAAATGTTTTACGAAAAAGAAATTGTTTTGATTTATTTTACTGATTTACCAGAGCTTCTTCACTTCAACGATTTTAAGTATAATCATTATACTGAAGCCTTGTCCATATCATTGCGTTATTTTTATGTTTTGGATATTAATTGGTCCTCAATATTAAAGTACCTACATAATTTTATTTGTGAGTGTAAATAAAGAAGTAATAAAAACAATAGAAATAATATTATGTGAAATGAAAACACGTGTTATTGATATGAAAATTATTATTTTATTACTGTACAATTTAATAATTTTATGTACATAGGCGATTACATAAATTGGAAACAGATGTGTATAAATTAAATAAAAAGCAAAAAATACATAATTGTTATTATTACGAATCCTTAAAATGTTGAGTGAGGTAGGACCATTAGTTACGATTTTAGCCCTCGTAAACATCAACTTTGTATTTAATCAGTGAACAAGATTAAGAAATTTACATGCCCCAAAAAACATTTTCATGTAAAAATGTTGCCAAGACGGGTCTACATAGCTTACCCTGTAAAAAAGTTATCAGATTTCGTATAAAGCCAAGCTCTGAAGACTACACGCTTTAAACCTACAAGCTCTACACTACACCTTAATCAAAATCTATGAAAAAGTGGTCAGATCTCATGTAGAGCCAAGATTCTTGATCTATGCGCCCTTACTTTACTGGGCCTTACTTCTTATACTCTACATTTTAGTCAAAACGTGATGCTTGGTCGTTTTATTTCACACACGATGAACGAATGAAATCTTCGTAACGTTAGCAAAACGGCCAAGTATCATGAAAAAGATGAAGAAATTTAGGGCCTTCGCTAAGTTACGCGGGCGCACGCGGCGATTTTTGGTCTATCTCTTGTCGCAAACTCTAAATGCGAAAGAGATAGCAGAATCCCGGGACTCGCGGGTCACCTGTCTCTGTCGCACGTAGCGTCGGCGGCCCTTACATCTGTTCATTTTTAGGGTTTTCCTAGTAAACAAGGAACCCTTAAAGTTGCCATGAGTATATCTGTCCGTGGTTGTACACACGAGAGAAAATGTCATAGGTACAAATTTAATAGAAAAATTGTTTTTAAGACCTGAACTCAAAGTCGACATTCGCAACTGCTACCCTACACACTATACAATCTAAATAAAATCACATTTGTTGTATGGGAGCCATTATCATAATATTTGACTAGTTTAATATTTGATATAGCGGCAACAGAAGAACTACATCATTTGTGGAAATTTCAACTGCCTAGCTATCACGGTTCATGAGATATAGCCTGGTGACAGACAGACCGACAGCGGAGTCTGAGTATAAGGGCCTCGTTTTTACCTTCGGAACTCTAAAAAAGCATACCAATGCAGTGAGATTATTTTGTGTGCCGAATCCTGTAGTAACAGGTCAATTTTTTTTCAAATTCAAATATATCTTTATTATCATAGGATATTTATAATATCTCTTAATCATCGTCATTGTTTTGTTGTACAAGTGTTGACGTCAAAAGTTTACTTACAGCTAAGTTTACTACCGCTTCCAAAGCGCTAGTGCAGAAGAAGCGCTAACAAACTGCACTGCAGCATTTTCTCCAAAGACGTCAACTCACATGTGGACAGAGAATACATTGTTTGTTATGTCATATCATAATTTTAATTGAATTTTTAAATGTCAAAATTTTAAAATAATGTCAAGTTGTAGATTTAGTTTGTACAAAATGTACCAAATTATGTCATTTGCGAGTACCTATATTACAAACTTGAGGGACCCGCGCCAAGCTCAAGCCAGACTTTTTTGTCCTTAAGGTAGTCATCGGTATTATAATAAGCCTTCTCACAAAGTACTATAAAAAAGTATATAGTTCCCCATAAACGTCTTACTAACTGAGCCTATAAAATGAGGCAACTAAGTCATTCTTATTACGTAGGTTTCTATCGGTCAAATCGCTTACTTTACTGTATGAGGAAATATTTTTCCTTACATACATTATGTTTTCAAATATATATTGTGATGATAAGGTAAGTATATCTATTTTCTTGAATAATTCTCTGAGTGAGTCTCTAGATCCTAACCCATAAATAGCACGAATTGCCCGTTTTTGTAAAATGAAAATAGTCTGAATATCGGCTGCACTCCCCCACAGGAGTATGCCGAAGGACATTACACTATGAAAGTAACTAAAGTACACTAGCAGTTGCCACATCTGTCAATTATCTTATTCTCATAACAGCATAAGCCGCAGAGCTAAGCCTATTAGAAAGTTTAATTATATGAGCACCCCATTGAAGTTTTGAGTCTATTGTAATTCCTAAGAAGGTGGTACTTTCAACAAGATCGATCGATTTTTTACCATCTATCATTATGTCAACGCAGGCCTGTCTCACATTAGGAAGAGAAAATCGAATGCATTGGGTCTTTTTCGCATTTAACATGAGGTTATTGGCAGAAAACCAATCAGAAATAGAAGACAAGGTGCTGTTCACCGCGCTAGCGTTTGTGCTATGTCGATCTATTTTGAATATTAGCGAGGTGTCATCAGCAAACAGCACTATGCCAGCCTGCTTCTCAACCATGTAAGGCAAGTCATTAACATAAACTAAAAAAAGGAAAGGTCCAAGAATTAAACCTTGCGGTACGCCTATTTTAACATTGGATCCGTGAGATTTTATGCCATTTAAATCAACATTCTGATGCCTATCTGTTAAATACGGTAGAAATGAGAATGGCTGGATAAACCCTGCAGTACAGCCACGATTTTCTGTGAGATTGCCTATGATCGAATCATGTTCATAATCTAGTTAGATTGAAAAGTTTATTTACCAGGTTAGTTAAAAATCCCCGACTTCTATAACTTAAGAACGGCTAATCGATATTCCTCAATCATAGCTTTAAGAAACTTACTTTCACGTAAAAAAATACCGTATCTAAATTGGAACATCCATTCGAGAAGCAACGAAACAGACCGACAGACATACAGACATTAGCGTCAAACTTGATAACACTTCCCTTTTTGCGTGGTCTTCCAAAGAAATCACAAGATGATTTAAACAGGATTTAAATCTATGATTTAAATCAAAATCCACCATGAAGTTATTATATTACTTCATGCAATCCACCCACAATCTACAGTCCACCCACCATGAAGTTAGAGCAATGGGCCTGAGAACTTCATGCCACCCAAAAACCCACATGATTTTTTATTAGATGGATACATGTCGTAGATACATGGATAGTGCTGTAAGTCCCATATCTCTGATGGATAGACATCAAAGAGCAAAAAAAAATTACTTTCATACATAGATCAGACATAGATTTAAGATAGTAAGAAAAATTCTATGTCTATGCTTTCATATATCTTTGCTGGATATGTACCTACTTTCTAATTTGTGACCTCTATGATCGAATAAGACACTTATTGGTTATTTTATTTCACTTCAAATTTTTTTCTGAGATTTTCTTTGGATAAAGAGCTTTTGGATTCTCTTTGATCCAACTGTTACTTTTAACTTCTGTTTCTTCTGTCCAAGTATAATTTTATTATTAAATAAAATAAAATATGTTGAAATTGGATAAACTCTCCATAACATCTGCAACTCCGTCGAATAGTGTTCCGACGCCGGCTAATGTGCCGGAGTTTGTGCCGTACGCGTGCGGCCAGTTGATGGCGCCCTTCACAGTGCGCTTCGACATCCGGACGCAAGGTTCTGATTAGAAATTTATTTATTTATATTTAACCGCTTCCAAAGGAGGAGGTTATCAATTCATCGCGATCTTATATGTATGTTTACCGATTATTCGAAGGCGGCTGGACCGATTTGGATTATTCTTTTTTGTTTTGTTTGAAAGGGTATACTTAAATGTTTATCAAAATCGGTTCTGTAGGCTGTGTTAGTTTTGTAAAATTAGTCGCTTACGTGCATTTATACATAACTTTAAGTACATGAACCCTGGCAGGGTATTGTTATGTAATACTTACTATTATGAATTCTGCGAATATTGTGAAAGTTGCGATGCGAACTCTATGTATGTAGTTGAGTTTAAATATTTCACGACGCGATGTAGATTAAATTCTGAAGTTAGCAATGTTGTCGTTTTACTGCTTAGGTATCTGAATATATTACTTTCAAGGGCAACAACGTTAGACGTTCACGATCCGATACAACGGTGGGCTATAATTACAACATTCGATCGTCCTGCAGTGGACTTCCTAGGGCTGACGATATGAATATCTTTGGAGATAGTCTTATGTCGTAGTTAAAATCCTAATGCATTAAATTTTGTGGATTAGTGGATCAAAGGACTCACGAATAAAATTGCCGTGTGGTTTCTGGCAGAGTAGAATAGGGCCACTCCAAGTCCTCACGTGGATGTCGTAGAAATCGATTCGACTTAAAAAAGCTTATAATTAATGAGACCTCTCCAAGTAGTCCAGCTAGCAAGCGAGGAAAGTGTAGGCCAAGTCCTCTGGTTGCTCTGGCCAAGTGTAGTAGTAGTCAGAGACAATTTATTTCAAATAAAGTCACTTCTGAATACCCTTCGCATTAAAGTTTAGTCGACGTACTGCTAGGTGATGTTAAAATGTTTATATCACAAATTTGAAATATGTCTTTTAATTTATATATTTTTTCACAGAAGATTATACCAGCTACAAATCGGACAATAAGACAAAAAGAAACCAAATGTTATCTCAAGGACAACTAATAGTCTCGCAGCCAATAACCAAGTCTGTGGTAGTGACGTCGTCCTCTGACAACGATGAAGAGGTAGGGGAGGTCGTAGTCGCAGCAGTCGTGCTAGACTCGGCAGACCGTCTCGTCGAAATTTCAATAGAGCGCTGCAAAGAAGTCCCTCGCCTTCTCATCCGGACCATAGCTTTTTGTATACCTTTTAACCCCTTTCTTTGCAAGTTCACCATACGCTGTAGACTACCTGGTGAAACGCTGTATGAAACTGTCAAGATTTTGACTGCTTCGCACATTACTGATGTTTGTCTGGATGACTCGTGCGTCCCCAGCCGAAACTATTACCTGTTGTTGGAATACCAGACGCAAGTACAGTGTTTGTCTCTGGCGCGTTGCAATATTACCGACGATGATTGTGCTCAACTCATCCCAAAACTGATATACCCGTTGCCTGCTTCGAAAACGTTAAAGACGTTGAATCTTACAGGTAATTTTATATCAGACGAAGGAGCTAGATTGATTGGTCAAGCTCTGCGAAGTAACCGAACCCTATTGTATCTCAATCTTTCCGGAAATAAAATCGGCGATGATGGTGCTGTATATATATTTAGAAGCTTGATTGAATTTCCCATGACTGCTGAAGAAATATACTTAAAACGTAAGAGAAATCTTTGTAGCTTAAAATTACGTAAAGAAATCTATGCTAAGTGTTACATGGAACTGATGAGTTCAGCATTGTCAGAGAAACCGGATGAACCTTCCCGAGGCGGCAGACGGAAGAACGATCACTCAAAAGCTAAAAAAAAGTCAAGTATAGTAAATGTGCCCAGCCAGGCCGACATAGTCGCCGTCAAGGCGACAACTATGACAGATAAACTCATGGACCGATACCCAGATCCGTTCCGTGTTCAGGCGACGGTTTGTAGAGATAACTGCTTATACTGTAAAGGAAACTTGACTCTAACTTATCTGAATCTGGGGCACAATGATATGGGTTACCGGAGTGTCGTCAAGTTGCTCGAGGTGGCCAAGTATCAGACGGTGGTAGACAAACAACCAAGTTTGGGGTTGATGACTGTGAAACTCGAAGGCAATCCATTGCCTTTGTGCAGTGAACTGGAAAAATTGTCCGAATTGTTTTCTAATGCTGTAAAAGAGCGGTCCCAGGAATTCCAGGATTCTTATCGAATGAGGCGCACGGAGAAGGGCAAGATGAGACAAGCGTAAGTGGATCTCGCTTTTCTGGAACTTATAATGATTTAGACATCATAGTCGTCGTGTGGTGTTGTGTTGAATATATTTTTTTAAGATCAAGTAGAATCTTGGTCACGTTTGGTTTTAAGCATTATTAGATACTTTCTTTTTAAGTTTATGACTATATAGTTTAGATTTAGCTAACTATTTACCCGACTACGCTGAAGCCAAAAGGAGAGCTATAAAGGTGTTTCTTCGCCGCTATTTAAGTCAAAGTACCTAATTATAATTGTTTGTATGTCGACGACTTCTGTAGCTTAGTAATGTGTAAAAACCTGTGTCTTAGATGTTTATCTATATATGTATTTGTAATAAACAAGTCTTATCTACTTAGGAGCTAGCTCAATCTGTGTGATTTGTCCGTATATAAGTATTTGTATTTACATTTATGATGTGTGTGTATGTATGTACATACGTACGTATGTACGTTTTCTCCTCGTTATGCATACTGGATAATAGTAGATTATTAACCAAGGGGATAAAGCAGTGTCTTCTGTCGCGGGTGACGACTTAAATCGTGAGCGCAACGAAGGACTCGAGGTTTACTCCCGAGCGGAGCGAGGGGGTTAAATACTTAAATCACGAGCGAAGCGAGGGATTTAGGACGAGTCCTGAGTGTAGCGAGGGATTTAAGTTCACCCAAGACTAAGACAGCTTTATCACCGAGGAAAATACTCTACTTTTCGTACCATTTGCGAAAAAATAAAGACAATAATAACAAGCATTCATTTAATTAATTTTTATCTAGTTACATAAAAAATACAAAATGTTTTACGTTATAGATAAATATAGGTACGCAAAAAACTTGGCTGTATGTATAAGACACAAATGGCCCTTTTTCTTTTCGGAAAACTAAAAAGCTGGTGTAAACAAACAATGACGAGTTTTTGGCGGAAAGTCAAGGGGTTTTGTTGAAGTTTGCTTTAAATTGTTTTGAAAATTGATTCTAGTGGACTTTATGACAATACGTGAAATGTTTAATTAAAGTGGACAGTTATAGTGCGGCTGTAGTGATTTTTATTAGCGGACTGCGGTGAGCGTCTTTGGGCGCCGTCCGCCACTCAATCGGCTATGAAAACCAGTGGACTCGTATAGATTTGTCCCCAGAAGCTCCCTTAAAGCAATCAAAGAACCTTTACCAACCTTTGATTGTATATTTTTTGATTATATAGTTAGGATTAGGAATAAAGAAGGGCTCTAAAGGACTAGTATCCAGAGCCGTAAATTAGTTTATAAAAAAAACAAACAATTATTGATTTAGTTGTTTATTTTATGAAATCTAAGTGGTTTTGTGGATTTTGCGGATATATGTTGTCGATTCAAAATCGTTATTTTTTTTACGATTAACAATATAGAAATGATTTCAGTTCAGTATAAATTTCGGTAAGTATTCCAAACTTAAATCACATTCTCCCCCTAGAGGATGAATGAAATTCAGAACAACTTTCTTTCCCTGTTTTCATTCTTGGTCTAGAGGCTGAATGAAATTCAGTACATTTTTCTTTCCGTTTTTAACAGATTAAAAATGACTATTGTTATGTTCGCTTTTTGTGCCATAGAATGTGACTTTTTTGAGCAAGTGGTACGAAAACGTATGTTTCAGCGAGAATCATCCCGTACTCGGGTTTTAGTTTTTAAAATCATCCCGTACTCGGGTTTTAGTTTTTAAAAATCTTGTTAAGTCTATCGGTTTGATTCCTTTCTCCTTATAAAATGTTTAGCTTCAATATTGTTAGTTGTAACACGGGTAGGTGACTATAGTCTATTAGTTCATTTATCTTACTAATAAGTATTGATGAATAAATAAGTAGCTAAAGGTACTTCTCAAACAGTGCTTTAATTTTTTTTACAAGTTAAGTAGAATTTTGGCCACGTTTGGTTATGTTAGGCATTATTACTTTCTTTTTAAGTTTACGACAATTTGTTCTTGTTTTTTTTTTAACTTAAGATTTAGGTAGGTACCTGGTCACCTACCTAGGTGCCAACTCTAATTTTACATTTATGTTCCTTATATTATTAAATAAATAAGTTATATAACTATCAAATAGTGCTGTACTTTTATTTGTGGTAGGTATATCCACATAAAATTCATATGGTCACGGTCCGTGATTGACCATACGAATTTTATGTAAATGCGAAATAATATAATACATAATAATTTAATATTGATATGTGACCGAATATTATATGACCGTGATCAACGGTCATCATACTGTAAGATAATCATGTCATCAATCTAATTAATAAATAGTACCTAGGCGACCGAGCTTTGCTCGTTTATATCTCAAACATTAACTACATTTTTTTAAACTTGTCTAAAACAAATAAATTTAAAAAATTATAAATAAACTTGAACATTTTTTGATTAAAACTAATGTGAGATGCAATCATTATTAAATTCAGTAAACGGGCTTCTCGCATATTACGTAGGCTGACTCTATACGTACCTAAGTAACCCGTTTACTGAATTTAATAAACTCGAACATATAAAAAAAACAAAAGTAAGTCACCGAGCAGGATTCGAACCCGTAACATAACACTCTTTCTTGCCGTCCGCGTCTTAAACCGCTGGACCAGACGGAATTAGCGACAATATTCCAGGGACCGGTCAAACCGTTCTTTGGCTAAACCGTTTTTTTGCTTTAGCCTTTCAAAAGGCATACCTATATTATTGGGTAGCCAGTAAAGTTGCTCACCGAATCCAAATGGTATTTCAAATGATATGGCTAACCCTGTTGAAGGGGTAAGCCTTTTCAAGGGGTAACCCATTCTTTATAGCTTTTACCTATACGGTTTACACCCCACTTCCCCGCTCCTGAATGGCCCGT
Organism: Acrobasis consociella; assembly: GCA_963555685.1. NCBI lineage: Eukaryota > Metazoa > Arthropoda > Insecta > Lepidoptera > Pyralidae > Acrobasis > Acrobasis consociella. The sequence goes on along the minus strand of OY743112.1, from coordinate 11,447,035 downwards.
TTATTTATAATACCTATGAACAAAGCGCTCGATAGAATCAATTATAGAAAGTTGACAAACTTGACAGACACATTTATCGTTTTTTGCCGCATTATCAATACCTATAATGGATCTCCAAAAGGTAAAATGGCTAAAAGTGAGTATTTCATTTATATTCATATTTTAAGAATCCGCTTGTATACCTTTTTTAATAACGCTTTGTACATAAATATCTATTTAGAAACCACGGAAATAGGCTAGGTAGGTAGTTAAGTATCTACCTAATTCAGTCAAATAGGAAATAAGGCTAGGTACCTAAATGAGGATCAGTGGCGTTCGCCGTAGGTCAGTATACGAGATATAAGTAAACGAGCTATTAGGATCTCTAATAAGTTACCTAATTGATTCAGGAAATCTGCATACCTTTATCTTGTTCCCACAGATATTGCATGTACTTGAATTACTAGCATTGTTATAGACAAAGTACCGATGCACGGCATTCCTTTGGTGACATTCTTCCTGGCCCGACCACAACGGAAAACGGAAAAGCGACTGATGCACTTAATGTGCCTTTAAGTGCTACATGTCCCAAAATAGTGCTTTCCTGGTTTTTAAATAATTTTATATTTTAGCGTGGTCGGGCTGGGAAGAAGATTTCGGCCTGACCACATGAAATCTAGTAATCGGACAATAACATGTAATAAACCATTAAATAGTGCCTGCCGAATTATATAACAGCATATCTATATCTAAATATATAAAAGAAGAAACTGACTGGCTGACATATTGACGGATCGATCAACGCATAGCTAAAGCTGCTGGGTCTAGAAGCATGAAATTTTGCAAAAACGTAGTGTGTACTAAAAAGGGATTTTAGGAAATTCATCCCCTAAGGGCTTGAAATAAGTGTTAAAAGTTTGTAGAAAACCTGTAAAAAATAACTTATCGAGTTCACGATTCAAAACATAAGTTTGCTGTATCACTATTTTCAAAAAATAATTATCTTAGGGGGTAAAATAAGGGTTGAAAGTTTGAATGAAACTCAAATAAAAACGGCTTAACAGCAAGAAAATGTGAAGATTGTCAAAATTTTGATATTATAAAGAAATTAATGTGATATATGTTATTATGATAGTGTTAACCCACAATAATTAAGAAAAAAAGTATATGTTTTTCTACGCGAGTAGGAATTGAACGTATTTTTGTTATACGAGTGTAATTAAAGCTTATTTTTTTATTTTCTATAATGAGCAAATAATGACATACAGCGCATTTAAATTTTACATAACGTCATGATCAAGTACGGTTTTCACTAGACGGTGACGTTTCGCCCCACTCCGAAACTTTAATGCGCTGTACCTTTGTAAATTTTTACTACTTTTCTAAACTAAAGAATATGAGTTCATTGTTTTTGATAATATAATTGATGGAGTAAACAAAAAAAAAATGTTTTTTAAACCAGTCCATATCTTTAATATCTAAATATTTTCCAAGGTTTTGAGATAAATGAGCAAAAAAATAAAATAAGGACTAGAATAAACTAAAGAAAATCTATAGATATTTATGAGGAAACCTGGAGTTTGTTTATTTCTGATTTTATGATGTCACACATATTTTTCTTTGTATAAAGTGAATTATTTTAACATAATCAACATAATATCATTAGGTATATTATTTGTGTTATAAAACATCAAATTAGTTTTACAGCTTTGTTAAATTAAGTAATTTTTTAATAATGTTCCGAACAAAAAATTTAAAGTTGAACCCTTATGGATCACTCGTGCGTTTGTCTGGCCGTCCGTCTGTCACAGCCAATTTGCTCCGAATCTACTGGACCAAATCAGATGAAATTTAGTAAGATGGTGTATGGTCTTTTGACCAAATACAGACATGCAAAGTTATTAAATATATATTTAAAATAAAGATTTTTTTCGGGGGACAAATTAGGAAATTAAAAAAGAGTTTTCAAACCTTACTGTGTCAGATATCAAATGAAAGGGCTCGTTGAGTGTAATTTGTCCCTATACATTGTCCTTTTTTATTAAGTACAAATATTTTAAGGGGTGATTCAGTCCATCATATGGAACAACTTTTCCCAATAAATGTATATCGAAATACGAAAAGAAAATTTTCATTTTCCATAGTAATGATATCACGTGACTACTTCGATTTGTATGAAAACCGAAAAAATATTTTTCGTATTTCGATATACATTTATTGGGAAAAGTTGTTCAAAATGATGGACTGAATCACCCCTTAAAATATTTGTACTTAATAAAAAAGGATATTGTATATATATTTTTTTTATGAGGATCTCAAAATATTTTTGTATTTTTTATAAAATAAAATGTTTTGATATTATTCATGAAAGAAGACGAAAATTGACCACTATCTCCGAACTGATCTCCAAAACAATGGAGCCTAAATTTTGAAAAAAATATTGAATGAACTATTCATTGCTTGTAAAGTCTGATTTTTAATTCCGTAGAATTCTGACAGCTATCATTTTTTGACATATCAGAGATCATAAACCTTTTTGGCCGGGCACATTTTTTTATTAAATTCCAGATTTCAATAAGAGTGTGAACATCTGAGTCTACACATTTTATTTGTTAGTGAATGTAACCATTTAATTAAGTGCGGTGCTCCAAATCAAAAGGGGATTTACAGTAATATTTTCATCAGGAACAGTTGAATAACAGACATAAAATCCGAACAACTGTGAAAACTATTTGATTTAACAAACATGCAGATAAATCCAATTAGCTTTCCACCGAGGTCAATCTGTGGGGGAATGGCTTATACGTACTTTCCAAGTTCTTAAACTATCTCCATATCAAATTTAATCTAAATCAGTTAAGAAAAAAGTTTTTTCCAACAAGAAAAAACTTAACAGAAACATAACAAATATAACAATCAATGTGACAGTCGTGACGTGACAGCAGATGGCCGCATACTTTATTTTTTAATTTTTGTGCTTGATGGATTACGAAAAAAAATATTTAATAAGCTTTTGGCTAAAAAGGTTGATGATACATGAATTAGTAGGGAATCACTCCCTACTAATTCATGTATCATCAACCTTTTTAGCCAAAAAGCCAGGGAAAGAAAAATAACCTGCTGACTTAAAATTACTTTAAAATATAACTTTGATAATTCGGTATTAAAAAATGTTATAACATTTTAAATATACCACAAAGTTTTAAGTTTATCATTATCTTATTAAAACATTATAATTAATCAAGAATAAAAAAAAATATCGCTCTTATACGCGTTCCCTTTTTAGCTGGAGAACTTTTTTAGTAGCTACACTTATGAAATGTCAGAATTCTACGGAATAAAAAAATAGACTTTAGATTACAGGAAAACCTATAAGAATTCTATCATTTAATCGAGTTTACCACGTTATATCATTTAAAATAACGTGGTAAACTCAATGTAAGACATACATCTACTATTAACACTAGATAGTGTTAATAGTAGTTAACTTTGGCAATGTACAGAACCCTTTCCACTTTAGTTCAACTTGCACTTGGCCGGTTTATTTTCAAACCTTTCACTTTCAGAGTTATTTTATATGACAAGTTGTTGTATAATCTATACATATACCCATAAATGTGTCTGTACATTGAATATATTTCCAAAAAAAATATTTAGGGCGATGGAGAAATAGTAATAGTTAGAATTTGAAAAAAAATGTCTGTCTGTTTGTATAATTGATTTTGTAAAATGGAACACCTGATGCAGAACCACAATGGTCCAGCTAAACTATAAAAAAATGACGCAATTAGCAAAAGTTGTTCAGCCTGATGAGCATTTTCTGGAGGCATTAAGTCGGCCAGTTATAAATAAATCAATAAAATACTAAATATACTCTTTTTACTAATTTTGCATTATGCATGACGTTTCAAAGTTTCCTAGTAAATACAGATGTTGACGGCAGTCTCGTATAATCCTCTTCCTTGTCGACTGGATTTTCGGGATAAATTTAGGTGCAAATAATGCGTACACCAACCAAAAGAAGAAATCGTTGCTTTTTATAAGAAGAAAATATTTATTAAAATAATAATAACTGAAACAAATCGTGTAGATTCCTTTGTTCGTCTTTTTTGAATCTCCAAGTCCGTGTCACATCAAAAACGGCGGTACTCTCTCTTTTTAATTTATGACGTCACTGCCGTGCGTTTACGAAGCGAGGTCTTCTAAGAGCATTTGCGGAGATGGCTTTATCGCGGTTATATTCTTAACAACAGAAACCGTTTGGAAGGACAGAAATTAAATATGAATATAGGTAGACTAGCTGTAGCCCACGCGATCAAATATTTGATAATTGCACATTTTCGCGCTGTTTAGCTGTTTTTAGCTGAGTTTCATATAAACTCCCACCCCCTATTTTACCCCGTAAAATATATTTTTTTTAAATAGTGAGACAGTAATCTTTTTTACTGAACCGTAATTTCATATGTTGTTTTTAACATTTCTAACTTCAAAATTGATCAAGTTTCATACAAACCTTCAACCTTCATTTCAAGCGCTTTAGTGTATGAATTTCCAAAACTTCCTTCTTAGTACACTTTTGTCATTTAAGGAACATTTGTGAAAATTTTCATGCTTCTAGATTCAGCGGTTTCAGCTGTGCGTTGATCGATTCGTCAATATGTCAGTCAGTCAGTTTCTTCTTTTTTAGATATAGATATGCGGTTATACAATTCGGCAGGCAATCTTTAGGCACTATTTACTAATTAATATCCGTTTGCTAATTATTGTCCGTTTGCTAGATTTCGTGTGGTCAGGCCAGGAATCTTCCTCCCAACCCGACCGCGCTAAAATGTAAAATTATTAAATAAAACAGGAAAGCACTATTTTTGGAATATGTGGCTCTTAAAGGCACATTATTAACTACGCATTAGTGCATCAGTCGCATTTCCGTTTTCCGTCGTGGTCGGGCCAGCAGTAATGACACCATTTAAAACGATTGTGCGAAGATTGAATAATAAATTCTTTAAAAAGTTTAGGTTTGGGGAAGACAGGCATTAGTTTTGAAAAAAATATCACTTAATGCTTCTCAACATTATGAGTTATATATAACTCATAATATGTACACAAATATTATAAACGAGACTTTTGAAATTAAACACCACAATTTCATATATTATGTTGTCAAAGGACTAGGCTTTTGAATAGATGTAAAATTGTTATTAATCTATCTTATTTTTGTGCTATTCTTGACTAAACTTTAGAAAACCTAAAAGTGTTCTCCTGTAAAGTTGACAAAACTGTAGTGACCTATGGCATCAATATACGAGTATTCTCTCAAATTTTGTCATGAATGAAGCGAAGGCACTAAATAATAAGTTCAATCGGCACCGCACGCGCTTAGTAAATTATAAATAAAATTGTAGGTTGGTGTTGTATACTACCTCTTGTGCTATTATTCAAATTTCAACATAAGGCTTTCATTAACGTCTAAAACACAGTAGGCATGTGATATTATTGACCATATATCAAAACAACCACTGCATTACTGAGGAAAACCTTCTCTAATGCGGGGTAATAAAGATAGAACTTGCTTAAATTTTAAACGGGTAACCCCTTCATAAGGCTTATCGCTACGAAGAGGTTTGATAAGCTGTATAATGGAAACCTTTATAAACCCAATCAAGGGGCTGTTCTTTCGAGAAACGGTTTAAAAAGCAAACTGAACGGGTTTTACACCAAACGACATTGGTAACCAAACCCTTTTTAAAAACCCCTTCAAAACCCGTGAAGGAGATAGTGTTCCGGTCCCTGCAATATTCTGCGTGGAAAGAAAAACGCATGAAAACTCAAAAACACGCGTTTTCCCAAGCATAAGACTAATCTAGATCGATTGTTTACCCCCGAAAACCCCCATATTTCAAATTTCAGCGAAATCGTTAGAGCCGTTTTCGAGATCACAGAAATAAATTTATATACATGTAAATAAATAAATATACTAGAATTGCTGGTTTAAAGGTATAAGATAAACTGTCTGAAAACGTGTATATTTCCGTAATTAACAATTTAAATTATTGTACAATTTGTGTTTGCATTTTTATACTTATTTTTTAGATTAGTCTAGATAAATTTATTGCAGTTATTTGGTACCTTCTGTCTACTTTTCCTCTCCTGAATATCTGTCAACATCAGTGATATTTTAAATTCTGACACGGAGGGAAATTTTGATCAGCTCGTCTAGAAAATAATGTCTCTATTTTTTAATTTTATTTCGGAGTGTTTGGTAGACTGGTGTTGATAAAATTAATCAAATGCTGCAGTTGCTTTTACAGTGTAGGTTAACTGCTTGATTTATGAATCTTATTTTTTAGAAACATTTTACTTAGGTATGTACCACCGTAGCCGATTATCTCTTACTATATATACTTCGTCCTGAAAATAAAGGCTGCCGCGAAAGATAGTGTTCGGAGCGACGTTTTCCCACAAAACTGCGCACTTCCACCGCATCATTGATATTACGACCTAAAGTACTTTTACAGGACCTTTTTGAGAAAACCTAGCACATATTGCCCCTGTTCGTTTACTAAGTTGGCTGTAGTAATAATTACTGCAGTAAAATATAGTAGAGATATCTTTGAGTCATTCTTATAAGTAGACGAACCTATCTGTACTACAGTACACAGCTAATATTTGTTTTAGCGGTTTTAAAAGGGTTTGCGATGCGGTTTTCTCTATCAGTTGAATAGGTTTACACCTACTTTTGGTAGAAGGTAATAGAATTAATAGACATGTCAGGTGTGGTACACTTGGCTTGACTATTATGAGATTTATGAGGCTTCAAACAGGCAGCCCTTTAAAAGCAACTAACATCTTAAGACGAAATAATGAGCGAACTACCCTAGCCAATTAATAGACTATTATTTGCAAGGTAATGTCACGTCTGGACAACTTAAAAATATTTGAGAAAGGCATGAATTGGAGAGTATCAACCTCTCCATCGGCGTACGGCAGAATCGTCATTGGACAGATTCTGCGTTGGACAGAATCGTCTTATGGCAGAAAAGGTACACTTAAATGAAAAAGAAACTGTGTTAGGTGAAGTTCGTAAGATATGAATTTCATCGGGAATATAATTATTCATGTCTAAGCAAAGTGCTATTATGTATCGAGGAATACCTAACAGTGCAGCTCCTAACTTCGTTAGACGCGTAGTCAGTCACTGAACCGGCGTATAGGTAGGTACTCGGCCGACGCATAGCGAGATCACTAACTAATGTTCATTATACTACTTAGAATGAGAATAGTATACGAACAGCCAAGTGCGGGATGCTTGTGGCTGCCATAAAGATATTGTGTGTGATATAAAAAAATAACACTATGGAATCTCAGAATGAAAAACTTTCAGAAAAAGTAGTAAATGGTGAGTAAGTATCAAAATGACAGAATACGTACAACTGACAGGACTATATAATTTGTGTCAGATACCTATTATTCTTTGTGAAAATTTTAATGCTTTGTAATATACCTATTCAATTATTGAAATCTTACTTGTAGAGTCTACATTAACGGGTTGTTTGGAACCCTAGTTCGAAACTACACTGAAGTTAGGGGAGTGTGGGTATGGGCATGGGCAATTTTTTTTGTTTTTCGAAGCTAAAGTTATAGAGAAGTGAAAGCTTACGTAAATTAAAATAATTGGTAAAAATTGGGTTTTCTAATGATGAGCTGCAGTAATTACGAAAGAGAATTATATTATTTCTATTTTTTGTTTATATATTAAAATTTGTATGATGATAAGAAGAGTAACAGGTAAGTAGCTTAGCTTAACAACATATGTTGTATCTCTATGTTTTAATTCAATTTATTAATGAAAATGTATCATATACTTGTTTCTAAGTATCTCTTACTGATTTTCATCCACCGTTAAGTAGTTTCTCTTAGTTATTTTTTCAAAAGAGCCAGATTCTGATCAGAGAAATGCCTTTTATGTCTTTGTTATCCTATCCACCAAGTTCCTCTAAGTTGAATACCCTTCGGAACTTATAGAACAAAATGAAATGAGATTTTTTAAATTTTCTTTTTATTAAAAATGTTATTCATTTTTTCAGAAATCTTTGTTGGACCACAAATTGATGTAATTGAAAAACTCATTGGGGCAGTAGGCAGATATCAAGTGTGGCTGTGCTTTTTAATATTTTTGACGAGTTTTCCCATAGCCTTCCATCAGATGGCGATTATTTTCCATGCTCCACCTACACCCTATCAATGTATCAACACAGGAACAAACAACACGTGCCCTTGTTCAAATCCAAAATATGATACCTCCACCTTCAAATCCACTATCATATCGGAATGGAATTTAATATGTGGTAGAAGGTGGATAGCCAGTTTTACCCAAACCATCTTTCAGCTGGGCACGTTATTAGGTAGTTTGTGTTTCGGAATGGCATCTGACAGGTAACTAAATAATAAAGGTTAAAACAATAAATTAAGAAACTATATTATGACACAAAAATATTTGAATTAAAGTGTGTATTTTATTATATAGAGATGCTTTTCCAGGTTTGGCAGGAAAGGCCCTTTGGTGATAGCTGTAATCATACAAACAGCTATGGGAATAGGTGCTGCATATATTCCGAACATATGGGTTTTCATATTTATTCGTTTCCTGGTGGGCATGTCAGTGGGCGGCACCATGGTCATCGGGTTTGTCATCTGTATGGAGTTCATTGGCACCAGGTATCGCGACGTGACTTCAGCGCTCTACCAAATGCCCTTCAATTTGGGACACATGCTGCTTCCTGTGTTCAGCTACTACTTTAGAAACTTCAGAGATTTTCAGCTAGCAATTTCTCTGCCGACTATCATCTTACTAGCTTACTTTTGCCTCGTGCCAGAATCACCAAGATGGTTGATGGCCATGGGTAGAACTGAAAAAGCTGCCGCTATATTAGAACGGGTTGCAAAAATGTAAGTTAACACCCATTGATTAATAACACTAAACAACCTTTGTATTTCAATTTTTTTAACAGTTTCACAAGCCAAACCTTCGGCGCAAGATTTGTGTATATGATACTGTATTGGATTACGTTCCGTAGAACTAATTCATGAAACAAAAGAAGAAAGAAACTGCAAACCAGCTCTGAACTTGCTCTAAAAATTTGGCTGGTGTATTTGTGAGTAGATTTTCTTAAATCAAAGAGCTGCATAGAACTCTTGTGTTTGAGGATTTTATTGTTGGAGGATTAGAGGTGAATATACTCAAACTAAAACTCAAATGTATATTCAGTAATTAGACCTTAACAGTCACTATTACACTTAAATAAGTATAATTTACATTACGTGTAGTATATATTTAAATTTAATTTGAGGTATTTAATAACAGGAATGGTAGGTACGTTAAATTATATCTATAAGTACATTTATAATTGCTTTCTAAATTTAATATTACCTACTTATTTATTTTCAGAAATGGTAGGCCGACGGAAGGCGTAAGATCCGAGGTCAGTGCTCACGCGTCTGCTTATGTAAATGAAACCAAAAATGGAACCGTAATTGATCTGCTCCGGACGCCAAATATGAGAAAGAACACCTTAGTTATGGCTTTCAATTGGATGACTTGCACCTATTGCTTCTATGGAGTATCGCAGTACGTCAGTCAGCTCGGCGGCAATATCTTCCTCAACGTGGCGTTTAGCGGCCTCGTGTCTTTTCTAGGAAGCTGCGTTTCAATACCGCTGTTAAAATGTTTTGGAAGAAATACCATCGTTGTAGTCGCGCACTTTACATGTGCGGCCTGTCTCATCCTCCTAGCTTTTGTGCCTGCAGGGTTTGGCTCTCTGATTCTAGCGAGTACAGGAGTAGTCGCTAGTTTCGTTGTATTACTGGTTGTATACTTATATTGTACAGAATTATTCCCGACTGTTGTTCGAAGTGCGGCTCTAGGTTTCTCTTCTATGACAGCGCGTGTGGGCTCGATGATAGCTCCCTTTGTCAACGATCTAGGGCTGAAAACGCCGTGGCTTCCTCCTATCATATTCGCCATTTTACCGTTTTTGTGCGGATTTCTTACATGTCTTTTACCAGAAACAAAAGGGCATGAGTTGATGACTACTTTAGAGGAAGGTGAAAACTTTGGTAAACGTGTATCACTGAGGAGAAGACCGACGTGAAAACTTTGGTAAAAATGTATCATTGGCAGAAGACCGACAAAAAATTAACATAAATTATTCTAACAATTTAATTTGAAATGTGCTCTGTGATATATTTAAAATAGATTTAGTAAGTTAAATTCAATAAAGATATGACCTTTTAATATTGTAAATAAAAGTGTCAAGAATATATTATTATATACTTTTGTGATTTTATTCGATTTAAATCTATAGTCGATGCGAGTGCCACTCTCGCACGAAGGGTTCTGTACCATTATCTAGAAGTAGTGTCACCCAATGTATGGGGCAGATTCAAAATAGTCCGAATCAGTTGTTCACGGCAAGCGGTAGCAGCCACTGGTGCAGTAGTCCACTTCGGTTTCAATTGGAAACCGAAGTTGCTTGCCGTGAACAACTGATTCGGTACAAGTGCAAGTCACGGTGCAGTATTAGGTGCAACTGTCTAAGAAAACTATGAAAATGTACCGAATTATGACAATGTGGTGGAAAATGTTATTAAAAAATGAACTAATATAAATATAAAAATACTACTATTGATACAATAATTAAGTAAAGTATGTATTCTATATATTTTGAATTAAAAACAACTTAATACTTGCAACAAATTATGTGAGACGAGACGGTTGGAATAGTTCCTAGGCACCACCGCGTGCCATGTTCGATTTTTTTCAGATAGATATATGGCAGCTATGTATAATAAAGTATATATTTTTTAAAGGTAGATAAATATTCTTTAATATAGTATTTTTTGTTGCACAAAATACAGGATTTCTGGTAAAATAGTCAGGTAAAATAAAAAAAACGACGGGTTGCACTCTGGGAGTGCCGGCAGAAGTGAAAACTTGAATATTAACGTTGTGCATTTTTGATATTTTGGAATGTCATCATCATCATTTCAGCCGCATAACGTCCACTGCTGGACATAGGCCTCTCCCAAAGATTTCCAAAATGACCGATCAAGAGCGAATCCATATTTTGGAATGGTTAGGGAATAATTTTGCACGAATTGCTTTAATTATCAGTATAAAATATTTCAAATCTTTTCTGAACCACAGTCTGTCACAAATGTCACAAGCATGACCAAATTCATTTTCAACAAAATCATTTTCAAATACACAGCAGTATGGCCACTACACAGACGGTCGAGCCATCAGCTGTCACCATCCATGGATGTGCGTAGCACGCTGTAACATAAACACACACGAACATTCGCGCAAGCGCCCTGCGCCGTCTTACGAATTTTCGATCAGGCCACGTGTCCTGACGCGAGTTTAAGATTTTTTACCCATTCCAAAAAAAGTGCACAACGCCGCTGAAGAAGTTTTCACTTCAAAAAATGCGATCCGATTTTAATATATTCGTCAATATTTTCCCTTTTTTACTATTAATCTTTACATTAAATGTAAAACTGTACTCAAGATTGAATTTATCATGCCTGATTTATCAGAAAATGACACCAAACTTGAGGTGTTAGGTAAATAGAAGCTGATATGATTTTTTTTCTGAAGCGCGGCGGGGATTAACTTCGAATGCCCCCCCCCCCCCCACCCTCTACTGGGATGGTTTCCAGGCTAAATTAGCTTAACTTTACGTATATTAATTCTGTGCCAAGTGAATTCTTCCGATACCAAAATTTGCACCTTATGACACTACTTCCCGCACTAGTTTGTTGTATGTTTAATTATTTATTTTGAAAGTGAATATACAACTAAATATTCTGTAAATATTTCAAGCGTTTACCTGTTGTTATTATCAAAATCGAGCAAGAAAGGGCACAAAATTACGTTTGTTCGATATTTATTTTACTGTGTTTTATAGTATTTGTTGTCATAGCGGCACCAGAAATACATCATCTGTGAAAATTTCAAGTCCAGCTATCATGGTCCATGAGATACAGCCTGGTGACAGACAGACGGACGGGCGGACGGACAGCAGAATCTTAGTAATAGGATTTTACCCTTTGGGTAAAACGGGACCCTAAAATGAACTCAATAAAAATAGATCTAAGTATGTATGGAGCCATTTTAGGAGAAAAGATTTGTAAATCGCCTTATCAACTGACCAGAGCATAATATACTTACACTGTTTAAACATAGAAAATCATTTCACGGTATAACTCTTCCCATGCAAGAAAAATAGCAAAATACCAAAAGAAGTTTTTATAGCATAGTGATTCTTGTAAATACATGATTCTTAGTAACAGTATAAATAATAATATTTTTTTTACTAAAACAGTTGTAATAAAAGTTATCGCATCTTAAATTGATGTGATAAAACGAAAACATTTTAGAGCTAATTAAATATTTAAGCTTACAGACCGTCTATAGCCAAAAATTCAAGTACTGATTCGTAGAAGTGCTACGAACGAGTGCTACGAAATATAGCTTGAGTTTATAAAGTTATTGTACCAATCTATTTACTCGTAGCAGTGCTACAACATGCCTGTGTATATTTTGTTTGAACTGAGATACATTCTTCTTATAATCTTCTCAGCATGTTTACGTCCACAGCTGGACATAATGAGAGATGATTGGAGCCTTTATTTGCATATGATAATGACAGGTGAATCCTAGGTAGGCAAGTACAGCAATTATTTAGCAACTTTAAACAGTTATTAATTTATTGTGAGTTGACGTCCTAGGAGAAAATGCTACAATGCAGTTTGCAGTTTGCCGCTTCATCTCTACGTCTGCACTAGCACTTAGAGAGCTGCAGTAAACTTAACTGTAAGTAAACATTTGACGTAAAAAACTGCAACATAACAAAATGACTATTAAAATATCCTATGATATTAGAGAATATTTGAATTTGAAATTTATTGTTGTTTATGCTCCGATTACCATTAAAGGCAACAATACGATTGACTGGTACCTAGACTAGGTACCTAGTGTCACTCAATATCTGTAAAACGTAGTACCTATACTACTCACTACTACGTAGTATTGTTAGAGGAAGATACATAGTAAAACGCAAAACTAAAGGACACAAAACGCAATCCCTACGCGCTCAACACCGAGGCAACGCGGGCAACAGCGGACGGATGAAAATGTTAAAAACGCTAAGTACTTTTTTGTTGCTTATAACCTCAGCTTATAACCCTACTATTTAGCGTACTTCACTTTCCTTGAGAACAATTTTCCGCAATTAATGACCCCAATTTGCCGGTCTCGTTTTGCGTGGATCTATTTAGCGTAAATAAATATCAGATTTTTCGGTACAATCAATTAATTTATCTATACATTTATACATATAACAAAGCAGTACAAAAATTGTCTGTACATTAAATATATTTAAAAAAAAAAAAATTGGAGCAATGCAGAAATAGTTATAAAGTAAGAATTTAAAAAAATGTCTGTCTGTTTGTTCACGCTAATCTCCGAAAATACTGGACGGACCTGAATGAAACTTTTTTTTAAATAGCTGTTAAATCTGATTTAAACCCTCAATCAAATATAGGATACAATTGATTTTGGAAAATGGCACACCTGATGCAGGACCATAATGGTCTAGCTAAACTATAAGCAATATAAAAATGACGCCTTAGCTTCGTGTTATTTCATTTGATTATGTTTAAAGCCTTTTGCACAGAAGGTCAAAAGAATATGTCCTTGCTTTTTCCTTACTGTCAATTAAAATATAAAAAATCTGTCTGTCTGTTACCTCTTCAAGTTTAAACCTCAGTCTTATTATAAAACGCAGACTAACTTTGTTACTAGGTTTAAACCAGTTGACATTTTCAGATGAGACAATGGCATATTACTAGATGTCAACTTGTTTTGGTCGAAGAATGGTTTAAAAAGACGGATAGTGTGGTGAGGTGAGGACACACTGCACTCATACGCATCATTCGTAATAGCAACGTACGTATGCCCCAAATAAAAATTCTTGATAAATATTAAAATTTAATATTCTAATTAAATATCCTAGTGTTTTTCCGAGATAAGCTAAATGTCACTGACGTGAGAAAATATGTTAATAAATCCTAAGTTATAAAGAATCGTAGACCTAGAATTTGTTTTACTTAAATCTATGTAAAAAATAAAAAAGTTAATATTTAACGACCATCAACTACGGTTGTTTCATTAGTTACCCTCACCGCGTAACGTCACAAACCACTGAACCGATTTAGATCAAATTTAGTAAGGATATAGTTTGAGACCAAGGGAAGTACAGGATAGTTTTTATCCCGAAATTCCCTAGGGGAGCGGAGTCCGCGGGTTCAGCTTTACTAACTTAAATGTCATGAATCATTATACTTATGTATGATTAATAAACAATAGGAATCAGTTAATCAGCATGAAGCGTTGATGAGAACATAAAGATGCATTGTAGGTAATTAATTAGTATTCGGTCCAGTTAATCCATACTTATCTATACATATAATGAAACAGTAAAAAAGTGTGTCTGTAAATGTAATATATTTCTAAAAAAATATTGGGGGTGATGGAGACATAGTAATAGAGTAAGAATTTAAAAAAAAGTCTGTCTGTCTGTTTGTACAATCTCCGAAAATACTGGACAGATTCGAATGAAACCTTTTTTGTTATATAGCTGTCGAGCCTGTGCAACATATAGGGTATAAATGATTTTGGAAATGGAACACCTCCCAAAACCACAACCACCCAATGGAACAGTAAGCAATAGTCTGGTTGATTTAAGAGATCTATTCAGTCCGTTTATTAGATTATAAATAAATATAGGACACATCTTTTTCTTTTTTGAACCAAACTAAAAATGATAAAGATATGACCCCTCTAAAGTCCCATGTGACGTCACAACTTGCGTCATTTTATACAACGGCGCCCGCGCCGGCGCTGCGTCACGAGCCCGACCCTCGAAATTTGACATGCTATATCTCTGTTATTTTTGTACTATTATAAAACGTTTCATATATTTTTTATAATCTAAGAGACGTACTTATTATACTATCATTATTTTAACCCAGGATACCTAATTGCGGGGGCTAAAATACTTTTCCAAATAAGTCTGTTTTGGTTTTGATTTGTCATGATGTCTATTGTATTTCTTTACGATACTAGTGCAACCTAAATAAAAGGCTTAGCTCAAACACATATCGCCTGATTAGGTATTTAGATACATATGTGTACAAACATTGTCTAGTTAGAATGGACGCGTGACAACTATTTTGTGGCTTGGGCACGTACCTGAATAACAACTGTGAATACGGTTAATTCACATTGACGTTTAATTGCTTGTGACTGTAAAGTGTACTCGTCAGTAGTTTTATAAGCACATACGCACATAGGTATATAATCATGTTTGTGTTGACGAAACTGATATAAATCAGTACTTATTTACTAAAATTCTAGACAGGTAATATTTTATGCATTAGTGAACAAAAGACGGATTTAAATCGAGGGCCATAGATGAATCACAGGTGAAGGATTCTAACGATTGAATCACGACCGCAGGGAGTGATTTATCGTCATATTCAAGTGTTAGAATCCTGAGCGACGTGAGTGATTCACGGCCCTCGCGATGTAAATCCGTTTTATTCAAGAGTTGCATACTATACTTTATACCATGACTACGAGAAAAAGAAAGATTTAAGCGAAAATACAAATTTGATGAAGAAAAAGAAGGTTAAATTAATTAAAGTCCATATTGAAATTGCAACAAATGTTACTACATGTAAACACGCCAAAATAGTGAATTGTTCGGTTTTTATTCACTGAAAACAGTACTTATACATATTTTTATAGTTATGTTACATATGTTATGATTAGATAACTATTTAGGTGAAGTGTGCACCTGAAAATATTTTTTATAATAGTAATTTACCTACTTACCTAAAGATAAAAGTGAAAATTCCCGGTACTTATAGGTACTTACTTATCTGCATCTGCGTTTACCTACATACAAAGTAGGTATAGGTAGATAAGGTGTGATCATATTATAACTATTTCTATACTTACGTATAATATATTGATAAGAAAGATATATGAGAAAGCTTTTCTGTATCTCATACAACATGTAGAATAGAATAGAAAAATCTTTATTAAGTGATAAAGTACACTTACAAAATTTTGTAATTAAAACTTTAACTTTAACTTTGCAAAGCATATACGAACTTAAACATTAACTAAAACTATAAGAACCATTTATATTTAGTTATATATTATATGCATGGATTTTTTTTGCGATTTCAGGGATGGGAGAAACGGATAAATAGAACCTACACAAGCTATAAAGCTACCCAATATTACCTTTAAAGATCGGATAGGGTTTAAACATTCTGCCTCTTAAGAATACCGCAATAGTACAGCAAAAGTTTTTAAAAAAAGGACCAACCTGAGACTAAAAAGGAATAAGCTGGATATTTGTGTTTGTATGCTACTTATATATCTTTTTCTTGATCTCAAAACGTATTTGTATGTAGTAGAAAATTATATCAAGTTTTGATCTGAGATTTAGATAGCCAAATTCTGTAAAAATTAAGTCAATAACTTGACTTAGACTTTGACTTAGAGCTAATAATCCCTCAGCATGGATCACTCTATCAAAAAAATTAAATAGGATTTACAAACCCTGTTTGAAAAACCTATCTGAGGGGTATCCCAACATTATGTATAGGGGAGGTATATATATATATATATGCAGATACTGTAGACTGTAGATAATACCTTTTTACCAAAATGAATTGGCTGATACATCCGGACATCTTCACTAAAAATAGTTAATATTTAAAAAATATATCTTTACTGATGTAATTTTCAGAGAGTTTTATATTCTACAATTTTCTAATATAATACAACGTGGAAGGGACATACCCGTAATAAATCGAACCACGGGCTTTTATACTACACCACTATAGTAAAATGAAATTAAAATAACAGACAAAAACAGTGCGCAGCCGCCCGGGCAATTTGTATGGGAATGTCAATTTCTTATTTTATTTTTACTGTTATTTTACTATCCCCCCGGTATGCCCCTTCCGAATGGTCGAAGTTCACATTAAATCGGGATAAGTGGAAGGATACGGAGGAACTTTGCCTAGAAGTGAAAGGTTTGTGGTCAGAAAAGAAAGATATTTATTTTTAAATTACTTATTTATGTGACTTAAATAACTAAGGACGCAAAATAATGGTGTTATACAAAAATCCAAATTATTTCGTTTCGTTCCGAGG
This sequence comes from Acrobasis consociella, assembly GCA_963555685.1. NCBI lineage: Eukaryota > Metazoa > Arthropoda > Insecta > Lepidoptera > Pyralidae > Acrobasis > Acrobasis consociella. Next base: position 11,429,760 of record OY743112.1, on the reverse strand, counting down.
TTAAATCCTAAGTTGACTGGACTATTAGTACTTCTACCTAAAGTGAATAGTCATAGTTTATCTGAAAGGCTTTACATAACTGATATACGTTATATTAGCGCCCTCGTCTCTGAAGCTACATCGTATGATTTGTAAAAGTATATAAAAACCCTTAAGATAAATGAAGATAAAAATACAATGGAATTATAGTAATAAGTCGGTACCGACTATATTGAGGAAGTAGTTAAAAAATATAGTAAAAAAGTCTAAAAGTTCTGACTAATTAATGGAAATATTATTTTCTTACACTTATACAAATATATGTAATTAGGTATGTACTTAAATACTAAATTTGAAATATCCAGTGGGCTAATTTGGTGGCAGAAATTTCAGTACTGACTATATTGATACCATCTGTATCTATCTATGTATAACGTGACGATTGATATTTTATATCAGAGCGGGACATCTGCGGAATTATGTAATAAAAAAAAGTTTTTAGTGTTTTACAAGTTTTTGATTATAGAAAATAGAATAATAACTTAAAATAATCAAAACAAATCAGTAGTGGCGTGAATTCTAGTTCGTATTTTTATATTTATCGGCTGAACAAATTTGTTTTAAAATATCGGGTCTTGTTTTTAGATACATATTTGTAAAACTCAGTACATGATGATATATTTATATTCATCTTCGTAATCAAAATAGCTTTCATTACTGCGACACTCATTTGTGTATGACGTATGGTCACGTTATCTATGTAGTGTAGGTAGGTATGGAAAAATAGTTACTATGGGTATCTATATACCATTTTTTTAAATCCCGACCAGCTGATTTTTTTCAAAATGGAAACATAGAAAACTTTATCAGCTTTGCAAATACCTACTCCCTGTCTACTTATACTTATAATAGCTAAACAAATGGTTTAGTCACTAAATTCTCGTTTAAACACTGGGTTTTGCAAAAATAGGTAAATGGTCTTTGATTAGAACCGCGGACAGACAAACATCTACAGACTTGGTGAAACTATAAGGCTCCTTGTTTACTACGAAATCCTAAAAGAAGAGCATAATATATTGAACAAAAAGCCAAAAATAGTTTAAATGCCTAGTAACATATCTAAATCTCTCAGTAAATGATCCGTCACATCATGCCAATGCATGATATGACGGATAAACTTGTAAAAAAGATAATGTCTAACATGGTGAAAACAAGATAAATAGTAAGTAGTACGGCTCATTTATACGGTGGCATAACATAACCATACGAATAAGATGGATCCAACCAATTTTGGCATTAATATGAGATAGCTGTTGGTGTGTAAATGGCGTGTTCCTAATTCAAAGAGAGTGGCGGCGTAAGCGCAGCAATATTGTCCACAGAACAGTTTGTTACTGCACGCGCTGGTGGCACAACGTTCTGTCACTGAAGAGAAGACTAGTGCGTGATAAACTAAAGTGTCCTGAAATTTGGATTAGAGAAATGGAGACTGATGAAGAGAAAAAGAAAGGTGAGGAAGTGAAAGTCGAGCGTGACCCTGATTTTGATAATAGAACCTTGGCCACTTTTCATTGAGGTAGATCAGGTAGGAATTGCAAAAAGTATTGTGATTAATTACAGCAATTGTTTATTGTTCAAGTTAATAATTTTTATTGTCATTGTTTTATTTAGATTACAATTATATAATACAACTTTTTAAACGTCTCTTTTGAAAATATTTGTAGGAATTTAAATAATTACTTACCTAGAACGATGTTTCCTGTTAGTTCTGATAACCTAAAAAAAATATTAAGTGCCTTGATAATGCACATTGAGCGCGAATTCTGTTCGCGTGCGACAGATTCCGTTGACCTTTGCAGGTACTCGATAAACCTGTTGTGTTGTCTTCTTGACACAAATGTTGGCAAATCACGTGAACAGCAATTCCACGTGTTGTTTGCATGTGTTTATGTAAATATCCTTACTAAATGTCAGAAACTACTTTAACTTACTATCACTCTTTTCATGTCTGTAATAGTTTTCCGAATCAGTAAAAACTAAAAAGTTACTTATGTACCTGTATTATTTATTAAGAATAACAGAATAACAATAATAAACTACAAAGTCAATAGTAAGTAATTAGTTTTTACATTTATTTGAGCGATATTGGTGAAATTAATGTAGATAAAGTAATACCTGTAATAACACTACCTAAGACAAATTATATAGGTATTCTTATAATTTGTCGTATCTAATAAAAAAAAGTGCTTATTAAATTTAAATCTTGAGGCTGAATCTATAATTTTTATTTCGTTGAAAATCTGTAAATTTGTACAAAACAAAGATAAAGGTATATCCAGGTACAAAACCGTTGACTTTGTTTTTGTGATGCAGTGACATATATTAAGCTTGACCTAAGAGATATGTTAGGTACTAAAATGTGCTTAAGCTAAGTATTAAATTACAGGGTTCAAAAAATTATAGTACTTATTTTTGCATATCTTTCCTTTTTTTTTTAAATGTTTATATTTTTATTGGCAAAGAATTAAAGTTTAAATTTATTACTATTTATATCGGTGGCTAAAAATGTATATTATAAGGCTCAGGTGGATGAACTTACTAAACAGCACGAACTAGGTACCTGCTAATAAAATGTTCAACTTTGCAACAAAGGTCATTATCGTGATTTCTGTATGCATCGGCTGCCGCATTCCAAGTTCAACACGTTTATCTACTTACTACTCAGGAATATATTAGTACGTGTCCCTAGTATACAAATATTATATTCGGCTCATTTACGAGTACTTATTTGTCTAGTCTATTCGCCAACCAATTTAAATACACGAAATTTTGATAAAAGTTGTCGTCCTAATTACATATAAGACGGATTGTCCAAGAAGACTCAAAGAATTGGGAAGTAAGCTGTTATCTTTATTTAAATTGCCAGCATGGATAAGTGATATTTGAGACTAACTATTAGGAGTACGAATAAAATTAACTTTTAAATCAAAAAATATTTTAGGCCGAATCAGTACATCTTGTATTAAAAAATACATCGGGGTAAGTAAGTATATCTACATTTGTTAATGCTTTTCCTTTGATTTGCAAAATAACTAATTAATTAATGGTTCTGGGAGTAGCAGAGTTGCAGATTTGGCGACTTTGTCATATAAATGTTCATCGCGCAACTAAAAACGCCCATGGCTGCGCCATTTTAATAAATTTCAATAGCTGAATCGACAAAAACATATCATATATTTAATCGATCCTGCCCACAACATTTTACGAGAATTAGTTGAGAAATGCGACCTGTAGGGGAATGAAGGCATATAAGCCTAAGTTTGCTTAAACGGCGACGCTTCTCTCGCACTTTGCGCTCACTCGGTCAAATAACACAAATTTAGATATAGTCCGTTTTTTAAAGAGAATTCTTATAAGGAGAGGTATACTTTTCTGAGTTCAGCAATGCCACTTGGTACGAATATTATACACGTCTACCCAAGCCCAAAACGCCCGGGAGCCAGATTGAACTCCGCGTCATGAGGAGGGGAGGGGGGCCCAAAGTACAGAGCTCCCGGCGCTCAGAAAAAAAATTCTGGCGGAATTGTTTGGACATTTGAATTAAGTTTGGTGTCGTTTTCAGGTAACCAGATGATGCCCAGTTCATTCCTCATACCAGTTCTTTTAGGGTTCCGTAGCAAAATATGACGCAATACTTAAAATACTAAACCTTTTGTAGTAACGTAATGTAAACAAACCCTTATATTTTTATATTTTTGTAAGAAACTTGGTTTATAAAAAATACTATCCGAGAGCCCGTTTAATGCAAATTATAAAAATATAAACAATAAATATACTTTTATCTATTTCCAATGTAAAATAAAATAATTATTGCATATACCTAATAGAGCCGCATAGAACGGTTTATCTTCGAACTACTATATGAAACTTTTCATTTGTCCTTTCTGGCTATCACGACTGGTGGCGTTGGATTCCTTGTAACGCTCAAAACCCGAAACTCTCGGTTATAGAGTGCTTAAGGGGCGGAGGGGGGAGGGGGAGGCAATCAAAGATGGCGGAAGAGCAGTTTGGTTTTCACGCCATAATTCCATAAGTACTGGACTGATTTCCAAAATTTAAATGATTTCTCTAAGGCAATAATATGCTCCATGTTTTGTCTATATACATCTTAGATGTATTTATTGCAGTTGATGAGTTTTGTTAAATGAAATGTTGAAGCTACAGAATTTTTATTTACATCTAGAAGTGCCCGCGGGCTTTGATCCACATGGGAATTTCAGGATAACACTATCCTATATCCTTTCCCGGGTCTGAAACGATATCCATGCCAAATTTCATTTAAATCGGTCCACTCATACACGCTTGATGGAGTGACCAAGGGAAATAGGGATTTATTTATACATATATAGATTTCCTCCACGATAACAACAAGCTAGCGTTTGGAGCGATTACATTTGGTACTGCAAGATTTCAAGCATCTATATCTAATCAATTCTAAGCATGCTTGAGCAGCCATAGGACTTTGGGTCCACAGTGGCACCCAAACTTCTCCTTTTCCCTGCCAACCCCATTTAGATGGGCAAGGAATATTCAGATTTTTCATAAGCACTGCCCCGAAACCTAAACAGCTTGTAAAACTGCCCTTAAGGTATGTTGTTTGAGAGCAGCCTCTGTAGGAGGCAATTTTTCGGTTTGCCTGTCCTTCTTATCCAACAGCTCCCCGAGTAACAGCTAAGATACTAGATGGTTCGGCTTTAGTTCATATGGCAGCTCGAGAAAAACGCGGTTCTGGCAAACGCTTACAACCACGCAATCAATAGTTAGCGAACATACAAGGATTCCAAAAGGCTAACTTTCTTCGTGAAGGATCAAACAAAGAAGAGCTATACCATCTTTTGTCGTCACATTGTGACTCAAACATGGGTAAACAAGCACTTACGAATGGGTAAAGAATTCATCATAACTGTAGATAATGATTTATTTTTCTAATAAAAAATCAGAATATTCCTTACCCATATGAATGGGGTTGGCAAGAAGAAGGAAAAGTTTGGGTGCCACTGTGGACCCAAAGTCCTATGGCTGCTCAAGCATGCTTAGAATTGATTAGATATAGATGCTTGAAATCTTGCAGTACCAAATGTAATCGCTCCAAACGCTAGCACGTTTTTATTGTGGAGGAAATCTATATATGTATAAATAAATCCCTATTTCCCTTGGTCACGCCATCACGCGTGTACGGCTGAACCGATTTAAATGAAATTTGGCATGGATATCGTTTAAGACCATGGAAAGGACATAGGATAGTGGTATCCTGAAATTTCCATGTGGATCAAAGCCCGCGGGCACTTCTAGTTGTAAATCAAATTTTGTAGCTTCAACATTTCATTTAACATAACTCGTCAACTGTAATAAATACATCTAAGATGTGTATAGACAAAACATGGAGCATATGATTACCTTTGAGAAATCATTTAAATTTTGGAAATCAGTGCAGTACTTATGGAATTATGGCGTGAAAACCAAACTGCTCTTCCGCCATCTTTGATTGCCTCCCCCTCCCCCCTCCGCCCCTTAAGCACTCTATAACCGAGAGTTTCGGGTTTTGAGCGTTACAAGGAATCCAACGCTACCAGTCGTGATAGCCAGAAAGGACAAATGAAAAGTTTCATATAGTAGTTCGAAGATAAACCGTTCTATGCGGCTCTATTAGGTATAAGCAATAATTATTTTATTTTACATTGAAAATAAATAAAAGTATATTTATTGTTTATATTTTTATAATTTGCATTAAACGGGCTCTTGGATAGTATTTTTTATAAACCAAGTTTCATACAAAAATATAAAAATATAAGGGTTTGTTTACATTACGTTACTACAAAAAGTTTAGTATTTTAAGTATTGCGTTGCATTTTGCTACGGAACCCTAAAAGAACTGGTATGAGGAATGAACTAGGCATCATCTGGTTACCTGAAAACGACACCAAACTTAATTCAAAAGTCCAAAAAAATCTGCCAGAATTTTTTTTCTGAGCGCCGGGAGCTCTGTTCTTTGGGCCCCCCTCCCCTCCTCCTGACGCGGAGATCAATCTGGCTCCCGGGCGTTTTGGGCTTGGGTAGACGTGTATAACATTCGTACCAAGTGGCATTGCTGAACTAAAAATTGGCGTACTTTTTCCCCTTAAAAAACGGACTAATATGAGTATGCTTTTGTTTCCTTATCGGTCGCTTGGTGTTCTCATTTTATACTAGATCTCAATGTGTCTTTTACACTCATTCAATAAGTATCTTCCCTGATCCACCGGCCAAAACTCTGTAAAGAAATTAGATATTTTTTTTCAACTCCAATTGCTTTTCATTACTTCAAAATGTACATTATTATGTCCTGGTTGAGAGAAAATTTTGTCTTGTGTTTAATAAAAAGTAATGTAAAGATATTATGTAAGCGATAACGAGTGTATTGGAGTGGATGTAGCTAACTACCTAAATTCTTTCATGACGAACGCAGCCATGCATCGTGCTGAACGTGCCATCAGGCCCACGTCTCGATTAGTGGAGGAATTTTTTTTTGTTTAAACACGGTTTAGGTAAATCTGTTATTTTGCCATATTCTCAGACGTAGGTACCGATACCGATCATACTGAACAACTTTCCCAAAGAGCAGAAGTCGAATTATTAAAAAAAAATGTTGTCCCCCCTTACAAAATTGCTAATCAGCTGATCGATTTAGTATGGGTTTTTTTTTCTTATTTCGACCTAGGTTTCTTGGGAAAAGTTATCTAGTATGATCGTTATAGATACGTCTGAGAATAAAAAAATATTGAGATGTTTAATTCCCTTTTTAACATCAATATCACACTTCACACTAAATTATAAAGGCGAGGAGGAAAGTTTGTGTGTGTGTATGGGATGTGTATGTTTGTTACTTCATCACGTGCGAACGGCTGGATCAATTTTGATAAAATTTGGTATGCAGGAAGGTTACCTTAGCTTAGATTAACACATAGGCTCTTTTTCCGCGGGTAACACCGCGGGGCGCAGCTATAGTTATTGCATAAATGGTTGGCTGGGAAAAATGCTCTTATATAGCAAGCAATAAGTCCGCCATTTGTACTTTGTACGTATATTTGTACTTTGAAACAATAAAGTTTGATAAATAATAAATAAAAAAATGCACTTTGGACACGGTCAGATTGGTCAGTGACCGCTTATCGGTGAACTGTGATAATAGCAACGCGTATTTCCCCTGTTAGGTCAGTTCGTTATTTGTTCATAAATTTTTGTTTTGACTTCATTATGAGGTCATTAACAAAGTGACAAAAATGACGTAAAAAGGTTAATACTGTCCTGTTACGTTATTTATGAGGCACGCACGAACTAAATTGGCAATATTAACTAGTTGTCACAAGGTCGACGCCCATGTAAAATATGAATTGTTGAATGACCGAAGGTCAATGCGCACTGATGGGAATGTAATTTCTATCCAAATAGGTACGATTTCCTTTTATGGTTCAAGAGGCGCTTAAAGAATCATGCTTCATCTGTCAGCTATTCTATCCACAGTTGAGCATAGGCTCCCCGTCCTTGAGGCCCCGTCTATCCCGCTTTCTTCCAGGCACTAGCGCTACACGTATTAAAGTTGTTTTAACTCTTTCTTCTTCTTCTTATTCCTTGCCTTTTCCCTTTTGGGGTCGGCTTTGTATGTCAACTCCCTCCATAACCTTCTACCCTTTGCCATCTCTGTACTGTACTGTAAATTATTGAAAATTTTTAGGGTTCCGTACTCAAACGGTAAAAACGAGGCGCTATTAGCTATTACTAAGACTCCGCTGTCCATCCGTCCGTCTGTCCGTCCGTCCCTCTGTCTGTCAGCTGAAATTTTCACAAATGATGTATTCTGTTGCCACTATGAAAACAAATACCAAAAACAGAATAAAATAAATATTTAAGGGGGGCTCCCATAAAACAAACGTAACTTTGTACGGAACCCTTCGTGCGCAAATCCGACTCGCACTTGGCCGTTTATTAAATATATATAAACAAGTAAGTAAGTATTACTTAAAGTCTGTTTCATTATACGGAGTATACTTATATATGTTCAATTAAGATGATAATTTTATCACAGCCACCTTTGTTTACGACTAAACAATTTAATTGGAGTGTCACAGGGTATTATTGTCTGTCTGTATAGGTACGAATTGATCTAAAAACTTTGACTTGGTAGGTTGGTTGAAACCTTCACGCATTGTGAGTCACAGTCATGGACAAGTTGTACAAGAATTGGACACATCGAATTAACTATATTGTTGTATTGTATATCAGTCAGACCATGCAGTATCACCATTACTAAATATTCACTAGTCTAAGTTAGTTTCGGTAGATAAAATATCAATGCTCTTATCATCGGTTTTTTAATTGCGAGTACTTCCGCGAATGTTTGGACTGTGGTATTGTTAATCTAGTAGGTATATATATTGTCATGTAGTAATATATATTTGGTTATCTTAATTTTACTATGCCTTATTTTTCTTCTTCAGAGGTTTTTGTTTAAGCATATGTTTTTAGGGTAAAGTAAAAGAAAAACTATCAGAGTTAAGTAGGATTTACAAACTTAAGAGTTACGGACAAACAGACGGACGGACAGACGGATAGGCAGACGGACAGACAGACGGAGAGACAGACAGACAAACAGACGAACAGACAGACGAACAGACAGACAGTGGAGTCTTACTACTAGGGACAGGACCCTAGTACTAAGACTCCACTGTCTGTCTGTTCGTCTGTTTTTACCCTTTGGGTACGGAACGGTACAAAGCATGTACGTCCTGCTAGTTAGTATACCTAATAACGTTAAGTACTACTTAATAAAAATTATACATACCTTATATTTCAGACAATTTCATAAATTCGTTTAGGCTGCTTGTAAGCTGATAAACTGGTAAAAAATTGCTCCTTAGAAGCAGAACATGGCCGCAAATTGAACTAGCATTGTTTGTGAAATACTAGGAAATGTTGTGGTTTGACTAGTTTCTAGTTACATACTGGTAATAGGCAAACAAATGTAACGGTCAAGAAAACACTCATATCAATGTTTTTGACCTTTATTCTGACCTTAACGCCTAGTGTTGTTTTGACTTGATATATCCACGTACATACCTACTGGCAGATATGTATTTATAGGAGATCTAAATATTTTTTATTGTTTGGAAAATACCTAATGAACAACGTTGTCATGATCTGCCAGAGTAAAATACTCGTTTGTTACCAAGAAATATGATTGGATTTAGGTTACAATGCTGTTCAGTATTGACGTACATAAGTTATATTACCCGTTATCAATTGCATCAATATAGATTTATGGCCTCTTAAGAATTTTTCTCACAAATTTCGATAATAAGTATCTAACAGTTTTTCTTTTCAGACCTTTGTAAAATTATGATTGAAAATTATGCTCACTGTTTTGTTACAGGGCCAGACGCTATCCAGAGAATAGCGGGAGCATTCGGCAGATACCAGTTCTGGCTGTGTGGTATTATATTCCTCTCCAAGTTTCCGGTAGCGTGGCATCAGATGGCCATTATATTCCTCGCACCAAAAATGTCGTACACTTGCGGAGAAGGAAATGACAACAATACGCAAGCAGAAAATACATGCCCTTGTGATAGTCCACAATACGATACGTCGATATTCACATCGACTATTATGACAGAATGGGATTTGATATGTGGGAAAAGATGGTTAATAAGCCTTTCCCAAACCTTATTTCAATTGGGGACGTTATTAGGTAGTGTGCTCTTTGGAATGGCTGCTGATAGGTAAATGATCTATATTTTAATATTAAAAAGAGATTCAAACATCTTTGAATTGAATATGAAACACTGTAAACATTATTTATATTTGAACATAATAAAATAATAATAAATACTCTTTAGGGTCCCAATTTCAACCAAGTGTTTCAGTTAAGTTCAGATCATCGATAAGATATGTAATATTTAGAAATTGTAATTGTAAGAAGATGAAAGTGTAAGGTTCAGATATAATAACTTACAGTAATATTTTCTGAGAATATTTTGAAATAAAGAAATGTATTCTTTATGTAAGTAATATTTATATAATTCAGATTTATTTCTTCTGTAAGATTTAGTTGAAGAATTCTAAAAATATATTATTATGATTCAAGGTTTGGAAGAAAGAAGCCTTTACTGGGTGCGGTGGTGTTGCAAGTGTCGATGGGCATAGCGGCTTCGTTCATGCCTGACTACTGGACATTCGCATTTATACGTTTTTTAATCGGCATGTCCGTTGGAGGAACGATGGTCATAGGTTTCGTGATCATTATGGAATTCGTTGGAACCCAGCACAGAGAAGTAGTGTCTGCGCTTTATCAGACACCCTTCAACTTAGGCCACTTGTCATTGCCTCTCTTCGCATATTTCTTTAGAGAATTCAGAGACTTCCAACTGTCGATATCTATACCGACAGTCATATTATTGCTCTATTTCATATTCGTCCCTGAAACACCAAGATGGTTGTTAGCTGCAAATAAGGCAGACGCTGCTGAAAAATTACTACATCGGGTTGCAAAAATGTAAGTATAAATACCTTTATCTTCTTTTTTTTCAAGTTTCCGAGTGAATTCCTTCTTTTATGTTCGTTAACAGCTTATTTCAGTTCGATATAGAGAGATGATTCGCCTATGATCAGCACGATAATGATGACAGTAGAAAAATCTTTGCACAGTGGTTTCTGCCTGTTCTTTACCACCTACCACCCTGTCGTAGATACTATACCCGTTAGAGGAAAGGGTGACAAGATGTATTTTAGTCAGCCAGCATCACACAGCGAGTAATGATAGTTGATTAGCATTAGTATATTAGGTAACAATTATGCAATAAAGAGTAAATCTCAGGAAAATCTTTTATCATAGAACAAACATGCACTTATCTAATTAAACAGCAGGTAATTCGTTAGAGCTGGGATAATAAAATATACCTACTGACTGCTGATAGTCATAGTGTAACTAATTTTATTTTGATTAATAGTGTAAGTAATTTAACTTTTTTTTCAGCAATCGGCGTCCAACAGAAAACATTAAATCTGAAATCGATGTCTATTTGGCAGAAGTACAAAAGTCAAACCTGCGGAAGGGAACTATAGTGGATTTAGTGAGGACTCCCAATTTGCGCAAGAACACAATTTGTATGTCGTTTAATTGGCTGTCGTGCAGCTACTGTTTCTATGGTGTGTCGCAATATGTCGGACAGCTAAGCGGTAACGTGTTCGTTAATGTAGCCGCCAGTGCATGCGTGACATTTTTTGGCTCGTTGGTCGCCATACCTTTGATGAAGGTGATGGGGAGAAGAACTATTTTAATTGTTGTCAACTTTATTTGTGCGTTATGTCTCCTTCTGTTGGCGGTGATACCATCAGGAGTCGGGTCAGTAATATGTGCGTGTGTGGGCGTAGTCACAGCCTTCATTGTATTCGTTACGGTCTATCTATATTGTTCGGAATTATTTCCAACTGTAGTGCGCAATGCCGCCGTCGGCTTCTCGTCTATGATGGCTCGGGTAGGCTCTATGATAGCTCCTTTTGTGGTGGACGCGGGAGTGAGAGCCAAGTGGTTGCCACCTGTGCTGTTTGCTCTGCTTCCAATTATAGCTTGCTTTGTCAGTTTCTTATTGCCAGAAACAAAGGGTTGTCCTTTAATGACGACTTTAGAAGAAGGTGAAAATTTCGGTAAAAAACCTGTTGCGGAAAAGAAGTGAACCAAAATTGTAAAATCATGTAGATACTTTGAAATGAAAGCTAGAATGAAATTATATTTATAAATACTTGTGAGTAGAGAGTGGGAAAAAACATGACGATCTTTGATAGTTCTGTAATACTTGTAAATATATCCGGACAGTTGGTTGCGGGCACAACCGGGGCATTTGGCGCTCTTTTTATCCTACAAATATTACAAAAGTCAGTCAATAATATAAAATATTAGTGATACAAATTCGTGACTTACCTAAATCTGGCACTTTAGTAGAAGACATGATATCTTATACCTTTAAACGAGCAATTCTTATTATATTCTTATTATATATATATTTGTTTATATATATATTTATTTATAAATTTCTGTGATCTCAAAAACGGCTCTAACGATTTTGCTGAAAATTGGTATATGGGGGTTTTTGGGGGTAAACAATCGATCTAGATTAGTCTTATGATTGGGAAAACGCGTGTTTTCGAGTTTTCATTCGTTTTTCTTTCCACGTAGAATATGGTCGCTAATTTCCTCGCACCGGCCGCCATCCGCTTAGCTCAGTGGTTAAGGATGCTGACCGCTAGAAAGAGTGTTACGGGTTCGAATCCCACTCGGTGACTTACTTTTGTTTTTTTTAATGTTCAAGTTTATATATAATTTTTTATTTTGTACTGTTTTTAGACAAGTTTTAAAAAAATGTAGTTAATGTTTGAGATGTAACCGACCGAACAAAGCTCGGTCACCCAGGTACTATCTCGTAAATTGTGCAGGTATTTTTCGTTCACTTACTCTGCGTTTGTAAAAAGCGCTGCATGTATTTGTGGTTGAAATCGATTTTAAATAAGTTTTGACAAAACTTATTAAAATTTCATATATAACTATATACTATACAAAAATATTCAGATTAGCGTCTTCATGAAATCCTCTATAACTACGAAAATTGTAAATATTTTAGTAAATCGTGCCTTTTTTAAGTACCCATCTAATACTTGTGATATGAAGTTTATTTAATAAGAAAATATAAAGTGGTTGCTATTATTTATTTTTTTACTTCATAGATGGACTTTCCTTTTATATAAGTAGTTTTTTTATAATATGAGTAGTCTGTTGCCATCTTTGGGTAAGTAATTCAATTATAATAAGAAAACATGACAGAAAACCCGTTGTAATTTGTATGTAAATATATTTTTTGTATTTATTTACAACGGAAAGCTACGGTTTGTTTTGACTGTTGTATATAAGTCAAATAAATGTCTGTATATACTTTTTGTTTTTTTTTTACTAAGTACGCGAATGTTTTGCGACTAAAATAATAAAAACATAGATATATCGGGGGCGAAAAACATCAGGATCCAGGAATACTTACTCACGGCTTTCATTCTAGGTTTTGTCTTTGCTCACATTTAGTATGAGTACCTATTTGAAAAAAGGAAAACTTGGTAGATTATAGAGATATTTGTATTAATACTAACAGGAAATTGAATTGCTGGAAAAATTTAAGCTAACTATACGTAACTGTCCTTTAAAATATTGTATTCAAGTCAGACTTCATTACAGAAGAAAACATACAACTTAAAATAAAGGTACTTCAGTTAGACTACTAATCGTGCAAAATTTGAAAAATCACAGATGTAGCTAACGTTTCATTAGGTTATATATCTATGAGGCCTACTAGATTTTATAAGTCAATGTAGCAACTATATATTTTTGTTAGTAATATATTTTATATTTATTAATTTAAATGGGAAGTTATGGCATTAATAAGCCAACTGATAGGAAATTTTGGAAAGTATCACCTGTGGCTGTGCATCATCATATTTTTGAACAAATTCGGAGTGGCGTTTCACCAAATGTCCATTATATTTTTAGCACCACCCGCCATATATTATTGTCCTAACTCGAATAGTACTTGCTGTAATAATCCAGTGTTCGACAAAAGTCAGTACACGAGGACCATAGTGACGGAGTGGAATCTCATTTGCAGAGATGCCTGGCTGAAAGACGTGACGCAATTGGTCTTCCAGTTCGGTGTACTAACCGGGAGCTTGTTGTTTGGAATAGCATCAGATAAGTAGGTAATTTTCTGTTCTATTTTTACATAGTCAACATGATTCCAAACGTCTGTAATGAACTTTTTACCTTACACTGGCTATAACCTTCAGCATTCTGTAGGTACCTTTAAATTATAAGTATAGATAAATGAGTTCTAAATTATATGAATTAGACGGTTGTATGATTGATGTGAAACTATAGACGAGTACAATGCAGTAAGTAGATAATAACTGTCAACTGCGGAAATAGCGACATTATGTGGTTTGCGCTGATCTCTTCACGTATCGCATGTTTCTGTCACATGCGGTAGCGCACGATTTAAATAGGTACTTTCAATAATTTGATAAAATATGTGAGGCTTCTCAAGAAATATTTACATAATGCCGTAAATATTTCTTGAGAAGCCTCACATATTTTAATGTTCAATTATGATTACTCAGGTACGGCAGGCGACCGACGTTAATAATATCCATAATATTGGAAGTATTCACTGGAGTCATGGCAAGTTTCCTCCCAGACTTCTGGAGCTTTACCATCGTAAGAATGTTTCTGGGCGTCTCTATAGGCGGCGTCATGGTGGTGGGGTTCGTCTTAGTCATGGAATACGTCGGCGCATCCCGGGACTTGGTAGCTGCTACGTACCACGTGCCCTTCACATTGGGATACATGATTCTAGCCTTATTAGGATATTTCATAAGGGATTATGTTCATCTTCAATTAACTATATCCCTAATAAACATAATTTTCTTGGTTTACATCTGTATTTTACCAGAATCCCCGAGATGGTTACTAGCTAAAAATAAAACATTGGCGGCGATACATCTAATGGAGCGCATTGCTAAAATGTATGTACCTATAATATTTCGGATTACATTTTTTAACAAGCATATCTAAATACATTAAATAAATATCTTATCCAATCATTTTTCAAACTCAATAGCAATAGTGAGAAACCCATTGTCTTTTACAGAAATAAATTGCCCGTCGATGAGATCTCTACACGAATTGAGTTGTATCAAATAGAAAACATGCACTTGAGACGGAAGAGCGGATCTTTTACCGATTTATTTAAAACGCCAAATATAAGGAAGAATATATTGATTATGTCTTTTACATGGCTCGTGTGCAGCTACTGCTTCTACGGCGTCACCTACTACATCAGCCATTTAGCTGGAAATGTGTATATCAATGTCATCGCAAGTGGAGCCGTTATTTTCTGTAGTTGCTTGATTGTTATTCCTATGATGAAATTTATGAAGAGGAGAACATTAGTCGTGCTCGCAAATATATTAAGTAGCTTATGTTTGTTAGCTATATCTGTTATATCTGACGGTCGTGTGTCAGTTGGCTTCGGTTGCGTTGGCCTTTTATTCACTTACATAGTTTTTATAATTGGATACTTGTATTGTACTGAAATGTTTCCTACTGTGGTTCGAAACGCTGCTATAGGTGTATGCTCTATGATGGCCCGGGTCGGGTCGATGCTGGCGCCCTTTGCCGCGGATTTAGGAGAATTTGGGAAATGGTGTGCTCCAGTCGCATTCGGAATAATGCCATTGATAGCTGCAACACTATGCTTATTGTTGCCTGAAACTAAAGACTGCGAATTGATGATGACAATAGAGGAAGGAGAAGCGTTTGGTAAAAGGCCTCCTCCCACGAGAACCGAAAATGATTCCTCTATTGGAGTAACTTAGTTATTATACAATAGAATTATAATAATGCAATAGTCATGGTTCTAAGATTACAGTTTCAGTATTGATTAATAATTTAAAGCGAGGTGTCACGTTAAGTAAACTACTAACTGGGTTTATTGGGTCACGTAGGGGTTCTAAGCTGGAGCCGCGGTAGGGCTTCTCAAGCGGCCCGCGTCAGTGCGAGCCCGCGGCGCCATGGCGGCGGGGCTCCTGCTCTGTACCGTTTGGTACTACACAATTATAGCTGGTGAGTGTTCTACCAATTTGGTTCGATTGTATTAAGAAGGAAAAATGCATGTAAGAGTTCTTATAAATAACTCATTCGAAAAGGTTTCCGCACGTCAGTACTGGATAAAGATCGGGTGTGTAATGGTAGCTTAATTATATGTAGGTATTTCAAGCCATTATATCTACTATACAACGTGGAAGGGACATACTCGTAATAAATCGAACCACGGGCTATACTAGATTACTAT